>OX438958.1:5535000-6905000 GCA_949316185.1 Pyrausta nigrata | reverse complement strand
GAGCGGTGACGAATCGCTCTCTGCGCGCAGTTAAGCGTATGTAGCGATCTTCTTGGGTTGTGGTTGCTCGAATTCTTCCAGATCCCCGTCTTCTGGAATCTACACTTCCAGTCTCTTGGAATCGTTCCAAGCATTCTGGATGGCTCTTCGTGAAAATCCCAGCTGCAGAGCTACAGAACGCTGCGAATGCCCTTCTTGTATCAATGTTATGGCTCTAGTTGCGGTTTGCACGTCCATATGTCTACGATTTCTCGGCATTGCTCTTTGAAAATGTTTATTCACACTCAAACTTAGCAAAATTTAACTGCTCGCGCACGAATTCACAGTTGGAATGACCTAAAACTTCGCTTAAAAAGTTGGGTAAATTCAAGTGGTTACAAAAAAAATTACAAACTCACCCACTTCAAAAACTATGCAAGCTGTAAACTCTCACGATGTTCGTTAACACTTAAGGTAACACCACAAAAAAGGTAGGTACTTAACATCAGTTTGAAATTATTAAAATCGCTCCAGACGTCGAATTAAATAAGTGGCCCTTATTTTGTTTTGACTAGTATAGTTGTATTAGAACTTCCATGCAAACTAAGATGTTGATCTACTGCCACAGGGGTTCTAAATTTGAATTCGGTGGAGTCTGGAGTCCAAAGTTGCTACCCAGAGACCCAATCTCACATGATGGTAAAATAAGCGACGATGCCGCCCAGGATAAGTCATGTATATCTAAAAACAACCTATTCTTAAAGTTATTTTCCAATAATAGAATTGGAATCCAAATAATAGTCATATTATGTATATCCACCCTGTTTGTTTTCAATTTTGTTGTTTTAACAAATTCATCTACTTACAGGTTAATCTATATGGAGATGACGACATAACATATGTACATAGGTACGGACAAAAGCACATCAAGCTTAACTTAGTGCATCATATAGTTATTAAAGAGGCGTGAAAAGATAACATGAGTAGTATCTTTAGAGTGACCAACAAGTAAACCTACCTAAGTATATTTCCATTATATTTTAATGAATAATAGCACCACATTCATTTCCTACTTACCATAGACATCTTAGGTACTTCTCAAATGTCTCTAAATTTGTACTAAAAACAATTGGCTTTTGACCTTGTTATTACGTAAAATTAAGTCCAATATTGAGTAAAGGAAATGTACCTGTACCTGAATTGGGTATTATTAAAGAGATATGGATTGAATTTCTTACATAATAAAGTCCATATTAGGGTGTGCAATCAAGTGATAGTGTTATGCACTATTGCATGGAAGTAAAGGCAGAATAGGGGTCCTACTGTGTACCACATTGTATTTTCGGCTCTAGGCGTCGTTCTCGCTCGTACCAACTCGTACTGTGAATCAAACTGTGGACACAAAGTCGAAAATATGGACTTCGTCTTACAGAGTAGCGTTACAGAACAATATAAGGAAATATGGTTTATGTGTCGTAACCGGCCTGAATATAATGCTTGTAAAATAATAAGCTTCTTATGACAATAAAGCACATATTACACCTATAGTTCGGACATAATAAAGAAATCTGACTATGTAATCAAAATTGGAACAAATTGGATCCGTTTTAGTTAACACTTTAGTTCCCGGCCGCTGTTCCTAAATTATCTACATCTACGATTTAAGTTCCTACAAATCGAATAGTGTAAACGTAACGTCGGCTTTGTAAACGTACCTAACGCTTAAATAATACTCTGTTATGTACTTTTAAATGATTAAGAGACAACTATAGGCAATAATCTTTGGCTATAACATTTGGTCTTTTCTTTGATTACCTACACGTAATTTTTACACGATTTTCGCAATTTAAGGAAAGAAAACCAATCAATCACACACAAACCACGCATCCAACAAATACCTGAATTATCCAATGTATTGTAATGGTTACTATGAATGTAAATAATGTACTTTATTCTCTGAGTTCTTCATTATTCGACGTTGAAAGAAGCCTAAGGGCCAATATTACTGATTTTTGACGTTCATAAGTTGAATTTACTGTCCTAAATTGACTTTTACTTTGACTTTGACTTTAAATAATTTATGTCTTAAGGTAACCTAAACCGGGCTACAAACGAGTTCAGAGTTTAGTTAGAGCAAAAAGTTTCAGTCATTACGTACCTATTTGTAATTCTCTATAGTTTTCTTGCGTCTGTCGCTATTTGTATTTTCATCCACCTACTCGTACTCAACAGTTTGTTCCCACGCTCTAGATACTTAATTTTCTTTATATTTATTTACTATACATCGTGTATTATTGATCACGTGACACAGAAAGTTTCGTTAACACTAATAACTGAATCGTGCGCGTTGCATAATAACTGGTTCAGTCGAGCGAGGCTGCGCGCGCGCTGGTACTGTTGACAGAAAAAGTATTAACTTTAACTAAAATAATATTTACGAAATTAAATAAAAATAATATTGTCAGTCCGTCAGGTGTAATTAATTTATACATTATTATATATTTGAAACCATATTTTAGAAGCTTTATCTATATACATTTAGAGATAGTAAAAATAACCAGCGTTGGTTTTACTGCACAAAATCTTACAGTAGCCACAAAATACTTTAAATTAAGTGAGACACAATTTCAATTCAGGGTAGCTCAATATACTTAAAGTCAGTCTGCTTTATTGAGAGTAAATTTTAAAAAATACTTGGAACATTAATAAAAGTTACTCTTACGTAATTCGGAAAAATTAATCGTCAATTGAATTTACCGCCTGTTTAAAAATTAGTGCACTCTAGTCTAAGAGCATTAAATAAACAGTTTATCATTTCTTAAAACGTATTTTATTTGTGGAAAAAATATATATTTTACTCGTAGGTTTATCAATGACGTGGTTTTCATAATTACGTGCATTTTCAAGTTTTCATAATTAAGAGCATTTTCTTTTTTTGCTGACGCTACTACAAACAATGCGGCGTCTAATAGACAGCCGACGACAATACGAGCATGCCTTCCGGATGTAGGATATTATATTATCTACTAAGTACAGTTAGGATTAGTAAGTATATATAGGTATACAACAACAATGTGGTATGTTCAGTAAAGCAAATTTTTGGTGCCTTATAAATATTTTCCTTTCATTATTTTAACTTACGCAGAACCATTAGAATAGTCTTCCACCAGAGATGGGTTACGATTCGTGAAGAATGTTTAATGTATCCAGTATCTATCAATAAAATGATTGGATTTTTCAAAAACGTCAAACGGTAATTGTTACATTTATGGCTGTAATACACATCCCTCGCAGCTTAGCCAGCTTTCAGTGCAATTTCAGTTAATAGTTGGTGCTTTTTTTAAAGAAAGTGGCATTATCTCCCATACTATGACACTTTCGAGTTATTTGATTAAAGGTGGCTATGGCTTAGCTATCTCGAGCGTCAGTTTGGCGTGCCATTTTTGACCAAAAAGTGGCATTATTTACCAAACTAAAAGACTTTTTTGTTAATCTCAAAGGTCTATAACTAAGCTATTTCTATTTTCAGTCTGGCACGCTCTTTTTTGGGATACCCTGTATAATGAAATTCTATAGGTTTTTATTTTATGGCTAACCCCCTCTTCTTGCCTTAGCCTCTCAAAAATCTTAAGTGGTTTTATTATACGGATTTTTTTCTGACAGTACTTTACACTATAACTACCTGATTAATCAAATACACCAATAAACACTCAATAGACAACACAATACAAGTAGCTTTCCGGATGTATTATCCATTTTGTATTTAAAGGATTAAGATTTACTAGTAAGAGGTAACTGATATTAAGCTAAATGTCGGTTGGATACCGGAACTTGTGGAATCCGGGACCGGGAGTTAGGAATGCACAATTAATTGCTGTAACTTTGGTTGTTTATACGGGGTGTTTTATTTATTAAATGCATATATAAAAGTAGAGATTTAGCCAATTACCTAGCCCCAAACTAAGCGTGAGCCTGGCGACTAGGGTACAAATACTCGTGTTCATCACACACACATTAGCTTTCAGGATTCGAACCCGCAACCGCTGGTTTTGGAGTCCGGAGCGCGAACCAATACACCAAGACGGTCGTCAATATAAATTGAATGTTACACCCGGTATCTGTATTTGCCTTATCTGAAAGTAAAAGTATATTAAGTTCACTTTGAGTTAATTTATATTCATTTCAAATTGTTCTGTTATTATTTAGTTTTGGATTGTTCATAACTTAAATCCACTTGCAAGCATTGAATTACAAAGTATTTATAACAAGGCCATGTACTTATGTAAATCAAAACAAACACAGCATACATAATGACGTTTAAGTTATTTAAAAATCATTAAGTCCACCCTTCAAGTAATGTATCAAGACAAAAACAACGCGACAAAATTATACTATGGGCATTCTATATTAACTGCTTTGGTCAAGTATTTCCTGCTGACCTACAAAACGGGATCAGTAAGTGCTATAATTATCTCAATTTTAATGCTGGTTTTACGATCCAGCTCGAACACTGGCAAGATATTCAATATTGAAATTCGCTGACACGCCGTATCCATGAGTTTTCATTGGCTAACTTTTTCACAATTTAGATTTTGGGCCCTAAAGTAACTTTTATATAATCTGTGTTTTCGGTGCAATATTGCCTTTCTCCTTTAAAAAAAATGAATTGTAACTCCGTGACATTGTAGATGTCTTAGGCAAAAAAAACCTGTGTTTTCGCATATTCAGACGCCACCTAGTTACTCTTTATGCTCATAATTTATTTCACTGAATAATCGATATCCGTGAAATTCATAGACATTTTGTATCTGTCAAGCTGGCTAACGCAAAAATTAGAGGGAAATTCAATTTTTGACATTTGGCGCACCGTATGTAATATGAATGTGTTTTAGGTAAACAAGTACGGGAATCAGGCCCCTGAAGCATTGGTTTGCCCGTAGGTATATTTTTATTCGTCCATGTCAATATGAATACAAAGGTTGTCTGGAAGAGATCGCTCCCAGCGATAAGACCGCCTACATTGTACCTACTAACATTGTTTTTCTTTTATTATATGTCTGTAAAGTGTTTTCTGGTTGCAATAAAGAGTATCTATGTGTGAGCCAGTAGGTCTAATTTGCATCCGAATAACTGAGTATAGTAAAGTCAGCCTATTAGATCCCTCTGCTGGGAAAAGGCCTCACCTCAACTATGAGGAGGTACGAGCCATACTCCACCACGCGGGCTCAGTGCGGATTGGTGCAGGGGTGTATGTAAGGCAAGTGACAAACCTTACTGTCAGAAGTTATCAAGCCGCCCTACGGCCTCTGACTAGGCTTAACGACTAATACCACAGATATTAGCCGGAAACAACTGCTTGACGTGCCTTCCGAAGCACGGAGATGCTTGTCATGGACGTCAGTTAAGTATACTTTACTATTAAATTGAATGATCAGTCAAAATGTAGATAGGCCAGACAGTTAGCATACATACCTACAAACACAACACAGGTCTGAACGAATAAGTTTACATAGCAAGACAGCAATCTGAAAATACACCAAAAAGGCGCACTCCACAGAATAATATTGACCTTAGTCAAGGATTTCTTGTGACATTCGAGCAAATACACTCGACTGATCGACTGCACAGAATAACAATGTGTAGAGATATGTGGACTAAAGATAAGAAGAACTCGCGCCAAGTTAGTAGGTAGGTATTTACTACCTATTGTAATCGAAGATGAATTCGATACACCTACGTATCAAAGTAAAATACAACCTTGATGTTAATTCTAAAACCATTCATAGATTTCACGCTCTAAAATAGTGTTTTGGTCACTTAAAATTTATAAGGTTGGTTTCCGTTTTTCAAAATATGCAGGCGATGATTTTCTTACGAATCTGTAGGTACCTATGTATTACCATTTGAAAACCATAGTAAGAAGATTATATTTTGTTTAACACTTTCGCGCCAGTAACCCAGATACAATACCTATATGTTTTACTGTTTTCATGGCTTATTTTTATATGCCTATAGGCATTTACTGTCGCTGGCACAAGTGTTATAATCCCGTGGAAAAAGGATAACTGGAAAAATACTTATAGATTTTTCAATTTATTTTGTATCAATACGGATGTTTATAAACTAGACCGTGAGAAGGTACTGAGGCACTTTACTACATACAAATAATAAATTGTTGTAAAACGTTATATTTTTTGCTACAATAATCCTCTTAGAAGAGGTTACTTCGATCCAAAGGTTAGTTGCAAAATTTAGCTGTCATACCTACTCGATAGACTACAAATACTTATACTACCAAACGTGGACGAATATTCAAAACAAAATGAATTTTATTGCAAATTATCTAGCAATTTGGATCAATAAATCTGAATAGTCTAGATTCTGTAAAAGTGTGCTTAAAAATGTCACCAGCCGAGTTTTAGTAATACACATAAATACTACAAGAACTCGTTAAACAGAAGTATTTTACACACACACACATTGCAATTTATGAATTTGTTTCATTAACATGTTTTAATTACTTTCATACAACGACTAAAAGTTTGCGATCTCCTTCGAAAAGCTAACAAGTGACCGGATCTTTGATGACAAGTATAAACATACTTGCAAGTTTCAAGAAGTTAATACAATGTGTTAATTTAACACTTGATCAAACGAAATGTACAGATATTATATTACAAAGTATCGATAAAAACCGAAAAAAGTTATTTTAAATTAAGTTTAAAAGACGTGTTTTTTTATATTAAATGGATAAAAAGAAAATGGCCGAGTCTCTGTTGACGATGAAAATGTTGTTTTAAAAAAAGTGCTTACTTATCGTTTTTTTTTGCTATTTTTTTCGATATTTTTTTTTTAATATCTACAGATTTGGTTAGATCAAGTGTAAAATTAACACACTTTATAACATGTTGGTAACTTAAAAGCTATTGCGGGTATGATTGCAATTTCGATCGACGATTTTCGAACGATTATTAACCCATCTTTCTTTTAAAAGCTATTTATTGCCAAAGTTATTGTAATTTGAAAGCAATCGAGTGAGGCCGTATTCCTATTGACCTAAATACTTACGCCATTCTGGATCTGCTTCTCGGTAGCCCATTGACATCGATTGGGTGGCGATTGAGCTATATCTGTATACATATATGACTTTATTGCAAAAAAACTTAGTACCAGGTTTAAGCCAAGACTTAATATTAGCTGATAATTTAGAAATGAATGACACATTCGTGACATTACCTAATAGAGAACCGCTTTTCTGATTGGTCGGCTAATATTTGGTCCTGGTTTAAACCTGGTACTAAGTTTTTTGTAATAATATACCCCGTTATTCCAAAAACTTAGTACCGGGTTTAAGACAGGACTAAGCTATTAGCTAACCAATTAGAAAAGCGCTTCTCTATTAGGTTATGTCACGAATGTGTCATTCATTCCTTTGCTGTCGGCTCATATTTAGACCCATTTTAAACCTGGTCTAATTTTTTTGTAATAACACCGATAGGGTCTAAAGGGGTCTAGTGCCAGCGCTTTTTTTTGACATGTCTCGAATTGCCACCCTAAATAGACTTTTTTGCACTGCGCGCCATAAGACTGGCGCGAAACTTTTTTGATGCTGTCACAGGCTGTTTGGTATTATAAAGGTTAACTCAATTTACTCATTTCCTTTTTCTTTCTTTCCAGATTCACGAGCACATGACCGCAGACGAACTCCGACACGTCTTCCACGTGGCACACCACAGTTTAGTCCCAGACTACCACCTCATCAGCCTAACCCACCACCTAGCCAGGCGGAACATACCCTCAAGCCACCCCTCCAACACCCACTCCCTGAACCCGGGAAAAATACCCCACGAGAAGACAGCTTCCAAGCCATGGAAGACCGAAACAAGCCCACCATCGCTTCTGAACGACGAAATGTTCGTCAAAGCTAAGGAGTACATAAAAGATGTTGATATAATCGGTGATCTCAATAACACAGTCAGTGTACAATTCGGTGTGTCGAATTCTAGTGAAGTGAGTGACGATGATAGTGATACAGAACAAGTGGCTGAAGATCAGGATGGTGACGTGCATAAGATTGAAATGGAGGCGTTCGGGAAGAAGCTGAATCTGGTGCTGAAGAAGCAGGAGGGGCTTTTCAAGAAGGAAGGCCTGAAGGTGTGGAAGGTGCTGACAAACGAGACGCAGCCTCATGGCGTCGACTATGAAGAGATGGATTCGGTAAGTGTATGAACTTTATTTACGGGTAAAACAATTCTGTGACAAATGCTTGTGAGTCAGATCCATAGGAAAATTTTGTCAAATGCAAAGTCTAAGATTTTCTACATTGTTTAATTGAATAAGGTTCAACAGTCAGAAAGTATAAATACAGTAGATAGAAATATTGAGTTGCACATACATTAATAGCACCATAGAACTAAAATTATGTAGAAAACATAAACTGTAAAAGACCGGATTAATTAAATCTAATTAAGACATCATGCTTATCATCTTACATAATCGATCTTATGTATCATAAGAATGTTAATTCGACACTTACTCAATTACTCATAAATACTTCAATGAAATTCCAGTAAGCTATCCACATAATTATTTTAATATAATGGTTATTTCTTGAATCAACACTGATTTGACCTTGACCTAAACTTTTGGATAAAAATCTTCAACTTGCGTAATTTTAGTCAATATATCATTTAGTTTAGAAAATGTAATTATTTGATGTAGAGATACTCTCTGGGTTGACCACGTTTTATATTACTAATTTGACAGGTGTTAATCTTTCAAATAGCTATGTGTAATATACGGTCCAACAGTATTTGACTTTGACTTTAAAGTAGTTTATGACCACCTTAAATTACGCTCATTTTATTTGTATTTAGGATTCTCTTGATTTGGAATGCCAGCCTAATGCCATACTTGTCACACTGCCTAAAAATAATACAGGGCTGTGCTTGTATCCAGTAACTGCGAAGATCTTTGAGTTAGTTAGGTACTGATTCGGGTATTTTTGAACTTTGATTGAAATAAATTTTGTTGTCCATATATTTCGGTAAAGGCGATTAAGTAACGAGCGGTGTTATTACAGAAAAAATAGACCAGGTTTAAAATAGGTCTAAATATTAGCCGACAACAGAGGAATGATTCACAACAGGTCACGTGACATAATCTAATAGAGAAACGCTTTTCTAATTGGCTAGCTAATAGCTTAGTTCTGGCTTAAACCCGGTAGTAAGTTTTTGTAATAACACCATGAATGTCTAGGGTTTTTATGTAAAAGATAATATTAGTGTTGGGTACTCATTTTTTTTATTTTATTTATCGCATTGTTTCGTTGTCAACATCGTAAATATTGTCACCACATTATTTAAAATCCTTATGTACATAATTATCTTTACTTAGCTACTTAGAAAAGAAAGTGAGCCAAACGCACAACACTTACACCACTCTACAATATGGAAATAATCTACTTGCATTAAGTAAACAAATAAAGTAATTATCCCAGGCTGGCAATTTGGTGAACCGGTTGGTTTACACTGGGTCTTACTCCTATTATTTCAAAACATAATTACGAGACGCGAGTAGATTCTATTCATTATGCAGTAATCTGTATTTATAAGGGTGTTACTTCAAATACCGACCTAATATTATTATGGCATAATTATGTCACAGTTAATACTAAGATTTCTTATACATATCAATACAGTCTGTTCTCTTTAAAAACGGAAATAATAATCTTATCTTGCCTCTTATTTCAAGTCGGTAAAGTAGATGAATGAATCATAGGTCATCATAAAATGAATACTAACGTACATAGGCCTCACGTCAGCCTACCCTACTTTGACCTTCGCCTCTATTCCCTATGTAATAAAAGTTGTTTTCGTAGTTCAAATAGGTTACCTAACGTGCTGCCGACTGTACCTTTTCCAATAATCTTAGTCAAAAAGCACTGATATGTTTATGGTATGAAGATGACTGACTCCAGGAAAAACTACTCACTCGTTCCTCTTGAAGAGTTCAATTAATTAAAAAAATATCACTAAATGATGTCATTTTTTTTCATATTAAGCGGTTTATTAGGCTTTAATTATTTCACTTTACACGCTACAAATGTCCTAAGTATAAGATGAATATTTAGATAGATACGATCATATTGTGCAGAATGATGAATTGATTGTCTGAGTGAAGTCTCGTATTGCATCTTGCAAAATTTCTTTACAGCCATTGTTTTATACATCATAGCTCTCATGACCCAGATCTTTGGAAGACTAAAACTATAGCTGGCAATTAATATCTATTGAAAAGAAACAGAAAACGAAAATTGATGCGCAGCCTTACACACAATATGTCAAAGTGCCGACAGTAAATAAGAGTTATACAATAATCTAATACAGCGGTTAGGGTTGCCACTTAGCATTTTTTCAGTACCTATCTATATGTAAACATTTCATTTTAAAAAGAGCGGAAAAATTACTGAAATATTTCTTGCCCACAGAGAATAATTTGCTGCAGTATTTTAAAATATTTATCAGCTGTTTTACAATATATGAAGGCAATTTCACATGAAAGATTGAAATGTTTCAGTTGGTTCCTTACAGTCAACAAGCGTGCCATTAAAAACAAAACATTCATGAACTAATGGCTTAATTAATTATTACATTTAATCGGATAACAGCTGCGAATAAGTGACACATACCAGCCTTTGTATAGTGGACACTATGAATTTTCCTTTGACATTTAAGGAATCACACCCATTTACCAAAATTCATAGTGCAATAAACTATCTACCATATTACAAAAAAACTTAGTACCAGGTTTTAACCAGGACTAAATGTTAGCAAACAAATTAGAAATGGGTCAATCTCCAAAACGGGCGCACTCATGTGATCGCTCTGGCGCTTCTCAGACACCAATACCTAACTTGAATTGTCTTATCTCATTTAAAAGAATGATGTTAAAATAGTGTACATCACTCCTTTAAATGAAATACACGATTACAACCAAACACCAATATTCGATAAGCACCAGAGCGATCACACAAACACACCCGTTTTGGAGATTGACCAAAATGAATGACATAATATTATTATTTCTAATAGAGAAACTTTTTCTGATTGGTCGGCTAGTTTTAGTCCTGGGTTAAACCTGTTACGGATTTTTTTGTAAAAAGGAAGGGGGTTCTGTGTTTTTGTCTCTGTTTTTAATCGGCGTAGCGCGTAGGCCGCGCAAGTGGCCGACTGAAAATTGCCAATCCAGAACTCCAGCAGTTAGTGCCAACCCTAGAGCAGATGCTCGATTGTTCCCAGGTGGCCGTAAAAACGGATCACCCGCAGGTTCAGAGTGTCGGGTGAAAGCAGGTCCCACGGAGTCTTATCTAACAGCCAGCCAGCTGGTGGGAACGCCTATTGTGTGTGTCTACACTGAGCGCGGAAGCGGGTTAGGTAGCTAGAGCGGAATAGATTGCTTGTGAAATCAACGCCTCGAAGATCATAATAAGACGGCAAGGGTCCGGATAACGATTGATTGTCTATTGTGTCTGGATACTCTATTGGTCTGATGCCTGAAGGATTAAAAAGGTTCTTCACCTTCTCCTACACCCATTATGAATTCTAGTATAAGTAGGTTAAATAAAGTTTTTTTTTACTGTGTTCAATAATTAAATAGAGGGCAAGGTTGTATGATTGGTCTGACTGGGTGTTAACTTTGAGCTCATGGTAAAGTGAGGTTATGTTTTATAAAGAGTACCTTCTTACCGGTTTTAAGTGTTAGTGCGGGCTTTTTCAATATTACAAACAGTAGGTCAACCACGTCTTTGTAAGTTTTGTAGTATAAAATCTAGTGCAGGTCAGTTTCAATTTTCAAAACAGTCTGTTTCTTAGAAAATTTTGTAGTATTCTGTAACAATCATATCGAAAATTAAATTTTGAGTATCAGTACAACATTTTTGACTGATAGAAAATTCCTTAAGGCGTTAAGTGAACTTTTTGTAAAATATCTGTGTTGTTGTGCGAAAAAGCTCATATAAAACGGTATATATTTTATTATATTAGATACTTTTACCCGCTTCCGCCTGTCAGTGTGAACACACCCTAACGCATGAAACGCGTGCGCATCTGCATCTCAGTTAATGTCTCTTACAAAACAATACAACACATTTGTCATATAAATGTCCCACAGTGTAACTCAAATCATCGCTTACTACGAACATTATATTATGAGAAATGGTTTTTGAGTCGTCGGATGTTACAAGTTATAATGATCAGTGTACGCAAACAAATTAGGATTTATGGTTTTTTACTAATTATTACTTTAGAGATCATGTTTCCAGACACAACAGAAAATCAATTGTTATGAATCCGCCGGCAGTCTTCTGATCGTCAAGGGATTATTATAAATAAATACTTTTTAATTAGTATAATACTAAAAAACCCCTATATCTAGATAATGTAGAGTCAATGAGAATTTATTTTCAATAAAACAAACATTCATAATAATTATTTTACCTTAGTACCTGTTTGACCTATTAATAATAATAATAAATTGTTTCAACAAACACACCGATTACCTAGCCCCTAATTAGGCGTGAGCTTGTGCTATATGGCGACTAGGATAACCGATAGGCATACTTATATACGTGTATACTGATGACAAAATAATGCTCGTGCTCATAACACAAACATATGCTCCTTGCGGGATTCGACCCCGGTCACCAAGGCGGTCGTCATTCATATTGTACGCGCTAGCGACCCGCCCTGGCTTCGTTCTTAAAATGTAGCTTACGTCACTCAGGGCAGGAATAATGTATATTCTAAATTAAATTCTGTTTTGGCAAATAGTAAAGCTGGCTCGTTCCTCGCTCAAAGGATAAGTATAGCCATCCAACGCAGCCAGCATCCTCGCCTCCTTACCTAAAGGACACGGGTTTAATTTTGATTAAGTAGGTTTTAAGTTTATTTATTTTTATTTCATGCATGTCTTTGTTTTTCTTTTCTTTTATTAAATAAACCTGATTTATGCTTAAAAAAAAAACTATAACTGGTTTTGTTTTCAAAATCCAGTTACATCCAGAGACTTCTTCTTACAATCATAATTATAAGTCACAAACTTGACATCTTTGTTATTAATATATACAATGTGTCAGGTAACGAAGTTTTGACATTGTAGGAACGTAGCGAATTCACAAAACCTTTTATTAACAGACATACATACATGGAAATATGTATTTTTACACCGTAATATGCGGTATAGAGCGTCGTACCGCATAGTATGAAAACAAAGAATGTTTAGTCTAGTCTATGAATAAAAAAGTTGTTGTAATTTTGCTTCTAAAAACGTTCCTAGAATATCAGGACCAAACCATCTTCGTAACCAGCACATTGTAGAAAAGGTGATCTTTACTCCATTTAGGTTATCTACCTATAAAATAAAAATGTTCATTTAAAAACATAAGCAAAAATACAAATTATCTCTTTGCTTCGCCACAGTCTGCTTAAATTAATTGCAATAATTTTAAATTACACGCTTTTAGCGTTCTTAATTATTGTCATAAATTGTTCAATTTCGTAAATCTGGATTTCTAAACAATTGTGTAGACTTATTTAGGCCCACAGTTATTGTTTCCTTCTGTCAAGCGTTATGTAAGTTGCTCGGTCTAGAAATCCCGCGGAGCGTACGACAGTAGTTATTTAGTGTTCGACTATAAACCCAGTTAGGCTTAACGATTGTACACAGCCTGAATAGAACAAGCAAGACAGGTTGCAGCTGTGTTCTTATATCTGAACAATGAAGGGCTCATTGTTAGCTTCCCTACAAATAAAGTTTATTTATTTATTTATACCTAATTGCACCAAAAAGAAAAGTACAGTTGGCGAACTAAATGCCTTGAAGCATTCTCTACCAGTCAACCGCGTGGGAATGCAGAAAGATATCAGTGGCGGAATATTCAGTAATGATGAAATTTTAAGGAAATACTAACACATGTGTGTGTGTCCTCCTGGCCGAATTTCGACTACGGCGGCCTATCTCAACAGTTGGCTAACTGCGCGGGACATATTATAGGGCACAAGTGTGTGCGCAATACACAGGTGCACTCTCTGTTCCTTCACTCTCATAATTCGGTGAGACGGCAGTCCGACATGACCGTAGAGAGATCAGGCGCAGGACCTGGTGGTGGTGGTGGTGTTAACACCCCCGTGCCTCGGAAAGCACGTTAAGCTAACACATACTTAAAAAATAAACGTTAAGCTGACATTATTACAGAGGAAAGGGACATGTAGTGACAGACGAAAGTGGTGGTCACTACACACAGTTTTACTACATAATTACGGCTGCCCAGAAATCAATTACGGCCTGACCCGGAATCCAAGCCTGCACCTCTTGGACGAAAGTCAGTGCTGATCACAAAATTAACGAGGTAGTCAGCCTTCCTACTCAGGGTCTACGGACCGGTGCCTAATAGTATTAGAGGACACTAATACCTATCATATTAGCTCCCATATATACCTTTGTGCATCAAAACTTAAAAGTTATCTTAATTTTTATACACGTCTAACGAACGACGATGGTTTCTGAGAATGATATTTTAACAATGCAGTGATATGCTAACTTAATTATCAATACTTAAGGGAGTGGAAGTTCCAGAACCTTCTGGGTAAGCTCGCTCCCTTGTCGACTCAGGCTTATAATGGATGTACGTGAGGACAAGTATAATATCAAGGGCATTTTTTTTAAATTTATGTTATTAATGATTTATGTTCGCAGTTTTTCCATTTTTATATCTTCATATAAACCTTCTTTGTTCTATATTCGTGGATCGAGGAACGTATTTAAAAATATAGGCATGTACTAGCCGAGGTGATCCAGTCTATCTCGAGTTTTGCACTTAGCCACCCATTTAGCGATTCGTTTTTATCTATGTTAGTTCGTCATAGGCTGGCTTTTCAATTTGTGATGCAGCACGGACGACTTCACAATAGCAATCCCACTGAAACAATCCCGTCGACCTTGGAGTGTGGTGACGCCCTAAATTCTATCGCCTATCGCTTTTACAACTAAATCGCACATTTTAACATAAAACTGTATTTAATAAGTTACTTATTTAAGTTGACAGAAGTTTGTAAGTGTGTCCATCCATCTATATTTATGAAATAGTACCATTTAAGCTTCTTGTATGTAGTTGTAAAAGCTGTATAAAGCCATATGATTATGAAAGGAGTGGAAATTCCTCATACTGTGCCGACCCCAAATGTATTGAGAACGGGGCAAGCGAAAGATGATGATGTATAGTTAGTTATACCACAGCTTATATAATAGTTACTATGTTATACACTTAAATATTTATTTTATTATGTTTTTAGTGTTTGTTGTGGCAACAAAAATACATCATCATTTTCTTGCCCTGTTTTATCTGGGATCGGCGCAGCATGTTTTTCTCTTCCATACTATCATATCATTCTTAAGTGAATCATCCACTCCTTTCACTGTCATATCTTGTTTTATGCAATCCATCCATTTCTTCCTAGGTCTGCGTCTTCCTCTCCATCCAACAACATGCATACTCATCACTTTTTTCGTCACATGATCCTCCTCTATCCTTATTACATGTCCATACCAAGACAAACGGTGGCCCATCATCTTTTCCGTCGCCGGTGCTACTTTTGAACTTTCCAACAACAACAGAAATAAAAATGTCAACAGTCTGAAGACAGACTGACAAACAGTAGAGTCTTAGTAATAGGGTCAAGTTTTAACCCTTTAGGTGCGAAAACCTAAAAACTTATTAAAGGCGGTTGAAGTCGCGAGCAAAAGCTAGTTTTGAATAAAATTTATTGAAGACCAACTACATTCCTGCCTCGGTCGTTGTCACAAAGTAATGATTCGGTCAAGTTACTCTGATTTAAACTAATCTGATTCAATTAAGAGGTCTGATTTAATTTTAAGTCCGAAATGTTTGATAATTGTACGAAAGCACGTCAAGGTAAACAATGAAGAGTCTTATGCAGTTGTAATAGGAGTACTTTTGAAACAAAAACGTATATGTCTCATGTGTTTGCCACTGTACCATAGATTACCTGATAAGTTGTTTCATAGTGGATCTACTTAGACGGACTTTGAAAACTTAGTTTAGTGTTCAGAATAAATTGTGTTGGATGGTGTACTTATACTTTGTCGGTATTAAAATAGAATAAGTTACTTTACCTACTACCTTTTTTATTCATAGATTACCAAAAATGTGTTTTTAGTTGGCTTTAGGAATAGATATTTGTTCATACGTTAGATTTCATTCATTGTGACGGCCGTCTTGGTGTAGTGGTTCGCGCCACGGATTTCTAAACCAGGCGGTTGCGGTTGCGGGTTCGAATCCCGCAAGGGGCAAATGTTTGTGTGATGAGCACGAGCATTTGTACCTAAGTCATGGATGTTTATAAATGTATATATCTATCCGTTATCCTAGTCACCATAGCACAAGCTCACGCGTAGTTTGGGGCTAGGTAATTGGTGTGTTTGTTGAAACAATTTATTATTATTATTGTTGCAACTTGTTTTTACATATACCTACTTAAAAATCATAAGAATTTCAATTAACATCATCAATTTTATTAGGTACGTGCAAGTGCATGTGATATACTAGATGAATCTATTTAATAAAAACCATGCAATCAATACCTCTTTCACACTTTCAAAGAAAGCCGTATTGTTTCTCAGAACCAACAATACAGTATAGTACTTTTACAATATGTAATCCAATGAAAAAGTTATTTCACTTTCATATGCATACTGAATATGCCATGATACGTTTTACTTCGAGTTTTTCCGAGACTTTCCATTAAGAATTGCAACATTTGATGGTGAATGACTTTCAAATGCAACATGTTAAAATAGCTAGTTAACGTTTTTAAATAGTTTTAGAATTTGAATATATTGTAATAAGAATCAATCGAGTATTGTAAAAGAACGACAGTAGATGGGTCTTTTTTTAAATCATGTTCCTCTTTTTGGGAGGCAACAAATCCAATGCATTTTCCGAAATATCGTTTTCAGGGCCTCTTATTGTCATTTGACACTTGCGAGACAAATTGCACAGAAGCACAGAATAAGTACTAGTACTTCGTACGGAAGTATGACTTTGCAATGAAATTCAAAGAAATATCTACTCAATGTTGTTAACTATATGGTTAAATTCAGTTCGCCTCTGACTAAAGCACATTTTCGTAAGACACCTACAGAAATACATTGCAAGATAATTTCATTCTTATAACTCTGGAATATGATTCATAATACACTTAACCTATTCAGTGACGTACTATCACGCAACGCGATAGGGTTGACTGCCACAAGAAGTTACTTACGCCATCTAGCGCATCTTTCTAGGACTTTATTCATGTTCGTCCAACCAGCAACCTAGTTCCGCGCACCGCCGGTGAATAAAACGCGCGAGCGTGTCGCTGCCGGCTAGCGACACTCAACTTGTTTAGTCCCTTACCAAGGGGTCGCCGCGCGTAGGTACGTTTTTGCTACCAACGCGGGAAGATACACAGGCCTGACAGAAGTAAGATAGAGCCACCCTTAAAGCGGCCTGAAAATATATTACAGCCTGCTGCTGCTGAGGGCCTAATGGGAGTTTTTCATGCTCTCACCTTCTAACGTGTGTCAAAAATTTGTATTGGTGATGAAATTTAGTCAGCGCCCCTAGCGGCACGTTTGCGAAACCTGTTTTTTTCTATAGTTTCTGACACTCGGTCGATCGTGACCGCGTGTGACTCACAAATGAAAACTCGCCCTGAAAGCCCTCTGAAAACCTCTTTAAATAATGTCCTCCTAGCCGATTTCGACTACGGCGGCCTATGTCAACAGAGATTAGCCAACTGCGCAGGACATATTTTAGTGCACAAGTGTGTGCGCAATACACAGGTGCACTCTCTGTTCCTTTACTCTCATAATTCGGTGAGAAGGCAGTCCGACATGACCGTAGAGAGATCAGGCGCAGGACCAACGGCTTAACGTGCTTTCCGAGGCACAAGGGTTGTTAACACCACCAACTCCCTGACTCCGGAGCTGTGTCTGAGTAATTTCAAGATAGAAAAACCCAAACACTCTCGGCCCGACCCGGGATTCGAACCCGGGACCTCATGGATAGTACCCAGCGTGCTGACCACTAGACCAACGAGGCAGGCAACCTCTTTAAATAACAAACTAGGTTTAAGTAGACTCGGTAGACTCGATTAGGTTAAAGTTTTCTAGACTGCCCAGCTAGATAGCTAATGGATTACCACTAGCGTAATTATTCAAGCTTATTTTACTTATTTTTACGTTACGATCGAGATGTAGTGTCTTTTAAAACAAACTACTCATGTAATATTTTCTCAAACATTGATATAACAAAGAAAGATATCACTAATAAAATTTATTATTAGACAGGATTAATAAACAATGAACTTAATTAATACCAGCTGATATTTTGATAAACTGCCGATCATCAGCGATCGTGTTTCCATGAATAAGATAAATTACTCAATAAATTATAATATTCTAATTCATCGCGAATGAATGAATTTGTTAAAATTCACATCCGTTTCGGTATCCAATCAACCACAAACGTGTGGGTAAAACTATTAGTTCTGCGAAAAAAACCTATTAATTCAAAGGTTTAGTGTTATTTTTCATAAAAGGATACCTTAATAATTCATGAGTTAATTTTGTTAACGTACTATGAAAGTATCCTCTAGATTTTGTTACCAAAGCTAAGAAAAGTATGCCCTTTGAATCTAGGAATCTCCAGGTTTTAGGGAATGAGTTATCACAGATCTCAGCCGGGCCACAGAATAAGTACTAGTACTCCGTACAGAAGTATGACTTTGCAATGAAATTTAAAGAAATATTTACTCAATGTTGTCAACGATATGGTGTAATTCATTTCGCCTCAGACTCAAGCACATTTTCGTGTAGACAGTTACAGAAATAAATGTCAAGATAATTTCATTCTTATAACACGGTACATAGATATACAGTATTTTATCTACATACTAGAGCACCCGTATCGACACACACATGCATACACGTCAATTACACGGCCCGTTGAGAAAACTTGGGCAGACAAACCCACGGAGTGACACGCGGGGCGCGAGCCGGTTCGCTGTCAAAGACTGACTTTCGAAATGCAGCTAGATATCATTGAACAAAGTAGGTTATATGAAACATGTAATCACCTTTATTTCGGATGTCAGCTGTCAAAATTGAAACTGCCATATCTCGGAAACTACCCACCTCAGACTACTGGCGTGTAGGGACAAATTTTAAGGCTCGACGAGATCTTTATTTCGGATGACAGCTGACAAAATTTAAACAGCCATAATTCGGAAACTACCCAACCTAGACAACTGGTGTGCATGTTAAAAAAATAAATTCTTTTCGCAAAATTTTCAATGCCTCCGAAGATTGCGGGATTTGCAGGGTCTGTGGATATTTTTCATACACATAGGATTTAAATATATTTTTTAAGGCTCAATGATGTGTAGGGCCAAACTCGTAAATTGTACCTGGTCTCATCGAACTGACAATGTAAAAACGGGCCCGTTTTACTAGGAGTCCACTGTCTGTGGATATGATAAATAATCTTTAATACAAATATGACTCATTCCTAAACCTAAAACAATACACATAATATGAAGAATAAAAATCTAGTCATTTTTACTTTTTGTGTACCAACCCTAGCGCTCCGCCCATCCGTAGGTTTTAATTTCAAAAATACGGCTGAGTCACACTACTGTTCTGAAAACAAATCTTTTTATTGTGCTTATAACTTTGGAATATGATTCTTAATACACTAAACCTATTTAGTGACGTACTATCACGCAACGCGATAGGGTTGACTGCCACATGAAGCTACTTACGTCATCTAGCGCATCTTTTTAGGACTTTATTCATGCTCGTCCAACCAGTAACCTAGTTCCGCGCACCGCCGGTGAAATAAAACGCGCGGGCGTCTCGTTGCTCGCTCGCGACACCCAACTTTATTTAGCCCGTTCTAAGGGGTCGACGCGCGTAAGTACGTTTTTGCTACGGGGGTGTTACACAGGACTGGAGCCGGGCGCATGATATGCACTGAACGTCCAGGTTTACTAACGCTTTTAAAGAGGAAGCATAACATAAAACATGTTGTCAATAAAATGTTACCTATACGAGTAATAATGTGGAAATAAATTATTACGAAGGAAAAATAGAATACTTGTGAAAAGGGAATCGATTTTGCGTCATGATAATGTCTGTAGGTAAAACTATAATAGCTTACTGAAATAGATTAACAATATCAACATTTTTCTAATGCATACTAATACCGAATTCTCATACAAATCGATGATTTCGTACAACGCCTATAAATAAGAGTTAAGTATTAGTTTTTTTATGAATAAAAAGCAATATCGCAAACTTAACACGATTGGCGTTTTGGACATAAAACTGTTTGTTTATTCAAATGTCCTGATTATAATAATATAACAACTGTTATTCTACACACACAGCTTTTAGAGTCCCTTATTTTATTCATATTAGGGTTCAAAATGGAATAGCGAAATATCTCTCTATTTTTGCCGCTTACACATGAGAAACTTCTATCCATATAAAATGTTGATTAAAGATAGTGGCGTGATGGATGGAATTAATAAGAAAAGAGCCCTTGAAAATGTTTTAAGGATATTATTATGCCATTACTTTCGCAATTAAGTAAGATTTATATTTCCGGGTAAATTTTTAAAAATAAATTGTAGAAGTTTTTATGTAGTTGAATTACATTAGGGGTTTCATCTTTTTCCTAATTTACGATATCTTGCACAGCCTGTATTTCTCTGTTTGGACCGATGGTTGACTGGTAGAGAATGCTTTTAGCGTTAAGTCCGCCATTTGTACAATAAACTGTGTGCAAAAAATTTAAAAAAAAAAAAAAAAAGTTAGCTATTTATGTAAGTTTAGGAAGCTTTGATTTTTTTAAACAGCGTTTTTCTGGAAAATACCGGTTTTAATCCTGCAAAGGGAAAATGTTTGTGTGATGAGCAGGAGCATTTGTACTTAGTTATGGATGTTTTCAAATGTGTAGGTATGTATAAGTTATATCTATCCGTTATCCTAGCACAAGCGTATGCTTAGTTTAGCGCTAGTCAATTTTAAATTAATAACAAATAAATTGGATATAATCACATACATTGCTCAGATCCCAAAGTAAGTAGCTTAAGCACTTGTGTTATGGAAATCTGAAACAACGGTGGTATCACAACACCCAGACCCGAGGCAATATAGAAAATGTGAATTTCTATACTTATTGACCCGACCGGGGATCCAACCCAGGACCACAGAGATGGCGACACCTTAAAAACCGGTGTGCAAACCAATCGGCTACTGAGGTCGTCAAAATTGCTGTGATTGCTGGATAGAAATCATTTATTTATTTACACTGCCAGTGACAAACAGACATTCCAGTCTAAAATTCCAATAAAGCGAAACCCTATGGACGTGACAGCAGCGCCCTCGTCTTCGCAATTACACTCGCAGAAAACAGGTCACGGGGCGACGCGTGCGCATAGACCGCAAAGGGCACTAGAGACAATTCACTATGCGAGTGACATTCGAACTTGGTTATTTACGAAATATTTTTTGTTATATAAGGTGAAATTTTAGTAACGGATGAAACTTTGAGGGCATAGGCAACAACATTAGTAAATAATGTTTGTGAATAAAACTTTTTTTTCGAGAAAAACGCCAAAAAACATTTTGATTTCTAAGTTAACATTGTTGTGATTACTCTCTCACCGAGCAACGTGCTTGATGCGTTTGGTACACAAGTTCGGTGTATTGATAAATAAAAAAGAGGGTGACACAGGCAGAAACATACATTTAAGACTAAACAGAATGATCTTAATAAAATTTGTTTTGAAAAGTAAAAATAAAAAATAGTCCGTTTTAAAAAAAAATATGTTCAGGACCTATTTCTCCAATATAGCTCTGTTGGAAAATCGTCACTTGCTAAAATGTTACCTTGTATATTTACTAGCGACGTGCCCCGGCTACGCACGGGTGCAATTTTAATCATCATTCGCTTGCCCTGTTCCCATTATTATAGATAGATATAAATATAATATAGCCCAGATCACTCGGGGATAATGGTGTTTTAATGTCGAAAGAAGTTTTTGAAATTGGTCCAGTAACTTTTGAGTTTTTTTATTAACTAGTGGCTCCCCGCGACTTCGCCCGCAAAAGTTGATTTTCCATATAAACTTTCATCCCCCATTTCACCCCCTTAATGTTTTTATATCACGACAAAATGTAACCTATGTCCTTTCCAGGGTCTCGAACTGTCTCCATACCAAATTTCATTTCAATCGGTTCAGTGGTTTAAGCGTCAAGAGGTAACAGACAGACACACTTTCGCATTTATAATATTAGTATGGATTATTACGAACATTTGAAACTACAAAATTTTCCTCTGTATAATATTAATGAAGATTGTGGTTTATATGTATATCTGTTTAGTAAAAATAGGTAGACTAGATTTGAATATAGGCACAATAGACAGATAGATTTGTTTATAGGTAAGCTAACTGTTCAATTTGGTTTCAAAGCTTTCTTATAACGATCATCCGTTGACACCACTGATAAACTGATAGGAATAATTAATAACTTACAGTTTTATCTATATTTTTATTGTTATTTTCCCCCATTGTATTTTGCTAAACCAAAAAATATATCTGATTTTGATTGGAAAATCAGTCAGTTCATTTTGATTTAACAAGCTTAGTTTATAAATCCCAAAATATATGTTAGACACAAGGCAACCAATATTTTTTGTACCTTCATGTACGGATCCCAAAAAGTACCGTCCGATCTTGCTGTACAAATCCGTTCTACTGTAATTAGAACAGGTCAAGAGCGCATCGGACTTTCGTTAGGCCTTGCTTTTTGCGCTCCCGTCGCGATACAAGGCTGAAACACTTTCATGGGGCGTTATTAAAATCTTTAAGTATTCAAGTACATTAGTGGCAATTTTAATGGGAAAACGTTTTGGCATCATTTTGCATTTAATGTTGTCGGGGTTCCGTCGACATTTTTAGAGTCAAACGTTTATAGGGTTCCGTAGCCCAACAAGGAACCCTTATAAGATCGTTCAGTCCGTCCGTCCTAGTCTGTCATAGCAGAATATCTTTTACGTTTATGGACTGATTTGCATGTAACTTGGTTCGAAGATACTTCACATATAGATCTCATTTTTTTAAATACAAAAAAATTAAATTACCCTTTTTTAGGTTACCTCCCCATACATGTAAAGAGGGGGGTGAATTATTTTTTTGAGTGCACCCTCTTGTGCGGGATATTGTTAAAAAGGACTATAAAAATAAGGTAGGGTTTCCATACAACACTTTTTTATCAGCTTTACCATTTGCGAGATATGGCCCGCCAAAGTCGTTTGCACGGTGTCCCCCCCCCCCCTGTAATTTCTAAAGTCTTGGACCTATAAACTTCAAATCACTCACGTAAAGAAACAGGCGCGGAAAGTCTTATTTAAAATTGTTTCGGGTATCCTGTGATGAATACTTTTGAAATTATAAATAAAATTAAAATATATACTTTTTTTCCAAAAGAACAGTATAAACTTAAAAAGTTTTTTTTTGCCTATACTGTCTAGTATAATGTTGTAAGTTAATGGTACGGAACCCTTCGTGCTTGAGTCCGACTCGCACTTGGCCGGTTTTTGTTATGTATACCCCGGAATATAATGACAATATAATAAGACCGGCTAAATTATACGACTTTGTTTTTTTGTAAATGTCTACTATGTGTATGTAACTATTTATGTTACATACACTTTAATACACACTATCCATACTAATATTATAAATGCGAAAGTGTGTCTGTCTGTTACCTCTTGACGCTTAAACCACTGAACCGATTGAGATAAAATTTGGTATGGAGGCAGTTCGAGATCCTGGAAAGGACATAGGCTACATTTTGGCGCGATATAAAAATATTAAGTGAGTGAAAGTTTATATGGAAAATCCAACTCTTGCGGGCGAAGTCGCGGGGAACCACTAGTTGACTATAAACATGCTTAACTTTCAACTACATCGTCAGCTAATTAAAATAAAAAAAGGTATTTGTGGGCTCGTAAAGTTTATATTAGATTATGTGAATAGCGGTATATTAGTTTACATCGCTGTATATTTTCTAACGAAATAAATTGCCATCATATATATTTACTACTTACGCTGTTAGTTGCATAAACAATACCAATTTTTGTGATTATTTTCTCATTACCCTAAACGAACTAAAATGTCAGCCATAAGTAACGAATCTGTAATTCGGTATGTAAAGTTAATTTTAATGTGTATGTTAGGTTTTTATATTTTTAAAGTAAAGACTAAATTAAGAGAGTAATTTGAGTATTTTGACTTTTTATTCAGTAGGTATTTTGTAATTAATTATTAAAAACCTAAACTTGTGACGTCACAAGCATGCCTATGACGACTTTTCTCTCATATTTACAGGATTGTCTTTGGAAGCAAATTTTTTCCCCTTTGGAAACTCGGTTATATGTCGGTTTCCGATGCGTTTAGATGGCTTAAGAAGGGTAAATTATACTCAGTATTTTCGTAAAAATAAGCCCCATCTTTCAATTTTAGGTGCTTTAAGTAACCTCTTTTTAACTGATTATGGGCATAAAATCTCTAAATGGTTTTGAAACTACCATAGGTTGTTTTTTTACTTTACATACCGAATTTAATTAAAATCATGAGGTATCATCAGCCGCTAGGTGACTCTGCTTACGTGTTATTAAGAATGGACAGTCTTGCATGAATAAACAAATAAATAAATAATTGTGCGGTTACTGTGTCTCTGTAACAATGACACAGTACAAAAGATATACAGCAGGTTAAGTTAACTAAAAGACTTCTTTCTGGTAATTGACCTGAATAAAATAAAAATGGATTGAAATTTCCAAGATGTTATTATTCGTACATATTCTAACAAGTACATTTTTTTCGAAAACATCAATATCAGATCATGATTAACCTTAGCTTACGATTTAAAAAGGTCTGTGTCCGCATCACTGACTTATTTATTAGCATAAATGAAATATGTAATCAAAAGTAAATAGTTCGCGAGGGTTCCATAGTGGTCAGACTGACTCAATTTCACCAATGAAAAATACAGTTCCATACTTCGGATAGTATTTATACAATTCGGATTCTGATGTATTTATAAAACCGTACTTTACGATTGAGTCATTGTAAGTATAACGCATTATGTAAAGTTTTAACGATTGCAATATATAATATCCTGCGTACCTGGTTGATGTTTGTTGGGAACGGCTACCATAGCCGAAATCTTTTTAATTGCTCGTTCGTTTATTACGGATTCTAAGTACACACTATCCCCATTCTTGCTAAAGGAACGACAATTTGCAATGATATTTTCACAAACTTCACTTTGTGATGGCGGCTGAACGATCCTAATAGCGGTTGTAGGCTCCGTTAGGTGCTGTCTGGTAATTACCCTCTCACCGGAGCCCGGCGCCAAGCAGCTTGCTGTATCCCGTGCTCGCTCCACCGTCGAATCTGTCTACACCACTTCTACTTTATTCTAGACTAGAGCCAAGAGCAAACCAAACAAGCTCCAAATAAAAAAGAAGATTTTTATGTTGAACGCAATAAAAAACTATTTATATTTGACCTGCTGCCTTCTAAATGGACTGTGTCGTAATTTTAATAGCGGCAATTACCTCGCTTGAATGGCTCACGTGAACGCGTAGCTTCCCGGTCGCCGGTGTTTTTGTGCAGTCGCCAGCACGTCAGACTACACATTTTCGTTGCAACTTCACTCCTATTACAACAGCACAAGATGCCGCAGTGTGTGTGATGGATGTGCTACCGTCCGTGCGATATGAAAATATAGCTCCTATTCTAACATGTGGCTGGTAATTACGTTGCCCGTTTAAGTTAAATTGTCTATGAAGTGCGATTTATAATAAACCAGAGAAGCCACACTTTTCAGCTGTAGCCAGCTCTTTCACGCTTGCTAGCTTTGAAAGACAGAGCAACAGCTAAATTACAAATTAAGACCTGTGGTAACCCACGCTTTGCATGTCAGCAAGAAGAAATAAGACCTAATAATAATAGTGTTTTAATATTTTTAACACTCACAGTGTTCTTTCTCATTTAAACCTAATAATAATAATCAATGTTAGGTTATGATGCCGAACTAGCTTAGGTCCGTGAGTTTTATTCTACCAAGATAGATAACAGTGCTTCTTTTTGTCTGACTTGAAGTAAAAAAATCTAAGGTAGACGAATAAAACCCCACAACTGTAACAACTGCAAAGTATGAACCTAATGGTTTGTTTAGTTTGGGAAAGATATACTTTCCCAAACAAGGAAGAGAGAGATAGACAGAGAGAGAGTTAGGGAAGATATTTTCCCTAACTCTCTCTCTCTCCTCCAGTCGGTCCCTCGTTACTGTGCATCGTGGTCACTCGAGCCTCTCAAACGGACGATTTGGTTCCAATGATTCCGGTCTGCAGCAGCCTTCACCATATCGTAAAATTTGGATGGAGAGGAGGCCCCTTTTATTTTCTAACTACTATGTTAGACGCACAGTAAACTATTAAAATTGCTTTTATTGCATATTATATAGTGGCGGCTTTAAGGTCAGTGGGATAGTCTGATGTGCGCCAGTGTGTACATCAAACAGAATGTACCTTGAACTCACATGGTGACGCATGAAGGTGTTACAGCGTATTACGAATCCTCAGAACAGATGATAATAGTGCAAATATTACGTTTCTTAAGGTATATTTTAGTACTCGTTTGTATTCCTGTAACAAATAAGTGCTTAATTAAATGAAAATGTTTACATATTAATTTGTGGTTGAGTTCCACTTAAGTGGTTTTGTGTTTGTCGTAACCAAGTTTGTTTGTAAAATTATGCTTGAAAACATAGTGTTTATCATTTGACACGAGGTTTCTCAGTAATTTTACGACCTTTCCGTGGTCGAGTGGTTCGCACACCGGTATTCAAGTGTCACCGTCTCTTGAGGTCCCAGGTTTGATCCCCGGGCGGATCAATTAATATTAATATAGTAATACACTGGGCCGCAAAAATAACGGGTCACACAGAATTTTTTATACATTCGGGTGTATTACTGAGCCCTGGCTCTCCGTCAGGGGATGTTTTGGGAGATATCTAGTGTCATATCTGGATCATGGATGGCGGAGCTCTAGATTACCCATGTGATGATTTATAGGAAACTTAAAAACTAACCGCCTTACTACAAAAAATTTAAACTGTGTCCAAACCCTGTTTAAAATCAAACCGGCTAATTTAAAATCAATGACAGATAGGCATAATTTAATAATTGAGACATACATTTTAAATTACTCGTCTCATATTTAGACAAGGTTTGGACTAAGGACTAAGTTTTAATATTTTTTGGTAAGGCGGTAAATATTATTCCCATAAATTAATTACTTATAACCTTATCTGCCAAATCCTGGATCATGGTCCAAAGCGGACCCTGGGCCCTCACGTGCGGCCGGAATTACGCTAGGATGATAATGATGATCCCTATAAATTATGCTTTTACCATAACTACCCTTTTCCTAGATACCAGTTTTGTTTATTCCACCAGAAGCATGCATAAACCTTTTCATTGTTACAAAGATTACATTAAAATTTTAAATTGGCAAGTGCCACCAAGCCTTCTTACAATAGTTTATGCAACATATATTAATAAAATCGTGAGGAGATACGCATCCAAACAACGGATTGTATTGTAGCTTCGTACTGCGGAAGTATAAGCAATTTGCATATCAGCATGTATGATAATTAATAATAAATAACGTTTTAAGTTGGTAATAATAACCAATGCGTAATTCAGCGTTTAGACACAGTTGAATTAGAAACAGTAAGCCAATTGTGTAAGTTTTTAAAACACAACGCCCACTAGCCACACGTTTTAATAACTGGAATAGTAACACAAAATACTGGTTTCCAAACGACTACTTTGATACTCACTAATTAAACCATTTGCACTTTAGTAAGTATTTTTGATACAATATTTATATTCTAATCACCAAAAAGTTTGTTAAGGATTGTCTATCTAAATATCTGCCACCGACAAAATAACAACAACTACAGGTATAGGTAAGTACCCATGCTAAATTGTTTAGTAGCTCTATCATCTTATTTGTAATTTCTTTCGAAATTCGATATCATTGCGGTTTATGTACACTCTGTCTTTGTCAAATTTGATATCGTACGGGGAGGAGGAAATACAATTTTTTACCTCTTAAACATTTGATACCGTCAGTTGTTTTTTTTTTTGGTATGTGAAAAGCCCCTAAAAATCTAAACTGAAAATAAATTTGAGTATTGCAGGGGGACCCTTTTAGTTATGAAATAACGAATACGAATAACAACCGAGTCTTTACAAAAAATAGAAAGATTGGTGTTGATGTTACTGCATTTCTGTCTACTGTGGTAAGGCAGAGATCGCAAGCGCACCTGCCTGCCTTGTTTTCAATTTATTGACTTGCGATTCAATAGGATTATGGATATTTCAAATAACGTTTTAATTGCGAAGCGTTTTTAATTGATAAATAATAAAGTAAATTCATAAGAATTATTTTAGGTGATCGAGAGAATATAGGAAAGAAGTAGTGGCTGGCCAGAGTTAAATTATTTAGTAAAGTTGATTCATTCACTTGCCTTGTAATATTTATATGGGGCCAATATCACAATAGGTGAATAAAACAATACTATAACGCGATTCGCATTGAACGATTCGACCTTAGCTAAAGTCCGTCTTTCTCTATATCCCGCGCAGTTGACAT
The DNA here is from genome assembly GCA_949316185.1 of Pyrausta nigrata. NCBI lineage: Eukaryota > Metazoa > Arthropoda > Insecta > Lepidoptera > Crambidae > Pyrausta > Pyrausta nigrata. The sequence goes on along the minus strand of OX438958.1, from coordinate 6,876,156 downwards.
ATCTCGATTGAGATTGGCTGCCGACGTCGAAATTTGGCTAGAAGACATTGACGGGCAACGACATCCCAAATCCAGTATGTGATGGCGGTTGAACGATCCTATCAGCGGTGGTAGGCTCCGTTAGATGGTAATTCACACTGGAGCCCGGCGTCAAGCAGCTTGCTGTGTTCCGTCGGTGAGTGGCAGTGCCACCTTCTGCACCGTCGACTCTGTCTACGCCACGTCTGGCTTAGCCTAGAGCAAAACCGTTTCAAATTATAAAAAGACATTGCTATTTTAAAAAAAAAAAATAGGTTTAACACACAATGAGGGAAAACATCGTAACCTGCACAATCAGGCAACTGAATGTGTAACCATGATCCAAAACTGGTTAGGTTCCCCTAACAGGGTCACGGAGGTAAGATGGCAGTCGCTCCACTGTAATTACCTTATCTGCCAAGTCCTGGATCATGGTCAGCGGACCCTGGGCCCTCGCGTGCGAGTGCACAGCCGGGATAACGCTAGGATAATGATGATGATCAGGTTTAACACTTGGATTCTTCTAACTTTAACCTACTAAAGCCAAATCGACCACTGGTTACAAACCAGTGCTCGATTTGGCTGTCGTTGTTTATCGTTGTGTATGTATGGTTAACACCACTCACACATTATGGTCAGGATGTTGGTGGTGTTAACACCCCCGTGCCTCGGAAAGCACGTTAAGCCGTTGGTCCTGCGCCTGATCTCTCTACGGTCATGTCGGACTGCCGTCTTACCGAATTATGGGAGTGAAGGAACAGAGAGTGCACCTGTGTATTGCGCACACACTTGTGCACTATAATATGTCCCGCGCAGTTGGCTAATCTCTGTTGAGATAGGCCGCCGTAGTCGAAATCGGCTAGGAGGACTTTATTTTATTTATATTGTGGCGACATCACATACGTCTGCATCAAACCAGCATCAGCGTCGGACTGTAGGAGTGTTCCGATCCACTACGGCCGTTTACATTTTTGCCTTTTAGTAGGTAATCGGTTAAGTGTTTATATTCGTCTACCGACAATTTCTTGTATCATCATGTCGAGTGAGATAGATATATTATGTGATCGTACTCTTTCTAAATTAATTCGTATGTAGGTAACGTAAGTTTTAATTATTTGTTTTCATGTTGTGTGTAATAGCAAGATAGCCTGTCTCGTTTTAGCAAATGCCCTAGTTTTGTATATAAGTAGGTCATTTCTTAATAAATTCATTCATTACTGTTTTGGACCTCTTTAACTTACCTATCTTCGCCACATACTTACTACGAAGCACCCTTTCACAGTGGTGACCCCGTCTGAGTTGAACATCAATTCAGGTCCAGCTAAAAAACATTAAAATGAACATCAACGAAGGAGCAAGAACGTCGCAAGATACTTCACCCGCCGTGGCACCTACAGTTATCTCCGTAATGCAAGAACAGCCAGAGCTATCGGGAGTTTCGGTCGGACTTCGTATACCTCCTATATGGCGAGACAAGCTTAGAGGATGGTTTGCGCACTTTGAAGCAATTATGAAGTCGCAGAAGAAAGGCGATCAAGCAATGTACGAGCTTGTGTTAGGCCAATTGGAACGTCAAGACGTCGACGAAATATATGATATTTTACTGCGGCCACCAGAGGAAAACAAATACATGGCTATCAAGCAACGCCTACTGCAAGTGTATGAAGACTCAGAACAAAAAAACGTTCAACGCGTCATAGCAGGTATGGAACTCGGAGATTTGAAGCCATCACAGCTTTTACGAAGAATGCAGAACCTAGCCGGTGACCACCTGTCTACCGTCACACTGCGAGGAATGTGGCTTAATCAACTGCCAGCCTATATCAGCTCGATTATAGCTATCAGCGAAAAAAGCAGTATCAGCGAAGTTGCACTAATGGCTGATAAAATGATGGATCAACAATCACAGCGTGAGATATCAGCTATTAATCTACGCCCTAAACAATCTTCTTCACCACAACCAGAGGCATTCGCAATCGACCATCAACACTCATCTTCTTCAAAATACGCGCGTTCACTGGAAGAAAAGATTGACAAGCTAACAGAAGCAATAACCCAACTTGTAACGAACAACAATAATCAACGTGGACGCTCACCTTATCGCAACTGGAATCATAGGAGACAAGCATCCCGATCCAATAACCGCAACCAAACAGCCAATCGAAGCCTCACACCCAGAAACTCACCGTACTGCTACTATCACCGCAAGTTTGGTCAAAACGCAAAAAAATGTGCAGATAATTGCACATTTTTGAAGAAAACCGCACCGGAAAACTAGAAGCAGCGTTGGCAGAGACGGGAACCAGCGCATTGGACCACTCACACCGTCTTTTTGTTACCGACAAGAGAACCAAACTCATATTCCTCATCGACACTGGTGCGAACATCTCCGTAATTCCGAAGAAAATTGGCCAACAATTGAAACCTACTAAGTTCACATTGTACGCTGCCAACAATACAACTATACCAACTTATGGAGAGAAGTCATTGGAGCTAGACTTGGGCCTACGTCGACCTTTTCGTTGGAACTTCATTATCGCTGCAGTCAGTAAACCGATAATTGGTGCTGATTTCCTGAAACATCACAAGATACTCGTCGACATCGCGGGTAGAAGCCTGACCGACAAAGTTACGAATCTATCTGTGTCGACATCAATTTCAACCTACCCTACATCAACAATTCGAAGCATTGACTCCAACAACAAATACCACGACATATTGGCCGAGTTTCCTGACATAACTCGATTATCTTCAATGAAAGAAACACCAAAACACAGCGTTGAACATTATATCGAAACGAGTGGCCCGCCATTATACTGCAAAGCAAGACCAATACCACCTCACCGCTACGCTGCAGTAAAAAAAGAATTCGAAGTCATGATGGAGCAGGGCCTATGTAGACCTAGCAAAAGCCCTTGGGCAAGCGCACTGCATGTAGTACCCAAAAAGAACGGCGATCTCAGAGTTTGTGGAGACTACAGAAGGCTAAATGCAATCACAAAACCTGATCGTTACCCTGTGCCACGCCTGAAAGACTTTACCTATCAACTAAACGGAAAGAAGATCTTCTCCACCATTGATTTGAACCGAGCATACCAACAATTGCCTGTATTCAGCGACCACATAGAGAAAACAGCAATAATCACGCCTTTCGGCCTCTTCGAGTTCCCGAGAATGTGCCCAGGATTGAAAAACGCCGGACAAACCTTTCAACGGTTTATACACCAAGTGCTGCAAGGACTTGATTACGTCTATCCATTCGTGGACGATGTCCTTATAAGCTCTGAAGACCAGGAATCCCACATTCATCATCTACGCACAGTGCTGAGCAAACTAAACGAATACGGAATTACTATCAATCCGTCTAAGTGTACGCTGGGAGTAACAGAAGTCAAGTTTCTCGGATACACAGTATCAGAACACGGCATAAAACCACCCCAAGATAGGGTCAGCGCAATCACATCATATCCACGACCGAACACAGTTGAAGAATTACGACGATTCCTCGGTGCTGTAAATTTCTTCAGAGATGCACTACTACAAGCTGCGTCAATCCAAGCGCCACTCAACGCATACCTACACGACAGCAAGCGCAAAGATAAAACGAAGATCGTCTGGACTACAGACGCTATAGAAGCATTTGAAGCTTGTAAAGTTAGCCTACAAAACGCAGCTTTACTCGCGCACCCTTCACTTGACGCACCGATTGCCCTAATGTGCGACGCATCTAGTAACTGCGCCGGAGCCGTGCTACAACAATATCAAAACGACAAGTGGCAACCACTCGGTTACTTCTCCAAGAAATTCTCCGAAACACAACAGCGATACTCAACATACGACCGTGAACTACTATCAATCTATATGGCAGTTAAACATTTCCGGAAAATGTTCGAGGGAAGACAACTTATAATATACACCGATCACAAGCCTATCACGTACGCCCTGCGCAAGAAAACATCGGACACTGAAACTCCACGTCGCACTCGCCAGCTATTATTTATCAGTGAGTTCACAAGCGACATACGTCACATTAGCGGGAGTGAGAATATTGTTGCCGACTCGCTCTCGCGCATCGAAGAAATAGTTTGCCCGAGTACCCTGAACTATACTCAACTTGCTTCGGCACAAGAAAGAGACGAAAATCTACAAGAACTCATGAATCAAAACAACCTGAAATTCAAGAAAATTCAACTGCCAAACACCAACTGCAAAATATACTGTGAAACATCAACTGCAAACATCAGACCGTACCTACCTCAAAACTTTCGTCGTATAGCATTCAACGCCGTACACGACCTAAGTCATCCAGGCAGCCGCACGACACGAAAGATGCTAACCGAAAAGTATTTCTGGCCATCGATGAACGCCGATATCAGTAATTGGACGAGAGCGTGCATACCATGTCAGCAGACTAAGATTCATAGACACACTAGCAGCAGTTTCACAACATTTCAATCTGCTGAAAGGTTTCAACACCTACATGTTGATATTGTCGGACCACTACCGCCTTCACAACACGGCCACAGATACCTACTTACCATGATAGACCGGAAAACTCGTTGGCCTGAAGCTATACCTCTGCACGATATGACCGCCGAAACTATCGCAAAACATGTTTATGAAGGGTGGATCGCTCGGTTTGGCTGTCCTACTACGCTGACGAGTGACCAAGGACGTCAGTTTGAAAGCCATTTATTCACGTGTCTAACCAAACTACTTGGCATCGAAAAAACAAGAACAACTGCGTATCACCCTCAATGCAATGGGATCGTAGAACGCTGGCACAGAACACTCAAGACAGCCCTTACAGCGAGCCTACAAAGCCGTAACACGAAATGGCTAGACGCCTTGCCTACCGTTCTACTAGGACTACGAGCTGCTACGAGAAACGACACGGGAGTAAGTGCCGCACAGTTAACCTACGGTACTAGTCTGAGATTACCGGGAGATTTTTTCAATAACACCCCGATGACGTCACAACACCCAATGGACTACACTTTCGTCGATCAACTACGTCAAACAATCAACGAGTTCAAGTCGTCAGGACCTCATCGGAATAACACTAAAACATTCGTGCACAAAGATCTTCAATCATGTGAAAGTGTGTTCCTGCGAATTGACTCCGGCCGTAGATCACTGCAAGCTCCATACGAAGGGCCCTATCCAGTACTACGACGCGACGACAAAGTATTCCGCATACAACTTCCCGAGCGTGAAGTCAACGTATCAATCGACCGGCTCAAACCTGCATACACACTGAACGAGGAAAATGCCTATCACAACAACACAAACACTACGAAAACTCCGAAGATCACTGCAACTACAACACGGACACGATCAGGAAGAATAGTGAAACCAGTCGTACGCTTCGCTTGAGGGGGTGCTATGTGGCGACATCACATACGTCTGCATCAAACCAGCATCAGCGTCGGACTGTAGGAGTGTTCCGATCCACTACGGCCGTTTACATTTTTGCCTTTTAGTAGGTAATCGGTTAAGTGTTTATATTCGTCTACCGACAATTTCTTGTATCATCATGTCGAGTGAGATAGATATATTATGTGATCGTACTCTTTCTAAATTAATTCGTATGTAGGTAACGTAAGTTTTAATTATTTGTTTTCATGTTGTGTGTAATAGCAAGATAGCCTGTCTCGTTTTAGCAAATGCCCTAGTTTTGTATATAAGTAGGTCATTTCTTAATAAATTCATTCATTACTGTTTTGGACCTCTTTAACTTACCTATCTTCGCCACATACTTACTACGAAGCACCCTTTCACAATATAATTTAATTTGAAAAATATTAAATATAGTTAAAAGTGGCACTTATGACCGTCAATCTATAGCTGACAATGTGCACAAAGTAATGAATAATTCGATTTGTATAATTCAATGACGAAGTAGAGATGTGAAAATAAATAGTAGGTACTGGATTGTTCCGTAAACACGTACTCGTAATTATTTTATGTATTTTGACACATATTACCTAATATGTTTTTTTACACGAGACTTTATAATTAAAAAGATACTCAGTAACATTTATGTATATAACTCTACATACGACAGCGTCTTATAGTGTCATATTATAGTGCACAAGCGTGTGCGCAATACACAGGTGCACCCTCTATTCCTTCACTCTCATAATTCGGTGAGACGGAAGTCCGACATGACCATAGAGAGATCAGGCGCAGGACCAACGGCTTAACGTGCTTTCCGAGGCACGGTGGTGTTAACACCACCAACTTCCTCCGCTGTGTCTGAGTAATTTTAAGACAGAAAAACTCAAACACTCTCGGCCCGACCCGGGAATCGAACCCGGGACCTCGTGGATAGTACCCAGCGTGCTGACCACTAGACCAACGAGGCAGTCAGTAATTAAATGATATACTTTATCATCATCATATCTGCCTATTGCAGTCCACAGCTGGACATAGGCCTCTCCAAGGCGGCGCCAACTTTCAATTTATATACTCAATATGAATAAATAAATATTATTTACAGAATATCTAATTATGTGTTAATAGCAGAAATCTATTATCATTATATTATCTAGTTCTGGAAACACATTTCCTTTCCAGTCTTTTACCATTTGCACTTTTTTCCCGGGAATCGAATCTGGGTCCTCCCTCTGAGTAGAAAAGTCAGCCTATTAGATCCCACTGCTGGGAAAAGGCCTCACCTTAACTATGAGGAGGTACGAGCCGTACTCCACCACGCGGGCTCAGTGCGAATTGGTTAAGGGGTGTTGTAAGGCTAGTGACAAACCTTACTGTCAGAAGTTATCAAGCCGCCCTAGGGCCTCTGACTAGGCTTAATGACTAATAACACAGATATTAGCCGGGACCAACTGCTTAACGTGCCTTCCGAAGCACGGAGATGCTTGTCATGGACGTCACTTAAATGGTCGGAGTGGTCACCCATCCAATCACGACCGCGCCTTGGGTTCCTTAACTTTGGTATCACTACCAGAGCGCTGCCGCCACTGCGCCACAAGCACCTCCCTCTGAGTATTACATCCAAACCACTAGACCACAGAGGCATGTTAGAAACGTCTTCACAATATTTATATCTGTTATTCAACTCGCTCGAAAAATAAAAGCGATACAAAAGAGTACCATGCCAGCCTTCACATAGTTCCTTCCGTCTATTGTCGCGCGGCTTAGATATTTAATCGCAAGCAATTAAAATACTTGTAAACTTAATTAACTGTTTTAATTAAACGCTGTGTATATTTTTGATAACAGTAAAAAGCTTATAAAATCTTTGCGGTGGTATAAGAAACTATTTTTGTCGGCATCATAGATTGGACATCAACGCGTTAGAGAATAGTGACTTCAACAATGGGTTGAAGTCACTAATCCCTAATGGGGTCATGTAATGTACTTATTGACTTCTGAGATTAGTTCTGGCATCTACGCGTCTGTAAGAGGCAATAAAGTCTATTAGCTGATATCACATATCATATAATAAATATTATTTAGACATAGGTATATGCACATACCTGAAAAACGATTACATTTAATTTTACACTTAAGTTCGTATTTAAGTAGATAACGACTATCCTTGGCCGCATCGTCGCTTACCATATGGTGATATTGCGGTCAAATATCTGCTTATTAATTTGAAAAAAAATCCCTGTCATAATATTTTTGCTTACCTTTTTTCCATATTTTACTTCGTGTTATTCTTCGCAACGCGACGGTTATATGTCGTCAGGTTATTAAATCTAGCTTTCTTTTCTTATTGTTGTGTAATTCCTTTTTGGGAAAATAGTATCAAACAAAACGTTGAATTGTCTGGCTCATATTGATATTAATTTATTTTCTCCAGGAAGGCGAGGAGGACCTTGGCGAGTTATACCAAGACGAAGAAAATGGCGCGGCACTGCTCATCAGGAGGCATCCCAAGCATGGTAGACTTATGGTGGTAAGTTTATCTATCTTAGAATAAAGATATTATTAATGCGTGAGAGCAAAAATGTGGGTACAACCAATAATAAGACATCAAGCTATGTCCAGTTTAAATAGATTGAAGGGAAGCATGATGTCTTTAGGGTACCATATCTTCGGTCAAGCATAAAATAAAAATGGTTCGAGAGATACGATATAGAATATGGCACATGAAGCTGCACACTGCAGCATCTTAAGCAGGTAATGCTGGTATATTTTACTATGAAATGTGTCGATACAATTCGTAATGTAAAGTAGCGAAAATGTCCCGATAGGTGCTTCATATATTTTTTAAATTTTAAAAAACATTTTTATTGCTAACCCATCGACGTTAGATCAAAACAGCTCAATATATCAGCATTAAGTTATTAATCATATGCTTAAATTGGTACATTGTAAATTATCAATTAACATACAACGGACAGGATGCTATTCCTAGTAGAAGACACGTGCCAATGTGACCGAACAGTGTAGGAATTATCCAATCGAGACGTGATCAGTGAGTGTAATTAGGTAGATCTTGTTGCTATCAAGCATACGTTTGTCAGTTAACTGCCTTTGTAGGCTTAGCCTGGAGTTCACCAACATGTTTAATTTTTAATCAGCCGATTTAGAATTATTTGACATATTTTGTACAGGAATTCTGGCAAATTAACCGTCAATGAAAGTTTACCTGCTGTTTAACAGTTGGTCAACCCGATGACCAAGGGTCCTATATTCAAAGCAATGACGCTTGATATTGTGATTACACCCTCAACACTCTAAAGAAATACTATTGCAAGTATTTAACAATCGAAAGATGAAGCTTTCAAATACGATAAATTGTTGTTTTATGTGATAAGCATTCACTTTGCAATCTAAATATTAAATATTATTGCACTTGAAAAAATGACCACCAGAGGCGGGAAATCGCCCGGTATGTGAGGAACACGGGTTCGATTCCCGCCTCTGGTGGTAATTTTTTCAAGTGCAATAATATCTAATATTTAGATTGCAAAGTGAATGCTTATCACTTTAAAACAATAATCAATGACGCTTGGTTATTAGTTCGGAAAGGTAACAAAAACTTTAAAAAACCGACCAAGTGCGAGTCAGAGGGTTCCGTACCATTATCTATAGAACAATAGATATATATATAAATGTTTTGCCCTAGTAGTACCTAAACGAGCCGAATAATCAACTCTATTACAAAAAGTTCCAATTTTTTTTTAATGGTTAACATGCTTTCAAACACATTAACTTTGGCCTTAGTTTCCACAATTCCATCAACCGCGCTGTACCCCACGCACATTTTGTATCATTCACCACTTCTAAATGCCTGTGAAAAACAGACGCACAACATTATGTCATTAATAACCTAATTACATAAACAAAACACATCGTGAATTAAGTCATAAGTCAACATGGCATTTTCTTCATTGAATCACCGTCTTAGAGCTCACAATGGGTGGGAGCTGTTGTGTAACTGGCCTTAGTCTACTTGGAGACTATTGTTTGTCGTGAGCGGTAGGCCTAAGGCTGCGCGCAGATAGGCCACCGACGACAACAACCACTTGCTTGCGACAAGCTGTTTACATTATTTTTATTACGTCGCCGCACACGTGAATTGAGTGGCGGCCAGTTGCGACTCAGTCTTCGCGACACGCCACTGGTGGCGGCCACTCGCTATTTTGACAAAACATCTGTCAAAGGACCTAGCAATTGTAGCGACCGGGACCGATCCCCTCGTGACCCGTTCACCCACTGGCTTCACCCACCGGCGGGTGTAGGGGTAATTTCTGTTTACCCGTGAACCCACTGCGTCAAGGTTGGTTACTAAAATATCGATGTATTTTGTTGATAATGTTAAAAATAATAATAATACGATGAGTCAATTATTTATTAAAACTAACGTGAACAAACTACAGAATCTCTTTATCTTTACATACTATAAAACTTATTTATAGGGCCGCGTTTGCGATGTATAAATTTTATTTTCGTACTCATTATGCAGTTCAAAAAATATTGCACACGAGCTATTCGGTTTCGGTTTCGACTGATAATCGTGTTTCGGTCGGACACTACTTAAAAGTGGCAAGTGAGATATTATATAAATACGTTTTATAGTATGTAAAGATAAAGAGATTCCTTTTGTTTGTTCACGTTAGTTTTAATAAATAATTGACTAGTCGTATTATTTTTCTTTTTAACATTATCGACAAAATACATCGATATTTTAATGGGTGTGTAGGTGAAGCCAGTGGTTGAACGGGTCACGAGGGCACCGATCAAAGGGCACGGCGCGTGACAGCCACTGTTGGCGGCTGTCGGTGGCCCATCTGCCTTAGCTGCATAACTTGCTAATAGGAAGAAGACGGTTTTCGTTTTAGTTTTGGCGTTTCGTTTGTCCAAATAGTGCACTTCTATACAGGGAGACGATAATGCAATATAAAAACAATCACGTTCGCAAAACAGTTCGCAATTCGAAATTCTTCCGAACGTAACGCAGCTTGTGCATTCTAAGGACTTTATGGTTGTAAAGTCCTATCGAGTTAAAACTTTTCAGTAGAACGGACAACGTTAATTACCCCACTAAACAAGTTCAAATGGACGTGAATCGTCTTCATGGACTCCAAAAATCTATAAAACACTTTACTGATGTACCGGATATTTCTGCCTCGTTGGTCTAGCGGTCAGCACGCTGGCGCCTGTTCAAATGGAGTGGGTTCGAATCCCGGGGTCTAACGCATTTGTTGCTGGGTTTAAGGGTGTTTTTAGAGTCGTGCGGATTTGCTCACGCACGCGGAATTGAGGTACATAATCGGTGATGTAGCACCCGCGACAGCGCAGTGACATTTGAAATGTTCTTTGACATTACAGTCTTTGGCCACACAATAGATAGGTTTGGATTCAGACATCTATCTATTGTGCTGTCTTAATTCAAGACAGCACTCACGAACAACTCATAGTCAGGAAATTGGTGGTGTTAGCATCCCTGTGCCTCGGAATCCATATAAAGCTATTGATCCCATGCCTGGCGATCCTCTTTTTTTCGGTCATGTCAGATTTCCATCTTACCGAACTTTGTGTGAACAGAGAGTGTATGTGTATTGCGCACACACTTGTGCACTGTAACATCTCAGGCGGAGTTGGCTAATCTCTGTTGAGATCAGCCGCTGAAGTCGAAATCTAGCTATATAGGAGGACATTTTTATTAATGTCTATGTAATCTAACAGATTTTTTCGAATTTTTCGCATCAACAATAATACTGTCAATTAATCTTTCACTAGTCTTCATAGTAGTAAATAGCTAGATTAATTAAATAGACTTGAACACTTTGAAAGTGCTAATGACCCTATTAAAATTTATCACAGATTTTTATTGCGCTTTAAGTTCCAGTATTATTCATAATGTGTAAAACATAATATTCATTGTGTTATGATGACCTTTTCTACGCCAATTAAATGAAGTGGATTAGTGTCTCGACTCGCCTACAAGCGATGTAATTTTAAAATGCAAAAAGTCGAACCATTTTCACAACAAATATAATAGGTTCAATTTTATTTTTATTATTCTTTCCTAACAGTAATGTAAGTACTGGTAACCAGAATCACATGAAAGCGAACAGAATAGAGAATGCAGGCGAGAGATAGCAGATTTTTTAAACTTTAAGGTGACTCAGACCTTTCCGCAGTAATCTAGCTGGTATCTGAGTTTATAAAATATCCCGTACGTAGAATTATTTTATTCGAAAGTGAATTTTGTACACAAAAAATACCGACCGCGTCCTCAAGCACTTACTAAAACTTGTCGACTGATTAACGTCCTCCTTAGCTCAGTTGGAAGAGCATTCGCTCGGATAGCGAAGGATCGTGGACTCGAGGGACACCGGATGTGATTTTTATGTACGAGATTTACTTTCATCTAAGAACGTACTAACACTAAAATCAAATCTTTGCAATCAGGCCTATTTAAATCTGCAATATCCTATCAAATCTAGGAAACTTAAAAAAGTCGGTCGGACGTTCGGCCGTCGACGCATACTTTCATCTAATTCACTTGACAGGTGTAAAAAAAACTGAAAAATAGTGGTCCTTCTGTCCCTCATTCTTTTGTGACATAATTTACCCGTTTCAAACTCGTTTAGTTATTGCATAAGATATCGAAACAAAGTCGCGGAGTTGTTAGACCCACAAACAGAGTATGAAGTGCAGCCAGCATGATTTTAAACGTATGCTGGTATTTGGGCCACTTGGTTACTGATAACATCGCACCGATAGTATTTGTTGACTTCTTACTTACGTATTCAATCAAATTACTCAGAATTTATATAGGAGTATATTAATTTAGCAATCTACAGCGTAGTCTATTAGGTATCCCATGACTTTTTAACGCAATCCGTTACGTTATTATTTTGCATAAATAAGTACAATAACTTTTTCCATGGAACCTCGAAAAACAATTGGGGTCCTCAATCCTCATGCAAACTATAAAGTATTAACGTATCTGTCAATTAGTAGTAGTAGGTCTCAAAAAACTGCTGACTCTTAATAACCAATCCCTAATCTAAGATTGAAATCAATCCCGGGTTTTTGGGTATCCATATCACAGTCCGCGATAGCCACATACGGTCGCTAGTGTAAAAAGTCAAAATGCCTATGTGTTCGATGGATACGCAAACAAATGAGATTGACATAAATCGTTGATCTCAGACCGGTAATTATTTCGGGCGTTTAACATTTAGAAAGGTTGGTAACACAAGACAAAGCTAGAGAATTTAGTACTAAGGTAGATTGTACCGTGGAGTAAGACTTAGGCTCCGTGCAAATATAAATAAATAAATAAATTGTTTCAACAAACACACCAATTACCTAGCCCCAAACTAAGCGTGAGCTTGTGCTATGGTGACTAGGATAACGGATAGACATACTTATATACATTTATAAACATCCATGACTTAGGTACAAATGCTCGTGCTCATCACACAAACATTTGCCCCTTGCGGGATTCGAACCCGCAACCGCCTGTTTTAGAAGTCCGTGGCGCGAACCACTACACCAAGACGGTCGTCACTATATGTATATGTGGCTATAGCGTGCCACAACCTTTGATCGCGCGCAGACGAAGGTTGTCGGTGGCCGCTACAATTGACAATCACCTGCTAGATGTGAGAGAGAGAGAGAGACAGATGACTTGTCAAAATGGCGAATGGCCGACACCGGTGGCAGTCACTCGCCATTTTGTCAAAACAATTGTCAAAGGATCTAGCAGGGTAGTATTAATCAAAGCGGCTACCGACCACCTTCGTTTGCGCAGAACCAAAGGACGTGGCGCGTTACAGCCACCGGTGTCGGTGCTCGGTGGCCCATCTGCGCGGAGCCTAATGTGAACAGCTTGTAGATCTCTAGCCACCGGTGGCCGTGGTGGGTGGCCCATCTGCGCGGAGCCTTAGCCTTATAGATTGCTAAATGAGAGTGTATATGCAATTGTATTAATTTAACCAAATACTTGTTACAGGATGGTTCGATCGGCCACTCGCTGGTGATCAGGCCGCTGCCGGACTCGGTGGCTGCGCCGGCGCAGGACGACGAGATGTTCATGGACCCCGCCAGCATGGCCGACATGGTCTCCATTGATACGGGCCGACCTATCAGTAAGTGTTCTTTATAATAAACTACTAGCGGCACCCACTATTGAACATATAAATTGCATTTATAGATTTTGAAATTACAGTCGGAAACCGGTTAATACTTGTACATAATACCTTTTATCAAAATGAAAATAATATAAAAAAACAAACTACAACAAACAAACAAATTACCTAGGTGACTAGGATAACTAAATGAAATACTATATACGTTTATAAACATCCCACAAACATGTGCTTATCATACAAACGTTTGCCCCTTGGAGATATAAGCCTCCAACCTCTGGTTTTGTCGTCTGGAGCGCAAACCACTACACCAAGACGTCTCAATCCTAAACATAATCTTTTACAATGACAGTGTATAAAACAAAGATAGACATCTCCTACTCAGCGGCGATTCGAATTTGATGCGCAGAGCACACGTTCATTTACTTGTCATATGTCATATGTGTACCTACGAAATTTTAATGCAAAATTGAGAAAATTACTGGATATTAAGCAAGCAATTTCCGCGAGCTAATGACACATTTACCTCTTTTTAAATGCACTAGCATTAATCTTTAAACATAATCCGTTTTTGCAGTGACAAGAAACAAGGAAGACCAGGAGAGGCTGAGGCGAGCGCTTAACGGCGCGCACCACGTCATCATCAAGCGGGACCCTGCTCATGAAGAGCATGATCATCTCAGTGACTATGGTAAGTCTATAATATCTTAGCAGTAGGCTCGGTTAGGTGCCGCCTGGTAGCTACCACCCTTCCCACCGGAGCCCAGCGCCAAGCAGCTTGCTGTGTTCCGTCGGCGAGCTGTAGTGCCAGAAAGTTCTGGGTGAGCTCGCGCCACCGTTGACTCTGTCTACGCCACGTCTGGTTTAGTCTCGAGTACAAACCCATTCCGAATAAAAAAATAAGATTATGTCCTTCTTTTTCCTGCTCATAATTACCAGTTTAGGTGGGATCGGGCCAGGAAATGTTATCCTGGGTTGTCGTGTGTACAGATTATGTCTTTCAAATCCCTCTTGATTTGTTTGACCACCATGTAGCCGATTGCTTGCCTCTTCCTTTTGGTGGTGTCGCTGTCAAGAACTGTCTTTACGGAATAGTCATGCTCTCAAACTCAACTATTGGAGTCTACATTCTTTGAGCTTTGCGGGTATTGGAGCTACTCGTACCTTGAAAGATGTTCTGATATGCTCGTCGCGAACAGTCGTGTGAAGTTCAGCATTTTCATCTATGCTGTGTGCAGCTGCTAAAAATAATAATAATAATACTCGTACATAAGTAAGTTTACCTAGCCAAATGTCGACCATGGCGGCCAAGCCCACTCGAGATTAGCCAACTGTGCGAGAGATGTTTTAGTGCACAAGTGTGTTCACTACATAGACGCACTGTCCGTTGCTTCACTCTTATACTCTTGTGCCTGATTTCTCTATGGTTTTCAGAGTATGCGAGTATTAGTTATGGACCACATAGTGTAGCTGTACATAGCGCATACACTTGTGCGCTATAATATCCTACAAACAAGGCTAATATATATTGAGATTCGGTAGGACTTAGGCCCGGGCTACCAACTTTTGTACATTATAATTTACTAGTAGTTCCCCGCGACTTCACCCGCAAGAATTGGATTTTCCATATAAACTTTCATCCCCCATTTCACCCACTTAATGTTTTTATATCGCGACAAAATGTAGCCTATGTCCTTTCCAGGGTCTCGAACTGTCTCCATACCAAATTTCATCTCAATCGGTTCAGTGGTTTAAGCGTCAAGAGGTAACAGACAGACAGACAGACAGACACACTTTCGCATTTATAATATTAGTATGGATTTTACTGCTTAGGAACCTACTTGGTTTTGTTAAACTATAAGTAAAATCAAGTGAAAGTGTTCCGTAGGTATTGTTTATGAATAGGAAAATGAATCGTTGCAAAGTAGGCGAGATTAAACTCATAATTCTTAGTTACTTAATTATTTAAGTACAAGTATAATGCTATTGTATAATGAAGATTACAATCACGACCATGTAATAGGTTAGTGTTCACAATTGAACGATGAAAAACTAAACACTTATCACCTGCGCAATGATAGAAAAGTTATTGCTGAAAAACATAAGGAAAATCGGACAAGTGCGAGTTTTTTTTCTGTGACAACGCTAATGAGCTATCATATGCCAACAAGTGGGTTGCTCTCCAAGTGTGCGTTGTTTTCGAAATAAAAATTCGTTTAGTGAGATGAATTACTATCACAAATATTTGCTTAGACTAAGTATTCTCCCATTAACCTTTATCTACCAATATATATTAATTATAATTTATGAGGTTTTTACACATTTTCTCAGTAACTGGACAGTCCATAGGTCAGTAAGGGAATGATTTCGAACCTACAACGGGCTGCATGTAGCAACGTATTTCGAAATGGTCCTGTATAAGCAAAATAAACTTGTCATCCGCCACATTATTCAGCATCACGTAACTTTTGTCGTCTTCACGTGCCTCCATTGCACCACGGAACCCTAAAATATGCAACATTGTAGGTATTACACGTGCTTAAGAAACAATGGCATATTCCTCACACACGATGCAGCATCCTCGCTTAGATAAATCAGAGGTGAATGACAGTGTCACGATGTAAGTGCGATTAATTGACTCTTTGATCTGTCAAAGGGTCAATTAAGCGCTAAGCTAAGTGTGGTTAGAGTTACAAATGTATTTATATAAAAGCATGCTGCGAGTCCGTGATATTTATTTATTTAAACCTTATTGCACCAAAAAAAGAAAGTACAATTGGCGGACTTAATGCCATAAGGCATTCTCTACCAGTAAACCGCATGTACCGCGTATATTTTTCAGATATTTATATTTTGAAAAAAATTGGTAGGTTAAGTTTAATATATTTTTTGTACCGATTCAATAATCTACCTACAGAATTACGAGAAATAAAAACTTAAAGTGCATTTTCTCGATTCACTAAAAATGCCTAATAACCGAACAGTATAGGTATATTTGTCCAATTCTTGTATCTATAATCTATAGTTTATTGTTTCTTTATATAAAGATTTGTTTGATTTGCGTAAGCTTAATGCTTAGTATAATTATAAACCTTAGTGGTTTCCTTTTACTAGGTCAATAATTAAATGTTTTGTAAGATTTTTATACGATGATAAATAGAAAAAAAACGTGGTTACCCACCCTACCTTACCCGTGGTACCTACGCATGAATTACCTATTAGCTGAATGCGGCGCGTAGGTATTGGCGCAGGGTTGCTAATATTATTATGATGACCTTGATCGAGAGACACGCCTTGAGCTTTGTCCACCGTTTTAGCGATTTTTCGGAGGGTTTTATCTCGATATTTTTCTACTGGAAGACCAAAATAAAAAAATACGTGTTTTTTGCGTCAAAGATTATTATATTTCTAATACTGATACAATGTCACCCTGCATATGCCTTAAGTTGCAGTGTATTGTTCTAATTTGCAGACAAAATGTTAAGTTAAACGCAGTAAGATCTTATGCAGTTGAAATAGGGGTAATTTTGCAAAAAAAGGGAAATTCCAATGTGCTTAAAAAGTGTAGAAAATCGTATTCTTAAAGTAAACTTTAAGGATACGTAATGTATTTTCTTTTTTTATTACATGTCGTTATTATAATATTATTAAAGATATATAATTTTTTTTTAAAACTTATAAAAAAAAACTATAGCAATGAATCATATTTATGAAGTCTTTATTGAAGTAATAGATATCTTCCTTTAACATAGTAACGTTCTTAATTACCCATTTTCAATTAGCTACTTAATTAATGTGCATTACGACTCTAAAGTACAAACACTTGACTAATCTCATCAAAACAACGATATATGTATCAGAGATAATCAATTGACGACCAATAGCTCACGTGTAGTGTACCACGTGCGTGAGCGCATCCGAATAATTTTACTATCGATTGCACACGATGATAATCGAGATAAATCGATTATGGTAATCGGACCGGTCTCCGAGCGACGTCCGTCACGTATCATTATAAAAGACGGTTGGCGAAACATTTGAATGTGCATTTTATTTTGTTTTTATTATTCCACTACTGACCTATTGTATTGTAACAACAAACATTCAGAATTAAGAAACTGTTTTCACGTGTGTCAAATCGCTTTAACATATCCATTGTGGCAATTATTTTAATAAGTACTTAAATAAGTAAAAAACGGAGAAACTGTGTGTGTGAATATTGTACATGAGAGTAATGTTTGTAGAATTATTTAATTGTTGTTATTTTTACGCCGTCACGATTAGGTTTTTCTGCCTCGCCCAACGGTTGACTGGTTGAGAATGCCTTAAGGCAACAAGTTGTTCTTTTTTGTTTGTGCAATAAGAAAAAAGAAATAACCAACCAAAAAGCTACAATCTCAAAATCAGACGTTGATTTAACAATCTTCAGATAAACATGGCGACTTCCATGTTTTTTTGCCAAGAAAAAACTCGGGATTCCAACCAAAAACAGCTGATCGAATTATCTAATTGATCCATAAAAGCTCAAAAACACTTAAATAACACGTCATCGTTAAACAAATCAACGTAAAGCAAACATTACAAAAAAATAGTTATAATAAAAAAAATAATAAGTCAGCCTATTAGATCCCACTGCTGGGAAAAGGCCTCACCTCAACTATGAGGAGGAACGAGCCATACTCCACCACGCGGGCTCAGTGCGGATTGGTGGAGGGGTGTATGTAAGGCAAGTGACAAACCTTACTGTCAGAAGTTATCAAGCCGCCCTAGGGCCTCTGACTAGGCTTAACGACTAATACCACAGATATTAGCCGGGACCAACTGCTTAACGTGCCTTCCGAAGCACGGAGATGCTTGTCATGGACGTCACTTAAATGGTCGGAATGGTCACCCATCCAATCACGACCGCGCCGTGGTTGCTTAACTTTTGGTATCACTACCAAAGCGCTGCCGCCACTGCGCCACAAGCACCTCGAAAAAAAAATAGTTGCCGGGGCCGTACTCTGGGTAACGTCTATGTTTTCATCTTTCGCTATCTCGCTCGTTCGAACCTTCATGCTGGCATGAGTGACAGAGATGGCTACATTAGAAAATGTGGACATTGTCAGCCGGAGAAGGCCTTTGGGCCGCGTGTCGCATTACCTCAGTTTTTGAACAAATATTGACTTGATCTTGTAATTCTAATTAGGTAATTAATTTAGGTGAGTAGGCTCACGTAATGGATCAAATTTCATAACAATACCTAAATAATTCTATTTCGTAAGACCACGGTCATATGACCGTGCTGTATGAGTTCAGAGTCTCAGCTTAGTACTGCACACATTGGTAAGGAGGTAAGAACATCATCATGCCTGATAGTCAGACAATCCCTTTTAATAAATCTAATTAATACCTAAGTTACTATTAAACCAAAAGTAATTCTATCTGTCTGTAACATAAAATGTGTTTTGAATAAATATTGAGATTCTCAGGAACACAAAATAAGTTTTATATCAACAATCTTTCAATCAGGGATATATTTTTTTTTAAAGTGCATCTCCGAGCAGCGAAGGTTTGCAAGCAAGGCAGGTTTTTTTGGCATTTCGAGCCCTTACTAGATTGTTAACAAAACAATCCATATCCATTCTAATATTAGAAATGCGAAAGTGTGTCTGTCTGTCTGTCTGTTACTTCTTGACGCCTAAACCGCTGTACCAATTAACGTGAAATTTAGTATGGAGATAGTCTAGGACCTAAGGACGGACATGGGGTAGATTTTATCCCGAAAATCTACTCATAAAAGGGATACTAAATCCACGCAGACGAAGTCGTGGGAAAAAGCTAGTAATTGAATATAAGCTATAAATAAACGCTACTTAATAAACCATACGAGATAATCTTCCCTACCTACTGTGTAGATTGTAGGTATATAGTGTAGCCATGAACTTCGCAACACGTGACGTTAGAGCAATATGCTTATACCTACACACGAGAAAGGTGACTCTACCGACAATATGCTAATGTCACGACAAAATTCTTAAATATGACAATATTCAAATTTTCTAGTTCTTCTCAAATTCTCATCAAATACAGATATTTGCGATTGTTTTCTAAGACAATAAATCATCGTAATTTTGGTTTGCTGAAAATCCAGCAGGATAATGATGCTTCAGTCATGTGCTGACCACAGGTAATATAAACTGTCAAACTATAATGTCCTCCTAGCCGAATTTTGACTACGGTGGCCTATGTCAATAGAGATTAGCCAACTGCGCAGGACATATTATAGTGCACAAGTGTGTGCGCAATACACAGGTGCACTCTCTGTTTCTTCACTCTCATAATTCGGTGAGACGGCAGTCCGTCATGACCGTAGAGAGATCAGGCGCAGGACCAACACGGCTTAACGTGCTTTCCGAGGCTCGGGGATGTTGATGGTGATGCTGTCAAACTATACGTGGTGGTCTTATAAAATTAAAAACGCTACATCCACCTCTATATATATATATACCCTCGTAGTTAAGATGAGCTCTTTTACTTGCTTACTTTACTTTTTTTACATGCACCTTTAGCACTTTATCATTTTGCAGAAAAATGGCAAGTTCAACGGTCAGATTTTATATCTTTCCTCTATTAAATGTATTCAAAATGGCCGACCGGTTTCAACACAAAATGTCGCGATGTCGAGAATTTATTTACGATTATAATCCTACATGCTAATTGAAACTAATTAAAGGTCTCCTTTCTGTCTGAAGGCGTAAACAGGAAAGTAGTATAAGCCGTTTGTAATTGTACGAGTATTTTATCCAAGTAATTCCCTAATGCCTTATTTTATGTTTGTTCGTAGAGTATCTACCTACCTAAGACACGAAGAAGTCTAAGGTTAAGTACTTACAACAAATACACTAGTCTAATTTATAAGCTACAAGTAGGTAAATACTAATCGATAAACCGTCGTCAAAGCCCCTTAAAAACCGGACATACATATATTGTCATATATATACATATATGAACTTAAATATACATATATAGGTAGTTAGCATAATTGTCAAATAATCCATCGGAAAAATAATTTAAAATTAAAGCGAATCCTGCTACCATACAACAAAGTGCGGTTCAGAAGCAGCAGCGGCATCAGTGCTACTCGTACAGCTAGGTTCTAATGTATTTAATTAATCGCAAACAAAGCCAGAGCTCTACCGCCAAACGGAATCAATTGAAAAATTCCGAACGTCGACATTTGCCAACATATTATTATCTTATTGTTACGAACATAAAGTTCGAAATGACGTAAACCTATCATAACCTTCTGACCCCTTCGTCTAGAAATAAAGTTAATTTTGCAAATGTTTTTAGGGTTCCGTACCTAAAAGGTGCCCTTTTTAATCCTCTGCTGTCCTCCGTCTGCTAGTCAGAGAGAGACACTCTCTACCCTAGATAGTCTGTTTGTCGTAGTCTTGGGACTTTTTAGCACTCACTGGTTGGGGTATGCATTGCGGCCAAGTTGTAGATATTATTTTTCGAAGCGCTAGTATGGCCCAAAATATAAGGTGACATGTTGTGGCTCCATATGGGCCAATATTGATTAATATATTATTGACGTTCATAAGTGGCAGTTTCCTAAATTGAATAAATGATTTTCGACTTAGACTTTAACAATAACGTCGAGTTGTCTAGTCAGGTGTTTAGCTGTCTAGTCAGGTAGTTATCTTAGATCACTGTTTTAGAGTAGAAAAGCGTTTGTGGAAAAGTCCGTTACTTGACAAAACCAAAATGGCGAATTTGTAAATGGCCGTGCGCTTTAGAAAAAGGAACAGCTATACTGGCCGGTCATTGTGAAAAACTACGTGTTGCACGATGGTACGGAACCTTTCGCGCGTAAGTCCGACTTGCACTTGGCCGGATTACATTTATCGGACAAACTCGTATCAATGGACTCAGACTATCGGTTGTTTTCTATGCATATTTTATCTACCTGTTATATTACATCTGCATAATTATTACACGATTTTTTATAAAATCTGCCAAAGCCTGAGTTTTTGTGTTGTTCTTGTTTTAAACTTTATCATAATAGGGAATAATAGCTATGGCGTTATTATAATGTACTAGATGATCTTAGGTAGGCTTGTTTTATAAAATGCGTAAGAGCATTTCCCTGGCGTTTAAAATAAGGTTGACGACCGTCTTGGTGTAGTGGTTCGCGCCACGGACTTCTAAACCAGGCGGTTGCGGGTTCGAATCCCGCAAGGGGCAAATGTTTGTGTGATGAGCACGAGCATTTGTACCTAAGTCATGGATGTTTATAAATGTATATAAGTATGTCTATCCATTATCCTAGTCACCATAGCACAAGCTCACGCTTAGTTTGGGGCTAGGTAATTGGTGTGTTTGTTGAAACAATTTATTTATTTATTTTATTTCTTTATACTGATTTAACTAACATAAGTTTATTTTAAATAACTAATTGGTAAAAGGATAATATTTAAGTAAGGACCTATGCTACCTACTCTTGATTTTATCGGTTTTCAAGGTGTCGCCATCTCTGAGGTCCCGAGGTCCCGGGTTCGATCATCGGTCGGGTCAATACATCTAGAAATTTATACTTTTTTATATTATCTCGGGCCTGGGTGTTGTGTTTCCACCGTTGTTTCAGGTTTCCATAACATAAGTGCTTACTTACATGGGGATCAATGATGTTGTCAATAGTTATTTATTTGTTAGATACTTAAAATCACTATTTAGGACTTAACGTGGGTAGGTGTTATTCAGAGCAGTCACCCATTTAATAGTTTATCAAAATGCATAAAACATAATCTTCAAAAGAATCTTCGGAAATGTAAAGTCTAGAAATAGAAAATGGGGTCGGCGATGAAACCTTCCACTATGTTCTCGAATTCACTAACTCCGGACTCCAACCTTTTTTGAACAGGTCTTGTGATATTTTATTTCCACAATGGTAAATATAATAAAGTTACTGGATTAGCTGATAATTATAAAGTAGGTATAAATTTTTGCAAAGCGCCGCATTTGAAATTGAAATTAAAATGACAACAAGAGGCGCCAATAGGTGACGGGCTACGCGAAATAAAAATAATATGACATTTTAATAGGACAAGTTATAAACACATAAATAAAAGGATTTATTTTATGAACAGATTTATGACAAATTATTTTTAATTTTGTAAAATTTTAAGATTTATATTTTAAGACTGTCGACACGATCACAAATTATGCAGTCTCGCTATATAGCTTTTTTTATAAAGCATTATACGAGTATGTTCTTTGTATAGCATTTTTGGTCACGCAGACTCACGCTTAATTTTATTGTAGGTACAGACGATTTATTGTAGGCACATCAACCTATACCCTGCGGCATCTTATGTAGTAGGGTTTTGTGTAGTCCGATGTGCTGACGACTGTACTTAGTTCATAGACCAACGTTGAAGTTGTGTGTTCAGTCTGCACAACTTTTAGGTAGGTACTGTGATCATTCATAAAGTGTTTTTTCTTTTCTTTTTAGAGCAGCTAGTGGTGATTGAGCTAATTCCGGTGCTTCTCCTTAGGATTACCGTAATCTGTGTTAATATGCCTGTTGGCCGGAGTTCCTTTTTTTTCTTACATTTTATACAAAGTTTAAAGGGCCCTATAAGCGGTCTACTATACACGCTAACCTACGACCGCGACGTAAGTTTCACAGCGCGCAGTTTTAAAGTCTAACTTGCAATTTTTTTATTCTCAGCATTCATGGAGCCGGACCACCTCGGCAAGCGGTTCAGAAGGAAGCGCTCCACGGACTCACACCCTCGGAGCAAGCGAGACGCGCCCTACGTCATCTACCCGGAGATACTGGTCATTGTTGATTATGACGGGTATAGGTGAGTGTTCTTTGTCCGTGGGACTTCTAAAAACGGGCTATCTCGCCTCGAATCCAGTTCATCACGGTAGGTTTACTAGGTCCAGCGTTTTATAAGAAAGTTACTTCTTACACATAGTATGTCCAGGTTTCGACTAGCGATAATTTAGGGGCTTTTATTCATAAAATTTTAGACACAAAATCCTAATAAAAAATTAAAAAAAAAAATTTTTAAGGAAAAATGCATTTTTGGGTTTAGTAGTAGTTTAAACCGATTACAAAAATCGGTTTAAAAAACTATTCAACTGTTTTAAATTTTGTGCAAGACTTCTTAAAAAAAATTGTTTTTCTCTATTTCGGTTAATAATTTTGAAATCAAATTGAATTTCGCTCACAAAAATTTATCGACTGTGTCATCCGGTGGATCCCACCGGCTAACACAACAACGACTGAAATTCAATTTGATTTCGTAAAAACTTGCTAAATAATTGCTTAAGTTATAAAAATAATTATAATAATTTTGAATTGATCTTTATTTCACTTGATAAGCGATAGCATAACCTTTTGATCTCATGATCATTTTCATAACTTTTAGGACCTACAGATTCATAGAAATAGTTTTTTTTTTTTAAATTAAAAATTAAATGGCTGAACTGAAGTTAGAACCCAACATAGGGAATTTTTGTCAATAACATTTGATGAACTAATAGCCCATAATTTATAGGTAGTCCAAACCCGGACACACTGTGTATGCCTGCCTAGCAAACTGGATTCGGGGCGAGTTAGACATGGAGTGAGATAGACACAATCCTTAAAAACTATAGACAATTCAAACCCATTTTAATAACAGTAATGTATGAAATAGACAGTCCAGCATATAATAAACTGATGTACCTTACTTAGGTACCTACCTGTTTATTTTTATCATATTCTGTGGCAAGTAGTGGTAGCCTTTCTTGACTTTGTTTCAGCGCTTCTTCTCAGGACTGTGCTAGATTGACTGTGTCTTGTCATGTTCTAAGATTCATCTGCGACAAGTAATACGGTTTTTGAGCGTTATATTTATATACTTACTAACTTCGTTCCTTCATCTTTTTCAGATTACACGGGGGTGACAACGTGCAAATAAAGCGGTATTTTGTGTCTTTCTGGAACGGAGTAGACCTCCGGTACAAACTACTGAAAGGGCCCAGAATACGGATATCCATCGCAGGGATTATAATATCTAGGGTAAGGCTATTTTACCTACTTTTGTCATTATATAATAAAAATTGGTTCCGATTAATATGGGTTTGATATTCGTATTGTCGTTAAGCCTAGTCAGAGACCCCAGGGGCGTGATAACATCTGACAGTAGGTTCTGCTTACCGTATAGACACCCCAGCACTGCATTTTTGATCCTAAGAGTCTTGTTTCAAAAACCACTTACCAATTTACCTACCTAATTATAGTTTTAAATAGGTACAGATGATGAAAAACCTAAAGATAGGTATGGCATAATTTTGGAATCGCAACCAAAATTAATACTACAAACAATCTACATTTCTGGCATGTCATCGAAAACGAGAAAACATAGTAAGTAGTAGCCAACTTTTCGGGACCTGATCATAGTACCAACCTTTCTTGTACGGCCTAAACACATCAAGCGCCATTGTGGTCACCGTTGACCCCCAAATAATATATTTTCTATGGTGTTTAGTTTTGTGGCAGTTAGACTTAGCCCGAGAGCCGAGCGGCCCCTGGCTACCTTATACATAAGATACCCCAATAGGCTATCTTGAGTTAGGCTTAATACGAGGGTCAAACTGAAAGTTCTTAGAAAATCAAAAACTGATTACATTAGCCAGTTATTAGTTTTATTATATCTTTTCAAAATATTGTCCATTGACGTCAATACACCGCTGCATGCGATGGAACCACTGGGAAAAGCACTTTGCCCACTCGTCCTTAGGGGTCTCTTCAATGGCATCGCGATACGCAGCCACCGCTTCTTCAGCATTCATAAACCGCTTTCCTTTAAGTTTTTCTTTAATTTTTGGAAATAAATAAAAATCACAAGGCGCGAGGTCGGGGCTATACGGCGGGTGACCCAGTAATTCAACGTTTGATGTCGCCAAATAGTCGATCGTTCGCTTGGCGGTGTGCGACGAGGCGTTGTCGTGGTGAAGGAGGATCCTACTGCGAGGTCGTTTCTCTCGAACTTTTTCCAAGACAAGTGGCAAACAATTGGTAGTGTACCATTCTGCAGAAACTGTTTTTTGATCCTCTAACACAATTGTTGCGAAATGACCTACCCTTCCAAAGAACGAGGCCACCATTTTTTTTCCCGCACTTCGATCTCTCTTCACTTTAGTTGGCAACTCCTCGAAAGGAAACACCCACTGAGCAGATTGTCTTTTGGTTTCAGGATCATAACAGTAAATCCAGCTTTCGTCACCTGTTAGTATGTCGAACACAGCATTTGAGTCACCTCCGTTAAATCTTTCAATCATTTTACGGCACCAATCCACACGATGGAGTTTTTGAGCCTTAGTCAAATTATGAGGTATCCACCGGGCGCAAAGCTTCCTGACCGCTAAATGTTCGTGGAGGATTTTGTGCACTTGACTCATACCGATGCCTAAGCTTGTCCGAATCTGCTGATAGGTCTCTCTTTTGTCAGTCTCTATCATACGCCGCACAACACAGATGTTATTTTCAGTCGTCGCCGTAGAAGGCCGTCCCTCACGTACATCATCAGTGAGATTAGTGCGACCACGTTTAAACTCATTAAACCAGTTGTAAACAGTCGCACGAGATGGGGCTTCATCGTGAAAGGTCAATCGTAGTCTATCATAACTTTCTTGTTGACTTAAATGACATCGAAAGTCATAAAAAATCATTGCACGAAAATTTTCTCGTGTTAAATTCATTTTGACGTGACACAGACAATTTTCAATTTGCCGCCAAGTCGTAAAACAAATGACAAATGAATGAAATATATACTCAGTAATATTGGCAAAGAGTTCTATTTTCAAATTTTAGAATATTTTTTTTATTATATTGTTTATAAGTGGCCAGTTCTAAGAACTTTCAGTTTGACCCTCGTAACTGAAAATTTCTTCACTCTCATTCGGTCATCTTATAAGGTAGGTTCCACGTCCTACTAAAAATACGTCAAAAAATCGTATATATTTGTAAGACTGACACGGGGCTCAATTTTAATGTGCCCTATCTAAGATTAAATTTAGGTTCAGTCTCTCTTTCTCTTTCTCTATCAAACAAACGAAAAGAGACAGACTACAATAATTTAGAAACGTCAAATTAAGTGCTGCTATTTTTAACGTATTTTTACAAGTTTTTGCGTGTTTTCGTCTAACTTTAGGACATCGAATGACATTCCTACTAAATTGTCTATGGGTTTTTTAATTTCCTTAGCAAAGGATAGCTGTTTAGTCTGACGTTTCTAAATTAATATAGTCTGTCTCTTTTCGTTTGTTTGACAGAGAAAGAGAGAGAATGAACCTAAATTTAATCTTAGACAGGGCGCATTAGAATTGAGCCCCCTGGCAGTGGCAGACCTGATTTTTTGTACGTGTTAAAGTGTGGGTTAACGATCTCAAGATAGCCTATTGGGGTATTTTATAAGGTAGCCAATTGTCGCTCGGCTCTCCCACTATAACATTCGTGACTCTGAAAATCTCAGTATTAGGTAGTTTTCAAGAAATCATTTGCATTTCCTCCACGCATATTCCACGTTGCGTATCGTTGGTTTTGCAACCGCAAAAATTATTGGTTCCGGCGCACGCAAGACGCACTTATTGATACTAACAAAGCTTCGATCAATTATAAATTGAATTTGTTTAATGATAACAGATTTTATTGATCTAGTTAGACTCGGGAATTAGATTTTTTACAGTGTGTAGGGGAGAGTGGGGATATTGCGGTCCATCTGCTGTCCGGTAAATACGGACAGCAGGTGGGGTAATTGCGGCCAGTCTTATTCTCCTTACAAAAGTATGATAAAGTCACGGCTTGGGCTCCTACCTGTGCTACTATCGAGTGCCTAATTCTGGCACACCAAACACATTACCCAGTCTTTAGTGGGGGTGCCAAAATATTTTTCGTAACAAAATATACAGAAATATCTTCATTGTTATCTAATTTTCTGAGAGTTTTGAGAATTATTTTTCTTCGATTACGGTTTTTTACCTTTAGTTACAGATTTAATCGCTATTTGCCTAATTCTTTTTCTGTCTTCTTTATTTACTTCTACTTGCATCTTCTCTCATTCAATATTTTTTGGAGTATTAGTAAAAAAGTTTAAAGAGTACATTTTTAGATCGGAATTTTGCTGAAATATTTATTTTATAATTCTTTTAAAGACTTTCAAATACCTATTTCTTAAATTTCTTCTTTTTTCATAAAAATGATTTTTTTACTACCGTTCTATGGTTTTTAGAAAACCTAGCTTATTTTCTTGGAACTCCTTCAAAGTTACTAATTTTAAAGTTTTAAGCGTGTAGGTAAATTTTCTTGTCTTCTTTTTGTACAAGTTACACGGGGCATTTGAATCAGACTACAACCATGTTAACTTATGTATTCGTATTCTCTCCAACCCTTTTGGGTAAATACGGACGTCCGTGTTTAACCCAAAAAATGTCCGCAATCACCCCAATTAGCACTGCAACGTTTTAGAGCAAAAAATTATATTATTAGTAATCACACTTCTACGATCTCAATATCACATTATAGAGTTTAGCCTTCTAATGTATGGTGAGTACAGTTTTTACCTAAAGCAATTACCTTTGCATATGCACGTTACTAAAAATCTACAAAATTTATAAGAAAGTCCTTAAAAGCGATTGAACGTTCATACCTTAAAGTGAGTGCGCGGCTTCCTGTATTAAAGTTCTGCCAGGCACTAAAGATGGCAAAATGAATCCCACGAAACGGGTTGTGGGGCGCAGGGCGGGTTGTATCAGCTGATAAGGTACTGTCCGCAATTACCCGCTGTCCGTAATCACCCCACCTTCCCCTATTTCTAGTGCCGCTATAATTTAATACTTAAGTAATACTTACTAAAGGCGTTATTAGAGGCGTGCGGAATAGCTCACACACGCGGGATTGAGATACATAATCTGTTATTCAATTCAATTTGATATATTTATTTCAGGCGGAGCCCATATAATGCTAGTAACAATTCTCTTAAAACTAGTGTTAGAAGATACAGTTATGCTTACGAGGAGTACCTCTACGTATCTACCCGTAAAGAAAATTTGATAAGTTTGCACTTTTCAGGTGCTATGCATTACATGGCACAGATTATGTATCTCAATCCCGCGTGCGTATCTCTATTCACCGTACTTAGACCTTATTTTTGCCCTCGGGGTAAGATGAATCCATAAAAAAAATTAAAGTAAAAAAGTGAGCTCCAAAAACGCCTTAAAGCTAAAATAAAGTTAATAACCCCAATACTCCATACAAAAACCTTGTGCGAATCCAACTTGCGTTTTGCTGCTTTTGTATAGCGATAGTTAGGTTGTCAGTCAATCACTAATATTTAATTAAGTATACCTACCTACTTTACCTAATCATAAACATAGCAGTATTAAAATACCTAACGTTTTATTTAGGGTCTAGGAAAATTAACTAGCTGACTTCCTACCTATCGTCTTCCGTTTTGCAGTTTTAATTATATAGAAGCGTTACATGTCTATAAAATGTTTAATCACATAAGTACAATCTGTTTAATCATTATTTTATTAACAACACACTAATATAATCTCTATTAAGTTGCCAAAAGCTTGAATTCGACCATTTCATCTGTTTCTATACACAGTTCGTCGAGAAGAGTTTTCTTTGTTTTCGGATATCCTTCTAAAACCGCTTCCAAGATGTCGGTGCAGATTCTCTTGCGTTTTCTGAAGTATTTCATTTAAAAAGTAGTACCAAAGTATTTTTGGGTAAGCATATGGGGCTTTGCACAGCTTTACAGCAGCATTTAAAGACTTACTGATTTTCAAAAATAAATGACTCAGCAATTAAAAATTTTACCCAGTATATTACAATGAATAAATCTCTGTTGAGATAGGCCGCCGTAGTCGAAATTCGGCTAGGAAGACATTATTATTTTTTTATTAAAATTAACACGAAAAACGACAGTCAACCGAAGCTTTAATACATTCTAATTAGTTGTATGAGTATGAATCCATTAGTAGGTACCTTGTACTTACTCGATATCTACTTGCCTACCTAACATGTATGTATCTATTTGAATAAAAATCTTGACTAAGGTATTCACCTACCGATACTCCCACAAAGCTAAATCGATATAGGTAGATAGGTATTACTTACATTAATTTTAATACTAATATATTTAAGTTACTTAATTATTATTTTTACTTACCGATACTCCCTCAAAAGTTTGTCATGTGCATTCAAAATGGCAGCTTTCTCTTCAGCGCTAAGGACCTGAGTTGAGTTCCTCAAAGTTCCCAGTTTAGCTTCTAAACCCTCCAACCTGGTTCTAGCCTCGATTATCTGGGTTTTAGCCGAAGAAGTTGTAGGCACGGAAGTTAGGCTTTTTAAAGCAGATTCCGCTGCTTTTAAAGAGGAAGACTTTTCCGCTAAGGATGCAGTTAGGCTTTTGAATTGGGCGTCGTAGTCTGAAAAAAAAGAAGCCGTAGAAAATATAGAGTGAAAAAAAGGGCCCTGGAGCTGCTGGTCCGATTCCTGGGTAAGACAAGGATTTAGGGTAGTACCCTCTAGGGCCTATAGATTTTTTCCACCCTGTATACGGCATCATTGTGCCAAAATCTGAATCCAATAGAGGTAGATACATATTATTCTATGTATTGAAGTTAGTCTAAATAAATGAAGTATTCGTTGCTGCACGGAACGATAGCAAAACATGTCACACGAATGTTCACCAATTATCCAGACATTTCCGTAAGACTTTACCCAAAAACGCCTAGAAATAACAACAATAGCTTAGGTCTTTTGTTCTGTACCTACATGAGTTCCTACACAAGTAACAATAATTATTATGTGCCTAGAACCGAAGTAAGTACTGACCTTCAACATCGTTATCAGCTTCCTGGTTGTCCAGTTGTACTGCAGCATAAACTTTCTGTTTTCCATACAATTTACATCTTATTTTTCCGCTTTCCGCCAAGGCATCGAGAGTTTTTTGTACGACAGTCTTCGAATAGGCTCCTCGCAAGTTAACTGTCACATCTGCACACGAGTAAGGACGATTTGTGTCCACTAAATATTTTAATATAGCCTCGCTAGCCATCCTAATTTAAAGCAAAATTTAATCCACACCTACGAAAAAACAACTCGAAACAATGTTTACAATTGGCGCCATGCATGGAGCGCGCATGCGCGAAGCAAACCATAAAGATTTTTTTCTTTTTTTAAGGTCAAGGACTAATTTTCATACATTCCTTAAATCTCGATTTAAAGTGACGTGTAATCGAATAAAGTCGCATTCTTTATGTAATATATTTTTAATGCGATATTCATCTTACTAATAAAAAACCTGAGTATGTACATATAAACTAAAAAAAATACAGTTAATAGCCAGTAATCTTATCAAGTTATTCAACAATTACCATCGTGGTAAGTACAGTCGGCAGCACATCAGGTTACTCATTTGAACTACGAAAACAGTAGTCTGACGTGCGGCCGTGTGTACATACATAGTTTTGTAGAAAATACAATAAATATAAGAGAGATTTAATTACCTCCTGATTATACCTCAACCTGATTTTTTGATGGAATCAATTAATTAAAGGTAATTTTTACATAAGTTCTCGTAATAAACATAAAAATAATTACTTTTTAAGAACTTTAACCAGAAGTAATAAATATTCATTTGGATCATTAAAAACTCTTAATTAATGGGAAAAGGTACCTATCCAATTCTAAGTTTATTAACTGAGTACCTACTTGTTCATGACGAATATAGAATTTGTATAAATCAGAACACCTGCATCAATAATGAGATCAAATGCGAGCATTTTGATGGCTTAATGAGTAAAAACAACGAAATTAAATTAAAAAAACACATAGGTAGGTACACGCATATTTAAACCAGTTTCGTTGCTAACTTGCAAAGTTTATTTTTTAATCAATAAATTTTGCTCCTTCAAGGCTAAGAAAGTAACAATAAAATATCTGAGTCACGTTAGAACTCGTTTTTGGGTCACGTGATAAACATTTGAGAATTTATATTTATTAGATAAAATCGCTAAACAGTGCAACTTATATATCTTCATTAAACCGCAAAAGTTAAATGGTGTCCTTTGTTTATCACAATAGAACAGTAATTCAGAGAAAGACGAATAAATATCTACTCAAATTCAAGTATGTGGGTACATAGGTGATTAATTTTATTGGTAATGATTATTATACACACCAGTACATGAGAAATGGATAACAAGGAATACCAACCTACCAAAAAAATCCATATTCCCTTAGAAATTAGCAAAATATGGGCCTTACTAATGTATTTACGAACTTTCAAAGACCTATCTAGATTGGTACAGTCGAGTTCATTAATTAATAAACTGATTCCATGCCACAACACGCACCGGTGCGAGATAACAATTGATTTTATATTGTGTCTCGAAATTGACAGCGAATGGGTTGAAAAAACATAAATTGGATGGAATTAATTGAACATAAAAAGTTATTTTTTTCCACTGCATGATCATCATGCCCCTGTACACTCCAATTTTAGGAATACTCTTAACGTTTTTCCATCATCAATTTACGATGTATATATTTTATTGTGTGTTTCAGGGTAGAGATGCGACGCCATATCTCGAAAAGAACCGTGTCGGTCGGGATGCCATAGATTCAGCTGCTGCGCTCACTGACATGGGCAAGTATCTGTTCAGGGAGCGACGGCTGCCTGTCTACGACATCGCTGTTGCTATCACCAAGTAAGTATTATTCTAATTGTTTCGTAAAAGGACACCCTTGCATTAGTTGTCAAGCTCAGGGGCCCTAATGGGAGTTCTTTCGTGCTCTCGCCTTCGTCCGTGTGACGAAGGAAATTTGGTCAGCGCTCCTGGCGGCACGTTTGCAAAACCTGTTTTTTCTATAGTTGACAAATGAAAACTCACACTAAGCGCTTAGAGAAGGGGATTATAGAGGTGTCATTGTAGCCTCAATGAAAAGAGCTACGTTCATAAATTGGGGATCATTTTTGCATTAAATATCTAGTTGCACGATTTGTTGATTAAGGTAATATTTAAATTTACTGTTTTGAAATAAATTTAACCAATGTTAGAAAGAAGGTCGTGATAATTACTTACATATAATAAGATAAGTAATTATAATAAATCTATTATTATTAATTACAATTTTATTTCCATGTTCATATGATTTCCAAATAAATATTGATTACCTACGACGTGTATGTGCAATATTGTACACTATTTTATGTGATTCATTATTGAACAATCATTGAGTCGTTTACTCGTTTCCTAGTCATAAAATAATCTTAATTACCGACTATAACCTCAGAATGTGACTTATTAGATACCTACACGTTCTATGACCAAGTAACTAGTTACTAACATCAATAGAATACTTAATGTTATTTTATTATACCTGGCCTTAAAATATCTTCGACTAATGAAGATTAATCATACATATTTCACTTTCATATTCACCAAGGAATTCAGGTAAGCCGGTAAGTATATTTTGTTTTGAATTTAAATTAAATGAATAGCGCCATTATTCCAAACTCACTATTTTTGCCACATGCTTACGAGTATAAATGAATCTGTCTACAAAGAATGACGTGTGTTGTGATTTGCATTTTGTTTTATTCTTGTTCAAATAAAAATGTAGGTAGTTTTGGCAAAGAGATCATTGATGAAGCGAAATGAAGACACCAAACCTAATTTCACCAACAGGTATGACATGTGCCGACGACGCAAGGGTGGTCGCTGTACAAAAGGCACCGCTGGTAAATTAATTTTAAAACAGACTCTTCATAGGATGGATTGCGATTGCGAGTGGTATCAGCTCCGCATTAATTAACCGAGGCTTGCCAGTGATATTAATTTGGCTTGATATGTTTAATGTACGAGGTAAAGGATTTTGGTAATGGCGCTCAATATTATTTTGCATCACCCATCACGTTTTCCAAGGTCAGACGCAGTTTGTATCATTTCAGTAAATGTTATAAACGTGTGTGTAGACGGAACAATATGACCTGACAGGGATTTTGTTGATCAACTTATTGAGATGAATTTATTTCCGTAAACTTTCAGACTAGACATGTGCAGGAGACAATACGCGAACGATGCGTGCAATAGAGGGACGGCAGGTAGGCGTGTTTCAGAGACCTTACATTCAAAGCACGCCTTACTTTCATCTATGTCCCTCACTCCTTTATATACATTACTTCACAGTGGGATCATTGTCCACCTGACTGTATACCTTTACCCAATACCCGTGATACCATGTTCGCACCTTGTGAATAATACTATCTTTTCCGCAATTTGTCTTTTCTATTCCACTGTACATTTCTGTGAACATACTTCCATGTAGATAGATATTGTATGTATGATGATAAACTTATTTCTGTATGTAGCATAGATATTCTTTATTTCTGGATAGCCTCGAATCTTCTGAATGAAATATTCTAAATTTTAAGCGAATGTTCTAAGATTGGCATAAACTAACTAATTTTATACAATTATTGAATTTATTAGTATTTTTCCTAATTAACGAATTGCATGGAATTGCATAAACAAGAAACGAAAAATAAAGTCATCGTTACCGATTGATGAAATCTTAATTTTATTATTAAAAAATATATTTTACAAAGCTAGGATTATAATAATTATATCTAGTAGGTACTTGTTTAGATATTTTTTCGCAATCTTGTAAAGGAAAAATATTATGGAACATATTTTATACTAAAATATTAATAACAGAATTAAATGTGACCAGAAAGGACTTGTCTTCTTGTATGGAGGCTGGTTTTTTATTCCAAGATATCACCAACCACCAATAACCGATATTTATCTTTAAGCTACTAAAATATGAAACACGTAACAATAGAAATCAGAATTTTAAACGCCTCCATTTTTGAGAAAAAATATGTTTTGTAACAGGCATCCATTGATCACTTACTTGTATTTCCTGGCTGTATGGCTATGTACCATTGCCTTTCCACTGGTGGATAAATATTACTAGGTACTACCACAGATTATATAATAGGTACTACTGTCAATGGAATGACAATTTTGCTGTCAATTTTTTTTTCATGCGTTAATTGATATAGGCGAAGGTGCGCTGTATGTACAGACAAAGACAAAAATTTCTTTCAATTTTTCTCTAAATCGGAGGCCTTAAAAATATATTAATTATGCAGAAAGGCTAGTTTTTGTGAACTCTTTCCTATAATATTTAGTTTATTATGGTTATTGACGAATAAAAAGGCAATAATGGACAAGTCCTTTCAAAAGTCTAACGTTAAAAACTAAAGGTACCTACTAGAACCGTAAATTTTTGATTCATCGATTTATCATAATCGAACATGTTTGTCTATGGCCGAATAAGGACGTGCGCGTCACAGCCGGGAAACTTTTATAGAAAAAAAAATAAGGGCGGGAAGAAGTTACGACATCCGGTCGAATTTCAATGTTTTTGATTGTTGTTGCATTTGCATGTGCATGCGTGATTACATTTTTTTAAATAAAAGCAAATGATTTTTAGGTATTTTCAACTATTTAAGACCCTTGAGTGAGAACATCATTAGGTATTTGTGTTTAACTGCTGTGAATAAAATGTAGCGACTTGCATGTTGTATGGGTGTTATTTTTGCAATGCACGAAATAAAAAAACTTGCTTTCGCACGACTAATCTATTATACCTCCTACAAACTAGCATGTTAAAACATATTTTATCTGAAGCATGTAACGCTGGGATAAAGCCCGCTTTGCTTAATGTTTGTAGCACATTTAGCTCAAAATATGCACGATTCTTCTATATACATACGCCTAATCTATAGAAAAAACCGCTACCATATCTACTTACTGTAAGTACCAATATTTATTCATCAATCTATCAACAACATCATCATCATTTTATGTGAGTACTATACCTTAGTCCTTATACTTACAATTTTTAAGAAAGTTTCGAAATCTTACTTTTGTAGGCTAGGTACTGAAAATCATGGCTGATTCTTAATAGAAGGTACCTACCTAATTTTATTTTTTGATTTATGAATATTTTGAAACTTTTCGCAGAAAATGAGTAACCTAGTCCTAAACCAATCGGATATCCCACCCTGCTTATAATATAAAATATACTCCCTGACACTTGACTCTCTACTGAAGCTATGCTCATGCCCAGGGTTTGCCTACGTGGGAGGCGCTTGTGTAGTCAACAAGCGACTTGAGAAGGTCAACTCGGTGGCCATCATTGAAGACACTGGTGGCTTCTCCGGGATCATTGTAGCTGCCCATGAAGTTGGTCACTTGTAAGTTGAATCATTAGTCATTTTATCAAACAGAATATCTATTTACTTACCTATTTTATACGAGACTCTTGAAACTAATAATTGAGAGTAGGTGTAGGTTGTAATGTACTACTCGACCAATCCAACTAGACAAATGTCAAACGACTTATGACGACGAATGCAACGAAATTACCGAAGGCAATTAAAAAGCAATATTGTTACAATTTAGATGAATAAGAATAATAATAAATTGTTTCAACAAACACACCAACTACCTAGCCCCAAACTAAGCGTGAGCTTGTGCTATGGTGACTAGGATAACGGATAGACATATACAATATGTAAAAAAAACCTGTCCGACCCGTGAAGGTGTTATCAGGTATAGAGTCAAGGTTCCATTTGTGTAATTATTTTCATAAAATATTAGAAAAAAATTACCCCATGAAAAAAAAAGATAAAAAATACTACACTTAAAAAACTTACATGGCAACGCGAAGGGCGGTGACGGGGCGCGCGGGGGCGCGGCATAGCGCCGGCACTCGCAGGTAGCGCAGTCATGACCCCAGATAACCCTGGCTCTTATTATTAGCCAGATAATAATGTGTCAATCGTAAGAAACAGAGACTTTTTGGTAGCTCTAAAAAGAGCTTTTTTTTGTGGTGGTGATTAGTGTTTGGTGGACTCGTGGCCTGCCTGCGTCAAACCTTTTCCGACCCTGCGTTGCCCGTAGTGAACACGCGTTTGTGCAAACGCTCGCTCTGACGGCACTGTGATACCCAGCGGAATAGCAAAACGCACTTCATAGTCTCTACGAGCTTCACAATAATCACAGTCACTTCTATCCAGACACATGAGCATATTAATGTATTCTTGATTCGTATACGACATTTTGCGGATCAACGGAACGGAACGACCACTCGGAAGTAATGTCATCGCGAAACTGGCCTGTAATAATATCGGGATAGCCGCCGGCACGTGCCGCGGCGATATCAAAGGCCGCCGCTACGTTTATTGTAGTACCGACAAAGCGAGTAGGCGGCGTCAATGGAGCCGCGCGCCAGCCGGGAGTGTTAACGTATTTTGAAAATTACCCCGTTTTAGGGTAAATAGGTGCTAAACTTGTTAACTTTAAAACTCCCCAAAAAAAGTATTAATAAATTACGTAATTTTGATACGTATTTTGGTAACGTTATTAAAGCAACTTTATGACCGTTTCGGCTCCGACAGGGTTTTTGTTACATATTGTATACATTTATCCATGAATTAGGTACAAATTGCTCATGCTCATCACACAAACCTTTGCCCCTTGCGGGATTCGAACCCGCAACCGCCTGGTTTAGAAGTCCGGGGCGCGAACCACTACACCAAGACGGTCGCCAATAGCCTTAAGTTTATTTTAACACCATTGCTTTTTAATTTCCATCGGTATTTTCGATTTATTTGTCGTCGAAAATCGTTTGTCATTTGTCTTGGTCGGGTAGTATTTGTAGCTAGTAATTCCCTGTTTATATTCAACATACATGTAGGTACAATATTATTATTAAAATAGTCAACCCACCACACCCACTTCTAAAGAATGATTCCTTTCCGGTGTCTCGTTTTTTATACATGGAAACAAAAAACAAATCAAAAAACGCATTCACTGATTGATTAATAAAATGGGTGGTAATAAAATGGGTGGTAATAAAATGGCCAATATATTGTGTAATCTACAAATATGAAGATCTAAAGTTTTCCATTTGAAAGAACTATTGTATAATGTCGTAGGCCAATCGTTGAATTGGGCCGATCGAGATCTGCCTGGGCACATCACGATACGCCGGAATTTCTTAATCTGGCCAATTATTTCATGATGTGCCTAATATCCCCAGGGCCAATAGGTCCCAGTTCAACGATTGGCCCACGATATATACCTAGTCCTAGTTATATCAATGTAGAGCGACATTGGTATTTTTCATCACCTAATAAAAACAAGGTGTTCTAGCTAGGGCATGCTCTCATCAACCAAGAACTGTAGAAATAAATACTTACGCAATTCCAGGCTAGGCGCAGTGCACGACGGCAGCCCACCCCCCTCATACTTAGGTGGACCAGGCGCCGAGAAGTGTCGCTGGGAGGACGGATTCATCATGTCTGACCTCCGGCATACTGAGAAGGGCTTCCGGTGGTCGCCCTGCAGTGTGCAGAGCTTCCATCATTTCTTGAAGTAAGCCTGCGTGGTAACGTCGTGTGCGGAGTGGTAACGTTGTGTGCGGGGTGGTAACGTTGTGTGCGGGATGGTAACGTTGTGTGCGGGGTGGTAACGTCGTGTGTGGAGTGGTAACATCGAACGTAGGATGTTAACGGCTTGCGTGTGACAGTTTTATTGCATGTGTGATGAGGACGAGTTATGGTTGAATAGAGTATGCTCGTAATAGAACAGGCGCACATGTGATAACGTAATAAAAGTAAATAACGTTCTTGATGGTAATATAATTTTCATCTTGTGTGTAACATTAACCTCGTCCATGCGATAGTAAGATCGTGCGCTACACTAAGAACGTGAATATCATATTCACGTTGTAAGTGTAATACTTACGTTGTATGTAAGAGCTGGTGCTTGCATGACAGAAAATGTTTGTGGGTCGCTCGATGAGTTTTGTAGTATGCAAGTAACCACAGAAGACTGTTTTACGTACTATTCTATCAGTCAATAGTGGTAGTAGTAAATTAAGCAAATCGGTCCTAAACTAAAGATCTTTTAAATAAATTTCAGTGGCGATACAGCAACGTGTTTATACAATTCACCTCACGAAGACGACTCGCTACCGCGCGTGTTACCAGGAAGATTGCTGACCCTAGACGCACAGTGCCGGAAAGATAGGGGTACTAGGTACGTTCATTGTTTTTGTCAGTAAGCAAAAGGTTTTAAATTCCCTGCTATCTCGGGCTATATTTCCGTAGCATAGAATTTTCCGAGTTGTAGAGAGTAATTTTGGCAATACTACTGGATCGTTGATTATCCGGAAGTTGATCAACCGAACGAACGCTTATCCGAACGAACTACTACGTCCGCCCGACCTAGGTATGCACGCGCAGGTCGGGTCGGTATGCGTCTGCACTATCCCACCTTTTGCACTACAGTGCTTGCGCACTTATCGCGACTTGTTAATTGTGAAATTATTAATGATACAAATAAGTTTATCATATCAAATGATTTAAAAAAAAAGTGACCTAGACGCTCGCAAGCGTATAGGCTTGCTTCGGCAGACGAAGATTGAAGCATAAATTGTACCTAAGACAATTAACACTTATAAAAATCTACATGTTTTAACGATGTCTACACTTTTTGTTTAATTCCTATTTTTTCATTAAAGAAATAAATGTAAATATGCGTCACTTTTAGATAATGATTGCTTAGAAACTTTCGTATTAAAAAAAAAGATTGAAGAAGAGAAGTAAATGACCGTAATGAACGCCTAATATTAAAACGTATATTCCAGCGCGTGTTTCAAAGACGAGCGTGTGTGCGCACAGCTTTTCTGCTTCGACTCGGCCAGCGGCTACTGCGTGGCCTACCGCCCCGCCGCAGAGGGTTCTCCATGCGGGGATGGACAGGTAACATATACATTATATAGGTGGAATTCATTGCCGGCTGAAGTGTTTCCTGAACACTATGATTTTGATTCCTTTAAGAAATGAGTGAATAGACTGTTACTAGACAAGACATGACCCATCTTCGGCCGCATCTTCGGTCGCTTACAAATGTCTGCCTATTAATAAAAACAAAATGCACGAAAAAAAAATGCAGACGGCGGATTTGATGCTTGACTTTGTTATCCGAGAGAATCGATTTCAAATACTTAACAAAAATTGTGGTCTTTTTGAAAAACGAGAATTGAAGAAAGAAAATTAATCGTCTGAGTCTGACACTATAGAACATGATTGAAAGGGACGGTCAAATATTATATACTCAAAATATATTTTATTTACCTAAATTTTATATTGCTTTAAAACTCAAAATTGTTTGCCATTTATCGTTTAAGACATTTCGTGTTTTTGTATGAAAAACGAGAATTAAAGAAAGAAAATTAATCGTCTGAGTCTGACACTATAGAACATGATTGAAAGAGACGGTCAAATATTATATACTCAAAATATATTTTATTTACCTATTTTTATATTGCTTTAAAACTCAAAATTGTTTGCCATTTATCGTTTAAGACATTTCGTGTTTTTGTATGAAAAACGAGAATTAAAGAAAGAAAATTAATCGTCTGAGTCTGACACTATAGAACATGATTGAAAGAGACGGTCAAATATTATATACTCAAAATATATTTTATTTACCTATTTTTATATTGCTTTAAAACCCAAAATTGTTTGCCATTTATCGTTTAACACATTTCATGTTTTTGTATTGTATTTGTTTTGAATTGAATAAATAGTAAATATGTTATCGACACTTTACCATTCCTCTTTCCAGTATTGCATAAACGGGCGATGTATAACCGAACACGAGAACATAATCCCGGACTACTCGCAGCACACGCCGAGCTACGTTCGCCCCGAGACGAGCCCCTTCTACGGGAACATCACTAGGTATGCGCGTCACTACTTTGCGCGTGACGGTAACGTCCTCTGCGTCGCACACGTAATAGTTGCATTGTACACGCGACAGTTGAGTTGTACTCGTGATAGTTACGTGGTACACTTGATAGTTGGGTTGTACACGTTATAGTTGCGTTGTACACGTGATAGTTGCGTTGTACACGTGATAGTTGCGTTGTACACGTGATAGTTACGCTGTACACGTGATAGATGCGTTGTACATAGGCAATTTACGCTATTTATGTAGTGAGTAGTCACATGATATTTTTAGTTTGTGTCAAAACTATTAATACTACTTAAGATATTATAATTTATCATAAATTATAAAAATATGATACTTGATTTTTTTTTGGTTATACTTTGTGTACGATTAAGAATATTGATAGTAATGCATGCCACAGTTTTCCAAATTGTTTACATTATAAATACCTAATATGTATTAAGTTTAAAAGGGTAATGTTATTTATGGTAGGTAAAATTTTTTTTTTTGCGTTTTAAACTTTAAATAACTTAATTTCTCCCATAAACGACATGACCCTATAAAATGTTTTGATAATTTTATTTATGCCACCAAGACTACGTCATCACAATACTGACACAGCCGATGAGATTACCCACACACTCTCATTCCAGTCAGTATGTGTACATAAAA
Source organism: Pyrausta nigrata (assembly GCA_949316185.1). Taxonomy (NCBI): domain Eukaryota; kingdom Metazoa; phylum Arthropoda; class Insecta; order Lepidoptera; family Crambidae; genus Pyrausta; species Pyrausta nigrata. Next base: position 6,835,009 of record OX438958.1, on the reverse strand, counting down.
CCATACAAATGTCCGAAAGGAGCATACTAATAAAAATATTTGTTTGACAAACACAGTTACGAAGCGACCACACAGCCTTACGTGCCTAGCACTACACCACCCATATTCCAAAGGCATTACTACGACAAGCAAACAACAACATCAACAACAACAACAACAGAAAACTACTACACAACAAGGAAGTCGTACTACACACAAAAGACAACAGAAACGCCGAGTACATATCCGCCATCATTGAACAAATACTCAGTGTCAACTACAAGAAGTCCGTACGATTTTAAAGACTTTTACACGAGAACTACTAAGCCTACGCCGAAATTTGAATCCAAACACGGATTCTACAGCAAGGACGAGTTCGATAAGTTCTTCAAGCCGACGACGAAAAGCCCGTACTCGGATAAAGAGATCAAATCGATATTCAAATTCGGAACTTATTACTCGCAAGCGAAATCGAGTGATAACTCTATTAGGCCAGACGCGAATTCCCAGCAAGTACAAATTGAGCCGGCGAGACTGGTGTTCTCGTACCAGAGGAACTTGACGACAGGCGAGATACAGAAGTAGACGATTATAGCACTTATTGGTAAGGGCATAAAGCCTCGGAGTCATCTATCGCCATGGACCTTCCACATCGACTTTCATGCATACATAATAGGGCCGATTCCGTGCAGTCTCTCATTTTTTTCCATATACAAGCAAACACTATTCTTGTTATGGACAAGATTATAATTAAATATATTCACAAAGTGGATGACACCTCAGAATCGAGCCCTATACTATTCAGAAGTAATATTTGGCAACAAAAAGTATTGCTCCTGAGAACCATATTTAAGCTTCAACGGACTTCTACGTTGTACATAGGTACTTCGCCATACGTCATGATCATACTACCTTACTATACTTCTACTACTACACAAACCATAGCATTGCAGTTGCTAGTGTACATAACTCATTACATAGTAAATGGCAACATTTTTCAACGGAATGCACGATTTCCGACGCTACTTCATTCTTATTGCATTCTACCTTACACCACATGTTTCCCAAAGCATAATTTTACAAGAATGATTTTTAACTATGTTTTTTATTATCTGTATATAAATTAACTCGATTTTTTTAAGTTAAACCTATTCGAATATTATAAAATAAATATTACTTAGCTACAACATTCGAAATCTATTTTAAGCATGTTTCTATACTTTATAAGCAATAATACTTTCGTGTATACTTACATATTTGTTATTCTTATGTTCAAGTAGCTACCATTTGTATAGCATGTATTTAGTCAGTTCAAAACCTCAAATCAAACTATTTATTCAAAGTTTTTATCAAACAAAACTTAGCTTAATTATTAATATCATTATACCTGTCATAACAATATTTTGCATGAAACAATACGCCTTTAGCACACCGGACCGCAATAGAAACCAAGAGATGCAATTATAGGAAATCACAGACAGAGTGAGATGCAACATACGCAATATAAATTGAAAAAAAAAGATAAAAAATTACATTTTATGGCACATCATAATATCATAAACTTATCAGCCAAAATAAAATAAAAAAATATATCTTTCATATTGCAATTTCTTTGCAAGTTACGAAATAAATTTTGCTTACAATTAACCCCACAAGGAGAGTCGTAGAATTTTTGATGAGCGAAATTTATTTTGTAAAAAAAATACAAAAACGAGGGATGTGCTAACAAGTCCCGAAGGCAGATTATCTACCGCAGTTTCGCTACCGCAGTTCGCCGCGTCGGTATGCTAAAGGCGTTAATTTTCAATTTTAAAAAGAACCACGTTATTAACATATATTTTTTTCGACAGCCGCCACTAGAGTAATGAGCGGTAAAGCACAGAAAGACTGCCCCGCGGCCACTCGCCGCTTCGAACGACGCGCGATCCACGTCAACCGCTACCTGTCAAGTAACTGACAGTTGACAGGTGTCACCGACCCGTCGTCGCCACTGCAAACGCAATCGCAACGAAATGTGATAACGAATATGAAATAAGAGCAAGCAGATCGCCCTTTGCTCGCTCTTATTTACCTAAAAACTCGGTACCGGTCGCGCAGTGAGTGTGAGCGTCCGAGGTACAGTTTCGGACGCCCGAGTGATATAATGTGATTGTGTAACTATTATTGAACTGTAAGCTAGGATTAGTGTACTGACGAGTGATCCGAATCATCGGTTTTGGATAAAAATACTCCTTAGCCTACGATATTTCGTTTAGAACGGTTGTAAGATATCGTTCGCTATAAAAGAAACTGCCACGAAGTGCCTTTTATACAGTAATTTTTAAGAATAAAAGTTTATCTTTTTTTGTTTAAAATCGACTAGAGCGACTGGTTCGCGACCCTCAGAACAATTAGTTGTATTTTTTCTCTAATTTTATAAGTACTTTTACACTCTTTTGTGAAAAATCGAATTTTATTTCGATTTGATAACCCTTGTTGTAATTTAAGCCTGTTTTTTATTTTCTAAAACTATTTATGTGGCATAGATTTTTAATCATAAAAGTTACCAATAGAATAAAACTAAAATGCAAATGTTTTTTCGGTGTAAAGACGTCACTCTATACATCACTTGCCGTCAACTATTTATTATGTTCAAACTATTTATGTATAAATCAAATCTTATATCATCACGAATTGTCTAAATTTTAAGAAAAAAATATAAAATAAGAAAGAGAACTATTTGTTTTATTATGATGAATATGATGATCTATACTAGTCTATACGCCAGAGAAATTGAAACAAACAACAATTAAACTAAAATAGTATTACCCAACACCAACTTTTTATTGAATTTCATTTTTGTATAAAACCGTGTCATGCGTCTTCATTTCGTCCTAAAATTACAACATGAAATATTCTGATAAATAATGAAAATAAACTTTTAGGTATTATGGCGACAAAGTCAACAAAAGTGTTACTTAAACAAATTATTACCTACGGGTAAGTAGTATTTACATCTACAAAATATACAACGAGGGTTCTAGAATTCTAGAGAGTTCAATAACAGTATTCCTGATGTGGAGGCTGGTTGGGTTTTCAATATTTGTCTAAGCTTATGTAATTTTATTTGGAGATCGATACAAGGATAATATTATATGCCTATACCTCAATAATTAAATTACTTTGTGCATTAAAAAATATTTCCATAAATGCAATAACATTTTCAAAGAACTGATTAAGAAGCGACCAAACTATCACCCGCTAGAAAGTCTTGTAGTCTGCAGGGACTCACTAGCTTTGTCAAAAATTCAGAAAAAAAAGTTTTTATCGCTCACCAACTCAGGAATACTTAAAATATCATGAATATTTAACCAGCTTTGACAGGTAATGGGTTGGATCCAACGTTCTTGACTAGCAGTTTCAACGCCATAGCGACAGATAGACCAAACACTAAGCCGGCAGGCATGAACTTTCTGCTGTTGTAAAATCTGAAAGAAAAAAGTTTATTTATTAGGAAAAAAAGGAAACTGTATGCAATAGTCAAAATCAAAAATTGTGAATTGCTAGAAAATTGTTTCATTGGTGTTGGGGTTCTAGACTTCAATTTATATTTATATATAGTGTATTTCAAGATTAAATCAAAATTTTACTTGCAATGAGTACTAATCATCCATAGTCGGAATGTCTAGCTGAGTCCTCGCCTGCGGGGTACAGGGGTGCGGGGCTGGAGGAGAACGGTGCGGGCGGCGGGCGCTTTCATTTAATTGGGTGTTTTGAATTTGGAAAATAATGCGAATTTCAATTTTCTAAATTCCAGTCAATCAAACCTAAAGATCCTGCCGCCCGCGCTATAAACGCGATAACAAGCCTATATGTCATTTCATACACACCTGTATCCCATAAGTCCCCCAAGTGTGGTGGTAGTGCCTAGCATAAGTCCGTAGTTGGAGGGGTCTTGTGTCAGCTGGTATGCTCCTACTCCTGAAAGTCGTTAACGAAATATTTGATGAAATATTATTTAAGTTTTTTCATTACTCATACTCGGAAAGTAGGTCTGAAGTTGCCTGAGATAGGGGTTCAAAGTAATACTTTTCAGCCCTAGGGAGAATCGTTTTCAACTGACACCTGTCAAATAATTTTAAAAAAAACTAGTCGTAGGTATAATCATATATTTTTATACTTAACTATTGAACCATGTTTCTACTTTTTCTACAGCCACTCAATTACAGTGTGATGTAAAATTGAAATAACATAAGGTTAAGTATTAATTAAAGAAAAAATAATATAAAATGACTTTATTATAATTTAGTTTCCACTATTTCTCTAAAATAAAATAGATTTGGGCCAAATATGTAAAAAAAATAACTATGCATATAAAAAATACTGGCTGAATAGCTAGCCGGCCAAAGAAAAAACGTTCGGGCGCCAAACCCCGTCACGAGACTAAATAAGTTACTTTCATCCCTAGGGTAACAATGCACTATGTTTACTTAGCTAGAGCATTTTTGAGTTGTGCGAATTTGCTCACGCACGCGGAATTGTGATACAACCCACGACTACGCTCACAAAATTTGTTTAACATCACTGATTATGTAACTCAGGGGGTTATTTGACTACGCGATATTCAGACAGTTTTACTATGGGTAGTGTAAATAAAGAGTTAGCAAGTAAGTCTGTCTGTCCCATCTCGCTCTTTCACAGAGGGCTAAGACTGTACGAGGGTCAAACTGAAAGTTCTTAGAACTGGCCACTTATAAACAATATAATAAAAAAAATATTCTAAAATTTGAAAATAGAACTCTTTGCCAATATTACTGAGTATATATTTCATTCATTTGTCATTTGTTTTACGACTTGGCGGCAAATTGAAAATTGTCTGTGTCACGTCAAAATGAATTTAACACGAGAAAATTTTCGTGCAATGATTTTTTATGACTTTCGATGTCATTTAAGTCAACAAGAAAGTTATGATAGACTACGATTGGCCTTTCACGATGAAGCCCCATCTCGTGCGACTGTTTACAACTGGTTTAATGAGTTTAAACGTGGTCGCACTAATCTCACTGATGATGTACGTGAGGGACGGCCTTCTACGGCGACGACTGAAAATAACATCTGTGTTGTGCGGCGTATGATAGAGACTGACAAAAGAGTGACCTATCAGCAGATTCGGACAAGCTTAGGCATCGGTATGAGTCAAGTGCACAAAATCCTCCACGAACATTTAGCGGTCAGGAAGCTTTGCGCCCGGTGGATACCTCATAATTTGACTAAGGCTCAAAAACTCCATCGTGTGGATTGGTGCCGTAAAATGATTGAAAGATTTAACGGAGGTGACTCAAATGCTGTGTTCGACATACTAACAGGTGACGAAAGCTGGATTTACTGTTATGATCCTGAAACCAAAAGACAATCTGCTCAGTGGGTGTTTCCTTTCGAGGAGTTGCCAACTAAAGTGAAGAGAGATCGAAGTGCGGGAAAAAAAATGGTGGCCTCGTTCTTTGGAAGGATAGGTCATTTCGCAACAATTGTGTTAGAGGATCAAAAAACAGTTTCTGCAGAATGGTACACTACCAATTGTTTGCCACTTGTCTTGGAAAAAGTTCGAGAGAAACGACCTCGCAGTAGGATCCTCCTTCACCACGACAACGCCTCGTCGCACACCGCCAAGCGAACGATCGACTATTTGGCGACATCAAACGTTGAATTACTGGGTCACCCGCCGTATAGCCCCGACCTCGCGCCTTGTGATTTTTATTTATTTCCAAAAATTAAAGAAAAACTTAAAGGAAAGCGGTTTATGAATGCTGAAGAAGCGGTGGCTGCGTATCGCGATGCCATTGAAGAGACCCCTAAGGACGAGTGGGCAAAGTGCTTTTCCCAGTGGTTCCATCGCATGCAGCGGTGTATTGACGTCAATGGACAATATTTTGAAAAGATATAATAAAACTAATAACTGGCTAATGTAATCAGTTTTTGATTTTCTAAGAACTTTCAGTTTGACCCTCGTATTAGTAAGACTATCTGCATATCGTATAATCTAATAGCCCCGAAAATCAATATTAACCGATAGTTTTAATATTTTTAACACTCACGGTGTTCTTTCTTATTTATATAAGTTTAAATAAGAAACCAAAAAATCGTGCACGGGTAGGATTTGAACCCACGGATTTGAACTGAGCTACCGTGCAGCTCATCCAGCTGTGCAAAATTGTTGGTCTATTTTTTTTAAAAAAAAAATTAAAAATTAAAAATTAAAAAAAAAAATGTACAGGGTTTTCAAAAAAATAAATTTTTTAAATTTTTTTAGAAATCGTTACCTTGCCTTACAAATTTGGTTATAATTTCCAAAAATGACGGTTTTTTTTTATCCATTTTTTTATTATTATTGCTGATCACTTGTACTTAGTACTCCATTCGTTTTTTTTTTTACAAACTGAATTTAATAAAAAAAATTAAGTTTCTTTCAAAATTCAATACTCACTGCTAGCAAATCGTTTGACTTTCAATGCTTTTGGTGCAAAAAAAATGTACCACACTGTCAGTGCCCATTGTTTAAAAAAAATGCCCATCTTTTGCAGATTCTAAAATGGTGCAACAATAAGTGTTACGACTTACAGGAAAAAAGTTATTGCTTTTCGAAACAAAAAGGAGCCCAATTCAGAAAAACAATTTATTTGAAGTTCAAGGGTTTACAAGGGTTGTAATTTTTTTCTGTGTGGTCCAAAGCAAAGGTGTGGATACACTGTACACTGAAGCACCACATACCAGTATTTAAAAAAAAATTATGTACAGGGTTTTCAAAAAAAAATTTTTTTTTTATTTTTTTAGAAATCGTTACCTTGCCTTACAAATTTGGTTATAATTTCCAAAAATGTCGGTTTTTTTTTATCCATTTTTTTTATTATTATTGCTGATCACTTGTACTTAGTACTCCATTCGTTTATTTTTTTTTACAAACTGAATTTAATAAAAAAAAACCTGAAAACCCTGAAAACCCTTTTTTTTAAATACTGGTATGTGGTGCTTCAGTGTACAGTGTATCCACACCTTTGCTTTGGACCACTATTTACGCCACACCCTGTATATCGAAAAAACATGGTGGATATTACATAATTTTGATGTTGCGTATTCTCGTAGTATGAAAATGTCGGGTATTGATCACGTTTTGTGATAAATATTGGACATTTTAATACTTCGAGAATACGCAACATAAAAAAATTGTGATATCCGCCATGTTTTGTAGATAAATATCGAAGGCGCGTGAATCGGGCCCCAGGAAGGCTGATGTCTAAGGTCCCACTCTGTAAGACGATTTGCGTAGGTGCGGCTGTAGCCGTCCCTGTCACTGATGCCAGCATGACAGTGCGAGCGAGCGCGACGGCTAGATGCGAAAATACGGACGAGGCGTTATTAGAGCAGAGCACATGACTATCCATACTACCTCCTAGGATCCTAACTAGGATGGAACCTTCCTAGTTAGGATTCTAGTTAGGAAGCTACAAATAGGGTGGTATAATAAGTGCTTTAGGTGGCAAACTGGCAACATGTTATGAGAAACTACAGAAAATGTAAGTAATAATGAATAGGACATCATAACTTAAATACATAATTATTGTTAATGCTTGCTTATAATAAAATGGAAAACTTACCTAATATGGATCCAAAAATAATTCCTGCCCCTAGAGATGGGATGGACCCTAGAATGAAAGAGAACAGTAAATAAATCTTACAAGACCAAAAATATAATTAAAGCAATGTTCAAACAACAAAACTTCATACAAATTAATTTGATACTAAAGTTGTATACATTTTCGGTGTTATTACAAAAAAAAATAGACTAGGTTTACACTAGGTCTAAATATTAGCGGACAACAGAAGAATGAATGACACATTCGTGACATAACCTAACAGAATTAAATTAAATTTCGTAAAAACTTGCAAAATAATTGCTTAAATTATAAAAAATAATTGTAACCTAACAGAGAAACGCTTTTCTAACTGGCTAGCTAATAGCTTAGTTCTGGCTTATTCCGGTACTAAGTTTTTGTAATAACGGGGTGTAATTTTCAAAATGGAATACGAGTAATAATAATGTCCTAGCCGAATTTCGCCTACAGCGGCCAATCTCAGCAGAGTTTGGTATCTCACTAACATAGTTCAGTAAGACGGCAATGAGATCAGGCGCAGCACCAACGGCTTAACGTGCTTTCCGTGGCGGGGGGTGTTAACACCAACAACTCGACTTATTTCAATACATAAAAACCCAGATAACTTTCAGCCCGCCCGGGATTTAAACTCGGGACCTCGTGGATAGTACCGAGCGTGCTGACCACTAGACCAACGAGGCAGTTTATGATGTGCAGTGGCCAGCACATCAGAATATGCATTTTTATTGCAAAAGCAGATGGAATGCCCTTTCTCCAAACACCACCCATCTCCTTTGACATCTAGCAAATCTGGCCTTGCCCCCCGCATTTTTGGCGACCGTAGGAAGGTCGCACACCATCTTGTCCGACTATAAAACGGCTCTTATTTGCTTACAAGTGTATTTTACATTTATATAAATTTAGGGCCGCCTTCAGATGAGCAAAATTACACATTTCTGCTGCAAATGAATGCTGGAATGTTCCTCAGTGTACATGAATGGGTAATATTACAATTATCATGTTATAATTGTTAAGAGAATGACAATGATGTTTTTACTGCATAAATTAAACAAACATTATCATATTTTGCTAATAAGGCCTGATAAGTATGTAAAGTTACATGTGGAATTTGCTACTTGAATGATTAAGGTAGAAAATTAATTTACTTACTTTTAAAGGATGATAGATAAACATTAGAAACCAGCGGAAAAACGGTTACATATCAGGTGAAAAGTTACTGTAGAATTAGCCACTTGAATGATTAGGTTAAAAAAGTAATTTACTTTCTTTTCAAGGATGATAGATAAACATTAGAAACCAGCCAACAAAGGTGATGGAATTGCATAAATAGACAGTGTGCAAGGGAGAGAAAAAAGACTGAAGAAGACAACTGTAAATTCAATGTTTTTTTAAAGTTACCCCATGAGGTGCGATTCTCCACCATCTCATAACAATTGATTTTCAATGAAACATGATCTCTGAAGTATTAAGTTTTGATATTTTTCAGTTTTTAGCTCTTATAACAAGCGAGTTTACTCCGTTGATTTGAATGAATTGTTGTTTTATTTGTTAGTTGAATGATAGTCTTATCAAACCAATATATAATAGAATGTGATTAATGATTAATAGATTGAGAATTTTCTTTATAAAAGAATGTCTTGTTTCTTTTAATTTATCGTAATTGTTACTTTCTGTCTTATAACAATGCTCACAGCTCTCGCTTACATACAAGTTTTTATGGTACTGAAACTTTAAATGGGCATTTCTGCTATGTAACATAATAGTATTATTGAATTACTTATCACCTTTAAGGTGGTGGCAGTTTTAAATTCTAAGATACTTAACTAGATACTGTTGTTCGATTGCTTTTCTGAGACCTCGCCAGCGGACTATAGGGGTGCGAGTTAGGGATTTGATTGGGTGATTTGAATTTCGAAAATAATGCTAATTTCAAAATTCAAAACACACGCGCCGCACTTACCGCTCAGGACCCCTCGTTCTATTCTACCCCCTCCCCTGTACCCCGCAGGCGACGTCGCAGATAAGTGGAATCTATAGTAGTTTAGATAAGAATATTAGCATTTAACACTGCCACCATACAGGCGATAAGTAATGCAATAATACTAGATTAATTCAATAATACGGTCGTACTATAGTAAGTATTATGTACTATCGTAGTTTAATCTTATCTTACAGCGAGAGATCAAATTCCATAAATCGAAAATGGGTTGTGATTGTTCAAAACTTCAGAGTTGCATAACTTTTTAGAGTTGATTCAGTTTATAAAACCAATATAAAAATAAGGAGCTCGAACTAACCTGCTTTAGCGTAACCCATAATGCCGCCTGCGGCTACGGTAGCGGCGTATGCAAATCCTAGTATATCAACACCCATTTTTAAGGAGTATTGTACTATGAATCCAAAATGTTAAATAACTAATTGATCTATTAAATACGATCAGAAAACTAGAAAGAAACTCGCGGTCGCACTGCTGTAAAACCGTGTTTTTTCAGTATATTACTTTACTCTATGGTTTTTTCGTTTACCAATGACAATGAATGATGATGACAGACAGGACAGACCACAAATTAGAAAGCATCAGACCACAGAGACAGAGTCTTTTTTTTTCTAAATATAAGTTTAACGGCTTTGGCACTAGCCATACAGCCAAACCATCATTGGTATTTCCATAAATGAGAAATGTATTATATTTCATTTTCTTTAAAATTCTTCCCATCTTCATATTTATTGACTTACATGATTTATTTTTCATCCGCTCTGCATTGGGGATGGCGAGTGAAAGCTAATCACAGATGGCACCACCACTGTTTGAAGTTGAGATAAACTTGGAATTTCTTAATTTGCAATGATTGCATGTTAATTTTGGAAAATATGTTAGTCAAAAGCAAAGTTTAGAAAAGGAGGCACTTTTTGTCTTCTTTACGTGGAAGGAAGCCAGACAGAGCTAATTAAAATTTCCTAAATTTCTTAAGATTTTGCCATTATAAAGAAGAAAAGGCATGGAACAAATTGCCAGCAGAAGTGGTATCAGCGAATACTACAAACCATTTTAAAAACCGACTTGACAAACATATACAGGAAAGAAAGACTAAGCTATGATAGCGAGATGCAGACTGTATCAGTTGTTTCTTTTTGCTGCTTTCTATTAACTGCCTGTTTGCTTAAATAAATAATAAAGTCATAAAACTTGCAACCCACATTGGGCTCAATTCCAATGCACCCTGGCTAAGATTAAATTTAGGTTCAGTCTTACTCTTTCTCCGCCAAACAAACGAAAAGAGACAGACTACATTAATTTACAAACGTCAGGCTAAACAGCTGTCCGTCGCTAAGGAGTTGTAAGGATGTCATTTGATGACGACTAAAGTTAGACGAAAACACGCAAAAACTTGTACAAATACGTTAGAAATCGCATCACTTATTTCGACGTTTCTAAATTATTGTAGTCTGTCTCTCTTCGCTTGTTTGATAGAGAAAGACAGAGACTGAACCTAAATTTAATCTTTGACAGGGCGCATTGGAATTGAGCCCATTGTATAATATAGAACTTAGTCTTTATGTCGTGATAAAAAGTTTTAAGATATATTTTAAGTACAAATGAATAAAAATATCCTTTTTATGTTACACAATCTAATGTGTTATTTAAGTCAAAAACTTTATGTTTGGGCACTCAGTTCTATTAGAAGGTTTATTAAAATGCAAAAAGTAAACTTATTAACATTGTAGGTTATGTCATTGTGATGCAGGTTGGTATAGTTTACGTACTATTTTTCAAGTTTCTCATCTCGATAAAACGGGTGGTGACCTTCAGTTTCTTTACAATTTGGTGCACAATATCTAGGCGTTCTCTTATTAATGGTCTAAATTCACTAATTTCTTACAAAAAATGCTTTGTTATTGGTATTTGCGCTACTAGCGCCACTTTGATAGTTGCCGGTCCCATTCACATGAATATATTCAATACACAAAACACCTCATTTGTTATTTTATGTAAGCGATAGTAAAAAACATTCTATTAATAATAATAAACATTGGATGATATCACACACACATTAATTGGTCAGATCTCGGATCCCAACTCAAAGTAAGTTGCTTAAGCACTTTTGTAATAAAGATAGATGACAAGTCATCATACGTAGAAGAAATAAAAGCAGGCAATCTTTAGGATAAGAAAAGGAGGATCCACAAAAAGAAATAAAAAAACTGGAAAAATATTGTTTATAAATCGATTATTATTGATAGAATAACATCTTATTTAGATAATCTATCTTGTTCCTTCAATCGTGTAACTATTATATAATCAGTGCCTCAATGTAACATTACTAATGACAGCCGGAAAAGGTGACACTAATGACAATTAAAAGACTTGTCCATTAGTGGTTTTTTATTCGTCAATATTTCTAACCAGAATAAACTTAATATTATATTAAAGAATTCACAAAAACTAGCCTTTCTGCATAATTAATATAATTTTTAAGGCCTCCGATTTAGAGAAAAATTAAAATTATTTTTTCTCTTTGTCTGTACAGAAACCGCACCTTCGCCTATATCAATTAACGCATGAAACGCATGAAAAAAAATTGACAGCAAAATTGACATACCATTGACAGTAGTACCTATTATATAACCTGTGGTAGTACCTAGTAGTATTTATCTACCAGCGGAAAGGCAATGGTACATAGCCATACAGCCAGGAAATACAAGTAAGTGAACAATGGATGATGCCTGTTACAAAACATATTTTTTCTCAAAAATGGAGGCGTTTAAAATTCTGATTTCTATGGTTATGTGTTTCATATTTTTGTAGCTTAAAGATAAATACAGGTTTATTAGTGGTTGGTGATATGTTAGAATAAAAAACCAGCCTCCATACAAAAAGAGGACAAGTCCTTTATCTATTCTAGGCAGGCAAAGGATCAAGATGAAGTTTTGGAAGTCGTAAATAAACAAAATATTATGTTTGCAATGCAATGCAACTAAGAAAAGCAGACCAGAGGTACCGCAGCAGCTGCATCAGCATCAGCAGAAGCAAACCGCAAGGATACAATCCGGCCAATGGACTTGTCCTCTTTTTGTATGGAGGCTGGTTTTTTATTCTAAGATATCACCAACCACTAATAAACCTATATTTATCTTTAAGCTACAAAAATATGAAACACGTAACCATAAAAATCAGAATTTTAAACGCCTCCATTTTTGAGAAAAAATATGTTTTGTAACAGGCATCATCTATTGATCACTTACTTGTATTTCCTGGCTGTATGGCTATGTACCATTGCCTTTCTACTGGTGGATAAATACTACTAGGTACTACCACAGATTATATAATATGTACTACTGTCAATGGAATGTCAATTTTGCTGTCAAATTTTTTTCATGCGTTAATTGATATAGGCGAAGGTGCGGTGTATGTACAGACAAAGAGAAAAATTAATTTCAATTTTTCTCGGAGGCCTTAAAAAATATATTAATTATGCAGAAAGGCTAGTTTTTGTGAACTCTTTAATATAAAATTTAGTTTATTCTGGTTAAAAAATTTGACGAATAAAAAACCATTAATGGACAAGTCCTTTTTTTTATTGAAAACTTTGCTGACTGTGTAGGTACGCTAAATTCTTTTGCCGATCTGAATAAACATTTAAAAAAGTTATTGACAGAAGAACAACTGACAGCTGACAGCCGCTTGACATTTTTTATCTTCTGTTTAGTTTTAATAAACTTCACTTGTAGAATAATCATTCATGCCAAAATAAATTATCAGTATTTGCTCTCCTGCTGTTACCAGCTAGGCCAAACCCCCATTAAAAATTATACGTTATGATAACGCGGTCTTGATTTACACATTGCGTCATATTTTTTATACGTCATCGGTGCTGTATCAGTCCATGGTATCAGCTGATAGTTTATAATGAGTTTTCCTGAACTCGGCTATTCAGTTGTCGACCACAGCCGGTAGCCGAATACTCCTCACGTTTTCGCTTGTGACTGGCCGATAACCTTGTTGCGCAGTGACTGCAAGGCCACGGAATTATCGACGAAAAAATTGTTAATTTAGTTGGTCGCGATGTTGAAAAGTGCTTCTAAAGTGACAATAAACACTGGAAACGTGTTGAACTTGATCGATATAAAGAAGAAGGCTGGGCAGAATGTTACGGAAGAGGTTAGTGCAAAAAGCGTTTATTAAAAAAGTTTTTATAATAAATAGATTTTCTTAGTGGGTTTCTTCTTCTCGTAGTGAAAAGAGATTGATAACTCTAGGATATTATGTGTTGCTAATAGAAATACTGCAGTTTGTAAAGTTTTAGCTACTCCTGAAACTCCACATGGGTCCTTCTATACAATATTAAGTAATAATATTCTCTTACTACATATCGGCTATGGTGGCCAAAAGCAAGCATGGTGCAAAATTTCAAGTTCTCGAACTTAGTAGTTGGTTTTTGTAAATTATTTTAAATGCAATTCAATAGTACTCTTAGATGACTATTTTAATTGCAGGATAAAACTAAATTTAAAGAGTTGCTTGCTGTCCTAATATGGTTGTCAAATTAATATTAGTCAAAAAAGCTAGGACTAATATTAATTCAGTCTAATTATAACTAATATTATTCTATCAACAGTGTTAGCAGCAAGAAACTAATAAATTTTAATTTTCTTCTACAATTAAGATTCACTGGTAAATATAAGAGTACTATTTGATTTATAATATTTTACATAAACAAAAAATACTCGCATTTTCTACAGTTAAAGTTCTTAGTGAGGAATAATTATGAATTCTTAGTTCTATGCACAAAACTGTATATATTTGTTTCTTAATTAATATTAATGAATCTAAATAGTATTAATTATTATTAATCTAATTAATATTAATCTAAATTATTATTAATCTAATTAATATTAATCTAAATTAATATTAATGAGTGATAATAATACTTTAGTCTCCCTGTGACCACGAACACTGTAAAGTGTTTGAAACATCAGGTTTTAAATAAAATGTAAATAAATCGCTAAGTAATCCGTAAAATTGTGTTTTAACAACTGTATATATCATGTGGGGCTTGCGGGAAGGTGAGCTTACAAACAATATAAGAGGTGGGGGTAAACCCAAAGATAAATATTAAATCTCCAGTTAAACCAATTACATTAGAAACTATGGTAAGCAATACACATAATATGTGTATTTCATCTCATATATTGCTTACCATATATCTCATAGTCAAAATTGAGCTTCAGTCAAGTTTTAATTTTTTTAATGTATTTAGAAGACCTTGTGTTCTCATCTCATTATGTACACTGAAAAAAAAAGCATGTGGTCAGGTATTGTGTAAAGTTTACAAAGATCTCGGGTATAACAGCACTGTACCATGTCAGATCGAATTTCAACACCTTTCCAAGTTTTGTTTGTAAGTTTGTTGACATAACAGACTTGCTTCTACTGCAGAAAGAGTAAAAAGTCACTGTAGGAACTAAATTACCTAATTTGTTAATATATGTTTAACCTGTAAAATCCCTAAAGCCGCAGGCAGGTTGATAAAAAATGACTTTCTATTGTGTCTGGAAACATGATATGTGAAGGTTTAATTGATAATAATTATTATGATAGGAGAATTTTTCTATGACTATGAACAGTATTTGTCTAAATATAATAATAATAAAGCCTTTATTGCTGCTAATAAAGTTTAACAATATTTTTAAAAAGATGCACTGTTAGTTTTCTTTTGTTATTGAAGTTTATTTTTCTCTTCTTCTTTTAATTTCTCATTAGCAGTTTGTCTAGTGAGAAAGGCCTCCTCCATAGCTTTCCATTCGTTTCTGTTTCTGGCAGATTGTATCCAGATCGGTCATGCTGTTTCCTTGATGTCATTGTCCCATCTTGTAGTTGGTCTGCCTCTACTTCGTTTGTATCCTACAAACGATTTGTCTAAAGATCAAAATTAATAAATAAATAATCCATAATCCAAGATTCCAATCAATCATATCCATTGAACAGTTCACGGTAGCCATAGCTGCCAGAGTAAAAAATCAAACAATGGATAATCAAACAACTGCAGATCTTATTTATTTGGATGATAGACTGACCAGCCTGCCGCACAAGATCGGCTACTGTCCAATTTGCGTATAAATAATAAATAAATTGTTACAACAAACACACCAATTACCTAGCCCAAAACTAAGCGTGAGCTATAAATGTACTAGCGGTTCCCCGCATCTTTGCCCTCTCAAGTCGGATTTACCATATGAACTTTCATCCCCCATTTCACCGCCTCAATGTTTTTAAATTGCGACAAAAATTAGCCTATATTCGCACTCGAGAGCTTAAGGCCCGCTGACCGCGATCCAGGATATGGCAGATCAGGTAATTACAGTAGAGGGACTGGGGAACATGACCCAGTTTTGGAAACCAGCACATTCAAGATGTGCACGTCAATGTTTCCTCACGATATTTTCCCGCATCGTAAGAGCATCGGTTAGTGAAATAACTAACTAACTACATGGCGGCACGTGGGATCAAACCTGGCACCTCCTGCATGAGAGGCGACCCGCTAGCCACTACGCACCGACGCTCTTAAAACTTGACCGAGTAAAACTAACAAAATAAATGTACAATAATCTTGGCTTCAATGAGAAAGATAAAAAACAATCTTGGGTCTATCAAATCACATGAATACTTGTATCACGAACGATAGCGCATGAATTGAAACATTGCGGCATCATTTATGCAGTCGTAATAGGGGCGAATTCGCTAAGACAGTGTAGCCTGAAGTGCTGGCGACTGCGCCTAATCATCCTAATCTGATATTGTGAAAACAATCACGCAATAATACCTAAAATTTAAGTCCCTCTCTTAGTTGTACATACCTCAAACTCAAGACTTGAGGTAATTATTATATAATCTGAGGGTTATGAAAACTTGTATGGAGCTTTTTAGTTTTCTCGACGATTTCCTTCATCTTTCTTTAGGTAGCGACATCCTAGAAAAAACTACTATGATACCTGCTTAAGTTCCGTGCAAACTCAGCGGTACTAGAGGCCTTACTAAAATTGATGACGTCCGTATTTTCAAAGGTAGACGTCCCTTTCACTCACGGCAGAATGACAAAAAAAGTTTAATGGCTGGACTCGAAAATACGGACCTCGTCATGAGGATCGAACTTACGATCACGAGTCACGAGTGAGGAGTGAAGTTTTCTTACCGCTGTTATATCGCACCTTTTTTGCGCGGACGATATTGCGGGAATCCGCACAGAAATGGTTACAAAATAGCTGTATTTTAAAGAATTCTGTGTTTCAATTGCATTTCTTTTGTTATTTCACTTTGATTCCACAAATCATTCTCTAATGAATGCGTCACCAAATTCGTCAATAATGGAACATGACATCATGTCTAATATTAGGTATTCCTACTTGCTACTATTCAGAATGAAATAAGTGTTTGTCATGCTGACTACGAAAATAATGAATATAGGTAAATTACTCACATTATATCGAGTACCAAACAAACACTTACACATATAGGCCTTAGCAAAACCTTACACGTTCTTCCTATCAAAAAGACGTAATTAAAACAAGCTTTTGTTTTATAGTTTACTAGACATCGCCCGCGCCAAAAGTCGGGTTTTCCATACAAACTTTCATCACCCTTTCACCCACCTGATGATTTTATATCGCTACAAAAAGTAGCCTATGACCTTCCCAGGGTCTTAAATTATCTATATACCAAATTTCATTTACATCGGTTCAGTAGTTTCGGAGCCTATTCAATACAAACAAACAAACAATGAAATCTTTCCTCTTTATAATATTAGTACAGACAAGCGAAACGCCCCCGCACGGGTGGAAGTTTTTTTTCTTTATTTACAGACTTTTATACATGAGTACATGTCAGTCCTACATTTAAATATCTTTAATGCTAAACTACATAAATATTAAATACTTAATTTAATCAGTGGATCTCAATCTAATACAATTAACAACAAAATTCAGTAGAACTCCGGCAGACTGAGAAGTGGGTTCCACTAAGATTTCCTGAAACATGAAATTGGTTTAACCTTAGAGTGGACACAAAATTTTGTCTGTCTTGCCGGTACAGTATAGGGTATATTAAACTATCCTTATGAGATTCACATACACTATCGCAGACTTTTTGTAGATTTTTAAAAGAGAAACAATTATACCATACATCGTTATGTTATATCTTAAACAGATTACACAGCGTTTTCGATGAAAGATGGCTTATTTTTTTTTAATTTTTATGATGTCAGATTCTTCAGACATCTTCCACAATCATCATCATATTTCAACTAGTTGACACATAACCTTACCATTAAACACAACCCTAAACCCTAACTAAACCATCCTCAAGAATAACTCTGTTAGTAAATGAAACCTGCATAAAAATCGACATTTTAATAGGTATATCATATTCTACGCCCCAAAATGTCGTGCCAGTCATAATAGAGTGCCGCATAGGGCCTTCAACCCAATTCCCCTCCGAACTTTATTAAATAGATAAATTGGGATACTGAATGCTGTTAATTTATTGATCAGTTACGTACATGAGGTCCAAGGTTCATCATAATTATTGTTATTTGGGTATTTGGCCCAAGCCAACTGCCTAATGTGTCTAAAAAGTGATTGGTCTGTTGTGGCATCCCTTTTAATTATAGATTATAGCTCACTACTTATGCCCGTTGAATCCAAAAGTCGTCAGATTTTTCGGGGAGTGAGTTTTGTTATGTCATCATTATATGCTGCCCTAACTGGATACTTCTTTTGCTCATAAGCGGTCCGCATGAGCAGAGTATGTGCATGGCCATTTCTTCTGTCGAGTGGCAGAATCGGCACATTGCGTCCCCGGTCAACTTCATGGTCGCCATGTGTTTGTTGAGTTTGCAGTGATCCGTCAATATTCTGGTCATAGCCACAGAATACTAGTACTTCGTACAGAAGTATGACTTAGCAATTGTATTCAAAGAAATGTCTACTCAATGTCGTCAACAATATGGCGTAATTTAGGTCGCCTCAGAGTCAAGCACATTTTCGTGTAGACACCTACAAAAATCCATTGCAAGATAATTTTATACTTATTGCTCTGGAATATGATTCATAATACACGAAACCTATTCAGTGACGTAATATCACGCGACGCGATAGGGTTGACTGCTACGAGAAGCTTCTAACGCCATCTAGCGCCTCTTTCTAATACTTTATTAATTCTCGTCCAATCAGGCATCTCTCACTCAATGTACTTGCGCGCGTTAATAGCCTACTCTCGAGCGCATCGACGGTGGTGCGTAAATCAGTAGGCTGCCAACAACCGACGGGCGCGCGCGTACGCACTGTTGAATTATTTGTGTTACGGTCGATTCGTTTTTATGCAAACTCATTAAGTAATATGATTTAAAAATCTGTTATTTACTGTACAAATGAAACCGGCAGCATATGTCCTGAATTAGTCTCAAATTTAAATAAAATTCTGAACTTATCAGAAGAGTCTCGAATGTTTGAACTTTTAAATCTTTTAATAAGTCGTTATAATTACACGGCATACTGAAAGTTCCCACAGATGCTTTTTATAAATATGTTTGAATACATTTTTGAAAATAATTTAGCACAGGACAACATCTTAGATCTTGTTTTCCACATTACTACTTATTAAAACTGTTTGTACGAATTCGATTTGTTTTTCGGGCCAACCGAAAATTTTTGCACAGGTAAACATTTTGTAAAACACTATATCATTGTAAAAAAATTCAAACCAAGCTACAAATAAAATAAGCCTTGTATCTAAAGAGGCAACCCTGACTATTAGTTTTACTCCAAGGTCGCGTTGCTGCAGAGGAATAATAACGTAATGTTCGAAACTTAAAGCACATTTTCGGGCGCAGCGGTGTGCGACAAAAAATTGTAGGTTATTATAAGAGTAGGTATAGACGATTTTCCTTGGAGTGATTTATCTGTTACGTAGTAACTTTTATATAATCTGTGGTCCAGTTAGCAACGTAGCCGCGCGGCCGCCGGTGAATAAAACGCGCGAGCGTGTCACTGACCGGTAGCGACACGCAACTTGTTTTAGCCCCTAAGTAGGGGCGCCGCGCGTAGGTACGTTTTTGCTACTTACGCGGGGAGATACACAGGCCTGTCATAGCATAGCACAGGTTCGTTTCTCACACTCAGGAAAAAAATGATAGAAAAAAAAATACTTACCGATAGTTCTTTGGGTGTTACACATTACATTTTTTAATGTAAGTAGGTGTGCATCTTACAATACGATTAATTAATCACAATCTAATAAATACTTAAGACAGTACTTTTTACTACGAAAATATAGGATATGTTAATAACAATGAATTAATTTTATGACAAAAAAAAATATTTATTTGTGTAATTCAATATAATTCGATTTTATTATTTAATTAAATTAATTGACATGTGAAATTGGTTTTCTTTATTAATTTATTAATAATTAGTTTCTCCCTTTATCTATTGAAATATGTATTAATATGAATAGTGACGATGTCGAATACAATAGTTCGTTATTTTTAATGACTTTCTGTAATCTAATTAGAATAGTAGGTAAAGAAGTCTGATACCTATAATAACATGTCTTTTTAATATGCCGTCTAAGTGTAGTCATATTTCTGTTTTGTACATACATCAATTAAGTATTTAAGAGTAATCTCTTATCTAGTTCCCAACTAGATAGTCCCTAGTCCACTATTCCGATGAATAAAACTTTAAATAGTTATTTATGAACACCATTTCAGTTTTCCATCTTTCAGTTCATACATTACTTTTAGTTTTTCACCTAAATACAGTTTGAAGCATTATAATATCTTACGTTACTATTCTATGTTATACCTTAGGTTCACCAATTTTTAAATTGTCGGTAAATCTTACTTGATGGTTAATTTGACAGAATTCTCAAAATATACCAAATTCAACTAAACCGGTTGATTAAAAATTAAATATACTTATGTTGGAGAACTTGAACCTATATATTTTACAAGCAATCCTTTGAATAAGTTAACACCAACTAACATATCGGATTTTGATACCTGAATAATTGTAGAGTTAATTAATTTAAAAAAGTATAGTTGGCTTATATAGATCCCACTGCTGGGCAAAAGCCTCACCTGAACTATATAAGAGGTCCTACGAGCCGTACTTCACCACGCGGGCTCAGTGCGGATTGGGTAGGTAGAGGGATTTGTAAGGCAAGTGACCAACCTTACTGTCAGATGTTATCAAGCCGCCCTAGGGCCCCTAACTAGGCTTAACGACTATCAACAGAACAACGGAACCAACTGCTTAACGTGCCATCTGAAGCATTTTAATTAATTAAATTAAATTATTCTCTTTTCCAGTTATCGGAGAGTATAAAACTAACACTAACAGAATGGAACTCCCAGAATGGGTTGCCAGTACAGAACGGTGTGTCGACCCCTCAGGAGCACCCTCAAACGTCCCAACAGCATTCCAACTATATGGTGGTACCAACATCCACAGTCCCTGGTGTCGTGTTGAACATTACTCGGCCACACGATGACGTGCAAAACAAAATGGCGGAGGAGGAGAGGAAAAACCTAAAGATTGGAGTGAAGATCTTCATTAACGAGGATAGTACGAGCTCGTTGACGGAGTGCTTGGAGAGTGGTGAGTGTGCGTAAAGAAAAAAAGAAATTTTACCCTAGATCCCACTGCTGGGCAAAGGCCTCACCTCAACTGTGAGGAGGTACGAGCCATACTCTACCACGCGGGCTCAGTGCGGATTGGTGAATGTGTTTCTGAATGTTTTTATTTTAGTTGACGTTAGCAGTGGACAGAGTTCGTATTTTCGTGTCTAGCCATCACGCTAGTTCGCGCTGTCTTGCTGACATGAGTAACAGGGATGGTAACAGTCGAAAATACGGACATCGTCATCCGGAGTAAAGTCCTTGGTGCAAATAACGGATGGTCTTTGGCAAAATTCTTAAAAAAATGGAAATTCTTTGATAAAAGCGCAGCATCAACCACTTGCATTGGTCTTAAGATCGCTGACACAGCCCCTTACAACTGGTCTGTTCTGGTTGATGAAGAAGACCAATATGCAGATGTATTTCTTGGGTCTAGTTATGGTGATATGCTAGCATTTCAATCAATGTTTTGTTGCTAAAGTTGGCCATTCGCGGCCAAAACTAATCAGTCCGTCTGAGGTGTGTCCAAAATTTTACGTTTACGTTATATCGTTAAAAAGTAACTTAAAGATATCATATATTTTACACTATTGCACATATTTTACCGGTTCCAAGACCTTCCCGCCCTTTTTGCCCTAAAATTCCCCTTAGCGTAGGGGATTGCCCGCGTTCTCGCAGCACTGAATGAAAGCTAGTTTTAAAATTGTTTTTAGTTTAGTAAGTGGGGGTAATCATTTTAACTGACTGTGAGTGGGCAGTTTAACAGACATTTTCAAGAGATTTCAATCAAGAATTGTTTGCAACGTAATCAGCTCCATAATGATAATACCATTGATACTGTGATAAAATTAGATAATGTAAAATAAAATGACCCTTAAAAAGGGGTAATTTTATTTTTTGTATTTTTATAAATGAGATCTATATGTGAAGTATTCTCGAACCAAGTTACATGCAAATCAGTCCATAAACGTAGAAGATAATCTGCTGTGACAGACTAGGATGGACGGACTGAACGATCTTATAAGGGTTCCTTGTCGGACTACGGAACCCTAAAAAAGATCATTTTAATTACATTGGTGTTCCTCAGTTCCACTGCAGGGCAGCAGAGCAAAGGCCTGATAATTAACTGTCAATTCAGTTATGAAAGTATCAAACTTTTAGAAACACGTAGAACACGAGTAGAAGCGTTTCACATGTGTGTTATAGTAATTATATCAAGTACTTACAATGTGTTGTATAGGTACGCTACTATTTTCTGTCATTGGTGGTGATGATGAAATACATACTGCGACTAATTATTATTACAATAGTTAATCATATATGTTGACGAGAGTAAAAACAGCACGCAATAATTCAAACTTTACATTTGTCATTCACTCGCTTAATATTTTACGTAAGTAGCTGGAGTTTATGTTGTTATGAATTAATTATGACTCGCTTCTCGAGTACAGCGTAAACATTGGTGGAATTATTAGAAAAACACCTGGTTTGAAGGTGAAATTGGTGTGAAAATAAGTTTTTGATTAAATTGTGTCATCATGACATGATGATAAACTAATTACAAAGTCGTTATCAATTGTTGTATCAAGTTGATTCATCTTGGATCATAAAACTGAATTCGTTGATTTGATTTCCAGATTTCTAAGAATCTAAAATTTATCCGAGAACGGGGAATCCATTTCATGATTGATTTGTTCGATTTGTTTTCTCCTTGAATAGTAGAATAACAATAAAGTATCGGAAATTTGTACATAAAGGGGTTGAATGGAGGATAACAATGTGTACGCAAGCAATAAATAAATTAATATTAAACAACATCACATACATTGCTCTGCTCTCAAATCAAATAGCTTGTGTTCTGGAAATACCAGTGCTGACACAAGACCCGAGATAGTATAGAAAATATATCCCGACCGGGGATGGAACTTGGGAACCCTTCAGAAATGGCAACATATTTATAAAAAAAATGTTTCAACAGACACAACAATTACCTAGCCCCAAACTAAGCGCGAGCTTGTGCTATGGTGACTAGGATAACGGATAGACATACTTATATACATTTATGAACATCCATGACCTAGGTACAAATGCTCGTTTTCATCACATAAATATTTGCCCCTTGCGGTATTCGAACCCGCAACTGACTGGTATAGAAGTCTGGGGCGCGAACCACTACACCAAGGCGGTCGTCAAATCTTTAAAACCGGAGTGCTTTTAAAATGCATACAGTTTATCCTTTTGAACCGTAAAGTCTGATCTGAAAGGTAGGGTGAAAGATACGTTTGCTGAAGGCTAATATTTCTGGCGACAAAGGTCATATTCATTAATCTCCTTAATGATACACGCGCTGGGTATTCTTGGATTACGAATGATATAACTAAGATTAATTACAACACGATTAATAAAACGCTCTGAATATTTAAGAGTTTTTAGTTTATCCTCAAAAATTTTATTTTTACAGCGTCACACTGAACACGTTATTTCAATCAATGTATTTGCACGTTATACGCCTTATTTAAAACCTTTAAATGTTAGCTACTAATATTTTCCCTAAACATTAGGGAAAAAGGATAGTAATTTTTGAAATGAGGAATGACACATCTAAAATGCATTACTTACGTTCTAACCCACTTTAATGAATTTTCTACTGTTATACACATGTATAAATATAAGATCCCTTGTTTGGAACTAGTGGTTCCCCGCGACTTCGCCTACAAGAGTTGGATTTTCCATATAAATTTTCATCCCCCATTTCACCCCTTTAATGTTTTTATATCGCGACAAAATGTAGCCCATGTCCTTTTCAGGGTCTCGAACTGTCTCCGTAGCAAATTTCATCTCAATCGGTTCAGTGGTTTAAGCGTCAAGAGGTAACAGACAGACAGACAGACACACTTTCGCATTTATAATATTAGTATGGATTAATGACAGATAGGTGCCATGACGTGGAGACAAACTGCACATGTATGTTTATTCATACAATTCGAGTGAAGCGAAAAGTAACCAAATGTTTATTCTATCATATTTATAAGTTTAAATAAGAAAACAAAAATTTGTCCACGGGCAGGATTTGAACCCACGACCTTTAGCTAACCGGGCCAACGCCCTTACCAATTGAGCTACCGTGCAGTCCATCCATCTATCATATTTTTGCGACTGAAATATAGCTAAATAAAGTAAATTACCTAGGTAACCTACTTAAATAACTAAATGCGGTTTGTTGACAAAGTCGATACCACGTTACTTCACATTTATCATAACCACTCCCCAGTATTATGTCAACGCGATATCAACCGAGTAGGTATGTATGACCGATGCATGGTCATTATCACCATACTAGTACTTATTCTGTGACTATACACTAGCACAGAATAAGTACTAGTACTCCGTACAGAAGTATGACTTTGGAATGAAATTCAAAGAAATATCTACTCAATGTTGTTAACTATATGGTGTAATTCAGTTCGCCTCTGACTCAAGCACTTTTTCGTGTAGACACCTACAGAAATACATTGCAAGATAATTTCATTCTTATAACTCTGAAATATGATTCATAATACGCTAAACCTATTCAGTGACGTACTATCACGCGACGCGATAGCGTTGACTGCCACAAGAAGCTACTTACCCCATCTAGCGCATCTTTCTAGGACTTTATTCACGCTCGTCCAACCAGCAACCTAGTGTCGCGCACTGCCGGAGAATAAAACGCGGGAGCGTGTCGTTGCCGGCTAGCGACACCCAACTTGTTAAGTCCCTTACGTAGGGGTCGCCGCGCGTAGGTACGTTTTTGCTACCTACGCGGGAAGATACACAGGCCTGACACTAGTTGTATACTGACTATGAGGTCATAGTCAATTGCCATTTATTGTAGGTGGTGAATATATCAATCTATACCGAACTGATATATGATTTGTCTATGTCACGCTATGTGAATCGTTTTTTTGGGTGTGTGTTTATCTAACGATAACTGATTACCTTTCTCCATACCCACGCGGTTGACTGGTAGAAAATTTCTTAAGGCATTAAGTCTGCCAATTGTACTTCTTTTTTGATGCAATAAATAATCAACGCGGAAGTATCTAGTATGTTATGGTGATGATTATGTAAAGGGACATTTATCAATTGATTGCCGTTTTACTTGATAAGAGAACTACACTTGGACTTGAGTGTTTATACCATTATCTAGTGATTAGATAATGCTCACTCACAGCGAGTTTTCCTTCGCATGTAATTTTTGGTACAATCTTTCATCCTCCTTGCACTCCCTTCAGGGATGATTTCCGGGATGAAAACTACCCTCATACTCTCAGGGGGTTACAAACTATCTCTCTGTACCAAATGTCATATAAATCGGTTCTGCGGTTAAGATTTCCGCACTTCAATAACAACAGGAGTGCTTTTATTCCCTAAATGTTTGTTATCGCGACATGAAAATTAGCTTATGTCCTTCCCAGAGTCTCGAACCATGTACCACCACGCAGCAAATATTATAGAGAGTCAAATTTACCTTCGCATTTACAATATTGTTTTCATTATCATATTAAGAAGTTTTAAGCAATAAGAATAAAAGTTTGAACAAAATGATAAATAAAAAGGTATTACGACCGTTTTGTGAGCGCTTCGCAAGTGAACCATGTTCATTCACTGTGATTTTTGCCGATAGATTCTAACACTGCTATTATAAGTAATTAATGATTGACTACATAATTAGTATTAGTTCACTATATCCAAACCAAAAGACTTGTTGAATGAGGTATGCAAAAAAGATGACTATAAGTATCTGAGTCATTTTTCAATCGTGACAGTTAGTCGTTTCGTAAAACAAGAACGAACTCTGTGCGATATTATTATCAATAGATAATAATATCGCATAGAGTTCCATCTTGTTTTTTTTAATGTTCCGTGATGGATAAACCTGAGAGAATGGCAGCTTGATATAATGACTATGATGATTTGGCTTTATTATTGATACATAAATAATATATTACATAATCGGTTGCGCTTCACCAACTGATAATAATATTGCTTTTATCAATGTAATTTAATAGTCAGGAAGAATGAAGTCTGTTTTACTATGATATAGTAAACAAAGATACCGTTTAGATGCCCTTAAATAAACATTATAATTACAAAATGCACATGGGTGTTTTATTAAATAATACATCATTTAGTGGCATGATTTTACAGTCAAATTTTTCTAAATAAGTTTTTATTTAAAAAAATTTGACTGTAAAATCCCTACGCCATATCAAGAGATTGATTTTAATCCAAGATTAAAATCAATTTCGGGTATATATTATTGTTTTATGTGATAAGAAAGAAAGAAAGAAAGAAAACACATTTATTAATGAATGGACATCCCATAACACACGAAAACAAACAACGTAACGGGCACGGTTATAAAACAAGAAACACAACAAAATTACAATTTATGTGGGTAAGCCAGTCGGACTGTGCAGTTGTGCGTCTGTGATGTCCATATTAAAAGGGCCCCATTCAGCTTAAGTCGTGACCCGCTAGAGGCCCCGACGCTGGTTTTCAGTAGCCGAGTGAGGTCACGGACGGATACGCCAAACATTATTAAAAATAACTGATACGCATTCACTAATCTAATCTTTAGATTGCAAAGTTAATGCTTATCACTTAAAAAACAATAATTGCAAGCTTCATATTTCGCTTGTTAAATACTTGCAATAGTATTTCATTTGAATGGTGAGGTTGTAATCCCAATGACATTGATGAAAGAAACGCTGCATTGCATTAAGAAGCTCTTCAAAAGGCTCTGCCAATGCCAGTATGCGGTAGAACGCGGGTTCAATGAGGGATTTTCCTAGTTTTAAAAATCAGTACTTAAAAATCCTCTAGATGGCGTTGACCAATCTAAGTCAGGTAGATTTTTATTTAAGAAAAAGCCTGGTTTTAGTTTTATTATGTTATAATGTTTAGCATATTTTTGATTCACGCGTACTAAGAAGTAGTTTTTTAACAATTTAGTGACCATCAAGACGTTTTTTCTATCAAGTTTTATGAAACTTGCATATTTTTAACATAAATACTTCCACTACATGTCTGTACACATAATATTACAATAATTTGTTTTTGTTTTATCCTCAATGATTTCGACGCAATATTGGTAAACTAAGTTTACCAATATTGTAGGCCTGCCTGGCGTTGGCAGAGCCTGTCGAAATTTTCAAGTGCTTCTTAACGCTGTAATGCCGCGTTGCTTTCATCAATGTTATTGGGATTACACCCTCAACACTCGAAAGAAATACTATTGCAATGTATTTAACAATCGAAAGATGAAGCTTGCAAATACGATAATTATTGTTTTTTTTTTTTAAGTGATAAGCATTCACTATGCAATCTAAATATATTATTGCACTTGAAAAAACGACCACCAGAGGCGGGAATCGAACCAGCAATATACAACAAAAAAATTTCGACAGGCTCTGCCAACGCCAGGGTGGCCGAGAGGTTAGGCAATCGCCCGGTATGCGAGGAACGCGGGTTCGATTCCCGCCTCTGGTGGTCGTTTTTTCAAGTGCAATAATATATTTACTTTACATACCCAATTCTTGCCCCTGGAGGTATTTTTTTCAAGTTTTAATTTCAAAATTTCGGATCGGTTATCAATTGCGGGCGTAAAAATAAAAGACCTTTTTTGTTCCAGTGTTCACAGCCCTACAAACAGACTACATAGACAACGTGACTCTCTCGTACAACCCAGATATACTGCACAAAGATGAAGCAGCCGATGACAGCAATCTAAAGAACAGCTACGCGACCAAAGCGTCACCCATATCGCTCGGCAGTAATATTGGTGAGTTGCAATTATTTTATATACAACAAAAATTTGAAAGACAAGTTACGGCACAGAATAAGTACTAGTACTCCGTACAGAAGTATGACTTTGCAATGAAATTCAAAGAAATATCTACTCAATGTTGTTAACGATATGGTGTTATTCAGTTCGCCTCTAACTCAAGCACATTTTCGTGTAGACACCTACAGATATACATTGCAAGATAATTTCATTCTTATAAGTCTGGAATATGATTCATAATATACTAAACTTATTTAGTGACGTACTATCACGCAACGCGATAGGGTTGACTGCAACAAGAAGCTACTTACGCCATCTAGCGCATCTTTCTAGGACTTTATTCAAGCTCGTCCAACCAGCAACCTAGTGTCGCGCACCGCCGGTGAATAAAACGCGGGAGCGTGTCGCTGCCGGCTAGCGACACCCAACTTGTTTAGTCCCTTACCAAGGGGTCGCCGCGCGTAGGTACGTTTTTGCTACCTAGGCGGGAAGATACACAGGCCTGGTTACGGTTAGTTGAAAACAAGCCTGGGTTTCCACCACAGATGTGCGACAGTATCTAACAAGAGACGCGTTGGTTTTAAAATAGTGGATTCGCTGCACACCAGTACCTACGTGTAAGCGCGATGTCAAACCCGAAAATACAGGCAATTTCTTAGGACGAACAGACACAGTAGTGATATACATTATTTATTATGTAACATAGTGTCCACGAATATTGCAGGGCGTCTATCAAGTCACGAAATCGAGGCTGACAGTGAAGCAGACGCCAGGAAGTGCGAGGCGATACTACCAGGCATCAAGGTGCTGTGGGCGGTACTAGAGGACTATGTTAAAGAAGGTATGTATCGATTAGGTCATCACCCTCCTAGCGTTTATCCCGGTTGTGCACTCGCACGCCGGTTATGCACTCGCACGCGAGTTAGTCTAGTCATGTGTCCTCCTAGCCGAATTTCGACCACGGCGGCCTATCGCAACATAGATTAGCCAACTGCACGGGACAAATTATAGTGCACAAGGGTGTGCGTAATACACAGGTGCACTCTCTGTTCCTTCACTCGCATAATTCGGTGAGACGGCAGTCCGACATGACCGTAGAGAGATCAGGCGCAGGACCAACGGCTTAACGTGTTTTCCGAGGCATGGAGGTGTTAACACCACCAACTTCCTGACTCCGGAGCTGTGTCTGAGTAATTTCAAGACAGAAAAACTCAAACACTCTCGGCCCGACCCGGGATTCGAACCCGGGACCTCATGTATAGTACTTAGCGTGCTGACCACTAGGCCAACGAGGCAGTCGTAGTACTCTACAGTTATGATGATTGTCCCGCTGTAAATGCCACATAAATGGTGTAATCATAGTGTCAAGTCATTTAAATTTAACAATGATTAATAACCGTTTCTCAATTCTTATTAATTAGTGTTTGGCAATATGTGATTGAATTTTTAATTGGAAAAAATAATTTCAGTTGCCAATAAATTATAAACGAAATAACTAATGTCTCATATTTCTTGTATAAAAATTAATTTAATTGCTTTACTGATAAAATATGACACTTTAAATTACTATGACTAATTACTCATAGGTATAAATTGAATGACTATTGTAATGTAACACTTGTATTATTGCAATCTTTATTCAACGGTTAATGAGCCTACGGACAAATTAAGCTAAACTGGTACTGGACTGTAACTTAGCCTTATTCCCTTTTTAAAGATTTAGGCAAAATTTCACCACCGTAATTTAACCGTAACTATAATAATAACCGATGTTTTTCGCATGGAGTTTGACAGTTTTTTGACGTTTGTGATAGTTAATTCTTGAATTACAGATGGTGCAACCCAGCCTAAGATTCCGGCAATGTTACGGCCTATATGAATCGCTGGCCAAAATTGATGTTTTTTCATTAATTTGACCGGTATATCGCATTTTCAGGCCGAGTCCACCAGCTAGGCGTGGCTGACGTCGGCGGTGGCTGCCTCCGGAAACTCCACGCGTGGGCGCGCGTCAGGCCGGCCATCGCGCAGATCAACCTAGCTTCTTGTTGTGTAGTTCCTCCTGCATTGCATGCCTTCTGCCGCGCGAACGACGTCCAGCTACTGACACACGCTGATCCACCTGGTAAGGGAATGAGGGACAGAGCTAGCCCGTAGAGCGAGAAGCCATCGCGCAGATCAAACTAGCTTCTTGTTGTGTAGTTCCTCCTGCATTGCAAGCCTTCTGCCGCGCGAACGACGTCCAGCTACTGACACACGCTGATCCACCTGGTAAGGGAATGAGGGACAGAGCTAGCCCGTAGAGCGAGAAGCCATCGCGCAGATCAAACTAGCTTCTTGTTGTGTAGTTCCTCCTGCATTGCATGCCTTCTGCCGCGCGAACGACGTCCAGCTACTGACACACGCTGATCCACCTGGTAAGGGAATGAGGGACAGAGCTAGCCCGTAGAGCGAGAAGCCATCGCGCAGATCAAACTAGCTTCTTGTTGTGTAGTTCCTCCTGCATTGCATGCCTTCTGCCGCGCGAACGACGTCCAGCTACTGACACACGCTGATCCACCTGGTAAGGGAATGAGGGACTGAGCTAGCCCGTAGAGTGAGAAGCCATCGCGCAGATCAAACTAGCTTCTTGTTGTGTAGTTCCTCCTGCATTGCATGCCTTCTGCCGCGCGAACGACGTCCAGCTACTGACACACGCTGATCCACCTGGTAAGGGAATGAGGGACAGAGCTAGCCCGTAGAGCTAGAAGTCATCGCGCAGATCAACCTAGCTTTTTGTTGCATAGTTCCTCCTGCATTGCATGCCTTCTGCCGCGCGAACGACGTCCAGCTACTGACACACGCTGATCCACCTGGTAAGGGAATGAGGGACAGAGCTAGCCCGTAGAGCGAGAAGCCATCGCGCAGATCAAACTAGCTTCTTGTTGTGTAGTTCCTCCTGCATTGCATGCCTTCTGCCGCGCGAACGACGTCCAGCTACTGACACACGCTGATCCACCTGGTAAGGGAATGAGGGACAGAGCTAGCCCGTAGAGCGAGAAGCCATCGCGCAGATCAACCTAGCTTCTTGTTGTGTAGTTTCTCCTGCATTGTACGCCTTCTGCCGCGCGAACGACGTCCAGCTACTGACACACGCTGATCCACCTGGTAAGGGAATGAGGGACAGAGCTAGCCCGTAGAGCGAGAAGCCATCGCGCAGTTCAAACTAGCTTCTTGTTGTGTAGTTCCTCCTGCATTGCACGCCTTCTGCCGCGCGAACGACGTCCAGCTACTGACACACGCTGATCCACCTGGTAAGGGAATGAGGGACAGAGCTAGCCCGTAGAGCGTGAAGCCATCGCGCAGATCAAACTAGCTTCTTGTTGTGTAGTTCCTCCTGCATTGCATGCCTTCTGCCGCGCGAACGACGTCCAGCTACTGACACACGCTCTGGTCAATTAATATAACTTTTAAAGGAGCTTTAATGAACTTGAATTTTATAAACGAGTTTCAATTCAAAAGTTTGCAATACAAAGAAGCTAGCCTGTACAGTACGTGCCAGATAAACGTGCGTAAAAGGTCGTTCACCTTGACAGCTAAAACCTTGTGACACGTATCATTTGTCTTACAACTAGCGATTATTACGACTTTTGATTTTTGGGTTCAAGGTCGACCCGTACCGAGGTTCATTTGTTAGACAGATTCGTATCGCTACGGCTTATAGTTAGGGTCGCCTCGCTTCGCATACTGGCGTGCAGTGGTACACGGGTGACGGTCTGCAGGGGTGACGGGTCAATGACTTTTTATGCACCGTTAAATGGCACGGACTATAAAGTGTCTTGTAACAATGTTGAAAATGTTCAACATTGTATTCAAGATAGTTCTATCTCTCCTTCTCACACAATGGTGTGAGAAGGAGAGATAGAACTATCTTTAGAAAGATAGGCCGTCCGACCCAGATAATTATTTCGCTTAGAGTTGCGTTTGAATCGCCTGCGCTTCAAATTTACTGATTTTTCACTGAGGTCGCTTTAAATTGTCCTTTTAAAATGAGGGATTTTCTGACAACTCAAAATTTTAGTTTTATTGTATGTTGATAGATGGCGCTCTTTATCTAAGTTATACAAATATTGCGTCGAAATCATTGAACATAAAAAATAAATTGTAATATTATGTGTACATGTAGTGGAAGTACTTACGTTAAAAATCAACAAGTTTCAAATTGCAGTAAAAATTAAATTTCATAAAAAAAACGTGTTGATGATCACTAAATTATTTAAAAACCACCTCTTAGTGAATCAAAAACATGGTTAACATGTACATTATAACATATTAAACGCTAAAACCAGCCTTTTTCATGTCAACGCTATCTAGCAGATTTTTTAATACTGGTTTTTGACACTAGGAAAATCCCTCATTGTGATTTGTTTTTTGCCTTAAAATGATATCTAGTCCTTTTAAGGGTGCCGTCAAAAGGAAATAAGAACCCTTATCAGTGTCCGTCTGTCTGTCTCTGTTCTTAGGAACGCGTAGAGATATCAAGATGATATTAATACCAATCATTTCTGCGGTCCCTTAAAGCTGTAAAAATTCAAGCTTCTAAGTCAACGCAATCGAAAGACTCGCACTTATATGTTTTTTTGCGATCTCAATGCTGCGTAATAGTACGAGTAACTAATAAAACTGTTCCAGCTTTTGTTCCCAGATCATACTAATATTCCAATTTCCGCTGCCCCCAGATCTACTCTCAATAGCAGCAGTGAAGACTCTAAGCGACGCGGGAGTAGGCTGCCACAACCTGGACTGGTGCGCGCGGTACCAGGTCCACATCAAATGCAGAGGGGTACTGGCCCTTAAGGGGTACGTCTGTAAGGGCACGCTCGGGAGTCACAAGTAGGCATTAGCCGTATGCGTAAAGGGATCCTGATTTTGAGGACGGTGGGTTTAGGTTTTGACGGCACTTGAGTTAGTTACTTAAAGCACTTAGTACACCATCCTACTTGGGATCCTAACTAGGAAGGTAGGAGCCAATCGAATCCTAGGTGGGCTACGATATGACATCCGATTGGTTCCTACTTTCCTAGTTAGGATCCTAAGTAGGATGGTGTAATATGTGCTTAATGCAGTCGTTAATTTTTCGATTTATGTAGTCGGAATTGAGCTAGGCTCCGCGCAGACGGACCATCGACCACAGCCACTGGTGGCACGACACGCTGTTTACATTATTCTAATACGTTTTGTATAGAGTCGCCGCACACGTGAAGCGAGTGGCGTTTACCCGCGTGGTACTCGCCGTGTCGACAAAACATCTGTCAAAGGGTCTAGCAGATGAGTGTCAAACTGTAGTAGCCACCGAGCACCTTCGTTTGCGCGAGACCAAAGAGCGTGGCGCGCGACAGCCACCAGTGGCGGTGGTCGGTGGCCCATCTGCGCGGAGCCTAAGGGTTCGCTGACTTGCAGAGTGAAGAGCAGGGCCCATATTCACAGTGTACGAAATCTCCACTACGAATCAGTGGAAAGTTCCGACCTTTATACCAAATAGGCTTCATAAATTGCGATTGTTGCGTTAATGAAACTGTCAGCACCGTAATGTCAGAAATTACATCTTCTTGCTTCTTCTCTCAGTTTGAGAGCATACCCCTACCAATACCACCATATTACAAAAAAGTTGACAAGATTTACACCAAGACTAAATGTAAGTAGACACAATAGAAAATAATGATACATTGGTGACATGATTCAATAAATAAACTTGACTCTCTGAACATTATTTATTACACTTAAAAAAGTGACCACCTGATTTTAATGCGATTTTCTAATTGGTCAGCTAATACATCCTGGTTTAAACTTTGTTGACAAGTGTTTTTTTTAATAAAGGGGATATAATGAAATACTGAAATAGGCAGTTCAATCAACTGTTGAAAGTTTTAACTGTGAAATATGACAAAAAATGTGTCTGTTATCACTGGCCTGAAACTATCAATGCTGGTGATTAAATTAAAAAGAAAAAAATCATCAAAGCACGTCCTTATTAGAATGTATGTAATCACATCGCCACTACTTAAGATCGTTATCAACATTAGGATCCCTTTATGAATACTAGCATAAATGTTTAGACCGAGTTGTGCTAT
Source organism: Pyrausta nigrata (assembly GCA_949316185.1). NCBI lineage: Eukaryota > Metazoa > Arthropoda > Insecta > Lepidoptera > Crambidae > Pyrausta > Pyrausta nigrata. Next base: position 6,800,772 of record OX438958.1, on the reverse strand, counting down.
TCATGTTCATATAATCGCATACGTACCCAATACGAGTAGAGATTCAGTTGTGAGCATTTATTGAGCTCTCGCTCTTTTACTATACTGTGCGAACGGGAGGTAAATAACAAAATGAGTATCTCTGGAGGACTAATAAAGGCAGAATTGATGTTAAACTTAAAAAATAATATCAAATGTGCTTTATTGTATTGTAAATAGAGCTCAGATTACCTTGTCAGATATTTGAATGTAAAAGAAGTTTGAAATATTAAATTTTTCTAAATGCATTTTACAATATTAATTGAAAGCATTTATGAGAAAAAATCTAGCTGTTAAGTTATATATACTCACAACTGAAACTAACTGCGTAAACATGTTCCAGTTTTGTCTATGGTTCTCAAATGTACTTATGAATATAAACCCTTTGCTATTGCAACAAAGATCAAAACCGTATGCAGATTGTGAACTAATAAGATTATCTTAATTGTGATATTAGCCGAAGGTTGAATAACTTAAACGGATGTAGAGATAAGTAAAATGCACAAAAGCGTTATGTTTAAATTTCTCCGATGACAGCTGTCAAATTGTGGTTAAATTTTTGATATTTATTTGACAACACATTTTCAGTTGTAATTGTTCGATCGAAGTAAACGGGTGCCTTCCTTTCATGATGAAGCTCCATGCTGCTTTTAAAATCAAATAATTATTGTTAGGCTGTGTTTTTAAGGGAGCTAAACATCGCTTTACCCTATTTGTCAAGCAACCAAATTTCAACCTAATGTTGACCGCTTGAAGAGTCCAATATCATTTGAGATATTTTCGCAGATGTAGCTGTGAAGCTATGTGTACATTAATCGAAGATAATTGAAGGTACGATGTAAATGTGAGCATCCTTAGTGATGTAGGTTATTTTTGTCAGATGTCATTGGAGTTCAGTGCAAAACAAAAATAGCGAAAATTATAAGTAAATACTAGCTACTATGTACTATTAGTGCTTATGCGAAATATTTGTGATAACATGTTAGTAAAACCAATTTACATAAGTGTGCGCGTGGCCGGCCAGCTATAATACGTGTATGATAGAGATAATGCTCTACAAATTTCTGTATAGCATTGTCTCTTCCACACTAAATTATGTCAACCGAAAATTCAAAATTACTTTGCCTATGTCTAAAATATTTGAGAAGCGAAATCTCAAAAATGCAACTAGAACGAATTTGTGTACAATTCGTGTACAAATTTATACGTATATTTTTATTTATGTACGAATTTAATTTTGAAATATTTATGTTTTGTTTTAAATTATTTTGTATTTTAAATTTATTTTATTAAGGCGTAGGTATACTAACATTACTAATGCACTTAATAATATGGGGGCACGCACGGTAATCTTTCATAGTATTTAATGGGGAAAATGACATACGAATAAAAGTATTGCGTAGTTCCTTACTAATATATTTTAACAAATGGTGTCTTCTCTTTCTTTTAACATGTAGTAGAAGAGTTCGGAGCATTTTAGAGGTTATAATCTGTGTAGTTGAATGAATTGTAATAATACAGAAGATAATGTAATGTGAATCCGTTTCTTAATTTATAAGATTTTAAAACAGTATTTTAATTATAACATTCCTTATGTTTCGTTGTAGTGACTCATTTATGCAGAAATGGTAAGAGCGTTACGTCTGGGGACTCTTCATAAAAACTGGCCTGCAAGTATGATACTAAAATGGCAATAAAAAGCAATTAATTGAAACTCTCACGATTGAATTTTTATCATAAAAATGAACTTCTTCAAAGCGCTCCTTCGTGATTGTCCTTTTAATACATTTGCAAGCTATCTACCATATTTCGCCTTAAGTGACAGTAAGTTCTGAATTATAGTTGACCTATATTGTTGTTGATAATATCTTATTAGCAACATTGAACTGTCAAAAGAGCGATTTAAAACTGTCCTATGACTATCAATTTCATTCTTTATTTTTGTTCTGCAGATAATAGTTAAATATTGTTTTTTTTATGAAGAGTGTTGGGGCGTAAACGCTGTTGGTACTAAATGTTTATGAATCAAATCCAGTATGCAAACGAATTTGTGAAAGACATTTGAATATGCTTGCTTCATTGTTGGCACCGATTATTTCCTGCCAGTCTGTAATTTAGCCCGCCTTTACCGATTTAAAAAAATAAGTACCTACGAAGATAACACATAATATGTACAAATATGAGTGGCATTTTTTATTATTTTGGTGCAAAATCGACTTTAAAAACGAATAAATTCAAAGGCAAACTCAAAACTTTTTAAAATGTTATACTTTTGTCTAAAGAACAAACAGTTCAAAAACAATACTCTTTTTTTTCTTTTGGGCACTTGTGTAAAAAGAAAATGTTTGCTTTATGTTAAAATAAATTGTTCTCAAATTATAAAAAATGCAAGAGCTATAAAATTATAAAAAATAGCAAATTACTTAGATGTAAAATTATTACTTAAATTATGCAAAAATGTTACTTATTTATAATGTAAGTCGATGCTGAATTGTGTTGAAATTAAAGTATTTATTGTACAGGTATACTGAATACATGTTTTTATCTTTACCTTCCCCTTAATCGGAATTTGTAACCAGTTTTCGTAATCAAACTAAAATCAAAGATACTTTAATGTTAGGCATTGCCCTTTGCTACATACCTACATACATAATATTGAATGACTACCTAGTTCTGTAATGTTTATGGTTGTTCATATTAATGATGCTCATATTAAGGGAACCTTAACATAAAAATCGTCCATTTTCACACCTCATAGCTTGACAACCATTGGGACTAGGTAAAAAGTGAGATACAAGACCAATGTTGTAGATAATTTTATCAACTTTTATTACGTAGCATAATTCCCTATGGACGCATTGCTTTCGTTATGTAGGTAAATAAAAAACTGGGACCTTCTTAATACAGTCGGCAGCACGTCAGGTGATGAGGTGACCCATTTGAAATACGAAAACAGCTTTTATTACGTAGTGAATAGAGGCGAACTCAAGGTCAAGGTCAAAGGAGGTAGTCTGACGTGCAGCCGTGGTTTCCTCTCTCCTTTGGGTAGAGTGAGCCACTGCTCAGAGGATCGGAGACAAAAAAGTCCCCGCTACAGTCCTTCAAGTTCGTGCGTGACCCTCCTTGCACCTCACAAAACGTTCGGGGGGCGAGGAAGCACCAATCACACGCGATTGTCAAAGCAATCCATTCCCCGCAACATTACCCGTCACCAGGCCTGTGTATCTCCCCGCGGAGGTAGCAAAAACGTACCTACGCGCGGCGCACCTACGTAGGTGCTAAAACAAGTTGCGTGTCGCTACCGGCCAGAGCCACGCTCGCGCGTTTTATTCACCGGCGGCTGCGCGGCTACGTTGCTGGCTGGACGAGAATGAATAAAGTACCAGAAAGAGGCGCTAGATGGCGTTAGAAGCTTCTCGTAGCAGTCAACCCTATCGCGTCGCGTGATATTACGTCACTAAATAGGTTTAGTGTATTATGAATCATATTCCAGAGCAATAAGTATGAAATTATCTTGCAATGGATTTTTGTAGGTGTCTACACAAAAATGTGCTTGACTCTGAGGCGAACTAAATTACGCCATATTGTTGACGACATTGAGTAGACATTTCTTTGAATACAATTGCTAAGTCATACTTCTGTACGAAGTACTAGTATTCTGTGCCGTCACCCGCTGACGTCTAACGTGTCTCGCCCCCCGCACATTCGGCGACCGCAGTGAGGTCGCGCACTAACTTGTCGAACTAAAGTTTAAACAAAGTTGTGAAGTCAAACTCACTTCTTTCGACCTTTCCATCTAGGATCACTACTTAAGTGTACTATTAGATTTTCAAAATAATTTTGACCAAACTGACAGTATACATTTATAATATTAGTGTAAAGTAAAAAAGTAAGGTAGCCTATTTAGTTAGATCCCACTGCTGGGCAAAGGCCTCACCTCAACTATACTATGAAGAAGGTTGGCTGTAAGGCATGTGACCAACCTTACTATCAGCTGTTATCAAGCCGCCCTAGGGCCTCTTGACTAAGCTTAATAACAACTAATATCAACTAATTAGTATTACTTAGGTGGGAACAACTGCTTATCGTGCCTTCCGAAGCACGGAGATGCTTGTGATAGAAGTCACTTAAATGGTCGAAAATGGTTACCCATCCAATCACAACCGCGCTGTGGGGTGCTTAACTTTTGGTATACCAACCTAAGCGCTGCCGCCACTGCGTTCTAAGCACCTCAATACTATTGTAAGGTTTAAAAAATGAAATTAATATCACGCGATTTAATAATCAAGCACGAGCTCAAGTGATTTTAAATCCTAAGCAAACAGTTTTTAATATCTTCACCATTTTAAGTATTCTTCCATCACCTGCCCAATAAATATCCACAAAATGAAATAAAATCGACGACCACCCCATGCAGTCTACATATTAGTCAATTTATATTCACCTCAAGTAGTCGCTGACGAAATCAAGCGAAAATAACTTTATAATTGTGAATTAAAATAAAAAGGGGTTAGCAGGAAACCGGATATTGCCTTCCGTGGCGACCTGCGCGCGCGCCGGTTTTTTGTTGGCGTTTCGGTGGCTTTGCTAGCAATCCGTTTTGTAATAAGTTGCGCCTATTTTGCTGTTGGCAGACAGTTTTTTGGTTGATGACGTAGGTTGGAAGATGTGTCTTCTTGACTGAATTGGTGTTGTTGTGCACGATGTTTTGATAGGTCAATATCGTCAAAGTGACTGCCTCGTTGGTCTAGTGGTCAGCACGCTGGGTACTATCCACGAGGTCTTGGGTTCGAATCCCGGGTCGGGCCGAGAGTGTTTGGGTTTTTCTGTCTCGAACTCAGACACAGCTCCGGAGTCAGGAAGTTGGTGGTGCTAACACCCCCCTGTTAAGCCGTTGGTCCTGCGCCTGATCTCTCTACGGTCATGTCGGACTGCCGTCTCACCGAATTATGAGATTGAAAGAACAGAGAGTGCACCTGTGTACTGCACACACACTTGTGCACTATAATAGGTATGTCCTGCGCAGTGGGCTAATCTCTGTTAAGATAGGCCGCCGTAGTCGAAATCGGCTAGGAGGACTTTATCGTCAAAGTTTGATCTGTATGCAAGTGCACGACTTTTGCTAATATGAATACGTCTAACGAGTGTATTACCTACTATTATTTACTAAGTGTTACGAGTTACCATGTAAGTACAGTGGGCCTCACATCAACTTACCCAAATCTCTCAAAATATCTCAAATGTTATGAAGCTCTATGCGATCAACATAAAGGAAATTTGTCTGATCAGGGTCGGTTGATGTGTGGCCTATATTAATTAAGTGCTCTATTGATTGCTGAGTATTGATCCTCTTAAGTATAATGCCAGAGTCGATACTAAACTTAATAATTATTCTACTTACACCTACGTAACGACACGAAAAAAGAAGACGATAGTATAGTATTTATCGTATCGATCGATATTAGTGACAAAATAAGCGATATTGTTTCGACTGAAATATAGATAAGTAATCCACAAAGAGACTGAAATTCGTTATAAGATGTTTAAAAATATGGTTCTAACCAAATCTTAGATACGAATAAATACCTACTTGTTCCTATAGATGCACAGGTGTGTTCGTGAAAAAGAGAATCATATTTACCTACTTACACAGTCCAACTATGCAATTAAAACTAGTACCGATTATTTTTTCAAGATGTAAAAATCCGTAGGTGTAGAAAAATAAAATACGGCTCCGTTGCACCAAGTTACTTTAACAATAAACAAAGGTGAGTTATAAGTGCTAATTGTATATAGAGTTTGCTAGAATTTTAATTTTGATAAGGCTTGTATCGAATATGCGAGGCGTCTAGCGAGTTTGCTCGTTTGACCAGAGCGCGACGAGGCAAAGCAAAACTCACGAAGTCGCGAGGCAAACACCTCTCTACACCGCGAGGCGGCTGGCGAGACGTGTCTTGCGAGCCAGCCTCGCAGTATCGACACACGACTTTATAGTTACTTATTTGTGCAAACTTAACTTTGTTCAAGTTTAACTTCGCCAGCTGGCCTACTATACCTAATTATTTGTGCAAGTGTAACCTCGCCAGCTGGCCTACCATAGTTATTTGTGCAAGTGTTACCTCGCCAGCTGGCCTACCATAGTTATTTGTGCAAGTGTTACCTCGCCAGCTGGCCTACCATAGCTATTTGTGCAAGTGTAACTTCGCCAGCTGGCCTACCATAGCTATTTGTGCAAGTGTAACTTCGTCAGCTGGCCTACCATAGTTATTTGTGCAAGTGTTACCTCGCCAGCTGGCCTACCATAGCTATTTGTGCAAGTGTAACTTCGCCAGCTGGCCTACCCCCTAACTTGCTTTCGTTTGCTTTTATATTTGCAATACCTAGTTAAAGCTTATAGAATGCAATAATAGCTTTCAAACCGACGTCTGTAAAGCAATGATACCCTTGAAAATAATGAGTAAATGACAATTAATTTGGCTTTGCTTTGAGTTTTCAACCCAATCGCGATAGCCTTCAAATTAGGCGTTCCTTGACGGATGCAAAATAGTAGAATGGACCAGACATGCCCAATATATTACAATATCTATCTTTTCAGTCCACTGTATAATAATATCAGGTAGATACTTGAACCGAATCGATGTAAGTTGATTTATTCCATACAAATTGTAGTAGTCGTTAAACTTAATTGGTGTACGCATGAACAAGCCAGCCAACAAATTACGACTTGTCAACAGTAAGACCACAGATGCAATCTAATTACAGAGCGAAATTGTCTATGGTCGGGTTAGGTAATCGAATTACCAAACGTGTGCGCTTGCGCAACCATAGACAATATGGAAAGTGGCGGGAAATTGTCCGAGGACAATTTCGGCGAGATCTGCTCGCGCATGGCTCACCTGAGATGGGAGCGATAGCAGAACAAACTGGGGTAAGCGTTATACAATATTTTGAAAGATATAAAGTAACATTTAGGGGAGGTCAGCTCAAAGCGGCCACAGAAGGCAAAGCGGCCATGGCTCCGTATACGGTTCTATTAAATGCCATAACGAACTTTACCGGTTCGTCTTACAGCTAACCTCCCGCCCGACCCCGATCAGCCATTCGGCAGCGGTTGCGGCAAGCGCGTGCGTGTAGTGACGATTTTTAAATATTTGGCGGTTTCCCTAAAAAAAAGCGAGACAAGTCCAGCTTGTTTTGATGCAAACCATGCATATTTCATTACTTTTATTTAATGTGCCTTGTGCATTTATTAGACTATGTTTGTGTATTATTTGCTTACAAAGTTAATGTAAAATAGGACAGCTGTTAATTTTTAAAATAAAGTGCACGAAAAAGGCAAAGCGGCTCGAGCAGAGGTAATCTGACCGCTTTGCCCTTAAATAAATGTATAATACTTGATTATTTTGTTTAGATGGTCAACAATTATAAAAGAAAAACTACCCAAGGATAGTGGGGCGAAAGTAAAATGGCGCAAGCAATCAAAGACGTGCAGGAACAACAAGGCTCAATTTAATCTATAGCTAGGGATTTATCAAGCGCTATCCTGATTTAACTTATAAGACGTCCAGAACCGACGTCTATAGCCAGATCCCGAGGCCTTACCTCCTCGAAGGTGAAATTGAAAGTGTTATTAATTTTAAGGGTTTAAATGTGTAATTGACACTAAATTGATTGATTAAATGAAATTTACGGCACCAAAGGTTTTATTAAAAATACATGTTGTTTTTAAACTCTGATAAGCAATCTTCCTTTTTCAAACACTACTTAGGTATATCTTTTGTCAATAAAAGTACATTTCTCATACACTACTGGACTGCTCTGGGCGGCACCTTGGGCAAAGCGGTTTTTTGGCACCTTTTCGTAGTTTACGTATCATATATGTATTTTCAACTTTTTGCAAATTTGGAATGCGCACAATGAATAACAAATATTTTTTCTACCTATTAGTATAAAAATCTTTTTGAAAATCACTTTATTTAATAGGTTTTTTACACCTTAAAGTAAAGGTGGCCGCTTTGAGCTGACCTCCCCTACTATGGACATTTCAAACAGAACTTTGGCGCAACTGGATTAGGAAGGCAAAGGGAAGCGCTTCCTACCGACCGGTTGTTATGGTCGGGGACCAAGGTCCAATGGTCACCGTCTTGGTTTATCTATATGTAGTCAAGCTCGTGCTAAATCTTACATATCGCGGTTTGTGTTGTATGGAGCGGGCTATCAGCGCCATCTAGCCTGTAGGAGCCGAGTCAGGGCGTCGCGTCTTGAAGTTGCTTGCTAGTGTTAGCGACAGTGGTAAGATGTCGCTACACCACTCCCCCCGAAGAACCGGAGGTTGATTGAGCCAGGGTGGTTGAGAGCTCAGCAGTCTGTGCGTAGTGAGCTTGCAAGTGCCAGTGCTTGTTGAGTCCACAATGTGCCGGGATGAGCATGCGCGATGTCCACGGTGAGTTGGGATGGGCATGCGTAATGTCCACGGCGAGTCGGTATGCGCGATGTCCACGGTGAGTCGGGATGAGTGCGCGATGTCCACACGATGAGTCGGGATGTACATGCGTGATATCCACAGTGAGTCGGGATGAGCATGTGTGATGTCCACGATGCGTGCGGGAGAGCTCGAAGTCCACAGTGAGTCGGGATGATGAGCTGGATGAGGCTGCCGAGGAACCAGGAAGAACCGGTGCGGTCTGCGGTGGTGTCCTTAAGGCTGGTGAGCTGGCTTGCAGGAGACTGCTGGCTGGATGCTGCTGGCTGGGTGCTGTTGGCAAGGGAGAAGGCGACGCTGATGATGTCGACGGTGAGGCTCCATGCTCCAGTGTAGATCACGTCGGGGTCACCACTTTGGCGCAACTGGATTAGGAAGGCAAAGGGAAGCGCTTCCTACCGACCGGTTGTTATGGTCGGGGACCAAGGTCCAATGGTCACCGTCTTGGTTTATCTATATGTAGTCAAGCTCGTGCTAAATCTTACATATCGCGGTTTGTGTTGTATGGAGCGGGCTATCAGCGCCATCTAGCCTGTAGGAGCCGAGTCAGGGCGTCGCGTCTTGAAGTTGCTTGCTAGTGTTAGCGACAGTGGTAAGATGTCGCTACAGAACAAAAGAGCAAAAGACATAACGTATATTTACCTAGACTATACGGTAAGAAAACACTACAAATTCCAAAATACATATAAACAATATAAACCCAGTAACGGTCAACGCCAGCCACACGGTGCCTTCCCTTGTGTCAATGATGTCCAAATCAAAAGGACCTCGTCATAAGCCAGGCCCTCTGAACGACCTGGCGCTCAGTGGTTAGTCGTTTGTCAAAATTACAGCCTATGACTGCCTACGAATATTATCCACTAACACCATCGCAGATTTTTTCGGAACCTCCGTAACTAAGAAGTATAGGCAACCAATTTTTATGACCTAAACCATCTTTTGTAACTCTACAACAAAAGCTGCTACATTGCTGTCCGAAAAAATGACGCTTTTTCGAGCTTTGCTTGAGTTGAGCTACTTATATTACATATCTTACCTTCTTATTACAATAGTCTTTGTGTGTATTGTTTTAATGTTTTCTGTGTATTTGTTGTATGAAACAAAATACTTGAATGAGCAAGAACATACGTAATACATTCTGATCAAAATGTATTTAAAATGTTTAAGTTCTGTGTGGTAAGCTGGCAAACTAACGAAGTATATTTAAACGTACCAAATTAATGTCATTTATCTGGGCTTGACTTTACATTAATCATCGATACTGGTATTGTAACAAAAGCTGTAAGTCTCATAAATAAATACTTGAACTTTTATATCACTTCTTATAAACCACTTCGCCTCAAACTTTACTGATCTGCCACTGTCGTTACTAATAGGCAGGTGAATAATTTTACACCATAAACTGCTTCAATCCAACGGCATGCAAGTGTTTCTTTTATTGCACGATTACGTCAATTATGTCAGAAATTACAAATGACAATCGCACGAAATCCCAATTAAAGTTTATCTGCTATCGCTATATCGCTGCAAGTTCATATGCGCGCGCGCCGCGTGTAATCACTCTCGCTTTCCCGATGTCGCGATACCGTCCTTCCTTTCGCTATAATTGCGACAAATTATTGTAGACGGTTGCTGACCTTACACATATTGCTGGTTAGATATTGGTGGCCTCTGGGAGCCACCAATAACCAACCTGGGCCCGTAGCCAAATGGCAATCTTTCTGGAGCGAACTTCGCTATCGCCAACGAAATTTCCAAAATATGTAAGCAAAAGTCTCGTGATGTTTCGATGGCTTATGCCAGTTTCATACATTTTGTTAGCGATAACGAACTTCGCTTGAGAATAAAATGCCATTTGGCCACGGGCCCTGGTTGATTTCTCTTGATATTGGCCGCCATAGCTGGCTTGCCAACGGGCCTTGCGCCAATGTCTATCGTCCAATTAAGTTTGTTTTGGCTTGGCCTTGGCCGTGCTAACAATATTCCTCTTAATTGTTCAGCTATGGCAACCAATTCCAACAGAGATCAACCAGGCACCCAGGAGATAGTATAGGCACAAGTGTGTGCGCGTTACGCAGGTGCACTCTCTGTTCCTTCACTTTCATAGTTCAGTGAGGCAACTCCATATGACCGGAGGGAGATCAGGCGCACTATGGGATATCGTGCTTCCGAGGCACGGTGGTGTTTACACCACTAACTCCTCAGAACCTCGTGGATAGTGTATCGGATGGCCGTCTCGTCATCGGACTATCAGAACTTACTAGGTACCTTACCTAACAGAAAATGCATCTGTTATTTCACGATAAGGTACGTCATTTATATAACAAATTAAAAATGACAATCACAATCTCTACCCTTCTGATATAGGCCGCCGATACCAAAATTAGGAGGGGGTTTGTTCCGGAACTTAGCCCACCATTGCAAGGCTAGGCTCTATGGGCTGCACCTTGAACCCTAACAGGGTTCAAGGTGCAGCCCATTGTAGGTAATAAGAAAGCTAACCATCTTTCTTATTACAATTAACAGGTTGGATATGGTTAGACTGTAAATTTAAAAAATTAAGAGGGTAAGGCTGTATCGGCATACAGCCTAAGCCTCTTAATTTTTTAAATTTACAGTCTAACCATATCCAACCTGTTAATTGTAGCCGTACTAGGTACATTATTGAGCCTTGCACAAAAATCATTAAGTGCCTATATAGAAGCATGCTAGTATAGATATGACAAAAGGGTTTGAAAAGCTAGACACTAAAAACAAACTAGTGGTAGATTAAAACGGTAGGGATAAGAATGCTTTATATGCATAAATAAATAACTTTTATGACTTAAGGTATCGTAGGTTTCCACCAATGTTCCTATTTGAGATAGAAACTACTTACCTTACTTACCAAATTTTTCAAAAAGAAACTTGTTATTTGCCTAAGTTGTGGAATCGTGGAGTCCAAGTCTGCTATGGCATTTTTTAGATTAATGGTAGGTACGAGTATATAAGCTTTTTCATAGTTTAGTAAAAACGATTTTATTGTGTATTTGCGCTTATACGTGCATTTTAATTTTTTTCTGTATTGTTTTCTGCAACATGGTACCGTCGACAGATGAAGCATCTGAGCTGCTGAATTCCAATGAAAAGTACCAATACCGCTTCTTTTCTTGATACCCTATCTAATTTGATCAAGAAAGGTTACGGTATTGGTATCTAATAATTATACTACGTAGTTCCCACAAATCACATAATAACTAACCTATACTAATTTGTTTGCGCGCTGCGCTTTCATACGGGGTATATTCGGATCGGTATAAGTAACAAATAAAAAACTGACTAAGTGCAAGTTGGACTCGCGCACGAAGGGTTACGTACCCAAACAACATTAGACACTACAGGGTTAATTTAAATTAGCTGGACACCTCTTGCAGGCAGCTACTCCAAAACAATCTCAACAACATTTGTTCTACGACTTCTCAAAATTAATAGTTTTTAAAATTTAAGTTTTGCCATACAAAAATTATTTATTGACTCTAAACTTGCGTTACTCTACTTACGCACCTTGCGTAGACAAAATAATCGCCACGTGCAGCGGGACGCGGGATGGCGGGGTGACGCAGCGGCGACGCACATGTTAGTACCGAAACGTTGAATGAATGCAGGAGGGGCGAGGTAGGGGCGCCTGGGCGTTGTTATTTTAGGTACATCATACAGAGTAGTAAATAACAGAGGGAACAACATTTTCTTTGTTTTTCTTTTTTTGTGTTATTTATCAAGATTTGTAAAAAGTCGTAGAACAAATGTTGTTGTGATTGATGTTGAGAGGCTGCCTGCAAGAGGTGTCCAACTAATTACAATTAACCCTGTATATTATGATCTTTTTTAAGTTTTAAAACGTTGAAAATCACGTTGGTATATAAGCGTTTTTACCCTTTGGTTATGCAACCCTAAAAATGGGCTACATTATTTGGACCACCCTATATGCCTATATGCTGAGTAAACATAATAGTACCAACTAAGAAACAACAGCATTGAACCTAACTTCACCCACCGTTGCCAGGGAAAGTCCACGATACGTGTGACGTGAGGGCATTAGAGATGATTTTCCACTTTCATGACCGCCGAAACATGGCAGACGCGCATGAGATGCTGTGGTCATGTGCTGTAAACAAAGGACGTTGCCATATACCATGTTCTGTGAAGACTTATCGGGGCAAACAGAGTTATACGCTGTGAAATGAGTAGTCAATGAGAAAGTTTATCGAGTAAGGTAATAAGATTTTATAATTTAAACAATTTATTTTAAAATACAAAGAAAATCTCAGAGATTTAAGAAATTAATCCCATATTACAATAAACCTTTTAGTCTAGTCTTATCTGTGCCCTTCTAGGGTTGCTGCCCTGGGGCGGGCGCCGCCCTAGTAACGGTCCTGTGAGCTACGAAATATACAGAAGAGCTTTAGACCCGAGATCACCAATTTTTAAACAGCCGATGAATCTCAATCGCCGGTCTATTTCACAGAATTCCCATGCAAAATTCGTCAAATAAAAACCGGCTAATTAAAAACATGTATTGGTGAACCCGACGCTTAGTGTTAGAATTCGTTTTATTAAGCAAGATAATAAGTCTTATTAATCCTGCCTAAACAGGACCCCAGACAAGATGCAATATTTTCTTCTGTGTTCGTTATCGAAAACCCAACCCGGAAACCTTCAAAATCAGAGTAAACAGGCTTCTTATGTGAGCTCGCTCCACCGTCGACTCTGACAACGATATGTCTGGCTTAGTTTAGAGTTAAGAGCAAACCTATTTCAAACAAATAAAAAATATCAAGTATGCGAAAGTCTTATGATGTTTCGATGCCATACGTTAGTCTCATACATTTTATTAGAAACTAGCAGTTCCCCGCGACTTCCCACGCGCTTAAAGTCGCATTATCTACACCATAATCCCCTGTTTTACCCCCCCCCCCCCCCCCCGATGATTTTATATCACGCATTTGTATCGGTCCAGTAGTTTAGGAGCATATTCAATACAAACAATAAAATCTTTCCTTTTTATAATATTAGTGTAGATACCGAACCGTGCTGTAGAATATATTAAATCTTCAGTAAGTCAGAAGTAGGGCCAGGGCCCGTAGCCTAATGGCATTCTTTCTGAAGCGAACTTCGCTATCGTGAACAAAATGTCAAAATATGTATGCAAAAGTCACGTGATGTTTCGATGGCTTATGTCAGTTTCATAATTTTGTTAGCGATAACGAACTTCGCTTGAGAATAAATTGCCACTTGGCTACGGACCCAGGAATACTAACAGTACACTTAGAAAGGTGGTGAGAAAAGTCGCACTTATAATAAGGCATTAGCTTTTGGATTTTATGAAACGTCATCTCTTATAGTAATGCGCGGACCTCATCACATTTAAATGCATTCATGATTTCATGCAGGTATTGTTTCAATGGGATTGCGGATTTCTCGGGATGACTAAGGTGTCAATACAACATAATGAAATGACGCTCGCTCCGATAAAACACCTACGTAGGCAGGTAGCCGTTCAGTCTACATAGACAACTTCAATTGTTTTTTTTTTGGTCACTTTTGATTCGGTTTTGTCATCAATCGGTTACTTGACGCACTTACGAATCACCAAAGAGTCCACCTTCTAGACAAACACTAGCTCATAATGTCCTACTAGCCGAATTTCGACTACAGTGGCCAATCTCAACAGTGATTAGCTGACTGCGCGGGAGATATTATAGTGCACAAGTGTGTGCGCAATACACAGATGCACTCTCTGTTCCTTCACTCTCATAATTCGGTGAGACGGCATTCCGACATGACCGTAGAGAGCTCAGGCGCAGGACCAACGGCTTAACGTGCTTTCCGAGGCACGGGGGTGTTATCACCACCAACTTCCTGACTCCGGAGCTGTGTCCGAGTTATTTCAAGACAGAAAAACCCAACACCTTCGGTCCGACCCGGGACCTCGTGGATAGTACCCAGCGTGTTGACCACTAGACCAACGAGGCAGTCAAACACTAGCTTATTCACTATTAATTGCCTGCGACTTAGTTCACGCTATGTGACGAATTTGCTCCAAGTAGCGAAATTTCAAAATCAATGATTTAGGAATGGTTGGCTTGGTAGGGACTTGGTGAATTGTTAGTCTTTTTATTTTGAAGTTTTTCCATCTAAAATAAATACCATACTAAATCATTTTTTTGGAGTAGGTACTTGGGTCGCTTAATCTTTTAACCAGGCTGCGGAGAAACCCAAGAGTAAAGTTATGTTTTAATCGTACCGTTACATGGCCTAACAACTCATTAAAACACAATTTTACGGATTACTTCGCGATTAATATACATTTTATTTTAAAACCTGACGTTTCGAACACTTTACAGCGATCGTGGTCACAGGGAGACTAAGGTATTATTTGTCATTACAAAGTTTAGAAAAATTTTAACTACCGTCACTCAATAATATTAATTTACGTTCCTATTTACGCAGATAGAGCTAACCGTGTCGTAAACACGTGAAACATAGACGGAACACGAAATCTGCGGTGTGTGAACATGCCTTAGACAAAGCCGACCACTTCATTCGTTTTGACCAACCTAAAATACTTGCTAAAGAACGGCGCTTTATTCCTCGAATACTACGGCTACGTGAAGCCATTGAAATTAGAAAACATCCAAATTTCAATAGAGAAGATGGTTGGAAAGTTCCACCGGCATGGGATCCTATTCTAGCAAAAACCAAAGCAACACCTTCAAGACACGGTTAGCTCTTTCTGCGTAAATAGGAACGTAAATTAATATTATTGAGTGACGGTAGTTAAAATTTTTCAAAACTTTGTAATGACCTTACCTTACCTTACCTTACCTTACCTATACCTTAGTCTCCCTGTGACCACGATCGCTGTAAAGTGTTCGAAACGTCAGGTTTTAAAATAAAATGTATATAAACCGCGAAGTAATAAGTAAAATTCTGTTTTAATGAGTTCAACAATTCGCGTAAACGTAAGAAAGAAATATGGCCTAACAACTTTAGCATAAAGTTTTTTCACATAAATTATAATTAGGTAGCATTGTTTTTAAAAGCTTATTGGTTTCATCGGCATTAGTTTTCATGAAAGAAAATGATATTACCCACATTATGTCTGTGATATTTACGAAATAATATCGCAAGCTTGTCTCTGTGTACTCTCCAGCATTTTTTATTATGTTTCAAAGAAATCGCGTTGCGAGTGCGTTGACAATCAAGATCGTATCTGGGGCGTGCATCGGAGGTTTCACACTCGCGATCACTCACCTACAGACTTTATGATGTTCTTAGAAAACACGAGTAGGTATACACTTCTTACAATGGCCTAAACCAGTGCTTTTCCGCGACTTTGCCTGCGCAAAGCAAAAGCAAAGGTCAAATAGGTACTGATGGCTGCGGTACCTTGAAACTACAACAATATCAAGCTTCTAAGTTAGTTCAATCCAATACAGCTATTACAGCCGTATTTTCAAACGGTTTTAGCAGTAGACGTTCTAAAGCTGACAATGACGATGATAACTTTTCATATACCTAGAATCATGAATTTTATCAAGAAAAAAGGACTTACTTACAGCACAAGTAAAAGAAAAAATCCGAACACTGATTTGTGGTTACATCGTTAAAAAAAAACCTTTGCTTGTCCGTACAAACTTGAAACTTGTACGAAAAATGAAGTTTCCTTAAACTTCAGTGTGCGACTCCGACTTGCACTTGACTTGTTTTTCAGCAGAATCGCAAAGCCAGAATACTACCTACCCATGTACTTACAAAGTTGGTCGAATTTAATACCTCAAATGCAAAAACAACTCAGTTATATTACGAGTTAGAAACGTGTCCAATCAAAACAGATTTCGGTATCAGAGTAATTAACGGAGTTTATATCCGCCACGGTGGATTGGTTAAACCAATTATTTTACTGTGTAATTTAGTAATTTATAACTAATATTAAAAGAGGTTAAATTATTTCTAACTGTAGTGTAGGTAGAACCAGCGGTAATTTTCGAACTTACTAACCTTATTTATAAAATTCTTCCTCGTATGTGTCAAAGCATCTTTTTGTTTGATTTGATCGAATTCAAAATAGAAACAAAAACCGGGCAAGTGCGAGTCGGACACACACTGATGGTTTTCTTACCAAACATCTATGTGAGTACGCTATAAATTTTGGTTCCCTGCGAAATGATAGAAAATAATTGCATAATAAAAAATAAGGTTGACTTAATGCTAAAAAGCATTCAAGTCAAACCTTTGATCAACACTAGTGATCCTAGGGTATCTTTTTTTGAGGTACGGAAACCAAACACATGTTAGTCTTGATGATGTCAATTCAGTGTCAATGAGATCTATGATCTCGTGGCACTTTTTGTTTTTTGCAGATTACTGGTTGTCAATTTTTTGAGCTTATTTTGATATGATCGCAGTTTTTGACACTTTCAAATTCGTCAATGAAAATATTCTAATACACTTGTGGCACGGTATATATCGATATAAATACCGTGCCATTGTGCTTGTGGTGACCTTTTTAACAATAATGAGAGAGATACTCTAAGCACTAAGATTCTTGAAGCACTTTTTAGAGTTAGGTTCGAGAATAAGGAAAACTGAATTCAACGCAGTCTAGAGATGCGTAAAATTTTGTCATAAAATTTTTACGCACATAGGTATCGAATGGTCAGGGATTAAAATATGTATAAATGTGAAATACAATAGTAATACATGATTTCATTTATTTGGGCTATGAATTTTATTATTGAATAAATTTGGAGTTTATTTTAAATTAAGACCGATATCGATTTAATCGAATGTAGAGTCAAGTCAATTCCATCAAAGGTCAAATAAAATAAACAGTAGGTAATAATAATTTAGGATTTAATTATGTTTTGTACCATGCACCAACTGCACAAGAAAACATAGTACTAATTAAATCTTAATACGCCGTATATTAAAACTAGTTAAGCAATAAAAACTATAACTGGACATCTATTTAAGTGTACACTCATCTCTGCGTAATAAATAACATAAAAAACACTCGCTATGTACTGACTGACAATTTACTCCTACCTAAGGAAATTAACTGAACGGTCTGGGAAGAAACGAATATAGCCACGTCTCTAAATGGTCCATAACAGATGTAAACATCACGTCGTCTCACTCTCACACTTATCCCAGCATACCGAGTAAGAGAGACAAAGCGACAAAATGCAGTCTCGTAGCTAATGAAACGTGTCCACGGCCGGACAGTCGCCTGCGCATCTTGTGCCAAAAATGTCTTTACAAAACGGAATTTTATTTCTTGAAAAATCTCGGAAAATATATTTTCATTTGTTTTAGTAACTATTTACTAGTCCAAAAATGTAGTGGTCGTAACATAATGGATGATATTAACATATTTTCAGATATCTCTTACATTGAGACTGTAAAAGTTGAGATAAATGCAATCAAAAATGTTACTTGTTGCGCCGACGGTAAGCTTAAAGTTCCGTTCCAACCACTGACTGTGCTTACAACATTTTAAGGCTAAGACAACTTACCAAGGTCCATGCTAAATCACGTGTGACTTGATAGCTGTCCCGCTCTTCCACAGTTTGAAGCTCTCTTAGCTAGAGCAGGACGACTATACTTTTCTGTGAACCCTTGAAGACTATTGGTGCGTACATTGGCAAACTTAACAGGTTTTGTCAGAGAAGGTGAACATTTTATTTTAATGTTATGATTTAAGATATCACGTTCTGCTGTACTGATTTCAACTGCTTGAGGATTAGGACTTAATTAAATTAAGTTAAGCAATTTCAAAGAACTTTTAGCTAAGCAGACATCTAATTCTTTAACATAATCCTCACATTGTTGTAGAATTCGTTTCAGCATCTTCGTATGTCTAACAAAAGTAAATACTTAATCAGGAACTGTTTCTAAATAAAAACATCACAAATAAGTATTAATACTAAGGCTTAACATATACTTTTTTCATCTGATTCATAATTTATTCATAAAACCAAACCGAAAATCTACGTTATTTGAAGATTTCAAGAAACGGTGGCACGATTATTTCTTTGTCTTAACACAAAATGTTGAGAACCCCTGCGCCGAGCGCGGAGCCGCCGATAGCTGCGCAGGAGTCGCCAGTCGATCGTGATCTCTCGTCGGTGCGTAGTCCGCGCGCCAAACAAATTTAAATTCAAATATCGAACTCTAGCGAACGCTCAAACTTCTAACTGTGACTTTTATACTTTTAAAAACTTTAAAACCCCTGGTGTTGTGTTGTGTATTCACTTTTTAACGTGTTATCGATATTATTTTACTGAAATCTGTGAAGTAAAGTTTATGTGACAAGTTGAGGTATAAAGTTCAAACGCATAGCCGTGGATGTACTGGATTTTATGTATTTTCTTAGTGTTTAACCCCTTTCAGTGTGTGTAGCAGACGATCGATAAACTTCAGTTGCAATCGGTTAAAGAACTTGAGGTGCGTATTTATTTAAAATATCGATAGTTTGTGATAATGCAGAGATTGCGATATACAAGCATTATATTAAATTAGTTGTAGTGTAGAGATCTTATCTATTTATCTACTGCACCACAGTGCATATTTACATAGGCAATAAATATAATTACTGTGAAATATTTGATTTCTGACTAAGCATTAGCTTTGTTCATGCAAGAATAACATAAAAGCATAATAATTTCAACTACTAACGTTACCTATCACATTAAGCAAGTGGAATTTGTAATGAAAAATATGACAACTAACATTGCCTAACAGCTGAAAAAAGTGGGTGCAAGTTTCGGCTTCAAGCTTTGAACAAGACTTTATGTAGAGTATTTTACGAACTCTTTTACTTTATTTTGTAAATAAAATAAATACATAACGTTTTTATACTAAATACTTTAATTGACATCAAACTAATCACTTATATTCAATTAGTTTCAATAGTTTTGTAACTTATTTTAATTTATTTAATTTGTTATCTGCATTTTTCAAAATACAAACTGCCTCTTTGGAAACTAAATATTGAAACAAGAAATGAAAGTAGGCAGCAAATTTCTGTATATTCTCAGTTTAATACCTATAGTTGTCTGGTAGACAATGCTTTTGGTATTAAGACAGCCATTTGTACAACTGTTCAATATGTGCAGAAAGTATTCATACTTAAATGAATAAATAAAAACTCTGACAAATACTATAACTAACTAGGGGACACTTAATTGATGGAATCTGAACTCTAACCTCGATTTGAATACGCGTCGGTCTGCGATGGTTGTGGTTGAATAAACTCGGTAATTATACGCAAGGGAAAATCAATTAAGCACACATATTTATTATCGTTTAAATCTGAAACACTGACAATAATTTCATTTGAATCAGACGTCGTTTTCTTGCTACATTTTTAGTCATACGCATGAATGCTACATCATATTTCATAATTGAGAATTAAAAGTATCTATTTGAGGATTTTTTTTTTACTAAAAATAATGTAAGTAACAAAAATATTATAGAATTACTTATCGATATTTCAAATCTTATGAATATCGCAAATATTAACGTCACTATTTCTGGTAGAGTACCAGAAATATGAAGGTGTCGTTAAATATTAAGATTAACTTTCATAATTACGTCTTCTAAGCTTCGGAAACTTTTATTGTAATAAATATCATAATCTAACAACCAATTCATACTCTGTTTTATATTTTAGTCCCCGTTGCTTCACCAGGTCAATACCGAATTTTCTGTTAAAACTTGAATCCTATTTTTCACCCTCCGAAGAAATCTCCGGAATAAAAACTGTTTTCTTCTCTACATTTTTCCTTACAATCGACTTTGAAGACAGAGGTAACTAGGTCCTACTTACTTTCGGATCTGTACTATAATATTTGTTACATTTGGCAATAAAGATGAATCCTTGATGGCATTTTAAGAGGAGATGAAGGACAGGTAGGCTAGGCGAACCACTTTATTTCTAATTAAAACATTTATAAATATTTAATCAAACATATTTTTAACACTCACAGTGTTTTTTCTGATTTGATAAGTTTAAATAAGGAGCCAAAGGTCGTAGGTTCAAATCCTACTCGTTTTTGTTTCTTATTTAAACTTATATTTTTTAACGGTTAGAACTTTGATCAAATAGACGTATAAATGTTAAATAAGATATTAGATGATACAATAATATCACGAAACTGATATCCATGGCATATTTTTAAGTCCACCAAACACCCATTTTGATGGACTTTGGATCCAATTATTAAATTCACTATGGGTACTTGACTCTATCCAAACATAATTTCGAAACGTATTTCTTGAAAATATTATATTTTTTTACTACCTAGATTATTTTATTTATAATTAACCCAAACTCGATACAGAGTAATAAAACTATTATCGTAAGTTGAGTAAGTGAAATCTGACACAAGACAATCTGGCATACAATACAAGATCTATGGAAGAAGAGCGTTTTGACAGTTCATTAAAAGTAAGTCAACGATTGGTGGTGTCAAATAGCCAATTTAGTAGTAGCAGTATACATCCACCAGGGGAAAGGCAATGGTTTCATAGCGATACAGCCAGATCTTGAAAAAAACAATTTAGCTGTTCCTCTATAGGTGAACGTTATGTCATACGCTATAAGTATTTAGTATACGTAATTGTTTTCTAAAACAGATAGGTACAGATACAGCCGTTAGTTGGTTCTATCCTGCTGTTTTTATGTTTTAGTTTCCGCCTGACTATATTGTATTTTCCATTTTGATATAAATAACCGAATAACTGTAATTTATTTACCTTATAGAACTAATTTAAAAATATTACCCATAATATAAACATAGTTTAAAATTATACTTACGAGATAGATTCTATGAAAAAAATTGTTGTTTATTGAAAAATGCTTTAGCATCTACCTTCAGCAGTTTGAATTTGTCATAATGATTTTTGATGTAATTGTGTAGAATTTTGCATTCAAATATTCATGCACCATTGTGGAATAGAAAACGACCAACACACGACCCTTCGGTACCAGGCAAATGGTCTCCCTACTGAGTTACCGAACCAACTGAGCTATCGAAGACGTTAGTTTCTCTACGAGTTGTGAGTTGGGAGCTTTCGACCGGATAGCGAAGGGTCGTGAGTTCGAGTCCCACTAAAATATGGTTGATCAATTTTTAAAAGCATTTGCTTTGGTGTATATAGGTACGCAAAGAAATTGCTTCAGGTAGAAAATAATTGCAAAAGAAATCGCTTAAATAATGAAAGCTTGTGTTTTCTTTTTCTAAAATAATGTCCTCCTAGCCGAATTTCGACCACGGCGGCCTATCTCAACAGAGATTAGCCAACTGCGCGGGACATATTATAGTGCACAAGTGTGTGCGCAATACACAGGTGCACTCTCTGTTCCTTCACTCTCATAATTCGGTGAGACGGCAGTCCGACATGACCGTAGAGAGATCAGGCGCAGATTTCTAAAATAATTGTATAATATATGTTTGTAATATTTTTTTCAGATTTTTATTTCAATTTGTCATATCAAACTCTTACATCATGTTAGAACTTACGAGCTTGCAATAGAAACGTAGATGACCATAATGAAGTGGGACGGCAGATTGCCCATGGGAAAAGCTTTTTTTCTAATAAGTGAAGAAAAAGAATGGCAAACTGACGCTTGCAATTATCAGCATCTAGCACTAGTTTATTACTTATAAATTTATCCAATATGATAATATGAGTTTAGGTGTGTGTGTTTAATGTTAATAAGGTAGGCTTATCACGCTCAGTTTTATAGTTAACTAGTGGTTCCCCGCGACTTCGCCCGCAAGAGTTGGATTTTCTATATTAACTTTCACCCCCTTAATGTTTTTATATCGCGACGAAATGTAGCCTATGTCCTTTCCAAGGTCTCAAATTATCTCCATACCAAATTTCATCTCAATCGGTTCAGTGGTTTAAGCGTCAAGAGGTGACAGACAGACAGACAGACACACTTTCGCATTTATAATATTAGTATGGATAAAAATACGGCAGCAGATTCTGCAGAAAATAACTTAAACATGAGCAAATAAACTATCTTCTAACAATATATGTACTATGTACGAGTATTATTATTAGTCTATACTTAGATTTGGTCTAACCAAATGGTGATTTGGTTTCTTGCCTTTAGATTACATTCCCCAAAGATTTGGGGTCTGGTGTACGCTATGTAACTATTTAAGTATCGATAATGGTTTCATTGGTGCCTGTGGCGCAGTGGTGGCAGCGCTTTGGTAGTGATACCAAAAGTTAAGCAACCCACGGCGCGGTCGTGATTGGATGGGTGACCATTCCGACCATTTAAGTGACGTCCATGACAAGCATCTCCGTGCTTCGGAAGGCACGTTAAGCAGTTGGTCCCGGCTAATATCTGTGGTATTAGTCGTTAAGCCTAGTCAGAGGCCCTAGGGCGGCTTGATAACTTCTGACAGTAAGGTTTGTCACTTGCCTTACATACACCCCTCCACCAATCCGCACTGAGCCCGCGTGTATGGCTCGTTCCTCCTCATAGTTGAGGTGAGGCCTTTTCCCAGCAGTGGGATCTAATAGGCTGACTTATTAATGGTTTCATTACTATCAATAAGTATCATTTGGTCTGTTAATTAAGTAGAGCGAAGTAATATTTACTTACTCCATTTACTTCTTCCACCAATCCATTGGCATATAGTAAGTATTGTAGTTTGGCGTGAAATTTTACACCCATCACATCCCAATAAGTTTCGGATTCGTATGTTTAAAAGTTTTCTATTTCAATATACTTGAATAACAAATTTCGCTCACAAAAAATCATTAACGATCTTCAGGTTGGACCAGAAGACGGAATTTTTGTGGGTGAAATTTATTTCATAAAAACTTATTAAGGAATTTCTTAGTTACATAACCAATAATACTTCGTAGGTACTAATTATTTTTTAATTTTCTGTATAAATTAAACAGTTGTACAAATATCGATCTTAATGCCAAAATCATCATTGTCATCATCCTAGCGTTATCTCGGTTGTGCACTCGCACGCGAGGCCCAGGGTCCGCTTTGGACCATGATCCAGGATGTGGCAGATCAGGAAATTACAGTGGAGCGACTGCCATCTGACCCCCGCAACCCTGTTAACAGGGAAACCTGACCAATTTTGGATCATGGTTACACATTCAGTCGCCAGAATGTGCAGGTTTCCTCACGATGTTTTCCCTCACCGTAAGAGCATCGGTTAGTGAAATATCTAATGTACATAACTCAGAAAAAGTTATTGGAGTACATAGCGGCACGTGGGATCGAACCGGTACCTCCTGCATGAGAAGAATCCCGCTAGCCACTGCGCCACCGACGCTCCATACCTTAACTTAATGCCAAAAGCAGTGATGATTAATATTTTTTTTCAATCCCGAAGACGTCGTGTAGCAGACATAAGAGTTGACATTATAACCCTGGCTAACTAAAACAACCAGTGTTTTGCTTAACTACCGTCAGAAATAAATAACATCCGGTCCGTGGGAGGCTTACATTTTGTTATGATATACGTTATCACTTTATAAGTTTCATTCATTCAAACGTTTTCCTGTTCGGTGTAGAAACAAAATTATTTAATTTGCCGTAGGTTTTTATTTTTTAAGCAGGTAACTATTTGACCAGAGTCACACTAATCACACACGATTAGTCGCAGAATACCTACCAAATTCTCAAAACGCCATCTGACTTTCAAAAGACCTAATTCTCAAAAGACTGAATTCGCATAATGCCAAAATCTCAAATGGTCAAAAATTTGTTATAAGATGATAAGGTATGTAACCTGTATGTAACGGAATGAAACAAAGATATTTGAAAATTTACTTATACTTATTATTTTTTGTAGTAAACCGTAAAAACCCTAATTATTATTTAGTAAATAGTTTCTTTAAATAATGGGAAGAAACCATGTAATAACTAAATATTATACAAAATATTCCGAAGCGTGCTCTCCATTTAACAGCATAATATCTACCGTAAAATGTATTTAAAAAATATCATCCTAATTGGAATTCCACGCCCAGTGTTGTGCGCGTCTAGATTTTATCGGCAGTAGTGTTGTCAGCGCAGATTATCGATAGCCGGCGATCTTATCGATATCAAGGCGTCGAAATGCGAAAGTTGTCGGTGTCATAACGGAAGACTGGCACTGACTGTCGATATGCTATCGTGAAAAGCTTTAATTGAAAATGTTTTGGCGTTTGACTGTAAAATTAAGTTAATTTAAGTATAGCTCGACTAGTTCTTACGCGACTCTCCTTGCATCCCGCACAAAACTCAACTTGACATTTTCAAGTCCACCTTTGACAACATTAGGCTCATTTTATCCAATTATGCGTATACATTGTCAACTCTTCTTTAACCTTCGATGTTATAAATTTTATCTGTAGATAACCAACAATGGACGACTCACAAATGTCACTTAAAGGGCTAATTAAAAGTTGTGCCATGCTTAGGTTTTGATTTTGTTTTAAGTTTAGTAGGTTAGTTGGTAGGTTGTTTAGTGGGTAGAAGGTTTAGTATACCTACCCTAGTTTAGTTTGATCAATAAATCAAGTACAGTGTACCTTAGCATGTACCTTCTTGATTTTAAGATAAAATAATAGCCAGATTTTCGTAGGCTAAATAAATTCTGTTTAGGTATGCGATTTGCGTCTTGAAGCACTGCTGCTGTCTTTTGCACTCATTGGTTAGTGAGCAGCCGCTCAACTATTCAAGTAAAAATGTATCTTTACCGAGAGATTTTGACTTAATGAACGAGATACTGGGTTGATATTTATAGTAAACTATTATTGCAAATCAGATATCTAAATAAAGCAGGTAACTAAAGTGATTCGTCTGGACTTGTTTGCAACAAATTCCTAGTCGCACATTCAAGATTCCTACTACCAAATAAAAAAACTACTTATGCACAAAAAAAATACATTAGAATTTAGTTTTGATAAATTCTAATTACTAATACGGACTTCAACTTTAACAACAATAAATAAACAAAACATAATCCTAAAAAAGATATCTAGAAGCTCAGGAAAACTTACCACTCATGACACTTAAGTAGGTGGGGCATTATATTATTTTCCATTTTAAGTTCACTAACACATGTTTTGGTGGACTTTGCATCTTGTCATCTGTCACAAACTTCAACTTATTATTTTGCCACTCTTGTTAAATATATAAGTAATGCATACTAATTGTCACTCCCATGATTTAGCTTTGCTTTAGCATGGCATACTAAGACCCCAGGGCCCAAGATGCAATTCTATTCTACAGCGTAGTTCGCTATCGCTAACAATATATATGAAACCTACATATCTAAGCCATCGAAACTTAATGCGACTTTTGCTTTCATATCTTGACATTTCGTTGGCCATACCAAAATTCGCTGTAGAATCAATTGCATCCTATCAAAGAGCCAAGGTAATAATTGTCAAAGCCTACACGTAGATTCTGACAGTAACTGATGATGGACGTCATAGTCTTGAAAATGATAATATAATATGTAGTAGGGTCAATTATGTTAAAGTGGCATAACTTTAATACGCTATAACATTTATATCCAATGTGTGTGACGTTATTTTGACCATAAAATATGATTTATATCGTACGCAAGTCTTAGCGATTTATTGGTTTTCCTCAACCATAGAGTACATTCAAGATTGACTGCATACTTATCTATGGGTTTGATATGTAACAGTGTACCTAGTTGTTGTAAATTACACATATGAACAGTTATTTATATGTTACTTTAAAAAAAACTTTGAATAAATAAGTAATATATTTACGGTCGAAAGGAAGTTAACTATTGTCATAGATAGAATAAAACAGAATGATAAAAAAGTGGCTGAAAGTATAGAAGAATTATTTAAAACGTGTTTACTGAACCACTAGACCACTAGACCAACGAGGCAGTCTATTTCAAAATATTGAAATATCAGCCCTTTAGTGGTGACTAAAGGGCTGATATTTCAATATTTTGAAATAGACTGCCTCGTTGGTCTAGTGGTCAGCACGCTGGGTACTATCCCCGAGGTCCCGGGTTCGAATCCCGGGTCGGGCAGAGAGTGTTTGGGTTTTTCTGTCTTGAAATTACTCAGACACAGCTCCGGAGTCAGGAAGTTGGTGCTGTTAACACCCGTGCCTCGGAAAGCACGTTAAGCCGTTGGTCCTGCGCCTGAGCTCTCTACGGTCATGTCGGACTGCCGTCTCACCGAATTATGAGAGTGAAGGAACAGAGAGTGCACCTGTGTATTGCGCACACACTTGTGCACTGTAATATGTCCTGCGCAGTTGGCTAATCTCTGTTGAGATAGGCCGCCGTAGTCGAAATCGGCTAGGAGGACATCATCATCATTTTGAAATAAACAGTCGAATAAAATATAACACGATAGATTTAAAATTTTCATCACTCCATTTGTGAATAGTAGATATTGAAGAACATTTTAAAATAGTCACTGTACTTAGGTATGCTCAATCAAGAAATCACCCTTAGGACAAGCAGACAAGGATGTTGGCTGCGTTTTTAAATGTTAAATGGCTATGTTTTCAGTAGAAGTGGAAAATTATTGTTTTATCTATTATTTTACTAGGTATTATTACTGCTAGAAATTAATCATAATAAACACCGTTAGACGACCGTCTTGGTGCAGTGGTTCGCGCCCCGGACTTCTAAACCAGGCGGTTGCGGGTTCGAATCCCGCAAGGGGCAAATGTTTGTGTGATGAGCACGAGCATTTGTACCTAAGTCATGGATGTTTATAAATGTATATAAATATGTCTATCCGTTATCCTAGTCACCATAGCACAAGCTCACGCTTAGTTTGGGGCTGGGTAATTGGTGTGTTTGCTGAAACAAACAATTTAAAACACTTTTAGCCTTAACCATTTTTTAAGTTCTGTAAGACAGTAGAGAACTCTACATTGTAGATATTTACTGAAAAATGGGGACTTGTGTTTATAATTTATTTTATAAAACCTAAATAAATATTAAGATAATACAAAATTAAGTATTTCTCTTAATGAAAGTACTCTTTAAAATTATTAGGTAAATTAAAATGACAATATATTTATTTTTAAAAATAAATCAGCGGGTTCGTAGACAAAAACAAGCAGCAATATTAAATAATAAGGAAGCTATGACTAAAATGTATTAATGTTCCCGATTAACAGTAGAATTCAGTCGCTTTCCCTATTTACGGTTGGGTGGGTATTTCCCCAGCATCGTATGATATTATTATCGTAAAAGTAGGCACCTAATATTTCTTTATAAAAACATTCCAAAAAGGTCAACCACATTACTTTGTAGAAAAAGATTCGAGTAAAAAAGAAATGTTTTTAAAAATGGAATTAGTGGTGTGGTACTCCTTGTACCATGGATCAGGCGCGGCAACGCGTCGCAGTGCCGCCAACATTGACAGCTGTCAATCACAAGCAATATGGCCGCCGAGCCGGTTTGCCCGAACAAACATGCTTCGCTATCTCGTCAAATCTGATGCGGAGTTCAGTACCCGTGTTAGATTATTGCCAGAGATATTTTCCGCATCAATATTGTGACCTGTGTGAACCGATTACACTTTTTGTAAAACAAGTCCAAACACGAAACGAATCATAAATGAAAAAGTTTATTTCACAAGCAAAGAGGCTTAACGCCTATGCAGCCTTGAGCCTTTTTTTAGTAGGTAGGCTTTTTGTTTTTTTATCATTGACAACAAATTGGACTAAGTTAGGTAGGTAGAACTTTGGGTTTTAACTAGTACCTACTACCAAAAATTAATCTGTGTTTGTAACCAGCCAGCATCCATTACTACGTATGTAATCTTCAGTGTAAATATGTATTACAATAAAAACAATGCATTAGGTAGGTGCTTAAGTCGGATCGATCGATACACACTCGTATGAACTCTAATCCAATAGCGAGTTCTCCATTTGTTTACATACTGAGTTAAAGTTTAGGTCGCTCCGTAAAAGGAATAATAGGGTCTTCGTAACATGACTTGTATTGGCATTGTAGGGAGATACGTTGAACGAACTTTTAACATTACAAAATAAATATTGGAGGAAAACTACAAATGTAGTTCTCAGAATATGTTAGAAGAAAAAATAGGGAGGTTTAACTTCTATTTCGTTGTTTATTTACAAGACTTTCAAGACAAGACAAGATTTCTAGATTTTATAATTTTTGGTAGCAATACTTTTAAACATACCAACTTTATTCAATAAAAGAAAAGATTTAGATTTTTTTAGATGAGATAAATATTCTGTGGGTAATTTAACTACATAACACATAAACGCATCTTTAAAAAAAACTAATCACGTACCAAATCTTCTCTGTAAAACTGCCCTTTAGAACATTATTCATTATCGACATG
This sequence comes from Pyrausta nigrata, assembly GCA_949316185.1. Taxonomy (NCBI): domain Eukaryota; kingdom Metazoa; phylum Arthropoda; class Insecta; order Lepidoptera; family Crambidae; genus Pyrausta; species Pyrausta nigrata. Next base: position 6,771,866 of record OX438958.1, on the reverse strand, counting down.
TTTTTTCTTTTTCAGATATAATTCGACAACTAGTGATGTGACGAACGATGCGGACTTGCGTCCCAGTGGCACTATGTCATCGGATTCTGGCCAACTAGTGTTGTGCGCGTGATCACATTTGGGATATCGATAAATCACTGCTGTTGGAGCTACAAACACGAATGAATACCCTCATGCTGACGAGTGGCGCCGTGGATGATCCAACTTGTGTCGATAGCAACATGTCTTTTTCATCATATAAGTGAGTACAACTCTTTATGATAATACTTTAGGTTGTGCACACGCACACACAAACGCGTCAGACCAACCCACATTTTCAAAGCACAATTTGGGAGACTGTTTTTTTTCAAAATAAATCATAAAAACAAATCTTTGACAATCAATCAAAATTTGATCAAAAAAAAAATGTTTGTATATGTATACTGTGTGTGGTGTGCAATACAGCAGATCTACCTTACAGACCCGTCAAATCAATTTTATTAATTTTCCGTAAGCTAATTCAATGCTTTGAACTCCTTTGACTAGTTTATGTTACAACAGACTGACGTTAGAGATAATAAACTAATATAATTGATGATGTTTTAAGTATTCATACTAATCTGCGCACTAAAACTTTTTTTAATTCATTTCTAAGCAGTTATCGTACCGTAGTCACACTAATCACACATCATTGATGCGAGGTGTAAACACAGTCTAGTTTGGTTCATATCTGCCTAGTAAAACCATATTCGCTCTTACTCCCCTTAAGGATCGGAATCCCCGGCGGTCTCATAACAATTGATTTTCTATTGTGTCTGGGCCCGTAGCCAAATGGCAATCTTTCTGGAGTGAACTTTGCTATCACCAACGAAATGTCAAAATATGTATGCAAAAGTCTCGTGATGTTTCGATGGCTTATGCCAGTTTCATACATTTCGTTAGCGATAACGAACTTCGCTTGAGAATAAATTGTCACTTGGCTACGGGGCCTGGAAACATGATTCCTGAAGTATAAAGTCTCTGGTGATATTAACGTTATCCTAGGTGTGAGCGCGTGAGTTATAACAAGTAAGCTTTGGTTTTCTTTCAATTACCTTCACCAAATTATTTCACGTAAGTATTGCTCCTACAAAGCAACAAATAGTCTTCCAAACATTCTAAAAAGCTGAATATATGACGAAGAAAATAATATAATTTTGTAATTCTGTATCAAAGATACAGATAATTGTCTTTATTTACTTGCGTAACTAAAAACGCTCTCTTCAGCCATAGCAACTGAAAACTAGGAGCATGTTTAACAGATAAACAAGAAAACCTATTGCCATTTGCCAATGACATTGAAATGACAGAGTAAAGAGTAGCTCGAACTCAGTAGGCTGTCATGAAATCACGTGTTTCAAACGCATGTTAGTTATAATTTACATAGTAAATGATAATACCTAGGATTGGAAACATATGTTTGAAGGATGAATTGTTTAAGAGAGTAACACTTCTAACACAGGTTTTAAACTTAAAAGAAGTTGACCAACCCATGTCATCTATGTAAACTTGAAAGCTCAATGGGGATCCACACTGCCAAATTCTCCCTGTAGGTGGCGCATTGTTGATGTGGCCAAAGCTATCTGTCATTCCAGTACAGAAGTTGTGTTTTTTTGAATATTTTTTGTGTGTTTTCAATCTACGAAAGCATAATGCCGTTATGTGCTGTGCCAGGTTGTTACAATAATGGTGTTAATTTATTTCCAAAAGACCCAGTTTTAAAAAAGAAGTGGGAAACAGCTATAAGAAGAAAATTAATTAATTTTAGGTAATTTACTGGAACTATTTACATCATAATAAGCTTCTGGATCGGGAACATTCATTGTATAACTAGATTGTGAAGCTACGACACCAAAATTCCCGGTATCATCGCGGTTCCGATCGTAGAATTCTAACCTAAAAAACAAACATGTTCGTGTTTTATTATTTTAGTTATATTTATTAAGAACCTTGTTATTTAGTTAATTTGTAACACAAATACAACAAAAACAATTTCAACAACCAATTAAATGTAACATTTACAGTAATTAAACTGGCTTATCACCCAAATGTTGACCTCGCAATAAGATCGGTTTTTTTACCAAATACTTTTGATCTTCGTTTCCGAAGTTCGTCTTTTAGTTGAGGTAACTCATTGACGAATACATAATGATGAAATAACACTAGATAGTCACGAAAAACTGTAAATTAAATACGAAAAAGCCCGACATGAACAATAGCATAATGTTTGACATAGCCGTATCTATGCTACGCCATCTGCATCAAGCTTTGCGTGTGGATCCCCATTAAAACAAATATTTTTATTAAAGAACGAGTTGCCGATTAAAAGGAAAACTAGCACATTTTCAGAAATGGTAGAAGGGTGACTATATATAATGAAGATATTTTTGGATTGATTGAACTATACAACTGAGCATCACTTCTTATTTTTTTTATTTTTTCTATTTTTTTTTGTTTACTTATGTAAACAAAAAAATTGACATGACATTTTTTTTCTTAAATACTTTTGACATGTGAACGCGATATCTTCACTATAAACTTGCGACAACGCACATTGCCACAACCCCTAAAGAAGAATAAGAAGAAGCACTACAAACTCTCCAGTTTCCACCCCAAAGAAAGACAACGGTATTCATAGTATGCGATATGCAAGATGGTATATGCGTATGAGTTCGCTAAGCATGTTAAAATTAATGAAATTATCTCCGTCTGACGGGACCGTTGACAAAAACTGGTCTTATCCATAACTTGGTGCTGAAGATGAAGTCATTTATCCAAAAACCGAGTCGGGTATCTTACTGCGATCGCTCACAGAATCCAGATGACAAGATTACTTGTACTTGGAAATCAACACAGGCCTCCTGTGCATCATTAACGGCATTTCTCGAATTAATTATATTTTTTTTGTCATGCAATTTAATTTCTAGACGTAAGAGGTTACTATGGGCTTTAAATTGTCGTGAGATGACAGTTAAAATAAGGCCGTCGTTGTTAATTTTTGCTGCATAAAGCCCTTTTTTGACTACGAAAGATATATTTCATTTTGGGTATCGCTTACCATAGTTTCATGTGGAACCGTTTTGACCAAGAGCTATAATATATCTTTACCCCCACCACTCATATTCTTTGTTTGCTTACCTTCCCTCAAGCCTCACTTGAAGTATATCTTTAGTAGTCAAAAATGGGCTTCAGGCAATAGACGTCATCAAAACGTTATTCGTAACACTTACCCCGTTATTCTAAAAACTTAGCACCGGGTTTAAGACAGGACTAAGCTATTAGCTAGCCAATCAGAAAAGCGCTTCTCTATTAGGTTATGTCACGAATGTGTCATTCATTCCTCTGTTGTCGGCTAATATTTAGACCTATTTTTTTAAATCTTCTAATTTCTTTGTAATAACACCGTTTGTGTTTTGAGTGTAGGAAGTTCAAGGCTTTTGATTTGACATTATCGATAAATCGACGAGATGTCTAAGTCATATTGATTTGTATCTAATAATTTTGGTGCAAAAACCAGCTAGCATAAATATGAGTTGTCAGACGCGCCTTCAGTCATTCGGTATAGGATTTAATGCGCTGAGAAATACCGAGTGAGGTTTTTTAGCAGCTCAAGGCAAAAGCTTATTTGCGGTTTGCCAGTAAAAACGTTATAGCTGACCACATTATGCGCTTAGCATGCTCAAAATAGGTTCACAATCTTAGATTTAAGAAAAACTCCAGATCACCGACGTAGATACAACGAATACATTAATTTCATAATCTATAAAGTAAATACAGCAATTACCGAATGCAAAAAGCCGTTGACCAATGAATTCGTCAGGCGGTTACAGTCCTCAATCGGGCACCTTTCATTTAAAAAAAGAACCATACGCCATTTCATGTCAATTTTTGAATTATTCATCGTACGAATGCGCTCGCGCATCGATTGATGCAAACAAAAAGCGCGCGCTGGCTAATCTTCGCGTTCGTTCGGCTCGCGTCGGCTTTCCTCGGCTCTCAGTGTTGCCAACCTTATTATTCAACTAGTTTTTGCAGTCACGCTGCGCAAAGACATAACAAGGAATGCATTTATTTGATAAATGATTTTTTATCCAGGTTAAAAAAGTTTTTCTCGCGACTCCGGTGTGTCAATATGAGATACCTCTTTTGTCAAAAGCAAGGCTCATTCATGCTGTGTGAATAATAGTAATTTTACTGCTGAGTCATCAAATCTTTGTTCAGGTTCTTGTATTATTTATAATATTATGTCACAACAATGTAACAGCGATTTTACGTCATTACGTAGTATTCTCCTTCAATAAAAGACGCAATAAACTACTGGCTGCCGCTAAGCCTGTAATCCAGCTAATTGGAGTTTTATCTAGTTTGTCTCGGCTCCGTAATTTATTTGGTACTAAAACGTCCGTAAGACCAATTACATGTGGCATTGCGATGCTTTGAGTGCATAAAAAATATAGTATTCGAATATCGGAACGTTCATCCCCCGCGCCCCGCGTCCGCCGCGCCTGGCCGCCGCGTCTCGACTGGTACGTGATTGGTTTGATAATTAAGCGAATCATCGCCGGTTCCATTTTTAAAAATAGGCGGGATTCTTGCGGTGCGATTTTTCTTTTTAATTTCAACCGGCGTTGGATGCAATTAGAGTCCCCAATATGAGCTTTTTGTCATAATCGAAGCGGCAATAACAGTTTAAAGATAATTAATAAGGCGAACGAACTTCTTCGGTTCGATCCGTCTAATTGGGCTGGTAATGAGAAAAGAATGTAAGTACCTAAATACGTCATAAATTTCGTTTAGACACGGCCTTATTACAAAAAAATAGTACCAGGTTTAAGCCAAGGCTAAATATTAGCAGACAAATTAGAAAATATGACACATTCGTGACATTACCTAATAGAGAAACGCTTTTCTGATTGGTCGGCTAATATTTGGTCCTGGTTTAAACCTGGTACTAAGTTTTTTGTAATAAGGAGGGAAATGTTTTCCTGAAAAATTCTTAGTAATTCAGTTTGACTATGTTATTATCATATTTAAAAAGTGCTAACTAGATATTTAACTCTTGAGTGTCATGACATGATTATCAAATGGCTACGGAGTGCTCACCTGAAATTTTATTCATTCATTTTTATTCACTATACACTGAATTCAAGCGAACCAATTGTATTTTTGAAACTACTTGTAATTGGATTTCTTACTTAAAATTGGAATAGGTTTATTTCATTTATTTAGAAAACCAACAGTGTTACAAGACGTTACATTTTATTTCGATGAAATAAGGCATATACTTATTTCAGTGAAATAAAATTTGATTTGCAAGTTTATTAGCAAAATAAGATAGGAAGTTGTAGAGTTGTAAGATCTATTTAATGTTATAGATATGGTGTGTGTTTATAGCGAATAGCATAGTTTATTCCTGAATCTAAACTACAGTGAATAACACCATGAATCTATCGCAAAAATCGAAATCTTAGATCGATTAAAAATATCATTTGTAAATCGAATGCGATCGATAGAGGTCAAAGGAAAAATAGCGCAAAAAGTAACGTTCGCGGTCTGCGAGTTATGTCCCGATACCGTTAGGATGCCTCTGGATTAGGGTTGCCTCTAACTTACCCTAAAAATAGACATTAAGCACTTCTCAATTTGGGGAAAACCGACTCGCCGTCGTCTTTCGCCGAGGTACTAGTCTGCCCAAAACTAGAGTGTAATTTAGAAGCCGGAGGCACGGAGGGAGTGCAGTCCTCGCCCCCTGTAACAAAGATCTTGTACCAAATATTTGTTACGGAAGGGCAGAACTGCACTTCCCCCAACGCCGGAGAAGAGCGGATCATATGCATGCTGCATCTCTGCCTGCATGCTGCATGCCTGCTGCATGCCTGCTTGGATGCTACGAGCTTGCTTGCACAGTGCATGCCTGCTTGCATGCTGTATGCTTGCTTGCATGCTACGAGCTCTCTTGCACAATGCATGCCTAATGAATGCATTTTTGCTTGTTTGTCTGTTAAAATATAATATTGAAAACATTTTTCTAGAAACAAAAACATCTAGCAATAATAGTTTTTCAAACGATGAGTATAATTCAAAACATTTTGATTTGGAAAAAAAATAACAAATGAAAATCGGACTTTCAAAAGAATGTCAATCGTGTTTTCAGTGAAATGAAAATATAGCAAATAAAAAAAAGGAATACGATTTCGGTAAAATGAAATTCGCACTAGAAAATTTCGAATTTAAGATAGGTAACCATTTTTATTACATGACTGTGACTGATTAACTTTCAATGTGGAGTTTACAAAATGTTAGCAATTTTCTTTTTGACGAATGTACATACAAACAACCCTATACTAAAAGCTTAAAACAAAGTTTGAAATAGGTATCTAACGTTGCGCGAGTATTGCGACAGATTGGTTTCGATGATTATTATTTTTTGGCTTGCCTATGTGGCTATCGATTTTTTTTACATATTTTTGTTGTTTTTCATTGTGACTGTTGGAAGACCTTTTCTGTTACATAAAGTTATTCTCAACTTTTATTACCTACGCACTGATTTCAAACCTGTAAAAAATCTGGTTACTGTTTAATGCAGAAAAATCTAAAAATGTTTAATATTTAAATCTCAAAGTGCCAACCCTAGACGGTCCGGCTCGCAGTTTGGACTCGGCACGAGAGAAAAAAACTGAAAACTATTCCAATTGCCAGCAAACGGAATCCGTTTTGGTTGCCATAACATTTTTCAAGTTATTTTTGCTGTCATTCGATCCTTGTGGCGTATTGTGAGGTTTGTAAAATTAGAATAAATATCTTATTTGGTTTTTAATAATTTTAAAAAATCTTCCTTGCATAGTTAAACTGCAACTCAGTAAGAAAACTATCCAGTATGTATAAGGTACTATATTTTATGCGACTTGCGAATCAACTTCTTATATCATATACTAGTGGTTCCCCGCGACTTCGCCCGCAAGAGTTGGATTTTCCATATATACTTTCATCCCCCATTTCACCCCCTTAATGTTTTTATATTGCGACAAAATGTAGCCTATGTCCTTTCCAGGGTCTCAAACTGTCTCCATACCAAATTTCATCTCAATCGGTTCAGTGGTTTAAGCGTCAAGAGGTAACAGACAGACAGACAGGCACACTTTCGCATTTATAATATTAGTATGGATAGTTAACATTTGACATGTGATGTAACTTTTTAGGACGTATCATCATCATCTTCTTAGCGTTATCCCGGTTGTGCACTTGCCCGCAAGGGCCCAGAGTCCGCTTTGGACCACGACCCAGGATATCGCAGATCGGGTTATTACAGTGGAGTGACTGCCATCTGACCTCCGTGACCCTGTTAACAGGGTATCTTACCAGTTTGGATCATGGTTACACATTCAGTCGCCTGAAAGTGCAGGCTTCCTCACGATGTTTTCCCTCACCGTAAGTAGGACCTCACGTGGCTCGCAGGCAGCGTATGGTCTGTTTATAATCACAACAAGTTGTCCAAACTCCAAATCCGAAAGCCAAACCGCTAATAGACAAGTTTATCGCTATAAAACGGGCAGCCACGATCTGGCCGTATACCGACCGAGCACATTTCTCCTCGCCGCAGACAGGTCGGCTGACCGCCGCTACTAAGTAAGACGGGACATAAATTCTTCAATGGGCTAAACAAAAAAAAAAAATCTCAAAAACCCCTTTAAAAGAGCTACCGAACTATAATTTATGTGAGTGGGCACAGCGACGGCCATCGCTCGAGACAAAATTAAAAAACAAACAAGAAAAAAAAGTTACGTCGACGTTTCGCGACTGCGTTCGGAAACGGTGAAATTGGAAATAATTTTGCGATAGCATCTTCGGTCGCCGGTACCTTTCAATTTCTTTGCGTTTGCAAATTTCCATTTTTTTTTGTTGCGTTGCGCTGGCGGTCAGTGCATGTTTTAACTAAAATGTAATAGTGGCGCAGTTTGTTTATGCGTTCCTGTCTCTGTAAGTATAAAGACTTAACGTTTTTATGGCCAGTATCTGCAGGTGCTTTATGCCTGAAAAAAGTATATCTCCTTTTTTTCATTCGTTCCGAAAAGTTTTTATGTTTATGTCTACTTTGCCAGTGCCATGTTAAAATTAATATCCTGGAGATAATTGAATGGGGATGAGGGGAGGATATAGATGGAGCCGAGGTAAATCTGCAGTAACTTTAACTGGATAATGAATCTGGAACATGACGTTTAAGGCAATGACTGAGCCAATACCAATATTGGACGACTGTGTGACGTCCAATATTGGTATTGGCTATGGCCTATGGCCCTATGAATAAATATTCACAAAATGTAAAAATAACGAAAATAATTTTTAATATTTTAACTAGCCAGTATGAGTTAAAAAAGTGTAATTTGCATAGGAACCACGCGGCAGCAAAGCAAAATATTGGTAACAAAAAAAAAAACTCCACCGAATATCTTTTACATCCAAACAGTTTTAGAGGTTTAGTTATAATAGTCGATTCCGTTCTTAAATCCTTTTAATCAAACTCCAATAGATTTTAATAAGAATAAAGATGTAGGTACCATGATTTCTGATCGATCATCAAATTGTGAGTTATAACATTTCCATGAATGATAAGTTGGTACCTACCTTCTATCATATCATATACTACATGTGAGATGCAAGAAAATATAACCAACTGAGACGGGAATCGAACCCGCGTTCCTCGCTTACCGGGAGATTGCCTAGCCACCCAGACCCAGACATTAGCAGTTTCTTCTCAACGCAGTACTACCGTGTTGCTTTCGTTAATGTTATTTCATCATCGTCTGGGTGGCTGAGTGGCCAGGCAATCGCCTGGTATGCGAGGAACGCGGGTTCAATTCCCGCCTTAGGCGGTAATTTTATCTAGTAATTAACAAGTTTGAAAAGGATTTTCGTATAGCTTTTCACGAAAGTTAAGGAAACCCAAAAATATCTCTTTTCAATATCACGTAGAGACCATTGTGAATAGAGCCAATAAAATCTTAGGTTTTATAAGACGGGTCACAAAACCATTAAAGAAATATGAATCACAGCTAACACTTTACGCTACTCTTGTCAGACCGATCTTGGAGTATTGCTCATCAATTTGGTCGCTTATTTACTCGATTCATATAGATAAGGTGGAAGCAGTGCAGATAAAGTTCTTAAGGTTCTTGTCAACCAAAGAGGGATTGAGGAGGACACTCCTCACCTACGAAGAAAGGCTGGCACGTTTCGGTTTATCGACTCTTTAAACGCAGAAGGACGGTCAGCGATTTGGTATCACTTTACAAAATAGCCAACGGTCAGATGGGTAGTGAACTCCTAAGCTTCCTATGTTTTAGGACTAATAAGTCAAGAACTCGAAACCCAAAGCTTTTTGATATTCCAACCACCAATAATAATGTTACTCATAATAACCCTCTGTATAGAATGTGCCTCGAATTTAATATCTTGTCGTCCGACCTCGATCTTTTCAATCAGAGTTCTTATGCGTTCAAAAATATTCTTAATAAGTTATAAATACTGTTTTTCTTTTTCTTTTAAATCATAGCCATAGTCTTTCTTGTAGATTGAATGTATATTTGTAATGTTGTGCATAGTTTTTTTATAGGTCATTCAACCCGCAATGTTTTTATTTAGAAACGTTACCACGTAAGTGTATTTGGTTGCTTGATTGTTACTGTGCCTATATTAAATAAATAAATAAATATGTCTTTAGGCTTCTTTAGGCAGCAACCTAATAGTCTAGCAAATGTGACGAAATCGGTCAGTGAAGCTGGCGTGTGCTATCGTAATAATAAGTGGCAACTAAATAGAAAGTTTGGCAACCAAACCCAGTACCGAACTAATCTTTGCACAAAGATATAAAACTGACATATAGGTAACTGGATGTGACATTTATTAATGTAGCAGGGGAGGGGGAAAGTATAAGAAAATCCTTTTCAAACTTGTTAATTATTAGATAAAATTACCGCCTGAGGCGAGAATTGAACCCGCGTTCCTCGCATACCGGGCGATTGCCTGGCCACTCAGCCACCCAGACGATGATGAAATAACATTAACGAAAGCAACACGGTACTACTGCGTTGAGAAGAAACTGCTAATGTCTGGGTCTGAGTGGCTAGGCAATCTCCCGGTAAGCGAGGAACGCGGGTTCGATTCCCGTCTCAGTTGGTCATATTTCCTTGCATTTCACATGTAGTATATGATATGATAGAAGGTAGGTACCAACTTATCATTCATGGAAATGTTATAACTCACAATTTGATGATCGATCAGAAATCATGGTACCTACATCTTTATTCTTATTAAAATCTATTGGAGTTTGATTAAAAGGATTTGAGAACGGAATCGACTATTATAACTAAACCTCTAAAACTGTTTGGATGTAAAAAATATTCGGTGGAGTTTTTTTTTTTGTTTCCAATATTTTGCTTTGCTGCCGCGTGGTTCCTATGCAAATTACACTTTTTTAACTCATACTTGCTAGTTAAAATATTAAACATTATTTTCGTTATTTTTACATTTTGTGAATATTTATTCATAGGGCCATAGGCCATAGATAATACCAATATTGGACGTCACACAGTCGTCCAATATTGGTATTGGCTCAGTCATTGCCTTAAACGTCATGTTCCAGATTCATTATCCAGTTAAAGTTACTGCAGATTTACCTCGGCTCCATCTATATCCTCCCCTCATCCCCATTCAATTATCTCCAGGTTATTAATTTTAACATGGCACTGGCAAAGTAGACATAAACATAAAAACTTTTCGGAACGAATGAAAAAAAGGAGATATACTTTTTTCAGGCATAAAGCACCTGCAGATACTGGCCATAAAAACGTTAAGTCTTTATACTGACAGAGACAGGAACGCATAAACAAACTGCGCCACTATTACATTTTAGTTAAAACATGCACTGATCGCCAGCGCAAAGCAACAAAAAAAAATGGAAATTTGCAAACGCAAAGAAATTGAAAGGTACCGGCGACCGAATTTATTATTTATTAAACTCGCTGTATTCGACAATATGACAAAAAAGAATTCTCTTAAGGCGTATGGTGCTGGAGACTAATTTCATAAATCAATTAGTTTTTGCATGTTGCAATAAGTACTTAGTCTAATTTACAGTTTTAGAGAATGTTTCAGTCGCCATAAATATATTTTATTTTAATAATCTGAATTTATGGAAAAATAGAGTACATATGTGCGCTTTTCGCGATTTAAAGTGGTGGCCTCAGCCAGTATAAAACAGTTCGACGTCTGAACTCATGTCGTCAAGTCATGTTATCAATGTCGTCAAGACATTAACTGCTTCTATATATACTGTATAAATGCTAGACATTGTGGCATAACATGAGTGGCATTTTTTGTCCTAAATTGTAAAAAATATATTTGACTTTGACCATCTTAGACCTTAGTTCATCAACTTTTAAACAGCCAGTAAACGTAGATTGACGGTTTATTTGACACACTTTCCATACAAAATATGTCAAATAATATTAAAACGACTGTATAAAAATGTGTTTGTGAATTCTATCCTTAGTCACCCACTGTAGTCAATATGTATAAAAAATGCAAAACTCAAAAATAAACTTTATCGTGACGCACTACATACTGCAAAATGCGATTGACACGAACCATATATCCATCTCCCTCGCTCGTAACGTTCCATTCATCGGCATCCTAACATAGTCTCATCCAGCAGCCGTAGGTCTTTGTTACGGCACATTGTTTAATCACGACATATCAATAACTATTTGTCAAACTCATCAGCCGGTTCTGCTACTTTGCCATTGTGTTTTTTAATGTTCAACCTTCTGTCTGGCTGTATTGTTAGCGTGGTCTATTGGACCCCAGTATGATAGAGTTCGACTAGAATTTCTTATAAAATTCTTAAAAATAATATAACTATTTTTATAACTTAAGGAATTTCTTTGCAAGTTTTTACGATATTAAAATTCGCTCACAAATATTGTTTTTCAAATATTTCAAATGTTCGAAATCGAAAAGTTAAAGGTTCCGATTTTTATTCATTTTTAATCTTTATTAGGGAAACAATCAGCTGTTAATTTAACATTTAGTTAACAAAATTATGTAGGTACCTAGTACTAAAGCATCACAAAGTTTCTTACACAAAGGAAAACATTTTGCAACTTGTTTGAAAGAAATATTCTATGGCTGCCGCATTGGTTGTTGGCTGAATTATGATAAAGGTTTTACATAGTTTAGGATCAACTAGAATATACAAACGAATATTATTTTGATTGCCTAATTCTATAGCAGTCACAAGCTCTTCTCGGAAACATCATCATTAAAATAATTTTGTATTTTGTTGTACAATATTATTAATTAGCTGTAGGTTGTAAACGTGGGACTGTACGTGTGCCATTTACTTTGCCATGTCAATTATAATATGACTATGAGCAACAGGTTAATTGACGTCAATTTATGCCACAGAATATGCTAGACTTTATTACCTATGCTAATAGAAAAAAAAAACAATATTTATCGATTTTTTTAAATAGACTTAAAATCAGAAGGTGAAATTAATAACTTTGAGTGAAAATGTGGCATCAAGGTAAGCTCTGTAATGAATCACTGTGCCCTCGTATTGAAAATAATACATGACCATTGATAAGAAAATGCAAAACTTAAAACTAACTAACAAATTCAATTTTGGCATTTATGGCAGTAGGTACAGATGACAGGCATGATGGTAACTACTGCGGTGCCGTAACCAGTTGTAATAGGGGTGATTTGACTATAAAAGTGTAGTCTGATGTGCTACCCACTGTATCATTAGTGTACTGGCACAGGGCGAAAATCTTGTTGAGGAGTGTTCTTAAATAATAAAACATACTCCGAAAAATAAGAGGCACAGAAATATAAGAATATTTATTTATGGGATTGCTATCATGTAGGTACCTTTTATTTTCTAGTTTCCGATAATTCGGCGATATTGCAAGCGCCATGATCACGGAATAAAGTAAAGAAAAGTTACACGGTAGCAATTCCGTAAATAACTATTCTTATGTTAGTGACCATGAAAGTTTAAAAAAGGCGAAAACTTCATATCCAAGAGGAACGAACAGTCTAAATATTATAGGTTCTCGATACTCTACGATGACTTTCGGGACCAATCTGGCCGTACACTATTTGAAGGTTCAACTTATGAATGAATGGAAGTTTTTGTTAAATCGACATTATACACTAATATACTAAGATAAATGGCATTGAAAATGGTTATAGCTGGTCGTTAAACAATTGGAACCGTGTCCTAGATTGATTTGCAAATGTATTTTTGGATGTCGTCTGTATGGGCGCGATAAAGTAAAATAATGGTTGTAGAAATGTAATATGACATTGAAATAGAGTCGCTTAGATAAACCATCGCTGTAGATATTGCCTGAAACTGACAGGGAGAAATTTTAAGTCCACCTTTGAGAAGATTTGTTGTGTTTTTCTTAGTACACATTTTTTTTAGGCGGGGTCTACGAACTACCTACCTACACGTACACGTTGTACAAACAACGTGTACGTGTAGGTACTTAAAGCGCCGTAGACCTTTTACACGTCTACATCTTGCTGATGGCGACCGAGCAATTATAATACTATAAAATAAAACACTCTTTAAATCATGAAATATCCTTTTACTATAAGGGGAATTGCTACTCCTAAATATACTAATCAACACTGTCTATATATTGGATATTTTGGATATAATAATACTATGTTTTGTATATCCCCAGACAGTGTTGATGTGTGAATAAATTCGATAATTAATTTAAAACAAACTTACGCTACACTTACACAACACTTTAAAAAGCTTAGTTTTCTAAATTGAAGCGTTAATTATCAGGTTTTTTGTAGCACAGGCTGAATACATGAGGATGATGGATGTCTACATGAGTATAGCCTGCTCAAGTGCGCTTGTTTATTTACAGGACAACATGTTTTTACGGTATTATAATGACCCTTATTTACTTGAGAAAATTGAAAAGGAAACCATACCATTAATACTCAGACTACACAGTCATAGACACAGCTCCGGAGTCAGGAAGTTGGTGGTGTTAACACCCCCGTGAATCGGAAAGCACGTTAAGCCGTTGGTCCTGCGCCTGATCTCTCTACGGTCATGTCGGTCTGCCGTCTCACCTAATTATGAGAGTAAAGGAACAGAGAGTGCACCTGTGTATTGCGCACACACTTGTGCACTATAATATGTCCCGCGCAGTTGGCTAATCTCTGTTGAGATAGGCCGTATAGCCTTAAACAAATATAATCTTGAAAATGGAATGCAATAGGTATAGGTCAGTATTGCTACTGTTTATCGGTCGGGGACCTCGTGCGTCGCGCGCGCTATCGGTCACGCACTAACCTTCGGAGGATTAAGGATGGGTGACCGCTCGCGAATTGTGACACACTTGGAGTCGCTGTTTTTTTCTGAATCGGTGGTGACATAGTAGGTGATATAGTCCCACCGGATGACACAGTCGATTAATTTTTGTAAGCGAAATTTGATTTAATTTCGTAAAAACTTGCAAAATAATTATAGGTGATATAGTGTTAACAGGGTCACACAGGTCAAATGGCAGTCGTTCCACTGTAATTACCTGATCTGCCACATTCTGGATCATGGTCCGAAGCGGACTCTTGGCCTTCGCACACTTGGAGACCTTGTTTTTGTTATGAGTCGGTTGTCGCTGATATAGTTCGCTCTTTATATCAAACTAGCCGTTGCTTCGTCCGCGCAAATGTAGAATTTCTCATACAAACTTCCACCCCCAGAAGTTGATTATTTCCCCCATTCTTCATTTCTACCTAAATGGCTAAATACCAATTTTGCTCCAGGACTAACGGAGTTTCATAAAAACTTGCCCCCTCCCCCTTTTACCCCTTTTAGAGGATGAATTTCTAAAAACCCTTTCTTAGTGCACCCCTAACCTTATATATACCTTATACCCTGCGGTTTCGGATGTGCGTTGAGATGTCAGTCAGTCAGTCATCAAGTCAATTTGAATTTTTATATATTTAGATAGTAACTACATCAACATTAAATAAGATTATGTTTTGATAAAATTCATGCTACAGCGGCCAATCTGTAGAAAATCGTACAGATCGTACAGATCTTTATAGAAAGAGCTAGTGAGCCAGTAAAAGACAGTGAAAGACTGTATGCACAAGTGTGTGCGTAATACACAAGTGCACTTTTTGTTCCTTACTCTCATAATCTGGTGAGATAACACCGGAGCAAAAGTGCACATATACTTTACCTTTAAGAAGGTTTCGACTCGAACTCTTAAAATAATAGTTGAAAATTAAAATATTTTGATCGAGTGGAAATTCACACCCATCGTAAACCTAGAAAAATTTACTAGTTTAAATTAAAATACACCTTATATCAAGTAACTGTCAATTTAAATCGTCTTTTGCTGATTTTTTCCCGTAAGTTACTATCGGCTAAATGTGATATCATTGGCATAATTGATATTATTTCCTAGGACTAAAACATCGTTTAGTAGGTACTAATAAAACCCTCGGTTAAAGAAGGAAAATATGCCAGTTGTATGAAGTAGGAAGGCCGTTGATATCAGATAAGAACGCATTGATAAGGCGAGACACCGTGTCGGAGAGTGCAATGTGCCTGGCGTAGTTCGAAGGATTAGTGAAGACTTGTGTTGGTACTTATATGCGGTAGATATACAGGGTGGCCCAAAAAGAGGATGCCAAACTGACACTGGAGGTAGCTTAGCCATAGACCCTTCAGATTAATTTTAACAAAGGTCTTTGGGTTTGGGAAATAATGTCACTTTTCATCCAAAAACGCCAGACAAGACTGACACTAGAGATAGCTCAGACATAGACTTAAAAAAAATTACATGACTCTTGTAAGTGTCATAGTTTGGGAGATAATGCAACTTTCTTGTATTTTTCATACAAGAAAAATACATAAAAGTGGCATTATCTTCATCATATCCAAACCAAGGGACTATTATTATGTATCTATGGCTAAGCTGTCTCCAATGTCAGTTTGGCACGTTCTTTTTGGGACAACCTGTATAAGTTTGCTAAACAACACTGTGTAGGGATATTTTGGATATAATTTGGATGATGGAAAACAAATCATATACTGGAAATGTCAGCCGCATGTCAAACGATCTTTGGGTCAAAATATGCACTAAATGAGTGACATTTAAGGGAAAAATGTGCACGCGGTAGACAGAAGGCGGTGGAGTGACGAATTGGATACTTACAAAAAAGACTATGAGACAGCTAACCAAAATCGCAGACAGTGGAAAAAGGGTAGGGACTAGGGAGGCATTTGCCCTGCAGTGGGATATCACAGGTCTTAATAATAGTAACATAGAAAAATCCGCATACAGAACAAATCGAACTCGCCGTAAATCCTGAATCACCTCATTAACAACCAGTAACTGATATTCCCTCACCAGCTGCATCTAATTTACCCCATAAATCGATCGCATAATCGTAAGCAAAGAAAAATACAGTAGTTTACAATCAAAACAGTGAAGAGAAACAACCATTGTATCGAAGTTTACCGAGCGCATTACTGGGAGGCCGCGCCACAACACACGCTTCGGGGAAAACTCTGCGGAATCTATGAAATATAATGTTTTGGTATGAGATATTGATACTAGATACAGTAAACTAACATTGAAACTGAACTAACAAGAGCTTTTGCACTGTTAGATATATCTAGTCTATAATTAAGGTACAGTGGGGTAATATGGTCACCTTAAGCTTTGAGTTTATACTTCTTAAAAACTAAGAGGACGAATGAGACAAAAACATACAGTCATAAAGTACGTTTAATATATTATTCGAAACAAGGTACATAATCTTTGAAAAAAATTAACAACTTTGGTAAAAATCAACTTTCAAAAAAAGAGAAAATGACCATATTTCCGGCACGTGCAGAAAATATGGTCACGAAGTGTCCATATTGACAGCATGGGTTTTTAATATAATTAATATTCACAATTTGGACACAAATATAATTCTTTATCTGATGCCGTGAGACCTACACACTCTTCATGTACATAGGAACTGCAAGAAGTACAAAGCCTCATGTCAGCTACTCTGTCTTCCTTACAAATAAAGCAATACCAATTCTCAGAATTATTTGGTCCTGAAACAAGATAAAATCATTAGGTAAAATGAAAAACATAATCAACATTTTCCATACTGCAAATATGGTCACTTTATGACCATATTCTACAAGTAGGTACTTGTCGACAAATTTAGAAAGGGAAAAAACATTTCTGCTGAGATATGTTACGGACATAGTACCACTTGAAAATATAATAAATGACCTTTGTACTTACTCAGACTACAAATCACAACACTTGAATTTGTATTTTTAACAATTTTTCACTTTTTAACAAAAATAATAAGCAAACTTGAAATCGCTGCCGGTGCAAACTTTTTTAGCTGTCAAAATGGCGTCGGTAAAACAGCACGGACGGAACTTGTCATGTTGCTAGGCCTACTCATAGACTATCAGCTAGTAATGCCATCTATTGCATATCTCTTGTACTTTCTGAGATATCAGAAAGTGACCATATTAACCGACTGACCATATTACCCCCAGGTACCTCTATTTACAGGCTGTATGACTTATGATGTTAGGGTCAGCCTTTTTTATTTAGGTACTATTTAATAACTCAATCGCTTCACTCTATCAAACCTAGTTTATGATGATTACCTGTCCTTAGCTATTCACAAAAAAAATCTTTTAACTCGTAGAGAAAAAAGCCACAGTAAGAAACCACATAAGTCGCGTAGCTAGAGCATGCTATCCTTCCATTAACATCTTAAATTATCTAAGTCAGTCAGATTACAGTGCAATATTTTTTTTAAGGAAAAGCGCACACAGCAAGAAATGATTTTCTCGATTTTGCCCCCTGGTTTAATTTAAAAAAGATTCTGCAGTCATCAAATTAAAAAAGATTCTGCAGTCATCGGCAGACAAAATGGCCACTCCAAACTTAATCCAATAATTCTTGTATTGATTCCATGTTGGTACATCAAAGATATGTACTGATTATGTTATTATAATATAGCTTGCTTGGCGAGTGCGAGAAAAAGTGAGAAAACCGCATTCAGTGGGCTCAAATTATAAATGTGCATTTTCATAGATTGCGTACGGCTGGGAATGGAATGTGTTCGGTTTTGTTTGTGTTCGAAACATTGTTTTTGAATCTTTAATTGCTTGGATCTTTGGTAGTTGGGAGCAGGTTTTGGCTACTTCTTTAATTAGTAAGTTAACTTTTGAAAAATATCTCTCATTGGCAAAGACTGCCGAATGTAATATATTTTTTATAGAGATTTTTGTCAATTAATGTACAGTAGGGACAGTCCTGTCTCTATTCGTTTATTGAAAAGAAAGTCTACACATTGAAACATTTTGTTTTGCTACTTTATGTAGAATAACTAAGCTTGTGAGTCCATGTATAAGTCAGCCAAAACTTTAATAAAGTTTTTTCTAAAACATCGCTGCGCAACGATCGCATGGGACAACGTGAGGACACCTGCACACTGGTCGGCTGTTATGTTAGCTAATCTGTACCTAAATAATAGAAAGAAAATTGCGAAAAACATCACGCGTTTATTATCATTCATGGGGTACTGTTATTTTGATAAGAAAGTCTAGACCCCTAGACTAGATGCATCTAGTCTAGGGGTCTATCTATTTTTCAGCAAATTTCAGTATCGCTAGCAAAACGTCAAAATTCGAATATGTAACTGCAAAATAAGCGCGATGTATTGACGGCTATTTCTATTTAAAAAAAAATAAAGCGAACTTCGTTGTATAGATTGCAACTTCTTCTGGGCCCGTAGCCAAATGGCACTCTGGAGCGAACTTCGCTATCGCTAACGAAATGTCAAAATACGTATGCAAAAGTCACTTGATGTTTCGATGGCTTATGTCAGTTTCATACATTTTGTTACCTATATCGAAATTAGCTTGAGTAGAAATTGCCACTTGGCTACGTGCCCTGGGTTGTACATATAAAGCTCTGTTATTTTCAGAAATGCTCTAGCTGTTTTCACGTGTTACCACCCGACCTTGCGTACTATCAATAAATGCATCGGGTCCCGTCGTTTGCAGTATGAAATGCAACATGCACTGATACGTTATCACTGATAAGGGATCTCTATCGCCCGCCAGCGGAGCGAGGCGAATCAAATTGCTGTACAAATTACTTTGGATATAGGATTAGATTGTATTTCTATGCAACTCGTGTTTTGTAAATGTTTTTTCTTATAATTGAACATAGGTACGTTTCACTTTGATTGTAAAAAGATAAGGCATTCGCCTAATTTAATTAAATAAAACATTCAGCAACTCATCATGACTGTGCCTTTAATTTTTATTTCTGTCGAGTCATTTCCGTTGTTTGCGTTCTGAAAATTTCCAAAGAAAGAGATAAGTCCACCACTTGGGTCTACCATTAATTAATTTTGCACTGACCTCTATAATACAAGTAAGCTGGACTGCATACTGTCAACCTAAAAATTAAGCCATTTGATTATCGCCATTTCGGCGCTGACGGCTGTAGTGAGCGTGTGGCGACCGTCCACGGAACTAATGAGAGTTGACATACACATATGGAAGTTTCTCTATTTTAGTTCCCTAGACACTTTCCTAAACACAAAAATTATCTGTCAGTTCTTAAAGAATGTTTAGTCCTGCGTGCTTGTATTATAGAGGTCAGTGGTCTGTTAGATTTCTAGTTAGGTTAAATAGAACAACTAACTAGATGGAGATGTGAAGCACCGATCATGTAATCAGCGTTTTAATCAGTCTGCTCTGCAAATATTTTCAATCGCTGTCAACTACTGTTGAGGGCGGCCTACAGCCCTACTATAAGTTTTAGATAGATAGATGTACTCCTATTATCAAAATCATCTGCAGATAACTAGATACATAGCATCAGTAGTATTTATTTTAAACCATGTTTTTTTTTTAACTTGGCACATGTTTTTTTTCTGTTGTCGTCTAGATAAACAATGATAGGTTATTCAACTTTCGGGCCAGATTACCTGCCAGATTAAAAAAAAGGATCTTAAAAATGATATTATTCGATGGATTTTCTAATAACAAAGAAATAAATAAAACAACATGTGATTACGTATTAATAACCTTACGTAGATAATGCACGAATAACAATTTCCATACTTATATTATGAAGAGGTTATATTAATAATGGAGGTGCTTGTGGCGCAGTGGCGGCAGCACTTTGGTAGTGATACCAAATGATAAGCAACCCACGGCTCGGTCGTAATTAGATGGGTGACCATTCCGACCATTTAAGTAACGTCTATGACAAACATCTCCGTGCTTCGGAAGGCACGTTAAGCAGTTGGTCCCGCCCGGCTAATATCTGTGGGTATTAGTCGTTAAGCCTAGTCATTAGGTTTGTCACTTGCCTTACAGACACCCCTCCACTAATCCGCACTGACCCCCGCGTGGTGGAGTATGGCTCGTACCTCCTCATAGTTGAGGTGAGGCCTTTTCCCAGGAGTGGCATCTTTATAGGCTGACTTTATATTAATAATTATATTTTTGTAGATGTTTGTAACAAATAGCTAAACAATAGATGTCAAAAAAACTTTTCACCAATAGACTGCTACATCCTGAGTGACAAAGGCTATATTTTTTATTTAAATTGCACCCGTGGCGGTTCGCTAACTAGTAATTCAGAACGATAAATCAGCAATCAAACAATTAAATCACTAACTACCAGACTCATCGCTTTCACAATCTCGCACGTGACTCACTCAAGACTCGTCCTTGGTTGTGCAAACTCGATCCTAAATCGAGAAGAGTCGCCTGTCGACCGCTGACGGGCCGTTTTGTCAACAATACCCATTGTGTTGGTTTGTTTGAAAACACACCACCCTTTCTAAGTCTGCGAGATCACAAGAGTGCTAACCACTGTGAAATGCACGGCCTTGCATAATTTGATGATGAGCCGGTAGCTTACTGCCGTACTCAGGGTCGTCAATTCAAGTTAATCCTTCATTAAAACTCATGCGGCTATATTACAAAAAAAATAGACCATGTTTAAAAGGATCTAAATATTAGCCGACAACAGAGGAATGAATGACACATTCGTGACATAACCCAATAGAGAAACGCTGGCTAGCTAATATCTTAGTCCTGGCTTGAACCCGTTTACGTAGCGTTTTTGTAATAACAGGGATGCAGTTCTTTTCTATTTTATTGACAAAGAAAGTGTTAGAACGAGACTTAACTATAGATTAAATTTTATTGACGTCTTTGAGTGCGGCGGTTAGTATCTTGAACTTATTGGGCTCAATTCTAATGCGCCCTGGTTAAATTTAGGTTCAGTCTATCTCTTCCTCTGTCAAACAAACGAAAAGAGACAATATTAATTACAATAACTTAGAAACGTCAAATTAAGTTATACGATTCCTTACGTATTTTACAGGTGTTTCCGTGTTTCCGTCCGTTATCGAATGACATCCCAACGAAATTGTCTATGGATTTCTTACCTTAGCTGTTTATTCTGACGTTTCTAAATTAATATAGTCTGTCTCTTTTTGTTTTCTTGGCAGAGAAAGACGAAAACTAAAATTAATCTCAGACAGGGGGCATTGGAATTGAGCCCAGCAGTATCTTAGGTAATGTAAACATGTTCGATATAGAATAATTAGATTGGCCTTGGAATATGTGGAATTCTGGTCATTCCAATTTGAAGGTGTCATAGTCTGGGTATGAAATGAGCTCAAATGGATAGCCCATTTCAGTTTAAATAAGAAACCAAATATTCGCATACAGGTAGGATTTGAACCTACGACCTTTGGCTAACGGTCGTAGGTTCAAATCCTACCTGTGTGCGAATTTTTGGTTTCTTATTTAAACTTATATAAGAAAAAAAACTGTGAGTGTTAAAAACATATTAAAAATAGCCCATTTCAGTTTAATACACTAACTACCTATATACGCTTATAAACGCACAACATTAAGAATACTTAGGTACTGCCCAATCAGTGACGTTATTTAGTTTGGTATATGTATGGAGAGCTTAGATGAATTAATGTACCTATGTAAGTATGTAAGATGATATCAGAACTGAACCTGATTTTAACTTTAGAAGTACTGTTTAAGATTATTGTGATTGTAACGAGTTATTATTAGATACCTCCCTCAGGCTAAGTTTTTTATGTATATTCACCAATTTCTCCACCAATCGTGGACCGATTTTTAATATATATTTTTTTAATCACTGAGCATACTTTTGTACCCCCTTGTCAAAAAGTCAGACGATAATGGGATCCTGAAGAAATCGAGGTTTAAAATTTTGTAACTACGTAGGTATACCGTTTTTCCTGCAGAATCCTTAGTTATTCAAGCGTTTATATTCGGAAGTCACAAATTATTGGTGCTAAGCTGATGATGGAAGTCGTTAAAACTCTTCATCAAATAGGAGTTCGCGAATCGCGGTTGCAATATTGTGTTAGGAAGCATGCGGACAATTAGTGTAGGTACCTACACTTGTACCTCTCAATAAAAATTATATTTTTTTTATCTAAAAAAACAAACTCTTAAAAATCGCGTGCGCACCACAAAGTTTTTTTAACTTTTTAACTTAATTGCTTGTAAAGTCCTAACCTACGCAAATCTCTGAGAATTTGTTTTCAAATTAACGTTAACTAAATAACGCTGAAAAAGTATGAAACACACTATTTTTCATTCAACGTTCGTCATTCGAATCGATCAACTTTAGATGTGTGTGCGCGCGCGCCGCGTGAAAACATTAAATATTTTCTCTCATTCTTCCATTTGTTTAGATCTGGTGGAATGTTATATTTCTAATAAGCGGTATTGTGACGAGTTTTTATTTATATTTACACGGTAATGAGAAAAACAATAGGAATAGCAGAGAGCTGATGTGAAAATAATGCAAGTTAAATTTGTTGGACTGTTGTTAGGAATAGTCTGTTTTGTTGATTGAGAGAAATCCAATAATTTCGAGCTGCTTTTCTAAATTAGATCGAAATGTATTGTGTTTTAGTGACATAGGTAAGTACATACCTATACTACATTTTACAACTAAACAGGAAAAACACAATTGTCTGAGAAAGAGAAGTTTAAGGGAAAAAGATCTCCAACTCACTTTTGACCACATAATTTGATGAGCTCCAATAAAAGCTCCGTTTGACCAACTTATTTTACGAAGTTTAACATCTGTATCATTGGCCCGGAAAGCCAAAGGACATGGGTTCAAATCCTGTGTGCGAACTTTTGGTTTCTTATTTTAAAACTTATATATAGGAATAAACTATATAAATAAGAAAGAACACTGTAAATAAATTAAATTAAATTAATACTTTCAACAAACACACCAATTACCTAGCCCCAATCTAAGCGTGAGCTTGTGCTATGGTGACTAGGATAACGGATAGAAATACTTAAATACATATAAATATCCATGACTTAGGTACAAATGCTCGTGCTCATCACACAAACATTTGCCCCTTGCGGGATTCGAACCCGCAACCGCCTGGTTTAGAAGTCTGGTGCGCGAACGACTACACCAAGACGGTCGTCGAAAACTGTAAGTGTTAAAAATATTAAAAATTATCTGTATCAAAGTAAACTGGTACAACGGATCTTACTCTTATGTATGTCATGTAATGTATAAGTAGTCTACTACTTATAAGCAAACTTACGAAGTCATTTATTAGTATTAATTAGTTATATAAAACCTGTCAGTCAGTTTGAAAAAATCACAATTCGTATTTTAGAACTTTCGCCACTAAATGAAATGATGTTAGTACAAAAATTGTTTATTCATAAACCCACCGACTCGTCCATTGACTTTTGACTCAACGCAGGGTCACGTGTTCGAGCCCCGTTCGTGACATTGTACGTACCTAAGTATACGAGTGTGTCGATTAACATTCAACGTTGTTTTTTGTCACAACAAAAAACATATTTTTTACAAACATTTTGAACGTTTTTTTAAGTAAACATATTCCATTCCGTTTTAAAGAATTTTCATATTAATTCCAATTTATTTTAAACATTATTTGGTCGATGTCTTTTTGGGAGAGGTTTTCCATTCAAAAGCCAACATTGCTTTCATAAAATTATTGATGAGATTCCTTGGATTGATGCTTATTATCGATGTACCTTCTACGTTTTGTAATTTAAAAAAACAATAAAATGCAAGTACAACTTATTATAAAAATACAGATTTCCATTACAAATTTAATTGAAACAATTAATATTAGTTCCTAAATATTTATTTTTGAAGAAGTTACACCATTTATTATATATTAAATAATTAACATAACCTTAAATGAGGGTATTGAGATTTTCCATTACTTCAAAGTACTATCGTCTCCTAAATTAAATTATGTTGCTGTAAAATAAATCTGTTGTACCTTGAATTCCATAATGTAAGTGAGCTATAAACAACATGTTTAATTTGCTCGAAGGTAGTTCGGCTTATGGACGGCCATATTTCACTAATATTATGTGACGCACCGTGAGCGATTGTCATTCAGGATACCAAGTCATGATGCAAAGAAAAAAGCCAGCCCCTTTTAAGAAAATACTTAAAACATAGTTTTAATATTTATGCAAAAAATATATCAAACTTATGTACATTTAATCTCCCGTATGTGTAACTTTATACCTATAACTAATGGGAAGATATTTGACCGCAAAGCACCTGATGGTAAGCGATGTTGCAACCAAGGATGGCTCATGTCTCACTAGTAACAGCCTATTCGCTCTTTTCATAAAGGATATCTGGATTTCTTAAAGTGTTTTTAGGAGACATTTCAGCCGGCAACGAATTGCACTCTCTAGCCGTACGCAAAAGAAACGTAGATTTAAAAAGTGTGGTGGTCTTTTGAAATAATAGTCAGCTTAGAAATACTTTTATAAATGTAGCCATGTAGCTAAATTCCTAGAAGTTTTTAACATGGTTGTTAAAATTGCAGATGCCTTGTTTTGGTAAATTTTAATTAATTCTTTCTTGAAGCTTCTATAGATTTTAACACAATTTGATTTTTATTCATGAAACGATTAGAGTTAATTCAATTTTCTTTCATCTACTGATACCGCTAACCGCATGTAATTGTTATTACGTCAATAAAATCTGTAATTGCTTTTCAGGGCCAATCACTGTCATTGTTTTCTTAACCCAATTTTCCTAAAGAACTAAATGATTTATCAACACTGTTGACAGTTTAAACATCATAGTCAATCATCTATCACTTCACTTTGGTCAGCCATTCTGATGGACATTATTTTACGATGTTGAATTCTAAATAATGGTATAAATCGATAATTATTCTGTAACTCATCATTACAGAATAAGAGATCACTGCAAGCCAAAAGCCCGAACAAAGTTACCAAAATATACATATAACAAGTCCTAGTTATACTTTGTTTTTTTAGAAGGGCACAAGTCAAATGCGATTGGTTTTCCAAATCACTTTGATTTCAGAGATAGTTAACATTTTATTGCACATTACAAAAAAATATCATAGCATGATATTTTACACAAAGATGTGCAGTTTGGTTGGCTGTATTACTTTGGCTGTGGCCCGGGACGAGTTCAAAGCAGGAACTAATTTTGCGTGTCTTCTAACGAAGTAGGAAATATTGCATTCGTTTTGTAGTACGATGCGGGGTCCCACGCGTATAAGTCGCATGCACGGATGTCTGAGAATTCAGACCAAGTACAAAATATTGGAAAATTCTAGTAAAAAAACACCATATCAATTAATAAGCTCGTCAAATTTATCATTCTGGACTTACATGTCAGTATCTAAACAGTAGAGTAAACAGAAAAAAAACTTTCTCTTGTCTTCAAGTCTGTTTCGAAGTATAGCCCAAAAATAAGTAGATATATTTAATACTTCAATCAAAATGTTTTGATAACCGGCGGACTTATTCTCGTAACCAATTAAACACAGCAGTCAAACTTAAGTTATATTCTCTCATTGATCAATTTGACAAAATAAAAAATCATGTCATATCGAAACCTGAGTAAAACAAATTTTGGAATAAGGCTTGAGGATATGTAATTCATGCCCAGTTTCTGAGATAGTGTGAACAGTGGGTTGTGAACTTAGGTATATATGAATAAAATGCACGGATAAACCCCTAATAATAATGCACCACAAATTCAAGACAAACGATCTTTTGCTGGATTTCATTAATATCTTTCGTCTTCTAACCACACATGATTTTAGGTAAGGTGTCGTAGGCTGGGTTACAGCACAAGAGAGGCCTCCGCTTAGTTTAGTATTAGGTTCCCCCGCTCCTTCATTGCCCCAGGGCTTATAAAACTGCCATAAGCCATCGAAACATCACATGACTTTTGCATACATATTTTGACATTTCGTTGGCGATAGTGAAGTTCGCTCCAGATTAGGCCCTTACATCGGAGCATATCTGTGGCCGAAGGCCTAACGTGCAACACGTATACTTCCTAACTCAATAGCCCCGGAGGTTGACCGTCAGGATTTTAGTGGGTAATAAGCCTTACATCACATTGCGTGCATGGCCTGGAGTCCCACATAGCCCTCAGTGACCGCCTTGATTGGTGGGTATACGTACCAGCATTCCCGTGACGTTAAAAAAGGGCCTACAGATCATTGGATGGCCTGGAGTCCCACAAGATCTCAAATCACCCCTTTTTTCTTTTTTTTAATATTAGACATCACACATTGCTCAGATCCCAAAGTAAGTAGCT
The DNA here is from genome assembly GCA_949316185.1 of Pyrausta nigrata. NCBI lineage: Eukaryota > Metazoa > Arthropoda > Insecta > Lepidoptera > Crambidae > Pyrausta > Pyrausta nigrata. The sequence goes on along the minus strand of OX438958.1, from coordinate 6,745,074 downwards.
TAAGTACCTTGGTTATGGAAATCTGTATCACAACACCTAGACCCGAGGCAATATGAATTTCTATATTGACCCGACCGGGGATCGAACGCGGGACCTCAGAGATGTCGACACCTTGAAAACCGGTGAGCGAGCCACTCCACTAATGAAGTCATCAAACCTCGTCAACCTTGGTTGGTAGGTACGCCGACGTTAGTAAAAGGACCTACAGATCATCGAATCCAGCCCTGTCTACCCATAAATAAATAAATTGTTTCAACAAACACACCAATTACCTAGCCCCAAACTAAGCGTAAGCTTGTTCTATGGTGACTAGGATAACGGATAGACATACTTATATGCGAGTACATTTATAAACATCCATGACTTAGGTACAAATGCTCGTGCTCTTCACACAAACATTTGCCCCTTGCGGGATTCGAACCCGCAACCGCCTGGTTTAGTCGTCTGGGGCGCGAACCACTACACAAAGACGGTCGTCAATGCCCATGAACTGCTCTCATTGCGATAACTCATACGACTCACACACTCGTAAGTATAGCAAGTGAAATCATCGAACAATGCTTTCGTTCACACGGCGCCACTGTTCGCAGAAGCGGGTCGGGTGGCGGTCGCTTTCCTATAATTTTGGACTTACTCATGGCACACAGTATTTTTCTATAGAATACTTGTCAGATTCTAAGGGTCTTTCTACTCTGTATGTTGGCTGATGCCCGTATTTTTTGCTGAGCAGTGCCATGCTGGCATCAACAACAACAACTCGTATAAAAATCGCACTAAAAGTTTCAAATAAGTTTTTTTTATCGCCAAGTGAAAGGAACGTTGCAGGAAGTCGGAGCTGAAGCTACTCGTAATTAAGAGTATGCATATGTGTGTATCACCTAACGTGTATGCATGTTGGTGCAGGAATCGCCAATTATCTAGTTTTTTTACTTGTTCTGTGGTTTGATATAATAAAAAATCTCCTACTGCATTCTTCTGTTAAGACGGTCAATCCCAACAGAGATGAACCAGGTACTAAGGAAATTATAGTGCACATGTATATGCGCAATTCACAGGCTGGTGCACTCTCTGTCCCATCACTCTCATAGGCCGGTGGGAAGGTATATTATGTGTGGTGACAACAGTCTCTCTGTCATAATCGACGGATCGAGCCATTTTGTCTTACAGTCAGAGAATGAACATGGATAAAACTTGAAGGTTTTGAGGGATACCAATGAGTGTAAGAGGTAAACTTTAGTATGCAGACTGATAAATAATTTCCCAAACGGAAAATCATTTCTCATTAAATCATTCTATTTAGGAAAAAAATACAGATAGATGAGGTGATATTATATTGTAAGTGTATGACTGAAATTGGTTGCATAAGAATTATCTCCTCAATATTTAGATTAAATTCTAGTTAGGCTAAGAGCTAGTTAGGTACAGTCAGCCAGCATTTAAACGTCAAGGATCAATTTAAATTTTTAAAGTCACTAAATCACAACAAGACCAGTGCCAGTATTAACTGAATGTTAAACTCAAAATTAACTGAAATTCATTTCAGTTAAAATAAAATAAAATTTTATTACCAGATTTTCAGCGATTTTTTAATGCTGACTGTACTCTTGCTCAATCTACCTTTAAGCCCATTCTAGCCACCTCCATCGCCTATAGCTCCATACAAAACCTGGAACGTGTACGTATCAGAATCGGAACCAATACCCATAAAGTCATAGACCTCGCCTATACTAGACCCGGCAACACGCGCTCGCATTTCAAGCGATCAACTATATCACTTAGCTCGTCTTACGGCGTTTCCTGCGACTCGATGTAGAAAATGACACCGCACTGATTTTTCAAATTCCATCGAATCGATGTTAACTTAGTGGAAGCGGCGGTTTTGAGAAGCGAGTGTCGATTCGCGCGCTTGTCATGTCTATTACGTTCGAGGGTTACTTAGTGGCGTCAGTGGCAATTCCTACAATCTAGCAGGAATCTGTTTTCTTACACTTGATGTTGTTTAAAGACTACGTACACTGGTAGTTGATTACTTGACGAAGAAATTGGATACTGACTGCCCAGCAGTACATTTGTTCCATATTAGGTACCCACTCTAACCCCCTTACAAATAATGAGGCTATAACACTTTTTTATATATTAAGAGACTGCTAGTTTGGGATTAATGACAGATAGGTGACATAACATAGTGGACACAAACATTTCAAAGAGCTTTAGTTTGAGTTATAATTAAAACACATTTTAAAATACGGCTCAGTTTTTCGTTACAAACATACAAAAATATTTTTTCCTGTGTAGGTTTAGGCAATATTAGCTTAGGTAAAAACAAGTCATATTTTAAAACTGAAAGCCCAGTGTTTATTTCGTCTGAGACCACTGACCTCTATAATACAAGTACGCTGGACTAAACATTCTCTAAGAAATGACAGATATTTTTTGTGCCGAATCAAAGCGGGGTGCTTTGATTCGGCACAAAAAATATAGTACCGAGTAAAATAGGGTATCTTGCATATGTTTACGTCAACTCTCATTAGTTCCGAGGACGGTCACCACACGCTCACTACAGCCGTCAGCGCCAAAATGGCGATAATCAAATGGCTTCATCTTTAGGTCGACAGTATGCAGTCCAGCGTACTTGTATTATAGAGGTCAGTGAGATGAAATCTATTCTTTGGCGAAGTTCGCTGTCGCTAGCAAAATGTATGAAACTGTGACGGTGTGTGATGCCATCGTGTGACTTTTAAATATTTTGAAGTTTCGTTGGCGAAGTTTGCTATCAAACAGATTGCATCTTGTCTGCACATGTCTTGGGCCATAGAGTCCGACAAGTTTGTGCGCGACCTTCCTGCGGTCGCCAGAGGTGCGGGGGGCGAGACACGCTAGACGTCAGCGGGTGAATGCCCCGCAACATCACCCGTCACCCATCCATTGATTGATTCCATTGATTTGCTTTGACAATCGCGTGTGACTGGCGCTTCCTCGAGCACGTCTTGCGGTGCAAGAAGGGTCGCGCAAGAACTTGTCGAACTATTCGTTCTCTAGCTACCTCTAGAAGCTAACTCTATCCTTTCTATTCCAGCATGATGGACTCCGGAGGGGCTAACATAGCAGAATCGCCGCCTACCTATCACCGCTCCTACGAACAATACGTCCAAGGAGGCGTGGAAAACGGCACAGACTCTGGCCAAGACCAGACCAGCCCAGAACTGGTTGTCTGGTCCACTTTACCCTACGGACTGGACTACCGAGCGCAGTACGACTATAGGAGCCCATATGACACTGGCAGAGACTACTCCAGTCAGCAGTACGCTAGGGCTCCCTTTACTACGAAGATGGGGCAGGCAAAGGCACTTAAAGAGGCCAGAATAAGAAGGCCTATGAATGCCTTCATGGTGTGGGCTAAGGTGGAGCGGAAGAAGCTGGCTGATGAGAATCCCGACCTTCATAATGCTGATCTGAGTAAAATGCTAGGTAAGTTTTTTTTTCTTTTTTTAAATAACACTTGACGACAAGACGATACTTTGAGTACGAACTTGACCCTACGCTTTGCAAACAAAAAAAAACCTTTTTTCAACAACTAACTTTAAAGTATTGATGTTAATTCTAATTAAGTAAGGTAGGTAGGTATACTTGTATTATTTCGTTACAAACCCACATAACTTTCCTTTTTACCTAGTGATATGACTCTAAATTAATTGTATGTTATGAATAATTATTTCCTGCTTAGTAAACTGTATTTTAGAAAATAAGGTTACTAAATAATTTCAGGATTTTACACTGAGTTTTTTGTACTTTATTAAATTCCTAATTTTGTGGTTTTCAAATTAATTATTGAATTAATTTGAAAACCAATTAATAAGAAAAAAAAAATTAATTAATTATTCATTTCTGTGATTATTTGGAAAATTATTGGTCCGTCATATTACAAAGATCGTAGATGTTATACCTATGAGTAGGTACCTAAAATAATACATTGTAATATAACACATCAGCAGCTGCCAAATTACTTTTAATTTTTTATAATTTTAAACTCACATTGTATTTTTTAATGTAAATTCAAAAATATGTCTCCCCAACTGAATGGAGTAGGTCTGATAGGAGTAAGACGATATCCATTATTTCGACCTAGCTGTCTTTTTCGCTTACTTTGGGATACAGGCTTGAGTAAGCAGGACAGGAGAATCAAAAATACGGACAGACTTATACAGAGTAAGGCCTAAGTAGTAGAACAAAAAATGGAATGTAATATTAATATCGGATGAGTCAGCGTAAAAGGGCAATCTTCTGTGCGAGGAGATTTGAATTTCTAATATCCAAAACAACATTTCCAATGTTTTTATGTATTTATGAATGCATTGCATTATGGTGATGCCACTTTGATGAGGCTTGACTAGTTCTGATACTAACAAGTTTGAACACAACACAAACTAGTTTAGGAGACACTGACCGTTCCTTTGTCCAAATTTTGAACTTCCCATACATCCCTAATTTCCCATTAAACCTGACAAAAACGCGCTTATAATCTAAATTGGAATTAGGAAACGACAGACAACTAGACCAACTTAAGAAACCATCACGTGCGTTGTGCGAGTCCATAGATTCTCAAACTTTTTGGATCCAAACAAAGAATATGTAACATAGTGCCCGAAAAGGTTCCCGCTGAAATTCAGTATCGTGACATTCTACCTACGCGCTGTCAGGATTTATACTGAGCTGGGACCTTTTTGGCACACACTTGATAGATATCTAACGCAATGTAACTATTCATATCAAACATATTTGCGCGCCTTTTCATCTAATTCATTCGCAGTTGCTCTGATATCTTCAGAGCAACTGTAAAATAAAACAAAATTTTATTTTTTCTGCTTCTGCTACCGCTCTTATTCGCGGTATTCGCCACTGTTAAAAACAGAGTACTAGGCCCAAACTTTGCTTTCAAAACACGACCAATACCCAAAAGTATCGTCAGCAAAAAACTTCATTTGCGAAAGTCAATTAGGTAATCTGTCAGCGTACAGCTTCATTACTATAAATCATGAATACCAAAATAACTCGGCGGATTTTACGAGAAACACATAGCCATAAAAACAAGGAGAGACTTATATTAATTCCATATCAGCACAAGTGTTTCAATATTGCATTCTTCAACGTAAATGGTATGTCAGACATTGGCGAGGCTTGTTAACAACTTAATTAAATATACTAAGTACCGTCAACATTAGCAAATAACGAGTGCGTGGTGCTAGAACTATGTTGAGGTGAGGCGTATTTTAACGATAAAATACACAGAATGTAACTGACACAGACCAGTAACAACATCAAATGTCAAAGATATCGAAACGGTATATCACTCTTATAGTTGGCGAAGACAGACACAGGACATTCAAGTTAGTTAATTTTTTTTTCATATTATTAGTCATTTATTTTATTATTCCATAGCGGTAGAATCACTAGAAAGTACTGAGTTCTGTATTTAAGCAAATATTTACATATAGTTACATTATTTCCTGTGGTTTCTTTGTTTAATTATGTAGTAAAATGAACCGATAATAATTTTGAGTGTATTTTAGTTGATTCAATAGATTTCCTCGTATTTATTCCTCCTTTCTAATATATGATTGTTTTAGTTTATTTTGACTATTATTGGTATATATCATACATTATAAGCCAATTACATGTAGGTAAGTTAAGGGGGTTTTCGATTATAAATTCAATAAAATTTGTCCACGCATTTTCGGTCTTTTTCGTCTATTATTCCCCGATATAATATGCTCTCTCCCGATCAAAAAAAGATCCCGTTTTATGAAAAAGGGTTATTATTATTTTATAAATGTTTAACGTCTGTCATGTGCAAGAAAGAGGACTAATTTAATATTATTTAATCAGTTACTTAAAATTGTAATTATTTTGCAAACTCTACAGCACATTTGCGACCGGTTTTAGAAATGGTCGTTCGCTTACATTTCTGGTCTGGATAGGCATAAAAAGTGGAAAATTCAACATGTCTGCCGTAATTAAGTATACTCACCATACGCAGTTTCCGCGACATCCTTAGGTATTTCACGCCAAAGAATTATGCTAATGGACTTTTAGAAAACATAATTAGTAAGCACCTTGAAATTTTTCCAGGCAGGCTTTCCAAACTTTTTACAGCCCTGAAAATAAACTTTTACCGACTTCTCGAAATACCTAACAATTCAACAATGATGCTTATACAAGAAGGCCTATCATCATCATAATAAAATCATGGTTAAATCTGGACAAATTATGTTTGTATTTAAATGGTATACACTTTAACTCAAAGAGATATAGAGAGGCTGGAGGCGAGGTAAATCAGCTGAACAGAGAAAAAAACCAATGACGAAGTGCTAAAGATCGGTAGGAGAAGAAAGAAACATTTTTGAAAACCATTGAGAATAGCCGTATAAATATGTCAAATCAGGTGACCATATACCTAGCTTCTAATTTATGATGTTGTAATTGATACGAACAGAACGTTAAGATATACAATGTGGCATCTTATGCGGTTCTAATAGGGGGGGTTTTGGGGCAAATATGAATAGTCTGATGTGCTGTACATAATATAGCTCTCTCATTCTTTAGTGGGAGAATTTTAATGAATTGATAGTCCAAAAACTGCCATGTTATAGAAAGTTTTAAAAAACAGGAAGAAGACCTATGATTTATTTTTTCCCAATCTCAACGTTTGTTCCATAATACGAGCCATAGTTGCAACTTATTATGAAATCTCAAGATGGTCCCGATGTTGTACATTTATAGATGAATGATATCATCTGTAACTTCAATACTTCATTGACAAAATTACTGTACACTGGTCATTAATTAAACGCTTATTGACGTGCTAATTAATAAGCAATGAATTAAAATACTTACCCACACCATACAAAATAATAATTATGAATTAAATTATTAATATTTTTCGAAGCGAAGCGTAGTTTGCTAATCATAAATGCGCTTAGCAGATAAAACAGAAATAATTATAGTTCATAAAATGTACATTTTAGTAAACGGGTAAATATAGTTAAACCACAAGCTATAATAATACGGACAATTATTATTCAAACGTTTTCCGAAATACACAGAACCAATTTGTTTACATGGATTAATCACTTTCTAAAATATTCCGTTTTTTTTAAGTCTAATTTTGTTACGCTTTTGACTAGACGTAAAATAATACAAACGCATTAAAACAAAATGTGAAAAATCTTATTCGTTATAAGCTCGATTTCAGGTATGTCACTCAAAAGGAAAAAACACCGATCTATTATTAGTAGTAGTGCATCAGTATTATCGGAACCTGCCGGGTAATTCTGTCTCTAGCCACTGGTAATCCCGCTTGACCGATAAAGCTACTCACTATTACTCATCTCTTCACATGAATAATAACGTGCACGGGGTACACGACTGGTGCATTTACCTCTATCCGGAATGCACTAGAAAACCAAGCCCTATTTTTGTGACGTAAAGATTGAAAATTAAGTGACAGATTCGTCTAAGTTTTAAGGTTGCCTTACTATTTACGGGTACATGGATCTTTATTTTTTATGCCAGTTTTATTTCATTAGAGGCGATACGATCAGCCACCCACGCCGCGTTATAATGACTTGCCATATCTACCGTCAGTCACAGTTAAGTTAGAACAGTAGGTAACACTCAGGGGTTCTATTCCCATATTTTATCTCAATTCTCGATATCACTGCAGCTCGTGATCGTGATTATTAGTTTTTTCCTGAATTTCCCATTTATTTACTAGTATTACTAACTAGCAGTTCCCCGCGACTTTGCCCGCGCCAAAAGTCAGATTTTCCATACAAACATTCATCCTCCATTTTACCCCCCTGATCATTTTATATCGCGACAAAAAGTAGTCTATGTCTTTCTAAGGTCTCAAACTATCTCTGTAGGTACAAAATTTCATTTGAATGGGGCCAGTAGTTTCGGAGCCTATTCAATCCAAGCAAACAAACAAAAAGATCTTTCCTATTTATAATATTAGTGTAGATATACGTGTAATATCAATGCACACAAACAATTAAAAAATTCCTACTTATTATCTCTCTATCTACACTAGATATTTATATTTCTGTTATCATCAGTGGTGTCTATATTCAGCTTCTATTCCAAAAAGTGGCGTTACGATGGTGCTGATGGCAAATAAAGCACTTCAATTTATTATAATTCGATTTCACGTCATATGAATTGAGTTGGCTGATTTCTTCTGCAATAGGTCAGTCAGCTGTGAAATATCATACTTATTTCTATTCTTAATACATTGCAATAAGGTCTAAAACTTAATAAATTAACCGACAGACAACATTTACGCATAAAGGCACCAGTACCGTTAGTTGGCATGCTCTAATTTCGACAATTAGGGACCATTTCGTATATCAAGATGCAAACCGATTTGGTGACAATATTAAGTTAACAACTAAGGCAGTGCTACTGAGTTGGTGATAAGAGCTTAGAATTTAATAATAACACTGGACAACAGTGAATCTGATGCTTGAATCAAGTTTACTTTTACAACGAATATTTCAACGTCAAATAGTATTAGTGTCATTCAAAGACAAAATTACTTGGATCTCTCACTCACGTACATTGCTCAGATCCCAAAGTAAGTCAATTAAGCACTTGTGGTATCACAACAACCAGACCCGAAACAATATGACGACCGTCTTGGTGTAGTGGTTTGCACCACGGACTTCTAAACCAGGCGGTTGTGGGTTCGAATCCCGCGGGGGGCAAATGTCTGTGTGATGAGCACGAGCATTTTTACCTATGTTATGGATGTTTATAAATGTATATAAGTATGTCTATCCGTTATCCTAGTCACCATAGCACAAGCTCACGCTTAGTTTGGGGCTAGGTAATTGGTGTGTTTGTTGAAACAATTTATTTTTATTATTATTATTTTACATACATTGCTCAGATCCCAAAGTAAGTTTATTAATCACTGTGGTATCACAACACCCAGATCCGAAACAATATAGAAAATATGAATTTATATATTGACCCGGCCGGGGATTGAACTCTGGACCTCAGAGATGGCGACCGCGACACCTTGAAAACCGGTGTGCGAGTCACTCTGCTACGGAGGTATGTACCTAGTCATCAAATTATGGCAATGTTAACAATAAGTCAATAAAAGTTTTCTATCATCGATTTGAATCAATCTTCTTGTCTTTGATATCATTTCTTTATTGATATTATTCTCAATCATATAATATCAATTTTTAGCTTACATTTTCATTTGTTATAAGTGTATCCTTGGGGATACAGGAATGCAATGATAAAACTAACATCAAGAACTCAACCAATGTGTCACAGTTTGATATGACAGTAAATAATAGGTCGTCTGGACTAGTGATGTGACATGTTACGTATCCCGACGTCAAGCCCTTTGTTTAGTAATTAGTAATCGAGCTCAAACATAGTACCTACCAATAAGTACAGAAGCACATAAACTCACCCTATATAGGAAATTGTTCTTAACCGATTTTCAACTTTACGTCAAACACAATAAAGAATAATGTTGAATAGAGACAACTTTACGTTTCGTAGTAGGTTAACGTACTTGCGTGTGTGTGCTACTGTGTATGTATTCTGTGGGTTTTCCCATTAATGTATCATAATATTGTTTCTGGAATGCCTAAGCTAAAGTGATGTGTCAATGTAGATTGTGGTGACATTGAGTCTAAGTTTAATTGTATCAGCTTCGCGGCTTCTTGGTTTGGGTGTCTTGTTTAAGTTACATGTCAAAACTACCCTAATGTCGAAGGGGTATTATAAAATTCAAGACTATCTTAATGACGAGAATGTATGGACAGTCCAGCCTGCACCAAACTGATGTACCTACCTGTTTATTTTGATTTGTTTTATTTTTGTGGCAGCTAGTGGTTTGTTCCGGCGTTTCTTCTCAGCACTTGCCAGATTGTCTGTGTCTTGTCTCGAAGCGCTAGTAGGGTCCAAAAGATAAGGAGACATGTTCTGCCCCATATGGGCCATAATTGATTGATATTTTGACGTTCATAAGTGGCATTTTGTGTCCTAAATTGAATAAAGAATTTTTGACTTTGACTTTGACTTTGGTGCTAGGTACTAAGGGACGGTGCCGCAGGGACCGCAACAAATTAAGTATTTCTACTTAAATTCTACTTAATCTACCCTGGAAGCCACCATTCCAACTACTATACCAGCGAGGCAATAAATAGGCATTATTAATATGGTTCTAAGTAAGTAATGTTAGCCTATAAAGATCCCACTGCTGGGAAAAGGCCTCATCTCAACTATGAGGAGGTACGAGCCATACTCCACCACGCTGGCTCAGTGCGGATTGGTGGAGGGGTATCTGTAAGGCAAGTGACAAACCTTGCTGTCAGATGTTATCAAGCCGCCCTAGGGCCTCTGACTTGGCTTAACGACTAAAATCAACTGATATTAGCCGGGACCAACTGCTTAACGTGCGTTTCGAAGCACGGAGATGCTTGTCATTTACGTCGCTTAAATGGTCGGAACGGTCACCCATCCAATTACGACCGCGCCGTAGGTTGCTTAACTTTGTTATCACTACCAAAGCGCTGCCGCCACTGCGCCACAAGCCATCTCAATATCATATGGTTCTAAAGGTAAAATTAAATCTAGAGGTAGAATCAGTGCCGATTGTCCACGTAGCAATTGTAGCAAATGTTACGGGCGTTTGGGGGCCCTGCGCACCAATGTTATTGACCGTAAAACAATATCTATTCTGATAAGAGTGGCAAAATGTTTGTCTTAAGAATTAGGCAGGTCTTTTTCACCACTTCCTCATATAAGTGCATTACTATTTGATAGCCTGGACCCTTGCATGGGGCACGAGGGTGAGTTATTGTTTTTAAAGTCCTGTTGCTGAAATTACAATACAGAGTCCCACTTGAGTTGTATGTGCAGTCGCAGGCGAGCTCAGACTGGGTTTTCCGGATCCGAGACTAGAGTTTATAAAAATATGAAGGGACCGTTCAGCTATATTCTTCACAACCTTAACCTTCGCAAACAGGGCTTACTCTCAAATATATTGCACCACGTCTTCAATGGGCGACCTTGGGGCTCCTTCCTCTATTAATTGGCTAAATTGCACTCCATGTAAGGACGGAATGACATCCTTGTAACGGCAGGCCACGCTGTACATACTTAGTGGCGCTAATTCATACGCTCTTGAGTCATGAGGTCTAGGGATCAGGGTTGGCTGTTCAGAGATTTATTATAATACCCCAAACTGCCCTCGGTCCAGTCAGTTACGGCCTTTACAAGCGGCTGGTCTAAAAGAAGTAAATTCCAACTTCCAATGTTTAGGCCACGATAGCCAAGGCTGGTAGTAGTTAAAATACGTGTTCAATAGATACGCCGGCGTTAGCGACCTGCATCTAGTGCCATCCTACGATCTGTACAAGGTTGTTCTATTTTGATGGTGGACCTCCATCCGAAGCGTAGGACCGGTGTTATTTCTTCTATTGTTAAAGTATCCCTCGTATTTAATTTTTTTATATTACCAGCTTAAGGTGGTACGTAAGTGTAGAAAAGCTTACCCAACGACAGATTAATAATGTATATTAAGTATAGTTTAAATAAACTAAATTCTTCCATTTTTGTATCTTACTGAAAGCATAAATAAATACTAAAACAGGCTTCGAAATCAAATTGAATTTCGCTCACAAAAATTAATCGACTGTGTCATCAGGTGGGCTTCGAATTTAAACTTTACGAAAAGTCGTGTGTTCGCATTAAAGAATTCAGCCTTCTTTTTTATTAATTTATTCTTATTTAAGACTCTACTCTATATTTTAAGTGATATACAGGATGTCTGATCGACAATGTCAGAGCTTTTACAATTAACTACTTTAACTTTTTATTGCACAACACACACAGTAAAATTATGAGAATAATTTTAAGATTTGTAGGGAAGGGTATTTTACTTTTCCTATTTCGAAGTTCATATCCATACTAACAATATTATAAATGCGAAAGTGTGTCTGTCTGTTACCTCTTGATGCTTAAATCACTAAACCGATTGAGATGAAATTTTGTATGGAGACAGTTCGAGACCCTGGAAAGGACATAGGCTACATTTTGTCGCGACATAAAAACATTAAGGGGGTGAAAGTTTATATGGAAAATCCAACTCTTGCGGGCGAAGTCGCGGGGAACCACTAGTAAGTAATAAAGAAAGATGTTGGAGATAAACACATCGTTGCCTCTTAAAAGCTGCAACACCAGTAACCGAACACCCTGTATAAAAGATTATATGCCTTCAGTGACTTATTTACCACCACGATATGCGTACCTGTCTGTCCATCACGCTTACATTAATACAAATATGGTTTGCGAATATTTTTGTCTATACTTATGGCAGTGTTACCTTTTCAATAAATAATTTATAGTTGATATTTAAAATGATTATGTATTTACATAATTTTAAATGTATGAGCAGTTTTTTTAGTAGAGGGAGGCTCTTAACCTTTCTAGGTCTCAAAACGTATGTATTTAAAAAACGTGTTTTTTATGATATTCAATACAATATTTATATTATTTGAAAAAAAAAACTACTAAATATTGCAATGATCTCTATTTATGCATCCATAAGAGACCCCGAGGTATTTGTACCTTCGTAATTGAATAATAAAAACTTAAAGAAGGTATAGTTATTCTATCTCTATCGATCTTTTTCAACACTAATCTTGGTAACATGATTCCTCATCGGGCGAGGAAACATCTAATTACAATTTCTTTATAAAAGGCATCTGTAAAAATTCTTGAAAGAAAAAAGCAAATGTCGGCTGACGGATATGTAATGACTTATTTGTAAATGAGGTCTTTATATGGAGTTAATTTAATCATTTGAATCCTTATTTAGTTAATTGACCGGTTTATGAACTGTCAGGCATTCAGTAGTGACAACATTCTTGGTAGTGATTGTGTTAAAAGTGAGGACTAGGGTACGCACACACTTGATAGTAAGATGTAACATTCTTACAATAGTTTTTACTGAACTTGTGACTACAGCGCCATAACTGCTATCTGTGAGTCGGCAGAAAGAAGAAACTAGATAGGTAGCTAATGCATAAAAGGAGAATTAAGTTCCGTAGTTAGAATAAAAACTACGTGAATAAAAACGATTAATATAACTAAACAAACATTATAAGATATTTGGGTCAAAAAAGGCGTACAATATTCTTTTAGTGCCTAATGGTTGACTGGTAAAAATGCCATAATGTATTAATTCCGCCATTTGTGGGTGTACTGAACCCGTTACTATTCGTGTTTAATTTATATTTTTTTAAAACACTATTGGAACTCCAACCAGAAGACTAGGCTTCTGTACTTTTTCAGGTCAGTTTATGGATTACGATGTTCGCAGAAACAGCTCATGTTAGTAGCCACCTTTACAGTTTATTATGACGCTTTGATTTACAGTGTTTGATGATAAAAGACTGTGAACATGAGTTATACTTGTTACACTTATTAATAGCGATAAATGTTTATTTGAGCTCACTACATAAACGCATAACAACATTAATATCTCGTTTCATTCATGACATTGGAAAAATGAACTTAGAACTGTTGTGTATGTGACGTATTCAGTGTGCTGTAAGAATATTGTAAAACGTAATAAAAGTAAATTTTTCTGTTGACTCATACATTGAAATTTGAGTTGGGAATTAATGATAAAATCTCAGAATAAACAGATTTTTTAGTACATTGACTGGAGTTTTGTTGATGCTAAGTTTTGAGTCAACGAGAAAAGTACGTGTACGAAGAAAGAGATTAACTTTTCTAAGTTATATGGATGATAAACCTCAAAACTTTACCACTTAGATACATTTAGTGGAAAATCATTTAAAAGTGGTAAATATAATACCTCATATAACACGTCGAAAGATGTTTCGGAAGGGGTTAAAATTATAAAGCTGCTATGGACTCGCCTATTTTTAGGAATAAAAGTTTGGTGAGTGATTATAGCCTGATATTGCTAAGTAGGATAGATTATAACTCTAAAAACAACTCCAACCTCCTTTCACCTTGCCTTAACATTAATTACTCATACATAATTAAAGACATCAGGCATATCTTAGATGAATATTTTCTACCGCTCCCTACATTTCGGTAGCATGCCCATTTTCGGCCTGAAACGACTTTTTGCTGCGCACCAAAAATGGTCTGACTCTTTAATATTAGTCTAGATGTCGCAAAAGTGGTCATTTTCGAGATTTGACCCAAGATTTGTGATTATAACGATTCTGTACCGAGTTATGATTGACACTTACAAGTAACTGATGGTTGAAATGTTAGTTTAAAATGAGGTTTCTCTATAAAAGTAGATACTTCATGGGTTTTTCTGAATTTAATGTTGGCCGAAAAATTCGGTGTTATTTATAATAATTTCTTGGGTCAAAATAAATTGCCAAGGACACTATATGCATGTCTACAGGGTGAAGCCAGTTAATTCATTGGTACCTACTCAATACCGGTAGGTATTGAGAAGGCACTGTTCTTATAAAAACGAATTGATTCATAATAATAATAACCTTAGGCATAGTTATTTACCTAAGTAGGTAGGTAAGTACTTATTTGGTTTTGCGTAGTCTTCAGTGAGAATTTTAAAAGTCTTATATTAGGCACGTAATTACTTACTCAAATTGTTTGATTAATAATAGTTACTACTGTTACTAAGCAAATCTCTTGCAAAGCGTTAAGTTTTTCGAGACATTCATTAAGGAAAAATATATTACATTGCTGAATAACTAACTCAAAGTAGATACCTAGCCGAGCACTTACGTTTATGTTAACTTTGATTAAGCGTCTAAATTTTCCGAAAATCTCACGTCAGAAATGAAATGGCAGGTTTTATTCTGGTTTCACTAACGTTCCACCAGTGGGCTAATTACGTAACTCTGTTGCTAACAATTCAGGATTGAAATCGCTTAAAATGATACATTTGACAACTTCAGTTACTCTGTTAAGCTGGCCATTCACGGTCAGTTCAAAACATGACTCCACTTACTAACATAAAAATAATCTAAAAACTGAGTTTCATTCAGTGCTGCTAGAACGCGGGAAATTCCCCACGCAAAGGGGACTTTTAGTTATTTTAATTTAGTGGGTAAAATGGGCAAAAAGGTTTTAGAACCGGTAAAATAGGGGCAATTGTGGAAAAAAAATATAGCCTAGATTTTTTATGCCTATTGCCTAGATTTTTTATTAAAGATATTGAAAACGTAAAATTTTGTTCGTACCTCAGACCGACTAATTAGTATAACGGGCCGTGAATGGCCTACTTTAGCAACAAAACTTTGATTGAAATAATTTCATTCAAAGTTACATAATCCACTACCAGGAAGGCTGCCGCTTATTTTTTAAACTTTCATGATTATAAATGCAATTCCGAAAACAATTAATTTTCTTTATTTTGAAAGCTAACATTACTATCGAGCCGTTCGTATGAAAACTATTATTGTCTCTCTGAAAGCTGTAACTAGTGTGTCCTCCTAGCCGGATTTCGACCACGGCGGCCTATCTCAACAGAGATTAGCCAACTGCGCGGGACATATTATAGGTAGTGCACAAGTGTGTGCGCAATACACAGGTGCACTCTCTGTTTCTTCACTCTCATAATTCGGTAACTATTGCAATGATAAAGCAATCGTGTTGAGGGGTAGGCTTTCTGAAAGTACCGAGTGGCAATAGGAAACGCTCGTTCCTTCATAGAAAACGGTTCTGGACACCTACTTTACTTTCCAAATAGTTGCTTGGTACAGTCACCAACATATGCCGACCTCATAAATTACACAATCTTAACCGATTTTCGTCTTTACGTCTATCGTAATAGGGTTCGATAATTGAGAAAAATCTATGTTTCAGTACGGTCGTGTGTGCAGCACGTCTCATTATTTGGCGAATTCGGCCTAGGCACGCGCTTCCTCGAAACCTAGTCTGTTACACACGAAAACCGTTCCAGGAATACGCTAAAGGCAACCGCTGGACATTCGTGCGCAAGAGTGGTTAGGTATATTTGCTTAAGTTATGTTTACGCGTTTAAATAAAATGTATAAAATATAAGCGAAGTTATCCGTAAAAATGTGCTTTATTGAACAACTTAATAAAGGAGGTTGGTCAATGATGGTGGATTTAATGATTTGTGGTATTTGGCTGGTGAGCGTTTTTAGCTTGGTTTAAAAAAATGGACCAGCTCGCACCAGCACAATTTCTGTATCTAAACATTCTTTTTAAAGAGGCTTTGACAATAGTGACTGAGTTTCTTGTGCTGCTTCCTCTCAGCACTAGCCTACAATTTGTCCCAAAGCAGTGATAGGGCTAAAAAAATATATGTTGGGACATGTATAAGTGTCCCCTGTGGGCCTACATACATAAAATGAAATTTAATAAAAATGCAGTATGTACTATTGGAATTTAGTTTTGCTATGACTATAGGCTATCGTATCTACCGTGACCGTATAGAAAACAATTACTCACTTCTGTCTGTGACTGTACTCATCGCGATTCCGCGCACGTCAACTATAATAATACAATTAATTCAGTTTGTCACATCTGATAACCGTGGCAAACTTAAACATGCGGCATCATAGTTCTAATCACGTGGAGATACGATCTAAAATCGTTTATGTGGCTCAGTCTAAGTTTGTGTTAGTAATATAAGTAGTATAGTTAGTGTGACTCGACTTGGGAGGTAGACTACAGGGAATCTGTAAACTACGTTTTATTTACAAGTTATTCATCAATATTTCTGGATGTGATATTTTATAGAAGTGTAAAATATTCCTGAATTACTGTTTGTACTACGTGCCTGTATCAATCATCAAATTGTTCTAAAAAAGAGTCACTATTATTAATATAAATTTATGTCCTCAAGTTTAAACGTTGAAATCAACGTACGTATTAATAGATCCTTACATAAGAAACCCTAGACAATTTTGACATTATTGCTGGTCCAAATGAATCCGATAGACAGGGCTTGAACCCTCGACTTGATCTTTAATTTCTGATAAAAGTGCCGATGAGATAAAAAAAAAAATGTACTACCAGTTTTGCCCCATCTCCTTCAGTCCATTAACGACATGTGCAATTTCACGGCATCGATGTATGGGTTGGCTACCATATTACCAGTGATTTATTTGCACCATATCGAGACTGCGACAGACCACCTCACTAAGTGTGAATAACTGATTGGTATCATACTCTTAAAGGCTGGAGTGGCATTCTCCTCTCAGCATGAGATCAAAACTGAGTTTCATTGCAGATTAAACTATAACTTCTGGGAATATGGTTTCATATTGATTGGGTGAAAATTGGTTCACATCAGTTATAAAGTTATGACATATAAGATCTAAAGGATAGGGTGCGAAATGGAATGGTGTAGGTTTTTGGTGCTAAAGGTGTGTTGTTAATAAGCATCTAGTTAAGCTCATTGCACACAGAACCTTGATGACTAATGTTGTTGCAAAATAATTAGGGTCAGCTCTTGGTATTAGGTTTTTATGGTTTATTGATACTCGTAATAAACATTTTCGCAAAAAATAACCTTAAGCAATTCTCTCCTGCCTACTTTACTATGCCTCGCTTTTTAGCCTAAAAATACAATTTGAAGTTGTCTACTTTGGAAATAGGTCATACTCTTTTCTTGTCCATTTGTCTTCTTATTAATTTCTTCTTGAAACAGAACATTTACAGGGTTCCGTAGTCCAAACCAGAGCTGTCAATAACTATCGGTAATAGAGCTGCTATAACTCCAATTACCAAAAAACGTTACAGGCGTTCATATCGCGAATAATAGTATAGTCTTGCCCAAAACCAGAGTTTAAAACCAACCATAGCTAGTTGCTTGACTAATCTACTCGTATTTTAAAACCCTACTTAATTTTAAAGAGTTAGTAAACACGGCTACTCATGTTCGCCATAACATCTCAACGTACCTAGCCGAGTGCTAACCGGTTTGACTAGCCCTCAATTAAAGCATGTAATTGCCCAATAACACACTTAGAGCGCCTACGCGATGAATAGACTTGTTAAGTATGCCGACTGTATCTATTGAAAATTGAAATGAAAACTGTAATTATTGGTTGTGAAGGTTCGGTGCGCCTTGATTGGAAGGTAGTGATTTCATTGATTGACTAATCAGGGCCTGAGTGCCTTGATGGTCTAGTAGTCAGCATGCGGCTTCTCTCCAAGAGGTACCTAGTTTAAATCCTGGGTTAGGGCGATGTCGGGCTTTTCTGTCTTGAAATAATACGAGGGTGGCACCTCGGAAACCTCGTGCTTTTAAACTAAAGCCGTTGGTCCTGCACCTGATATCTCTCCGGTCATGTCGAATTCCCTCTCACCGAACTGTGAGAGTGAAGGAACAAAGATTGCACCGGCTATTTGCGCACATACTTGTGCACTATACGTAGTATCTTCCGTGCAGTTAGCTATTCTCTGTTGAGATTGTTCGCCGTAGTAAAAATACGGCTGGGAGGACAAACTATTAGGGAATTTAATTTTTATTTAAAAAAATGCATTTCGTTGATATACTTACTTCCTAAAAATGTCAAACTTAGTCACCGTTATTACAAAAACTTAGTTAACTTTTAAGCCAGGACTATGCTTTTAGCTAGCCAATTAGAAAAGCGTTTCTCTATTGGGTTATGTCACGAATGTGTCATTCATTCCTCTGTTGTCGGCTAATATTTAGACCTAATTGAAAGGTCTATTTTTTTTGTAATCACACCGAGTGTGTTTAAAATTACGCCTACCACTTGCCACCTATTACTTACATACTGCTTTACTAGATAAGGTTTTACTCGAGTTCATAAACGCTATGTAAAGTATACCTACTTATTACTTATATTAGTCCTACTTTCGCATACCAAGAACACGCAATAAAAAATAGAGAACACATAATGTGTTAGCAAGGTTACTAACGATTGAGATCAATTGCTCAACGCGCAAGAAAATATTTCCCAGACGTGCAAATCGATTCTTAGTTCCCATAGATCGCGATTTTCTCAAAAAGCGCCACAATCGATTGTCGGGAAATCGATTGAGTAGCAATAATAATTTGTCGTCGCTATCTGTTGAGTTCGCCTACTTATAATAAAATAATGTATTCGAAGGAGCCTACGTGCGCGCGTAGGCGCATATTCGGATTGAGACGTCTTGATACTTGCATCGTTTGTTGAGGAGACTGACGTGGCGGAGTTTAAAATAGTTTGTTAACAATGAAGTACGATACAAAATCGTAGAGAACCTTTATTATGAAACTACTTTATACATGTCTGATAAAGCTTTTTTATACTAACACGTTATTAATGTTTGTATAGTGGCCAGCACATGACTATACATTTTTGTCGCAGAATCACTTCTAATACAACTGCATAAGATGTTACAATGTTTACCTTGAACGTGCTGTCGTCCATACTAGATACACACAGATTTATGTTAAATAAAAGTTATGTATGTAAGTATACAATCGATAAAGATGGAAGAAAGATAAAACTGGGATTTTTCTAACACAGTTACACACCTAATACTTCTTTCTAGCAGCAGAAATATTTATTACATTTTTAAGCTAAGTGTAGGTATATATATTCTATTTAACTCGTCATAAATGAATTTAGAGTTCCATTTTGTTTAAAATATCTTAAATTTTGGTATTGTGTTAAAAAAGCGTGTTTCTTCTAGCATTATGCATTCGCGACTCGCTCATTAATTTATTAACGAGGAGAGCTGACGCATTGGTCACTCAAATATTTTTGAACACGCAACGATCAAAAACATACATCCACGTACACCAAACGAAACGCAATCAAAACTTGGTAAGCGGCGTTTGTATATAGTTTTGTATAAACTGTACTGTTTTATACGTACCTATGTGAGCGGTGTCGTGACCCTATTGCGTGTGTGAGTCATGGCAACTCGGCGCGTGCGCATTTTGAGGTTTTAAATTTCGAATTTGCATTTCGACGATAAGGCATGTCGTGATTGTGGCTACTAGCTAAACGTAATTCGACAGGAAATAACTTGATCGTTATTACTTTTATGAGCCGGTAATACGAAGAGCTAATGGCAACGACCTAACTTTGTCTGTCTGTAGTTCCAAAAAGTATGTAGCCCACCCAGAGTCCGCGCAAATGTTGATTTACTATTACAAACTTTCAACCCCTTTTCACCCCCTTAGAGGATAATTTCTGGGATAAAACTATCCTATCTCGGGACTCAATCTATCTCTATTACCATATTGCATCTAAATCGGTTAAGCTGTTTAATCGTGAAGAGATAACGACAGATACACACTTTCGCATAGCTAGCATATAACTAGCATGGATAACAATCGTGCATTATCGCTTTGAACGTTCATTTCATCAATCTTTAGAATCATAAATGCAAAATTATGTAACTCTGTCTTTTTCTCTATCTGTTACCTTGTCATACCTACCTAACTTCATGGCTAACTTATAGTCTAATGTTATTTGACAAGTCCCTAAGTCCACAGATTCTCAAAATTGTTTTACCTTTCACCCTCTTAACCATTCTAATGCACCCAAACTTTTTTACTGCAGTACCTTTTTTTGAACTATAATCAATTTTTATTTTTATAGCAAATAAAACCCTTTTCAAAGCCTACAGCTCCCCAAGGAAGCCCCCATTGAGAAACCCTGGCCTATCTCGTCCACACACAATAAAAATATTTTTAGTTCCTTAGTTTGGTGTTACCCATCGACTTGAAAAAATATGGACTCCGTACCGCGATACTAAAGAGTGAAGCAGGGTTCAAGCCTGTGTGTTTGAGATCATAGGGTTATAATGGCAGCCGACCGGCTTACTTTGGTGTGAGTGTGTGCGTGAGAAGATCGTGAATTTACGATGATGACTGGCTTACTTTGGTGCTTCAGTTTTAATGTAGGCGACAGGGAGTCCGTATTTTTATTCACGTCGATGGTGTTACTTACAGCTTTCGTCAAAACAGTAGTGTGGTCCTCAATTTAGACGATAAGCTTCTTGTCTAAACAACATTTTTACTACCATACGTTACCCGTAGGCGTTGAATAACGATCGGATTTATATCATAAACTGACAAGACAAATAAATATGCTATGCGATTACACTAATGGTTCTAACCTAGTATTTGAGAATATACGACCTAACACATTTGCAAATGCAAATGAAAATGACGTAACTATTTTGAAAAGGATGTAACTCCTAATGTTTGCGACGGACTAATGCCCGTTTCAAAGTAGCCGATTCAATTGGAAACATGTAATGAAGACCTGTTCGGATTTATTTACGATTTAGTTTGAAGACAAATTTAACTGTGGTGAATCAAGTGTTAATTAATCAGAGTTTCGCTGACATCAGCTCGGTATTGCCTTTGACTAACTTGCTTAAAGCTAAGAGGATCAGAGGTAATTGTAAAGAGCTTGTTACTTACTACTTATTAGTATTACTTATTAGTATAGGATAGTGGTGAAAAATAAAGATAAGAATATCATAATACTAATTCATCTGGCTTATAAAATTTTAATTTATGGCAAAGGAGTTTCAGGATGTTAAAAGTAGGTATACTTAAACAACTGTTCAAATGTACCTACCTTCGCTAGGAGCTTGAAACTTATTTTCAGAATACTTAGTAACTATTTAAATAATCATTTATTAAATAAGAGGTGACAATTTACAATAGATTGAGAAAGACTAGCATCTGAGCCAGGCTAGAAGTCTGTACTCTTCTCTCTTGACAGTATTTATTTAGGTCAGTGAATAGAGAATCTAGGATAACAAATAGCAGAATTCGTATTTATTTTGTCTACAAGCGTTTTAATTTTTGCGCCTAGGCGAAGGATTATGCATTTTTCCTGTCAGGTAGCCCCGCTCTATTCACTGAATTATAAAAACTGAGCCGAAGTAACCTAGGTTTCATTTTCAAGGACTTAAGAGCATCATAAATCATAAATAATGTTTGAGAAAGTATGTAGCCTTACTTGACGTTTACCTCGTTAATTGATTCGCATAACTATGGCCAAATCGTAGTCTCCCACTTCACTTACACGAGACTAGCCTGGACATGGGTTTTCTCTATTTTTTGTACACCTAGGAGTTATGGCCAATCAGGGCCAAAGACCAAAAGAAAATAGATGCATTTGAGATACGCTGCTACGCATAATACTACTGGATCAAGTTTGTATAAAGACTTGACTCTCAACAATTTGTTACCAAAGAATCCTCCAATTGGTCACATTGCTCGTCGTCAACCGTATAACATTGACAAATTGGTTGAGGTGGGCAAAGTAAAGGTAAAAAACCCCGCAACCGGTCACCAAGCCGCTGGTGTGACCAAATGACCGCTCTCACTGGTCTCTCTGTAACCACCCTACGAGAATCCAAACAGCGAGAGAAATGAAGCGAATTATAGCACACATGAAAGACTTTCATCAGGGACACGACCTTCAGTATAAAGAATACGACAAAGAAGTAGCCTTGCTTATTTCTAGAGAAAAGAATCCTTGCCAAAAAGTTATCTTAGAGTGTCAGTCCATCCATTGTAGAGACCCAGCAGAGTATTTTTTATTGAACAACCACCTCGCCCCCAATGCAGGTATTGCAGATTGATATGCACTGCAGGAGTATCTGAACTATATATCCTGATATCTATGCATGTGGTCTTCAATAAAAATTACATACAAGTTAATGCCCTCACTCACGTACGCAACATGAGTCAATCGATATAAAATCGCTAATAACCAGACGTACTTACCAACAACAATCGAGAACTTATCGATTCACCGATTGTCTTGCGACGCGTGCCAAACCGACTCTATTCGTGGGGGCATACGATTAATTTATTTATTGAAATCAATACTAATATCTGCCCAGACAATGGTTCCAAATGAAAATGCGTATTCGCTTATGGAATGTCGGAATGCTAAGCGGAGCGGCGTCATTTCAATACACCATTTTGCATTCGATTTTGAGGTTATTAGATGCAATCGGAATGCCGGCCGCCATTTTGGAGTTCGTTCGGCTGTATTCGGGCATCATCGGGATCGGTCGGTTGCTTTTGGCAAGTGACGCGTGTGTGGCGGTTTGTCATAGATTTCTGGGAAGATATTGCTTGTCAACAGGGAAATCGTTTGAATTAATATCTTGGTTGTCATCTCTGGCGTCAATATTTTGCAATGCAAATTACAGGTTAGAGTAGGTACCAGTGATGGTCAAACGCTGGTAGATGGTTATTCTGCTACAACAGTAGGTACTAACGAGTAATTGGGGTCGTCTTAGGGGGCAGGTTATCACAGACTGTGTTATTACTGTATATCATCTATGTTTATTTACTATTACGGTTCGTTTAGCTGCTAATGCATAATATAAACCGACCTTTACGTACCTTTATATATTTTCAATCAAATTCGTTCTTTTTAGTGTTCCGTAATTCAAAAGGAAAAAGGGACCTCTATATGATCACTTCGTTTGTCCGTCTTTAATTATCATCAAATACTTATCCCCTGAAAATGTAAAAAATCAAGCTTCTAAAAGTAACGCAAAGAAACGGTTATTTTAGTGGTATTTTCAAACATTTATCAGGGTAATCAAAATCTATAGGGGACTTTTAATAGACCTAGTCATAAATTTGTGCAAGTCTTACAACACAAGTAAAGGAAAAAGTCCGAAAACCCCGTGGTAAAAGGTATTATGATATGTACGGAATCCTTAGTGCACGAGTCCGACTCGTACTTGGTCGGTTTTTATACTTCTTTTTTCTGCCAATATCTAAGAGTAATTCTGTCCTAAACCGCAAAATGCTACCAATATAATTAAAAACCGAATAGATCACTATCAGCCCATTGCAAATATATCTGATAAAACCAGCATCTTGGCACATGAGCAAGTCTTCGCGGTTCCATAACAGGTACCCGAGTGACCCGACTGTTATAGAAATGTTCCATATACGGAACGCTTACTTATTCGCGTAATGTAAAGTGGGTGACTGGTGTGGAACATTTTTCTAAGAGCGTTTTTAGTAGTTTAAAGTATTGCACCTTTTTAAATTACAAGCTTAACTCCTTCTCAATAATACTAATAACTCGAGGCGACCTAAAACGATTCGATTTCTGTTTGACAAACATAATTACCCTTACGAAAGTTTAAGAGTTTTTATTTTTGACGGTTGCTTGCCTTTTACGATTAATGAGACAGTTTTTTTTTAATTATGAATTATGGGAAGGCTAGAGACCATTCTTAGGAAAAAGTATCATACTGGCGAGATTCTTGACGTCCAAAATAATTTTATGACTGGTAGTTTTGGAACCACCCAGTGATTCATATCAAGTTGTTTTAAGTGCGTACATATTATTGATTAAAGTTCAGCCTGTGGTACACTATCGATGACGTGATTAACGACAAACATTTTTAAAATATTGCTAATGTTCAAGAATTGCATATCATCTTACTTGCCTGTTTTACTGGGGATACAGATACCGTGTAACAGTAAACAGTAAGTTTATCGTTTAGAACCACTTGTACTACACAAAGAAAATACTATTACTTCCAGAAAAGAATATAATATCACTTTAATCAGCTAGATCAGCAAGATCAAGATCAAGCTATAAATTCCACAGATAATATCGCCGGCAAATCAATCCATCAAAAGTTTTTTCCCTTCCTCAGCCCTTCGTATACAGCTGCCTTAATTAAATATTAATCGACAGACACATTTGCACGTTACTATATGTCCTGTGTCTACCTACCGTGGTGACGAGTCCGTTAGGACTACCACAAACGAGGTTCGAACTGGGTAGGTATAATATAATAATAAATAAATAAAATCTTTAATCTCAAGGTAAATGCTACATGGGTTGGTACTTATTATTTTAGGTTGAATAGAAACCTGTGTTAGAAGGGTACCCTCAACGCATCAAGGATTAATTATTAAAATTCACATTTCCATACCCTCCTAAAGCCATAATTTTCATGGCTTCAGTGAGCTTTGAAAACTGTCAAAATTAAATATATAATTATGATATATTATTATATAAAGAAAAATATTATTTAAAAACACCTAAAAATGACTGTATGTCTCACCTAATACTGTTAAAATTAATAAAAAATATGTAAATTTTCAGCTACGGCGTACCCAATTTAAAATCATCATTATTGCACTGAAATGAACACTGAATGTGTTCATTTCAGTGCAAATAGTATTAAGTAAAAAATGCGGCTTTTATATGAATGCCAACAACTTTCCGGTCCTTCCGATTTTAGATGAGGTCTTGTGGTAAACGATATTTATATAATACCTTAGTTTGACAGCACAGAGAAGGTAAGAGAGAAGCACAGCTAAATAACATCGTAATTCCCAATCGTTCAAGGATTTCCGAGTTCTTATTTTCTAATCTAAGCAATTTTCCTAGTTTTTGAGTGTAAATATATATTCAAAAGTTTTTTGATCATCTACAGGCAGCGCTTTTCAAGTGCTTTTGCCAAAACTCCTAATTCTTAAGCACTTTTGCATCGTTTGCGTACGGCCTAAGTGATCCAGCAAGATCCGCACGTTGTATGCCCTACAACAACCACTACCTACCACGTTGACGTGTGTCGACTCCCTTAGTGATGAGTCACGTCCGTCGTACGTCAGATGTCATATGTTTACGTATGCGCGCGCGTGCATTATCCTGATTTTTCCTTCTGGTTTTTTATGATTTCCTGGTACTGTGGCCGTTGATTTTGAAGTTTTTCTTTTAGTTTTTACAATGATAGTGAAATTTTAATAGGTAGAAAAGCACTTGCCAATTGTTTGTGTCTTGTCTCGAACCGTAGGGGCCAAATTATATGGAGACGTGGTTCTGAACTCTTCTTTCATCTGGGCTCATTTATCTTTTTATTGACGTTCATAAGTGGCATCTTCGTCCTAAATTACATAAATATTTTAATTTGATTTGATTTAAGTAGTAGATATAAACATACTGTTTTTATTAAGGAAATGAAACCCTTACTAACCTAATGGACGCATCATTTATTTAAAATGTTTGTGTTACAATTTAGTGGAAATCAATTTCACTTCCAGTATCACTGCTTTATCTCAGACAAAACAACAATAAATCTGTTCTATTACTCTATTTCGCACCCTCTACCCCATTTTAAAGATACACAGCCAAAGTCCGTACTACACCGTGCAACCGGCGAACATTATCCACAGCATCTGCCCGATATTTCCCGCTATCAACTATTAAATGGTTTAATTCCAACGCACGCGCAGCGCGCCGATTGGCCCGTCCGACCGTCCGCCATTGGCCGGCGGGCGGCGAGCTCAAAGCTACGAGAGGCGGCGACCCGAGTTGTCAGGTGTCCATACTATGAATATAGAGGCACTGGCTTTTATGGAAATTGTCTTTGGCCAGCGAATTTTATCTGCCGAATGAGAGAAGTGAAGGATGCGAATGCGGACCGAAAGATACAATCGGTAGCATACTGGGGTTTGGGCTTTTGAGTGCACCGGCTACTGTACATCCAAGATTTGGGGTGGATTAATTTTATTGATCACAAAGTGTTGGTTTTGTGTGATCACAAAGTGTTTCTAATAAGCTATTAAGGAAAGATAGTGATTTTGAATGACTGAATGTCAAATTCAACAAATCTATTGAGCACCAGAGAGATGGTACTTGTAGGGACGAATTCAGAGTTTTTTGACAAGTCAACCAAAAGAAAATAAGAACTTATTACATTGTTGAAAGGCCTACAGATGTAAGTAGGTACTCAATTCTAATTATCCATCGTGCTAGGGCCTACACAAAATGGCCAAAAAGAATTAATGGTATATTATCTTTATAAATTACAATTTTCTTAACATCAGTTATCATTCTTTATGGTTTCAAAAGTTAATTACCTAATTGACCTGTAGTATTGTATTTTCTGCAGTACCTTTATTATTAAGCCGTTTTGCATATTATAGAGGCTACAACAGCTAATAGTGAGACTTCGGCGTGCAGATTTGCATCCACAAGATGGATTGCCTAGTTCATATTCTTGATATGCAGTATTAATTTGACTGAGTTAATTTGTAACATCGTAGCTAGTTTACATAAATGCATGTCGCTTGCTATTAATTTCAAAGGAGTAAATTTTCATAACCATAAGTACTTATTTACATACATGTTGTTCAATCTATCCACAACAGAGCAGGCTACTTAAGCAACAGGGTTTAAAACTCTTTTGTTACTTAAGTGACTGACAGACTGCCGGCCGAACTACTGCTCATAGGAAGCTGAAGTTTTGCTTGTAGGTTCCTTAGGAAGCGCTTAGAGAAGATTTGTTTGGCATTCCTACCAAAATCAAAAATAACCGAAACGGGTGGCCAAATTGACATAAAATTACATGGTGTAATGCTGATTACAATTTAATCAGATTTTGAATTTTAAATAAAAAACTTAATACATTTCTTGTTCCAAAGTTTTAATTTAACCTAGCACCCAATGCCAAGATAAAATCAAGCCCTTGACAAAGTGATTCAAAGAGGAAATGGCTCCGCTTTTTTGCCCCTGTCTCTAGCGTGCTGAAAATCATTTGAGGAAAATCGAATTTAATCAAGTTTTAACGGCATGCAAATTGCCACTAATTATACGGTACATGCATTGATCACTCAGTAGATTTAACAAAGGTAGGCAGGCAGAAATATAATTGCACGATCAGGCATAATTAAACCATAACAAACGACAAATATCTGTCAAACTTCATAAACTATTTTGACGTTTGGTTAAGGTTAGAAAGGTGATAAAAAAAGTCATAAAAGTCATTTATTTATGCATGAAGACCCACAGGCGGCACTTATACACGTCGCAACATATAAATATTTTTAAGCCCTACCACTGCTTCGGGACAAATTGTGCGCTAGTGCTGAGAAGAAGCAGCGCAAAAAAAATCAGTCAATATTGTCAGAGCCTCTTTTAAAAAGAATGAATGTACAGAAATTGTGCTGGTGCGAGCTGGTCCACACGTTTACATCATTCAAATAATCGTCTACTTTATAATAGCCTGTGTCAATAGGGTATCCTTAATAAATGATTTAAATTTCTTAATCAGTAACTCTACAATATGTTTGGTATTTTGTTAAAAAACACACACACGTGCACATTTTCCCATAAAAGAAAAGACCAACTTTTTGAACTTTTTGAAGAATTGTGGAAGTGTGGAGCCTTGGTTAGCTGCCATGTGATCCATACTATGATTTTAATAATGAGCAAGAATATGAAGTCATGATTAAGTCAATCAGTTTTATTACGATCAGAACACAATGGATTTTGGAGCGCGCCATGCCCATTTTTCGATTCATAAACTAATAATGGACGACCATAATTTTCGTCGCCATTTTGGGCAAAGACAGTCTTTCTTAATGCCAATGACACCGCATACATTAACCGAAGTGATGTAGCACATATATGTTTTAGCATATAGGTAGTTAAATATGCTAATGATTGGTAATGTGCCGAATGTGTTAGTGTCTCAAAAAATGATTTCTTTTGATGCTGTGGTTCCGTGAGATTAATTACGTTTTTATTCCTGTAAATTTTTATTATAAAAAAGAAAATTCTGAACATTTAACTGCTGTCTCCTTCCACTTAAAACTTACTTCGTAGTATTATAAAGATTTTATACTAATAAAACTTTCAATGACATTTTCTGATCCAAGACGATGCATGGTATTCTGGATTAACCTTCCATGTCCTTTTTTCCTTAGTAAGGCATGTGCGAATTATTTAAATTAGCGCTACCTAGATATGAAATGCACTTGTGGGTTTTTTATTCAACTGACTGACCCCAAAAATAGTGTACCGTTAGCATTCGCGAGTGGGAGGCAATGAATGGGGTTCTGACGTTCAATAAGACTCATTCTGTAGAGACTCGTGTTCTCCGAACTTGCTTCGTTCGAACAGGGCTGTCAAACACTGTAATCATTTGCTGCTTCTTGCCTGAGTAAAAACGTGGTGGATGGAAATCAAAGATTGCATAAAAATTACTTTACAGCTACTACCTCTGCAATGTATCATCTAAGCGAGTCCTCTCAGTCTTTGCTTGACTGACTCCATATCATAATATGGTGGTGGGGTCTGTCCTCGACATGTTCTGTCCATACATATCCATATATTCTGCTCTCCGTCATGTCATTCAGCATTAAATCTCTTTAAATAAACTTGTATAAAATATTACGTGATGTGAAATGTATACTTAACATTGAAGTTAAAGTAAACAAACCACAAGTTACCACTATCCACTCTACTTATGCGATAAACATTTTAACAGGACTCAGTAGGTATTTTAATACCGATGGCTAGTCAATCTATTTTTATTTTATCTTCACTTGCCAAAAGAAAGTGCCAACCCTACTCCAGATCAGACAACTGCCAAAAACCTTAAGCGCCCTGTCATAAGGCTGACATTCCAACCATTTTCTACATCACGGTGCCAAGGTGTGAACTGTGGAACCGTCGGAAGGGTGTGCCGGGTGGTGATGATTCTATTCTCTTCGTGTTCTTTTTGACAGTGACAGCTGTCAACATAAGCTTCATGTTTGATGCGCACGTGTCGATTTGATCAGAGATTGAATGAAGGCTTTTTAATTGATCGTTTTAGGCCATCAAAAAAAGATAAGGTGTGTTTTGAAGCGTAGATACTCTTTGGTCCTCGTTGGCCCATTTGCACAATCCAGGGTTAGCTTAACTTGATTTAAAATTATCGTTCTGTTTTTATCAGTTTCTTTGATGTGGGTAGTGACCAGAACTTTACCAAGAATTTTTAATCCCTAATTTTGAACTTTAGTATGTGGACTTATATGCATAACAAACAAGTTATTAAACTCATTTAATTTAACTGTGTTATTTTATATGTTTTGTAAACGTGTTTAACCTTTTGTATTTTGTTTTCAGGTAAGTTGAACATAATTGTTTCTACATGAGATTGCATGTAAGTACCAAACGCTTCTAACCATAACTGAAAATATAAGAAATGATTTTAATACTAAGTTTTCCAACAATAAGTGAAACTGGCTGCAATGGAAAATTCTGTCAACTGAGAATTTCCTCATTTGAATATTAATTTTAGTGATCGTTATATCGTTGCGTGATGAGGTCGTGGGGTAGGTAGGAAGTTTGAACAAGGCTGCCAATCATTCAAACTAAAACAAACTGATTATCTTGTTAATTATTTGTTTGTAATTAACAGTTTTAATAACAAGACTATTAGGTTACTTTTTAAGCCTTTGACTGCCACGAAACTAGACACAATAGAAAAACATTGTTTGGGGGTCACCGGTGACCACCATGGCGCTCAATGTGTTGAATGACGGTAGTTGTAAAGGACGTCCAAAAGACGATGATCGAATTAAGTTGGTCTTAAACGTTTATCCCTGAGTATGAGAGCTTCTGAAATCGTAAGAAATTGACGCCATTTTAGAAGGAAGAAATAGAAAATTCTCCATACTAATTAAATAAAAAATTCTTCATACTAAATAAATTATAACTTCGGGACTTGTGTTCAGGCTTTACAGGTCTGTAATACCCAAACACATTTCGTTCGATGATTTTTTCAAGGTTATAAAGCGCCATAATTTATAACAAATCTTTAAGTGGTTTCTTGGATACGGCAAATAACGAAAATCTTCTACTTCAATCATACGACGCTGAAACATAGGACCGTAATCACTCTTAAACTTTCGCGTTTCATTATTAGAACACATTAAAACGGGGATTAACGCGACGGATAGTAGGTAAAACATTATATACCTTTAATTTTTGCCTGACGTTTCGACCGGGTTGCACCGATCGAGTCTGCCTGTGACCACGATCGGTGCAACCCGGTCGAAACGTCAGGCAAAAATTAAAGGTATATAATGTTTTACCTACTATCCGTCGCGTTAATCCCCGTTTTAATGTGTTCTACATAGGACCGTAGCCAAGTGGCAATTTATTCTCAAGCGAAGTTCGTTTTCGCTAACAAAATGTATGAAACTGGCATAGGCCATCGAAACATCACGTGACTTTTGCATACATATTTTTACCTTCATTGGCGATAACGAAGTTCGCTTCAGAACTATTGCCATTTGGCTACTGGCCCTGCTCATCTTATTCATGACGCCATAAGGCTTCCCATGCACGCGCGGTCGTGACGGGTGACGCGTGTCGCGTCGCGCGGTGACAGAGCCGCTTTGTATGGCCGGCCTTATTTGCAATTGTCTGTGAGTAGGACAGAAATCTACGTTGGTGGCACTCTAGTTATGTTTTCGTTGTAACAAGATTTAGTTATAACTATGAAACCAAACGTCAAAAAGTTTTGTATGGAATCCGACACATTTTTATTATTGTTGTACAATATTATGTTACGGAATTTATTGATAGTCGTTTTAAGGCTTTGTTACTAAACAGTCTATCTCATCGAACTATGTTAAAAGAAAACGAAAAGTCAAATTTAATCCGTTTTGACTTATTAAGTGTCTCTCCAATCTTTTTAAATAATAATAATAAATGTTTATTTCGGACAGCGTGGTCCATATTTGTTAGTAACAGAGTAACTTAAGGCTAGTGTTAGTACATACTTATTAAATTTTAAACTATTTTGTAATAATTTTACGTGCAATTAAAGGAATATCATTTTTAAAGGACCGTCGGTGAGATCAGAACCTTCTGCGTGAGCTCGCTCCACCTTCGACTCTGTCTACGTAACGTCTGGCTTAGAGATTAAACAACACACCCATTTCAATCTAATAAATAAATAAAAAACAAGATTGAACCCTACAAAAACCTCTATACAGCTGAGATCTAATACTAATTGAAGTTTGTTTTATTTGTTTCTTTCATAGAAAATGTTTGCGATATATTTTAGCATTTTTCGTTCTTAGTTGTCCCATATGACTATGATCCTTTATATTTTTTTTGAAAATAGATAGTTACAAAATGGAATCAAAATTTGTTTTGCATTTCGAATACCTAGCCTGCTACTATGTAGTTTATATAATTTAAACAATACTACAACATTTTCAGCCACAATTATAATCTAACAGGTAAACTAAACAGTAGCATTAGAAGCATTACTCGTATAGCCGAGCGTGCGCGCACGCAGCCGTGCATACAAATGCACGAACCGCGCCTTTGAAGTTCAAATGTCGGCGATTTAAATAAAATATTAGTTGCAATTAACAAGTAATTATTATAAATTCATCGAGCTAAGCACCTAGAGAGGTTTTACTGTGATTTATAATAGAAACGTGCCTCCGATACGATTACCTTCCTACTAGTACCTACGGATGAAGAAAACTAGTAGTGAAACTATGTCTATAGTTTCACTACTATTTTTCTTCATCCGTAGGTACTCCCTAGGTAATTTTATAAATACCCATGAAAAAAATTTCAATATCAAAAGTTTTACAAACTGCAATTAAATCGAGAAATTAGTGAAAAAAATAAAATAATAGAACTCTACTCTTATTTTATTTAGGGTTTAGGTAATCACAAAAATTAAAAAAAACGAAATATTTGCGTTTTTGATACTGTTGCATTCGAGGTCACAAGCTTGGATCATTCATTGGATCAACATCATAAACAAGTCTGCAAAAAATCAGAACTACCAGATTTGACGCCTACGACCCCATACTTTCAGACGTCAAAGTTACTGGACTAATAAACTTAAGAGCTCTTGTCTGAGCGGTCATGTCGTTTGGGAATAGTCATTACAAGAAAGTACTTATTTTGACGTTCTTTATCTTATTATTTGCTAACTTTTTCACCATTGCAACTCCTTACTGTCGACAGGAAACCCTAATCATTAAAACCATGTAATTCGAGCTACTGATTACGAAATAAAAACATCAATTTATAACCCGAAGCAGAACATAAATGGCTATTTAACACACATTAAACAAAACCTAGTACCAAGCTATCAGACCTTGCTACTCGATACGAGACCGAGAAGTATCGATTAATCGGTTTGATCCGTTTATCGATACAGCTGGCAAATTATGGTTATAACTTAACACGTATTTTGATACACGCGATACACTGGACGTTGACATGTTTAGTGGAAAATTACTGTAACATAATTCCTACTTATAGCCGAGAGCGGACTAAACTTTAGCACTCATCCGTGAAGTCGTGAGTTTTATTCCCGGTCTGTTGCATTGAGTTTATACAAAACTTTAGTACAGACTTTTTTAAAGATATTGCTGCCTAATACATCGTAAGGAAACCTGCACACTATTGGTTGGATGTTAGCTACTGTGTCAGACGCACTAAGTTTGTAATAATAAAAAACTGCAGTAAAACATCGACTTGAAAAAATATGGACTCCGTACTGCGAAACTGAAGAGTGAAGCAGGGTTCAAGCCTCTGTGTGTGAGATCATAGGGTTACAAAGGCGGCCGATCGGCTTACTTTGGTGTGAGTGTGTGCGTGAGAAGATCGTGTATTTACGACGATGACTGGCTTACTTTGGTGCTTCAGTTTTAAAACTACAGTTGGTTCGTACGGTCCAGCTAAGAAACTGGTCTATCACCCTAAGGTTGAAAATCATTCGCGCGTCTTAAAACAACAGGGTTGATTTTCCCATTCAAAAATATATTAACAGCTAATACAAGTAATACATTATGTGCATCTCTTTCATTGTTAAAAAGGTAAGAAGTCTTTTAGTGAGTTCAACCTTATCGCTATTTTGCTTAAGGTGACATATTGTCAAAACTGGTAGACCACTTTCTTGGCTGACCTTGCTTATGTTAAATGGAGAAGACAATCCATTTAACATACTAACCCACAATAAAAAAAAAGCTTTTGTGGCAGCTACTCGTGATTGGATTGGTTTCAGCGTTTCTTCTCAGCACTTGCCAGATTTTATTATTTTCTGTGTCTTGTCTCGAAGCGTTATGGTCCAAAAAAATAAGGAGACATGTTCTGGCCCAATATGGGCCAATAATTATTATTGACGTTCATAAGTAGCATGTAGCGTTTTTTGTCTCAAATTTAATAAATGATTAAGATTATTTATTATCTTTGACTTTGAAGGAATATCAATTAAAATCGTAATCACGATAGCTTTCAAGTTGGGCGATAAGCGTCTACCTGTACACTGCATAGTTACGTGCTCTTCTATTCTGATGAATAATTTTAAAGCGAATATGTCATTGATCGTCCTAAATGACGAATCCAAGCATTTAATATGACTGACTCCATTGACTGAAATCCTATTCCAAACGTTTATTCAGGAGCTCCACTGTTAATGGCCGCTCCTATTACCCAAACTGAATGGCACTCAATCGATTCGTGACCGTGATCGATTCATTCATGTACAATCGATAACACAGGGTCATGTTGCGGTCATTCAGCGAGATCAGCCTAAACATGGCTCCGGTTCGTGTTTTAACTTGGTATTATAAACATTAACTGAAATATTTAAATAATCGTGAGAAGACAGGAAATTGGCCGGTTTCTCATATGTGTGGTAACGACTTCATAGTAGGTAGGTAATAAAAAATACTTAAAGATATGCGGATGAGTGAACAGTTTTCCAAATTTTTTGACAGGTTTTATTTATTTAAGCCACAAGTTACATTACGAAGAGTCCTTTTCTTGATGATTCGCAATAGTGTCTTTAAACGTAAGATACCATGGTAATATTCATTCATGTAATGGTTGATATTTAGAAACATTCTTTAAGGTGCGTGTAAATAGGCATTTCCTGGCCAAGCTCGCTCCACTGTAGACCTTATCTTTGCTGTCGGGCTAAAATGAAGATCAAGAGTTAGCCCATGACTTATAGAAAAAAAAACCTTCTTATACCTAGTACCTTTACTTGAGTACGTACTACCAGGAAGATAACATTTTCCTGTGATATGTAACCGAAGCATCAATGCTAGCTTCGTACAGAATCTTACCACCATATTCAAAGCATATCGTGTTTTCGGAAAGACGAAATACTTTAAAGAAAGTCAAATATCAGAATTATCAAAAGAAATCGTCGCTAAACGTGACCCAAGCCTGTAAAAAGGGCTAAAAAATAACTAAAAGGAGCCTGCGCCCGCGCTCGCAAATGACCGCTGGTCTGTGCTAAATTAACGTGCAATATTTTGTTCAAAAACGGCGGCAGGCGTCATGTTTCTCAATGTTTATTGCTGTGCTGTAATGCTGGTTAAAACGGCGAGCAAGTTGGCCAACTTGTTGGAAGACTTATCGTTGAAGAACTTAGGTGTGATGGATGGATGGAATTCAAGCTTACTTACAAAAAAAATAACGGGTGCGACACACAGAAGTTCCGTATTCTAAAGTAAAGGAGATGTCCCAAATTGTATGGCGATTAAGACCCTACCAAAATATAGGCTAAATACACCTATACCACTTTGATTCTATCCAATTTTTTTATTTAGTAACTAGCTTGACCTGGCTAACGTTAGTATGCCTTGCCCTACCCTACCCCTTTTTATCTAAAATTTTCACCCTGCATTTCTTTTATTTATTATCCTATTCCTGACAAAGACAAATCCAAAAACACTAATTTCATAAATGCCGTCGGTGCAGCTGTTCTTGTTACAAATGTGTAATTAACACGACTTTTTTTCATCTCTATACAGATTATAAGTACTAATATGGACCAAAAACTGAATAAGCTCGCTGAATACCAGAGCCGTGTGTCACGCCATACCTATAGCAATACGGCGCTCACCTTTCGCTCCAACGCGATTAGGTACGCCGCGGACGCTTTCCGAAGAAATTACTTTAAACACATACCCCTTTCCACACACGCTCACCTTTATTCATACAACCTTAAGAACCATAAGGAGAAAGGTGTCAAACGCTTCAGCTACCAACTGTACTGTAACCCGGAATGTGATACTTGAGTATAAGCCGACGATTCAGCATTTCCGTACTTATTACTGGACTCGTGTGCGCATTTGTGTTTACTTGTGCTCTGTAAAGATTGTGTTGTAAAACTAGTTAGAAGTACGTATAGTGCTCTACAATTGCTTACTTCGCATTTGTGTTTGAAATGAGAAAGGCTTCACCTTACAATTATCAGTCTCTGAATAAAATTTGAGTTTTAGCTTCAACTTTTCTTACATGGCATAATGTGCTGAAGAACCAATGTTATTTCATAAATTCAAGTAGCTTAGGTTCCCACGACATTCAAGTTTGATAATATTTTATTCTAGTACAGTTAAATTAGTGATAGATTAAAACTTTCCGATTTTAAAACTTGAAGAAAATGTGTTAGTCCCGTTTACGCGAAAATAGTTTCACGATATATTTTCATAACCTAATAACTCTATGACGAGTATTATGTAAAATAAAGTAAAGTAAATTTAGCCTATATAGCTCTTACTGCTTGGAAAAGGCCTCACCTCAACTATGAGGAGGTACGAGCCATACTCCACCACGCAGGCTCACTGCGGATAAGTGGAGGGGAGTCTGTAAGGCCTTACTGTCAGATGTTAAAAAGCCGCCCTAGGGCCTCTGACTAGGCTTGACGACTAATGTATTATGTAATTTTAAATTTTCTGTGTAACGTCTAGCCGATTCTTGTAAGTTCATTTTCACGCTCTTCTTAAATTAACATTAAACACATCCATGGCCCTGTAGTTTTTACCCGACTGCGGAAGCAAGGTTATGTTTTTCGAGAGTATGTATGTATATATATTTGTTTGGCACACCCTACAGCCCAAACGGCTGAACAGTTTTAGACATATGAGGTGTCGTTGAATTTGTCAAAATTGTGAAAATGACATAGGCTATATACATTTAAAAAATGGCGTCCGCTAATGGAAATAAACGGGCAGGGGGGATTGATTTTTTCCTTACCATAGCAATATGAGTACTATCTAATGAAAGCTAGTAAAAAGACCATATCAAAACTATTTTTTTTGCAGTCGAGTGTTTTTTTTGGTTAGAAAAATTACACGCAAGATTATCAACACGCCTCGCCAGTCCTATACAAAGTACAAAAGTTAAACTGAGTAAAATTTGCTCACAATTGCTGAGTTAGCACCGTTGTATGACTATAAATCATACAACCACTGCCGCAACAGTGTTGCCATCGTAAACCCAGAGTTACCCCATAAAATCATTCAGGAGATAATTCGATCGTTTCCACGAAGGTTTTGGGGGGGTAGATTAGCGGGGAGACCGTAAAATATCCCCATGTGTCAGGGAGTGTGATGTATTCGCTTTAAAATCTGCTCTTGAAGTAAGTGAGGGGTTAAGGCTGGCTGTAAAAATGTAATGTGTTTTGAGAATTGTGCTTAATTGAAGAAGTAACTGTATTCAAAAGTCCTAAAAAAGTAAAGTATAAGAGCGCGTACCACTATTTCATTAAGAGTCGATTTTACCAACGTCAGTTAAGGAATATTCGTCGAATAGAATACAAAACGCCTAATTTGAAAACGTCACCTATTTGCCAGGAATCATTTAAGTAAATGTAATTTTAAAATCGGTCGTTTTATACTTATTCCGTCGGATAAGTCTTATCTGACGTTAGTTAGTTAGTTATTAATATTTTTTAACACTCAAAGTGTTTTTCATATTTATTGCAGCTCGGGTAGATGTCGCTGCCGTCACGCAATGACGTAAGACAAAAGAGAACAAGAATTTCACACGGTTGGATGAACTGCACAGTAGCTCAGTTGGTAAGAGCGTTGGCCCGGTTAGCCAAAGCTCGTAGGTTCAAATCCTACCTGTGTGCGAATTTTTGGTTTCTTATTTAAAACTTATCTGACGTTGGTAAAATCGATTCTTAGTAGGACACAATGTTATAATCTATTCTTTT
This sequence comes from Pyrausta nigrata, assembly GCA_949316185.1. Lineage (NCBI taxonomy): Eukaryota > Metazoa > Arthropoda > Insecta > Lepidoptera > Crambidae > Pyrausta > Pyrausta nigrata. Next base: position 6,707,253 of record OX438958.1, on the reverse strand, counting down.
ATCATTCTTTTTTTTAAAGTACCACGTGAATGTATGTTAGACATGTCACTTTTTAGGACAAAATTATCGCGTGACGATAGATCGTTGTGAGCTCAAATAACTTTTTAAATGTCTTTACATAACGAACGATACTTATTTGAGTGCTTAGAAAATAATCTTAAATAATATTTTTCCTCTTTACCTACACACGGTAATATATTCTAAGATCAAAGTATCATCTTAAAACAAGTTTCAATGACACTGCTTACAGTATAAATCAAAGGTTCATAATATTTCAATGTTAATGTTAAACCGTTTTCAGAAGGTTGTTTTCAAGTTATTTTCCAAATAAAAATGACGTCTTTAGCTTTGAGAAATACTTAAGTAACGGATATTGACGTAACTAGATAAAGAAACTGTAAATACTAAGGTATTATGTCATAACTTTTGATTGAATAAGTGTGAATTGAATAAGTACGAAGAATGAATACTTTTATGACCTTGAAAGTACAACAAGTTTTAAAAATAATAAATAATACTAAATAATAGGACATATAAATTGCAGTCTCTCTTTTTTTTCAAATTTTAACAGCGGAATAAAATTAGCTTAATTATGAAAGCCCCAGTTATCTAAAAGTAAATAATGTTAGTAAACGTTCATCAAAATCGGTTGACGGGTTTAGGAATAAAAAAGTTGAGTTAATATATTATTACATTATTAGGAATATATCAGGTAGATTTAACCAAAACCAAAATTTGGCTACTAGTAGGCCGTAATCTAGTGACTTGCTAACTTCTGGCTATCAGTAACAAACTATTTTTGTTACTGACGAACAAAACCTTCAACTAACAAAACTAGTTTGGTTGATCCTTTTTTTCAGTGTATGTAAAATACATTAGGTATTGTAGTGTAAGCTAAACAGCCGTGTAGAAAAGTCTTACCACTAAGTAAGGCTTAAATAATTAAATTTTTAACACATAACCAACCGAAATATTCTAAAGAGCGACACATACATAATTTATGCCACCGTGTTCCCTGGATCGTTAAAGTAATGATTTACATCTGCTGCGCGTCAATATTTTCACCTTAAGCAATAATATTATGGCCGCATGTTTTTAAAGGTGACGTCAGTAAGGACTTCGAGTGTTTAAAACAAATGCCGATTATGATTATGGAACTGGCTGCCAGTGTTATGTCATTGCCGATATGTAGTCATAAATGGAACTAACAAGTAAACATACAACACACGACTGCAAAATTTATATATTTTTGAAATAGTATTTTACTGGCTTTCATTTGATACCCATATTGCTATGGTCAAAAAATCAATCCCCCCTCCACCCTTTACTTCCATTTGCGGGCGCCATTTAAATGTATATAGCCTACGTCACTCTCACAATTTTGTCAAATTTAACGACACCTCATATGCCAAAAACTGTCCAGCCGTTTGGGCTGTAGGACGTGCCAAACAATTATACATACATACATACTCTCGAAAAACATAACCCTCCTTCCGCAGTCGGGTAAAAATCGAATAAAGGTTTTTTTTAAACTTTGATGGTCACTATCTTCATCATCCTAGCGTCATCCCGGTTGTGTACTGGCATGCAAGCCCAGGGTATCCGCTGACCATGATCCAGGATATGGTAGATCAGGTAATTAAAAGCGACTGCCATTTGACCTCAATGACCCTGTTAAAAGGGGAACCTGACCAGTTTCGGATCATGGTTACACATTCAGTCGGCTGAATGTGCAGGTTTCCTCACCGTAAGACCATCAGTTAGTGAAACAACAAGTGTACATAACTCAGAAAAAGTTATTGGTACATGGCGGCACTTGGAATCAAACCGGTACCTCCCGCATGAGATAATGGTGAAATTTCAATACTATTGAAACATGGCTTATGAAAATTATAACTATTTACATCACAGTTTGGTGTCGACCTCTGTTAGAGTAGGGAAGCCGGTCCCCTAAAAGTGGGGATTTCTAAACGCAGTTGGTAGCGATCGGTAGTAAGACTATTAAGGCAGAACTTAGTTTTCACCAGTTGTTCTACCGGTTAAACTTGCATGCTTGGAGTTAAGTACCTATTTTGTAAGTATCTGTCAGTTATAAACTATAGTAAAACATAAGTGGTACCGTAAGAGATCGAACAGGTGTTTCAAGTTAGAACTGCTTTAATGTAATACTAAAGATATCGCCTAAAGTAGGTAGGTACCCATTTGAATAAACTATGATGAATTGACATTTTACCATTATTTTGAAAGTTATAATAATTATTATTGCATTCCTGAAAGCCGTGACTATCGCAGTTTGGAAGCAGTTGATTTAGGCGGTAGGCCGGCTGTTACAAATTTTTGGATTGGCTGGTCAATCCGATTGAGCACTGTTAGACGTCTAAATGGCACGTCATAAAATCTGGCAACCATTTAACAGGCATCTTTTAGCGACTCGATATCATGAGATTATTTCAGTTGCAAATTCTCTGTTAAAGATTTCGTATCGATGAACTAGAGAGTTAATGCGTATTTTAACGTGCTTATGGACTGTGTGACGAAAATTATTGTGAAAAAAATGGCTGATGACTAGTTTCGATACAAAATTTCGACACACGGACGATGGTAAGCGCGTAAAGAAAGTCGCACTACGCCCTCAGAGTTGTAAGTCCGAAATAATTTAAAAAAACCCTTTTCATCCGACTCACAGATAATCAAAGCGGGTTCCGGAGTAGTGTAGCCGCGGCTTTACCCAAAACGTCACAACTGTCACTGTCACAGAAGACATTGACTCGTCAACGAAAGCAGCCCACACAATGTGTTGACCAAGGACGCTAGATGGAGATAAGAACAATTGGTAAACAGAGCCACGTGCCCGTAATTGTTGCTGAACAATGCCATTGTCTGCGGATCCCTGTCGGCCGATAGTGTTGCCAGTTCGACTTGTGTTTCGGTACGGTCGACAGTAAAAAAACTTTCCAATTTTGAAAATGCAACTTTTAAAAAGTGTGTTGACGGTGATTTATTGCGCTCTGACATCACTTTAATTTAATAGTTTATTTAAAGCTGCTTTTAGTTCTCCACAGGTTAAACTTGTAATACTATTGTAAAGCTCGCTTACCTTCGACTGATTCTAATAAATTTATAATAAGCAAAATTTATTAAATTGGAAAAATTCAACAGAAATTATTTTTGTAAGTAATGTTTTGCTACAGAAATATGCAATCAAATAAGATAGAAGAAGATAACTTTGACCTCTAACCATAAATCGGATATGGAAAGGGGAACAGTATCAATAAATACTATAACAAAAACCTTTAAGAAAAACGTCACTAAAAATTACTTAGATTTGAATTAACTCCATAAATCGACCCATATCTGTCTTAATAAAAAAAAAACTAACAACAAACCGCATCATACTACACGGCAATCTTACAACCCATTATTATATTATAAATAACATAACAGAACTAACGATGTTCCCACACCAATTTAGCTCACGACACAATAAGGCAAAAAATTAAAAAATCAAAGTCCCTGGGAGCTACCCCGAGATCAGCTGAGATCTACATTGGGCGTCCACTGACCTATATTCACTTGTGACGTAGCTTTAACAATAGGGCATTGTTCTTTTACGTTTGCACCGGGAGCTCCTCAAGGCAGTTCATTCACATCTAGGCTCTTTTAAATAGGTTCATTTGTTTTTCGTCATTGTTCGAATCAGCTGGTTTCATGTGATCCTATCTGCCATTGATAGGTGAAAGAGAAGGTGTAACAATGAACTTTGCATTGTCTTTGACGATGAATTTGTATTGTTTCAACTCGTGACGTAATGGTTGGAGACGTTTTTAGTTGTGTTTGTCTTGGTAAGTAATTTGCCTTCATACGGAGCGGCTGATGTAATAACTGCTCATAAACGGATTTTAAGTGACAATTGTAACGGGCAATGAGTCTGTCTTGAGTGTATGATGATTTCACTAAGACTTCGATGCAATGAAGAGCCTTGGTAGAGCAAGCTTAAATGTACTAAATATCGTTTTTCTTATAATACTTCCGCCATACAACATTACTAGCTACTTTTTACTTCGAAAATAAACTTGAGCGGGTTGAAATTTACCCTACATTAAGTTTGTATGAAAAATCTGACGTTTGCGCAAATGTAGTCTCAACTCTCGGAGAATTAGTAAAATGTTTAAAGAAACTGCATTAGTATAGTATATCACCTACACAACGCTGTTGACAAATAGTAACACTCGCTCCAGCTTTTTTATTCCACCTAGCAACGGCTGCCGCTTCACACAGGCAAGGAGGTCAAGCCTCATCCATCGTAGAACGGTAGTGGAAAAAAAGTCGAGTAATGATAAATAGTCATAGTTAATCCGCTCTTATCGCCTCGCAGCGTCCCGTGCGGTCTAAAAATGAAAGATGGTCCGGAGAGCACAGATAACACTTCCTAGTAATGGTCTGCCGGACAGCGGAGGATTTGACGGTGTTGCCACTCGAAAAAATGTCGGAATGTCACGATTGTGAGTTACAAATGTAGGTGCGAGTGTTCTTTGGTAATTGTGCGTCTATGTTATTCAGATAAAACGGTAGATATGCTTTTTTAAATATAGGATCTTATCAATGACTGAAATTTGATAAACTTGAGCAAACTTTAAAAAATACAGCAAAAAACTTATGTAAACATCGATTCAAAACACGGCGTATAACTTCGTTATGACAAATCAATGATTGACATGACACAGGTATTTCTGGGCTTGTTTTTCTGTTTTCCTAATTATACATTCATAATCATATCTTTGTCCTTATAATACACGTAGCAAATGTTTCAATATTTACAAGCTGCCATTTATAGGTTGAAATAATGCTGTGATGTCTGTTAGGGCAAATTTCTTATAATAAATATGGATACTTCTTTTGTATTGGTCAATTGGATCATGCAAATATAGTTTTGCCGTTCATTTCTTCCTATAACTAAGATACTTAGTTATGAATAAGTTTAAAGAATGTTTTTAAATTCATCAAATAAAAACAATTTAAAAAAAACATTGTTTTACCCAAAACCTTCTCACCAAACCTTAAATATTAGCCGTCAACAGAAGAATGAATGACACATGCGTGACATAACCTAATAGAGAAACGCTTTTCTAATTGGCAAGCTAATAGCTTAGTCCTGGCTTAAACCCGGTACTAAGTTTTTGTAATAATGGGGATAGAGTTTTAAAAAAATCTGTACGTTTAATTACCTATATTATTTATTATAGTTGAAATAACAAGGTGGCCTAAAACATTCTCTTCGATAATTTCATGCTACCATTTTCTATCTTCTCTATGCTTTCGTGTTCGTTATGACAAATGCTGTAAACGCAGAGTTAGCGCGCGGTGCTAGATATCCCCTAATTGTGGTATGTGTGCTTTCCTTAACTAGTGATGTTACATTATAATATCGATAATATTAAATAAGGCCTTGATAGAACGACTAGACATAAATGGTGGATAACGTAAACAAAATAAGTTTTATTCTTTTTTAAAATTCTAGATTATACAAATGATAAGTAATTTTACAACATCGATAAAATGTTGCCATTTTTGTCTTTCATTTGTTTTTTTTGTAGATATTTCGACACTATACGCGTTACAATACTAACATGAGATGAGACATAAGATATGATAATAAGTTGTGATATTTTATCGATATATTATTACCTACTCTTATTTTACGTGGATTATACTAATCAAAATCGTTTATCGCGATCATTATGCAAAATAAAACAATTGCATGTCAACAATTCTCGCAACCGATAATCAGAATGTGCAAATTTATTCATGATAATGTAGTCTATCACCTATCAATCAGCATTCATACTTCAACTTTGACGGTGTTATGATTGATGAATGCGTTGAACAGTTCCTTCCTTTTCAAATTAACCTTATCTTTAAACTAGATTTGATTCTGAATTTTGTTGATAGTCCCTTCACGTAAGCTGTATTTTATTACTTAGCTACTAGTTTTCTGTCGAGAAAGTTAGATTTTATCTTTTGTTTTAAGTAACAAAACTTAATCCTCCTTCATTATACAACGTAAGCCAGAATCGATTTGGCATGTTTCATTAAGTTAAACCTAAAAAAAAACATTATCGTTACTATCTAATCAGTGTAACAGCACTCTCAAAAACCTTCTTATTAAAAAAATCAACATCCATATTTCGTCTACTTACCTACCTTGTAATCGCTCAGAGGTGGTGAAGTACTAAGTTACCAACTCTAGCGCAATCCCATCTGAATTATTAGGTACATCGATATCGATACTTTCTTCTCTTTGCTGCCATTTATCGGCCATTATGTAAAGTACTAGCTACTTCTTTCACAATTTCCCTACGCGGCTTTTTATTTATTTAAACTTTATTGCACCAAAAAAGAACGTACAATTGGCTGGCTTAATGCCAAAAAGCATTCTCTACCAGTCAACCGAAAGTCAAAGTCATGGGAATCAGAGAGTTAATAAGTGGCGGGATATTAAGTTAAGATAGTAATTTATGGTAAAACTAAATAATTACTACTGAATAAATAAACATACACCGATACATTTTTGTCACCGATATACTTTATCAGCAATCTTTTGCACAAGTTCCAATCAAACATGTTAGTTATTTTATTGATATCGATACTTTCCCCTCCCAACGCGGCTTTTTGTCACCGATATAGTTTATCAGCAACCTTTTGCACAAGTTCCCATTAAACACCTCTGTTATTTTATCGATACCGATACTTTCCCGACCCTACGTGGCTATTTGTCGACGGTATCGAGTATCGAAGGCCTCCCGCGCACGGATCCATCAAGCCGGTATCGGTAGACGTTTAATAAGATAAAGCGCTACCTTATTAACTATTTCGTTCGATCATTTGTTATAGTAGTTGGCTGTTAAGTTATTTATAACACCGTTAAAATGGTCCACAAACGCAGGTCAGAGAGATTTGTGTTTCATGACAGTATAACTATTGCTGCAGATGAGAAAAAAAACATTTTTACGGTACAAACAACAACGATATGTGGACACTTACACCTATTCCTTTTATATCCATTGCTCTACATCTACTTCAAAAGAGATTATTTTTGTACAAAAACCGATGATATTTCGATACATCATATTATGACATCCACAAAAAGCTGTAGCAGAGTTAGCAACACACTGGCCACTTTTAACCATAGAGTTTTAAAAGGATATAATAGGCAACTTTAGTGTTGACTGAAGAAAAAAAAACTAAAAAACTCGATTCAGTTTCACACGGGAAGGGTTCCGTGTACTTTTAAAACCTTCTTCTCCAATCCGTCTATGGGACAAAAATATTCAGACTATATTTACCTATAGGTGTACGATATTTATTGTTATTGTTCTGTTTCTAAATGTAAGTCTATTTTATCTGATATGACTGAAAAACAATAAATTTTGCCTTGAAGGTTACAGAGGACGCTAAGGCAAGATATACAGCCTACTTACTTATCAATAAAGAATGATTGAGTGTATAAGTATGGGAGATCTGAAGTTTTCCCAAACGATGTAATAACAGAAAAACTACTAGTTTGGTAAGGGATTTAAGTTTGTTATAAACGATTAATGGAACCCCAATATCCCCTTCGATCGGATCCAAGCGATGACTTTCAGTTTCTGTGACCCCCTTGGTGCGTGTTCTAAAGCTCATATTAATAACTTTTGTTAGGATGACGGGCCCATTTTCTGAATTAAACTCTTTGTAATGTAGATCTTTTTAATTGGTTATAATGTTAATGACAGGCCACAAAAAATGAACGCTCTAAAGCGGGTGGTATCAAAATATTTGATGTCGTAAAGTGGTTTTGGAAACCTTTTACAGTGTCATTGACATTGTGTTTTTGTGTATAACTTTCTTATAGGTTGGTAGTCATGTTCTAAAGGTAAAAAGGCAAGATGAAGATTTACTTTTTACCAAAAGTACAGTTTTGAAACATATTTTATACTTATTTTAACTTCGTTTGTTTTTTTTCCACCTTCCAACCAGCCGTCAAATTGTAGGCATTGTAAAAATCTCTCTTCCGATCTATTAAAATTTATCTATTCACACTTTTAGGCGATACCGCTGATTTAACACCTGATATTTATCACTGTTACTTTATTGCACTCATTGCGAAATAAAGTGAAGTCAAGTCACAGTGGAAAGGTGCTCACCAATCCACTCGGTGGAGGTGGAAAAATGTTACGGCGCCTCAACCGCAGGGCGAAGCAACAAATAACGACAGCGAAAACATTAAGATTGTAACACAATTATACGCAATTATTGCACACAATTATATACGAAAAAAAAAATTATTCAGCAAACACACGAAAGTTTACAATCACGGAAAACACAAGACTATCACTACAAAGATGTGAGTGCTGAAAACGCATCCGCTCTGCATTACTGCGGTCTAAGACCATTTAATTAATGTTTAAAAATTGTCTTAAAGACTGCGGTAGTTACAAAATACTGATAAAAATGAGTTGACCAGTTACCTGCACCCAGCAGGTAACTGGTCAGTGCCACGTCAAGTCGCTGTCATGAGTAGAGTTTTAGATAAAATCAAATCGAGTTCTTTGCGTTGCACGCAAATGAAAAATAAAGAGAATTATACATAAAAAAATGACAAAATATTCCAAGACACCATGATAACTGTCGAAAATATTAACGTATTTTTATCATACTTACGTTCTCATTTTAAGTGACATTATGAATGTATTGATTTCAAAGTTTTTAAATTAAATTGGAAATAATAAGCAAGCATGTCGGTTGAAAATCATCGAAATGTTATTTAAAAACGTACGTCAACTATTATCTTAAGATTATGTCTATTATCTTATCTTATCTTAAGATTAGTCTTCGCTATGTGTATCTTAACATTGGAAACTGTTTTGGCTAATGGATTAACAACATTTGTTTAGTATACTTAAGTAATATAAGAGCTGTTTGTTTCCTTAAATAAATAAATAAATTATAGCAATGTTTCAAGATTATTCTGCTGTCGCTCCCAACCATATTGCCTCTATAAAGCTGAGTGACGTCGCATAAAAGCATTTCATGATTTACTATGTATTTAATATATGCGTGTGCGCAGCTCGACACAGCGTAATATGACGAACGCGGTACTCGTTATGGGAAACCATTTTGCATATGAGTTAATCAACTTTACAGTTTTTTATGGGAGTAAAGTTCGTAATGTGGTAAGAAAACCATGGTAAGAGGTCAGCGTCGTCCATAACAAGTAACCTAGATTATTAAATTGCATCCCTATTGCGGTGTGGGTTCGATTTCTACATAGGACACGTAGATTATATACGCTAGATACAGGGTGTTTCTTGTAGTAGTTATTGGGATATTTGCAAAAAAAGTTTCTTACCAATGTGGTGCAGAAAGTTTAAAATGTTAACGAATTCAATAATTTTATTTTGGAATATTTAAACTAGATTTAAAGTTCCAATTGAATAGTATGTACAGTTAGAATAAAACGAGCGATTTTCATCAGCACTTTAGTTTAAAAAATCATACATTTAAGTAATATTTTTAATAGTTTAAGGTAATATCTCGTTATCTATTAAAAATCGCTGAACATATTATAGGTATTGGGTTAAATTGAAGGGTATGACATATACCATACATCGTCTACATAATAAACTACACTAACTCTACAAAATCTGAAGGCTTACAGTTTATTGATTAGAAAACCATCGCGATTGCAATAATTCCAAAGCAATACTATTACCTATTTTATTTGTCATATTCTCATTATATTTTACCTTTCATTGCTGCCTAGACGTCATTTTAAAAGTTATTATTGCTTTTTAGGGTTTCGTACCCAAAGGGTAAAAACGGGACCCTATTACTAAGCCTCCGCTGTCTGTCCTGTCTGTCACCAGGCTGTATTTCATGAACTGTGATAGAGCTAGACAGTGGAATTTTTTACAGATGATGTATTTCTGTTGCCGCTATAACAACAAATACTAAAAACAGAATAAAAAATATTTCTGGGGGGCTCCCATACAAAAAACATGTTTTATTTGCTCGATATTAATAATAGCAACATGTATATTTGAAATGTTCACGTAAAATTAGTATGTATGCTTTAAAAATAAATTATTAAGTTAAAAGAATAATAATCATTAAGGGGGGCTCCCATACAAAATTGTCTTCTTTTCGTATTTAAAACTAATGGTACAGAACCCTTCGTGGGCGAGTCCAACTCGCACTTGGTTGGATTTTTTAAAGTTAAAACAACTGCAATTCGAAACCAATCGGTAGGCCGGTGGAATATGTTTTATGCACATGCTTACTTATTACTCGTATTTCCATACAGCTACTTAATAAGTCCCACTACATAGGTAGCGTACATGTCGCCAGCCAGTAGCATATCCCAAAATTCTATAATAATCAACTTTTTTCATTCCAATCCATAAATTTAATATAGGGATATCTCATCACACTGACAGCTATGGCACATGCTCTAATCGGTCGGATCGCCATTTTAGACCGATTAAGTATCTAATGTAAAATCATATTATATCTAATATCATATTATATATAATAAATCAATAAAGTATACAAGAACTGACTCTAGGCACTCTAAAACTCTCAAGTCTAAATATATATCAAACACCGTTAGTACTAGTTTGTCGCGATTTGACTGCGCGCGCGCACCAGACGAATGGGGCGGACAGCGCCGGTAAATTGAATATGTTAAATCGTTTTTTGTTTACTAAAATGTACAGTCGCGGATAACCGGAGTAGAAAATATGTTTTATTTTATAGGCAACTTAGAAGTTAAACAAGGGTTAATAATGCTGAGTACTGCTTTGAAGAAGCCTTTTAAAGGGTTAGTTGAGAATTTCAGCAATAAGAGGACAGTGATTTTTTAAATTAATTGATGCACATATTATTTTCATTCAGAAAATTTACAAAATTTAATTTTAGTTTTTATCTTTAATAAAGGTATTAATTTACTTTTTAACGGTTTAAAAGTTTTTGATTCAGTTGTATATAAAATTAGGTAGTTAAATTCGGTAAAACGACGATTTCGGTTTCTAAATTCATAAAATATCAATCCTCATTAGAAATTATCGTGTAAAAAACAGTAATGTCAGTCATTTGAGAATATCTGTCACCTATGTATATAGATAGTAACTATGATAACAGGATTCTTTACTGTCAAATAAATAACCAATGTTACATGTTCTGTGCCCGACAGTACTTCAGCTTACTGGCTAGGTTTTCTTTAACACCATAAGACACGGTGTTCTCGACGCCCACAATGCGTGATTTGTTGTTTCTCCATCAGTATAACTAACTCGTTCAAAGGTACAAGACTCTATTAAATCAGTATTATTACTCGTACAAATTGGTACAACACGAAAGAAGTTGGGAAAAAGTATGGTCACAATAACATTACATAGAGTTAGTATAGTCGGTCACACTCATAATAAAATCCTTATGAGAATTAGGCAGCAGTCACAACAACAATTTAACAGCAAATAATTCAATATTTTTGTGCGGGACTTTATGACTATAGCCCCCTTTGCACCTATCACTGGATTGCGCCGAAGACTTGGTGCCCGTAGATCGACTCGATGATTAACTATAAAGTCGAAGACGGGAGCGGAAAGGGTAATCTTCAATAAAAACGCCACTATTGAGACGTACTTGGCAATCTTGCATGTAGTCCTATTGCTGTTCTGAGTGCTTGAGTGTACCGAGGTTTCTTGTTTCTTGTACTGTTGCCTGGAGCGGACTGCATGCTCAGGCCTAAATCTGCGCTATTAATATGCCACAAAATCGCTCTCAGTTAGTGACTAATGCGATCAGTCCGCGTGTGACAGAGAGTCACTGTGCGAGCGAGATGGGTATAACAGGGTGGGTTCACGCTGCAATACCGTAAAGAGAGCTCTTCTATATTCACCTATTTTCTAGTCCCCTTTCTAAAGAGGGTGAGTACCTAAGTCCTCGTTATTGAGGGTGTGTAATTAAACAACCTGATTGCCATTTTTTATTAACAAAACAAACATAACAAATTACAATCAGACTTAACCTAATAAGATACAACACAATGTAATTTTAATAAATAAACAAACGAAACTTAACTATCTTAGCTATTATAAAAACTATTTACAAAATCTATTTTACTATCTATCGGCCGTCCGGAACAATTTTCACAACAAAAAGAAGTAAATATACCAATGAAAAATGAAAACGTAAGATTAAAAAAAACACACTTTTTTTAGTTAAAAATCAAACTAAAATTTAATCTTCAGCTATAATAAAATAAAGTTTATCGTATTTGAGAATGTGAAAAATGAAGGAGGTGCTTGTGGCGCAATGGCGGCAGCACTTTGGTAGTGATACCAAAAGTTAAGCAACCCACAGCGCGGTCGTGATTGGATGGGTGACCATTCCGACCATTAAAGTGACGCCCATGATAAGCATCTCCCTGCTTCGGAAGGCACGTTAAGCAGTTGGTCCCGGCTAATATCTGTTGGTATTAGTCGTTAAGCCTAGTCAGAGGCCCTAGGGCGGCTTGATAACATCTGATAGTAAGGTTTGTCACTTGTCTTACAGACACCCCTCCACCAATCCGCACTGAGCCCGCGTGGTGGAGTATGGCTCGTTTCTTCTCATAGTTGAGGTGAGGCTTTTGCCCAGCAGTGGAATCTAATAGGCTGACTTTAAGTATTTGAGAATATAGATGACGTTATAATGGTGTCCTATTCTAGTATTAAAAACTTTGTTTTCTAAATATAAATGAAATACAATGATTAGAAATTTCTTAGTAGGTACGCGAATATCAATGTATTTAGTAAAATCTTAAAACGCCTAAAATAAGCCTACGCCTCCTTCGTTCTTCAGTCCGGTTAAGCAGAGTCCAAGATTGAGTCAAACTTAATTCATACATTCTTAATAAAGATTAACACATTTTTTACACTGCAGCAGTTCCGGTTGGAATGGTGAATGAACTACGTACAACTTTTACAAACAAGTTTTTTATCATTACCGTAATGCAATCCGTTCTGTTTGACACTGAACCATTTATCATATTATCGATACGTGATCGACTGATACATACCACTAAAATTATCTTAACACCCCTATTATAATGTAACTAAGACTCATTTTTGTCTATTACAAACTTAGTGTTGTGCTATACAATTATTTTTCGACAAGGCACTTTTGCACTTGTCCCAAAGATGATTTTGGATTTCATCCTTTAAGTGCAGACTCTAAGCTTTAAAATAAAACAGCGATTGTTGTATGGAATGCACGGTATAGTTGTATGAAGTACCGCTTCATTTCATTCACGTTGGATTTGTGACGTATAGTTCGGATTAGAGATATTGTAAAATGTTGACCTTTATGGTTGAGCTTCGACGAACAAGTTCCAATATTAATTTAGGATTGATTTTATTTTAATAGATGTTACGGCCCACACACTTTTTATGAATCCATCATGGAACCGAGACGTGTCTCGCGTAGGGTTGTCAGGTGCGACCACCTGGGTTTTCCCGGATTCCAGAGTCATGCAATTTGGAAAAACGTCCCGGCTAAGTCGTATAGTGACATAAAAAATATCAAAAAACTTAAAATTGCTGTTTTTTGACTCGAGTAAATGATAACTTCAGTATGCCCGTGACCACGGTGTTGGGCCAAAACGTCGGGAAAAAATCAAAAATGTACGTTGCATGAATTCACGTATTATTATAATGATAGCTTCCTATATGGAACCATACTTTTTTCAGGCAAAGGCAATGCTTTACACATATATCTACCACCCTGTACCTACAGTGGGCCCCGCCTTAAATTACCCAAATCTGTCAGAATATCTCAAATGATATGGAACGCTATGGGATCAACATAAGGTTGAAATATGGTTTCGGAAATTTGACAGATCAGGGTAGGCTGATGCACTGTGGGGGCAGTGTGTGTACAATGTACATGGCAGCATGTGGAACTTGTCGGATGGCAACGAAACTGCTTTAAATCTGACAAGCACCTATAAGTACCTCACTAAAACCACCACAAGTTCTTCTTATTTTTAGCGCTCAAGCTGCAAATTAGCAGGAACTTTTTTTTCGAAGAGTTTTGTAGGTAGGTACTGTATGATTTCACTAGCACTGTTCCCCGTGACTTCGCCCGCGCCAAAAGTAGTATTTTCCATATAAATTTTCATCCCCCATTTCACCCCCCTGATGATTTTATATCACAAAACATATCCCAACGATATAATATATAAGCAGCACATTAAGATAGCCCAACGACAAAAAGTAGCCTATGTCCTTCCCAGTGTCTCAAACTATCTCTGTGCCAAATTTCATTTGATTCGGTCCAGTAGTTTCGGAGCCTATTCGATGCAAATAAATAAACAAACAAACAAATCTTTCCTTTTTATAATATTATAGTATAGATATAGATGAATCAATGAGTTTAGTTAGAGGTAGGTAACGTTGGGCTATCATGGGTGACCAGCGTATCGGCATGTCCCGTCGTATTTTACGTGGCCCCAGCGTTGCGGTTGATTTCACTAGGACTATTAGTTTTAAAATATACAGGGTGGTAACGAAGTTTATTCGTACCTAGACCAGAAACGAAAAAACAAAGAAACCAAATAATTGATTGACTGGTTTCTTTCATTCTTTGGTTATATGTATACTGTTTGAGTAGTTGGGTTTACTGCACGAATATCACGTCTGTTTAAAATCTTTACCGCTTCTTGAAAATCCTTACAATGGAGGTTTAAGTGATAGTGGCGCTTTTCAACTTTTTTGTTTCAATGTTCATAAATTTTTAGTATCGCGAAAGAGTTTTTTTTTATTATTTTAGCAACACTGAACTTGAGTGAATCAACTAATCAATAAGCAACTATTACGTTCGTTTCGCTTTGAACTGCTCCATCCTTGTAAAAACATCATCTTTAAACAAACATCTTCTAAACACAGTTTCTAGCATATAAAACTCAGTTATGAGTTGAAGCTTCACTTCCAAGCATCCGCAAAGTCTCTAACAGTCCATAAAGTACGGAACAGATCACCCTGTATATCTGGGCGCGGCCGTACTGGCGCGTGTCGGGTTGACCTTCGTGTCACATACGAGTGCTGTACCAATGAAGATTCCTGACGGGCTATGATCATTGTGAGCTCTTTTTATTGGGATATGTCAAATAGTGTCACGATGTTTTCCCTTACCGTAAGAGCATCGGTTAGTGAACAATTAGAGATGGGCAAAATGCCCGAGGGCAGAAATTTATGGGCACCTATCGGGAATTAATCCAATCTGCCTTGGGCATTTTGCCCATCTTATGTTCGTAACTTAGCAAAAGTCATGAGGAAACCTGCACATTCAGGCGACTGAATACTGAATGTGTAACCATTATCCAAACTGGTCAGGTACCCCTGTTAACACGGTAACGGAGGTCAGATGGCAGCCGCTTTACTGAAATTACCTGATCTGCCGTATCCTTGATCATGGTCCAAGCGGACCCTGGGCCCTTGCGTACAAGTGTACAACCGGGATAACGCTAAGATTATGATGATGATGATGTCAAATATTGTCACCTGCTCATTCAGTCACTTCTAACAGTAAGGCCACAATTAATACACCTCACACTACTAACACGTTGACGAGCTCCATGGTCGCCATCTCTGAGGTCCCGTATTCGATTCCCCGGTCGGTTCAGTATAGAAAACCACATTTTCTGCTTTGTGTTGTTTAGCAACTTACTTTGGAACCAGAGCCATGTATGTATTATCCAATAATTAATGGATTCCATCTTGGCGATTCTGGAGGAAGGGAAACAGCATCTATAGATCTATGTGTTTTTTTTTCTCTTTGGCGATCCAAAATAAAATTATTTTCATCTATGCCACAGTTGAAAAAATTTTGACGACACACGCGTCCATTTCCCTCTAACGTGAGTAAACAAACCATAAGTTGGTAAATTAAAAGCGCATCAGCGGTGCTGTGGAGCGAGCGACGCACACGCATCTCGACAGACGCGCTGACCCTGCATGCTACGATGACTTTGTCACATGTATCTGCATAGCTTTAAAGTGGGAAATATTATGTTAAAAAGAAACATAATGGCCTCTATAGCGAAGATCATCACTTGGTAAACTTTGTCACATGTATTTGCATAGTATTAAAGTTGAAAACGTTAGGTAAGGCCTATGCAGCTAAGATATTGATCATCTCCTATGTAATTAAAATTTTCATTTGCATATTAGATAACCTGTAACTTACTTATAAGATGAAATAAAGATTTTATTATAATTATTATAACTTGGTAAAACTGTGTTGTGTGGGTAGGTACCAATGATTTCTATAGACAATCTGGTCTAGTATAGTCCAGACTCCAGAGCAAACCCATTCCAAATTATAACTAATATAATCTACTTGAATCAATCATATATTTTTTGGTCTCAAGTACCCCTTGTTGTAACTGCCATCACGGGTTTGTATGCGAAAGGTGAAGAGTGAGGAAAAAGAGAGAAAGAGAGAGAGAAAGACAGATGCTTGTACTTATGCGGGATGTTGAAGAAATGTTAACGACATTTTCTGGGGTGCTGAATTATTAAATCATACGTATACAAGAAAATAAAATAAAAAAAGTATGTCAAATAATTTTGGTAAAATTGTGTTAACATTAAAAAAAGCAATCTGTAGGTATAACGTAGCCGGTAACGATTGCCAAAACAATCGTTAACGAAAATGGGTGACTACTCCAACATATTTAGCGACATCCAAACTCAAGCATACATTCGGTTAGCAGGATAAACTATTGGTCGTTCGTGCTAAAAGCTTTTTAGTCGGATAGCGGAGCGCCTTAGTATATTCGATATCAAAGTTGCTTACTACTTCCCGATTGGATATTACACTTTCAACTATTGAACTAGTTGAACCCGTGCTCCAACTTGACCCAGCCTGTCTCAGCACGCTCAATCTCAGTCTCAGGGCGCTCCCGAGTAACTGTCGTCACGGGTCGCCTGCTGCAATTAGTGCGCGCGCCCGCCCGTGACGGCTAAGCTGGGGGCCTACTGTGGAAGACGGAATATTTCTCGTGATAGAATTATATTTGGCTCGGCCACTGACAGGCCTCGGATACTCAGCGTCGAAATCGGATTTCCACCCCCGCTGTCGGGCTGTCGGCATGCCTTGAGATTCAGGGCTAGGTTCCTTCAGGTGACAATTGCCTGAGGTATGACTCCGGGTGATAAAGTCCGTATTTTTGGCTGTAGCCGTGTCTGTTTCTCATGCCAGCATGACAGCTCGAATGAGCTTGATGGCTAGACTCAAAAATATATATTCCTACCTATAACTTTCACAACGGTGACAACTGAAATCATGAAATAAAATTGGATGTCTATATTGTCATCGAGGTAGCAGAAATATTGTATGAAAAACATGCTGTTTTTTTTAGATTTCGAACATGACTTCATAGTAATAATTGTAGTTATTGATGGTCATATTCACCCTCTTAAAGGATAAGGCTTACCCTAACAGCTTGAATATCACAGAGTAGGACCTTTGTAGCAGACGTGACCCGTCCGAAACTTGTGTGTGGATTGGACTTTCGAATCGAGATCATAATAAATTCGACTTGTGGTTCAATTTATTAATTTAAAATTTATTTATTACTAGTAAAACCGCTGCTAAAACTTTTCTGATGAGTGCCTCGGTATCCAAATTGGTTTAGTTGGTATCCAATATAAATCCAATACCTGTACCTGTGGTATGGTATACCAATTTCCTTCAACGAGATTAAGTGAAAAACGATTTGGCAATATCAAATCAAAACTTTAATGTAATGTGACGTAAACCTTTGAATCGGGATTCTTTGAATAAGGACTTGAAGTTCAGCTTAGAACTTAAGTGTTATAGCCATTCAATCAATTTTCAAATGGAATCCTCTAAGCTTTATATCTCAACTGTCGGTTCTTTCTGGTTTGCACTCGCAATACTTAAAATATACTGTTGGTTGGTCCTTTTTAAATCCACTCATTTAACCGCAGCATCTATTCAACACCTGCGCCCAATCCTCGGAAACTTGCCCAACAGAAACAAAGCATATAGCCGTATCTGTGCCGGATGGGCCCAGTTAACCGGCAAAATTTAAATTTTGATCAGAATGGCCGACCAGGGGAACAAGCAATATCCGTTCCAATTTCGCAACGATACACCGTGTCCGAATTGAGACGCGTTGGTGCGTTTCCGAACGTTTCCAATTTTTAATTCGGAACGGTTGGAACTTTTGACAGCGCGCCACTTTTTTGCACAGATGAAAAATGATTTCCTTTTTCATTTACAATTACTTATCTATGTGCTTTATAAAGTACTTAACACATTCTTCGATTTTAGATTTAACAGCTACTTCATTATGATAATGCGTACATATTACCATTATTGTAGAATTTATTACGTTTACAGGTTTACTGATTTTTTTTTTTTATTTACAGGTAAGTTCGAAGTTTTTTGACACTTGGGGCCTGAAAATGGAGTGGAGTAAGTTTATCGAAACAATGTTGATGGTATTTTTGGTTAATTAGTGGTATATTTCAACATGTAATTACAAAAAATAGGTTCACAATTGGCTTGTTACATCTACTGTAAGTAATGTGCTAAGTTGAACCAATCCAAGCATGATTTAATTCAAAAGGCAATAAGTCTCCAATATTAACAATACTTATGTAATTGGCAGTCTAAATAAAGGTAGGTAAAGATCTTCCACGTGACAAGTCTTATAGAAAAAGATAGTAATGTTAGAAGAGTTTATTTAATTCAACTAAAAATATTAGAATATTTATTACTAAAGATGATAAGTTAGTGTAAAGCAGACTCCATTAAATTACATAAATTTATTAATTAACATTGCAAAAGCAAACGTCATAAATGAGTTTATTTGTTCATTCACATGTGCAAGTAATTAAAGACTTATCTGCTAATTGCGGTAATCTCAGAAGAATTTTAACAAAGATTCCCCTTATGCAACTATTTATAACACAATTTTAATGAATAAATAATTGAGAATTCTCTATATTGATAGAAGTAAACAACATCTTAACCTATTTTAATTACTTAATAAAAAAGTTTCGAGTAATTATTTTATCGCTTCCATGTTCACAATGAATCAATCACATTCTCGAGAAAAATATTGTTCATACACTTAACTCAATATGAAAACATTATGAAATAGAATAGGCTTCGCGCAGATGAGCCACTGACCGCAGTCACCGGGTGGCTAGTGACAAGCTGTTTACATTATTTTTAATTCGTTGCCGCACACGTGAAGCGAGTAGCGGTCACTCGCCATTTTGACAAAACATCTGTCAAAGGATCTTGCAGATGAGTGTCAATTGTAGCGGCCACCGACCAAGTTGGTCGGTGGTCGGTGGCCCATCTGCGCAGAGCCTAATATTTTTTCTGAAAAGGAACACATAATGTGTTTTCATTATTTTAATCTTAGATATTTCATAAAACTGAAAGCGGGGAACATTTTTAAGCCCCTTTCGACAACATTTTGGAGGACTTTAATTCTGATGCAAAAAATTCACTTCATGCCAGGTGCACGAATTACAATAAAAAAAAATGTTACCTACTTAGCAATTAGAAATTTTATTCCCACTTCGTAAGTACACTGAGTTTTAAGCTTTTTACCAAAAACTGAAACATGCCAGCAATTAGGGCTGAGCATCAAAGAACTTTGCCGTTCCTCTTTAGCAGATTTCGTTCGCCAACTAAAACAAGTAACATAGGGCTTAAACCTTTTGTTAAGTCCTTCCCAGTACGGACTGGGTTGAAACAAAGATCCAGCGATAGCAGCTCCAATGGCGTACAATTAATACGGCACTTATCTCAGCTAATTAACTATTGCAGCGACCTAGAATCTCTAACGAGGCTGTGGCAAGATCCGGAGCCGACACCTTTGTGCATCGATACACTGTACGAGTATTCGATTGTTTTAAGAATCGAGATACAGCTGGATCGGAAGATGAGTTGGGCAATGCGCTGTGCGGTTAGCATGGACCGTGTCAGGGCATATTTTTAGGGAAAAAAATTGTCTTGAAAATTGGAACAGTTTATCTACGAATTTACATAAGTTCTGTCATATCCATTTAAATCCTGAGAATTATCTACTTCGGATGTCGTTTTCCGTATTTTCGAGTCAATACATCATCCTCTTTTACGCTGTTATGCTGATGGGAGTGACGGGACGATCGAATTCATGGCCATTAACATCTGGAGTATGTATGACCTTAGGGCTTTTTTTACAAGAAAATATAACTACAAAAAAAGTAAAAGTAAAGTCAGCCTATTAGAACCCACTGCTGGGAAAAGGCCTCACCTCAACTATGAGGAGGAACGAGCCGTACCCCACCACCACGCGGGCTCAGTGCGGATTGGTGGAGGGGTGTCTGTAAGGCAAGTGACAAACCTTACTGTCAGATGTTGTCAAGCCGCCCTAGGGCCTCTGACTAGGCTTAACGACTAATACCAACAGATATTTGCCGGGACCAACTGCTTAACGTGCCTTCCGAAGCACGGAGATGCTTGTCATGGTCGTCACTTTAATGTTCAGAATGGTCACCCATCCAATCACGACCGCGCCGTGGGTTGTTTAACTTTTGGTATCACTACCAAAGCGCTGCCGCCACTGCGCCACAAGCACCTCAATATAACTAAGTTACTTGAATAATGCTGACAGTATTATTGCATTTTATCTATGCATTTCTATGAGTTTTGTATACTTTACTCATTTTATTCCTGATGCACTATGTAAGTACACACGGCCGCACGTCATCAGAGTACCCTACTTTGACCTTCAGATCGCCTCTATTATCTAATTTTTGCAAGTTCACAGCACTTATTAAGCATATTAGGGGCAGCCATTCAATACAAATAAAATAGTGAAATAAGATGCTTATTGACAACCGTCTTGGTCTACTGGTTCGCGCTCCAGACTACAAAACCAGCAGTTGCGAGTTCCAATCCCGCAAGGGGCAAATGTTTGTGTGATGAGCACGAGCATTTGTACCAAGTCATGGATGTTTATAAAAAGTATTTTTGTTAGTCTTTCCGTTATTCTGTCACCATAGCACAAGCTCACACTTAGTTTAGGGCTGGTTCATTGGTGTGTTTGATGAAACAATTTATTACATTTTGCTCAAACGTATATAAAACCACTATTCACAAGGTTATTTGAAAGCGTTTGATGTTGCCAGATCTTGTAAATGGCTTTCAGATTACGAAGGCAAATGACGTACGTAGGTAATTTCTTTGCATGACATCGGCTGCTCTAATTAGAATAGCCCTGAAGTGGGAGCCGCAAAAACTCCTATTAAAATAGGGTTGTCACCGCTGAGACGTGTTTAAAAGAACTTATTTAAGCACGTGTTCAAAAGAACTAATTTAAGCACGTCTCAGCGGTGTGAAAACTTTGGTACAGGAGGCATGAACTTGCCCCAAACTTGCGGGGGTGACGAAGCCCCAATCGCTCGTGGCTGTCACAGGGAATTTCCTTCCCCGGAACACCAACCGCCTTGGCACGACTTTCGGTCCACAGGAGGGTCGTGCACGAACTTGTCGCACTAAAGACAGAGTTTTGCTAATTAGTTAAATACTCGCGGTGTTATTAGAAATAAAATAGACCAGGTTTAAATCAGGTCAAAATATTAGCCGACCACAGAGGAATGAATGAGACATTCATGATATTACCTAATAGAGAAGCGCTTTTCTAATTAGCTAGCTAATAGCTTAATCCTGACTCAAGCCCGGTACTAAGTTTTTGTAATAACAGGGTCGTAGTTGCTAAACATAGGTGATGAGTATGAACAAATGTTATAGGTACTTAATGTTGATTAGTAATTTACCACTTCGTCCCACGAGCTTATAACTTAAAGTAGGTATCTTTAACCATAGTTCTGCTGTAAAAGTCTTAAGAGATACCGTTAAAATGTTAATAAGTTTTTTAGTTATAATCTTACCTGCACAATAAATATTGTATACCCCCTTATTACAAAAAAAATAGTACCCGGATTAACCCAGGACTAAATATTAGTTGACCAATCAGAAAAGCGTTTTTCTAATAGGTGATGTCACGAATGTGTCATTCATTTCTAATTTGTCTGCTAAAATTTAGTTTAAAACTGGTACTAAGTTTTTTGTAATAAGGCCGATACATTTTAACTACTTATATAGGTTGCAAGTTTTTGGTACTAAGTGCTAGTACTACTTTAAAAACCTCTAAAAACAATTGATGTATTGTTTAGAGCAATGAAAACTCTAGTCTGCTGTGTCAACCCTGGTACTTATAAGTAAGAAAAAAATCCGATTTTCCTCATAGCTTGACGTTGGCGCGTGTTGATTTGACTCAATTATTACCTTTACCAGCCGGCAAGGCCTTAGGAAAAGTATACAGATAGTTGATAATCAGTCTTACTTTAGTAAAAAAACCTTTAATTTTCATTATAATGTCCTCCTAGTCGAATTTCGACTACGGCGGCCTATCTCAACAGAGATTAGCCAACTGCGCGGGCCATATTATTAAAGTGCACAAGTGTGTGCGCAATACACAGGTGCACTCTCTGTTCCTTCACTCTCATAATTCGGTGAGACGGCAGTCCGACATGACCGTAGAGAGATCAGGCGCAGGACCAACGACTTAACGTGCTTTTCATTATAAGTACGAGTATGACTTTATAATTAATCATTAAAAGTTAAACCACGATTTTGCTAGGTCTTTAATGCATTTTCTCTCGTTCTGCAAAAGACCCTATTTAGTAAAAAAAGTTAAGGCTAAAACCTCAAAACCAATTCTTACTTCACATAACTTTACTTCACTAACTATTAACATTGAAATAAATAAAAATATTTCGTGATAATTCTCTAGAACAGGCGAGAAAATACGCCAAAAAATTGTAAACGCTTAAGACTTGGTTTAAAATGGGTCTAAATATTAGCCGACAACAGAGGAATGAATGACACATTCGTGGCATAACCTAATAGAGAAGCACTTTTCTAATTGGCTAATAGCATAGTCCTATCTTAAACCCGGTACTAAGTTTTTGGAATGACGGGCTATTGTTTTGTGTGATGATTATGTCGATATATTTATTTTTACTAGAATTTAATTTCAAGTAGGTGTATTCCTAGATATATAAATAGATAAATTGTTTCAACAAACACATCAATTACCTAGCCCCGAACTAAGCGTGAGCTTGTGCTATGGTGACTAGGATAACGGATAGACATACTTATATATATTTATAAACATCCATGACTTAGGTACAAATGCTCGTGCTCATCACACAAACATTTGCCCCTTGCGGGATTCGAACCCGCAACCGCCTCGTTTAGAAGTCCGTGGCGTGAACCACTACACCAAGACGGTCGTCTATATAGTATATTTGAATTTTGAGAGAGTTTTCAGTAGGTCGCAACTTTTACGTCTGTACTAACAAACAGATCTCGACACAAAGTTGCTGAATAACGGCAAAAGCTTCACAATCGAAACCTTGCCACAAAGCTTCCCGCCTTAAATCATCAACTTAATGATACATGCAAAATCAATTCGCAATTAAAAATACTCATTTAGCCCAGAAGACAATTAAGTTCGCATTTGAATACAGCCTTGGGTATTACGCGTGAAGATCGCATCGACAAATTAAACTTAATTCTTGTTTGGCTAACTAAGAACATTTGTCTTGTTGCAAAATAACCTGAGTAATAATAAAGATGAAGTACAGTAGACTCACTTCTACCAGTTAAATTGTTCTTACTGATTTTATCCAACAGCTAAGTTGTGGACTTCACTACCTGCTTCAGTGTTTCCAACGGATTACAACCCAAAGATATTCAAAGTCAGAGTGAACAGGTTACTACGCCACGTAGTCTAGAGTCAAGAGCAAACCCATTTCGAATTTAAAAAAACGTACACAATTATTAATATTTTTTCTTATTCTTCTTTATAGTCATATACCTCATGACTGAGGGTCGTGCTCACTATGTGAAATGAAACACACTCAACAATTGTCTAGGCAATTTTTAATAGAGTGAATTGCCATTGCCTTCTCCATTTCGAACTCACTAGCCAACGAGTATGCAGGTTCCCTTACGATGTTTTCCTACACTGTTAGGCAGCGATATCATTGAAAAATACTGTAACTTAAGTTTTTATACAAAATCAGTGGTACAGGCAGCATCGAACAAGATTAAATACGCATGATTATTTCGAAATCGTGCGAAATCTTAAATTAAATGCTGATAAAAACGAAATTTATTACAATACAAAACACCATACCAGATAAATAATATTGTTCAATGTATATGAATACTTAGTCGTATTTGTATTTGATTCATTTGCTTTTGTTAGGATACTTAAGGTTGACCTTATAAAATGGATGAATATTATTCGTGGCCAGCACATCAGTCAAACACAACAACAACAACGGCATAAAATGCCACGTGTTTACCTTAACGTGCTGTTCGTTCGTACGGTCGGCAGCACGTCAGGTTACCCATGTGAGTACAAAAACAGCTTTTATTGCGTAGGGAATAGAGGCGGTCTCAAGGTCAAAGTAGGATAGTATGACGTGCGGCCGCGTAGGGTGAACAGATACGAACACACTGTGCCTTTTTATGTTATGTCTTTAGTGTGGGCGTTACATATAATATGAATATGTCAGTCCATTTTCCCCCATCAATCATGGCTACCAGCTTTTGTTGAGTGGATTTTTATTTCTATTTGGACGATGTAATCGAAATTAATCTATTTCTATGTTTTGTATATTTCTAAATGTCACAGAGGTGATTTAGATAAGTTGAGAAGTATTAAAAACGGGCATTTGATCATAGATTGTAAATGGATGAGTAATAGAATACCAATAGGATTCGCCTTGAAAGCGATTGAGATAAACAGTAAAGCATTATATAAAATTATTATTGTAGCACGATCATCAGTTCTGTGCAGAATATCCACGCTTGAACTGAGTAGGTAGGTTAGGCATCTGTTTCAACTAGAATTCGCATTCAAAATGCAAATGTTAGAGTTTTCAAAATGACATCAGGTAAGCAATAATAGCTTTCAAACTAATGAAAAAATTACAATTCATTCATATGCCATTTCTTGGGAATCGCAATCGTAATAGCTTTGAAGTAAAAAGGCAAACCGATCTTCTATTAAACATTATGGGTCAATCTACCCTAAAATCACTAATAATAATTAATCATACTTCTCAAAACAGAATAGTAAGAAATAAAGAAAGAAAAAGCATTTATTCGGAGATCAGTGAACAAGAAACAATTTACAAATTATAAAAATATGATCTACCGAAAAGGCATCCGACTCAGCATTAGTCGAGGGCAAACCCCGACACTGATTTTCAGCAGATGCCGAGGCATAATATGACATTACAAACAATAAAAAAAAAGAAAAACAAGAGACATGACAGCAGTGACGTAGTAATTATTATAAAATCTGTGGTGACAGTATAACAAAAAACAAAACAGTGCAGAAATAAATAAATGGAAAGAACAAATGGAGGCGCCACTGTCAAAAATAAGTATTTGGTAAGTTATTTTGTCAGATATGCTAGAATCATGTACGAGTAGTACATACTAGCACGGAATCATGTTAAATTTAGTACAATTTCATCGTTGAACTACTGGTTAATTTTAAGATCCTAACACAAAGCTGCAATCGACTATGAAGGTATCCAGGAGATGTTACATATTAATTGAGATGTTTTCTACTTTAGTATAGGATGAATTACGAGAACTTCACTTAGTTCTTTTACTACGGACTACAAAACCAGCTGTTGCTGGTTCGAATCCCGCAAGGGGCAATTTTTTTTCAAAGTGTGATGGACACGAACATTTGTACCTGATTCATGGATGTTTATAAATGTATATAAGTATGTCTATCCGTTGTCCTAGTCACTATAGCACAAGGTCACGCTTAGTTTCAGACTAGCTAGTTGATGTGTTTGTGGAAACAATTTAAAAAACTATGCTCTCTGTATCGCCAAAACTAAACTAAGGCCTGGGACACACTCGCGGAAAATCCGCACACAACAACTTCCTCGCCACAGGTCAACGCGCTAGAGTCCTTGCCTCCATCCATTCACCATACAACACAAGATATAATATGTCTGTCGCAACGCATTTCGACACGAGGTACCGTAGTTTTCCTTTTTTCGTGGGAAAATCGTACCGTTTTCACCACAATACACAATGAGCCCGCTCTGAGTAGAAACTTATATTCACATGTGCAGCTGTACTCAGCCTTAACTCGAAGTGTTAAGTGTCATTATTGAGGGGAATAAATGAATTTAGTAAGGTTGTTGTAGAGTTAGCATATAACGGCGTGTCGAGTAATTATGTGGTCAGGAATGCAAGCAATTTGACGATAATTTTTTACTTATTAATCGCGCTGTCAATATTGCTTTCAAAACTTAGAATTTTTCATACAAAGAAGACGAGAAAATCGTTGTCGCTTTTTGCGAACATTACTTTAACGGTAATACACTGATAAAACTATGTCGCACTTGACTTTAAATGATAGAAGAGATAGTGGCCTGGTGACCTGTAGAACAGGTTTTTTTACAAAACCTATTTCAGGCACCAGTCTCCCACAAAATTGGAATACATTTTATTTTATGTTAACTTCCTAGCCATAGTCTAGCTGTAAGGCCAATTTTGTGTAAGAGAAATAAATAAATTATATTATTATTATTATAGAAATTTAAAATACCAAGTGGAATTTAAACTCATTTAAACTCAACTCACCCGTTATGCCAAGAGACAGCCGGCTAGAAATATCTGTAATACCTACTTAATTAAAAATCAAAAACTGTAGTGATTGATACTAGACATTTTTAGAACTTTCCAAGATATAAGAAACTACTTTTATAACAATATTTCCAATTTTCCATAGACCAAGCGCAACTAAGTGGCCACTTTTATAGCTGCAAGAACATTTTTTTCTCATCAACTGACCAATGTACACACGACCTCACATAAACCTACCCTGATCTGTCAAGTTTCTGCAACCATATTTCAACCTTATGTTGATCACATAGAGTTCGATATCATTTGAGATTATGTTGACAGATTTGGGTAAATTGATGCGGGGCCCACTGTGCACTTGCCTTTAGCGTCGTGTGGCACCACTATCAACCACAGTGGTATCAGCTGATCTCCCAACGGAAGTCGCGTCAGGTGTGCGTCTGCCCTTACTTAGTATGCGCCACGCGTCAGTGTGAGCCGAGCATTATCTGTTAGGAGTTTTTGATTTTGGATTTTTATAGCTTTTAAAAGTGGTTGGCGCTAAGTACTATACTGGTAGTATTGTACGTGATGATTAACTTTCTGCTTTTCCACGTTGACTTGTAGAGATTATCTTATGGCGTTAATTCCGCCAACTGTACTTTTTTATTTATTTATTATGCATATAACACTATTACATTTTTTTATGAACAGACTCCTTCAAAACTGTTTACATAGTTTATCTGTAGGATCAAGTGAGTCTCACTTAATATTCTTACAAATTATATTTACTTAGTTATATATTTTTGTACAATACAGTTTACCAATATGCATTCCACGGGCACTTTTTACTTGTTTACATCTAAAAAAAAGAAAATAGTTGCAGGAATTTTTTAGGGCTCTTAGAATGCTGTGATTTCTTTAAAATAAATTGTAGGTACAGCATCGCACATTTCCTAGAAAACCTGTGGACTGTTATGTTATTATATGTATTTATATGTGTATGTTCTTCACAGTTAAACAACGCATGTATCAAAAACTCTATTTAACAAAAAAAAAAATTGCGCGTCAGAAAAACTGTAAACTTTACGTTCTTTCCAATTAAACAGCACATATAACAAAAGCTCTATTTAACATTAAAATGATCTGTGTCTGAAATCTAAATAGTTACAAAATAATCTAATTAATTGCTTAAAATATGACAAATAGCGCAAACATGTGGCCCAAGGTTGCTGTTTCAGTGCATTCCGGGATCTCAAGGATTGTGGCGCAACGGTGGCGCAACTAGCTGCAGGCAATTAATTTGGATGTATACAGGCTGATGATTTGTTTCAGACTAATGATGCGTGTGAAATGGAGTTTTGGTTTTTTGTAGAATTAATTTGGGTAAAATGATAGACGACCAGGTAGGTACTAAGAGTTGGAACAGTTCATGGAAATTTATTAGAAGAAAAAATAGTAGGTAGATAGAAGATAAAAACTAAAATAAATATGATTTGGTTTGTTTCAAGTACTTACCTAAGGGCCAATATTGCTGTTTTTTTTGAGGTTCATAAGTGGCATTTTCTGTCCTTAATTAAATAAATTATTTTTGACTTTGACTCTTTATTTGTTAGTCGCATGGGTATTCTTAGAATATTTAGTGTGCCACAACTCAATGCTCTTAGTTTAGTCAGGCCTGTGTATCTCCCCGCGGAGGTAGCAAAAACGTACCTACGCGCAGCGCACCTACGTAGGTGCTAAAACAAGTTGCGTGTCGCTACCAGCCAGAGCCACGCCCGCGCGTTTTATTCACCAGCGGCCGCGCGGCTACGTTGCTGGCTGGACGAGAATAAATAAAGAGGCGCTAGATGGCGTTAGAAGCTTCTCGTAGCAGTCAACCCTATCGCGTCGCGTGATATTACGTCACTGAATAGGTTTAGTGTATTATGAATCATATTCCAGAGCAATAAGTATGAAATTATCTTGCAATGGATTTTTGTAGGTGTCTACACGAAAATGTGCTTGACTCTGAGGCGAACTAAATTACGCCATATTGTTGACGACATTGAGTAGACATTTTTTTGAATACAATTGCTAAGTCATACTTCTGTACGAAGTACTAGTATTCTGTGGTTTAGTTAGAAACTACTTTTTGAGTGTAGTTACCGTAAATCTAAAAAACCGCTTGCAGCCATCGTATACCTCATGACTGAGGGTCGTGATCATTATGGGGAATGTAACACACACAACGACTTTCTTGGCAAATATAAATTGAATGGATGGCCATTGCCTTCTCCATTAGCCAACTAGTGTGCAGGCTTCCTCGCGTTGTTTTCCTTCACCGGCAGCGATATCTTCGAAAAATACTGTTCTTATTTTTTTTACAAACTAAGTATCTCACGTATGAGAAGTTAAGTTTTCTCCGCTCGGCTACCGCACCTCATCATATCAGCCTATTGAAGTCCACTGCTGGACATAGGCCTCTCCAAGACTGCGCCAACATTCACAGTCCTCCGCTTGTCACATCCAGCCACCACCGGCCACTTACGTTACCTACTTAGTTATATCTTGAAGTATTTATACCCTCCACCTATTCTCGCTCAAAAATAAAGTTATCTAATCATAAAAAGAAAAACCGCAACGGATCCGTACATCTAATTTACCGCTATAAAATTTCAACCGCCTGTATGTGCAGATACTGTTGGACCGTGTGAAAATCTGATATCTGTTTTATGTATGTATTAAGTATATTTTTTCTTAAGACAATGGCCGTTAGCGGGTATACCCATATGTACCGGTCTTTTTCTTAATTGTCAGAATAACGCCTTTCTAAAGTACTTAGAGGTCGCTGGCTACGTAATTCGGTGGATAGCTAAATTTAATTATAGCCGCACAAAACTAAATTGGACCGGTTTTTTGCGAAAATAATTGTTTATGATGATTAACTATTTTAAGTTCTAATTAGTAGTGTTGTGTTCAAGTTTTTTCAAAAGCTTTACATGCATTACTTGTTGAAGCTGTAGAGCAGTTCTATAATAGCTTCTGAAAGGGGTTCCCTCTATCTGGCAGAATCTTTTTGCTCCGAAAGTCACTTGGCATAACACACTTGGCATAATTTTCTTTAATCGAATATTATTCAGGCAGAATTTCCTGTTAGCATAATTATTGTTTGGTCGAATATTTATATGCCCGAATTTACAATGGCATACTTTTAAGATAGCAGAAATTTATAAGGCATTTGAATTTTACTTTGCATACTTTCGCTAAGCATAATGTTTATTTAGTACGATGTTTATTTGGCATAATTTGACTAGGCATACTATTAAGAAAGCAGAATTTCGTTTAGAATAATTTCACTACGCATATTGCTATTTCTTTTAAATAGTATTTTACCCTAAAATTGAATTAAAAAGTCATTAAGTTGTGGTACAAAACTTAGTGACAGAAACGAATCGGTGCAAAACCGACTCCACGCAGTCTTGTTTGCCCTACCCCTAGAGTGTAATTCAAAATCGCGTAGGCGCGGAGGGGCGAGGCAGCCCGCGAGCTGAGGAGCAGGTGGTTTGAAAGCTCGCCTCCGCGGCTAAGGCTGGCCGGCGAAGCCAGCCAGCAAGCCGAAGCTGCGGTGGTGAGCGAAAACCATCTGCGACGATAAGCTCGCGTGGGACTGCCGGAGCCCCGCAGCGGCAGAGTCGTGACAGAAACCATGCATGTTGCATGCTTGCATGCTGCATACAAGCTGTTGCTTGCTTGCATGCTACATGCTTGCTTGCATGCTGCATGCTTGCTTGCATGCTGCATGCTTGCTTGCATGCTGCATGCTTGCTTGCTTGCTGCATGCTTGCTTGCTTGCTTGCTGCATGCTTGCTTGCATGCTGCATGCTTGCTTGCTTGCTGCATGCTTGCTTGTTTGCTGCATGCTTTGCTTGCTTGCTTGCATGCTGCATACTTGCTTGCATGCTGAATTAATTATTTACTACGAATATCCTTAACTAACGTTTTCAATTACTATGGATATGAAATGTATGCCAAAAGATGATTATAAATGTAAAATTTCTGAGATATGATAGTTCTGCCTTGTAATGATTTTAAATATGAAATGCCAAAAGACAATTCGGCCTGTGAACTTTCTGCGATAGGATGATTCTGCCTATTAATGACTATATATACGAATTGTATGCCACAAGACGATTCTATCTGTGAACTTTCTGCGTTAGGATGATTCTGCTTTAAGACTATTATGGATATTAAATTTCTGCCTAAAGATGATTCTAGCTTACACGATTATGCGTTTTGAACGTCTGATAAATGAGTGAATGCTAATTGATGTTTTGCGAAAGGAAGTTTATGCTATTTGATGATATGCCAAATAAAATTATGACAATAAAAATTCTGCGAAACAAGGTAGACGCTTCTGAAAGCTTTATGACTTCCTGAAAACCACAAGCATACTATACTTACTTTGTAAATCATTGTAAAAGTTTTAGGTCGAGGGCTGGCTAACTAAAATTTGAGCTTTTAAGCCGATCGTATATGTGCGTCCGAGGCAATGTATGAAAAACTGGCTCAACTATGCGAGCTAAGCTGAACTAACTTAGTTAAGTTGGCGGTGGACGCTCGGCTTTAGAATCGGCGACTTTATTTTAGTCGTAGATTGGTAACTTACAATTAGCAGAAGTCTTCAGTCAGTTTGACCAAAAGTTGCCGCCTTGGGCATAATATCACATCAGACTACCCCACTTTAACCTTGAAATCGCCTCTATTTCGTACGTAATAAAAGCTGTTTTAATAGTCCCCATGAGTGACCTGACGTTCTGACTGTATAATCGCCGTCTGCGTCGAAGAAGTAGGAATACAGTGACTAGCAAACAGTACTTATGCGTCAACTCCTCAAACAAATTAGCCATTTCGCAACTCAATTATTATCAGACCAATCTCATATGGCCGGCTGACAATGAACGCAAGAAGTTTTCGCACGGCATGCACTTATGCACTTGCGAAAAAGTTGCACCAGCCCGAAGGGCGAACTATTGTATGCAGTTTTATTTAAGGTTCTGCTCCGACCATTATGTGTAATGTTTGCCTTTTTGTTGCCTAATACCATGGTTTTCATGTTAATTGTATGTTGAAGCTTTGTTGTAGGTTTATATTAGTTGCAATTTGGTGATAAAAAGCAACATTCGATTGAGCAAGCAACATCATCATACAGTCATAAAAATGATATTAAATAGTTCTACTTACAATACCGGGGGAGACTTAAAAATCACCCAAATAAACTGGCAGCACACACAGCTAATAACCAGAAGCTATAAGAGGCTAAAATTAAAGGACATCCTATCAACACACAAATTGGATAGTATAATGACTCAGATGGGTAGTTGCTCGCTGGAGGGTACACCCTACATGACACGTAACATAGAACAGATCTGCTCATAGTAGTAATGTTGCTGATTGCAGATATTAACCTAGAAAAAAAAATAGTTCTACTTGTATTAACTTGGCTATTTGATAAGTTACTCGGCCTAACCTGGATTTGAGGGTAGTACCTACGTAAATTAGTATATACTAAGTTGATAGCTTGTTTTGTTTTATTGGTCCGGCCGAGAACTTTTCAAACCACCCTCATAAATATACAATTTGCATATCGAGCAAGCAATGTCAACATAAGCCATAAAAAAAGCTTAATACTATGTAGATACAGTCTATTGAGAACCTCTTCTTCTGAAGGCGGTTGTAAATAGTACAAGTTATTGAATAAGAAAAGCAAGCTTATTCCCGTAGTTTATTAGATGACTAACCTTCGGAAAACATTGCAGTATTTGACGTTTACTGTCTGTCAAATTCACCAACGATACAATGAGAGGAAAATTGCATTCCTGTAAATTTGATTCCTGTGATTTTGCCATGTTTAACATTTGATACTGTAATTTGATTGTGTTTTCAATTAAGGCCCCATTGTTCCACTGCGTCATCGCGTCGCTGCGCAGATTTCACACATAAAATGTTTTTTTTTGCAATTTTCATTCATGAAAAAGCCCTTAGTTTTCATCTTTGTGTTCTAAAGAACAGAATAAAAGAGAAGGCTCTTCATTTTAGCACCAGCAAACATACTAAACAATAATAAAAATACAAAGAGGACAAAGTTAGACCAAACTTTTCGAGATCCATAATTATCTTAACCATGTTCTGAAGTTTCTGGTAATATAGGTTGGAAACTCTCACGATCGAATTCTTATTATAAAAATTAACTTTTCCTGACTTAGCGTCTTATACATTTGCAAAAACATTGAGCATATGTCACCTTTATAGACCTTCAAGTCACCTTCTTAAAATAAAAACTTATTCTAGCAGTGAATTGTTAAAAATAATGTTTTAGATAGTATTACGTACTAAAAGCAAAAAAATGCATTAAATCTAAATACTTTGTTTTTCATTTAAAACTGACATATCTAAAAATATCGAGGTAAATGTTTGTCATTTTATTTTCTACTTCAAACCCGTTTCAAGAGACGTGATGTCGGCAATCCTTAGTAACTTACGATATTTTGAAGATGTCACATAACATGATAAATTACTCTTTTTAAGTGATAAGCATTGACTTTGCAATTTAAATATTAGATATTATTGCACTTGAAAAAATGACCACCTGCTGTCACATAATTTTTTTGTTAGTCTAATGTAAATAAAAACCGGCCAAGTGTGTGACGGACTCGCGCTCGAAGCCTTCCGTACCATTATCTATTTAACATTAGGCACTATATTATCACCTTTTCTTAAATTTAAAAACGGCAGAAAAATTACTTACGTTTTCAGTATTTATTGTTATAGCGGCAACAGAAATACATTATCTGTGAACATTTTAACTGTCTAGCTATCACGGTTCATGATGATACGGCTTGGTGACAGACTGACGGACATTGGAGTCTTATAAATAGGGTCCCGTTTTTGTTATAGGTAAAAACCCTAAAAACAGACTGTAAATATTATTAAAACACCATTTAAAGTCGGAACCAAATCGAATTAACATAATTAAAATAAGGCGGTCGGGTCAAGACTTATGCTAAATACTTGCCCAATTGTGGAAGCAAGAATTGCCCTATATTTGTCAGAGTCCTACGTTTTAAGCCTTGAGGAATTTGTAAGTAATTATTGTTATTTTTGGAGTTTCTTCCTTGACACAAATTGGGACAAGTACTATGGAAATTAATTACAAAATAAACTTTTTCTTGTTTTTCATTGGGTCAAAAAATATGAGGTGATAAGCAAAAAACAGAAGGGGCAGCGTTATGCTTGATTGCGCCAGTTACAAATTGATTGTGTTATTATTTAACTTTTATGTAACTCTTTTCGTTTTTATTTTCTTTTAAGCTTTCTCAGGTATAAAAATACCCAAAGAAAACCAAACGTTAAAAAACTACCAAGCCTTTTGAAATTGACTGCCTCATCGGTGCCAACGCCTGTGGTTCACAAAACAATTCATTTATTGCGATTTCTACATTTTATTATTACTGACGTTATCTTTCGAGTGGTCTATGAGAGTGTCTGTCCATTAATCAAAACTATATATGCTCCAAATACTGCTCCTCACCCAAGTTTCTCCAACTGCAGTCTCAATGTTCTTTCACCTTTGATCCACTTGCCTGCTCAGCCACCCGTGACTGTACGCACCATCGCCTGTGTGTCGCAACTTCACTTACACCTTAACACTTCAACTTAAGTCTCAAAATCGAATGGGATTTTATGTACCAAGACTGGGGTGAGTTGATACTAAATTGCTGAGATGTACTGCGTGAATTAGCGTTTCCGCTTGAATTTTAATGCTGGCCAGTACTTTGGCGTATGTTTAACGGTTCAAGATGTTCCGACATTCAAATCTGCTATAGATCAGTAACGAGTACTTGCCTAAGTGGTCTGTTACCACTTTATTACAGCTACTTACTGAATAGGGTCGTTGAGACGTTAATGGATGGCGCGCTAGCAAATTTTACACTTGTATAGAGTAGTTTCAGCGTGTGCTATTTTGACAACTGCTTAGTTTTCAAATGTTAAATGTTTAAAAATTAAAAAGAAGTTTAATAAAAATAAAATGCTTCTATAACATTTCACTAGATCCGGTACGTGTTACAATCACTTCCGAAATAAAACGCCACGTACCAATTACTTAACTTTTATCTGATTCTTAACTGTCATTTCCGCAATACCAGACGAGATACTCATCTAGCCGAGTTAATAATTAATTAATCTAAATTAAATTGGCGACACACATAATTAAGATATTCGTGAAAGCGGCCACACTCCACAATGGTGGGAGGCTCTCACGGAGTCAAGCTCACGGTTGTGTCACTTAATACGGTTACTGGATCAGGGTCTGTTTCATGATAAAAATATTAAGAAGTTAGAGATTAAAGATGGCATCATTAGACCCAATTTCACCATACTCTAGCTAGATTAATCTTAGTAAATTCACTGAAGAATGGCTGCATTCCTATATTTTTCACATAACTAAGTATATCGTATTGATATTAATTTTATTTTGGACGTATGAGAAAATAAAACGAAAAAAGGGTAACCTGACGTGCGGTCGACCGTACATTAACTACGAATACTCGTAATTCTCGTATGAAATTCTGCCCTTTATCTCTTTATTCGATAAAATTATACAATCACTTTTAACTATTTCAAAATCTGATGAATTAATGCTGTTATTCAAATAGCCTTCCCATTACAAGATTTTTATTGAATAACACATAAAATGCGAACCGTAACGCATATAAGAAAGATGTTTTCCCATACTCAATTACCCATAAAACATTAATTAAACTTCCATGCTTCACTCTATGAACACCACACATCTTGCATAACACCATCCACACTCAAGCGGTTAATTTCATTTACCACCTATCATTTTATTTGTAGTAATTCACCATTCCAGTTTTTTAGCTTTACGTCCACTGAAATAAAGATCAATTCCCCGTGCGATATGAGTGAGCAATATGGTCATTGGTCATCTAGGAGTGGCTGTTAATTACCATGATACAATCAAATTAGTGACGTATTTCATAGGTAATAAAGATGAGTTTTGTTAAGTAATGTAAACGTAGATGGGTGGACATGGTTTGTTAATTAATAAGTGTAATTAAAAAACGTGTAAAGCGTTTGATAAAATCATAGCGCACCAATTACACATGTTTTGTAAATATGTTTGTTTAGAGCTATCTCGGTGTATCATAATATTTACATTTGTTGTGTAAACGCATCATCTAATATGAGTGTAGGTGATGAATTATGACTGGGATTCGTGTTTAGATTTAAACTAGAAAAATAATGATTTATTTTCTGAAGACTCGAAGCATGTACAAGCCACAAATAAATAAAGTAGGTAATTACAAATAACGGACTTAGTGCTAAAATATATTCTATGCCAGTCATAATTCCGAAGCAGAAACAATAGTAGTAGCAAAGAAAACTACTAATTTCTATAGCCAAGATAAGAGAATTATGTTATTTTATTAATATATTAATCTTAATTAAATACTGAATTGTCTTACTTTTGACAGACGAACTCGTTGGATCAATGAAATTCAAGTTTTAAACGTATAAAAACAGAAGCTCTGGTAATATTTGAATACTATCGTTAAAAACTGGTAAATACGACGAACAATAACTGGTTATGGTTGGTTAACATGGCATATACCAGTACCATACATATACCAGTATTTTTTACTTGTCTTTACCTAAAAAGTTTTAGTTAAGTCAATGGGCTGAATTAAGTATTGCCATCTCTAAAATCGTCTCTTCTGCGCTTTTGACCATTATGTGTTTTAATTTCATTCCACCTTTCTTCAATATGAATACTTTGAATGTTATTCTTACATCTATTAATAAATTGCTCTAACTTATGACCTACTTTATTACTATATTGCACTTTACTATCACTATTTATATCCTCAAGTTTATTGAGATCCAAGTTCTTTGGTTTGTGTTTTCTTTTTAGTTGCTTAGTTTTAAAATTGTGTAGACTTATAAGAAGGTTGTGATCAGAATTTAAATCGGCCCCAGGTAAAGTCTTACACAAATTTATCTGTTTTAGAAATTTACTTTTAATTATTATGTAGTCAATCTGGTATCTAGCAATATCTCCCGGCATTTTCCACGTATAGAGTCTTCTTTTTGGTTGCTTAAACATTGTATTTGTAATAATCAAATCATTTTCTTTACAAAATTGTACCAGTCTGTCCCCTCTCTCATTTCTCTTTCCCAACCCAAAACTTCCTACTGAGTTTTCTTCCTTTCCTTCACCGACCACCGCATTGAAGTCACCCATAATAATCAAACTATCTGTATCTTTAACTGTATCTAAAATTGAATCTATGCTGTCATATATCTCTTCTATCTCTTCATCTGGGTGGCCACTCGTGGGCATATAAACTTGCAATAAAGTAATATTAAATGGTTTAGCTTTTATCTTAACTGCTGTTAATCGGTCACTAAGGTGTATGGTATTTTCTATGTTTAAACCCCATTTTTTATTCAATATTATAGCGGTGCCATTAGATCCTTGTTTCTCTCCCGTATATATAACTCTATATTCACCACTCCAAAAATCTCCACTTCCTCAAGATAAAGAAAGAGAAGCTGATTCCGAGGAAAAACTGGCTTAGCCCAGAAATTATAGCGCTAATGCTTGAGAGAAGAGAATTAAGAAACAAGACGGATGATGTCAAGGCAAAGGAGAACAGAATATTAACAAACAAAATAACACGACTGTGCAGGAAAAGCGAAAGAAAAACATACGGAAGAGAAATGCAATAAAATAGAGTTAATGGTGAAACGGGGGAAAATGGAAAAAGCCTACAATATAATTAAACAAATGGACAAGAAACATAAGAGACGAAGTACAGCTATATTAGATAAAGAAGGGAAAATACTAATGGACTCTAAAAAAATTGTTAAAAGATGGATAGAGTATATAGAAGAGCTTCATTCAGGAGAAGGGATGTCAGAAAGCTATATGGAAAAAGAAGAAGATGTAGATACTTTAGAACTGGGACCTCTGATATTGAAAGAAGAATTCGAAATAGTTTTGAAATGTATTCAAAACGGGAAAACAGCAGGAGTTGATAATATTTATATTGAGATGGTTAAATATGCAGCTTGCAATCAGTTGATAGAGGAAATTTTTAATTTAATTCAAGAAATGTATAAAACAGGCAAAATACCTCAAGATTTTAATTTAAGCAAGACTGTAACACTACCGAAAAAAGCAAACACACTCAAATGCGAAGAACATAGAACACTAAGTATTATTTCACAGGCAAGTAAAATTTTAATAAAAATAATTCAGAACAGAATAAGACCGTTAACAGAGTGCTTTTTGGGACCGGATCAATATGGGTTTCGGCAAGAGAAGGGAACCAGAGAAGCGATACTAGCTTTGAGATTGGTAAAAGACAGGAGACTGGATTTTGACATGGACACACATATAGCTTTTATCGACTTAGAAAACGCGTTCGATAAAGTCAATTGGAAAATAATGATGGAAGTACTCAAAGAAGCTGGATTGGATTATAGAGACAGAAGGATTATTTATGAATTATATAAAAACCAAGAAACGGTAATAGAAGTAGGAGAGGAATACAGAAAGGCAAAAATAAGACAGGGAGTTAGGCAGGGATGTCTACTTTCACCGCTAATTTTTAATTTATTCATAGAATGTGCGATACGCAGAATAACGGAATCAAAAAAGGGGGGCGTCAAAATTAATGGGGACGTATTTAAATTCATTCGTTTTGCCGACGATATTGCAGCCATTGCAGAAAACAGATTGGAGTTGGAAGAACTAGTTACAGAGATAACCACTATTTTTAAAGAATTTGGTCTCAAAATTAACATAAATAAAACAAAAACACTAATTGCTTCTAAAAAGGAGAAATACAGCCCTATCTCAATAAATAACACAAAAATAGAACAGGTTAAAACCTTCAAATATCTAGGTAGCTTGATAACTAGTGACTCCAGATGTACACCAGATATAAAAGCAAGGATAGCGATGGCGAGACAAGCTTATAATGCAAAAAAGCACCTGCTCAAGGCCAGAATATCAAGCAAAGTTCGCAAAAAACTTGTTAAAGTGTACATTTGGAGTATAGCACTCTATGGATGTGAAGCGTGGACATTGACAAAGAGGGACAGAAAGAGACTGGAAGCCTTCGAGATGTGGTGCTGGAGGAGAATGGAGCGTATAAGTTGGACGGAGAAGAAAACAAATGAAGAAGTTTTGTCTATGGTTAGGGAAAAAAGGAGATTGATGGAAACAATAGAGTGTAGGAGGGGACGAATGTTAGGCCACCTGATTCGACACGACAATTTTATTAAAACGATAATAGAAGGAAGAATAGAAGGAAAAAGGAAGCGAGGAAGACCAAGAATAAGCTACATGCAGCAAATAAAAGAAAAGATAAATGTCGGGTCGTATCAGGAGGTTAAGAGAAGGGCGGAAAGCAGAGAGGAATGGAAAAAATTCCACCGACAAGAGCCTAGCTCTTAAATTTGACGATGATGATGATCTCTAAAATCTGCCAACCAGGACAATAAGCATAAACCCCGGATTTTGAAGTTTACAACCCGGTCATATGAACAGAGTATTTTTTTCTAAATTACTTAGTGTAATAAATAAAATAGGTTGTATTTTTGTATTGGTAATTACTTTTGCTTGTCTATGATAAATGGCGCACCCAAAAACTTGACTCAAACCAGTGTAGAAACCCACTAACACTTCAACCCAGGTGAAAGAGCGGTGACCTACACCAATTAATGCAAAAAATATGAACTCCAATCACGGCTACAGTTACTTGCCGTCATGGGAAATGGATTCTCATGCATATTGCACTACTGCAACTATAAAATGTTGGCTTATAGCAATCATTATGAGCCCTGCCCATGCGTGTAAGGCTCGAAGTTTTTGCGATAGCTATCCGATGTTATTTGGAGAAAAAGTTATGATAATAAATCAGATGCCTTTTGAAATGCGCGGTCTGGTGATGGGAAATGTCAGGGTGTATTAAAAGCAATCACGGTTAAATACGAAGCATTATTTGGATAAACAGACTAAGTGACACCGAAATTCACCAATTTTTAACAGCCGGTAAACATCGGTTGACGGTTAATTTGACAGAATTCCCATACAAAGTATGTCAAATAATTCAAAACCAGCTGATTAAAAAATAAACATGTGTTAGTGAACTCCGACTTTCAAAAAGAAAATACCAAAATATTGTGCACCCTGTAAATCAATTTT
Source organism: Pyrausta nigrata (assembly GCA_949316185.1). Lineage (NCBI taxonomy): Eukaryota > Metazoa > Arthropoda > Insecta > Lepidoptera > Crambidae > Pyrausta > Pyrausta nigrata. Next base: position 6,667,190 of record OX438958.1, on the reverse strand, counting down.
GCGATGTAAAATAATTTAATAAGTATTCGGGAACATTTCTTGTACATACAATATTTTTATCAAAAATTTTGAAAGTAAAAATTTGAATTTGTTTTCTTAGGTACTTCATTGATGAAAATTTTGACATGTTTCGTAAATAACTAAGTACCTATTTGTATATTTGCCTTCAGGACTTACGAAATATCGTCAGCTCTAAGTTGGTACTTTTGCTAGCTTTTTTTTTTGATGATCCGTTTATTGAGACCATTATTTAAAACTAAGCATATCCTGTAATATTAATTAATAACAAATATTTAAGTTGAAGGGTTGTCGCTATTGGTCTACGACCGGTCCCTCCACTACAAATTGGGTTTAAAGAATATAAGTTTAACCTTTAATAATGAGACAGTGGCTTTCCACAGACTTTCATTAATAACACAGTCTTACTTATTACTTTAGTTTACAAAGAAAAACACATTTATAATGACACACTCGCCCGTCATAATCTTATTACCTACGCACGCATAGACAGGTAATCAGTGCCCGCGCCTCTCTTTAATCTATGGGTTGCTAATTACCACAGACAAAAGATGTGCAGGTCGGCAAGGACTCATCGGTGGGTAGAGTGCGTGACCTTCCGGGTTCACACGAGAATGTCAAATTGTCTATGACTCTCATCGGCTGCTTGATGGGGTCACTTTTAAGTCAAATAAGTTTAACCTAGCCTATTTTTAGGTTAGATACAATTTATAATATTAAAACTGACACTTTTGTAAACTCAATTATCTCGGGTTCACCTGGCTAAAAGTCTATAAGCCTCAAAGATCCCTTTATAATATCTCACGGGAATTGTTACCGCCAAAATCGTAAATAGCCTAAAAATATACAAATTGTATGAACTTTGTTGCTAATAAGCAAAAAACAACTAGAGAATTACGTATTGAAATATTTTGAATTAAGTTCAATAAAATTGTGTTGTTTCTTTTTCTACAAAATGGATACTATGAATGATATTATTCTTAATCAGATACCAAATATCATACAAAAAATATCAAATATTCGCATCAGAAAAATCTAGTATTTACAAACATGCATACCGAAATTAAAAGGAACTACGGATTAGTATAAATTAAAATAAGTAATAGCCTAGTATTACGAGTAAATGCAGTTAAATATCTCAATCGATTGCTGTCTTTACAACCGGTACTATTCTATACAAACAAGTAATAGTTAGTAATTATTTGAGAGGCAGACAATGAAAAAGTGCATGTTGGTGCAAGGCAGCTAACGTGTACGATGCGTTCGAACTTCCGTGTCCCGTTCACACGAGTACAATTAGAATAGGACACGCAACTGTTGTCTATGATCTGCTAATAGTATAGTGGGCCCCGCATCAATTCACCCAAATCTGTTAGAATATCTCAAATGATATGGAACTCTTATGTGGTCAACATAAGGTTGAAATATGTTTGCGGAAATTTGACGGATCAGGGTAGGCTGATGTGGGGCCGTGTGTACAGTTTGGTCACCAATATATCGCTACCTTGGGGTAGAAAGGTCGTAAAAGCCATAGAAGGTTTATGGCTTTTACGACCTTTCTACCTCAAGGTAGCGATATCATCAGGTTTAGATTACACAGTTGACACTAAGTTACTAAAAGAAGCTGGCGGCTTCTGTGTCTTAAACATAACTTTTAGAGGGAGACAATGCCTTAGGAATCGCACTCAATGTCTAGGTATTGATTTGGTTTTCAACTTTCTATAAATTATGAATACTCTACAATATTATAAATATTTAAAGTAAAGTCTTAGGCCCACTTTTACGAAACTCGTTAAATACAATTAGCGGTGCTAAACATATTTAAAACATCATTCTGTCTTTGTCAGTCGATTGTCGTTGACAGAAACGGGATGATATTTTTAAACATGTTTAGCGTTAATCGTATTCAACGAGTTTCGTAAAAGTGGGCCTTAGTAAATCACAAAAGCGGTAAATACCTACTAAACTACTGAGTTGACATATCAACATTGATGGCGACAAAATAAAAAAATAAATGAAAATGACTGGCTAAAAACATAATTAATAGAATCAGGCGTTACTTTGCGAAAATCCATTATTAGATGGAAAAATTAAAACACAATTATTTTGCTTTCTCTTAGCGGAAATTTAAAGCAAAATAATTGTATTTTAATTTTCCCATTGGCTAAAAACACATCAATCACACGTTCTTAAAAAAGTTTGATACGCGCTTATAACCTTTTTCGCCAGTTTTTAAACTTTTTATCACAATTTTCGGCCAGTATTTTTACCAAAAGCTGTACACGGTTGACTTCTTTAGCGTGAACTTCCGCGTGTAAGTTAGTCTGTGCGTTCACACGCGTGCGTTTCGTTCTACGCATTCGATGTCTTGCGCGTTCAGCCGTACGAAATGATTTGTTCGGTATGTTGCTTCTATCTATGGTTCAATGGTTTATGTAGGTATAACTTAGAAAAGCTTCTGATTGGAAAAATGGTGAGAAAGTATCTACGACAGGCTATTATATCCATATTTGGGCATTGTTCTTTACTTAATAGATTGTTGTGTAATGGCGTGATTGAAAGATGCTGTTATTATCCTGTGATGTTTGTGTAGGTATTGCTGATCTTTGGGCTTTGTTTCTGATACTCTGAAATCAAAAAGATGAATTCAAGTTGTCAAAATGTCAACGATGTAGAAACACATACGTTACATATTGATAAGGAATAATTAAATCTTTTTTTGCTATATCGTGATTTAAACATGCATTACACATTGTTATGAATAATAGAAAGAAAGGAAGTCTTTTTTAACTTGGAATTTGTAGCTTGTTTTTACTTTTAATACTAAAGGACATTTAAAATAATGCTTACGAAATATAAAATTTAGTTCTAAGTTTTTGTTTGGGTATTCGTTTCGTATGTCTTGTAAAAATATTGATAGATCTATCTTGAATTGATATCTAAGTTGATATAATATTTTACTAACTATTAAGAAACACATTAATTTTTGAACAGTTTTTATCTGGTTTCCGTACATATCTCTGAAATTAAGCTCATTCATTTAACTTTCAAACACAAAAACAAAGGTATTAGAACCACCCATTTCGCTAATTGGCCACAGTAAGGCGACTCAACTACCATTGCTCTCACGTCCAGGTCAAGTTGTACAAAACCAGCTTGCGTTGATCTTCCACTGCCCAACACGTTGCTATTAATCAAAGCTCAACTCATAATGGATGTATATTTTTAGTAGCAAGTTTATTTTGTATAGCCATGGGAAGTGGTAGACAATTAAGACGTCGGATAAGCTGCTAATATAGAAGTGAGAATGGTAAATTGCCCCGTTCACTTTTGTTAAGACTGTGACGAAATAGGTGCGGGGCCAGATTGGCTAGATACGCTAAAACTTAGCGAGGCAACGCCAGTTTGCTTTACTTTAAACATTGGAAGATATACAGAAATAGGAAGGTACTGATGTCATCTTAAGATTGAGTCAAAAATGATGATGGACTTATTCACATACTATTTCCAAAAAAAAAAACAAGCTTGATAAGTGCAGTAAGCGGCAAGCAATTGCAAGCTATGCCTACCTTCATGTATGTAGCTAACAGCTATTTTAATAGTAATTTCTGCAAGGCAATAAATATTTTTTTAAAAACCTACAAACTCGTTATGTGATCTTTCAAGGATTGTATTTCCAGACACAATAGGCAATCAATTGTTATCGGAACGCCGGTGTCCTTATGAGACTAGAGGCGTAAATGCTATTATTCGTAATATTTGATTAACATTTATTTCGAAGCTTGAACTTTGTCCAACTAAACGCTAGATAGAGAAAGCCGTATCAAAAGTCAACTTTATGTTTACAAATAGTATGAAAATATTTCGTAGCAACTTGTCATTCGCAATAACTTAATATGACACAGTCTGTTCACTTTCTTAAAGCCATACAAATTGAAATTTCCTGTAGAAAAGACGTAAAGCTTTATCATTTCCAAGGAATTGACGTACAACGTAGCAAGGTCGCTAAATAGACTTCCTTGATCAATGATGCACAAAGTGTTGGATAAGGTCAACAAACTACTTCTAAACTTATACTTTTTCTTTCAGTTTTAACAAACAAACGCAAAGCAGAAACGTACTTTTCACTGTGTCAAACTAGTTCAATTTTAAATCGCAGATAATTCTATGATATTTTACTTTCCTGTCCTCTCCGGCAAGCTGTAACGCCCCAAATCCTTAGTCTCAAAAAAAACTTAGTTTTTTTTTATAATTATTTCACGCAAATCTCGATCATGCACGATCGCATTACGCATTCACGACAAACTCAACGCTAACCGTACACTTACACGACTCACTGGCTATGTGTTATAAGTAGAAAAGTATAATTTTTCGTAGGAGCGGGCGCGCGCGGCGACCCGTGACCACGCTTCCTGTTGGGTGCTATGACCCCGAAGAAATGTAGTGCCCGGCGAACTCTGTTCTTTTTTTGAATTTTTCTTTTTAATTGTAGACGACACAGGAAATTGGCTGGATTTTCGACAATCAGTCATTTAACGGTCTACCGGGTATTCTGTTTTTATAATTCGAAATTTCTTTTTTATTTTGATAAGTTTTGCCAATGTTCTTGCAACTTAAAATAATAAGTCTATATTTTCCATATTCTTGTTGTGCTGTTATGGTTGTAGCAATTGAAATAATAATAATAAATCCTTAATCTATGTGTCTGTTTGTAGAATGCTTGATAGCTAAATGCAATCAATTTTACCAACAATTAACTGATTTATTTACAAGATTATTAAAAATGACGTAATTCTCACTACTGCAAACGTGTTTATTGTGATGTAACTATATTTTTACAGTCGCGAATGTAAATGTTACATAAACAACTGTTCATTGCGAAAATCAAAAACGCATAAGAAGCGTTGGAATTTCTTGTAAGAATTTTCTTAACACAAGAAAGAAGAAAGTTGACCTAGCATATTTTCCCATACACTTAATTAGTGATGCACGATGATCCGCCGTAATCGACCATTCGATTTTTTCTCAATAATTACTTAGCAGCTTCCGTGAGTTTTTATCGATTCATAATTGATTCTAATTGAGACTTCGATGAATCAATCAACTTCAGGTCAATCCTGATGACGTTCTATGTAAATCAGTTAAGATATATTTACAGTTGAGAAAAATTGCTGCGTAAAATTTTCAAGTTATTCAAGTTCTTTTCGTTTTTAAAAAGTATAACTAGTAAGCTCAGCCAAGTTCTTTACCACAAATAAACGATATAAATTAAAAATAATACTACTTACCTTTTACTTTTGTGTAACATAAAAACCCCCTGGCAATACGTCATTAGTATGCAAAATATATTTTTCGAACTATTTTTAAGTTGTATAAAAACGCAATAAAAACCATCTCTCTACATCATATTCGATCCGCAATAACATTTTTATACGCAAAAGAATTTATTTATACAGCATATAAATCGTTGCCACAGAAAATATCGTTGCCTTTTGCAGCCAGTGTAAACAGGCTCATTATAAAGCGATAAATAAAATTAGCGGCTTTTCATGACACGGTTGAATGTGTGACATCGACTGCGTTCCACTTATTTTAAACGTGATAAATATTGTCAAGTTATCGTTGGGTTTACTTTTTATTAAAAAAAAATGATCTGGAGAAATTTTGTTGAGATAAAAATGTTTTGAGGTAGTTTCAAGGTAGACGTTTGATTAGCAAAACTATTGTTTATTGTTGACTAAATATTATTTATTCAGAAATAGTTTTTGTCGATAAAACATTTGTATTCTTTCTATTTAAGTGATTTCTGGCTATGGGAATGTCGCTCTCTTCTTCTTTTATTTTTCATTCATAATTTCATAATCTTATTATATTTTTCATTCAAAGCAACGTTATAATGATATGTTTACTTATGTCCTGCTTAAAAATCATGGACAGTTGTTTCAAGCCACGTTGGATTTAATAACCTCAATCAATGCCTTGATTACATGTCATTGAAGAAAAAAACTGTCACACGTTTGCGCCTTCTCGTAATTTCAAGTTTCGAACACCCACCACGCGCCAAAAGTATGCCCATACGTATAATTAGGAGAAATGATCACGGATTTTATGCGCGACAGGCGTCGAAAGGGCTGGCCGCGACCCGCAAATATACGACCGACCTCTTACAAACGCCCTAATAAATGTGCCCATAAAAATCACCATAATAATCTCCCTCGTCATCATAAATAAAATTATGAATGAACGAACCAAATTCATTCAACTTCACAGACAGTAATCATTGTAATAGTAGAGTTTGTATTGATATTCAATTATTCTTAGAAATTCGACCACACGCAATCGAACCGCAAGTTTATCGATTTAAAATACAAACGGTTCCAAATTTGAAACCGGCGCGTTCTCCTCTCTAATTCCGAATCCCGGTCTGTATTTTTGTAATTGACGCCGACGCGTCATCGCCTGTCTCCTTTCGTCTTGCGTGATGTCTATATTTCTGTTTCTGTCTCATCGGGATGTCACGTGCGATTGTCGCAGTCACTATTTTGACAATTATGTCATTTGGTGTGACGGGCGTGTCATTCGACGACGAACGATTGCAGGCCTGTAATTTTGTTGGAATTGTGGAATTTTCGGGGTCGTTGACATTTGTTTTTTCGTATGGGAACAGCTGGAGGCTGAGATGAAGTCACCGATACTATTAACATGTTGTTGTCATCACTCAACCATCATTCATCCAACATTTTATAAAATACTAACATCCTATTATCGTTTTGATATTATTTGCTTGCTCTAAATAAAGCATTTACTTTTGGCAACGTTGTTGATTTGTTTGATAATTTGTTTAGTTCTATATTTTTATTAAATTACGTACTTACATCTTCAAAGACAGAGCTTAGAACGTAAAGGCCGGAGCCTCAAACTAGTTTTGGCCAGGGTTCTTTAAAATGTTACCCTAAATAATAATTAATTATAGTTTAAATTTATAGACAACAAACAACACTAATTTATATTATTTGAACCCTATCTTTTTACTTTAAACGAATCCATCTATCAGTGACATCATAAAAAAATGTCCTAGGGACTTCATACGAAACTATAATTTATCAATGATCGTTTTATCCGATCCATGCTGAATGTTCGTGACTATTTCCCTGGCTGCGCATTGAGACGTAGAGCCTGTATGAATTATATATGAGTTTGAACTCAACCCCTTGATAGCCTATCGACTATTGGCGATTAACGTGTTTACATACTATTGTAGTTCAATTGAGAGCAAATTGGGAGAATGAAATTTGGAAACTGGAAAAAAGGTATGTCAGCAGATTTTTTCAAAATTAGGAAATGGAACTAAACACATTTCATCGTAATGTACTGATAGGGTAATGTGTAAAATAAAATACGTTTTTATTACAACTAATGATTATTCATTCTTAAACTTACTAGCTCCTCCGTGCTTCGGAAGGCACGTTAAGCAGTTGGTCCCGGCTAATATCTCTTGGTATTAGTCGTTAAGCCTAGTCAGAGGCCCTAGGGCGGCTTAATAACATCTGACAGTAAGGTTTGTCACTTGCCTTACAGACACCCCTCCACCAATCCGCACTGAAACCGCGTGGTGGAGTATGGCTCGTTCCTCCTCATAGTTGAGGTGTGGCTTTTTCCCAGCAGTGGGATCTAATAGGCTGACTTAAAAAACTTACTAGCATTACCTAATTTTAGTCGGTTTGAAACAATAATTAAAATTTTATCTAACGTCCGCGTCCTAAAACCACGTATGTTCCGACGAATAAATAAGTGCATATCATTTATTAAAATATCATTGTTCCATTAAGATTATACTCTTATAACGAGTAACGATGTTTACTTTGTTTTTCAATCTACAAGAAAACGTAATTTTCTTAGATTTCTGCAAGTCGTATAAATGTTATGTCAAAAACTAAAATTAGATAAGATATGAACTATCCCTTTGAAACATAATAGAATTCCTTGTTATAAAACTTCTACTTCTTAGCGTTATCCCGGTTGTGCACTCGCTATTGAGGGCCCTGGTTCCGCTTTGAAGATTGATCCAGGATATGGAAGATCAGGTTATTACAGTGGATCGAGTGCCGCCTGACCTCCGTGACTCTGTTAACAGGGAAATCTGACCTGCTTGGATCACGGTTACACATTCAGTCGCCTTAATGTGCAGATTTCCTTATGATGTTTTCCCTCACCGTAAGAGCATCGGTTAGGAAAACAGCTAATGTACATAACTCAGAAAAAGTCTTTGGTACCTGGCGGCACGTGGGATTGAACCCGCTACCTTCCGCATAAGAGACAACCCGCCAGCCACTACGCCACCGATGCCCCTTGTCATAAAACCAACACCTATATCTATTCTATCCAAACCTTTAATCGCCCAATAAAAGTGCTACAAAGTGAAAAAATGCGGCAACAGTTATTAAAGCATAGACTAAGGACCAATATAGCGTGAAGCTACCGTTAGAGGCGCGGGCGCAGAATGCCAATGAGCTCGTCTGATGTCGCCGCGGGGGAGAATCTATGGTTTTGTAGTTTTTTTCTATATTCATGAATTTCATGATCTATCCTTGACCGCATCATCGCTTAGCATCATGTGAGATTGCGGGCAAATGTGTGCTTATAAGATGAAATATGACATTAATAAGAATACAGTATTCATTAAAACACAATTTTATGGATTACTTCGCGAAAATTTTGTTTTAATAAGTTCGAATATTCGTGTAACCGTAAGAAATATATATAAGAAAACAGTATATTTAGTTACTCTTGTTAGAGGTGAAAATTAAGCGAAATTGGTACAACTTTCTTTTCTATATAGAAACTTAACCTAAGTATTTTTTTAATTCCAAATTTTTTTTTTGCATATTGATTTGTTATTTGATAAGCAGTAAAAAATTATATGGATGTGTGTCATTTTTGTCTGATATCAAGTTTCAGGATTCAGATCCCTCGTCCCCCATCGTCACCCTTTGATCAATGACTCAAACCCGAGTTCACCAGTCCTTAAATTGCCGGTAAACGTCAAGTGTCGGTTAATTTGACAGAATTCCCATACAAAATATGTCAAATAATTCTAAACCGGCTGATTGAAAAATAAACATCTATGCTAACATTCTTTTTAAGGGGTCCCCAAATTCAAGTTTTGAATTTTGCTGTAAAAAGCATGTGAAAGATCGAAACAATTTTTTTAAATTGCTTCCAAAAAAAGTGACTATATTTGAGCACCAGAATCAGGCCCTAAGTCACACAGTAGTATTTTACAAGAATTTATCCATATCACACTATTACTTTTAGAAAATCATTGTCCGAATTCAGATTTTGTATGCCACAACGCGCTGTCAAATAAAAGACATCAACGCGTTAGCACGTGCGCACACGCAGATCCCAACACATGGGTTCCATTCTCTTATTTTTATTTCACTTAATTAGTATTATATCATTGTTAATTGATATTCTTTCCGTGGCAAAGTTGCGCGAGTTTTGGTGGGATTACAATTTTTGACATATTTTATATTTGATAACCGTATTTTGACTCTGGTTTTACCCGACTGCGTCAGAAGTAGGCTATTTTTTTGTTAAGATATGGTTCATTCAGCACAGACTACATTTCATTGCTTAACACACTATATTTTGTAGCTCTATGTTTTAATAACTTTTTTTGGATAAATGCCAAATTAATTACTCTTTGTGACAAATATATTTTCCCATGTAAACTTTATTTTATTTAAGATACGTTATAAAAAAAGAAAGGTTTTTAACCTTTTAGAAGTCTTTGATATTTTTTAACATTAGTTATATTAAAAAAGAGCACTCGCCCGGATAGCGAAGGGACGTGGGTTCGAGTCCCACCGGATGACACAGTCGATTATTTTTCTAAGTGAAATTTGATTGAATTTCGTAAAAACTTGCAAAATAATTGCTTAAGTTATAAAAATATAAAAAAAATATTGTTATATTGATAGTGCACACTTTTGGACTTTTAAAAAATGCAATTCAGATATTCAAATGGAAGAAAAAAAACAATTAAGACACTGTCTGTACCTACGCCTTCTTACTCGTATAAAAAAATAGAACGAAATAAAGAAACATTTATTAATTTAAGATATCAAAAACACAGAACAAATTTTAGTACAAAAGACATTACTACACATAACAATAAAAAATAACCTTACCTATCGAAAGATCGTTGACCCGCGAAACGAAATTCATACCAACGAAATAGTGTTTAATAAGCTCGATGCGTGGGCGCATCCTGCGCGGTTCCGTGGAAAACCTCAGTCGGCGCAATGGCAATAGCGTTAACACACAACTATGCGGATTGGACGGGTTTCCAGTGTCATATTTTTAAATAGAGCACGATCACGAATAACGTCTCATATTGTTTTTAAAATTTAAGCATTTTCTTAACAAGTTTGTTTACAAAACTCGTTAAGAAAAATTTGTTTTAATTCAGAAAAATGTTTCTAATAATTATTTATTAGAAACATTTTTCGAACCATTTTTCTGAAGCAGTTTCTCGGCCAATGGTTGACTGGTAAAGAACGCCTTAAGGCATTCAGTCCGCCATTTTTACTTCTTTGTTTGTGCAGTAAAGAATAAATAAAAAAATAAGTTAATAAAAGTTCATCGAAAATCACTAGCGTAGCAAGCTTTTGCAAAAAATATCGACTAAGCTCACTTGGAAGAGCAATGCCCGGATAGCGATGGGTCGTGGGTTCAAGTCCTACCCGAAGACGGATAGTGAATTTTTGTCAGCGAAATATATTTTCTCATCGAACTATGAAAATTACTTAAAAGAGTTAAGGAATTGAAAGTGCAAATGTCTACTGCGTACTTTAATTGTGCAATGTACGATGCAATATAAGAGATTTTACTCTTGCACACTATTAAAAGTTGAATGACAAACCAACCACACCATAATAATTAGAAAATTGTTGAGCTAAGCACAGAAAGAATGGACATTGCACTAAAATTTGCGTAATAGAGAGATGTTTGACAGTCAATTAGATGGACAACGTAATTCATTTTTTCATTTTTTCACAATTTCCATAATGACTCTTCAGTAAAAGTTGTAAGTATTAATGACCATATTTAAACTCACAGTCTGTATCTAGTGTACCCCCTGCAAGCAAAATAAACTCATTAGAGTACTAGCAACAAGCAACCAACGCGAAAAAAAGGTGTACAATTCCAAACAATCGTCAAATCCGCCTAAACACGGCGTGCACTGGAGCCGCTGCGCGGGCGCGTGCCTCAAACGTGACCGTCGCGGTCACGCGGCGAGAATAAACCTGCGCGTAATGAGCACCTTTACCTCACCTCTCCTACATCTGACGTTCTACCCAACCAAGCCGTTCAATGTCAAATGACAAACGACGATGAATTCTTTGGGGTGGTGAAGGATCTACCTCCTAGTGGTCCACCCTGGGCAACGACATCACAAATTCCAGGACGGCGGCTGAACGATCCTATCAGCGGTGTTAGGCTCCGTTAGGTGCCGCCTGGTACCTACCACTCTCCAACCGGTGCCCGGCGCAAAGGAGCTTGCTGTTTTCCGTCGGTGAGTGGGAGTGCCAGAACCTTGTGGGTAAGCTCGCTCCACTGTCGAGTCTTTCTACACCACGTCTGGCTTAGTATAGCATCAAAAGAAAACCCATCTAACTAACAATAATAATATAAAGACGAAGGATTTAATTGTTTGTTCGTATTGAATAGGCTCCAAAACTACATGACCGATTCAAATGAAATTTGGTACAGAGACAATTTGAAACCCTGAAAAGGACATAGGCTGTTTTTTGTCGCGATGTAAAGTCATCAGGGGGTGAAATGGGGAATTGAAGTTTGTATGGAAAATCCGACTTCTGGTGCGGGCTAAGTCGTGGGGAACTGCTAGTTGTAAATCCAATCTCAAAAGGGATTAACTAACTGCGCAAGAAATAATATAATGAACGATTCAAATGAAAGGTACAGAGATAATTTGAGATCCTGGAAAGGACATAGGCTATTTTTTGTCGCTATATAAAGTCATCAGGGGGTGAAATGGGGGGTGAAAGTTTGTATGGGAAATCCGACTTCTAGCGCGGGCGAAGTCGCGGGAAACTGCTAGTTGCAAATCCAATCTCAAAAGAGATTAACTAACTGCACAGAAAATATTATAGTGCACAACACACAAGTGCACTCTCAGTTCTTTCATTCATAGTTCGGTGAGACGGCAATCCGACATGACCGGAGAGAGATCAGAACCAACGACTTAACGTGCTTTCCAAGGCACGGTGCTTACACTACCGATTTTCTGACTCTGACCTGTTACTAAGTTATTTCCAGACAAAAAGACGGCCCGACCCGGAATTTGAACCCGGGACTTCGTGGAGCCCGCGTGCTGACCACTAGACTAATGAAACAGACGGTGAAATTTGTATTACCGGCTGGCTGTCTCCTCTGTCTACGCCACGTCTGGCTTAATCTATGGTCAAGAGTAAACTCATTCCGAATTTGAAAAAAAACATGAATTTTCCTACTGCGTTTATTGTATTTGAATCAACAGATTAATTGTTAACCTCTCCGGCGCGCAAGTCGATCAGAGATGTCTAATTTGTTATTTGTTTTTAAACATTACACTACTGGTACTTATTATACTTTGCTTAAGGCAATTAATGACTGACAAACCAAACCATATTTTTTTTTCTTTATTGATTTAGCGCTTAAACCATACATCAACAAACTGCCTTCAGTAGCTATTATCATGACCAACATTTAGAACACTTCAATGATCAACACAAAAAGTACGATATGGTTTTTGCTACCTTTTAACGCCCAAACGGAAACTAATCCTAACTACCGACGACAATCTCTTTATTTTATGGTTTTTCTTGTAATCGTGAAAAAAAAGAACGTCATGGCACGCGCTGTCTCGCTGCTTTCGTACGCGCCTCGCATCCAAACGCGACAGACAAAGATGGCTGCATACGACCGGTGCGAGTGCGAGCGGGACAGCCGTATGATTGATGGGCACGACTTGTAACCGAGAAATGCAGTCAAATTAGGAGAAATAAATATCAACGCTGATGCGCAACGGAATAAACGATTTAGAGCCAAGTGAAGTGGTACGCTTTTTATTGAAATTGGTTAAGTAAAAAGTGTTAACTTCAGGACGCGTTTGACGGTCTATTAGTTTAAACCACTGGCTGCGCCTTAAAAATAAGCTAGTATAATCAAATAGGTAGGACTGATCTTAACAATCAAATACAGGATACAATGACATATTAAATGAAAAGTAAGTTCTCGGCCAGAATCTAATAATATATTTTTTTAAACCAAAATTAAAAAATATGACGATTACCCGTCTGAAATTGCACATAAAAACACTAAATTATTTTAACCTTAGTTTTTGACCCAGGTGATTCTTTTTTGCCTCCAAGTCTTCCAAGCTATACTCGACACGAACAAAAAATATTTTATTCGATGTACGCACCAACTTTACATTCTGATTCATAGCAAAGAAATACTCTAAACTACGCTCGGTTTACGTTCACAAAATCATTTTACTATTTTTTCTCCCACACCATTTTACTTGCAAATGCGAAATGTCATGCCATTGCCAGGTATTTTGAGGGGTTTTTTATACTGGCAGTTTGCAAAATAGATGATAAAACTTCTTGCTTGCAAGGGCGTTACCAATGGTTGGGTTTAGGTACTGCAGTATTGGCTAGGCTTAGCCGGACAATGCAACGCCTGTGGCACCGGTTTACAGCTTGCAACAAAAGTTTATTACTCGTTGAGAATATGCATTGAGAGTTGTTGTGTGGGAGAAGGGACGAGCGGTTTGGGCTGCCAATTGAAATGTTTGTGACTTGTTACTAGCAGGTCTACCACCTATCAAACTGACGTCTCGTGTCAGTTAGAAAGTCATTTTAGAAGGCATAAAGACTAGACCGTGGGCCTGCTGATCCTCTGTACCTATACAATGTCCGTATTTTTTACTAAAGTCATCCCACCCAAGGTGAGTGTTTAAGGAAAAACTACGAAAAAACAAAATTATGGCCGACGTCTATTAGCGTAAGTTTCACATTGATAAATCAGAAAAATTTGGTACCTACTTTTTTAAATAAGTTTTATTCCACAAACCTACCTAAAAAGATAGATTATCTCAAATATACGATTTGGTGGTAAAAAATACAAAAAACTCTACCTCCTTATGTTGCAGTATATTAAAAGTTTGATTAAAATCATACATTTAATGCTGTAATTAAGTCAGAAAAGCGTGATAGTTGTCATCAGACATGTCAATCACGTACCTAATCAGTATGTCTAATTCGCGTTCGGGAAACCTCCTACAACTTCGTAACGTTTAAATACGTTACAATAATAAAACACATTTTAGTAACTCTACAGTGTACCCAAAAAGAAAACCATACTCTCACTCGCCGCCTCTCCTAACTTGAACCAGTATAAAACCTTCGTTTCCGCCAATATTGTAGCGGGCAACCGAATCGTCCGCTTTATGCATTTCGGCAGCTTTGTCGTTTTATTCCCTTCCAAAGAACTCAGAAAAAAAGAGACGAGAAAACCGAATGGGAATCCAGCCACCGCATTTCGACGTCGACACAACATGGAAATACGTTTTGTAGGGTTTTATATTTGTTGCTAGAAATTATAATGCTTTATGAGACGCCGCGGACGTCGAAAGGTTAACTGAAGCTAACTTGCTGTTAGAATGTACTTTCTTTGTACGATTGATAATTCAGTTAACCCTTTTGTCGGTGCGAGTAGTAGCTAGCACGTGTTGTTTCGTGGCTGCTAAGTAATTTTAATGATTTGAAGCGAGTTTGAAAGACAGAATTAGGCTTGGCTTGGCATCATAAATAATGAATGTGTTCTTAAAATTGCAAGCAGATTAAATATGGAAAAAGTTAGTTTGAAGTAGGATCATTTTATCCTCCTTTCTCAATCCTGTACCTACTGAACATTTTCGAGCAAAGAAAGTATTTATATAGATAGATATATTAGCTGGAGAATATTTTAGATAGGATATAGTTTAAAATAAATATATACTTGATGCCTAAGCAACAAACTTAAGTGCTTAGCATTCGACTCCTATCCTTTTATCGTCGAAGTCGTCAAGTTCCACATAAAAGGGAATAAACCCAATAAGCCTTTATTAAGTTAAGGCATTGGATTACATCGCACTCAATTCCATTATAGGTCACGTTTATTAAGGATCAAGAAACGGGTCATAAATAACTAGGACATTTCAAACCGGCCACCGTTCGACAACGCTATGTGACGCGGGCGCATAAAAAAACGACAAAAACAACCACGCACTCTGAATCGAAATGCAAAAAAAAATATTTTGCTAAAGCGAGACCACGACATACGAAGTATTTGAGATAGAAAGGAATAGCAGAAATTCGATTTTAGAATGCGACGCGTGCGCTTCGACATCCGTCGGCGCAAAAAATCGAGGCTGCCATCTTCTGGCTGTTGGTGTCACTACACCTTTGCCTTAGAGACGATTATACGTTTGACAGTTTGTTTTTTTGGACACCAATACGGCAAGTCCAGGATAATTAAAAAAAAAAAATTGCGCGGGAATGGGGATCCACACGCAAAGCTTGATGCAGATGGCGCTAGCATAGATACGCCTATGTCAAATATTTTGCTATTATTTATGTCGGGCTTTTTCGTATCTAATTTACAGTTTGTCGTGACTATCTAATGTTATTTCATCACAATGTATTCGTCAATGAAGTTATCTGAACTAAAAGACGATCTTCGGAAACGAGGATGAAAAGAATCTGGTAAAAAAGCCGATCTTATTGCGAGGTAAACATTTGGGTGTTTATACAGTTTTATTACTGTAAATGTTACATTTAATGCTTGTTGAAATTGTTTTTGTTATATTTGTGTTACAAATTAACTACATAACAAGGGTTTTTTATAAATATAACTAAAATAATAAAACACGTACATGTTTGTTTTTAGGTTAGAATTCTACGATCGGAACTGCGATAATACCGGGAATTTTGGTGTCGTAGCTTCACAATCTAGTTATACGATGAATGTTCCCGATCCAGAAGCTTATCATGATGTAAATAGTTCCAGTAAACTACCTAAAATTAATTAATTTTCTTCTTATAGCTGTTTCGCACTTCTTTTTTAAAACTGGCTCTTTTGGAAATAAATGAATACCATTATTGTAATAACCTGGCACAGCACATAACGGCATTACGCTTTCGTAGATTGAAAACACAAAAAAAATACTCATAAAAACACAACTTTGTACTGGAATGACAGATAGCTTTAGGGGCATCGACATTGCGCCACCTACAGGGAGAATTTGGCGGTGTGGATCCCCATTATCTGATACAGAGACTAAAATAATACTCCGATAATAATTCCCTCTTTTTCATCATCATCATCATCCAATTTAAGAGCTAGGCTCTTGTCGGTGGAGTTTTTTCCATTCCTCTCAGCTTTCCGCCCTTCTCTTAACCTCCTGATACGACTCGACATTTATCTTTTCTTTTATTTGCTGCATGTAGCTTATTCTTTGTCTTCCTCGCTTCCATTTTCCTTCTATTCTAATTCATCTCAAGTACAAAAAATATAATAATTCAAAAATAAGACTCGCACATGTCCCACACACACAGAAAACAAATGAGTTTCATTTCAAATACGAAGTCGAGACTGATTAATAATGCCATAAAATTAATCATTACGCATCATTACCATCATTAATGATCTGATCTAATTAATGATTGAATGAGACCACCGCTATGTCATAACAAGGATGATAGATTGGCTCGTTAGAATGTCGTTGTTAGTTTTCGTTTTTTTTTCTTTTTGTCGGACAGCTTCTGGTTATGAAACAAAAAATTAAAGTGTCGCTACTTGTTTTATACTTAAGTGGGTGGTGACAGCTAATTGAAAGCTTTAGAAGAGATTTACAAGATAAGGTTTAACAGGAGATCCAAATGGCATATATAGAAGACAAATTATTAAAAGTTGAGTACCTATAGGTAATCATAATTTGCACGTATCTTTATATGGATACAAAAACAATCATTTAATAAAATTCTAAATCACACACTTATATTTTAACATTATTACATTATATCCTAACATTATTATTATTATTATTAACATTACTATATAATTTATAATGACAATGACTAGTCACTGACAAAATAAATTTTAAAAAATTGCTTTACGAGAATGAAACAAGAATTCATTCAAAATCATATAGATGAAATGGGTTTCTGATCTGTCACTTATTTATTTCTGCTCAACCAAAAAAGTATAAGGGTGATTTTGATAGATGCGTGTCATTTCACGAATCTTCTTATCGAGCAGCCTTTTCGTTCCTTAAGCACTGTCCTTCAAGTTAATCGCTTGTCATTTGTTATCCCTAAGGAATTTCGCTTTTGGGTGGTTTCTGTGAATATAACAAAGTTACTCGGCTAGGCAATTACTTGCAATATATCTCAATCAGATCGACTGTTCGATAGGATTGATTCGTTATTTTTTTCGAGCAGATGCTTTACGATATGACGTATTTTTAAGTTATTGGAAACCTGGAGAAAAAAAAAGTATAGAGGATAATTTCTGTGGTGTGTCTCCGTCGCCGATAACTTGCAGATTTTAGGTATCCAAATGTCATCCAATTTGAACTTCGGCCAATACATAGAGTCCATAGCCCAACCTGCGGCTATATAGCTTGCCAGTTCTCTCCAAAGTCATGTGGTACTTCACATTGAGGCAGCTACTACAGGTCTACCCAACTCAAATTCGATTTTATATGTAGTACTGCTGCCACCTTTGGGATGAATCTGCCAAATACCCACTGGCTGCATTTGACTCGATGGAAAAAATAACAATACAAATCATTGGAGACGCTGCAAAGCTTCGAACATTTATGCGTAAGGTCGCGTGCCTTTCAAAAGTTCTACAGGCTACATTTGCGAGTGTGCGAATTGCACGAATTGATTCCACCGGCCTCTTTATACTATTGGGACATAAGACGCAGGTGCGGTTTCCACCCTTACTTAACATACCACTAATACGCACCAAACCAAAATCTGCGTTCCTCTTGCGTACCGCTAGAGAGTAGACTTCGTTGCCGGCTGAAGTGTTCCCAAAACACTACGATTTGGATACCTATAAGAAAATAGTAAATAGGCTGTTCTAGACATACATGACCCATCCACGGCCGCATCGTCGCTTACCATTCGGTGAGGGCAAATGTCTACATATTCATTAAAAAAATATGTTATATGGATAGCCTGCCTTGTTGGTCTGGTGGTCAACACGCTGGGTACCATCCACGAGGTCCCGGGTTCGAATCCCGGGTCGGGCCGAGAGTTTTTGGGTTTTTCTGTCTTGAAATTACTCAGACACAGCTCCGGAGTCAGGAAGTTGGTGGTGTTAACACCCCCGTGCCTCGGAAAGCACGTTAAGCCGTTGGTCCTGCGCCTGATCTCTCTACGGTCATGTCGGACTGCCGTCTCAATTATGGGAGTGAAGGAACAGAGAGTGCATCTGTATATTGCGCACACACTGATGCACTATAATATGTCCCGCACAGTTGGCTAATCTCTGTTGAGATAGGCCGCCGTAGTCGAAATTCGGCTAGGAGGACATTATATGGATAGAGCGAAAGTTTCGCCATTTTTTCTTCTTATTAAGGCCTTTTTGGGTGGAAT
Organism: Pyrausta nigrata; assembly: GCA_949316185.1. Lineage (NCBI taxonomy): Eukaryota > Metazoa > Arthropoda > Insecta > Lepidoptera > Crambidae > Pyrausta > Pyrausta nigrata. Next base: position 6,648,450 of record OX438958.1, on the reverse strand, counting down.
ATAAAATTATTTTTTAGATTAGTTTAAGTATGGACATGTCTTTACCTATGAGATGGAACTAAGTATCTCTTTCCTTTTGTTTATAAATACTGAAAAACTGTGTGACAGTTACTATTGTTTAAAAATAGCAAATCATTCAATAATAATATTTATCTCTGATAAATAACCTGTTCCCTTACTAAAAATATAATTACATTAAAACCATAACTCCCGCTGACAACACTAATCGCATATCGTAATAAATCATTAATTATTCGGCCGTTATCGATAAAGAAAGACATCGATAATCCAGCAGTGGACGGTATAGTCATCTGAAAAAAAGTCACAGAATATGTACGACCTAGACCTACTTAGCCAGCGTTCGTTTCTTTTTTTTCAAAATACCGTTTTTACAGCACAAATATTTTTCTGCTTCTAATAGAAGTAGCTTTGAGAACTTTGCTTGAGTAAGAATTGTTTTTAAAAATCGAATTGATAGCAGTAGTTTTAAGAGTAAAATTGGTTTCTGCTATTAACTTATCCCTAAACTTTCCCTTGGAAAAAAAATCCCCACAATTTTCCCCCTTGTTTTTATTTCCTCTGAAATTATTTCGCAAAAATAATATTTTCCCCAGTTTGAGGAAAAATTCCTATCAGTAGACAATTACCAACCGTCCGTCGCGCGTGATCCTGTTTTGCGGGATTGCAATCCCTATACTTACCAAAATAGCGTATATTATTTTGTAGTCGACTGTACTCTGCAGGAAGCAGGCACCCGTCATTTGTTAAGTTGACATTTGACATCACTCAAGCAGGTTCAACTTGATACCTGACTCGCGTTTTTTGTCACAAAAGTTTGCTTATAATCTTTTTGTATTCTACAAGTTTTTGTGTGATTTTATTCGTGTACGTAAACATAGGTTAGGTATATCATGCCGATGTATCCATTATAGACTCGAAATACGTCATTTATACGTAAAAAATATTACAAACATAATTTAGGAATTTGTAAAATCGTCCTTCATTTGACATCAGATTAATGTGTACATTTATACAAAAAATAACAACTTTTTTTGTTTCCTTGACTTGATATAGAAGTACATAAAATCAAAAGATATATATTAATAAATATCTTAGAAACTTAATAAAGAGAATATTCAAAACACTAGCGCATTAAATTGTCCCATAAATATTTCACAGATGTTAATAATTTTACTTTAACCTTATCGATGAATCGGTTTTATCGACGTCGTCCCTCACTAAAAGTGAAGTTGTTTTGCCAGTAGCAAGTAGTGTCGTCTTGATAAATATCCTTAAAGATTGTGCGCTCTTTTCGATAATTTCTCTCGGACCTCACACCAACCTGCACAATAAAATTTCAACTCTAACACAAAGAACTAAATATGTAAATTCCACAGCAAAATTAGAGCGCTCGCTCAAACTCGGTAGGAAGATTTATGTGCCTCCCATAGTACGTGTTTTATAGTTATTTGATAAAACACTATCGTGATTATTTAGCCTGACTTTGTGACAGACGATGTCCATTTTATTTCTCTACCACTAATAAACCAGAAACGCTATCAAGATATGTGTAGGAAAATATTAGTAACTATCACGGTGTTATATTACTCGTTTTAGCTACTACGCTTGTTTGAAAAATCACCTGTCACTGGTACAAAAAGCGTAATGTCTAACCGCGTCGCATACAGTTTCTCTGCAGACAAAAACGTGTAAAAACTGCGTCTATTAACATAACAATCGACTCATTTTCTTTTTTCCATTTTCCAGGTAAAAAATGGCGTTCGCTGACACCGCAAGACAGGCGACCGTTCGTGGAGGAAGCGGAGAGGTTGAGGGTCATTCACATGACGGAACACCCCAACTACAAGTACAGGCCTCGGCGACGGAAACAGAACAAGACGAGGCCGAACCAGCCTAGCACTCCAGCCAACGCGCCTCCAGTCGCCTCCGCCGCGCTGGGCTCGCCATACGCTGCCACTTCCGAATCCCCAGACACTCGGTTCTCGCACAACCCAGGAGCAGGGTTCTCCCCGTACCGCACATCCCCGCTAGCCCCAGACTCTTACCAATCCAACCAATTCAACGGCCACGTCCAAACCCCAGAATCGTCCCCGGCGAGGTCCCCCGAACCGCAAGGACGGAGATCTGCACCTGCCGACGCGCCTCTGCCCACTCCGGACGCTTCACCCGTTGAGAACGAAAAAGAAAACTTCCAGTATGAAGAAAGGCGACGAGCCATCAACGCCTCATCTCTTTCCGACTCGTACTCGCCCTACAAGCCATACCGAACGCCAGGATCCTTCTCGCCAGCGCCCGTCGCAGCGATGGGGATGGCTAACGGCATGTACGTCATGTGCACGCAGAGGACACTCGCTGAACAACCGCCACTCGTCACTGGAACTTTCTTCCCTCCGGTAGCCACCTCGCAGGACCAACAAGCTCTCGGAACGACCACACCTAGAGTATCATCTGCTCCTAGCGGTCCCATGACATCGGAATACAGCATCCAATACCACCCGTACGAGCAATACGAACAAATGTATAAAACTGAGGACTCATACGTGTCCCACTACCCTGAGCAGCCCAAAACTGAGTACGACACTGGTGGCAGCTACTTTTCGGAAGAGCCACCGTCGAACCAGCAGCAAGAATCGGAGCAGTACATGAATTCCCGTCCTGAGATCAGGACCGGGTCGCCAGACTCTGACGTGGACGCTCGGGAGTTTGATAAATACTTGGATTACGGTGCTGAAGGTGGTCCGATGGAGCAGCACCAACAGCAGTATAGATATGAGCAGCAGCAGCAGCAGGGTTACAGGCCCCCGTACGTGCCTGAGCAAGGCCCCGGCCCTGAGTACTGCTCTGAGAGGATGTACCCGTCTCCTTATGCTTCTGTGATCTCCGGGACCCCGCCGGCTGCAGCTTACGCCCCCGCTCCTCCCGGGGCCGAAGTCAGGCCGGAAGACGAGTTCAGCGTGATCCTGGCGGGCGTTAGGCAGACCTGCTATAGCAATTGACTTAGAACTGATACGGACTAGGATTTTAGGACACTTCCTAGATATGGCCCAAAGAATTTGACGTGACTATTGAAAATTGTATTTAACTATCCAAATCTATTGAGTCCTATTATTGTAACACCAGTGCTTGTATTAATATTCGTAAGTGAATATGATGTGTTTATTAAAATTGAAATTAAGGTATTTTTATAAAATAATATTTTTGAATCGACGAACAATTGCTTGTATGTTATGTGTGAGCTATGTTGAAATGTGTTAAAATCATGATCAATTGTAAGACTTGATATGATATTATGTTAATTGATTGAAGGCTGTTTATCGAGTGTATATCTGAAACTGAATATATTGGTGCTATGTAAGAAGGTCCTAATATTAATACTGGTAATTATACGTTTTTGTCCAAAACGGTTATACCATAGAGGTAGCAGATTAGCGATTCCTATTAAAACAATTATTTATTTGTAACTATTTTTGTATATTTCGTAGTTAAAATTAACAAACAAAAAAATCTAATTAATCGAAATGTTAGCTCTTCCATTAAGTCTGTAGATATAGAAAGTAAGCTTTATTTTTATAACAATTTTAGATACATAATGATGTTATTTGTATAAATTGTAAGAACGTTGATAAAATATCTCATAGTAGTAAATATATTTGTACTAAATGTTTAGTTAATGTGTTTAGTTTATTTGCAATTTTAGTGTAGCATAAACACCACTCGCACTGCGAAACTAAGTTCTTCCTAATTTGTAAGAAAATTTATAAGAAGCAATAAAATTTATATTCCGAATTCGTGTATTTTTTTGACTAAGTAGATGTTAGAACCAGTAAATCGAAAAGGTAGCTTAATAAAACCTAAAATACGTAAAATATAATTGGTAATGGGTTTAAAATTGATACAGGTATTTAATGCTCAAAAGTCTAATTTAAGCGAAATAAGATAGCTTAAGATAGATACCGAAATACAGGGTTCGAATCCCTCAAGATGTACTTAGTTTACTTTTAAATCATATTCAAGAGATGGATAGATAGACACTCTTTATTGCACACCAAACACAGTAGACATTTACATATATGTTCATATAGAATGGTACAATTTACGTGGTCTTGTTGCTAGAAGCAATTTGTTCCAGACAACCTTCGGGTAGAGGACATTCTAAAAATTTAAATTGAATTGGGTTGGGGTAAAAACTATCAAAATCAAAGTAAATGGGTAAAGAATTTGAATAAAGACACGATACCAATAAGCAAATTTTTTTGACATATGTTAAGGGTAACTAAAACGGTGCAACCGAGAATGCTTAACAATTATTAGTCTAGAATTTAGGTACCTGCAAAGTCATGTACATCCTGAAATTTAGATAGTTGCAAACGAGCCTAAAAACATAATCAATAATTCTGAATCACATCCAATGTACAAATTATGATACAAATTTTATTTATGATTCTTTATTTCACAAACAAAGAAGTACTTACCCACAAAAGGCGGACTTAAACTTTAAGCTATTCTATGTCACTCGACCATTAGGAGAAGCAAAATTAATCAAGCCAGCAAAAAAAAGAACAATAAAAGAATCCCAAAAACATACGAGATATATACCTCTACATACTATACTGAATCGTCATAAACATCTTGAAACGTGCCTAAGTAAATGAAATAATAATTCATTCTATCCGACCAATTCAACAAGACGAATGTCAAACGACGACGAATACAACGAAAATATATATAATAAATAATAATAAGAATAAATAAATTGTTTCAACAAACACACCAATTAACTAGCCCCAAACTAAGCGTGAGCTTGTGCTATGGTGACTAGGATAACGGATAGACATACTTATATTATAAGCATCCATGACTTATGTACAAATGCTCGTGCATGGCAATTATAAACCAATGTTGTTACAATTTAGATGAAATGCCTAAGTTTTTAACATTGTTGTTTGTTGGCTTGGTCAGGCAAAATTTACCGACTCGAATTAAATTGTAAATGTCTTACTTAAATACATTATTTTTTCATAATTATTTTAGTGGTACTCTTCAGAAGAAATAGTTGCACTTAACAATATAAAGAAATAAAACAAAGTAGCCTATACAATGTTACCAAGAAACTAATTTTATATCACAGTTTCGTAACCAAGGGTAACAGCTTGGGCTAAAGCCGAGTCAAAAACAATTAATGAAGCACTAATACGAAGGCTGTCACTTTAATATTTGTGGCACTTGCAGTGCTAAAACACACGAGGGTCTAACATTAATAAAATGCAAGGCTTGTAATTATTTACATTGTTTTATTACGGTCCATACCTCACACGCACTTGTCCAAACTAACTCGCAAAAAGAGGACTCATTGCGAACGCCCACTGGCAAAAGCGTATAAGTCCAAATAAAAGGAAAATTACTAAATAATCCGCTAGGGCAGGGGCGCGTATTGAGGCCCGAAGGCTCGAGTGCCTGTAATTATGGAGCCCGCCTGGGCACGCCTCTGCCGCGTTCGAAGCTCGTATTGATGTATTGATGGCTTTGGTTAAAACCGAACATGTAAGAACACGGAGTTTTGAGAAATCAGTTGAAATGTTCTGGCAATGTCCATTGAAGCACTGAAATTTTTATTTATACGCGTAAATCAATTTATGTTTTGGGGCGGTCACATTCGAGAAGGTGCAACTTTTTACTGCTCCTTCAAAAAAAGGTAAAAATAAGCTTAATCTTAAACTCTATTTTGTCTGGATTTTTCTTGGGCCAACAGAAGCTTTTAATTCATGGTAAGTAACCCAAGGAAGATACTAAAATATTTTTTAATAATTATTGTAAATTATAATATAAGACTCCTAAGCACTTTCAAGTCTTATTTATACAGATGTCGAACACAAAAGCATGCACAAATAATCACACGGTGTACTTTTCGCAAAAACGCAAATTTAAGACTTACGCCCTTATACGGTGCGCACGCACCGGGCGCGAGGCTGTTATAATACGTGATAATTAAGTTTTTGTTGCTCGCCCGACCAAGGGGACATCTGCGAGAGACCGCAACAGTGATTTGTGAGTTTTCTTTATTCATTTGCACTTTTTGTTATTCAAATTGTCAAGTTTCAGAGCACAGCCAAATAGATACTTATTACGAAAGACTTTTAACAACACTCTGCAATTCGTACTTATGTCCAGGATCTGGGCTATAAAACAACTAGTGGACCACCCTGGGCAACGACGTCATTAGCTTCAGTTCGACATCACAAACGATCCTAACAACGGTGGTAGGCTCCGTTGGGTGCCGCCTTGTAGCTCCCACCGGAGCCCGGCGCCAAGCAGCTTGCTGTGTTCCGTCGGTGAGTGGGAGTGCTAAGACCTTCTTGGTGAGCTCGCTCCATCGTCGACTCTGTCTTCATCATGTCTAGTTTAGTCTAGAGTCAAGAGCAAACCCATTTCAAATAACAAGATAACATTTTCTAACCAACCACTCTGTAAGTCTTACTTATATCCAAGATCTGCTTAGAAATCAAACCTCTAGTCTAGACTAGGTCATTAGAAAACATTACCCTGGCTAGGTAGTCCCAGGGTAATTTTTAACTCTCGTGGATCCCGCAACGAAATTATCAGAAGCACATAATCAATACGTTACTTGGTGAAGCGCGTTCAAAACCCCGTGCCATCGGATTTTAGTTTTGTTATGTTGGTTTTGTAATTGATAAACAACTGGCACTTGATGTGTCAATTGAAAAAAAATACACTTGAAGTTTTCATTGATTGAATGTTGTGCCACGGCGCGGTCGTGATTGGATGGGTGACCATTCCGACCATTTAAGTGACGTCCATGACAAGCATCTCCGTGCTTCGGAAGGCACGTTAAGCAGTTGGTCCCGGCTAATATCTGTGGTATTAGTCGTTAAGCCTAGTCAGAGGCCCTAGGGCGGCTTCATAACTTCTGACAGTAAGGTTTGTCACTTGCCTTACATACACCCCTCCACCAATCCGCACTGAGCCCGCGTGGTGAAGTATGGCTCGTTCCTCCTCATAGTTGAGGTGAGGCCTTTTCCCAGCAGTGGGATCTAATAGGCTGACTTATATTACACTTGAAGTTTTCATTGATTGAATGTTGTGAATGTTGTGCCATGTTTAGATTTCGTTTTTGTAAGGCGTTTATAGTAACATGGATAGTACTTATATCTTAGTGAAATTCATATTAGCCGTCGATTAAACTCAACACAAGTACCTAATTAGCAATAATTACATTACAAACCTGTAAAGGAAGTCATGGTTGGTGTCGATAAGCTCTTATCAGAGACTATCGGCTTATCTTTTTTTATTGAATGTTTGAAAACACAGGGGTTACGTGAAACAATGGCCTATTAAGAAAATGTTTTGGTTCCGACGAAAGTGGGTAAAAAGGACGTTCCGAGATTACACACGTGGGCTACCGTGTGGTTTAGGCATGGCCTACTTTTATGGTGATGGAAAGATTTAGTGAGAGCCTTCTCTTTTTTGAAGTCGTTTATTTAAGCAAATCGAATAAATAAATAAATTGTTTCCAAACACACCAATTACCTAGCCCCAAACTAAGCATGGGCTTGTGCTATGGTGACTAGGATTAACGGATAGACATACCTATATACATTTATAAACATCCATGACTTAGGTACAAATGCTCATCACACAAATATTTGCCCCTTGCGGGCGCGAACCACTACACCAAGACGGTCGTCCTCAACATTCAACAAGTCAAGTTAGAATTTTTCAGGATGCCGCTGCAGGTGCTTTTGTTTATTTATTTTCTCAATTTATTTCGGCATATTTCGGCCACACATTGCGCAAAGGTGGTGACAGCCTGGAAAAAATAATTGTGGTTAGAAATATGGAAGGCAAAAGATGGACCGATCAAGTAAAGGAAACTTCCTCCTCCAAGTTCTACGAGGTTGCAAAAAGCGCGCTGGACAGAAACAGGTGGAAGCAAATCATCAGCACGAGATGCAGCCTTGATGATGACCACGATCCTCAGACATGAGGGAGCGACAAAAGAGAGAGAGAGATAAATTGATTTCTTGGGGCTGCTATTTGTTTAATTGGAATGTAACTTTTTTAAAAATAGGTAGCTTTAGGTTACTAATGCTACCTATCACATTTGTACTTGTTTGATGATAAGGTAAGGAATACACAAATAAAAATTGCACTAAGTTAGGTAACGAGAGAATGCTTTTGGCATTAAGTCCGCCATTTCAACAATTGTCTTATTTTTACAGATAATTAAATAATAATTTACATGTTTTAACACTAATCTACGAACCTCGTACCAAAGCTGAAACCTAGCAAATACCAAACACGATTTAGTGAAAAACATCTTATTAATCCAAATTGGTAAGCGCACAGAACTAATTCTACATCAAACTAACTTGCTTATTAAATAATAACCTACATGTTTTAAAACTAATCTACGAACCTCGTAGCAAAGTTGAAACCTAGCAAATCCACAACACGATTCAGTGAAAAACACTCATTATTCCAAATTGATAAGTGCACAGAACTCATTTTACATGTTTAACTAACTTGCTTAATGCCGACGACTGTTAAAATGCACGCTCAAAATTTATCTGGTTTGGCCTTATTTGGCAATGGTTCGGGTCTTAAATATTACTCTGGAGTCGCTAACTAAAAACGCGCAATGCTTTCTTGTAATGGGTGCTTGCTAGGATCTAATAAATATACATAGTGAATGTTGTTAGGTATCGTTTCCACTGAAAGATAGCAAAGATACTTATGAGCGAAAGTTGATCCAATAATGTAATTGAAAATCTTAAATATTATTTATATGCTATGACAAAAGTGACCAAGTTTCTTGCGCTGATTTTTTTACTGTCCTGAAAAAGTCACAAAGTCACTATTAGGACGTGTATAAATGCCCCTGGAAGGGTCAATATGCAAAAATAAATTGCATTTTAAAATTTCGACAAAAATAAAATGGACACAGACAAGAATATCACATTCGCCCAAGAATTAAAAAAAAATTGTGTGTATCTTACACCACACCCAGTACGTACCCATACCTAACGGGTGGTAATACATAATTTAACTAAGATTAAATGAATTTTAAAATAAATATGTAAAAGCAGTATTCTTTATTTCTTAATTAAGGGATTGGTAGGATAACATATTTGTTTCTTACGTTTACGCGAATTGTTGAACTCATTAAAACACAATTTTACGGATTGCTTCGCGATGTATTTACATTTTATTTAAAACCTGACGTTGATAGGATAATTTAAACTTTTGCTCATATCCGTTTTCCTTTTAAGATAGACAAAAACAGCTTATGTTCATAAAATCTGGTCAACTTAATTTAGATTTATTGCTATAAATATTAAGCATGATTACCATTCGGGTTGTGAATATGGATAAATAAATAAATATTAGACAACATCATATACATTGCTTTGAACCCAAAGAAGCTAAAACACTTGTGCTATAACCAACACCCAGACCCAAAACAATATGAAAAACATGGATTTCTATATTGATCCGACCGGGTCGAACCCGGGACTCATTGGATTTGAGCCCAATGAGCATGAATTAGTAAAATACTAATAACTCATTTTATAGAACTTTATTATCAGAAAATAAAATAATAACTAGTAACTACTAGGATCTTATGTCTGTATTTATCTTTTTCTCTCAATGCTAATGGACTACCCATACATTATATCTTTCTGTGGACTGTTTACCTCCACCTATGTGGCGGACGGCAGCGGCGCGCGCGCAAAGCGAGATGCGCCTTTGAAGATAGCGCCGATACATTTATTACGCCGCTCTGCATGCCGGCTATCGGCCAATTCAGCGCAATTGCCTGTGGACTTCTCTTGGATTGTCTTGACCCATCTTTTATTGGAGGTGACACTTTTTGAAGACGGGCTATGGAGTTATGTGCTTAAATGCGATGTGTTTTTGTCACCGTATAAAACTTGTGCATATAAGCGGTAGCCAGGTGAACCTTAAAAAAACCGGGTAAGTGCGAGTCGGACTTGCGCACTGAGGGTTCCATACAAACAAAGGTTTTTTTTCTACGATGTAATCACAAATTCGCGGATTTTGGAGTTTTTCCTTTACTTGTACTGTTAGATCTTCCTTCTTGCCAAATTTCATTGTTCTAAGTCCCCCTGGGAAGAACCCCTTCGGTGTTATTACAAAAAAATTAGACCAGGTTTAGAATAGGTCTAAATATTAGCCGACAACAGAGGAATGAATGACACATTCGTGACATAATTCGTGATGTAAAAAAAAAAAATGTTGCAAAAATGTTGCATGTTGCCTTACTTTTCGCATATTATGTCTTCTTATTGGCACTTATTGTAAAAGTTAGCATTGGAAACTTTAAATGCTAGTGTATAAGCTAATTTGTTACCTTTTTAAATGTACTATAAGACAGCTGTTTGTTTCCTTAATAAAGAAATAAATAAATAACCTAATAGACAAGCGCTTTCCTAATTGGCTAGCTAATAGCTTAGTCCTGTCTTAAACCCGGTACTAAGTTTTTAGAATAATAGATTTTGATTCCCCTGAAAATGTGAGAAAATAGGGCAAAAATGGCCGTATATTTTCATTGCGTTGACTTAAAAGCTTGATTTTTGTACAGGTTCAAGGGACTATAGATTATAAGTATTTGATGTTAATTTCAACATCAAACCTCCACGCATTCCTGAGAAAAAAGGTTCTTGACAGACAGAACGAAAGACGGATAACAAAGTGATCCTATAAGGGTTCCTTTTGAGGTACGGAACCCTAAAAGTACATAAATAAGTCTTGAGCGGCGCAACGCAAGATATGGTGATAACGTTGGGGTCGTCTTAGTATGTTTTTCTCTTCCATTCAATCCTATCACTCATCATTGAATCATTCACTGTTTTCATATTCATATCGTGCCTCAAACGTAATAACTTAGATGAATCAAATAACGTGATAACGTTATCGATGTTAGGATATGAACCATAGTAAGAGGCATTTCTTTTTAATGAAGCTGTTTAGCCTATTAATAAGAAAAAAGGAAAAGAGGAAGACCAAGAAAGTCCTACATGGCCCAAATCAAGGAAAAGTTCGTACCAGGAAGTCAAGGAAATGACACTGAATAGAGAGGAATGGAGAAGACTCCACCGTCAAGAGCGTAGCTCTTAAATTATAGATAGATAGCCTATTAATACAGTCTATGCATACGATACAATTCTGCGCTTTTTCAAAAACTTTAATTTTTCTGTGATTAGGAGTACCTACCTACCTATCACCACAGACTATAGAAGAATATATAAATATATATTCTTATAGCATAGACAAATGTCTATGCTATCACTTAGTAGGTACCTATTTATTTAATCCCATATTTTAGGAAGATTTACAGGTTCAACTTACTCTAAACAAAAACAATACACTGTGGTTCTATAATAACGAATATCCAGATATTAGTTCTTTATGTAGGTTTGAACCGGCCTGCTATTTCAGTTCAAATAAGAGGAAGATAAATTTCCTCCCAGACCCAGATGTAGCACATAGGCAGTCGTCCACTCAACAACAAAGCGTCAATCAAAACACAAATCCATCAGACATTTAGAATTTGTCTTCCGAACTCATGCGCAGCCACAGATTGCCTCGTCATCCCTACATCCTGCCCCACCCAGCTTACTTGCCACAACAAGCCCCGCTCCACTCATTTGCATACTAAACTTGACAAAAAATATGTCATTCGTTTTATTTTTTATGTTGTTTCGTAAATGAAATTTTAAATCGGTGCTACACATAGCGACTTACTATTGGGCTTATCCAAAAACATCATAAATTGTACAGAAAGCACTTTTTAACGAATGTTTCGGGAGTGTCAATTCAACCATTATGATAAACGGTGCTAGGAAGATCAAGCAAGGGTCTGGATTCGGTTTCTGGTTTAGATCAATTTAGTACAAGGTTTCCTGGACCTAGATAAATTACTCTTTAATGCACACCACAAACAATTTACTGATTAAGGTTGACAAGATAACACAAGATAATCTATACTTCTATGCTTAATATTATAAAGAGGAAAGTTTGTTTGTTTGTTCGTTTGTTTATTTGCATCGAATAGGCTCCGAAACTACTGGACCAAATCAAATGAATTTTGGCACAGAGATAGTTTGAGACACTGGGAAGGACATAGGCTGCTTTTTGTCGCGATATAAAATCATTAGGGGGGTGAAATGGGGGATGAAAATCCGACTTTTGGCGCGGTTGAAGTTGTGGGGAACTGCTAGTCATTTATATAATAGGTATATTGTTATGATAAACATAGATTAGTATTTCTTTCGAGTCTTGAGGGTGTTATCCCAACACCATTGATAAAAGCAACGCAGCATTACAGCGTTAAGAAGCACTTGAAAATTTCAATAGGCTTAGTCAACCTTTGTATAGCCGAGTGGTCAGGCAATCGCCGGGTATGTAAGAAACGCGGGTTCAATCCCGCCTAAGCCGGTATTTTTTTTTTCAAATACAATACTAATCTTTAGATTGCAAAGCGAAGGCTTATTACTTTAAAAAAATAATAGTTTATGTACACAGAAGGTATATATCTCAAAGCGTCAGATGATGACTACTCTCATTCACTATAATATACCTTCAAACGCTGTCTAACTAGCCTACTATTCGAAGCACAGCAATGCTGTTTGACTGTAAAACTTAGCAAGAAAATCGTTTAGGTACTTGGACAAGGCAAGCTTTCGTACTCTACCACAAATATGGCAATTGTGACTGAGTTTCTTGCGCTGGTACTTCTCAGCACTATCCTACAACTGTCCCGAAGCAGTGAGTGATAGGTTTAAGATTGGGACGTGCAAGGAGGTGCATAAGTGCACCCTGGTTGAGTCTAGACGCAGAAATATACTGTTTTTATGAAAATCTTCCAAGAAAACCATCAAGCCTACCGACTAGGTACTTAATGGCTTTCAAACTAGCAGACTCTAGGGCTACTTAAATTGCTTGTTAACTAATGTCAGTGTGAAATTCATTTTTGAAAGCCATAGCACATTTAGAGATAGACTTGCAGAAAGGTTTGATGTGGGTGAAAATATAACTCCCTCAAAGGACAGGGACCTATGGTAATTCTTCTTTACTAGAGAACATCTTTATCTTAATCAAAATTAACACTTTATATATGATTTTCTTCTAAGCATGTTCTAAAAATTTATTTTCCTTGTCTGGAACTCAAACTATGCCTAAAAAAACTGACGACATTGACGTCCGTCACTGTGCTCGTTAATATTCATAAATCGACATGTCGCGTCATACTCATAAATAAATTAGAAATTCATAAAAAACCTGCCGGCAGACCACCCCTAGCCGTGCGGGCTTTTACTCATACTTATCACGGATATAAGTTTACATAAAAACTCTATGGTTTAAAAAATTAAATTGTCGACCTTTTTGCTCTGTGTGGAAGGCAGGAGCTGTATTCCTTTGCTTGTTTTATTTACAAATTAAAAAGGAAACGCTTATGACATTTTTTTTTAAGATTTTGAGGCACGTGCAGCGATATCGTAATTCTTGAATCCGAAGATGTATTTAATTTGCATTCTGATACTATTCGGAAATGATAAGTGAGTTTTGTATAAAACTTATTTATATGGTCGTTTTGTTGAACGGTTATTGGCCATTGATTTTTTGTGGTTAGAATTTTGAGTAATTTTTGATTGTTTGCGTCAAAAAACTTTAGCTCATTGTGTGTGGAATTTAAATCTTGAACAAAAAAAATACTACTCTCGTGCGTGTGCGTGATGCTTAGGAACAAGAGTAAAATACTTACTTAATAAAGTATATATTTTTATTTATTAGTATCAATATAGAAGAAAGCACCAACTACTTTAAAAGTTATTTTCTCGCAAATTATTTCTAGGCTTAACAGCACTTACTTATCAGCGTCTAGAATACCTCAAATAATTCTAGGCGAAGCCCGTAAATCTCTAGATTCCTAATAGCCTTGATACAGGCTTAGAAATTAAAGTTCAAATTCTCATTCCGACTAGGAAACTAAATTAGGAGGGAATTTTTCTGGCATACCTTACCAATTAGGGTTCGCATTGGTGCCGCCAGAAGTAAGGACGCACCACGGATATTCTTGGGGAAATATCGAAACTTTACGTATGTTTCAGCAAGTTTATCTTTTTAATGGGTTGGTTTCTTAGGGAGGAGTTTAAAAAACAAGGAATGGATTAAAACAAATTTTTGATGGGGCTGACATGCCAATTTGGTAAAAGCCCCTAAAAAAAAAAATATATTCAACAGATTTTTTTTGCATTAAAGTTTTTTTTAAATCTAATCTTACAAAAAGTTCCTAAATCAAATTATAATAAAAAAACATCATAAAGTAGGAATATTTATTTTGAATTTTATTCGGTTCCGATATGCTCATTCGGCAAGGAACTCTGACAGTGTATTCCAAATCAGTTTAGCATTATTAAAAGAGGACAGAATTCAGAGGAGGTTTGACAATTTTGACAATCAGTGTGGTGGCTAGAAGCGATGTGCACGCGCATCCCTCGTATGTTAATGGGCAGGGGGACACGCACAACGCTAATTTAAACTAGATGCGATTGCACACCCGCAAGGCATATTGGCCTAGTACGTAACTAAACTAAAGTAAGTTATTTTTTATAAGGCCTGGTTAGTGTTTATATTTATTATATTTAGTATAGTAGGTACATCAACAGCGCAATAAACACATAGTTTCCTTAAAAATAGTTATATGTTCTTTTTTTACTTTCCTGTAGTGTAAGTCCTTCTCCACTTTATCGAACTGGATTCCACTTCAAAAATGCATTTTCATGCATTGTTGAAATGTAGACAGTAAGTGAATATAGCTTTTTGTAGACAGTTTAAAACCTAATTTGAATTAGGTTTCACATATTTAAATCGTAGGATATTTACTGTTAATTTACTTCTCAGCACTTGCCTGATTGTCTGTGTCTTGTTTCAAAACACTAGTAGGGCCCAAAAGATAAGGTTACTATATTACTGATTTTTACATTTTGACGTTTATAAGTGGCATTTTCTGTCCTAAATTGAATAAATTATTTCTGACTTTGACTTTGAGTTATCTTAAGCACATCTAGACCGATTTAAATCGGCCACACGCCACAATGTCGTTGCGGTGTACATGTCAATATTTTATTTATCGGTTCATCTCGATATCGCGATATCGAGGGCGGTAAATGAGCCCGCGGGACCGCCGCCTCAAACCTGCTCTATCTACTTAAGAATACCTCAACATTTTTTAAAATTAATAAAAAGACATTTGACCTAACTATAATCACCTATATTCCACCAAAGCTATTAAGCTAAGCATTTTAGATAAAATAAGCCTGTGGGTAGGGTTATAATATCTGGTAAGATATATTATCTAGGCACCGCTTAGGCTCATTGCGGATTGCTGAAAGGGTATTTGCAAGACACGTGAAGTGACCAACTGGCCGTAGAGTCGTGTCACCTATTGTCTTTCCCTGCGTGCCCACACCTCACCAGTGTACAGGTGTGGGTACGCACAGGTCCAATACCTCTACAGCTCTACTGATAATGCTGTGTTAGCTGTGTTCTTGGACGCTTCGTTGGTCTAGTGATCAGCGCGCTGCCATAACTTTTATGTAATCTGTAACGCTGCAGCGCTGGTTACATCCACGAGGTCCCGGGTTCAAATCCCGGGTCGGGTCAAAATTAATTTGAAAACCGTTTCGGGGTCAGGAAATTGCTGATGATATCACCTCCGAGCTTCGGAAAGCACGTTAAGCCGTTGGTCTTAATCTCTCTCCGGTCATGTCAGATTGCCGTCTCAACTATGAGAGTGAACGGACAGAGAGTGCGCTGTATTGTGCACACACTTGTGCACTATAATATCTCCCGCGCAGATGACTGATCTCTTGAGTTTGACCGCTGAAATTCTGCTACGACTAGGATCACGTTATTTATTATTGTTGAAATAATAACGCCAGAGACGACACGAAAAGAAGAAGTGACCAAGGTTGATCCGACTGTAGAAAGTCAACACTACAGAAATATTCTGGCAGTCTATACCGCGATAGAATTAATTACATTCGCATCAAATGCACTTTCTATGTAAATAAGATTAATAAGCGCTTAAATCTCAATCGATTGAGTCAGCGAGCGCAGCGCACAGCGAATGTAAATGCGCGCAGATCTATGCGCCGACGGCCGCGGCCTCCGAGTTATTGCATAATTGACTTCCGGCGGACGCCATATTGGATCGTGGGTGACATTCGTTTTACAGAACGACAGATTTTGAATAAAGAACGGTTGAAATACTTTTTTGACTTTTTGGCCTGTCAAACTGTCAGAAAGAAATCATTGACCACAGATTGGAGACTTTAATCTTGGAGTTTTTAGAGAACTGCACTATGTATGACTTGGACCTAAATGAACATGAACAAAACTAGTGGTCATTGCAACTAGTAATTAATACTTATATAGGTTACTAGTGGTTCCCCGCGACTTCGCTCGCAAGAGTTGGATTTTCCATATAAACTTTCATCCTCTTAATGATTTTATATCACGACAAAATGTAACCTATGTCCTTTCCAGGGTCTCCAACTGTCTTCATACCAAATTTCATTTTCATCGGTTCAGTGGTTTAAGCGTCAAGAGGTAACAGACAGACAGACACACTTTCGCATTTATAATATTAAGTATGGATATATTGGATTGCAATATTGATAACTTGCATACGTAGAAAATAGGTAGTAAGTAGGTTAATCAACTCTATCTATGATATATTATTGCACTTGAAAAAATGACCGCCAGAGGCGGGAATCGATTTATTTAGATATACGAGTATATTTAGATTGCAAAGTGAATGCCTATCACTTAAAACAATAATCTATCTATGATGACTTGATAGGAATTGCAAAAGCGTAATTTAAGTTGTTATATCGTTAATATTCTTTAACTTTTCTTTACTGTGTGTACCATTTTCTTTCTTAACGAACGGACAGGGTTTATATAGTATTAAAACACGACGGCGACTTTTTTAAAAACCGAATTTAAAAACCCAAGTGTCTTATTTCCCGATTTATTTTCGTACATTTACGCATACATTACTCAGGTGCACCTTAGTTATGTGACCAGTTCCAGTTTAAACTGGACTTTAATTCTACATACTGTTCGTTTAGACATAGTTCGATTTATAATGGAAGTGTATGCGTTGAGTTGATGTCGTACAAGATACTACTTTAGCACAGGGGTGCTCAAACGGCCGATCGCAAGAGTGGAACAACCATGCAGTCGCGAAAAAAACCTTTGCTTTTTACTTAATTATGTTCTAGGCTGGCAAAACTAGGGGTTACTTTCTTTTTAGGGTTGCCATCCTTCCGGGCTTCCCCGGATTTGTCCTAGTTTAGGTGTCCGGGGTACGTCCGGGCGGGGTTTTAATAGTAGTCCGCGTTAACGTTTTCAAATTACCACTCAAAAGACTAATATTTGTTTTACTTCAAGATACGAACTACGTAGATTAAAAATTGTATGAAAGTAAATAAAAAGTTGATTTATAACCAAAACAACTATATTTTATTCCACTGAGGAACTTAGAAAAAATACTCTGTTCAAGTCCGGGTTATAAGTTCCAAAATCCGGGGTTTTCACACTTCTTGTCCTGGTTGGTAGATTTAAGAGATAGCAACCCTACTTCAACCATGCAGTCGCTAAAAAAAACCTTTGCTTTTTACTTAATTATGTTCTACTAGCAAATTTTTATTTTTTAAGTACTTACAAATTTTCGTAGTTAAAATAGGTAACCTCACGTGCTGCCGGCTGTACCTAGCAGCCCATTTCACGGTCACAAAATAGCGAGTCAAGCATTAAGACTATAATAATACAAACTAAAATAATAATCGTTTTATTTAATCAGAATAATAAATCCTTTATTTGTTAGTAACAAAATTTTTATAACTATGTTAGTATACAAGGGTATCATCATTCATATCAGCCTATTGCAGTCCACTGCTGTCCAACCAACTGTCTGTGCGTCTGCGCCAACTTTCACGGTCCTCCGCTTCTCGCATCCAGCCACGACAGGCCACCTTCCTCAGGTCATCGGTCCACCTAGCAGGGGGGCGTTAAACACTACGTTTCCCGAGACGTGGTCTCCATTCGAGAACCTTCCTACTCCAACGCCCGTCGATTCTGCGACAGACATGGCCAGCCCACTGCCACTTCAGCTTACTGCACCTCTATACGTCATCGAGATACAAGATATAAGGGCATAATATTCCTAAATAATTAATTAATATAATAAATGTGTCCAGCATTTGGATTTATTAGGGCGGCGATCCAGTGCCTTAATAATACCAGTCCTACCTTCCCGTCAAACCCCTTAGGATACTGTTGGTACTTCCAAGCATTCTGTTCTTAATGGACAAAACTAAACTCTATGCTACTTCTGTTTCGTTACGCTTACGCTTCGAATGCTATATCGCATTCCGCCTATAGGCGTTATAGTCCAACAAGTACGAGCGCGACCTTCCTGCGGTCGCCAGAGGTGCGGGGAGCGAGGCACCCTAAACGTCAGCGGGTGACGGATGTTGTTGGTGGGAATGGTTTTGCTTTGACAATCGCGTGATTGGTTTGGTGCTCACATATCTTGCGGGGTGCATGGAGGGTCGAGCAAGGAGTTGTCGAACTATAGTGATTATTTTTGTGGGTTTATTTGGTACCTACTTTGTCTGTTGTCCCTACTAGTGTGAGCACTAGGGTTTCCAACATTTCTTCAGCGAAATATAGTTTTTTTTTTAAAAAAAACTTTAAAAAATATAGTACAATAATAAAAATATAGTATTTTATGGAACACGCTAAAAATAGAAGACGGTATATTTTAGGTATTATTTAGTGTCAAAAGTTAAAGAAGCGACCTGTACTTATTTTTTTATTAATAAGATATTTGTTAGTTACATTTCGTGTTGAAATGTCATATTAAAAATATTGTATTTTTGCGTACTATATGTTTCTTAACAGTATATAGTACGCAGACCCGAAATATAGTACAATACTTTACATTATAGT
Organism: Pyrausta nigrata; assembly: GCA_949316185.1. NCBI lineage: Eukaryota > Metazoa > Arthropoda > Insecta > Lepidoptera > Crambidae > Pyrausta > Pyrausta nigrata. The sequence goes on along the minus strand of OX438958.1, from coordinate 6,629,367 downwards.
ACGTTTGGCAACCCTAGTGAGCACCCCTGCTATAGTACTTATATTAAGTATAGTATAGCGTATAGACTCGCACGGTAGCGTGTTTCATGTCGCGCAGACGACAGCCTTTGTGGCGCGCGCCGCTCTGCGCGTGCGTTCGCTAGCATAACTATAGCTGCTATACAGTCGGCTGGACGTCAGGTTACCCATGCTAACTACGAAAACGGCTTTTATTACGTTGGGAATCGTCATCATATCAGCCTATTGCAGTCCACTGCTGGACATAGGCCTCTCCAAGTCTGCGCCAACTTTCACGGTCCTTCGCTTCTCGCATCCAGCCACCACCGGCCACTTTCCTCAGGTCATCGGTCCACCTAGCAGGAGGGCGTCAAACACTACGTTTCCCGAGACGTGGTCTCAATTCGAGAACCTTCTTACTCCAACGCCCTTCGGATCTGCGACAGACATGACGTAGGGAATGGACGTCTTAAAGTCAAAGTTGGGTATCTGTTGTGCGACCGTGTCTACAGCTAACACTTTAGACTTCTGAAACTGAAAGATCTAGATCATGTCAAAGGTCAGACAGTCTAACTCCTGGTCCTGAAACCTGAAGCCACTCTGGTACTAAATCCAGGCGGTATAAAGATAATTACGGACTCTGTTGCTGATTTGGTGGATTAATTGTTGGTTTAGGCGATCTTTCCTTCAGTTACAGTAACCTAGTTGCTGTATAATTTTCAAGCTGCCACGCCTTTATTACGTATCAAAAATGTTAGCTATTAGAGTTTTAGTTAGTTACACGAGCTTAAAACTCGCTTTAAGAATCTTGACATTAAAAAGGATATAGCACTGTTTGAGAGTTTAGGCAGTGGATTACACGTGGAGGGCGGCAATGATAGGTGGAAAATCAGTCAGGTCTGAGCACTTATAGCTAGGTACTTGCCACATCAGCTTTCAGGGTTCAGGTATCACTTCACAAGCCACAATCACTCGAAATGTCTGTAAGGAGCTTCACAGGATACACACGCGGCGAAAGTACTCTGGTCAGTCTAGTACATGTGTCATAGTGAACGTCTCGATGTCGACTCGATCTTCGGGGTTCTCACCGTACGTTTTAAACAAATAAAAATAAGGCAGGTAGGCGTGTGAGTGTGCGCGGCGTAGTATCAATAGGGCACACAAACAAATCAAAATATTGTAGTAAACATATCGCCCGCCCTAAACACGTCAAGTGTTTACGAGAAGGTTGGGAAGCCAAGGGAAAGGAAGTTCACTGGACAGGAAGACGAACTAATTTCGTCAAAGATCTCTTTAGGCTACCAGTAGGAGTTTTAACATCTACTACACGAACAACTTGGTCTTGGCCAGGGTATAAATTAATAATGCGTCCACGACGCCACTGCAAAAGGGGAAGGTTGTCATCTTTTATGAGTACTAGCTCACCTACTTTAGGAGGATCACAAGGAGAGGTCCATTTATTTCTAATTTGTAATGTATTTAAGTATTCTAAATGCCAGCGAGACCAAAAGTGCTGGGTAATTTGTTGGATTAGCTGAAACCGTGTAAGGCGATGCAATTTTACGTCTTTATAAGGGTACTCCGGAAGTGCAGTTAAGGGTTGTCCAATTAAGAAATGGCCGGGAGTTAACACTTCGACATCATTAATTCGACAGAATTTAAAACTGCTTCAATTTTAGCAAAAACAGTGGTCAGCTCTTCAAACGTAAAGGGGGTATCGCCTACTACTCGTTTTAGGTGCGATTTCGCCGATTTAACCGCAGCTTCAAAAAGACCTCCCCAATGAGGGCAAACAGGAGGATCGAAAACCCAGGATATGTTCCGCTTTGAAAGCTCAGAACCAATAGCCGCCTGGTTTTGAGACAGGAAACACTCTAACTCTTTAAGGTAATTGTTGGCACCGATGTAATTTCGACCGCAATCGGATCGGATTAGGCGAGGTACACCACGACGCGACACGAATCGGGAAAAGGCCGCAATAAGGCTTCAGTAGTTAGGTCCGACACAACCTCAAGGTGAACGGCTTTAGTAGAAAGGCAGACAAATACACACAGGTAACTTTTCACTAACCTTTTGTTCCTATAGGCCTGGACTTTGGTAAAAAAGGGTCCTGCAAAATCGGTACCTACACCGTCAAACGGTCTAGCAGCCGTGACGCGGTCTTTAGGTAGGTCACCCATGAAGGGTTGAGATACAGCCGCTTTGAGACGATAACAGGGAAGGCATTTAAAAATCACATGCTGAACAGCTCTGCGTGCAGACAAGATCCAAAACTCTCTATTTAACATGGCAAGAATTGCATTAACACCTGCATGAGCATTCTCGCGATGGTAATGTGAAATAAGGATGTTCACGAAATTACCATTCTTAGGCAAAAAAAGGGGATGGCGCGCATCAAAGGATAGATCGGAGTTTCGTAATCGGCCTCCAACTCGAATTAGGTCACCGTTATCCAGAAATAAATTCAATTTTCTCTGGGAGTTAGTGATAGGATCGCCACGCCGTAAGCGATCAAGTTCATCAGAAAAGGAGGTAAATTGAACGATTTTCACTAAAAACAAAAGGGAATCTCTCCGTTCCTCAGGGCTCAGGTAGGACGAGTAAGATTTAGGAAATAAAAACCGCCTTAGGTAACAAGTCACGTTTATTAGCTTGTTGAAAGAACTATACCGCTCTAATAAGAATGAGGGATCCGGGTTAGGAACATCGGCAGAGACTACTAAACAACGTAGTCCAGGGAGATCACTACTTGGGTTAGGTTCCGAAATACCGGGCCAGTGGTCAGGAGACTGCGTCAACCACAAAGGTGAAAACCAAAGGGAGTGGTCGATCAGTCGGGTGACTGACATACCTCTCGATGCACAGTCACTAGGGTTCATGTAGCCTGGGACGTGCCTCCATTCACTAGATGTAGGACTATACTATTAATCTGGGAGACACGATCAGCCTCAAAAGTCTGAAGGAGGTGAGGAGTGGTTTTTAACCAACACAACACGATTTTACTATCCGTCCAACTATGGATTGAAGTCAATACAGACGACCTTTGCAGACAAAGAGCGACGTGATGAAGTAATTTAGAGAGGAGGGTAGCTCCCAACAATTCCAACTTGGGAATTGTTAAACGGGTCCGAACAGGGGCAACTTTAGATTTAGTCATAACCAGATGGACGGAGCAAACACCAGACGGAAGTTCCGCACGTAAATAAACAGCGGCAGCATATCCCAATTCAGAAGCATCACAGAACCCATGTAGGGATAAGGAGGAGGAACCTCTGGGAAGAATATGTCGGGGAATGGCCACTTCACTAACCCTTGCTAGGTCCTGAACAAATGCAGTCCACTCTAAAGACAGGGGTTCATTTAAAGGATCATCCCAGGATAAGCCTGACATCCATAAGCGTTGGATAAATTCCTTAGCCTTAAATACGACAGGAGATATCCAGCCACAAGGGTCATACATACGGGCAGTAAAAGATAAAACTTTGCGTTTTGTAATAACTGTATCATGGGTATCACAGGTATAATTGTAGGTAAATGAGTCACTCACAGGATTGTATTGCACACCTAAAATAGCGACAGTCTGAGGATTATCTGGGTCTGAGAATGAATGAGGAAGTTGCAAATGATCCGGGGGCATATCATCTAGGAGCTCGGGCCTGTTAGTAATCCACTTACGGAGTTCATAACCACCAGAGGCCATTATTCCTATAAGCTCAGTTTTCAAAGCCCGGGCAGACGCAATAGTATCAGCACCAGTAAGACAATCGTCGACATAAATATCTCTCTCAAGGACTTCAGCAGCTCGAGGGAAGGTAAGTCTCTCTTGTTCAGCGAGCTCAAGAAGGGCACGAATTGCAATGAATGGACTGGAACGAAGACCATAGGTATTGGTATTAAGTTCATAGGCAAAAAGTGGCTGAGAGGGATCCTCACGCCAAAGCACAAGTTGGTACCTTCTATCATCAGGATGTACCCAAGTCATACAAAACATCATACGAATATCTGTTACAAACACTACCTCGTGCCTGCGGAAATTTAGGCCTGTATGGAAACATTGATTCAGGGACACTTTAGAGGACGTAGGACTACTACCATCGAACACAACACGTATTTTGTCACTAACAGACTTAAAAATTCCATGATGAGGATGATGAGGATAAAATAATGCTCCCGGGTCTAGTCACATGAAGAAAGGGACATATGGTTTAGGTCAAGGTACTCACGCATAAAGGAAATATATTTCTCTCGAAAATTAGGATTGGCTTGCAAACGCTTCTCAAGATTATGGAATCGCCGTAAGGCATTGGTTTTAGAATCACCGAGAGATAGACGATCATGAAGAAAAGGGAGTCTAACCATAAATCTACCATCGCTTTCACGAGTGGTCGTAGCTTTAAAAAAGGTTTCACACTCTATATCCAAGGGGTTCGCAACTGGAGATTGGGGGGCCTCTTCGATTTTCCAGAATTTTTCAACTATTTGGGACAGCGAGACTCCAGTCATGGGGGGTTCCAAATCAGTAAATCCTCCATAAACAGGACCACACAGGAAATAACCAAATATCGTCGAGATAGCAGTAAGGCCATCAGGGGACACAAACAACTCGGACCTTAAAAGGCGACCAATGACCAAGAAGTACATTTATAGTACCAGGTTTGTAAAATAAAGGGTCAGCAAGAGGGAGGTGCTTAGTACAGGTAATTACACTTTTAGGTAAGTCTACCTCTGGGAGGGTACCAGCAATCACATCAACAACTATTGCACTGGTAGAGATTTCTGGAAAGGCAGAATTAACTGGCTTAAATGAAAAGGATACAATGCCCGGGGAATTAATTGCTTGAACATTACCTATTCCACGAACAGGAACTGGAGAAGGAATGATAGGTAAGTTCAGGTGGTCAACAACAAGCTTAGTAGTAAGAAGGCAGCCCTGAGCACCAGTGTCACATAAGGCACGCGCTTCCACATAATATCCAGACGATGTTTTAACATGAATCAAGGCCGTAGGTACAAGAACGAGAGAATTGCGAGGTAAAGATGTAAAAGCGGGTATGGAAGGGGGCTATCTAGTCAGAATTGTGGGGCCTCATTGTACTTATGATGAAATGCACGTTCAGCCTGGGTTCTTTGACCTAGAGGGGCATTATAAGTACGGTTAGCGTTGGGTGCAGGTGGGGATCGCCCGCCCGAACGGGGAGGTGATGCTCTACGGAAATCACGAGGTTGTGGGGTGCGAACACGGTGCCATTCAGTACGTGGGGGTGACGCACGGTCCGTTAAGTGACTTTGTGGAGATTGCCGCGGTTGGTTAGAAGCTAAGGCCGCGACGTCTCGGTATGAGCGCTCGCGATCGTAATTCACGAACGACGGCATGTGCGACAGCGATAATCTCGCGTGCATTGGGATATGGAGTGTTTATCCAGGCATCGATAGCACAATCGGGCTTCTTTCACAAAAGTAACACGTTGACGTGTAGGAAGGCAAATAAAATCGGGACATTCGCGTAAGTAATGCGAAGTACTATTACAAAGGTGACATTTAGATGTCGTCGCAAAAGTAACAAAGGCTCTCGCAGGAGGTGGGGAACACGCGTTAGGTTTAGGCAAACGAGGGGAGCTCACAGTAGGGGGGGTAGTAGTGTCAACGACAGAAGCACTACCTACATTGTCGTGGTGCCTACATTCATCCTCAAGAAAGGTAATAAGATGATCAAAAGTAGGGAGGTGATTAGGATTATCGCCATAACGACGTTCAAATCTCGATTTTAACTCTGAAGGCAGTTTAGCTAGGCATAAGTGAACTAATAGGTATGACCAATGTTTGACAGGAAGTTCCAATCTCTCTAAGCATCGATAAGTCGAAAGCAGCGGGTTCAGGAACGACACACGTAACCCGGAAAGTTTAGGCGTTATAATAGGGAGCATCAATGTTTGAGCTATGTGGGTATCTGCTAAAACATGAAGGTTATGGTACCTACGTTTTAGGAGGTCACGGGCCACGGTGTAATTGCCCGCCTCAATCTTGAGGTGTTGTATCAATCGACGAGGTTCATCCGATAAGGCTCCCACTAAATAGTGTAGCTTCAAAGTCGGGGTAAGGGTAGGCTGGTTGTCCACCACGCTATCAAACTGGTCTATAAAACTGATCCAACTATCGGGGCGGCCATCAAACTTAGGTAAAGGTAGGTCAGGTAATTTACTAGCCGGGTTATCAATAGCCAGAGATTTATTCTCCTTGAAGGGGGTGCTAGTACGGGACGTCTCAAATTGGTGAGGTCGTATTTCGTCTAACTTAATTTTTAAGTCGTCTACTTTGTCCCTTACTACGCGCATCTCGTTCTTAACTTGCACATATTCTTGTTCATAAATCGCAGGATCGAGATTACCTAACAGCTTGGAACAAGCGGCAGAAAACTTATCGCACATAAGTGGCAGGTCGGAAAGACGCGCTCGCATACGATTGGAGGAAAAGGTCTCAAGAACTCGGTGGGAATCATCAACCCAGTCACTAATATAACGGAGTTCACCTATAGCTTCACGGTATTCAGCTGTATCCGTATAAAGTACGGCCCTTACGGTCTCGTTGCCGGTTTCGGTATCCGACATTTTATTTACTTTAAATCGCAAAAAACAAGGTAGGTAAATTAAACTTACAAAAGATTCCAATAGGATGCGTAAAGGAACAAAAAGTAAGGGACGGCGCAGATGCACCGGGTATAGCAAACGTAACTCGTAAACAACTCGCACGCGGTCACGCGGTAATGGCGTGATCAATAGGGAAACAAAGCGCTTGCGCACCTCACTTGCACTCAAAGGGTAGGTAATTAACGCGCTAATCGATTTAATTCGACACTTATGTAAAAGGGGTTGTACTCGAATGTTATAAAGGAATTTACTGTAAATAGGTTAGGTATATGACGAGACGTTTTGTTCAAATTACAAAGGAAAGTAGCAAATAAATAACTCTCAATTAAACAAATTACGTTACTAATAAGGGGTCCTAATAAAAAACTACGCTCTGCTACCAAAATGTTTGAGAGTTTAGGCAGTGGATTACACGTGTCATAGGGAACGTCTCGATGTCGACTCGATCTTCGGGGTTCTCACGGTACGTTTTAAACAAATAAAAATAAGGCAGGTAGGCGTGTGAGTGTGCGCGGCGTAGTATCAATAGGGCACACAAACAAATCAAAATATTGTAGTAAACAAGCACTAAAGTCAGTTCCAGAAAATTGCCACTTTCCAATAAAAGAGCTATGCAAAAAGTGATGTAAATAACGCTTCAGACATCATATTGGCTCCCAGGAAACTAATTCGATACAATCTAAATACAACCAAACCGCATCAAAGATACATTGAACTCCTAAACTGGTCGAAGCACACATAAGCTCATTACAACCAAACCGCAATGCATCAGATAACATATGATCTACGCTTATCGATCGATTTGGTACCTCTTCGATCGCCTCAGATCGATGGATTGATCCAACGACAATCAGGGACAATTAATTAGCGAACACACAATGGATCCTCGTCATCTGATACGATAGGCGAAGGCAGACCTAGAGGTTACTTTCAATGAGTATCGGTTTTTCATCGTAAACTCGGTGACGTTTAGCATTTTAGCCTGTGCTTCCTCTCTACATTCTACTTCTACACGTAAAATTGTTTAACGAATAATTCTGGAGCTCCAAAAATTTTATAAAATACCATAGTTAGTATTTATACAGGGTGTCCGGCTTTCGACTCGCGGTAATTCAAGGGTCTTTTATTTATCAAATTTTAGAGACAAAATCCAAATGAAAAAAAAATATTGTCAAAATTTTTTTTTTTGCAAAATTGCATTTTTGCTTTAAGTTTTGTAATAGGTTTAAAAACTATTAAACTTTTTTATTTTTCTTTTTGTTTGACGGTTAATAATTTTTAGTTGATCTTTATTTCACTTGATTGGCTATAGCGTTACCTAACCAAATGAATACCAAATGAATCATTTTCATAACATTTAGGACCTCCACATCCATAGAAATAGCATTTTAAAAATTATTTTAAAATGGCTGCCATTTCAAGAGGAGGGGAGTTAGACTCCCACGTTTTTTGTTGATAACATTTGATTGTATAAGTTTAAATAAGAAACCAAAAATTCGCACATGGCCAGCATTACGTAGTCCAGACGCGGCGGAAGATCAAGGAGTTTGTGCTCACCACATACCCGTGCCTACTCGTAGTCCGTTCCGTACCTAGTAACGGGGTTGGACCCATAGAACCCACATTCTGACTTCCGGACCAATGTATCTAGGAAGTAGAAAGGATAGCCGAATACACACAACTCTCTTTTGGCACTAAGCTTACTGCCACTCCGTAACCCTGGTAGCACAATACAGGTGGTGTCGTCATGGCTCCGCTAATGTGTCCCGGTGTATGCGCGCGCGCAGTCCGGCGACATATCGGCTCGCGACGCACTAAATAACAGCGTTGCGCCTTTGCTGCACCGACGGACCGCACTATGCAAGATACGGCTAAATGTAGGGATGTGAAAACGAAAAAAAAAACGGAAAAACGAAGTTAAAAATCTATTTTTGTGTCACTGTCGCTTTTTTTTTGTCCGCAATTTGCACATCACAGATAAAAGTGATTTAATAATTTCTTACCCTTTCATGACTTTAATAAGTAATTTAAGTAATTCTAATAATATCTAACAAGAATAATAGATACTTAAACTCATCACACTTACCGTAATACGTGTATGTGGATGAATGAAATTCTTTCACATTATAGGAATATAGTAAAATATTATATAGCAAAATTGAATTAGGATGAACTTGCGCAGACTGTAGGTCTCTGTACTGTGTCCTCCTTAAGAAAAAGAACCTACTGCCACTTTTCTTAAATTTGGATTTAATACAGTGCAGTGGAGCGACTGCCATCAAATCTCCGTGATCCTGTTAACAGGGGAACCTGACGAGGTTGGACCATGATTACACGTTTAGTCGCCTGAATGTTCGGGTTTCCTTACGATGTTTTCCTTCACCGTAACAGCATCGGTTAGTGAAACAACTAATAACCAACTAAGAGAGTACATAACTCAGAAAAAAACATTAGTACATGGCGGCACGTGGAATCGAACCCGATACCTTCCGCATGAGGGGCAACCTTCTAGCCACTATCCACCGACTAGCCACTATCTTTTCTTTTCTCCGCATCTTTTGAACAATAAAAAATTTAAAAAAATATTAAAACACAATCTATATACACATTTTTGTTCTATTATCACCACAAGTTTCAGAAAAAAATATATAAATACATCAACGAGTTAACGATGAAATACCGATACTCATTGAAAGTAGGGTTGCAATCTCTATAATCTGCCAGCCAGGACAAGAAGTGTGAAAACCCCAGATTTTGGAGTTTATTTTGAAAAAAAAACTTTATTTTTGCTGTAGTCAGCATCCAATATGACGGCGATAGTTTTGCATAAGGCCGTCCACGCACTTTTTGCCCGCCGTATTTCGGCTGCGCGCGCATTATCTCCGCTATCATCTGAGATACGGCCGCTATCCGCGCATCGCTGCGCCTGCGCTTCGATCGAGGGAGATACAGCCAAAGCGCACTGATTAGCCGATAGGTATGATATCTTGCAGTAAATAACTAGGTGCGTGTAATGGGTCAGGATCGGTAATGTGCTTTTGGCCTACAATTAAGCATCAATTGCCAATGAAAATAAACAGCGGGAATAATAATCATAATTTATTAATCTTTCCAAATACAATTTTGACTCTTACTCTAAATTAAATTTTAAAAAGCTCATTTTAATTTATTTTAATAAAAACATTGTACTATGTCCCATAATTAAAAGTGCCCCTTTTCATCCAACACCACAGCAACAACGTTCCCCTACAACAAAGCAGAAGAATAGGCCCCTAAAAGGAATACAGTTGATTTTCTTAGACCATGTAGTGAAACATTTTTCGGCTCATGTAATTTTTTTTTTCAATAAAAAACTAAGTAATTATTTTAATTTTTATCAAAAGAGGTACATAGGTATAAAAGTTACAACTTTAGAATAAAAATTGTTTTGATTAGACACCACATTTTATATTTTGATGCTACTAAAGTGTGTGAATTAAGTACATGTGTGTGAGTGTGTTTGTGGGATTAAATCCCTGTCTTTTTCAATTATAAGTAACATTTTCTATCCTCATAATGATAAAATTAAGAGCTAATCTCGTTTGTTGTTTGTTTTGTTTACTTGTGTAAAGGTACTTACATCTTCAATAACATTTTATTGGATTTTGAGTAGGACAACTGTATCATTAACGATTCCATCTACAGATTATCTAATAGTATTTGTAAGTATGTACAGTCATGAGCATCAATATGTATATATCTGCATTTGATTTGAGACTTTATTACAATGGCATAAAAACTTATTTGTATACATTTCATTGCCTGTGACTGTACAGTGGGCCCCGCATCAACTTACCCAAATATTATCATTATTTTTATAACAAGCAATTATTTTGCAAGATTTTAAGTAATTAAATTTTTCGCTCACAAAAATTAATCGACTTAAAATTAATTTTAATAACTCAAATCAAAGTCAAAATTTCAATTGAGGTGTTGAGGGTTACCTTTATATTATCCCTATCATCGTTCATAAGGTGTTACATTCAGTTTTGCCACCTTAGTGGATTTTCTACTAAATCTGGTGGTTTGGAATCCCTTTTTAGTAGCAAAATTTTGCTTTTAGTGGTTTGGGGTTTTTTAGCGGATTAGGAGAACTATCATAAATTATAAGAAACGACTAATAAGCTATATTTTATACTTTCAAAATAAAAACCTATACATTTTAGGAGGATTTATTTTACTATGCAGACAACACCAATTCATTTCCATAGACATTTACATTATGATCTGCAAATATGGGGGTTTATTCTCAGATCAATAAACTAACAAAAATAGTTTAACACAGGTTCTAGCCTGCGCCTCTGCTAGACTGGCTAGACTGGCAGACCAAGTTTCCTCGTGGATTAATTAATATCCCCAAAAAAATAACAATATAATAAAGATCTAATCGAGGCCGCCGCTACACAAAACATTCAAATCAATAATACTCTCAACAAAACAAAGTAAACACTTAGTAATGAACGCCAAAGATTGCAACTCGGCTCTTTTTATTTTTTGTACAGATAATGAGTTCGAGACCAAAACATTTCAACCTTATCTCGAAGGGATACAGTCGGTTTTGGTGGAAACGTGATGTATTTTACGGCCCTACACAGCAAAGACCGTACAAATTAAGGACTTCTAATTGGGTATTTAAAAAATCATTAATTGTACGACTAAAGAATATTAAAGATACACATTTTTTATCAGACTTTTATGTGACATAATAATGTTTACAGTAGTTATCAAAATTACATCATTTGATTTATTTATTTAATTTGTCTTGCCAGGGGTGTAACCACCTATTATGATGTACTCTGTTTCTTGTTTCATTTATTTCGGCCAATCAAATATTATTTCCTAGATCCAATCCGTCCCGGCATCGCGCATGTGCTAATTATTAAAAAAATGTAATAAGTCAGCCTATTAGATCCCACTGCTGGGAAAAGGCCTCACCTCAACTATGAGGAGGAACGAGCCTTACTTCACCACGCGGGCTCAGTGCGGATTGGTGGAGGGGTGTCTGTAAGGCAAGTGACAAACCTTACTGTCAGAAGTTATCAAGCCGCCCTAGGGCCTCTGACTAGGCTTAACGACTAATACCACAGATATTAGCCGGGACCAACTGCTTAACGTGCCTTCCGAAGCACGGAGATGCTTGTCATGGACGTCACTTACATGGTCGGAATGGTCACCCATCCTATCACGACCGCGCCGTGGGTTGCTTAACTTTTGGTATCACTACCAAAGCGCTGCCGCCACTGCGCCACAAGCACCTCAAAAAAATATAGCTCATATTATTACACACAGAATGCAATGGCACAGAATAAATAATAATCTACTTGTTTATTAATCTGTAGGTTCTGCGTTTATTCACTACAAACATACCTAATAATCTATCCACTTCATAACACTAGTAAAGATAAATATTGTTTATCCCATCCACATTTCCTCTCGTCCCGACCGATGCGCGTTGCTGATCTTTCAGGAAGGAACGACGCGATCGAATCTCGCTTATTTGTACCCGACCGGACTGAACGAAAGTTTTCTTTTTTTTTAGACTTAGATTCGTTCGGTGATACGCTAATGTTAATGCTTTTGTCTCTAGCGCCGATTCTGCATCTACACCGGGTAATTAATTAAATTAGTAATGCCCTTTTTTGTTTAAAATCGTTTTTTTTTTCACTCACCCTCAAGTTTAGAAATAAATTTTAAACATATTTTACCCTTAAAAGCTGATATTGAAAACCACAGTCTTTGTGATAAATCTATAAGCTCCAGCTTTTGGTACCTAAGTAAGTTAAAGATCAACTCAGAATATAAATTAACCGTAGGGTTACAGGGTTCCGGTGATTTTTAAGCAGCCGATTTAACGTTATGTTGCTGTTTTAAAAATGGTGAACTCGGGTCTAAGTATAATACATATTGTTTCACTTGGATTAACGAATTTAAAGAAAACATTACCACAGTACTCAGAAAAAATAAAGAATTATTAATTAATTAAGCATTAAAAAAGTAAATAATTAAAACTTATTAAGGCTATTCAGTAAAAGTATTTTAATATATGTGGTAAAACTATGATACAAATTACTAAAGCATTGATCGCATCAGCGCCGCAGCTAAAAATAATATAAAAAACGTTCACTGTGACCGTGACTATGCATATTCTTATTAGAAGATTTATATTTTTATAACTTAAGCAATTATTTTGCAAGTTTTTACGAAATGAAATCAAATTTCACTTACAAAAATTAATCGACTGTGCGATCCGGTAGGACTCGAACCCAAAGTTATAAAAATATAAAAAGTTAAGCTGATTTCATCTTAACTGATGGTTAAATATTTGTAAAAATCAGTTAAGATGAAATCAGCTTAACCTTTTATATTTTTATAACTTTGGGTTCGAGTCCCACCGGATCGCACAGTCGATTAATTTTTGTAAGTGAGTGAAAACTTGCAAAATAATTGCTTAAGTTATAAAAATATAAAAGGTTAAGCTGATTTCGTCTTAACTGATGGTTAAATATTTGTAAAAATATTTCCATTGGATACATGCGGGTACATTCCCCAAGTATTGATGAAATCGAACGCCGGCTCACTGGCGTAACAAGCACTTGCAAAAATTCGTCGACTGACTAACGTCCTCCGTAGCTTAGTTGGTAAGAGCACTCGCCCGGATAGCGAAGGGACGTGGGTTCGAGTCCCACCGGATGACAAAGTCGATTAATTTTTGTAAGTGAAATTTGATTTAATTTCGTAGAAGATTTATTTGCGAAACTAAAAAACATTTACTGGAGTAATTTATCCAGCAAGCACAAAAGTAGAAATCGGTGAATAGTTGAAATAGTTGGCGAAAGGTTGCGGTCGTGAGCCACGTAAATAGTTAGCGATAGAGCTAATGAAACCTATCTCATAGGGCCGGTGACACCATCAACTGGATAAATTAAACCCCGGTTAAAATCACAATACTTTTAGATTTAGATTTTATTTGTTGTTTGTTTAAGAACACGGTATTATAACAGTGTGTGTGTTAATAGGAAAAATAAAGTGTGCACATGTCTTGCCAGATTGTAGCATGCAAATCTTAAAACTAAAATAATAATTGTTTAGTTAACATCCCAAGTATAACCTGGCAAAATTATGAAAAACCATACAAAAAATAAAATTATTAACAATAAAAATAATACAGTCGATTAATTTTTGTAAGTGAAATTTGATTTAATTTCGTAAAACTTGCAAAATAATTGCTTAAGTTATAAAAATATAATAAAAATAATAATTTGTGTGTTTAAACAATGGAATGTCTTTAGCACAAGCAACACTAGTAGGGCTGGTCTGGTAGGTACTTAGATCAACTATCCCTGTAGATATTGTCTGCCTATGACAAAAAGGGGACTTTCAATCCCCTACATAAAAAGCGTATACATTGTCATCTATTATTAACTAGGTTTAGATTACTATCTGGAACTTGTCTCTTGAAAGTTATTGCATGTTTAGGCACAGAATACTAGTACTTCGTACAGAAGTATGACTTAGCAATTGTATTCAAAGAAATGTCTACTCAATGTCGTCAACAATATGGCGTAATTTAGTTCGCCTCAGAGTCAAGCACATTTTCGTGTAGACACCTACAAAAATCCATTGCAAGATGATTTTATACTTATTGCTCTAGAATATGATTCATAATACACTAAACCTATTCAGTGACGTAATATCACGCGACGCGATAGGGTTCACTGCTACGAGAAGCTACTAACGCCATCTAGCGCCTCTTTCTTGTACTTTATTCATTCTCGTCCAGCCAGCAACGTAGCCGCGCGGCCGCCGGTGGATAAAACGCGCGAGCGTGTCACTGACCGGTAGCAACTTGTTTTAGCCCCTAAGTAGGGGCGCCGCGCGTAGGTACGTTTTTGCTACTTACGCGGGGAGATACACAGGCCTATTTTAGGTTGTAAGGCGTAGTAGTATGTAGTGGTTCATCTTAGGTTTGGGTGACATATTATTTTAACGAAAGATGTCAAAGTTGAAATGCAAGTGTATCCACTTTCACAAGTTTAACAGATACTAAGTTTCATCGTTATCAAGTTTAAAAAAAATGATCTCATCTACGTCTGGTACGTTTAGTGTAGTGCTCATCTCGAGCTTGGTTAAAGTAAGAGATTAGAATATTGGAACATTTGTTCAACATACATAACACAATACTTTTTCAAGCGCACATACATTCATACACATACACACACACACACACACACGTTTTGATTTGTAAGTTAAAAAGTACTACGTGACTTGCTTTTATATGTAATGTACATTTTGTTAAGGAAGAGTGACTCCTTCTGCCACAGGTGCCATAGCACTTATAAGAAAGAGTACACCTCTGCATAGCTATATCTAAAAGTATTGTTAAAGCAATAAATATTTTTCATTTTATTGAGCGAATGCAGCAGGTGCAGCAGATCTTTTCTTTCCTACAAAATGCCTATTTATGGAACGAAATTATTATTATTTGTTTTACTTTTCAATGACTCACGGCCGCACGTCAGACTACCCCACTGTAACCTTAAGTCCGCATCTATTCCCTACATGATAAAATCTACTTTTGTAGTTCAAATAGGTAACCTGACGTGATGCTGACCGTACTTTTCTTATTCTGACTAACAGTTACCGTTCAGACCTAAGGTTAACGTGGTGAAACCCGTCCACTACCAAATGCGGCGGTACTATGCAGCGTCCGATGCGCAGGTCTTGTTCTGCTATACCTACTTTACTAATGCGCATTGGCTGTATCTACATAGCTTCCGATCTCTTTTGTGCTTTTCCGCTTGTGTATTTTTGTTAGGGTTCTGTACCCAAAGGGTAAGAACGGGACCCTATTACTAAGACTTCGCTGTCTGTCTGTATGTCTGTCTGTCACCAGGCTGTACCTATCTCATGAACCGTGATAGCTAGGCAGTTGAAATTTTCACAGATGATGTATTTTTGTTGCTGCTATAACAACAAATACTAAAACCAGATTAAAAGTAATATTTGAGGGGGGCTCCCATACGACAAACGTGATTTTTTTGTCGTTTTTTGCTCGATATTAATAATGGCAACAGATAGACGCTTGCAACACTTACAGAATATTAAATTGTATATTTACTTTGAGAATAAATACTTTAACTATAATAAAATTTATATTTAAGGGGGTCTCCTATATAAAAAAACATGTTTTTTTTTTCGATTTTTGCATGATGTTGTATAGATAATGGTACGGAACGTGCTTCGTGCGCGAGTCTAACTCGCACTTGGCCGGGTTTTTTCTCTTTATTTACGGACTTTTATACATAAGTACATGCCAGTCCTATATTAACAAATCTTAAATGCTAAATTACATAAATGCTAACTAACTAATATAATTTAATCAGTGGATCTCAATCTAATACACTTAAAAACTAAATTCAGTAGAACTCAGACTAAGATGTGAGTTCCGGCTTGGCGGTGTGAACCAGACATGGATACATGGATTTCACTTCGGTTTTAAAGCCGAATCGGAAATAGGAAATCGGATAGGCGTCCACTAGCAAGATAGATAGATAACTCTTTATTGCACACTATAACAGAATAACACATTAAGTACGATTACAAAGATAGACCTTATAAAAGTCGCACTGGATATAAGCCGCTTGTAACAAGTCACTTTGAAAATCTAGGGGAGAGACTTAAGTATGTTCAGCGGTAGCCGTCCTGCGGCTAACCATGGATGGAGGATTATGATGGGCGTTTCACGAACCGTCCTATTAAAATAATAAATAAAAAATAATGTCCTCCTAGCCGAATTTCGACTACGGCGGCCTATCTCAACAAAGATTAGCCAACTGCGCGGGACATATTATAGTGCACAAGTGTGTGCGCAATACACAGGTACACTCTCTATTCCTTTACTCTCATAATTCGGTGAGACAGCAGTCCGACATGACCGTAGAGAGATCAGGCGCAGGACCAACGGCATAACGTGCTTTCCGAGGCATGGGGATGTTAACACCACCAACTTCCTGACTCCGGAGCTGTGTCTGAGTTTTTTTCAAGACAGAAAACCCCAACACTCTCGGCCCGACCCGGGATTCGAACCCCGGACCTCGTGGGTAGTACCCAGCGTGCTGACCACTAGACCAACGAGGCAGCCTATTAAAATAGGTAGCCCTCGAAAAGAATATCAGGATTATCATCATTATCAATTTTCCATATTTGCTTTTAAATAAATAAAAATACAGGAAGATTTACTTAAGACAAGCCGATAGGCCGGTAAATCTTGGAATGAGAAACAATGTGCTGTTAACTTATACAAACCGTTATAGGATTCGAAATGCTGCAGTTTATCCAAAACAAATTGGTATGAAAACGTTCAATTAATTGAATTATTCAGTTCACACCCTACCACAGCTTAATTTTTTGTTTTCCTAACCATACTTAAGTGTAAATGTGAGTACTGTGAACAAATCACAGGTATGATCTTTATCCAAAAAGGATTCCGAGCTTTTTAAATCGATATCTGCTAATTAAACGATTAAGATAGCCTCACTGAATCGATTTACATAATAAAGGAATATAAATATTACCCTTATATCCAAATTCCGACCCTAACACGTTTGCAGAAGTATCAGAATAGCATAACGGTGGACAGTTACAATTTCAAATGTTTTCAAAAACACGTCGTGCACAAAATCGAGAACAGAAATCCCGCCAAAACACCGTAAAAGCATTCTTAGTTCGGGACATACTGATTTAATTTTCCCATTATGGGTATCACGTTTATTCCGCTGGCAACACTGTCTGTGGTTACAAATCAATTTTGGTCTGCAACATTGCTTTGTGGCGATAATTACTTGTTTCGGGCGTTCCTCGTATAAAGTTTGGAACAAAAGCGAAGACGTGTTGGACAAAAGAATGAGATTTCTGGAAAAATGAATATTCATTGAGGCAGTTTTATACGACAGACTGGCGCATCGCCCGTGTCGTATCGTACTGAATAAAACATTAAATCGGCGGTGATAGGAAGGGCTATATGCTATTTTTCTTATTGATTATATTATTTAATAATAATTTTCCTGATTAAATAAACAATATTGCTCACTAAAATTCATCGACTGTCTGTCAGCTAGGACTAAAACCAC
Source organism: Pyrausta nigrata (assembly GCA_949316185.1). NCBI lineage: Eukaryota > Metazoa > Arthropoda > Insecta > Lepidoptera > Crambidae > Pyrausta > Pyrausta nigrata. Next base: position 6,611,558 of record OX438958.1, on the reverse strand, counting down.
CACACTTCGCTATCCAGGCAAATGCTGTCCTAACTGATTTAGGACGTTAGGTTACTCGATGATTTTTTTGGGTGAGCAATACCTATTTACGTTAGCAAAAACTAAAAAAAAATGCTCAAATTATAAAAAAATAAATATGTATAGTAAAAAATCAATAGGTTCATTCATTTACCTACAGTTTCAAGTCCAAGCTAAATCAATTTGCAGTAATTAAAAAACAAACATAGTAGTACACTCAGAAACCACGCCTATTTAGGCAAATTAAAAAAATACAAAAATCACCATGAAATATGGCCATCCTTTTTTAAAGTTACGCTCATTCCTCTCTAACTCGAATCCATCAACTGGCCACTAAGAAACATAAAAAAAGTACAAAGCCATTTACGAATAAAGAGTTCCATTTTCAAATCGTGGACGACCACGATTAGCATCCAAGAAGGCCGAGCGCCCGATTTTCGTTCAGTGATACAGTATTTCAATTTCCTGCTCCTCTTATCACCGTACTGTGATCTAAGTTTGACAAATAAGTTCATTTTGACGAGTCAGTCAGATGGTGCGGGCAATTTATCATTCCAAAGATTACATCCAGTAGCTGCGTTATTGGGAATCCGATATTTAAACACCTACCTTGCGCATATTTGCCACATTGAAAAAGTTATCATAAGTTCATCTGTATATAAAGTGATGTACCAAACGTTTAAAAATATATCGGTAGACAGCCAACGAGATCATAATCAAACCTAACAACGGGATTAGTTAATAGGGTAGTATCACTAATCGTAGACTTACATTTTAAAAAATAATTGTAAGACTGCTTTTTCTCAGTTCCGAATAATCATGTCCCGCAAACTAAGTAGCCTTCAAGCCAAGAGCCATTAAGGATTATTTATTTCATTTTCATCATTATGAATGGTATATTTTTCATATGCTTAGAAAAAGTTAGAAATAAAAGAAAATCATATTTTATAAAAAAATATATAAATTTATTTAGATCAGCTGAAAAGACTTTATCTACAGCTCCTACTCGTACAATTTTTCACGGATCTAAAATTGCACATTGCAATACACAGAAGACACGACATTTTCTACCAGTCGCCAGACAGACTATCCTAACAAAATCTCTTACTTTCGCCAAACTATAACTTTTATACTACTTTTTTTTACTTTTATGTCTTGCCCTCTCGGTCATCTAAATGCGCGGTTGTTATAAACAAAAATCTGTATTTATTACGATGCCAAACTTATCGGGCGCTCGTTACAAAATTTATTATTCTCAAATCCGCATTATTCCACGGAACGGAACGACGGTACCAGGAGCGCATAGCGAGCGGGCGGTTGCAAGCAAAGAATGTCGCGACCGTAGTAAGTATTTATGTCTGCTCGGTCCACCGATGACAACCCGTCCGGGCCACTACTCTACGCGTTATGCGACCCTGGCAGATTTCGGTATCTGAACTCAGGTTTACGGTGGCTCCTATGCTTTATGGTCGCCTGGTAACCTAGGTTTATGTTGTTGTTGGTATTCTTTGTTGATGAATGGAATGATTTTACGCAAGATTTGAAGATGGCAAAAATGTAATTGAATTCTAAATTGGATTGACTCCGATGACAGTCTTCATCAACGTTGAGTTTACTAAACTGCACCCATTATCTTAATGACATAAGGAGTTGGGACGAGGTGCAAAACAAAAACCATAAACTTTATCATTTTGCAACTGGCCCCAAACGCGCGATTCATGGGTCCAGTTGGTGAATTACGCGGGCTCGATCGTTTATCATGTCCTCTCCTATCCCGTCAGCTACTCGTATACCAAAGAGCCGCCTTACAGCGCCCGCGTCGAAGAAGCGAAATAATTGCGCAGCGCGGCTTTAAATCTGCGCTCGCGTCATTTGTTTATTAAAAGCGGACCGCGCAGCCTTTTAGCGTAAAATACACTGGACATGCTCCATTGTGGAGCTCGGTCAATTGATAAGCGTAATGAAGTCGATCTAGTGGGCTAGATAACGAAATTTCAGGGTCTTAGTGTGAAGTTTTGGTAGATGACTCAAATTGTGCGCAAGGTGAATATGAATATTATCCTATTTGGAATACACATACTTACAAACAAAATAAGCAGATCGATCGAAGATCACCACTTCTACATCGATCCTTTTCCAGTACCATGCCAGTCTGTCATGCTGTTCGGAAATTACTTATAATCATCAAACCATCTTCTTTGGCCACTCTCTTAGGCGAAAGACCGTTCCGAGGGTGTCCTCTGTGTGACAAAGTTTGTAGGTGAGCTTTGCCCAGCTCTGGGATGGTTCGGACTTAAAAAATCTCTACATTTGGGGATTTTCTGTGCTGGTTTGGTTAAACAGCATGCATTGAGTAATCCTCCGTCGTCTCACTTCAAACGTACACCTACGGAAACCGCGGAGGTTTTAGTGGGTAAGGCTGGACGTTGAGGGGAGTCCCACATAACCAACAGCTATAGGTACCTCAAGGCAACGGGTATGCGGCGTAAAAAAATGATAAAAAAAACCTATCTGCAGACAGGATGATAAGAAGGTTGGGACGTGTGGTTTTTCAGCTAAAAACAAAAAACATCAACATATGACTATTTTTTTTAAACTAAAAATTGAATTGAATCTGCTCACAAAAATTGATAGAAAATGTCATCCGGTAAGACTATCCGAGCGAATGCTCTTACCAACTGAGCTACGGAGGACGTTAATTCAAAACAGTCGACGAATTTCTGTAAGTGCTTGCTACGCTAGTGAGCTGTATAATTTTAGCCTACCTATATAATGAGTGGTAAATAGTACCATATCCTGGATCATGGTCCAAAGCGGGCTCTGGCACCTCACAAGTGCACAACGAGAAAAACGCTAAGATGATTATTATTATTTTAGTGAGTCGTAATAGTATTACACTTGTAAAAGTTTACCATCTAACACATTTCAGCCTCCTTACTAAATACCAACCTTATTAAACGAAATTAAGTGAAACCTTTACGCGCCCTTTGGCTTGCGTCACGATATTAATATTTCGTTTGGGGCAAGATCATGCGGAATGGAATAATAAATGTGTTTAAGACTTTAAGTGCGAGCGATGGTTGCAAAACAATCAAATTTAATGTGCATCACATAGAGATGCGCGCACCCACGCTGCGCCCACGGTCTGTAGGGGCCGCAGGTCTTGGGAAATTAAAGGACATTAAGGCCGACTTAAGGTGGCCGGTGGTGGCTGAATGCGAAAAGCGGAGGACCGTGAAAGTTGGCGCAGTCTTGGAGAGGCCTATGTCCAGTAGTAGACTGCAATAGGCTGATATGATGATGATGGCCCACTTGCCTCCGGATTAAATGATTCGGACGTGCGCTAGTGGGCCTAAGACTAATTTTAAGTTCATGCCATCTGTTTCTTTGCTGAACAAACAAAATAGACAGGCTGCAATGATTTAGAATCGTCGAACGAAATGGCTGTCAGTTGCTAAGAAAATGACTGATACCATAGACAATTTAGTAGACTAACATCAAACCATGACGACTAAAAACAGATGAAAACACGCAAAAACTTGTAAAAATAAGAAACCACGCCACCTGATTTGACGTTACTAAATAGTGGAGCATGCCCTTTTCATTAATTTAAAGCAAGAGACAAAATGAACTTAAAACTAATCTTTAAAAGATTTACGGGAATCAGGCCCATTCAGAATTCATTAACATGCATAATAACGGTAATCATTATCGTTGTATACCTATAGTTCAAATCGTTAGTCATGGTGAGGTTACTATGCTAGGTAGCATAGACTTAAGGTTTTATGAAATCGCTTTAAACAGGTATATATAAAACACAGTAAAAAACAAATATAAACAATAATTTGTCATAAGATTTAATCAAAAATCGGAGATACTTACGGTTTAGCTTAGCACCTCATAAATAATCTAATGAAAATTAACTTAAGTCCTATTCCAATGTTCACAATTTTGGGTTCGATCATGAATTATTTTATCAAATTGTTACGAAAAAGCCATTAGATCAACAAGAGTCATTCGTCGTTCAACATCAATCACAGTCAAAATTTGGATGTGTCGTTGGACGACGGGAGACGCAATAAAATGGCACACTACATGGTTACCCTAGCATCGTAAGCACGATTTTTCCAACCAATCAATAAAACGATCGCTGAGCTGAAGAACAATCGGGCGCATAGCAAATGGATGCGTTATATTGCAAAATTGTATCTTCCTCCTCCATCCTTAATAAGCTGGTAATTTGATAATTGAACATCGAATCTTATGAATAACTAATCACTTTTATTAAGGCACGGTTAAGGTCTAGTCAGGAAAATAAAATTTAAAGCAACAACTAGGTTTTATAATTTCCAACATACCTGAATGGTGTTACAGTAAATAAAATACAATAATACTAGCAGTTCCCTGCGACTTCGCCCGCGCCAAAAGTCGGATTTTCCATACAAATTTTCATCCCCCATTTCACCCCCTGATAATTTTATATCGCTACAAAAAGTAGCCTATATCCTTCCCAAGGTCTCAAACTATCTCTGTACCAAATTTCATTTGAATCGGTCCTGTAGTTTAGGCGACAAGACGTACCAGACAGACAGACACACTTTCGCATTTATAATATGATAAAGCGATGCTCAGAAAACGATGGCGAGATTATCTAGACAACTTCTGCGAAAAATGAAACCCAGACCGGTAACCGCGACCACTGGAGAAGTTTGGGGGAGGCTTTTGCCCAGCAGTAAGATAATAACGGCTAAGTAAAAAAAAACTATAAGGTTTAAACCACATTTAAATATAGACAGCCATTTTGAAACCAAAATTATCAAAGTAATTGGGTAGTTAATTTTATCAATGTGTATTTTGTTCATTTTCGTGTCCCTTTGGCAAGGAGGTCGACAAATATGGTCTCCACTGTCTTTGTTGCCAGCAAAGTGCTGAGCGTCTCGCCCGTCACGCTACTCTTAATGACGCCACCTGGAGAGCTCTTGCCAGCATCAATGTTCATTCCACGTTGGAACCACGTGGTTTGGTCCGTGGTGATGGCAAGAGACCTCATTCCCTGGAAGCGGGGTCGGGCCTTAGTTTGGGACGCAACTTGCGTTGATACTTTGGCCCCATCTCATCTCAGGGAGTCAGCGCTAAAAGCTGGAGCAGTGGCGGAGTTAGCTGAAAACGCCAAACGACGCAAGTAAGCATCACTTGCAAGTGATTATGTGTTTCCGCCGTTTGGCGTTGAGACTTTTGGACCGCGGGGACCATCCGCTAAATTACTTTTTGGAAAAATTGCACTTAAATTCTGTTTTGGCAAATAGTAAAGCTGGCTAATAGTAAATATAAGTATAGCTATCCAACGCGGTAACGCAGCCAGCATCCTCGCCTCCTTGCCTCAAGGACACGCGTTTATTTTTGATTAAGTAGGTTTTAAGTTAATTTACTTTTTTTTCATGCATGTCTTTGTTTTTTTTTTATTGAATAAAGTCAATTATGATGTTCCATTCATTTCAAATCGTCCGTCTTATAATAAGTCGGCTAAAACATTGTTTCTTAAATAACACAGATTCTATACCTAACGGTCAGTAGATACAGATGTCAAACACGAGATATGATTTTAATTACTAAGTTAATTAAAAACTTTTAATTATAGGTCCATCTGCTTATTACGTCCGTTGTCGTTAATTGTTGTGATTGATTGGTAAATATTGTACTTACTTCAACAGATGAATACGTAACCAGCTAAGCGTAACTTAGAGAGAGTTAGGCCACTTACTAGTGAAATAATGGCCATTTTCAATGAAATGTTTTAAATTATGTATGGTAATACTTACTATATTTACAATCTTAAGTACAAACTAACCACATAAAAACCCTTAAAATATACGGTGTGTCCGGGTTTGGACTAGCGATAATTTATGGGCTATTAGTTCCTCAAATGTTATCCACAAAAAGAAAAACCCCCATGTTGAATTCTAACTCCCCCCCCCCCCCCCCCTTTTGAAATTGCAGCCATTTTAATTATTTTTAAAAAATACAATTTTTATGGATCTGGAGGTAAAAGTTATGAAAATGATTCATTTGAAAGGTAACGCTATCGCCTATCGAATAAAATAAAGATCAATTTAAAATTATGAACCGTCATAGAGGTTTTTTTTTAAAGAAATCTTGCTAAATATTTAAAACAGTTAAATAGTTTTTTAAACCTATTATAAAACTAAACCCCAAAATGAATCTTTTTTTTCATATGGATTTTATCTTTAAAATTTGATAAATAAAAGGCCGTTAAACTGTCGCTAGTGGAAACCCAGTAGAATACACTGAACAAAGGATCAACCAACCTAGTTTTGTTAGTTGAAGGTTTCGTTGTAGAGAAGTCAATTTTTGTTAAATATAAACAATTCTGGTTATCAGTAGCACAACTAGTTTGTTACTGATAACCAAAAGTTCGCCAGTCACTAGATTACGGCCTACTAGTAGCCAAATTTTGGTTATTGTTAACCAATAAATTTTTTCAGTGTAAGAAATAATAGTTAGTGAACATTTTACAATATTTAAAAATCATCAGCCTCAGCGCTGTCAAAAGGAATAAGTGGTGCCAAAATGGCTGGCAGCATTGCCCCGCTTGATAGCAATGCTAAATAGCTTATGGTTAAAAACCAATGGTCCAACAGCCGTAAATAACAATCTTCTAAACAGCACCTTTATTTTACAATATGTTTAAAAATCTGTGAATTTGTTTGACAAAATGTGTTGAAGCAAAAACGGAGACATTCAGTGCCAAGGGATTTTGACGAAATTTTTCTAAAACAAAATTAATGACATTTCGTCGCTTTAGGTTATGTGCTCGGTGGGACTATGAGAGTGAAGGAACAGAGATTAATAGGCGAGTAAAGTTAAAGGATATTTCTAATAAAAGTAATGAAACTATAAAAGTGTTTCTTTTTTTGGTGGGTGGGTAGAGAAGCTTTTTAAGATACTATATCCAAATGTTTGGAAAAATTCATCGAATGCAATAGGTATGGGATAGGTATTTCTAATAAATGTGTCTAACTCTCTGAATATAAAATTAAAATTAAAAAAGTTGATTGATTCTGCACAAATGCTATCTAAAATATGATATTATCCAAAGTTTAGATACGTAGGTATTTGGGAAGTATGGAAAACTAAAAAGCTAAATATCTTCACCAATAAAAGTAGTGCCCAAATGGCTGGCAGCATTGCCCCGCTTGATAGCAATGCTAAATAGCTTATGGCTAAAAACCACTGACACATGTGTAAATAAACCACATTTGTAAATCGTATTTGGTAAGATCTCCTCATTTGAAGATGGCTAGAAACAATGCCTTCAAGGTAAGTAAGTAGTTGATTATTTAAATTCGCATCTGGCATACATATATTCATGGGCCTTCGTGTCCTTGTGGTGTGCGTAATACCAAAAGGTATCTCGATCGTATGCCTGCACGCAAGTGATCTCCGTCGATTCATATTCGTGACAAACAGAACCATACATTCTGTAGTACTTCCTCACATCTGTAAACACCAAGATGCTGCGGTTCCGCTTATTCAACATGAAGGAACCGATTCCATACAGTGCCCGTTTATGGATCAAAAACGCGCCTGATCCCAGCCCTAAGAAGTTGTCTTTGTTCCTAATGCAGATAAAGTGTCCCCACCATCTTGGAAGCCACTCGTCACAGTCCTCAATCATACCCTCCAAGTGGTACTCCCGTGATAGCAAAGTCTTACTCTCCCTTATGTGATAGATATCTCTGAATGCCATTGAAGCTATAATCACGTATCCAGTTGACAAGTCGTACGTTGGCTTGGCGATGTGCACTGGTTTAGGAAACTTGAAGCCCAAAGCTGCCCCATAAAACCAGCTGTATGAACTCCTAACTGCATACTCAACTGGAACTATTCGTAGCACCATCAAGTCATGCATGGGAGTGAAGGTCCGTCTGGCCCCGATATAGTGTTCGCGCTTTGGCTGTGAGTTGGGAATAGGTATGATCTGTCTGGCGCATATTGGTATGTGCTCGCTGGCCCTAAAAACGTAAGAGCCTGTCTGCCAATCTCTAATTCTTTCCTTTAATACGCAGACTTTGTACAAGGTTAACTCATTACCCCCAGTTCTATTTAGTCTAAAAGGACTGTAAGATGTCAAAATTAGATGAAAGTCTATAAATATGCCTGGAACTATTGGTTTAAATTTTTCCATATCGTTGTAGGCGATCACAACTAACTTTTTGTTGAAGAAACTGTCCAGATAGTCTGAAAACCCGTCATCAGCGTATTGCACTGACCGATCGCAATACACGTCGGGTTTTTCCTCTTGTTGTTGTTGTGGTTGCTTATTTCGACCGAACACCGCAGTAAAGACCATGATAACGTAAACTAGCCACATCTGAAATCAAATAATAATAGGTATTGGTATTAGGGGGATTAATTATGGGGGAACTATCACGTCAACATCTGTCAATATGAGGAGTACTAGGTAATTATTACTATGAAACCATTTTGCCCAGATCTTATACGAAAAAAGGAAGTCTCAGTCAGTAACCAATAATTACTAATTGACCAGAAATAACAAAATTATCTTACGAGCAAAAAACGAGAAACGGTTTTAACGATTTCGCTGGAGTTTGGTATGTGAGGGTTATCCCGATACCCCTCGGGTAAAAAGTCGATCGATCTTAAATAGTTTTATGTTTGGGAAAACACGAGTTGCGTTTTTCTTTCGCATTGTTCGACGCAGAATATGGTCGCTAACTTCGTTCCGTTTAGTATGTTCGTCGTGGTCTTTAACGTGGTATTAATTTGATTTCAAATAATTTTGTTGTAAGTAATTATGAAATGGAAAGCAATTTCTTTTCATGATCATGTCGGTTGTAACTAAAAATATGTACACACTCGCTTTGCTGGCGTTTGTTACATTATTACGTTTCTCATACTGTGTCGTATTCGTACCTCCTGAACTCACGTCTTCAAGTAACCTTAATTCAGCACCATAAGTGTCTTTCAAAAACGTATGCACAAGAAGCGGGTTCAATTCTCGGCTCAAATATTTCAGATATTTATCGTTTTAACTCACCTTATTATAATACATCGGTGTGTGGATTAGATGAAGCACGGTGTCACTATCCTCGGTAAAACGGGTACATCGTTATTTATATAGCGTTCTGTTTATATTTACGCATTCTTATTACTTAGTAATTATGTATTGTTCCGTGATGATGTGACACACCTATTGGTATCTAAAGTTTAATAGACTGACCATCCTGTAGATTTTGGTCACTTGAATTGTCAGTGGAAAGTTGTACCATTTCGATTTTGTTAGGTATTTAAATAATTTAAGGCAACATTAGTTCACGTGGTTTAAATAAACAAAATGGTGCAGTCACCCGTATTTAAATAAGGATCAACTAAGGATTTTGCATTACATAGGTCTACCTGAGTTTATTATTTATTCTGGTATAACCAACTTCATGGAATAAAGAATTGATATAAACTCGTATTAAACAACACAATTAATACTTATATCGCAAAATCTTTTACGACCGCTTTCAATAACCGTCATTATGCCCACCTTAGTAGCTATCGATTATGTATTATAATCTGTGCTATCGGTATTTAATTAGTAACTGGAACTTCGTTTATGTAAGTATATACCGATAGCTACCTACTTATTTAAATTACTGACAGCTAAATGTCAGTACACAAAATACCGAGAGTTTTTGTGGTCAGTAGCTCATTGTAAACGGCCATTTGGGTATATTCTGGTACAGGTGGCCTAGAATATAATATTGTTTGGGGGTCACTGACCAATACTGACCATCAAGCGTGAGAGCCATTCTCAATGTGTTAAATTCCTCCTAACATATTAGAAACTCGTTACATCACAGAATAAAACATAGTAATAGTACAAGTAACATGCAACATTGTAAGTATAATAGTTCCAATCTCACCACACACGTAGGTTTACGAGATCCAGTGATCGCAGCGCCACCTGTAGCCGGGCGGGCCGCGTCACGACCCGTGACGTCACCGCCGGCGGCGCGCGCGCAGATTGAGCGATGCACTTTGAGGCTTGTGTCGATCATTACTCTGTTATTATTGAGCGAGGATTATCCATTCAGATTTTTGTGTATAGGATGCTCTTATTGTTAATTTAAAGGCTAAATTCGGCGGCTAAATAATTTAAAGGCTAAGTTAATTTCTCTAAATTCGGCGAACACAGCGATTTACGAAGACCTGAAGCTGGTGCGAGATGTATTTTGTAACCTTCCACGTTTCGCACTCGTAGAGCAGTACCTACAGATTCTAGGAGCACCATAAAAAAAAAACATTTATTTTAGGCCATAGTCAAACTTATGACCAATATTAGTAAACATTTTTTTTACTGTTATTATTTTATTAACCCCTTGAGGATCATAAGTCCAGCGGCGGCCGCATAACGATAGATTATCTATTGCGTCTGGAATCTTGATCTCTGAATGGTAATAAATAAAAGCTGTGTTTGAGCTGTCAATTCAAATTTCAAAATTCGAACACCCCATACATGACAGGCCGTTACAGCATCGTTCGGGCCCTTATTAATAATGAAGAAAGCCACGCGAATCTGATCGAGAACTCGCATAATGGGCGTGCGCCCGCGCATCCTTGCAGGCTCGCTAAACAAATATTGAGAGAACCTAACCTGCTGCAATATTTAAGGTACCTTCAGCCTATGGGAAAACCTTTTTTATGGCAAATCCAAAAACGGGTGGGTTCGGCTGCATATTTTGTTTAAATAGTTTTAATGTGTGTTTGTGTGAACTAACTGTATCTTGTTTTCTAAAATAAGTATGGACTATGTCAGCCTTACTACAAACAAAATAGACCAGGTTTAAACTCTAAATAAAAAAAATATCTCAATAGGTCTAAATATTATCTGACAACAGAGGAATGAATGACACATTCGTGACATAACCTAATAGAGAAACGCTTTTCTAATTGGCTAGCTAATAGCTTAGTCCTGGCTCAAACCCGGTAAGTAAGTACTAAGTTTTTGTAATAATCAGGTTTGTGTCTGTAAAATAAATGTTTTGAATTAGTTAGTTGCTTCTTGTAGAGTGGTAAATATTAAGTTCATTGCCCCAAATTAATAAGCAATCCAAGATCGAAGATTTACCCAAGTCAAACTTGGATGCTTGCGTATTAATGCGTATCCATGGACATATTTTAATATCGTGGACTAGAGCCGGGATTGATTTAAACCTTAGTTTACGAATTGGTAATACATTAATAAATAATATTACCTAATCGTTTATTTTAGACAACAAACTTTTACACAAAATTTTGCCAAATAATTATAATAAATACCATATGTTAGTCTAACATACCTACATACAAAATGTAAACATAAACGTAGGTATTAATTTCGTACCTAGTGCATCTGTAGATACTTAAGACTAGCGAAAGATGATAAGACTTGTCAATTTTTGATGAATTTGCACAAAAAACCTTTACAGAGCCACTTATTATTGATAGTAATCAGTGTCATCTATTGTTATCAAACTACGCTATACCTATATAATCTGTGACTCTATGTAGGTACCTACTATTATTTATTCTGTGACTCTTCTGATGTTAGTAAAATCTCTTTTTGTAAGAGCATATAGGTAAGAGTAGGTAATTAGTTCTGTGATATTCACGTGTCTATTCTTCCCTTAAAGTACAATACTTACCTACATAGAAGTAGGTACCTAGTTACTATACTTATAAAAAAGTAAAAAGTAAAGTCAGCATATATAGATCCCACTGCTGGACAAAGGCCTCTACGTCAACTATGAGGAGGTACGAGCCTTAGACTACATGATACTTATACCTAGACTTATTTTGCTAGCTAGACCGAACCGTCGAGTTTGTGCTCTCAACAAATGAGCATAGATTACAATAAAAACTACAAAGAAAAAACGTTTACTGTCATGGAAAAGAGTAAAATATTTAGTCCAACGCAGCGGTAAACGATAAAAAATAATCTGTTGGCTGTATTCGCAAAATCTTTCTCCCGCGAAAAAAGAAATAAAAAGCGCGCGAAATGTTCATTCTCATGGCCGAAAACTTTAAAAAAGAAACAAAAACAAAACATTATTACGACTAATTATAATATCCCGTGAGGCAAAATATTAATTTGCGTCGTGTAGGTGTTATCGGCTATCATCAGGATTATTAAATAAGGTATGAGCTATATTGCATCAGGAAACGATTTGTTTAACGAATGCAAGATGAAATTGTTTGGTAGAAAATATTACCGTGAGAAACGAAAAGTGTATTCGCATTGATGAACGATGCTGGACCGATACGATTTTAAAAATCATATAAAAATATGTATATTTTGCGCTTAGCGATACCCGCGCAGGCACCCAAACCACAGACCATTTATCTACTCCTGCCTGTGCCCAAACACTCCCCGTTACTGCATTTAAGCTATAAGGTTTTTTTTTAATTTAAGGTACAGTTCTTACAGCATAAGAAGGAACCATGTACCGCATGAACCGGATCTCGTGGAGTCTTGGATATTATTATAAGTATGACCGCATGCATCGCACGCACGCAATGCCTTTACAGAAATATTACCTTATCCAGTCTGAGGTATGAGGAAGGTTCAACTTTTTTGTCACACTTGCAATATTTTTATAAGGTACAATAATTAAATACCAACTTACTACTCGATCAAGTCAATTAGCCAGGGTATAAATTAATAATGCGTCCACGACGCCACTGCAAAGGGGGAAGGTTGTCATCTTTTATGAGTACTAGCTCACCTACTTTAGGAGGATCACAAGGATAGGTCCATTTATTTCTAATTTGTAATGTATTTAAGTATTCTAAATGCCAACGAGACCAAAAGTGCTGGGTAATTTGTTGGATTAGCTGAAACCGTGTAAGGCGATGCAATTTTACGTCTTTATAAGGGTACTCCGGAAGTGCAGTTAAGGGTTGTCCAATTAAGAAATGGCCGGGAGTTAACACTTCGTCATCATTAGGGTCCGGAGAAAGTGGGCACAATGGGCGTGAATTTAAAACTGCTTCAATTTTAGCAAAAACAGTGGTCAGCTCTTCAAACGTAAGGGGGGTATCGCCTACTACTCGTTTTAGGTGCGATTTCGCCGATTTAACCGCAGCTTCAAAAAGACCGCCCCAATGAGGGCAAACAGGAGGATCGAAAACCCAGGATATGTTCCGCTTTGAAAGCTCAGAACCAATAGCCGCCTGGTTTTGAGACAGGAAACACTCTAACTCTTTAAGGTAATTGTTGGCACCGATGTAATTTCGACCGCAATCGGATCGGATTAGGCGAGGTACACCACGACGCGACACGAATCGGGAAAAGGCCGCAATAAAGGCTTCAGTAGTTAGGTCCGACACAACCTCAAGGTGAACGGCTTTAGTAGAAAGGCAGACAAATACACACAGGTAACTTTTCACTAACCTTTTGTTCCTATAGGCCTGGACTTTGGTAAAAAAGGGTCCTGCAAAATCGGTACCTACACCGTCAAACGGTCTAGCAGCCGTGACGCGGTCTTTAGGTAGGTCACCCATGAAGGGTTGAGATACAGCCGCTTTGAGACGATAACAGGGAAGGCATTTAAAAATCACATGCTGAACAGCTCTGCGTGCAGACAAGATCCAAAACTCTCTATTTAACATGGCAAGAATTGCATTAACACCTGCATGAGCATTCTCGCGATGGTAATGTGAAATAAGGATGTTCACGAAATTACCATTCTTAGGCAGAAGAAGGGAATGGCGCGCATCAAAGGATAGATCGGAGTTTCGTAATCGACCTCCACCTCGAATCAGGCCTCTGTCATCTAGAAATAAATTCAACTTTCTAAGGGAGTTAGTGATAGGATCGCCACGCCGTAAGCGATCAAGTTCATCAGAAAAGGAGGTAAATTGAACGATTTTCACTAAAAACAAAAGGGAATCTCTCCGTTCCTCAGGGCTCAGGTAGGACGAGTAAGATTTAGGAAATAAAAACCGCCTTAGGTAACAAGTCACGTTTATTAGCTTGTTGAAAGAACTATACCGCTCTAATAAGAATGAGGGATCCGGGTTAGGAACATCGGCAGAGACTACTAAACAACGTAGTCCAGGGAGATCACTACTTGGGTTAGGTTCCGAAATACCGGGCCAGTTGTCAGGAGACTGCGTCAACCACAAAGGTGAAAACCAAAGGGAGTGGTCGATCAGTCGGGTGACTGACATACCTCTCGATGCACAGTCTGCGCTTTCATAAATGACCAAATATTCAAAATTCCCGCCATCCTCAGGGTACTGCCGGGAATAGTTGGGCACTTTGTATACAGTGTACTTATCTTCATCGGACATTGAAGAGGTGTCGGAGTCATCTCTATTGTTGTTATTGCCTTCGTCTTGTGATTTACGTTTTATACGCTTGCTTCCCCCCATCGTGGATGGTCGCTTTTTGTTGTGAAACACAATAAAATACACGGGTTTTATAAAAACTTTCAAATGAAAAGAAAACGCGCCCTGTCTTTTCAAACTCCCGCCAAAAAGTCTCATCATTATAACAATTAATGACATGCCAATGACGATTTGTGGTTTCTGTTGCCAGTAAAAGAAATTAGTTCCAGTTGTTTTCCGCAACATGGCGAGGTCCCATATATTTTTGGTCAGGCTATAATAGAAATACTAAACAGCCATAACTGCTACCGCCATCTATACTAATTTGGACTAGGTAGGTACCTACTTTTACCACTGCTAACAACACCATCTATAACCAGTGATGTGCAACAAAGATAGCACGTTCCTTTCCAACCAAATCAATTTTTATTCTCGAACTTGAAACCAAAAATATTTTTGGAAACCTTATTTAACACAAAACCGTATTTTTAAACTTTAAATCTTAATTTTACCACATCTTATAGAAATATATATCCGGATAGTTTTTTCCTTTTCGAAACATTTTAAGATCCCGTGTAAAGGATCGCATGTAAACCTTATGTCAACGCAAACAAAAACTATGTCAAAAATAATTCTAAATTTTGTGTAAAAACAACAGTTCTCATAACAATTTATGTGTACAAATCCATGTGCTCCCATTAATTCGACGAGTAATAAAAATTTTACGTGATGGCTGAGAGGTGAGTCGTCTTGCATCTTAAAATGGGTCCGCTTTTGTCCGCATCAAATCGCCCTGGTTATCAAAAACTAGTTTGAAACTTATTAAACGCAATTTCAACACGAATATACTTTAGCGCCGTTGTTAACAGTTAATCTTGTAGATCAAACTCAATTAGAACCACTTAACATAAGGTCAAACTGTGCTTAATTTCCTTAAAATTTCTCCGCGTGAAAAACTGGCATGAAAATCTGCTGAAGATAAGTATGGAAATATACGTATTACAGTTACAAAATCTTGTTCCGCAATTTTCCGCATGGTTTATTCTTAAACCATTTACCATGTGATTCCACATTAGAGCTAAAGAATCATAATAACAGCAAAATAAGGTCAATGAATTCCAAAATGATTGCAATTTGCTGTAAGATCTTATAATGTAATGCAATGTTTGTTTATATTAATATTAAGTATGAATTAGATGCCACTCTTAATGATGGGAAACATGGCAAAGTTGTGTATGAAGATTTCAATAAATTATTCCCTTAGGCCTTTAAAATTAGGGTTTTTTTTTCAACCTTACCGTGAGGTAATAATAAGAAGATGTTCATTTTGAAATTGACATCTAAATATGAAATTACAATTGCCTCTTAGCAATGAATTTATTCAGAATTCACAGACATACTAACAATAACAACAAAGCTAAATGTAAATGCCAGTAGGGAGGGGAGTCACAGCTGTGAGGCTCATAATAATGTGGATATGGATCTAGTACATACATTATTATTTCAGTTATCAGGCAGGCAGTTGAGACAACTAATAGCTATCTGTATCTAGTCTATACTATAACATGAAGAAATGCTCTTATCATGCAGCTCAGTAGGAATACCCACATTGCCCTTGGCTGGCATGTGGCCCTTGGCAGGAAAAACATAACAACCACTGGCCTAATTTGTTCAACTTAACTTGTAACTTCTAGACTTTTTGTATGTGTCTACAGTGTGTGATGGTGTGCAATAAACAGTGTCTGATCTTATCTTGTAGTTCTGGAGAGGCAAGTCCCAGCAATGCGGCCACATCTCCTTGTCATGAGGAGAGGCAGTCAGGCAATTGGTGGGACAGCTGGCTCTCCTCTGCCAAGAATAAGGTATTTATCACATGTTCTACATATCATAAAGTTTTTGAAACAAACTTACATTGACCAGCTCACCCTTTCAGGAGTAGAGGCAAAAATGTTGCTACCACAAATAAAACTATTCCGTAACAACTACCCTTTTGTGAGTAATACACTTGAAAATCATTGTTTTTAGGGTTCCGTAGTCCGACAAGGAACCCTTATAAGATCTGTCAGTCCGTCCGTCCTAGTCTGTCACAGCAGAATATCTTTTACGTTTATGGACTGATTTGCATGTATCTTGGTTCGAGGATACTTCACATATAGATCTCATTTTTAAAAATACGAAAAAATTAAATTACCCCTTTTTAAGGGTACCTCCCATACATGTAAAGTGGGGGTGAATTATTTTTTTGAGTACACCCCCTTGTGTGGGGTATCGTTGAAAAGAACTATGAAAATAAGTTAGGGTTTCCATACAATACTTTTTTATCAGCTTTACCATTTGCGAGATATAGCCCGCCAAAATCGTTTACACGGTGTGTCCCCACCCCTGTAATTCCTAAAGGACCTATAAACTTCAAATCACTCACGTAAAGAAACGGGCGCGGAAACTCTTATTTAAAATTGTTTCGGGTATCCTATGATAAATACTTTTGAAATTATAAATAAAATAAAAAATACTTTTTTTGCCTATACTGTCTAATGTTTTAAGTTAATGGTACGGAACTCTTCGCGCGCGAGTCCGACTCGCACTTGGCCGGTTTTTTTTTATCACTGCCACAATCTCACCTATTTTGGATCTAACTGTCATGCTCTCTTGCACTGTCATTCTGGCATGTGTGAAGAAGATGGCTAGAGTCAACGATACGGACATCATCTTAGAAAACAGGGCCTATTAAAGGTAACAACCTGTAATGTAAATCTGAATTTAGCTCTGTATTCCTTCATAGTAATATTATAAATGCAAAAGTGTGTCTGTCTGTGGAATAATGTTGATTTTATTTTTTTATGTGTATTGAAGTTAAGGGATATAAAAATACACTGCAACTCATCATTTAGTGTTACTTTCAATAGATGTTTTTATTTTGTAACTAAATAAAAGCTAAAAATGTGCGTCCAGCTTATCTATATGTCGTTGCAATGACTGTCAAAGTCAGTGTAATTGTAAGAGTTCATAAAATAGAAAAGATTAAATATTGAAATTAATACATACCTATTTATATTTATCAGATGTGCAATTCAAGTAGTACAAAATCTTAACTAAAGTTACAAATATAACTAAACAAAATATGATTAGTGATATAGTTTATACAATCAAGGTTACAAAATTGTAATTAATTATTGAGATTGATTTTTAGACTACCTCCGTAGCCGAGTGGCTCACACACCGTTTTTCAAAGTGCCGCCATTTCTGAGGCCCCAGGTTGGATCCCCAGTCGGGCCAATATAGAAATTCATATTTTCTGTATTGTCACTGGTCTGGGTGTTGTGATACCACCATTATTGTCCCAGATTTCCATAACAACACAAGTGCTTAAGCTCCTTACTTTGGGATGTAGCAATGTATGTGATATTTCATATTGTCTTGGATGTCTTTCATATTCGTCCAACGATATTGTCCATTAATTAATAATATATTAATTGAGAGTATTTTCTAAAGGCATATTAACTTGCATATACTTAAACATTCCTGTTCCTTATCACGAAAGCTTGTTTATTATGTTATCATTATGGTATGAAACTGCAAAAATAAAACCCATTATTTACCATTGGTAAATAGATGAATTTCTTATCTTGATTCAATTAAATAACATGACATTGTTACTGGCTCGCTACATATAACATAACAGTACCAGGGTTAAAAATCGTACTTATTACTAGAACAAATAAGTCTAGATATCATTTTTCTTGTCGTAAACTAAAATCGGTTCTTGCCCACTGGCTAATAATAAAAACGGTTACTTGAACTATCTTTGACGAAATGTCATCGTTACAACACATTGACCCACTAAATTGTGGAACTGGTTCGTATATTAATAGTGAATCTATTTACAAATGTCGCATAAACGTAAATGCTGAAAACTAGCATATTCTGATAACCAGTAAAGGTCTGTGCCCACTACACCGTACGATACCCTGATGATTTCCGACCTTAGGGTGAAAAGTTAAAGTTCAAAATGTTTAAGCTCGGTGTTCGTCAATGCACCGTCCTGGTACTGTCTTAACGAACACCGCGCTTATATACAACTTTAACTCCTTTATTTTGGGTTGAAAATCAAATGTGTATTTTATACGGTCCTAACACAGTCATGGTGTAGTGGGTACAGACCTCAATGTTTAACTGCCACTTGAAGTGTCAGTGGAAAATGGTGCCGAGTTTGTTGGTTTTTATTTTGGAAGGCGTAATACTCTAGTGTAATCAAAGATGAAGAAAATATCAACGCATAGGGTTTGGTCTGGAAAATTTATTTTCCGCTGTCACATTCATTCGCGCTCGCGCTGTCATTAACGACAAAGGCGGCTTAAAATGAGTGACTAGAATATTAACAGGTCACTGCAAACATGGCAAACAAGAAGTAGACTGAGGATCCAATGTGCTGATTCTGCCACATATCACAAGAAACGGCTATGCTCATACTCTACTCATGCGGATCGCTTGACCAAAAGAAGTATCAACGTAGGAGAGCATAAGATGCACCCGGATGAGATATCAAAACTCCTCGTAAAATCTGGCGTCTCCTGAATTCAACGGGCATAAGCTTTAACCAAAAAGGCGCTGCCACAATGGCCCATAACTAATAATAAATAGAGTCGAAAATATGGCCAGCGTCTCTCAGAGTTGGCCTCATGACAGGAACCAATCGCCTGGGTAGGTATTATAGTCCGACCGCCTAAATCCTTGTCTGCAGGGTTAAGGGTGCGGGAGCAGACGAGAACGGTGACAGTAAGCGGTGTGGGAAGCGAGCGCTCGGATTTGATTGGGTGATTATAGTAGGGTATTTAGTGAGTTTCTACAAGGGCTGAAGTCAGACCTGAAGAGGGATCGTAAGTCAGCCTAATAGATCCCACTGCTGGAAAAAGGCCTCACCCCAACTATGAGGATGTATGAGGCATACTCCACCACGCGGGCTCAGTGCGGATTGGTGGAGGGGTGTATGTAGGCAAGTGACAAACCTTACTGTCAGAAGTTATCAAGCCGCCCTAGGGCCTCTGACTAGGCTTAATGACTAATACCACAGATATTAGGCGAGACCAACTGCTTAACGTGCCTTCCGAAGCACGGAGATGCTTGTCATAAACGTCACTTGAATGTCGGAATGGTCACCCATCCAATCACGACCGCGCCGTGGGTTGCTTAACTTTGGTATCACTACCAAAGCGCTGCCGCCACAAGCACCTCAAGGGGATCGGCCTTTGTTCAATCCTCGTCATATCTTCCTGTCTGACCTGAGCCACTCTCTATAGCTCGATTGCCTAAGTCCTCAGGGGGTACAGAAATGCGAGGGTAATTAGTAGAGTATTTAGTGACATGGTTTGTATGGAGAACCTTGCAGATCTTCAACAAAGGAAGCCGCTTGGCACAGACGTACCTGGTGGTCATCTGAGCTGATTTGGCCTGCAAGGTTCTCCATACAAACCATGTCACTAAATACTCTACTAATTACCCCCGCACCTCTGTACCCCCTAAAGACTTAGTTAGGCGGTCGAGCTATAGAGAGTGGCTCAGGTCAGGCAGGAAGATAATGACGAGGATTGAACAGAGACCGATCCCCCTTTAAGCCTGACTTCAGCCCTTGACTACGTGACTTATTACCTTACTTTTTAGTAAGCCAATCGAACACATTGTCCGTAGTTTTCGAAGAAAGACCTTGATATGGCAACTAAAGTCACCCCAACAAAAGTTTTTGATCAAGAAATTGATATTATTTATCTTAAAATTAATAAATTAAAGTATATATTTATCTCTAGATACAAATATAAACTGACAATAATAAATGATGCGATTATAATATTTGATGTTATCTAGTCTATTCAATAAGATATCTTCATTGGCTAATGTTCACTATTGAACCCAATTTTTGTTGTTGGTAAGACAACAGCCGAAAACAAAATACCAGCATTAACTAGACCTAAATATTCGGATAATGTCAATAGGCTCTTCTGTTGTATTGTAACTTAATAAATAATGATTTCAAGGCGTCAGGCCAGCGCGAGATGTTTTGGCACTCGCTCAAGAACTTTCATTTGACCGGGTCATGGTGCAGACTGTATGTCGCCACAGTGAATATGTTTTGATATAGTCTTGACTGATATGTCTAGACAAACGTTCAGGCAAGCACTGTATTATAGCGTTTAGTTAAATACATATTAAACGATTTGTCTGACCTATTAAAAGGACTGCCTTCAACCGAACAAGATGTGTCTCTTAAATATTTTTTATCTATAAAAAGCGAGATAAAAAGTCTCAGTTGTTTTTTGCAAGACGGCCTTCTTGTTGCAATAGAGATATGAACCGACGCAAAACAAAAACACATCACGGAAGCACCTGGCCATCTTTGTCTCTTAAGCAATAGGTGTTCGGCCCCTGTACCATGCTTGCTAACAACATCTAAGGCCCTTTATACATTTTGTATTGACTAGCGTTAGTCTCGCTGCGATAGCGATACAGAATACCTGTACACCTGTAGAACATCAATGCAGACACGCATGAGTATTTAACGAAGCACACGCAAATACTATAGACATTTTGCTTCGCTGCCTGTGTCGACGTTGTATCGCATTTTGCATCAATACTGTATCACGTTTGCATCCCGACTGTATCGCTGCAGCTAGATGGCTCGATGTAATCCATACTAATATTATAAATGCGAAAGTGTGTCTGTCTGTCTGTTTGACGCTTAAACCACTGAACCGATTAAGATAAAATTTGGTATGGAGACAGTTCAAGACCCTAGGAAGGACATAGGCTACATTTTGTCGCGATATAAAAATATTAAGGGGCTGAAATGGGGGATGAAAGTTTATATGGAAAATCCAACTCTTGCGAGCGAAGTCGCGGGGAACCACTAGTATTTTATATTGCAGTTACATAAGTTTTAAAGTTTGCATTAATAAATACTTCTGTACCATAATACGTGGTTCTACAATCAAAATAAATCTGACTAATTTGAATCTTATGCAAATTTTTTTAACGACTAAAGCTAAGAACCTACGGCGGCGCGCTTTCTACGCCAAATGTTACCACGTTGTGTGCTCTTAGCCTAACAAAGAACATTACTAACGCCCTAAGGTTAATGACACTTGTGAAACTAGACAGAACTGCCAACTGACTCATACTATTAATGCTAGATCAAATACGGAGCTTGAATTGCCACTGTATTAATTTACACCTAAGTAAATTAATTAGGACTTTATAGTAGTGACGATAGAACACAATTTTGCATAGAAGCTAGAGTGTGAACAAAAAGTTTTTTTAAGTGTAACATAGTTAGCTATTTGATCACTCTTTCTTACTAATTAAAATAGTAGAACATTTTCAATTGAAGTATCTTCTATAAATCAGTCAATAAATAGAATTTTATTGCGCTCGGATAGCAGACTTACTAACACTGTAACCTAAATATTTATCTTGACATGGTTATTATTGGGTGTTGCGATAAAAATACACTCTTGTTTCATTTATCGATTTATTGAAGCAAGCAGAAACATAGTTACTTGCGCTGATAAGTTATTAAGTAAATAAATACATCGTAGTACACATAATGGCCTTGAACTTTTAGAAGTTACCTACATTTGTATCTTGGATCCGGTTGTATTTTCTTTTTAAAGTCACACAGAATATTGAGTCAGAAAAATAGCTCCTACAGAAACACACCAATTCAGGAAGACTTGTCATAATCAAGTCATAACATGGCTATGCTGTGGTCGGAAGTTTGACTCTGACCCGATTTCAAGAAGTTTTACATCTTAAAAAGTAAAAGAAACCACGGACAGCCATGACCAAACTATAACCCCGTTATTCCAAAAACTTAGTACCGGGTTTAAGCCAGGTCTAAGCTATTAGCTAGCCAATTAGAAAAGCGCTTCTCTATTAGGTTATGTCACGAATGTGTCATTCATTCCTCCGTTGTCGGCTAATATTTAGACCCATTTAAAACCTGGTCTAATTTTTTTGTAATAACACCGTAAGGGTTCCTTGTTTGTTAGGGCTACGGAACCCTAAAAAACTGGTCAGATAAAGGGCCTGTGCTACCGCGCGCAAAGTCTGCTGCAAGTATGATTAGTATCTGAAGTCGCAAAATATGATTTCGCAAAACATTCAATAACTCAGTTAATTATTTGGGCGTGTGTGAACCTTCAAACAACTTGCTTCTGAATCTGAACTGATAGTATAGTTTAGGTTCAAAATTGGTTGCAAAATTGTACCATACAAACTGATCATATCCCTCTATACTTTCCTCCGTTTGATAACAATAAGCTTTCTCTAACATTGGCAAAATTTTTATGTAGCAAGACCTAGTTAATTCATGTTGGTTCCAGTCAGCAGAAGTCTACTCTATGGTAAAGAAAGACCTGGACGAAATAGGGAGTGCAGTCAAGAGTGAAGCCACACATGTCTTTAGTACCACATCTAACGTCATAGGAAAAACATTTAAGGTGAGATATTATTATAAAATTTATATTTGCCATGTTTTAATATAATTTGCCATGTTTGTGCCACTACACCATACCATGAGCTTGTTATGAACGTAACCTGCGCCCTTACCATCAGAAACAATGCAGTTTCTAAGCCAGGCAAGTTCCAGTATTCGTACCATGACCCCGGAATCAGCAGGCCCGAAGCGGGGCAGTTTGTGTTAACCTGTCACCAATCAAATATAATGAAATAGATATACCTATATGTATGTATAGCCCCATCTCCCACTTTAATCTTTTAAACCTATCACCTTGTGTACGCTCATAGTACGAGTTCTAGCTATCAAGTTGGGTAGTTTTCTGATAGCTGGCAATTTAAAGGATAGTTATTTTGCTGATAGTACGGGCCCTGTGCCTTTTAAGGCACGAAAACAAATTACACATACTGTCAAGTTTAATAAATTTTCGACCTGATAAAGAACTCTACGTTCAAAGTATACATTATTACGCGGTGATCATCAGTGTCAGAAACATTCTAGTGCAGGGGTTCCCAAACGCGCCCTACGGCGCTGTAGAAAGAAGAGGGCCACGGAGAGCATCATACTGCTAAATTAGAATTTTCTTTGTAAAGAAAACTATGATTAGGGCGCAACAGCATAGTAAACCTATAGGTACGCCGCGAACTAATACCCCGTTATTACAAAACCTTAGTACCGGGTTTAAGCCAGGACTAAACTATTAGCTAGCCAGTTAGAAAAACGTTTCTCTAATAAGTTATGTCACGAATGTGTCATTCATTCCTGTGTTGTCGGCTTATATTTAGACCTAATTTAAACCTGGTCAAATTTTTTTGTAATAACACCGATAAAGTTTGGGAACCCTTTGGTCTAGCGGGCATCGTCACATAAATACAAAGCAAAGACACTTTATTTTGTCTAAAATATTACGTTGCATTACTATACACACCAGTACAGTGCTATGAAAGCACGGTTTGGTATGGTAGACGCATACCTTTATTTTTATCATTAATTACATTATTTTTATGAGGGTCAAAGTTAATTTATTTTTTTTCGTTTTCCAGTTGGATGTGCCAGAATCGCCGGCAAATGTTATGAAAAAGAGCTTTAGTAGTTTCATTGGTGAGTTGTATTGTAATTAACGCCAATAGCCAGTTAAACCTCTTTAGAATTTCATTTTTCGTTTTTGGAACACCTAACCAATTTTACCAAAAAACGCACAGCTTTTAAACGGTGTTTCTTGAAAATACAGGGAACAAAAATATATATATAGTCTGACAAGTTCGTGCACGATCTTGCCAGAGGTGCGGAGGGCGAGGCATGCTAGATGTCAGTGGTGTTGTGGGGGTGAAGGGAATGTTCTATGACAATCGCGATTGGTGGCGCATGCGAGTCGTACATGAACTTGTCGGACGAAAGTTTTTAATTACTTATTATTGTATAGATTGGTCTTCAAGGAAGAGCAACGAAATCCAAACTCACTCCATTTTTCACGCCAAAAACACAGCACCTACATTATGTCTATCATAATCACCTTTTTATTAAAATTTTAAACAACATAAATGTTACTTTGAATGCACAAACAAACTGATGCGTGTTAACGAGTAACAATTCATATAAAGTACAAGCAATCCGGTCAAGGATTCCTTAATAAATCGCTAAATTCATTCACAATTCTCATATGCATCTACATCTTTGTATAGATTGTTTAACGTATTTATAAAAATAAAAAAATAATCGCCTGTGTTGTGTAGCATAAGATTACACTTTTTTTTATCATCAGATCAGATCAGACTGTCTAACGTTTTTATAAAAACTTTTATCCTCTGTGTTGTGTAATAAGTTATTTTTTGGGATAGTCTTTTCTTTTAGAACACTATGGTTAAGATGACATGGTGTTGTTACTCAGGTCAAGTGAGCACAGTACTGAACCCGGAGCCAGACGACGAAGATGATATGACAGAGGTTATACTGTCTTCAGGGGACACCACTATGCTGTCAACTTACAAGGTAAGAGATTTCAAAATGTTTGTCAAATGTATGAAATCACTTCTTTTTGCTTTGATTTTTTTGTAGGCAGGTTTCAATCACAAACAAAATATTTTTTAATTATTCTTTTATAATTTACATAAAAATACACTATATCCATCACATATTGGTATTTTGTATGTCTCTATGAATGTCCCACCCGTAAGCCTAGAATTTTGGGTGACTGTTAGTCAGTGTGTATATTGTATAAATAAAAAAAAAACATTTCTGGTCGGGTGGGAGGTCTAACTTCTGAACCTCTCAACTATACGATGCTATTTATTTATTTGGTACACATCACTTCTTTTCAGAGATTCAGAGCCTAAATAATTGTTGAACATAAGCTTTATTACGTAGGTATTCATGTTTTATTCAAAACATTAAATTAACGTCTGAATTAAAACTATTAGAATACCAAAAATATAAATTTTTGCAATGAAAATGTGGGACGTCACCGCTTAAATGTCAGATAACTGCACTAAATAATAGTTCAAAAAAATCATGATTTACTGCGATGATGATTTGTGTAGCGTAGTGGCGGCAGCGCTTTGGTAGTAAGTAATACTAACAGTTAAGCAACCCATATCAGATTATATTAGTCGTTAAGCCTAGTCAGAGGCTGATAACATCTGACGGTAAGGTTGGTCACTTGCCTTACAGACAACCCTCCACCAATCCGCACGTACCACCTCATAGTTGAGGTGAGGCCTTTGCCCAGCAGTGGGATCTAATAGGCTTACTTTACATCTTCTTCTATTATATAAAATAAAGTTGTGTTAGTTACAACACTTATGACTCAAGAACGGCAGAACCAATTCTAATGAAATTTGGTAATGAGATAGTTTGAAACATTTGAAGGACATAGGCTACTTTTTATCGCGATAGAAAACCATCAGGGGGGTGAAATTTCGTATAGAAAAATCCGACTTAGCGGGGCAAGCCGCGGGAAACTGCTAGTTACTTATATAATAACTCAAGTATGTCACATTCTTCTTCTAGAAAGAGCTAGAAGCGCTCCAACGCGTGGACGCCACGTTCATAGTACCAGCGTACACTCCAGAGTTCGAGGCCTGGCGAGCCAGTCTAGAGGGTTCCGAGGCCGGGGTCATTACCCCCGCGTCTGCCATCCGCCGCTTGGAGACCAACCCAGTTCTGAAGGCGCAGTATGAGAAGCTGGTCCCCGACGCGGTGGCTCACGAAGAGTTCTGGGAGCGGTGAGTGAGATGGATATAGCTGTGTGAACTTATCTTTCAGGGACTTCGAGACCGGTGATGTCAGCGATCATTGCCCCTGCGTCTGCGATCTGGCACTTGAAGACCAACCAATTCTGGGGTGGTGAGTGAGATAGATAGGTAGTAGTGAGAGATATAGCTGTCTGACATTATCATGGATGTCGAAGCCGGATTTATTGCCCCCGCGTCCGCCATCCGTCGCTTGGAGACCAATCCAGTTCTGAAGACACTGTATGAGATGCTGGTCCCCGACGCGTTGGCTCACGAAGAGTTCTGTGAGCGGTGGTTTGACAGATATAATTTCGAAGCCTTGAACCTTACGGCATCCGACGGTCATAACACTTCTAGAATTTTTTTTGTGGAGATGTCTAGAGAGACAATGTATGTGGAGATGTCAGTTTTTGGAAGTATAAAAAATAATCGTTGAAATGACACGTTCGGGACTCGTGATTGAAATCACGGAAT
This sequence comes from Pyrausta nigrata, assembly GCA_949316185.1. Lineage (NCBI taxonomy): Eukaryota > Metazoa > Arthropoda > Insecta > Lepidoptera > Crambidae > Pyrausta > Pyrausta nigrata. The sequence continues at coordinate 6,584,930 of OX438958.1, read as the reverse complement.
AAATAAAGAATATAATCCGACCGCTTATCTGAGACGTCGCCTGCGCGGTACAAGAGTGTGAGGGTAGATAAAAACCGGTGTCCTGAGCGGTGTGGGCGGCGGGCGCTTGGGAATTGATTGGGTAGTCTAAAGAAGAACGGCAAAGTTTGTTGATGCTCAGCCCCAAATGCTGGCATGTTTTAGTCTTTGGTGATAAGCTTAAAACTGTATAGAGGAAAAAATAATATAACTGACTTTGAACGTCATTTTATTTGGTGCATTATGGCGGACTGACATTCTATGATCCGGTCAAAATTGACGTTCGATATAAAACATATACTTCAAGCACTACTTCAAGTTTGACTGACACGTCAAAGTTCCGTCGTTCATTTAGTTTTTGCATCCTTGAAGACGTTTATAATAATTTGTACCTTCTGAAAATGTTTTAAATTTTAAATCCCTGCTTTATAAAATACCATATTTATATTTCATGTGTCATAGTACGGTGTCTTTATGTCAACTTTTTTGCGTCGTATGATATGTCACTGAATAGGTTTAGTGTATTATGAATCATATTCCAGAGTTATAAGAAAGAAATTATCTTGCAATGTATTTCTGTACGTGTCTAACGAAAATATGCTTAATCTGAGGCGAACTAAATTACACCATATTGTTAACGCCATTGAGTAGATATTGCTTTGAGTTTCGTTGCAAAGTCAAATTTCTGTACGAAGTACTAGTACTTATTCTGTGCTAGTACTTAAATTTGACTTCAAGCCAGCAACGTAGTGCCTCACGCCGCCGGGGAATAAAATGCACGAACGTGTCGCTGCTCGCTCGCGACACCCAACTTGATTAGCCTACCATGGTGGGTCGCCACGTGTCGGTACGTTTTTGCTTCCTACGCGGGGAGTCACACAGACCTGACATGATTTAAATCCTATCATGAGGGCTCAGAGTACCACGCGTTGTTTGCGCTATAGTTGCATTGGTTAGTTTTGTAGTGTCCCATAGTTGACAAGACCCTGGCATTCTCCAGATACCTGTTCCGAGTGGCGTTGCTTCAGGACCGACTGGCGGCGGCGTCGCGCAAGCAGCCTGCAGCGGAGCCTACCGCCGACCCGGTACTGGCGCACTTACCGCTGCAGTCCGCGGCCAGCACTCCCATACAGCAGTAAGTGTTATATAGTGTAGCTGTTGCGTAGCGGAGCCTACCGCCGACCCGGTACTGGCGCACTTACCGCTGCAGTCCGCGGCCAGCACTCCCATACAGCAGTAAGTGTTATATAGTGTAGCTGTTGCGTAGCGGAGCCTACCGCCGACCCGGTACTGGCGCACTTACCGCTGCAGTCCGCGGCCAGCACTCCCATACAGCAGTAAGTGTTATATAGTGTAGCTGTTGCGTAGCGGAGCCTACCGCCGACCCGGTACTGGCGCACTTACCGCTGCAGTCCGCGGCCAGCACTCCCATACAGCAGTAAGTGTTATATAGTGTAGCTGTTGCGTAGCGGAGCCTACCGCCGACCCGGTACTGGCGCACTTACCGCTGCAGTCCGCGGCCAGCACTCCCATACAGCAGTAAGTGTTATATAGTGTAGCTGTTGCGTAGCGGAGCCTACCGCCGACCCGGTACTGGCGCACTTACCGCTGCAGTCCGCGGCCAGCACTCCCATACAGCAGTAAGTGTTATATAAGGTCACCTCCAAAAGACAGACGAAACTTTAATAGGGCATCTAATTATATTAGAAAAATTGGACCTACCATTAAAACCAAAAAAATAGGCTAGTTTCTGTTTTAACTTTTCCTAACAAACTAAATGTAATATTTTTAAAAGCATCCTGTACTTAATTTTGTTTATCAGCCCTCTCTGTCATTTCACTCGGTCTCCACTCTTCCCACATTTTATTCATATGGCGGCACGTGTATGCCTTTGGCGGCATTGCGGTTTCTTTGTCGGTTCGTTTGATGCGTTCCGACAGACCGCGGAGTGCCCGCCCCGGCACGTGTAACGTGTGAAAGAGAGAGAACTTAGTCTCTCATAGTGGCGTCCTAATTGGATTCATTGATACATCGAACGTTTTTTATTGCATTTACGCAAGCGATAATTACTCATTCACGATATATTTTTTTTACTTTTTAATCAAAGTCGTTTTAGCGATTATATCGAAAACTTGCATTCTAAAAATATGGTTGTATTATCTAAAACGAATAATTTAAGATGTTGTATTTGTCCCTTAAATCTCGTCTGTCTTTTGGAGGTGACCTTATGTAGGGTGTTTGGTGCATCGTTTGCCAAATTAAAATGGCGGATAAGGGGGTCTGTCTGTAGCTATCCTTCATCTGACCTTCAAAAAAATTCTAGGCCATATTATTTTTATAAATTAATCTTTTTCTTTTTAAACCTAGAATCCAATTTTAAAATTAAATAAAAAAAAACTTTAGTATTTAAATAAAAATAAAGATGGCGAGATATGCATAACTTTTTTTAAATTTAATTTTAATACTGGATTCTGGGATTAAAAAAGGAAAGAATTAATTTAAAAGAAATTGTAAGGCCTAGATTTTTTTAAAGATTCGATGGTAGTCTATGAACCCCCTTATCCGCCATTTCTTTTTGATGCACCAAACACTGTGTAATGATGAAAAGACTATGTTTTTAAAGTCTTTTACCTTGGGACTCGATTCGATTTTCAAAATTCGACTCCAAGAATACAACTCGAGTCTTTTTACCAATCTGTCTCCAGTCACAAAAATACGTCTTGGAAATAAAGCGATTCGAAATCTCTAGTAAAAAACGAGATGAGTTGTAAAAAATTATGATAAAATAAACTTCAGTACAAAATCATAGCATGTTTTGAGTATGGTACCTTACATGCTATATAAAACTGTTTAAAACCACATGCATTCTAATATTTTATTATAGTGTAGGTGTGATACTTCTGAGTCGAGTCGTTTTAAAGGGGTTGGAGCGTTTTTCGTCGTGACTGAGTAGTTTAAAAATCTCGAGTATTTTTAAATTGATTTAGTCTTAACCATTAAACTCAAGACATAGTCGAAACCTCAAAAGTCTCGAGACTCATGGTTTAAAGACTCGATTGTAAACCGTCAACCGGCCGGATTGTGGCGTCATAACCGAGTTACTTTTAAGACTCGGGTCCTTTATTTACACTATTATAAATAGCGATAATGATACAGAACCCTTGGTGCACTTTTCCATTTTTTCAAGATTCTAGAAATTCTAAGACAATTTTTATGTTAATAATAATAACTTTTTCTATAGGAGCCCGAAGAAGGTGCTGTCCGGAATAGAAAAGGAGACGCCTTTTGAAACACCTGACATAGACAACGTAGTAGTTTCCTGGGAGGATGGTAAGTTTACAATTGATGTTAATATCAAATAACTATATTCACAAATTTTTAAAGCGCGGGTAAACCTCAATTGTCAGTTAATTTGACAGAATCGCCATACAAAATTTGTCGGATAAAGCTAGACCGGCTGATTAAAAATTAACCATGTGTTTATAAATTCCAGCCTTAGTCCGAACTTGGCGGGCTATTATAGTTCCCTCCGCAAAAATTTCCACTTAAAACTTTTACCCCACATTTCACCCCCAAATGTTTTACATCGCAACAAAAAGTAGCCTATGTAAGGACATAGGAAGGAAGGCCCAGTGACTCGAACTGTTTCTATACCATATATAATCCAAACTAAACTGTTCCTATTAAATCGATGTTGCTATTAACCCATTAAAATAAAAATAAAAAACAAACTTGTGTCTATTTCCATACAATTGTTATTTAAGAGTAGCAAAACTTCGATGGTCAATCAATAAAATCAATGTTAAATTCAAAACACGGCGATGAACACAAATAGTCGCTATCGATAACATACCTAAAGAAACGATTTTTATTTTTTATTTTTTTTTTCATTTATTTGGGTTATCAAACAACGTCACAATATAATCACACTTAAATAGCCTTAAATGTTAAAATAGGGTTATTATGACATCAACCACGATAACCACATGTTACTATTAATGTAGTAAAGTTGAGAAGTGATGAGTAACACTGTAAACTTATATAAACATGAATTAGTTTCTAAGAGAGGGCTTATTCTCGTAACTCGTAGTTAATATTTATTATTATTATTAAATACGGAAATAATTCCTCTGACAATAACAACAATTAAATAAAATCAGAACGTAACTCCACTTACATATCAATTTCGGAAAGCTTCGTTGTAACCAATTTCTTATATGAAGATATGTCAGTACCAAAAATATCTATATGATTAAATAGCTTATTATAGGTATCGGTCAGACGAAACATAACATTTAACAACTATAAAAATTTGTTATTGTCTACTGTCTGCAATGAAGAATATCTCATCATATCTTTATCTTGAATTATTTTAATTTTTTCTTAAAAAAAAAACACTTCGCCGATCCGACAAATATGATGGCATGGGAGCAAGCAAATGATGATTATCTTTATTTTCAGAAGAATTTGCAAACGACGTTGAACTAACCGAAGAGCAGCAGACACTACTACTAGAAGAATACGAGAAAGAGATAGCCTCAAAGAAAGTGACAAAGAAACCTTCCGCCCGCGACATGACCAATAACAACGCAGAAACCGACGCACAAACCACAGACAAGACCAACCCCACAGACAGAAATAAAAACATAGACAAGAAAAATGCACGTTCACCCAAAAAAGTGAGAGCGGACGACTGTGGCAACTTAGTAGAAGATTACTTCGGAGATAAGGAAGTGAAAGACGACGCCAGTGCGAATTCTGATGAAAGTTGGGAGAAGGAATTTGAACTTGAAGACGTAGAGCAGAAAGCCTAGAATGACTCGCATCCGGCCATAGACTATGTCATTTCACCAGTTGCTGATAAGTGCAGTTTACTTTGTACTGAATAAAATGTGGTGAGTTTCTTTTTATTACGTTTCTCATAAAATTATATGATATGTAAATCCTAGGACTCAAAATCATAATGTGAATATTATAATTTCTTCAGTTACTTTCACCATTTAATTCTGATTTTATCGGTTTTCCTAAACTCAGTACGTTTAACTCGACGCGTTTAAAACAGTGAAATTAAGGCTTAGAGAGAAATGATTATCACTAGAGTAAGTTAAGTAAATCTTTAGGGTTCATTGTTTAAATAAACTTATTAAATAAATTCTTAATTTTTATAAGTGTTATTATCACCGTGATTTACGTTTTGCTTCCATACTATACTAGCCCCAATGTGCATTGTAAACTATCTTTCAGCAAATGGTGAAATTGGCTGTAAAAGTATTAATGTCAAATCGAATTAAAATGTCGCCTACACAAGCATTATGTATGCAACACAACATTGAGTACGTGTCGAAATGTAACGCATCCATACGTCCAAGATAATATTAAATTATCAATTTGTAAATCTGAAAGAGCAGTAGACATAATTTTTATACATCATTATAATAATATAGACAAGATGTTTCACCAGGTCACAGCCACATTTTGGGAAGCTTAAACAGTATTTATAGCTAACTCGACAATTTTATGATTACCATAAAATACATGTATGATTATTTTGACTGCGAGCCTGCCTATTACTATGAGTTTATCACTTAAATTTTTTATTTCGTATTTACGATATTAGATATATTTTTAATCGTATTTTTTTCACAATATATGTACTACTAAATCGGTATGACAACTTATTTTTTTATAAAATGCAAGATCCCAAAAGTTGCACATCCCTGACTGGACTGGTGATACTAAAACCAACCTAAGTACCCATTGTTAAAGCTTATAATCGCGTATTCTATAGAATAAACGTAGGGCGACGACTGAAGTTATTGTAGAATGTTGGTAAGTAAGAGTTATGTATCTGTAGCTTAAGATGCACTGGGATTCATTTATTTCACTCATTATTTCCCCTTTTTGCTTCATTTTTGCAGGAACACACTTATAGATAACTATTTACTTACTTGAATGCATACCTACTTATCTGAATACTTTCGAATTAGAATTACCTGTACTAAGAGTATGTAATACTTGCGTTTTCGAATCGCTGTCAAAAGACTTAGTATGGAAACTGAATCAGCGCTTTCATGACCGTAACGAGAACTAAAATATAACGATTTTTTTAACGTTTGCTGAGTTATATTTTCAATTTATTTATTAAATGTCCTTTTGTCCAATGAATTTCACAAAAAGAAAATATATTTAGTTGTATTCTATCCGTGTTTTCCTGCAAAAATGGCTTTATTTGCATTTACATTACATAAAGTTACTAACATTGTTTTTAGGTTAGCCCCCAGTTTCTCGCACTTTGATACGTAATTACCTTGTCACATGAAAAATTACTGCAGTGATCACTGATGAATTCACGTTACTAATCACAGCATTTGACAGTATGTGATTACTGATGAATTCACGTTACTAACCGACCAATCACAGCATTTGACAGTATGTGATTACTGATAAATTCACGTTACTAACCAACCAATCACAGCATTTGACAGTATGTGACAAGCCAATCACGTGACGCGTATGGGAAACTGGTTGTAGGTCTGTTGCGCTCGACATTTGTGTTCAATATCCATTCCGATACTCTTACTTAGCATACGGCCATTTTAGATATTTGTGTCTTGAATACCTATTAGTTGACCTATCTCGGGCGGTGTTAATACAAAAAATATAAACAGTGTTGAAGCCATGTCTACTTATAACACCGTACCCGTTTTACACAAATATTTGTGTAAAACGGGTACGGTGTTAAAACGCCAGTGACATTTACCCGGCTAAAAAATATTTTTAACAAAATAAAGATGTGGTACATAAGATAACATGTAAAGTGTGATATTCCATAGTTATTTTTCGATGTACTTAGTATGTAAGTAGAAAATAGTTGATAAAAGCTTTTTTTTGGCCACTCTTTTGTCTCAGGTATTTTATTCAAATATTTGGCCACCGACACGAGAAATTGTGCAATAAGTGTACCCTTCATAATATTACAATTCTTATGATTTGGAATAGTTTTAATAAACTTGCTACAAATGTATTGAGTTGATACTAGATTTCGTTATGTTTGTGTAAATTATGATTATAATAAATATGAATAAAGTTATTAAAAATTGTAGTACGACATTTTTATTTTTACACCACCTTGCGAAAATCTCGACAAAAGGGACTTTGACGGCCTTCAGGTTCGAGTCATTATAGAGCCATTCCCGAGGTCCGGAGTTCGATGAGGACCCGGTCGGGTTATTGTAGAAAACTATATTTGTCTAAGATTAAATTTAGGTTCAGTCTCTCTTTCTCCGCTTAACAAACGAAAAGAGATAGACTAGAATAATTTAGAAATGTCAAATTGAGAGACGCTATTTCTTACGTATTTTACAAGTTTTAGTCTAACTTTTGTCAATGTCATTAAATAACAGCCCTCCCTCCTACATTGTCTATGGATTCTCTAATTTCCTTAGCAACTGACAGCTGTTTAATATGACGTTTCTTAATTTATATAGTCTGTCTTTTTTTGTTTGTTTAACATAGAAAGAGAGAGACTAAACTTAAACTTAATCTTAGATAGGGAATTGATACATTTCAATTGAGCTCACTGTCTCATTTTGGTAGTGTCCCAGATTCAGTTAGACGATAGGACTATAGAGGTATACTAGGGTTGCCACTAACAAAAAATGAAATAAAATACAAAATTCTTCTTAAAAAATATTTAATTCTTTTGATACTCGGGCACGTTAAGCACAGGCGCCGGTTTGTTATGCGGGTAGTGCACCCCTCCCCCAAGCGCCAAGTTCTTGACGTTGTCGTCCGAGCGCGGGTAGGGATGGTGGGGGGGTGCCCCCATCCATTGCGGGTACCAGTATAGGCCCTGGGAACAGGCAAGAAAATACATGACAAATAAAAATGCAGTAGTACAGAATAAATACTAGTACCTACTACGTAAGATTTACTTTGCAATGGTATTCAAAGAAATTTATTCAACAATAAGTGTAATTTAGAGTTCGCCTCAGAATCAAGCAACTTTTCGTGTAGACTCCTACAGAAATCCATTGCAAGCGAATTTCATTCTTATAACTCTGGAAACCGAATCCAGAGAGAATGAAATTCGCCAAACCTATTTCGTGGCGTCATATCATGCGACGCCTTAGGGTTGACTGATATAGGAAGCTACTATCGTCATCGTACTCGCACTCCAGCAACGTAGCGTCACACGCCGCCGGTGAATAAAACGCGCGCGTGTGTTACTGCTCGCTCACGAGTCCCTACTGGATTACGCCATTCTCTTATTGCCTCACCAAAAGATAACATCATAACCACTGCCTATATTTTCTCCATATGTATGATGTCCAAAATGTATAAAACTGACACAAGTCATCGGACCATAACGTGACGTGCATTTTTTCAAAATTTTGACATTTCATTGGCGACAGTGAAGTTTCCTGTAGAAAGATTGCATCTTGTCTAAGAGCTTTTTTAGAGTCATGCGGATTCGCTAACGCACGCAAGATTGAGATACATAATCTGTGATGCCAAAGAACATTCACATGTCACTGCGCTGTCGCGGGTGCTACGCATCACATAAGGCATCTCAACCCTATGTGCGTGAGCAAATTCGCACTACTCTTAAAACATTCATCTCGCAGGAAGGTCGTTTCAATAAAAAGAAAAGAAAGTATGGCTCCGAAGATTAACGAAAAAGCTAAAATTTACAATAAACCTTAGATTGTACTACTTAAAGGTCTAAAGTACACTGCAGTTCCATCTCACTCTCACGAAAGCTAGCAAGGCATGACCAATAGCGGAACAGCAAAAAACCGGGCGAGCGTGCTGATTCGCCAACAGTATTTCCCGCGCTTTAATTCATCTTCTGCGCAGGTACATCGGCAAGGCATATGAGTTGGGTATTACTCCGAAAGGAACCAGCGGGGTCACCAATAGCGATAGGCGATTATTTATAAAAAAAATATATCGAATGCATTGACAATCGACCATTCAAACTATCGAATGTCGATTTAGTAATTCAAAAAACATAATCGAATAATATTCGACAGTCGAATGATAATCTGTACTCGGCGCTTCGATGCATTCGATCGAATTGTCACAACTGTGCGAACAGGACAGGCAGGGAACGAATGATTAATAGACGCGACGAATGACGATTCATTCGTTAGTTGTTAGTAGTAAGGTCTGCGCGCTCCGGTGTTGCTCGCCGCATAATCGAATTACTGCGGTTGCTTATCGAGTACATTCTATTACAGAGACCATTCGAATAATTCGATTAATTTAGTAATAATCGCCCATCGCTAGTTACCAACGGCTTGGTGTTCTGCCGCGGGTTCTTTCACCTTTATGACCATACTGACCTTATTATTTCCTGGTCCTTGGCACGTGTAGCGGTATTCATTCACAGAGAGCGGGTCCAGATAGCTGATCCCGGCTATGGACCCGTAGTTCGGCGGGAACATGAACCAACAACCGTCCAGGGTATCTAGTTGAAGTAAATCAAAATTTGTTTATTGCGAACTAGCTTTTCTAGGGAGATAGCTCTTTTGTCGGTGATAAAAAAAATTCCCGCAATTTCCCATAGAAACTTTTAAAACCCTTTTCGACTCCTTAAAGGATTAATCCTTCTAGGATACAACTATTTTTGTCCTCTTCCAGGACTCGTACTATCTCTATACCCATCTTAATCGGTTTAGCGCGACGGTTTATGCGTAAAGCGGTAACAGACACTTTCTCATAAGGTGGCGCAAAATTAATCAACCTACTGGAAGATGCTATAATTTTTACAAATGGCGTCAACAGTTCTTTGACATTTGTGAAGTAATCGGATACCAATAAAGGTCAAATAAAAAATTTCCACCTTTAATTTTTTTAAATTATTTTGTATTAGTAGGCATAGATGAAAAACTGGTCAGGTTCCCGATCCAAAACTGATCAGGTTCCCATTATCAGGGTCACGGATGATGGCAGTCGCTCAACTGTAATTACGATATGCCAAATCCTGGATCATGATCAGCGGACCCTGGGCCCTCGCGTGCGAGTGCACAACCGGGATAACGCTAGGATGATGATAATTATATATTAGTAGGCATAGATCTTACTGCGTATCCACTTACACGTAATATTGGCATCAATTCCAGTCGGCTCGGTGGTAGGCTCGTAGGCCGCGGTCGTCTGCTCAATATACGGCGGTATGGGCGATTCGCCTGTTCCGGGGTCGCCAGGTATCGTGAACGGACCTGGGATGCATTTGTTTGTTAAATCAAAATGTATCACACGAATGTGGAACGTGAATGTGTGGTCAAAGGACCAGGACCCTTAGACAAGATGCCGTCTTTTATCAGCCAACTTCGATAACGGTAACGAAATGTCAAAATATGATGCAAAAGTCACGTGATGTTTTAATGGCTTATGTCTGTTTCATACATTTTGTTAGACATAGCAAACTTCGCTTTAGAATAAATTCAAATTAATTAATGTAGTATGCAGCGAAGTTCACTATCGCTAGCTAAGTGTAGATAAAACTGACAAGCCATCGCAACGTCACGGATAAGGATGTGGTCAGATTTTCCTAAGCTTCGCTTTAAAACGCACCTCCATAAAAGTTGGTATTATTCCACTCGCATACGTGATGATCGCAGATGAGAGGTGAGTATCGCTCCTTTGTATAATACGTGTGGCCGTTTGGCAGCACCTGTCAAACGAAAGGCATATAATTGTCTACCTCCTTGATCTATAGTCTTTAGACTCTTGGTCAGCAACGCTGGCGAAAAAGGTGTCCCACTGGGTCCGAAACACAGGTCGGACCAATTAGTTAAAGGGTTTTTTTGTCACGAAATTACCAAGAAACAGCTCATAATTGGAAAATAAGCGGTGTTAGGTACACCTTCGTGACTCAAGTACTTTGAGCCGTATGGCCTGCGCAAGACCTCTCTTTAATCGTGTCAGATTTCTGTGCATTAGAACTGGTATAGTTTTTCATTGGATTCTGATTTCCAAACTAGCCAATAACCGAGCAGACTCCTTACTCCGGATGATGATGTCCATATTTTAGAGTCTAGCCATCACACTCGTTCGTACTCATGTTAGCATGAGCAACAGGGACAGCAACAGTCGAAAATACAAACACCGTCATATCCGTAGTAACGTCTGGTCTTCTTAGACGTTTCCATTTACCATTAAAATCGGGAATTTGCAACAATTAGCTATAGTCCGACCGCTTAACCGAGACACTTAACTTCATTTGTTTCAAAATTTAAATCACCCAATCAAAATGTTGTTCTCGTCTATCCCCGCAACCCTGTACCCCGCAGACGAGGTCTTAGATAAGCGGTATTTAGATAACTACAGCTGAACAACATTGCGGTCAGCAATGATAAAGCCACCGTTAGGCATCGTCGAATACGCACCAGCAAATAGTCATGGTGCCGGAACCTGATGCCTTGAATGTTGAAGTCCAGTATGAAGGATCCGGAGGTGATGATGCAGGAGACAGCGGTGAGTGGAGGCAGCTTGTACATATCGGTGCCACACTTCACTATAGCCTTCGGCAGTGTGGCCACGTCACGGATGTGCTGGAGGTTCTTTTTGAATGGGAATCTAGAAGACGAAAGAGTGACTTAAGCCCCAACCGTCCCAGCGTCGTCGCTGCTCAGGTTTCGCATTTGAAAATAGCGAAAATAGCGATTTCATTATGAAAATTGAAACAAATCAAAAAAGAATTGCCATAGTTTTCGTCTTTGTGTACTGAGGAACGTAATAAAAAAAGCTCCGAAATTTTTGCACCAGCGAAAATACTTATAAAAGAAATATTACTTAAACATGCAAAAAGTACAAAGTAAATCAAACTTCAGGATGATTTTCTGTCAAACCAAATTCCTCAAGTCGTGTTTGGATAACAATAATTATTATTATTATCTAAACGATGCAATGTCCTGAAATTTCTAAAAACATAGGTTTGGAACTCTCGAATCTCTAAACAGGATTAGATTATATTCGATAGAAAATTGTCCTGAAGTTAGGTGTTACTTTGCGGAGCCTTTCCTTTTATTCTGTTCCTTAGTACACAAAGACGAAAACTATGGGAATACATTTGTGTTTTGTTAAAATTTCATTCATGAAATTGCCAAAAACCTCTCTTCACGTGCGAAATTACCAGCAACGACGCAATGGAACAGTAAACAAACTATAACCAAATAAAATCATTATCGAACTGACCGAAAGATGCAGATCCTCAAATGGCACTCCAGCCCATGTATGTAGTTGTCTGTCTGAAAGGAAATGTTCGGGTCCTCCTCCAGGTAGTATCGGTTATCGTCCATGAAGTGCACGAAGCCCAGGAAGTGGAACGCCCGCCCCTGGCAATAAGGGGATGGACCGCGGCCCATGTTGTATATGTCGGTGTACAGCTCCGATATGAACAGATACACGTTTCTGCCGCAGTAGAATTCTGAAATACACAGTTTGCTACAAAATTGGTTTTAACCATCGACTTGAAAAAAATATGGACTCCGTACCGCGATACTAAAGAGTGAAGCAGGGTTCAAGCCTGTGTGTGTGAGATCATAGGGTTACAATGCCGGCCTATCGACTTACTTTGGTGTGAGTGTGTGCGTGAGAAGATCGTGTATTTACGACGATGACTGGCTTACTTTGGTGCTTCAGTTTTAATGTAGGCGACACGGAGTCCATATTTTTCTTCACGTCGATGGTTTTAACCTAAGGGTTTTTTTAAATGGGTTTGCTCTTGACTTTAAGGCAGACGTGGTGTAGACAGAGTCGACGGTGGACCGAGCTTACTCAAAAGGTTCTGGCAGTCCCACTCACCGACGGAACACAGCAAGCTGCTTCTGCAGGCGAACACAGCAGGCTCCAGGGTGGTACCTAACGGAGCCTGCCACCACTGATAGGTTCGTTTAGTTGCCCGGGGGTGAACACTAGGAGGTAGATTCTTGACCACCCCAAAATTAACCCCACGGGGGTACTTTATATCAAGTATTCTGATCTTCAAAATATATTGTAGCCCAGTAGATGCGCAGGCTCAATAGCTATACACCAAAAAAAGTTTAATACCAATCCGTTCAGTAGTTCCGGAGTTTAGCGTGTGCACAAACAGACAAACAAAAATGTGAAAATTTTTAGATTCCTATTCTGATACTATTTTTACATCGCTCTCAATTACTTTTTGGTTATGTCTAACTTTATCAACTGCATTTCTTGTAGAGAGGTGCTTGTGACGCAGTGGCGGCAGCGCTTTGGTAGTGATACCAAAAGTTAAGCAACCCACGGCGCGGTCGTGATTGGATGGGTGACCATTCCGACCATTTAAGTGACGTCCATGACAAGCATCTCCGTGCTTCGGAAGGCACGTTAAGCAGTTGGTCCCGGCTAATATCTGTGGTATTAGTCGTTAAGCCTAGTCAGAGGCCCTAGGGCGGCTTGATAACTTCTGACAGTAAGGTTTGTCACTTGCCTTACATACACCCCTCCACCAATCCGCACTGAGCCCGCGTGGTGAAGTATGGCTCGTTCCTCCTCATAGTTGAGGTGAGGCCTTTTCCCAGCAGTGGGATCTAATAGGCTGACTTATTTATTATTTATATTTCTTGTAGGGGATGATTGTGCTGCATTATTATAACAACTTTTACTATGACACCAAAATCTAAATCTCATAAAAATATATGATTTTCGCATAGATCAGTCGTCAAGAATAAAAAGATGTATTTTTCGCTGATTTTGTATTTGAAAGTGCTTTTACTAATCAAATTAAACCACTTATATTATGGGTTCGACATAAATATACTGATAGTATACCCACAAAACCCCTAAAGTAGTGATCAGCTGATATTTTTTTTGGGATTTCGATGTTGGTCCCATAGTAATAGTTGTTACAATTGTTTTTTTAGACCCTCTGTACTCAATGTACAGACACATAGGTTTCACTCTTATATTATACTACCTGTTGCCCGCGACTTCGCCCGCGTAAACTACTATTTCTGTATCCTACTGGAACTGTGTTTTTTTTTCGGGATAAAAAGTAGCCTATATGTTATTCCAGACTATAATCTATCTCTGTGCCAAATTTCATCTATATCCGTTCAGTAGTTTTTGCGTGAAGAAGTAACAAACATACACACAACTTTCGCATTTATAATATTAGTTGGATGTATTCAGGGTGTCCGGGTTTCGACTAGCGATAGTTTAAGGGCCTTTTATTTATTAAATTTTAGAGACATAATCCTAATGAAAAAAAAAATTTTTGAGAAAAAAACAATGTGTCAAGTTTGTAATACGTTTACAAAAGTATTTACCTTTTTTAAAATTTTTAGCAAGATTTCTTTAAAAAAAAAAAATCTCAATGGCGGTTAATAATATTGAATTGATCTTTATTTCACTTGATAGGCGATAGCGTTAGCTTTTAAATGAATCATTTTCATAACTTTTAGAATGAAATTATTAAAATGGCTGCCATTTCAAGAGCGGGGGGAGTACCAAACATGGGGGTTTTTCGTCGATAACATTTGATGAACTAAGTAATAGCCCATTAATTATTGGTAGTACAAACCCGGACACACTGTATATAGACAGATGTTATGTTTACTTTACCTTGACTCAAATAGAACTCTGAAGGCACCGACCCACCGGAGGCCGAGTTGTACGTGGCGACCCTCTCCGTCTTGATCGCGTTGTGGTTGTCATACATCGTCAGCATGTTGTCAATGGTGTCGTCTAGAGCTATCAAAAGTACCTGCAAAAGTTCAAAAAAGATCACTTGTGGACGTGCAAAAAATTTGCAAACTTAGGGTCGAGTTCACCAACACAATATGTATAATTTTTAAACAGCTGTTATAGTACTTATATTTTGAAATTGACGCCTCGTTGCTCTAGTGGTCAACGCGCTAGTACTATCCACGAGGTCCCGGGTTCGAATCTCGGGTCGGGCCAAGTGTTAGGTTGTTCTGTCTTGAAATAACTAAGACACAGCTCCGGAGTTAGGAAGTTGGTGGTGTTAACACCCTCGTGCCTCGGAAAAGCACGTTAAGCCGTTGGTCCTGCACCTGATCTCTTTACGGTCATGTCGGACTGGCCGTCTCACCGAATTGTGAGAGTGAAGGAACGGAGGGTGCACCTGTTTATTGCGCACACACTTGTCTACTATAATATGTATCTCCCGTGCAGTTAGCTAATCTCTGTTGAGATTGGCCGCTTTAGTCAAAATTCGGCTAGGAAGGCATTATTATTATTATTTGACATATTTCGTATGGGAATTTTGTTAAATAAACTGTCAATTTAGGTTTATCGGATGTTTATTTAAAATTTGGCTAACTCATGTCTTAACTGTTTAAAGGCGTGTCTCCATTATACCATCCATACTAATATTATAAATGCGAAAGTGTGTCTGTCTGTCTGTCTGTTACCTCTTGACGCTTAAACCACTGAACCGATTGAGATGAAATTTGGTACGGAGACAGTTCGAGACTTTGGGAAGGACATAGGCTACATTTTGTCACGATATAAAAACATTAAGGGGGTGAAAAGGGGGATGAAAGTTTATATGGAAAATCCAACTCTTGCGGGCGAAGTCGCGGGGAACCAATAGTATACCATAATCGTGCTATATGGACCAGGCACAAAAACTTCGCACGTTGAAATTTTCTCATATGATTCTCAGTCGCTCTAGGAAAGTACTATATAGGATTTTTCCTGCGAAATATTGGACAATATCCAAGGTTACGAAAAACGGTAATTCGAACTTGATTCCCCGACGCGTTCCTGAGAGAAGGGTTCTTGACAGACAGACGGACAACAAAGTGATGCTATTATAAGGGTTTCATACACAAAGGTTAAAAATGGGACCCTATTACTAAGACTCACTGTCCGTGTGTCTATATGTCACCAGGCTGTATCTCTGAACCGTAATAGCTGGTCAGTTGAAAAGTTTGACGACCTCCGTGGTCGAGTGGTGTACACACCGGTTTTCATGGTGTCGCCAGCTCTGAGGTCCCGGGTTCGATTCCCGGTCAGGTCAATGTAGAAAAATATTTTTCTATATTGTCTTGGGTCTGGGTGTTTGTGGTACCTTCGTTGTTTCTGATTCCCATAACACAAGTGCTTTAGCTACTTACTTTGGGATCAAAACAATGTATGTGATGTTGTCCACATTTATTTATTATTTTAAGTTCACAGATGCTGTATTTCTGTTTCCGTTATAATAACAAATACATACAAGAAACGATCCATTTTGCCGTTCTTAAAACAAAAAAAGTTTATATTAAATAAATAAAGTGTTCCAACAAACACACCAATTACCTAGCCCCAAACTAAGCGTGAGCTTGTGCTATGGTGACTAGGATAACGGACAGATATATAAACATCCAAGACTTAGGTACAAATGCTCGTGCTCATCACACAAACTTTTGCCTCTTGCGGAATTCGAACCCGCCTGGTTTAATAGTCCGGGGCGCGAACCACTACACCAAGACAGTCGTCAAATATGACCTATTGTGTTGTGTCTTAATGTTGTATAGATATTAGATAATCGTAAGGAACCCTACGTGCGAGAGTTCGAATCCAGTTTTTTCCTTGTGAGTAGTTCGGTTCCCCCTAGAAACGTTACAACTATGATTTTTTTTGTTTCCTGGAAAAAAAACATCAAGAATACTCATACCTATAGCCATCTACTTATCGCTTCCCGGCAAGAAAAGAGTCACAATACAAAAATAGCTGTTTCGAGCAAATGTAACTTTAATAGTTCTTTGTTCATTAAATCGTCAATAAAAAAAATCTGCCTATATACATCCCACTGCTGGGAAAACGGGAAAAGGCCTCACCTCAACTATGAGGAGGTACGAGCCATACTCCACCACGCGGGCTCAGTGCAGATACGTGGAGGGGTGTCTGTAAGGCAAGTGACAAACCTTCCTGTCCTATGTTATCAAGCCGCCCTAGGGCCTCTGACTAGGCTTAACGACTAATACCAACAGATATTAGCCGGGACTAACTGCTTAACGTGCCTTCCGAAGCACGGAGATGCTTGTCATGGACGTCACTTAAATGGTCGGAATGGTCACCCATCCAATCACGACCGCGCCGTGGGCTGCTTAACTTTGGTATCACTACCAAAGCGCTGCCGCCACTGCGCCACAAGCACCTCTGTCGTCAATAATTTAAAACTAAAATAGTCTGATAACTGTGTACTTTTGAGTAAATAGCTTATTTATATGTTATTTATATGGCTTTAAATGTAACAGCAAAATTACATTTTGTACCCAATAATGTGTTGTGGTGACAATTTTTTTTTGCCGGGAAGCGTTATGTACTTATTTCATACGGCATGCTTACCTTCAACTCTTTTATATGCAAATGGATGAACCTTGCCAGGTGATCTGTAGCAATGTGTACATGTTCATTAATTATAAACTGAAACAAGAATAAGGTAGGTCAAAGTATCCGTATTAACCAAAACTTATCGGATTTCTTTGTTTTTAAATTAGGAAGAAGTTTTCATAGTGTTGCTATCACCACTATCACGGAGGTTTCGATCGGTTTCGATCCCCGGTCGGGTTAATATAGAAAATCGTATTTTCTCTATTGTTTCGGGTCTGGGTGTTGTGGTACCGTTGTTTCTGATTTTCCATAACACGAGCGCTTTAGCAATTTACTTTGGGTACAGAGATGATTGATGTTGACCAATATTTTATTCATTAATTTAGAGTACAGTCAGCATCAGTAAACTCTATACGAGTTGAAATACGAAAACAGCTTTTATTGTGTAGGGAATAGAAGCGCGGGTCTCAAGGTCAACATCTGTAGTGGGAGACTTGCACAAGTAGTAGTGTTGAGCCATTGAATTTAAAATATTGTGCTAGGTAATCTAATGTTAATAACGGTCATTAGTTAGCACAGAAAAGGCAATTTTGCTAACCAAATTCAATAATTAAATTTCGTTCACAAAAATTTATCGATTGTGTCATCCAGTGGGTGTGGTGTTCGTTAAAACTTGCAAAATAATTGCTTAAGTTAAAAAAATAATTATATTTTGCAACCCAATTACCACTTTTAAAATGAATTTGGAAGGATGTGCCAAGTCTCCCACCTTAAGTCTCCCGGACTCCCCTAGATTGACTTGCTTGCAGCCGTATATAATACCTACAAAAGCCCAGGAGCTTTATCTTGAATCACACCATCTACATTGAATCACATCATCTCTAAAATGTATATATCAGAATGTCATAACATTATGATATATACATTTTAGCATACATTCATTTTAGCGTTTATTCTATCGCTCGCCCTCTGTGACGAGTAGCTACCTACTCGTCACTTGTTACGGTTTTGAGCGGTCGAGTGCAGTCGACTGAGATGCGGAGTTTTAGACGACGAAAGAAAATCAGTAGAAATCTGCGAGTGAATCAAAAACAGAGCTCCAGGGCCCGTAGCCAAATGGCAATCTTTCTGGAGCGAACTTCGCTATCGCCAACGAAATGTCATATGTATGCAAAAGTCTCGTGATTTTTCGATAGCTTATGTCAGTTCCATATATTTTGCTAGCGATAGCGAACTTAGCTTGAGAATAAATTGCCGTTTGGCTACGGGCCTAGATCTTTTACCTGGTCCTCAGCGCGCTTGACCTTCATCATCTCGATCTGGTAGTGCGCTAAGTGGTCCAATTTGTCGGTCGGGTCGTGGCCGTATATCTCGTACGCATCGATCAGCATGGCCAGGGTCACATTCTCGCTGGGCTCTTGGCAGCATGGATGGTTCTTCACGAGGTAAGCTTTCTGCGGGGTGGTGTGAGAAAATAATGTCCTCCTAGCCGAATTTCGACTGCAGTGGCCAATCTCAACAGAGATTAGCCAACTGCGCGGGAGATATATAGAGCACAAGTGTGTGCGCAATACACAGGTGCACTCTCTGTACCTTCACTCTCATAATTTGGTGAGACGGCAGACCGACATGACCGTAGAGAGATCAGGCGCAGGACCAACGGCTTAACGTGCTTTCCGAGGCACGGGGGTGTTTACACCACCAACTTTCTGACTCCGGAGCTGTGTGAGAAAATAGTAGGCGAATTAACAAAAACCCACAGAAAATCAATACTAATATTATAAATGTGTCTGTGTGTTAGTTATGTATACACTGAAAAAAAGATTCAACCTAACTAGTTTTGTTAGTTGAAGGTTTTGTTGTATGGAAGTCTATTTTTGTTAAATATAAACTATCTTCTGGTTATCAGTAACAAAACTAATTTGTTGCTGATAACCAGAAGTTCGCAAGTCAATAAATTTTGGTTACTGTTAACCAATAATTTTTTGGGTGTTAAGTGGGTACTGATGTACTTGCCAATGTATCTTATAGGTTTAATTGTTACATAAAAGTTATTGTTCCTTCAATGTACATCATATCTACTCAAAAATAATTTAACCACTTTTAGTTCAAATATCGAGATTAAGAGTATTGAATCTCTATTAGTTCAAATATCGAGATTTTAAGTTGTACCTTTTAGGTATCTACCTAAAAGGTACAACTTAAAATGAAAATACTAATGCAAAGCCGTACAGGTATATTCGAGCATGACTGTACTCATAGCTTCAAACTTTTTCTGCAAATTACTTACTTACATATTTTTGTAAGTTCTAGAACCTTCTTGACCCTAGGTTCGGACCTAACTGGAATATAAGTAGGAGTAGATAATTGATAGAACTTACCGTTACAGTATAAAAACTTAAACTTAGTATAAAACTTAAAACATATTGAGACGCCATATCAGCGGCTGGCAATCTGAATATAACATACGTTTGGCCAACTCATGCCAATTAGTGCAGACTCCAATTAAATTCTGAAAAATACTAACTATGTACGTTTTTTTCACCGTCTATTAAAAGTAACAATAAAAAATAATAACATAATTTATGGCATTTTACAACAAAAAATACTTTACCTGATTTAATAACTAAATTTAATTAAGTAATAGTAAATTAAGCAAAATTATGAGAAAATTAATATCAAAATTAAATAATTAAAACAAATAGTTTTACAGGCAGTTAAAAATACAGGAATTTTTTTTTTTTTAGTATTCGTTTTTTTGTGATAAAAAATTACTTCGAAATAATATTATTCCTTATATAGCAAATAGACTTATGGAAATACTGCTATAAGTAAGAACATTGTATTTTTAATATCAAACATTATCAAAGCAATAACAATTAGCCTACGTAGCCTAATAAAGATGCAAGGTGTGATATTCTCAAAACTTGAGAAAAGGGCAAAGATACGAGTATTATCTAATGCCCATCGATACTCAGTGCTTTGAAGTTCCTATCAAACTTGCTAAACTCCAACCAATAAGATGGAATTTGGCGGAGTTTTAGAGCGACCAGTCGCTATCATCTTAGGTAATAGAGGACACGATCGCAACATATCGATCGGAGTACCGCGCAACGCGCCGCGACTTAGCCTCCACCCCCACCCTCCACACTGAAAACTGTGCCGAGCAGCCATTGTACCGAAGAAAACGACATTTAAAATGTCCAAAAACCCAAAATAACTAACTCATATTCTCAAAATCAAACTAAAAACACAAGATAAGTGACAAAGCTAAGTGTTAAAACTACCCTCGGGGAGGCAATGGGTAAAATCGGGAAAATGGCTGCTCCAAAACCCAATGGCACATTAACACAATAATGTAATATTAAAACATAGTGTAGTGCAAAGAAGTCTTCCAAAAATTAATTGTAATGTTAGAAAAGTTAAGTGTTTAGTATTTTAAATATTAAAATATAATAGTGTTATTAAAAAATCAATGTCTTCCCGTTGACGTCAATTCTAAATATATTGAATATATTCACATTTTACTGTGAAAAATTTATAAAAATATCAACAAAAAAGATAATAATTGGATTGGTAAATTAAATAAAAAAATACAAAATGATAAATCTGGGTCGTTTCAAACTGCCACCCCTGAAAAATGCCTTGGATGTGGCGATGCAAACAGTGCGACAGCAGATGCCTGAAAAGCCAGGGCCAGCCCCTCGCCCGCCACAAAATGTTAGATTTGCGAACTTGGGTAAGTAAGAACAACTGATATAAATATACTTTACATACTACATATGGAATTATATAACGTGGAACTCGTATGTTGGTATAAGTAAACATACGCGCTCCTTATATGACGATTAAGGTACCTACTTTAAAGAAAGTCAACAAATTACCCAAGAGGTTTACAAAGATGAATGTCTTTTACGTTTCGCTATTAAAGGGATTGAAGTTTGTGTTTACCTGTAATTTCATTTATTTTACTAATTTAGACAACATGGGAGAAAGCTGCGAGCTGTCTACAATGAACGAGACCACCTCGCCGACTTATCAGTCCACGAATCCAACGAATCCATTTTTGAGCGGGGAGCTACAAGCCGAGGATTCCTTCACCAGCTACCAGAACACCTACCCGCAACAAGATGGAGCTCCAAGGTACAATCTCGAAAACATTACCAAGAATAAAGATAGGGTTTTCATCTCTGTTATTTAAAATTAGACTAAGTAAAGCTCGACTCTAGAAAATTAAACGTCCTAACTGTTGAGTCTTGCTGTAATTTTATATGAAGCACACACATTAGTTTTAGACTCAAAACAAAACCATGAACTTTTCAGGACGCAGAGCATGCAAAGTGTCGACTTTTACGCTTCATCTGAAGAAGGAGGTTTCGAAGAGGGTGGCGGCAAGCCCGGTGCTAAAATCAATGAGTTCCAAGCAGCTTGGAACGTCACCAACGCTATACAAGTAAGTCTAGAAATCAAAAACCTGTATACTAAAATTGTGTACTATGTACCGATATTCAGATAAAAATTACGTATCTTTTCAGGGAATGTTCGTAGTCTCACTACCATTCGCCGTGCTCCAAGGAGGCTACTGGGCCATCGCTGCCATGATTGGTATCGCACATATCTGCTGTTACACTGGTAAAATCCTAGTCGAGTGTCTTTATGAAGACGACCCTGTGTCAGGCCAGCGCGTCAGAGTCAGAGACTCGTACGTTAGCATCGCGAAAGAGTGTTTCGGTAGGAAGTATGGAGCTCGGATCGTGAATCTAGCTCAAATTATTGAACTGCTAATGACTTGCATCCTCTACGTCGTGGTTTGCGGAGATCTTATGATCGGCACCTTTCCTGACGGATCCATCGATACCAGGTCCTGGATGATGCTAACCGGCATTTTCCTACTCCCACTAGCATTTCTGAAGTCCTTAAAATCTGTTAGTATGCTATCATTCTGGTGCACAATGAGTCATTTAATTATCAATGCTATCGTTCTTGGGTACTGCATCCTCTACATCGGCGACTGGGGCTGGTCAAAAGTTAAGTGGAGTTTAGATTTCGAGAACTTTCCTATAAGTTTAGGCGTGATTGTGTTCTCGTATACATCGCAGATCTTTCTGCCCACTTTAGAAGGAAATATGGAAGATCGTTCTCGCTTCGAATGGATGTTGAATTGGTCCCATATTGCAGCTGCTGCGTTCAAATCCATTTTTGGATATATGTGTTTCCTCACATTTCAGAATGACACGCAGCAGGTAATAACAAATAACCTTAGATCATCTGGATTTAAAGGTCTTGTGAACTTCTTCCTTGTTGTGAAAGCTGTTTTGAGTTATCCACTACCTTACTATGCTGCGTGTGATTTGTTGGAACGTGCTCTTTTTAGAGGAAAGCCAAAAACACTATTTCCAGTAATATATGCACTGGATGGTGAGTTAAAAGTATGGGGTCTGGCCTGGAGGCTGGGCGTGATAATGTTTACTATTCTAATGGCGATTTTCATCCCCCATTTCGCAATATTGATGGGTTTCATTGGTAGCTTTACTGGCACCATGTTGAGTTTTATATGGCCAGCATATTTCCATCTCAAATTAAAAGGCAACCAGTTGGAGAGTACCACCATTGCCTATGACTATTTCATCATCTCCTTAGGTGTTCTCTTTGGCGTTATTGGTATGTACGACTCAGGGTCGGCCCTCATAAAGGCTTTCAAGATAGGTTTGCCCTTCTAATTCAAAGTAGATTTAGATAATTGTTGATCTATTTTTAGATATACGCATACTTCGTAAAAAATGTTTGGTCGCAGTAATACGCGTCTTGTATTGTTGAAAGCACGTAAATATCATAATTGAAGTGATTGATGCATTTATATTTAAAAGTTTCTTTACTTAATTTAAATGCTTTAGTTTTAAGCAGCGTACGTTGACTCAAAAACCGTCATATACATATAAAGTCTTCCATTCCCAGATAGTTTTTAATTATGCATTAATGTATATAGAATGTAAGTTAGCTCTCATTTTTACAATGACAGAAATATAAATCAAATGTCTTCCTAAAATATTTATGTTTTGAAAGTATATGAAAGTATGTATACTATAACAACGAAGTCTTCCATTAAATAATGCTAATACATGTGTTACAAAGAAAAATACTATGCTTGTAAAAATATAAATTGTGCGTAATGTTTGGATCATATTTATGTATATTTATGTCATAGTCGTTTATTGTATGTAGTTAAGAGTATTGAATCTCTATTAGTTTAGTTAGCATTTATATGTTCCCACTTGAAGATAAATATTTGTTTGAAAGCAAAGTTTCAACATACGAAGATCCAAAAATCCTGAATACTCATCTCGCATTGTTTGATTTTACAAAAATGAAACATTGCTATTTATGTCAGATTTACATGATTTAAATCGGTATATACAAATATGCTTTTGAACAAAATAATTTAAAACATAAAAATAACATACATTTGTTGATCGTTTTAGTAGGTATAACATATCATAAACAATATATACTACTCAAAACAAAATAAGGGCCACGAGGTATTTTGTCTGCACCATTAAAATAATAATACCAATATATATTTTTTTGTCTCCATAACGAAAACTAATGTTGTTTTTAACGTGTAGACCAATAAATTTATTCCAATAATAATGATTAAAAAGTTTATTTGCTTTTGAAAGAAAAAACTCGTTTAAGGTTAAAAATAAAAAGAATGTAAAGATACTGAAAACAAAAGAAAATACTCCATGCTCATCTTTTAGTAACGGGTATGCCCCCCTCGTTTCGCTAGGCACTCCTGAAGCCTGGAGTGCATGCTCTCAATCAAATGCCTGACATTTTCCATAGGAATCTCTTCCCAGGCCCTTTTAACAGCGTTGATGAGTTGCTGTTGGTTGTGGATTTCCTGATCACCGTCTCTAACTCTTCGTTTCAACTGATCCCACTGTGCTCTATTGGATTTAAGTCCGGACTGTTCGCCGGCCACGGCAAGTCTTGAATTTGAGAGGCTTCCAGTACAAACCGAGTCGCTTGAGCCGTGTGTGCACGAGCATAGTCTTGCATCAAGATGAATCCAGGACCCGCTCGCTGGGCAAATGGGATCACATGTGGTCTGACAACTTCCTCAATATACCGCTGAGCAGTAACAGTACCCTCATTTAAAATAGCGAGCTCAGTTTTGCCGTGTAAGCTTATCCCGCCCTAAATCATTACATTTGTACCACCAAAACGATCGACTTCATGGATGCAGGCTTCTGAAAATCTCTCGCCGCGTCTTCTCCATACTCTAATACGCCGATCGTTGTTAAAAAATTCAACTTTGCATTCGTCTGTGAAGAGCACCATGCCCCATTGGTTTATGTCCCAGTCCAAATGTTGACGGGAAAATCTTAAACGATTTGCACGATGATTTCTGGTTAATGGAACACGTACAACTCGCCTTCTTGATGCCTGCTGGTCTTCATGCAATCGATTACGAATAGTTTGGTCACTGACACGAGTACCCGTTGTGAGCCGTAAACGATTTTGCAGCTTGCGGGCCGTCGTTGTGCGATCTCGGTGCGCACCTAATAGAATGTAACGATCCTCTTGAGCTGTTGTAATGCAAACTCTGCCCGAACCAGGTCTTCTTCTAACACTGCCGGTCTCTTGGAAACGATTCCATAGATTTTGAATAGCTCTTCGAGAAAATCCCAATTGCAAACCCACAGATCGCTGCGAATGACCTTCTTCAATCATTGTAACGGCTCTGGTTGCTGTCAGCGAGTCCATATGACGCCTGCGTGCTTGTGGCATATTGCAAAAGATGTTTCTGACTCGAGATATCAATGAACTCTGATAAATTCTAATAAACCAAGAAGCTAAGGAAAGCAAAACGTCAAAGAAAATGGAAACAAAATTTTCAAAAAGAATTTTAAATCAAATTTTATTTAAAATTGTTGCCAGCATTAGATGAATACTACAATATTAAAAAGTTTAGGTATCAAAGAGTTTGTATACTCAATATTTTACTACATTCAATATGAAAACGTTTAATAATTTACACCAAAATGAAAAAATATCTCGTGGCCCTTATTTTGTTTTGACAAGTATATTAGTAATACCCTAAATGTTTGCAATGTAATATAATAAGTGCGCCAAGAATTAAAAACCTTTTTAAACGGTCAAATAAAATATAGAAAAGCTAATAACCACAAAATAAATACTTGTTTTACACTTAACAAATGAGTCAAATACATCAATGAGCGATTTTCCTAGTGTCAAAAATCAGTACTTTAAAATCCGCAAGATGGAGTTGAACAACATATAAGTCAGGCATATTTATATTTAGAAAATGGCTGGTTTTAGCGTTGAACATGTTATAATGTTTATGTTTAGCATGTTTTAGGTTCACGCGTACTGACAGGTAGTTTTATCAATTTGGTGACCAAGATAATTTTCTCAATGTATTTTAGTGCACTTTGAAACTCGCCAATTTTTGACGTAAGTACTAACACTACATGTCTGTAGGTACACGTAATATTACATTTTTTTTTGTTTTTGATATGCTCAATGATTTCGACGCAATATTAGATGAATAGCTATCTATCAACATAAAATAAAACCTACATTTTAAGCTGTCAGAAAAACCCTCATTGAAAAACCGAATACGAAAAAAAACATGTCAGAATTATTTGAAATAGACAAAACGACCTAGCTCATGTCAAGCATGTCATTCAATAGACAACGTTATGAAGTTTAAATACATACAAATATACGGGCTCTTTTTTTGAAGTTGGTTTAAAAGAGTTTATCTTTGTTCGCAATATTTATTTATTTGCATACCTACTATGTTAAGATTTTGATAAATAACGTCACTAAGTCTTCCAATTTTCAAAGGTATCGTATATATATATATTTATTGTTGTTGATTATACATTATACTATACTACACTTTGTAGACATACTTATTATACATGTTACTTAGATTAGTAACTATGTGACTATTGAGATTGTGCATTGATGCGAAATAATGACTTACATAGGTATACAGATATACAACTAATGTAATAATTACACTTCAGTTACAAAATTCCGCAAATAAATCTATAATTAATCGGGTATTCTGCGATTTTAAACGTTCCATGATGATAGAGGAAGAAAAATATAAATGTCAATTGGAATAAATTTTTGGAAATTTCTAAAGCAGGGTGGAATAATTGAGTTGAGAGAGTTGAGAGAAATTGCTAAACGTACCGAAAATATATGAAAAATTTTGGTAACGAATGAACTTTAATTATTCTATACCTATTTAAGATGAGACACGTAACGGGATTTAGGTTGTATATCTGTCTAAGTCAGATTATTAATGGAAACTGGTCTTCCCAAATATGCAGCGCCATCGTAAGGAGTAAAAAGATATGCTTATCAATTTAAAATAAGTAAAGTATTTTTTGTTAAGTGACAATAAATAGCTTACATTCAAAAACTGTTTAGAAATGTATCCAAGTGCAATAATGTTGTATAAATATAATAAAATACATGTATTGTGATGAAATGAACAATTCTAGGTGTGTATTTTAAATAATATAAAATGTTATTCGACACTGTTGTTTTATTTGACAAAGAAGCCATTATCTGTATAAACTCTGTATTTTTATGATCATCTGGGGCCTAATTCTCACGCCTTCGATATTATATCACATTCGGTATTTATCGAAAAAACATGGCTATTATTACACAATTTTGATTTTGCGTATTTTCGAAGTATGAAAATGTCGGATATTTATCACATTTTGTGATATCCGACTTGGTTTTTCGACAAATTTCGTATGTGGTATAATATCGAAGGCGCAAGAATCGGGCCTCTGATATAATAACAAGTTGTCACTTCTATAAACTTGATGATAGACGTGTATTCGTTAAAAATAACAAGAGGTGTATGTAAGGCAATTAAAAATAAAAATAATTGGCATCAGAACTCTTGCGCTGCAATTTACCGGCGGATCACCATGTCGTCAAAATGGACTACGGTATTCGCGCAGGCGCGCTGCTCGCAATATGTTTCAGTTGGGTACACATTACGGTATGTTATTAAATATATATATCATAATTTATGTTTATAATAAATTAGGTTAACACGTAACAAATAAATCAGAGCATTGTTTTTAACGATTTTAACTAAACGTCATGAGTATTACATCTTAACCTGTCAAACCCCATAAGACCTGCGGGCGTATTGATAACAATTTATTTTCTACTAGTGGTTCCCCGCGACTTCGCCCGCAAGAGTTGGATTTTCCATATCAACTTTTATCCCCAATTTCACCCCCTTAATGTTTTTATATCGTGACAAAATGTAGTCCATGTCCTTTCCAGGGTCTTGAATTGTCTCCATACCAAATTTCATCTCAATCGGTTCAGTGGTTTAAGCGTCAAGAGGTAACAGACAGACAGACACACTTTCGCATTTATAATATAAGTATGGATTGTGTCAGGAAACATGATACGTGAAGGTTTATTATAGACTGGATCTTAACAAAATGCTATTTTTAATCAGACAGCAAACTTTTTTTGGTAATTTCTATTTTTCATATCAAATATCACGTATTTTCCGGCCGACTGTAATACCTGCCTACTACACATATCTCCTACTTTCTTTCTACTAACGCTTGAAATTAATACCAATCCGTAATCCCAGACTCAAATCAATCCCGGCTATTTGCGTATCCATTGAACAGTCGACGGTAGTAAACTGCCATTGTCAAATTAAGTGTTCGATGGGTACATATGCTAAAAAGAAGTTGACATAAATATCGATCACGGATCAGAAATCAATTCCGGGCGTTACCTAGCTTCCTATCTATCTATCGTAGAAGTACCTACCT
This sequence comes from Pyrausta nigrata, assembly GCA_949316185.1. Taxonomy (NCBI): domain Eukaryota; kingdom Metazoa; phylum Arthropoda; class Insecta; order Lepidoptera; family Crambidae; genus Pyrausta; species Pyrausta nigrata. The sequence continues at coordinate 6,556,737 of OX438958.1, read as the reverse complement.
GACCAAACTATCCATAGGCATACAACATACGGAACCACCCATGCTGCCTGGACCCGAACGAGAACCTAACCCTGGCGATGATAATAGACGCCTTCGAGATATACGGCCACGACCCGACTGACAAGCTGGACAACCTGTGGCTGTACCAGAACGAGATGATGAGGATCAAGACTGCCGAGGATCAGGTTTTGTTATCAACTTTTTAACGAGTCTGCCTGCCTAACGGTCAGCACTCAGCTGGTTGAGATCCACGAGATCTTGGTTTCGAATCCCGGGACGGGGAATTCGTTTCTAGGTTTTGAAAAAACTCAGAAACAGTTCCGGGGTCAGGAAATTGGTAGTTATTTATTTATTAATTTAAACTTTTTGCACACAGTTTATTGTACAAATGGCAGACTTAACGCTAAAAGCATTCTCTACCAATCAACCATAGGTCCAAGCAGAGAAATACAGGCGGTGCAAGATATCGTAAATTAGGAAAAAGATGAAACCGAGAAAACCAATGCAAAATAAGCATATCAATGCAGGAAAATTAACATAGCAATAGACATACACACTACATACATAAATAAAATAGATGATATAAATATTGATACATAAACATACACATGATACACATACAGAATAGTAATACACAGAACACATTTCTTCCATTAAGACAGAACAGAGAATTCTTCCTGGTAATGAATTCTCAAAGCCTTCTTGAAGGAAAATTTTGAGGTAGATTCCTGGATATTTGTGGGGAGCCCGGAGTTAATGGTAGACTTCCGAGCAATGCGGCCTGTGGCTGAGGCTCGCCGCATGCGGCCACTCGGAGCCGCGCGGCTATCATTTCATGATAGCCACGCGGCTCCGAGGGGACGCATGCGGAAGCCGCAGCCACAGGCATTGCTCAGAAGTCAACCTTAACACTCCAATGCTTTGGAAAACACGTTAAGTCGTTGTTGGTCCCGCGCCATCTCTCTCCGGTCATGTCGGATTGCAGTCTTTGCCGAACTATGAGAGTGAAGGAACAGAGATTGCACCTGTATTTTTCGTACTTGGCTAATATCTGCTGGGATTTGCCACCGTAGAGGAAAATTCAGAGATGACTCGAAGAACTGAATGCCCAGCAAAATGCCAGTGATTCTTTTTTTCTATTTACAAGATTTGAAATACTGGGCTACTCTGTTCAATCTCGTTCGTCTTTTCAGTATCTGATCAACGAGCGAGTCCACATAGCCACAGATCATTTGGGACGCTTCATCAAACTGCACATCCAAGAATTAAAGGTCCTTTTAATCACACTGGATGACGTAATTGACAACATGCTGACCATGTACGAGAACCACAACTCTGTGGCTGCAGAGCGAAAGGCAACGTACACTGGAGGTCCCGTGCCGATGGAGTTTTACATCAGTCAGGGTATGATAATATAATATTGGACCACATCACAAACATTGTTCTGATCCCAGGGCAAGTTGCTAAAGGAATAACATGGTGGTATAATTATTTTTATAACTTAAGCAATTATTTTGCAAGTTTTTACGAAATCAAATTTAATTTCACTCACAAAAATCGGATACATGCGGGTACATTCCCCAAGTATTGATGAAATTGAATGCCGGCTCACTGGCATAGCAAGCACTCACGAAAATTCGTCGGCTGACTAACGTCCTCCGTAGCTTAGTTGGTAAGAGCACTCGCCCGGATAGCGAAGGGACGTGGGTTCGAGTCCCACCGGATGACACAGTCGATTAATTTTTGTGAGCGAAATTAAACATGGTGGTACTCGAAAACCCAGACCCCAGACAATTGTAGGTGAGCACTAAAAAATACTCCTCTGGAAATGCACCTCTTCCGGGGGTAAAAATTGGGGAGTAAGTTTTGACGCTAAATTTACAAAAAAAATTATTCAGTTATAAATTAAGATTGACGTAGGTAGGTGTTTTAATATTCAATCTGAATATTCAATATTTGAATATTCATACTGTAAGGGGGTGAATTTTGTATGGGAAATTCTTAAATTGCGCGGACGAAGTCGCGGGCAACCGCTTGAATTTAATAAAAGCAAAACATTTAGCTAGTCCTTGATTTCTTTCCTCTCACCTGCTCACCCGTCCTTTACATCGAAATTTTCAGAATTCTACTGTGGCAAAAATGTCTACATCTTCGTTTCCGAGTTATACAGCGACATCTACAACATGGGCAAAGGCGTAGCCCCGTACTGCAGGGACAGGTCTTTCGTGTTCCTTGGCTTCCTGCACTACCACGATGAACAGAAGTACTATCTGATCGATGACCCGAGTATCTCCTTCCCCACCGACAACTTCTTGCACGGCTTGGAGTGCCATGTCGGTCTTTGTATATTTAGGTGAGTAATACTTATTATGATCAGTACTATCATTATGGCCCTGAACTTTTTGTCCGGTTCTAATATCATTATCAGCTGCAGGACGTCCACTGCCGGACATTGGCAGCCTCCACAGATTCCCAAAGTGACCTGTGACAAGCGGCCTGCATCCAGTGCGACCCTGCATCGTTTATAAGGTCCACCGCGCTGGTGGGCGCCCTATGCTTTTGATCAAATTGTCTCCACTCAAAATGTTTTCTGCCCCCGCGCTCCAATCAGTTCTTCGCGCTATGTGACCTGCCTTCTGCCACTTGAGCTTACTGATCCGCAGTTCTATAAAACAGATCGGTTGTATATCTCTATATTACATAGTCAGGTCATAAGTTCTGTCACACAATAAAAACTTTTGAATTTAGAATGCTGGACACAAAAAAGTTTTTTGAATTCGAATTTTTCATGAAAATAAGAATGTGTACTTTTTAGAATTTTCCTCATTTTTAAATAAGGAGTGGACACTTAAAGAAGACCGTGTCGCGGTTATTGTGTTGCATCGTTGCGGTTACGCGCCAATTCAGATTTTCGACTTACTGAAAAATTTTAATATAACCAAAAGATTCGTTTATCGTACCATAAAACGATACAAGATAGAGTCTTTAACCCTAGTGTAGATAACAGGCCAAGAAGTGGTCGTCCTCGCTCTGTTAGGACTCCAGCAGTGATAAAAGCTGTGAGGGCGCGAATTCAAAGAAATCCCATACGTAAGCAGAAACTGTTGGCCCTTCAGATGGGGTTAAGCAGGACCTCGGTGAAAAGGGTGTCAAATGAAGACTTAGGGCTTAGGGCATATCGAAGAAAAACAGGACATCGTTTGGACGCTCGTTTAATGAACCTGAGGCTGAAGAGATGCCGCGCTTTGTTGAAGCGGTACGCGTGAAAAAAGCATCGGGTAATTCTTTTTTCGGATGAAAAAAATTTTACCGTGGAAGAGAGCTACAACAAACAAAATAATAAGGTGTACGCACACAGCAGTGAAGAAGCGAGCAACCGTATTCCGCGTGCCCAACGAGGTCATTTTCCATCCTCGCTCATGGTTTGGTTGGGAAAGGCGTAAAAACGAATGCAGTTGTGTATCAAAATACAGTCCTAAGAACCTTGTGGAACTTGTGTCTCATACCATGTTTAATAACAGGCACTGGGTATTCCAACAAGATTCTGCGCCAGCTCATAGAGCGAAAAGCACACAAGACTGGCTTGCGGCGCGTGAAATCGATTTCATCCGGCACGAAGACTGGCCCTCCTCCAGTCCAGATTAGAGTTAGTTAGATTACATTCTATGGCAACACTTGGAGGAAAAGGCCTGCTCAAAGCCTCATCCTGATTTGGAGTCACTCAAGGCATCCTTGATTAAGGCAGCCGCCGATATTGACGTGGACCTCGTTCGTGCTGCGATAGACGACTAGCCGCGCAGATTGAAGGCCTGTATTCTATACCGCGGGGCTCATTTTGAATAAACTTGATTACCATATAAATCTATGTTTTATTAAGTTCATTTTGCTATATAAATGGTTACATAAATAATAAACATGTCTAAATTATTTCATATTACACATGTGACAGAACTTATGACCTGACTAGGTATACTTATCATAAATAATGTACAGAAAACTGTCAAAATCTAAAGGTTCCCCTTCAAGAAGTTGCTACAACGAGAGCGTGACGTCGTCACCTTACCAAAAGCGATTGTCAAATGCGGTCTGGTCATGTACAAGCTGCCTCCACTGACGGCTACGTCCTGCATCATCGCTTCTGGATCCTTCATCTTCGACTTCAACATCCAGGGGCTGCGGTACCGGCACCATGATTATATGTTGGTAAGTGGATGACATCACCACCCAGAAGTTTAGCGAATGGCGAAGAGTGTAGTTTCCAAATCAGTAAATACAAAACGATTCCTCAATCGCATCTGGGGCACGATTCTCAGGCAGTGGAAAAAAGTTCACACTCGTAAAATTGCATACATTTTTACGAATGTGAACTTTTTTTCACTCCATGAGAATCGTGCCCCTGACTATATGTTCAAGATGATCTCAAAAACAACTGAAAGGATTTTCATGTGGTTTTCGTCTCGTAATACTACTAATTCAATAGAGTGATTCCTGAAGTCCTAAGAAGGGTGTAATTAGTAAGGTTTTTTGTAAACGGGTCGAAATGAAACGACGATTGTTGAAGATGTTGGAAAAAACCTTCTGGAAGTTTTAATCGAAAATGCTGCAAAATCCGTTTAAGTTATAACAAATTAATCTACAATGGTACACGTCTATCTTTACAAGATAGCTCACTAAACCCATTCTAAGGCTGCGTTCCCACTAGAGATGTATAGCAAGAGATCTGTTAAGAACTGAATAGTTTCATTTCCTAGCCTCGTGAAACGCGTACATCGTTTCACAACTTTGTTACGCATCCTCGTATATGAGCTGCCTCGCACAGCTCTGGTGGAAAACCAACCTAATTCCTACCCGTGCGAAGTCAGGGCGGGGCGCTAGTCATTATCTATGCTTTCAGACGACACCGAATGGTTACACATACTATACAAAAGAACCTCACACGCCGCTGGTGTGCGACCACCACGTTTGTGAATGGAATTACACCAACCATTATGGAGGCAAGTAAAAAGTATTATTACAATTGATTTATTGTAAAATTTAAGTAAGTACCCTTAAGTGTAGAGTTCAGCAAAGTTATGATGGTCTTTGTGGAAATGTTTGGAGAGTTTGACCTCTCCTAATTCTCACAATCTGCCAGTTTTCCTGAAAGACAAAAATTATGTAAGAAACAAAGACCCTTATTGGTATATGGTGTATCTACAGCACAGCACGATAGCAATGATGAAGACTAAAAATGACAAAATGGTCTAAAAAGCGTCGAAATAGCTGTCGCCCGGCTGTGAGACCTAGACTCTTGGGTAGTCTAGACTAGACTACCTCATCAGGACGACGGTATGCGTATTCCTTGCTATATCAAGCCATTCGCTCCCTCTCATTCACAACTTCAACCGTGGGAGCTGATTAGGGTCGCGAAAATTCGTACTCCACTTTTCAGAGCAGAGCCTCAGTGGCATAGAATCAACTAACTTTTTCTTCAGGTCCATTCCTCATCCCCGGTGAGCCGAGCACCGGGATTGAGACGGTACCACCATACGTGGAGCCGACACCGAAGCCCGACGAGCCTGAAGATGATGGCAACATGACCGTACCTTGTAAGATTTGTCTGCTGCAGTGGCGGATTTGCCTTAAGGCCCAATGGGCCCGGGCTTAAGGCCAAATATTAGGGGCGGCCAAACTCATTATGTAATCTTCTTACAGGGTTTCATTGCAAAGGGGTGCCAAAATTTAAAAATTGATCTAGGCAACAATATCTTTAAAATATCCCAAAATAAGTATGTAAATAGAGAGATAAAATGACTATTAATTAAATTATTTCACTTTTCAATTGATCGTGACCGTGATTGATCGTTACAAGATATCGTGCCTGCGTATATTTCAATGAATGAGTTAAATTAACACGCGTATGATTTTAACAGTATAAAATAGGAATAAATAAATCTGAAAAAATATATATACATATTTGCATAAGTTATATCAACTATTCAGAGTCGCTCCTGATAATTTGGCACCCCGTTTGCAACGTTACCCTATGACGCGTGTGTGTGTGTGTGTGTGTGTGTGTGTGTGTGTGTGTCTGAATGCGACGGGTGCTTGGGTGCTGAGAAAGGGGCGATTAGTAAGTACCAACCGGCCAAGACTACACAGATCTTCTGCATTGGGTTTCAGTATCGCGCTGAATATAAGGCTACGTTCCACTAGAGCTGTGCAAGAAAGCGTAGATATTCAGCAGTTGAAGTATATCATATATCATACTCAACCAGTGATTCTTAAAAGGTGGTCTGCGGACCACTGGTGGCCCGGAAAACACCCAAAATAGTACGCGAAGCCATCCGAAAAATATTTCAGAATGGACATTGACGACAGCATCAAGCTAAAAATTAGTCGGTTTACCTATAGGTAGTTATATAATAATGTTCTCCTAGCCGAATTTCCAGTACAGTGGCCAACCTCAACAGAGATTAGCCGACTGCAATACACAGGTGCACTCAAAATATATACTAACAAAGTACTTTGTAAACGGATTCGCAGACGTATTGGACGGTTGCCTGTTCATGTACCCCCCGAACTACGGGTCCATAGCCGGCAAGAGTTACTTGGACGCAGTAGAACTACACGACGACCGGTTTACTTGCAACGCCGCAGGGGGCAATAAGGTAATAATAAGAAGATTCTTTTCTAGTCTATTTATATGGTCTACTCTAACGAGTTTTGATTCCGTCAACACCAGGACCGTCCATTTAAGTGACGTCCGTTACAAGGATCTCCGTGCTTTGGAAGGCACGTTAAGCAGTTGGTCCCGGCTAATATTTGTTGATCTTAGTCGTTAGGCCTAGTCAGAGGCCCTAGGCAGTTTGATAACATCTGACAGTAAGGTTGGTCACTTGCCTTACAGACACCCTTCCACCAATCCGCACTGAGCCCGCGTGGTGGAGTATGGCTCGTACCTTCTAATAGTTGAGGTGAGGCCTTTGCCCTTAGCCTGCCTGCTTTGGCATCTATACAGGCTAACTGTAACTTTACAACACCAGGACTATTGACTGGAGTTTCTACTATTTTTAGTACCGTTTTAAACAATCAGCCGACAGTATGTTTTTAGTCATGCTACGCACTCGCGATGGTGATAAAAAATCTGTGACGCGTAGTACAGTCGGCAGTATGTCAGTTTACCCATTCGAACTACGAAAACAGCTTTTACTACTTAGGGAATAGAGGCGGTCTCAAGGTCAAAGTGGGGTGGTCTGAAGTGCGGTCGTGTGTACCTACGATAGCGCAGAAACATGTGAAATATTCTTTGGCATCTCAAATTATGTATATGTATCTCAAATCTGCCTGACTGTGCTCGGTGCCGATAATAAAGTCACGTTTATTAATTCCAGGGACTCTACTGGTATCCCCAATGGATGGGGGCTATGCCCCACCACCCGTACCCTTCTCTAGTGGACCAAAAGGATGCCTTCGAGCCGCCCGGGCCTTACTACCCACACCAAAAGGGGTACGATGCGGACGAAGACATGGAATAGCACTAGTATTAATAAATTTAATGTGATGTTTGAGGACTTTTATTATTTACTCTGACGCATAAGTTCACATTTGTTGGAGTACAATGGATGGATCGATTAAGTGGCTAAATTCAGATGAAGCCCAGCTAAACTAAGTCTTTTTACTAGCTCTTAAAAGAAAGAACCGATTTTTAATGTATGAGGATATAGTTTCCTTATTTATATTTTTTTCATACTTATCATATTTGGAAATAAGGCTGTGTAACTTTTAATTAAAATTAAATTTAGTAATAAATAATATATTTAATAAATGCGAATTTTTACTTTATACATAGAAGTAATACATTTCTATTACAAGCAGAATCATATAACAACATCTAATATTTTATTTTAAAAATATATAATAGTATTACTAAATGTAACTTTCTAAAAATCTACTTTCTATTTGACTACCACGGGGTAATATGAAAAAGGCAGGCGTACCTGCTTTCAGTTCAAAGTACTTTGTACCTAGCAATTCACTTAACTTCTTCTTAGGGTTCACTACATGTGGCATCTTGTCATATCCTTCAAAATAAACATTCACTCTGTCACAACTGTATTTATTTGCTTCATCCCAGGGAGCAGGGAATAGCTGTTCTAACTGATTCATCAACGGTACATTTTCAGGGCATGCTTTTACAAAATCTGTCATTTGATATTCAGGATATAAAAACAGAACTGGCCACTTCAAAATGCCATTTTCCAGGTGAACTATTGAATCTTGAGCGCCAGGTAAACTAGGTTCTAACTTAGACAGATCTATGTCATCCTCATCTTCACAATTGGATATCTTTATTCCACGCTCAATTATTGCCTTTATTACTCCCTCTCTTTGTTCGTTATTTTTGACATTGATCTTCTGTTGTTTTCTCTGATCTCTTTCATATAACATTTTCTTCTTTTTAGCTGTATTTAGTAGCTCAGTGACCTCTTTGTCTTTTGACTGTGTGTCAAGAAGTTTCTGGCAATGTTGAATGCAAGTATCATAGTTACCTATTTCTAATGCTGACTTGGCTGCCCTGAGCCGAGCTTTTACATGTTCTAAGTTGAAAGAAAGAGCTTTTTCACTATCAAACAGGGCTGATCTGTAATTCTTCAGATGCCAGTGTGATGCTGCTCGGTTGTTATAAAGACTTGCATTTATTTCTGCATTATCACACCTCATTTTGATGCCTTCTGTATACCTGAAAGTAATAGTTTAGATTTTTAAGTAAATGTTTAGGTTCTTTGTCTTTTTGAATCTCTTTTGATTACTTGTTGCTTAAATCAAATTCAATACATAAATACCAGGAAACAGCTCATTCAACACATGTGATTACAATCTTATAAGCTTCAATGATACCTAAATCTTTAAGATATAACTAGAATGTTTCTAGTTGCACAACAATAATATTTAACAAGAATAAACATACCCTAATATCGCCATGCGATAGTTCTTGTGTTTGAAGTTAAAGTTTCCATCTTCCTTGTAATTGGTAGCCAGTTCCAAAGGTGTGTTCTCATTAGGGTCATACTTGAGTTTAGCAAGACCTTCTGCAAGTGGTGACATTTTACCATCCTCTGGATTAGTCTTCATGAAAAAAGGATGCTTGTCCATTTCTTCCTGAAAATATCAATGCACAGTAGACATTAGCCATAGCACTACAGGACACAAAGAATACCCCAATATACATGATCTACAATAACCCACAAACTAAGTGCATCAACAACTGGTGGATTATATTTTAATTCCATGTTTTATTTTTGTAAAGTATCTGACATTGTTTTTATGATTGAGCGATCTTTAATAGGTAGTCATCAATTTTGATGTTGAACTAACAAGATTAATTTGCTTACTTCCGAGAATGGTTTATACTAAAAATACTGTGTTTAAAGAAATTATGTGAAATTGGCGGAATTTAATAGTGAAGGTGGTCAACCTATGATCCCCAAGTTGGCCATAAACCAACCAACAAGAAGAAGAAATATTATATTATAATGAACCCCCTAAAATCATTTATATTTGCATGTCTGGCCAGACAAAACATAAAGAACTTGTACATTTGTACTAACTCATCTTTTTGACCATGTTTTGAGATAATAAAATATTTTGTTAAAGGCTCTCTTGGCACATGTGAATTATTATTAGTTCTCTATCTCTATGGATTTTGGCTCTCCAGCCAAGCATAAGTAATGGGAAAATGCAAAAGATTAAGTAAGTATAGAGACTGCAGATAAACGTTTAATGTAGACTTTGTAGATATGTCACTGTCGAGTACATCGTGAGACAGAGAGGGAAAAGGTAATCTTCAGCTTGAAACATAAAAAATACTGAGCAGTGGTAGCAATACTTAATTTCGTTCTAAAAAAAACAAATATAGATCTTACCTCCCAGCGGTCTTCAGGCCATCCTTCCGTGTATCTCTTTCTTTCTAGACCGTTTATAAAGTCGTCAAGCTCTTGATCAAGCTTCTGACACAGTGCAAGCCTCTCCTCCTCCGTCATAGGAGCTTTCTTGTCCTGTGCCGAGTCTTCAGCCATTGTATAACTCTTTTTGCTTCTTTCGATCACTACAATTATCTACAGTATTTTTGTCTCTTTACTTTTACAACAAAAGCACGACAACGTAGGTACGAATACGTTACGATTATAAATTATTAGGTATAACAATGGGTTTAAATAACCAATAACCTCGAAATAACCCATGCATGCATCCATAATACCTAGCACCAAAAACCAGCTGTATTTGTGTTGACTTTAAAAAAATACTGTTTATTCTAACGACTGTCAATCAATTCAAAGTCTGTCTTTCAGTGCTGTCTTTTCATTGTCAATCATTGACTGACACAAATTATAAAGAGTATGCCTATCATTGAGTAGACAGAATCTATCTTCTCAATGTTGTCAATGGGCCTCAAACTTAAACTCGTTTTATTCGTTATATTTCAAGCCAATAGAAATCAAGGTTTAGAGCCAGCAAACACGAATTTACCCCTCATCTCTCACAATCATGTCTTGCTTACACAGTTCCATTCCATTTCTTTTTCGGTCTTCGGTCAGCAGCCCTCTATAAAAAGAAATCGTTTTTGATTTTATATAATTAAACCCACATTGACTTAACCACATTTTATTAAAATTTGAAGAACAAAATATGTCGTACGACGAACTACATAAAATTTATAAATATAAAATAACACTTGTTAAATCAAATATTACCCGACCAAACCGTCAGCATCAAGATGGCGGGACCAAGCTTCCGATTCAAAATGTTTCTTATCAGGGTATAAGTGCATCATTTGTACCATTTGTACCTTGACCTAGATGCTTTTACATCTGAAAATAAAAACGGCACATCGACATTTTTCTGGTCCCGCCATTATGACGTCAAAGTGGCGGGACCAACTTGAAGCGCTGCACACACAACCATAATTCATTGAACTCGATTAGTACTGCATTTGTACTTCCTATATACTGTACTGTTTTCTTGGTAGCAATAACTGGATAAAAGTAATGAATTCAAAACGCTGATCCTGCCATTTTGATGTATCTGTAAATTGGTGCATTCATATCAAAGTCGCTAAATCACACAAAAATAGACATAAAAAGACTTTGTACTAGCTGAGTACATGATCGTGATGTTTGTCTCAGATTTATAAGCCGTGTAGGGAAAAAGTTATCATCAATTTGTTGCTCCATAATCAAATCATTATGTCCAATTGTCAGCTTCTTGGCTCTTAAGTAACAAGTATGAGTGTGTGGGCTACATGAAACCTTAATTTCGGATAACAGCTGTCACAATCGAAACCGCCATAGCTCGGAAACTAACCCGAGACTACTGGTGTGTAGAAACAAATTTTAGGGCTCTTCGAGATCTTCATTTCGGATGACAGCTGTCAAAATTGGTTTTTTTTATTTGACTTCTTATTGTATAGCCTGACCAGAAATATATGGGACCTGAATTAAGGGCGCTTCGAATATATGACAACACTTTGTATAATCATACCAGCGTAGATTGGCAACTGAACATGAAAAACATATTTTTTATATGTTTACATTCATGTTATTTTTTTAAGTCTGTTGCCTAATGATAACAGATTATACGATAAAAGCACACGACAAAACACCCGCAAATTGAGTACTTATAAAATTCAGTAACTCATTGTAATATTGGCCTTAAATTTTGGACCAAAACAATAACTTTTGCAAAACTACTAACAAGTACAAGAAACATTAATCCATTGTTTTTCTAAATGATAATATTTATAATTTTATCATAAAATTTAAGTAATGTATGAAACCATGGAAAACTACGAACTATTTTAGTAAAAATATCCAAGTAGGTTTGAAACAAAGAAAATAAAACTCAAAATAAATATTCATTAAAACATTTTTCAAAATCGTTATTAAAATATTCTCCGTATCCACCAGTAGCCAATTTTCACTATTATAGTGCGATAAGACGTACCAAAAATTCGTAATGACAACTATGGCAGTAATTAATTTAAAGAAACTGTGGTGATCACATAGACTTTCTTGAAGATTGCGGGAACTGCAGACCCTGCAGTTCCCGCAATCTTCGGAGGTAGATTTTTTATTATAACACACTTACATAAGTACCTAATCAATGTAAGTAGCTCGAATACCTACATGATATATGGAGCAACCAATTTGAAGTAGGAAAAATACCGACACCAATCACAGACAATTTCTTGCTTGAATGATAACCATGAGCACACAAAAAATTAAATCAACGGCATTGCAAAAATAGCTATATTTATTTCCTTTCGTTGCACTGAGAACTTAGACCATAATGTAACAATGTTCGGGAAAAATACCGGCACCGATCGAAGAACAAACACCATTTCATGCCGGAGCCTACTGCGGTCGCCAGATGTGGGGGAGGTGCACTGTCAAAGTCGTCCATACTACTACTTTAGTAGCGAGGAGAACAGCAAGTGCGAAATATCTTAAGTGTGAACAGACACCAGTGTTGTGCGAGAAATCTTGGCGAGACTTCTCATCGAGGATCTGAAGAGGTCATTAAAATAAACATAAGTAACCTGCTTTAGGCCCCCTTCCCCTATTTACATGCCAAACGGATTATGGAGCAACAATTGATGATAACTTTTTCCCTACAAGGCTTACAAATCTGAGACAAACATCACGATCATGTACTCAGCTAGTACAAAGTCTTGTTATATGTTTTTTTATGTGATTTAGCGACTTTGATATGAATGCGCTAATTTACAGATACATCAAAATGGCGGGATCAGCGTTTTGAATTCATTACTTTTATCCAGTTATTGCTACCAAGAAAACAGTACAGTATATAGGAAGTACAAATGCAGTACTAATCGAGTTCAATGAATTATGGTTGTGTGTGCAGCGCTTCAAGTTGGTCCCGCCACTTTGACGTCATAATTGGCGGGACCAGAAAAATGTCGATCTGCCGTTTTTGCCTTGAGATGTACAAACGTCTAGGTCACGGTACAAATGTTACAAATGATGCACTTATACCCTGATATAAAACATTTTGAATCGGAAGCTTGATCCCGCCATCTTGATGCTGACACCAAACCAGCTAGAAGAATGTCAAACGACTTACGACGACGAATACAACGAAAATACCGATGGAAATTATAAATAAGTCGTGATAAAATTAACTTAGGCATGTCATCTAAATTGAAACAATAAAAATTTTAATTGCTTTCGATATATTCGTTGTATAAGTCGCCGTAAGTCGTCTAGTTGGCTTGGTCGAGCAGTATTTATTATGGTTTAATATAAAGTCCCACTATTCCACTTCCTGATATATTCACATTTTCTACATTCACGCTTTTTAAAATATTCAGGATACTGGGCCTTTTCAAGTGGATGCCAGTAATCAAGCACCCAATCCGGGGCGTCAACCACACGCCCGTGTGCCACACCCGCAGCGATACCTAATGATCTTGCAACTGAAAACAGTTAATTTATTAATACTAATAGTGATTGCCTGCGACTTCGTCTGCGTGGACTCGATGATACAAATTGACTCCTATCACCGTCCAGTAATCGTGGTCTCTCATTTGTACTCTTTCGTATGGTGAAGAGAGGTCACCCTGTACCCTACCTACCCTATATTTTAATGTCGACTATATTTAAACTGTGTTAGGCGCATCAAGATTATAACATCATCAGATTTCCAGTCTATAACAAAGATTGTAAAATATGTACCGTAATCTATTTTGGGTAAAATAAATTTCCCTTTATCTCTGGATTTACTATTACTATCATTATCGAGATAAAACACCCTAGATTACTATATACCAGGAATATACATATTTAATATATGGTACATGCATCAAGATTCAATTAGCAGATTTCAAGTCTATAACGTTCAAGACCCATGCGTAGTAACTATTATATAATCTGTGCCCATGCATACATACATACACACATACATAACATAACAATCATACAAACAAAAATTTAAAAAACTACATTTTTTTACTCTACTGACCTAAACTGAGGCCTGGAAGGAATTTTATTTTTAATAAATGTACAGAATATGTTTGTTGTTACTTTATTAATTTCATATGAATATCTGAGTCATGAATGAAATTTCTGAAGAAAATTTAACAAGGTAAAAAAACAGGGAACCAATGTAGGTAGGTACCTGACGTGTTCTTCCAATACCAAACATGAGAAAATGTAGGGTTAGCACTTAGACGGGAAAATAAAATGTTGTCGCCTCGGCTGAGCACGGACGCGGGACGACTGATCTCCTGAGGATGCCGCGTGGAGTGGCGAAACGCGTCGAGGTTTTTTGCACGTTGGTGTTGGTAACTAACAACTACATTAGCTGTAGTGCATGCGTATTGAGGGAGGGAGGGCGGTGCATTCTGCATTTGCCTGAACTGGTACTGAACGCGGTTGTGGTTGGTGTGGTTTTGGTGCCTGCGCTAGCGTCTCTTAGCGGAAATTTAAAGCAAAATAATTGTATTTTATTTTTCCCATCTAATAATGGATTTCCGCAAAGTAACGCCTGATTCTATTAATTGTATGTAGGTACTTACACTTAGCGACGGGTATGGGGTGTTTTTTTAGAAACAATTCGTGCTGGCCTACCCACAATAAGCGACGTTGGTCTTGAGGATCACATACCACCCTATTCTTTTCAAACTCATTTCGTAGTATAACTTGGTGGTAACGAACACAATATCTGGAGTAGTTAAGAAAAACTTTTTGAGAAAATACTTACCTCAAGAAAAAGAAACAACCCTACTCAGCCATGCTACTCACCTCGCAACATAGTAGGATTCGATAAGTCTGCAAGCTTCCTTGTAGAGAGTGCATACTTTTTGAGAGTGAGACCGTAATTCTGGAGCAAAGGGCATGCCGGTCACTTAGAATAGAAAATACTAAAAAGCCAAGGTAATCAAATTAAACGTTCCAAGTTATGGAAGGAAACAAAATAAACTGTCACTAGTCACTAATTTCGTTATCATTCAGAACAATGTCAAATGTGCTAAACCATATTTTTTTATAGAAGAACTAAAAAGGTTGTATTATAAACAATGATAGTGCATTTAAAAAGAGGTAGATTGGTCATTAGCGCGCGGAAATTAATGTTGTGTAATTCGCTTAATTTTGCATTCAGATATGACGTTTGACACGTAAAAGAACGTGTGCTCGAAGCATATACAAAAGTACTCTGTGGCTCGGAGTATCAAATTCGAATCGCCGCGCAGTATGAGATGACAGGTATACCTCTTTTTCAATTACACTGTCAGTGATTATAAAGACCTTTTGATTATAATATAGATAGGGTAGTATTTAAACGAGTGACTGTAAATTTATGTTTTAAGTGTCAAAAATAATGAATGTGGGTTAAAGAATTACTAAGTGAGCGACTGAGTGCGAGTGACGAAAAAATTAAAAGAACAGCAACTTACAAAAAAAAATTGAGTTACTTAAAATACAAAATGAGAAGCTTCATAATATTTGAGCGACCTAATATTTGATTGAGTGTCAACGTTAGGTCCTGCATTTTTTTCAATATTTGGCAAGTGCTTTTTTCATACTGAGCGGTATCTTATCTTAAATGAAGTGTTTCGAATGCAAAAACTACTTTGAAAAATACTATTATGAGCAGCGTATTATGAGCCCACATTTAAATAAAAATGATCTTATTGAATAACTATTTGAAGGAACACTATTATTTGAAGGAAAAATATAAATTATTAAAATGTATGGGTAGGTAATTAATGAAACAATGTATTACAAAAAATTAAATAAATTTTTATTGTTCATGATTGTAACTATAAAGCAGATGCAGATGTTGAAACCAATTAATTATGCGTCACGACTCACGTCCAAATATTACGTCACATCAAACATAAACAAACGCACAATGCTGCGTGCGAGCAAACGGTGCGCGCGCATGGCAATCGTAAACACGCAACGCTATTGGTCCGCAGCCTAACTCACCAGACTGTTTCGAATCTTCTCCCCGCCCCCATTCGAATTCGCGCGCTTTAACAATCTGTAGTTTTCATTAAAAAAGCGTATCAAAATAGAAAACATGAGACCTCAAATATAATATCAGTAACCAATAATCGTTAATAAAGCAGCTCACAAAACTTTGCTTGGAATTAATTTTTTTGTAGTTCGTTAAGTAAAACCTCAATTAGAAAAATCTAATCTATCTTAGTATTAATGTTTCCCTCTCTGTATTTCTAGTCACTCACTTAGTAATTTAGTCGCCCGGATAGTATTTTTATAAACTGAAATGTAATAATCAATACCCACCTTTTGTAAGCTTGTTCTGGATTTTATTATTGATCAATATTCGTCGTTAATTTTGTTGAATAGTAAAATTCAATGTTCCTCCTTTGTAGAGATCATAGACAAGATGTTTATGACAGTATCTGTCTATGATTGTCAATGTTATCATTCGGAAAATTCTGTTCTGCAATGGACGTATCGTGAGGCCGTGTAATTTCTATTATAGTATGTGTTTACCGAAATATAGTTGTTCTTACTAATTCTGCATTTTTGACCTCATCCACAACAAATTTGGTTTATTTTTCGCTTACTCAAATTCATGCCGCTCAAGGTATAAAACAGTATGCCATCATCAGTCGCATAGTTTTTTTTAGTTGCTCGTTTTATTATTCCCCATATAGATATTTAATTTAAGTAAAAAGACCACCGGGGTTTTGTTGAAATCCCTGATTTCCACATTTCTCTGCGACAGTATTCAAATATTCAATAAATTACCAGACAGTTTAAAAAGCGTAGAAAATGATCACATATTTAAAACAAAACTTAAGAGCATACTTATAAATAAATGCTATTACGATGTTAGATTTTATGGAAGATAATTAACTTAATTAGATGTAGTAACCTAAACATAAGTACACTAAATAATCGGTATGTAAATAAAGTTTTAATATCTAGTTTATCTAATGTGCAATATGTCTTTAAGATTGCAAATAGCTAGAAAGGAAATATACTTAGGATACTCACTTTTTTTATATTATACTAAGCAATAAATAAGATTTAAAATATGTTATAAAAATTTAACTATGCAACTTATTATAATATAAGGTCGCCTTTTATAAAGTGGTGAAACTTGAACAGAACTTCTAAATATTTTAGATACCCGGGCCCTATGATTTTTATTTTTAAAAACGTGCTAGTTTTCATTTTTACCTTTCCTAACAAAAAAAAATATTATTTTTAAGAGCATCCTGTCTACTCTGAAACATCCCTACATGTCATCGCCGCTCTCTCTTATTTCAATCGTGCCCGTCTCTTCCCTCATTTCATTCATGTTGCGCGGTGCGCGGGGGGACCGCGGCTGCGCACCACTCACTCACTAGCTGCGCATGATACCTGCATAGGTACCTTCTCTGCTGAGACAGAAAATCTACCTAATGCAGATAAATTAAGCGTGTTTAGCTTGTTCAATAGCTAGGATAATATTTCCATAGAATCAAAGCAGATTTGCTCAAATCAAAGTAATCATTTTAAAAATATCAATTTTAATTTCAAAACAACCCGACTGCATTCTAACCCTCACAAAACCTAACGTTATTACATGTTATACCAAATTAACACTGCTTCGCTTCGATTCAATGGATGCTTCCTAATATGGGATTTGTGTTAGTATTTTGAATAAAAGGCAGTTTTCGTTAAAGTTCAGTTTATTAGGTACATATTTTTTTTGTTTAAACGTACAATGACGAACCATGACCTTCCATCACACTTTTTCAGGCTTTGGACTGACAATAAAACCGTTAATAATCATCTTACCACCTTGTATTAAATTTAATTGTACTAAAAATAGGGCGCTATTATTTTTGTATTAACTTGGCATGTTTAAAAGTCAGAATTCATTGATATTTACAGTCATATTTACTAGTTCCTATTTACACAATAAAATTTAAATTAAATGCTGGATGTGACGCCCTTGTTCTTGTACACACTTCCTAGCCCGATCGAGGCAATGCCTCTGAACTGAAGCGAGCACATCGGGCTCACTGGCCATCACATCAAACGAATTAATTATTCGCGCACACAATTTTTCCACTGAACGGATGGTATGACCGTCGTTCCCGTAAACCAGGTCCTTGGCCCTACCCCACACGTGTAAATTCATTGGCGTCAGATCAGGTGATCGCGGCGGCCAGGGGATAACGCTGCCGCGCCCGATCCAGCGGCCCTGGAACGCCTCGTCCAGGTAGGCGCGTACCCGCAGGCTGAAGTGCGCAGGCGCGCCGTCGTGCTCGAAGTAGAGATTCCTTCGGCTCCACACAGGCACATCCAGCAGCAGTTCAGGGAGGTCATTTTGGAGAAACTTTAAATACGTTTCCGTATTGAGTCTCTCCAGAAACACGGGACCCAGCAACGTTCCGTTTATCACTCCTGCCCACACGTTCACACTGAAGCGATGCTGGAAGTGGTCCGGACGAGTCACACGCGGGTTGTACTCGCACCAATAATGCGCATTGTGCACATTAAAAAGTCCTTGACACGTAAATGTGCACTCGTCGGTCCAAAGCACATTGTAGGTCCGCGCAAAAGCCGCCACACGTAGTATCTGCTCACGCCAAACACACGAGCGGCGTCCGCGATGCTCGCCAATGGGTGCCGATGAAAGAAATTAATCACTTCTTCTTCAAGCCGAGCCGGGTGTCGTTGCCGACGCACGAGGTCGAGGCGTGGCTCGAAGCTGCCACTCTCCCGAAAACGCTGCACAGCTCCGAGTATTGTGCGTGTGTGTACAATGGAGCCGTACCGCTCGACGTACAGCTGCCGCGCCCGCAACAAAACTTCTCCCGCTTCTTCATAGCACAATGCCATATTCAGGTATTCCTGGGCGTTATACCGATACGCCATGATGAAATGTTCCGCACGTAGCGCGTGCGCACAACCCAGTGAATTGTTTTATGCGGACTGAACTCTCGGCGCTGCGTGCACTCTGCGGCGGGGGTAGCAGTGAGCGGGAGCGGGGTGGGCGCGAGGCTCGGCACGTGTTCGCCGCGGTGCGTGTTTAGGCCGATCCGCACACAACAGTGCCGGCACAGTGCCGACACGTGACGTATCCTTCCGTATCAGTGATAAATGATATTCTTGTATACATTTTGTACGACGCTATCCCTACTCGTCAGTGACAGTGCCGTTCAGTGATGTCAGTGCTGCTCCGACGCCCGGCGTGATCCGACGTGAATTTCTTGCGAACAATATTTTGCCTGACACGGTCGCCGTATTTCAAGATGGACGACGAAAAGTTGATTGAATTGGTCCGTGAACATCCTGTACTTTATGATCTTTCACATAGAAAATACATGGACAAAAATTTCAAAGCAAACATATGGAATAATATTGGGCGAGAATTGGACGTTAGCGGTATGTACCTACCTTTCTATATATCTATACTTGTAATAAACTGTAAACTGCTTGATCTACCACTTTGAAATTCTACGGATAGGTTATTAATTAATGTTTTCTAAGTACGAATTATTTCCATGGTCGGATGGACGGGGTTTGTATGGAAGTGCTATTGAACTATGTAAAGTATACGGTAATCTACGCGAACGAAGTCGCGGGCACAGCTAGTCTATTATATTTACGTTGCTAGGTAGGTAATGGTTTTGTTCTTGAATATAGTTTAGGAAGTAATTTTGTAAAAATAGGACTGAAAAATAAAAGCAAAATATGTAAGTATTGTCTGCGTTATTTATTTATCCATACTAATATTTATAAATGCAAAAGTTCTGTCTTTCTTTCGGAATATTCTTTCTGTCTGTCTATCTCTGTACAAAAAATTAAATTATAATCAAATAAACAGCTTAAGTATTAATTTATTTATATTCTCGTCTCTTGACCATCTAGCCATCCTGCTTCAGAGTTGAAGTAGTTTTTAAATAATTCTCTGGTCATGAAAGCTTCGTTTGTGGCATTTCCACCCTGTAAAGGAAGATGGCGAAGTATATCTCCACTTTCATTTGCCACTTCTTTAATTCTGATTTCATGTAAATATGTATCATTGTCATGTTTCTTTATAAAATTATGTAGGATTAATGTTAAAAGAATCATATGGTCTACATTTTCTGGCTTAGCTTGAATTGTTCTAAAATATATCCGAAATTTTTGAGCAAGTAATCCAAAGGCATTTTCTACGATTCTTCTGGCTCGCGATAATCGATAATTAAATATCCTTTTAGACACATCTAAATTTCGTCCTGGATAAGGTCGCATCATATAGGGTTTTAATGGGAATGCCTCATCTGCGACAATTACATAGTTAGTTGGTGTATCTGTGCCTGGTAATGGTGCAGCTGTTGGTACAGATAAAGTACCTCGTTCCAATGCCTTGAATAAATTGCTATTGGCAAATATGCCACCATCACTGTTCTTACCATATGAACCCACACTGACAGCAATAAAATTGTAATTAGCGTCTACAAGTGCTAACAAGACGATTGAATAGGTTTTCTTGTAGTTAAAGTACATGGAGCCGCTATTGGCAGGGGCCTGTATAGTAACGTGTTTTCCATCTATTGCTCCCAAACAATTAGGAAAATTCCAGTTAGTATAAAAGTTATTAGCAATGGATAGCCATATTTCTGTTGTTGGTCTTGGTAACATTTCTTCCATCAAAGTCTCCACTATTATTTTGCAGGTTTCATTAACAATTTCATGTACTGTGGTGTGTCCTAAACGGAAACTGAATGATATTGTTTTAAATGTGTCCCCTGTTGTCAAAAATCTGAAATAGAATAAATATATATATCAGGGTTAATATAAAATTATAATTTACAGGATAATTTTTATAAGAATACATTAGTATTTTAATTTAATACATTATGTTATATAGATTATTGTGATATTTTAGTATGAATGAAACGGGTATTGTTGTTTCAGGTCAAATATGTAAAGCAAGATGGTCGAATATAAGGGACAACTTTAGAAAGAGTCTTCAAAAGAATGTTACTAAAAGTGGTCAAGGTCGCAAGTCAATAAAGCCATATAAATACCATGAGCAACTAAATTTTTTGCTAAAATTTTTTGAGGACAGAAGTAACATTGAAAATGTCAATGATGATGATGATAGAACACAAAATGATGAATCTAATACTCCGGAACCTCCACTGCCGACTCAAGTCACGTCGCCCGCTTCTGAATCCCATTCGCTAACATATTCGCCGACTCCATCACCAGCTTCTCAACATTCTCAAGCTTCAGCAAGAAGTCGTAGTGGATATAAAGGACGCAAGGAGAATAAAGATTCTGCACCAACAGCTTCATCAGTAGTTATGGATTATTTGATTTGCCAAAATGAGCATCTGGTTGACATGTTTTTGGCCTCTCTTGCTCCAACATTAAAATAACTGCATCTTTGTGATTTATTTGATGCTAAATCAGAAATTTTTGCGATTGTACAAAAATATGAATCAAAACTATTGAGAAACAAATTTCCAAGGCTTATGTGTGAATCAAGCACCATTACAAGACAAAATAGGTCTTTGGAAACTGTTGTGGTGGAAGATTTTGGAAGCGCCATTACGGGCCAAGGCGGGTCCAATGTGACTAACATAGAAACTGTTGTGGTGCAAGATCGTGGAAGCGCCAATACGAGCCAAGGCGGATCTAATGTGACTAACTTGGAAACTGTTGTGGCGGAAGATTATGGAAGAGTCATTACGAGCCAAGACGGGTCTAACGCGAACTATGACACTGTTGTGGTGGGCAATAATGTAGATAACATTATACTCGTCAAAGATGCCGATAACAAATACACAGTTCAGGGGATTCAGGAGTACTACAGTTCCTTCAAACAATAATTAACCTATCTAAGTTAATATAAAAAAAATTGATTATAATTTGTTGTTTAATTGACACATACCTCAAACAGACTGCCAGACGTTCCCTTGGTGGTATAGCTTTTCTCCAATGAGTATCTTGTTTTCTTAACTTTTCAGTAAGTTTAGATAAAAGTATGTCGAAACAATGTTTTGACATCCTGAAGTACTCAAAAAATTTTTATTCATCATCTATCAGATGTTTATATAGGGTAGCGAACTCTCCCTCTTCTTCTCTTTTCCTCCACGCGTTATGAACCCATTGCCTTATTCTCTCATAAATTTCTTCGTCTTCATCTAATAATAAGGCAATCGCTGCTAACTGTGATCTTGAATATCGAGGCATGTTACAAGCACGTGAAGCTGCTATAAAGTACTAAAAATCACTGCAGACATCGAATACGGTACTGACATGTATGAATAGCACGTCACGGCACTGTACGGTACGGTACTGTCGGCACTGTGCCGGCACTGTTGTGTGCGGATCGGCCTTTTTCGTGTGTCGGCATGGCGGCACCCCTTTGTCGGCGCGTTTGACTACGCCGACAGACCGCGAGTGAGGCGAACCGCCGGCCAGTCGCACGTGTAAGATGGGAGTGCGAGAGAGCATAGTGGCGTCCTTATCGAATTCATTGATACATCGAACCTGCGCACCGAACGTACTACTACGCAAGCTGCACGGGATGTTTTATTTTACGTTTAAATCAAAATAGTTTTTTGCGATTTTCTCGAAAACTAGCGTATAAAGAAATTCGTTTTTTTAAACGAAAATGTTTCATTTATGTTTTTGTAATTGCCCTTTAAATTTCACCACTTTTTAAAAAGCGACCTTATATAAGTCTCTACTTAAATTGTGTATACGTCCTTTACTTAGGTTACATTCAGTTGCTGTGCCCTGCCGGGTGTACACAATTCTAGTGTTACTTTTAAGTTTCTACTGTGTGTGTACTTGCAAAATAAATATACTTTTTTTTTCTTGTACTCATGCTTGCATAGACATTGTACTTACTACCTAGACTGTGCACCAAAAAAATGTTAAGTAAAATGAAATATATGACTATACTTCTAGGGTAACTATTTCCTTATAAGCGGTAGCCGGCCCAAAACGGTCCTGGCGAGATAGCTTCCGCTGGTAGTGTGTCCTTGTCTAACGTCTTGCCAGCCTAATTAATCATTGGCTTTGGTAGAAATGGTAGATTCTCTTTTTAACTATATTTTTTAAAATTTACCAAACTCATTAACTTCGAAATGTATTTATAATTTCTACTGTACGTGTTAATTAATAATCAAATCGTTATATTTTAAAAATATTTCATTAATACTAATACTTATACTGATAAAGTAGTTCTTAAATGTTTTGGCCTGGTAATACTAAATGTCAAATGGTGGCTTGCTTGCACTGAGCGTTGTTTTGAAACTCGCGCTTTGACTTACGACTTTGTAAATTTTCATATTAACCGGTATGCTTTTCAAGTAAAATCGTGAATTTTATTATTTTGTCTGTCAGGAGGGTGCAACAATGAGTCTTCTTAACCTGGTAGCCGCTTTTCTTTCCACGAATAAGTAAAAACAACAATTATATTCGTTAGGGTAACCATGAATTTTGTTGATCAAAGATGTTTTTTCGTATTTCTTATTAGTTGAAAATCTACCTTTTAGCTAACGTACGTGAGCATGCATGTATTAAACCTAATAGATAATCTTAGTGATTCAAATCTTGTGACGCTTTTTCCACATCTTTCTACTGAACTAATTTCCATAAATTTTTTCGTGTTAAGATCACGTTGTGTATGTGAATAATACACGTGATCGACTGTATATAAATGCAATTAAATTTTTCTGAAAAAAAATGTTTGTCAATTCAATTTCAATTCAATAAATAAACATACAAGAATTTTACTATACGGACTGAAAGTTTTATTAGGTTCTTGTCAATTTAACGGAAGTTCAGATAATACTTATTATACAAAAAGTACTTTCAACTTTTATTAACTCACGTGTACCTACACACTATGTACATGTATATTTTATTTTCTACTTAAATATGCTAGGTGTAGGTAGCGTAGTTACGTAGCCTCAATATATTAGGATACAAACACAATCGTTTTTAACAAGCAATTTATCCCTTGTTTGTTGGTCATGCATGGTCACCTCATTGGAAAGGGACACACTACCGTTGAGAGCCCTCTCGCTCGGACCGGTTCTTGAGTCTCAGTGCACAGTCTAGGTAGTAAGTATAATGTCTTTGTATGCTTTTTTTTTGTAGTCTGTGGTTAGGTTTAAGAAAAAAAAGTCTATGGTTTCTTTTGTGATAGCTAATCTGTGGATTTTGCAGGATTATTTTTCTTGTTGATTATAGAAAGAAAGCCAACTGCCAAGATTTTCCCTTATTTGATCAAACCCAGTAAGGTAGCTGAAAATGTAAGGTATTTATTAATTGGAAACTAGAAATAATAGAGAAGCTACTTTAATGAGCATAGCAGATGACAAACAATTTACAAGAAGTAGCCGGCCGGCCGAATATACTGGCACAATCAACAACAATCCGCATGCAGGAAAGACTACGATTTTATGAAAATGAACTGCTAGCTAGTAGATTGTTTAAGATTTTAAATAGGTATTTATTGATAGTTAAGCGAAAATGTCTGACGCCTGGGAAGAAATTCAAGCTGTAAAAAGCAAAAGGAACAGTTTACGAGAAAAACTTGAGAAACGCAAAAAAGAACGACAGAACATCCTAGGTGCTAACTTAGCGGTTCCAGAGAAGCCTGAAGGATCTCCAGGTGGAAAGGAGCGTAGTGTGTCTAGTCCTGCACCACAGAAAACTGACGGTGAGCACCCAAACGACTTTGTTTTTGCAAAATTCTTTTGTTTGACATCTAGAATACCACTTATTTCGTTCGACGAACGACTCCGAACCACAAAACCAGAGGTTGTGGAATCGATTTGATGCAAGGGCCAATTGTTTGTGAGATGACCAGGAGCATTTGTACAAGTCAAGGATTTTCATAAATGCATCTGAGTATGTTTATCCATTATCCTAGTCGCCATAGCACAAGCATACATTTAGTTTGGGGCCAGATAATTGGAGTTTTTGTGGGACCAATAATTCATTTATTGATTTCAGTGCCAGCTCCGATTGAAAAACCAAAACCTGCAGTGCCATCAGCATCATTAGAAGTTCGTTTATTGCAAGTTCTCTCCGATATGCAGCTCCAGCTTCCAGCCACAGCAAGCGCTTTGTTGCCTGGACTTGGAGATGTTGATGCCGGAATTGTTGCCAGTTTACTTGAAAAGTTTGCCACTCAAAAGTTGATAACGTAAGTCCTTGGTATCATTTTTATAATAATTTAGAGGTTGCCCACGATTTCATCCGAGCTAATTTCGAATTACCCATATAAACTTCCACTACCCTTTTCACCCCCTTATAGGGTTAATTTTAGGCGACTAGATTAATGCATCATATAATACCCTTAAGGTGCCAATGTTTGCAGGATTCGAGAAAGGACAGAAACAACAACTGATGGTGGTATTGAAGTAGTCAGTGCTGAATCTGTTAGACTGGCAGCAGTGCTAGCTGCTCTTATGGAGGAGCAGTCTGCCAGTCACAAACGAAAAGGTAATATTAAAAACAAGATAGTTAAATATTTTCTTATTTAGTTAGCATACTACATCTGCAATGAGACAAATATTATTTTAGCAGGTGATACTGTTGTTGAACAAAGCACTAAACCAAAAGTGGCAAAGGTGACCCCAGATGAAAAGAAAGTAGCCAGGAGTGATACGGATCTTATGGTAAGTTTATTCAACTAGAAGGAGTCAGCTATAGTCCAACAAGATCTTGCACAACTGTCATAGCATCCTGCAAGAGTAACCAATCACATGCAATTGTCAAAGGTAATACTCTTCATCATCACCTGTGCCATGACCCACCATGTCTAGCGCGTCTCGCCCTCCCGCACCTCTGGCGACCGCAGGAAAGTTGCGGACAAATTTGATGGACTATAACAGTGACAATTTTTATAGCATTTTTATGTTTTGGCTCAGTGCAAAGTGAATTATAAATGTGTTTTTTACAGTCTTTACTAGCAATGCCATCCAGTAGAGAAAAAGCAGTGAAAAGAGTGGGTGAAGAAATAATGGATCTATTGAGTAAACCAACTGCTAAGGAGAAGTCACTTGCCGATAAATTTAAGAGCCAAGGAGGTATTTAAATATTCATAATGTTTCTTTGTGTTCACTTTTGCAGAAAGTTTACAAAGCAAAAAGGCATGTTCTAAGAAATTCCAGTTATACATGTAATGAACAGCTATATTTATTTTATTTACATATGCCTGAAAACATAATCCAATATTTAAAACAATCTTAGCTATTTACATATTAATAATAAAACAGTTATATATTGATTTCTTCTTCTTTTCTTATATGGCGAGTGAACATAAGTCTACCAGGTCGGGTATACTGTTCCGCCAAAGTCACTTGTGAAACATTGACACGTCAAGGGATTTATCAATATAGTATCTTAACAATTTCTCTGACAGTATTCCTGTCACAATAGAACTTTACTGTCACAAATTGTGTCTGTGTACAGTTTACTGAAAGTGTTAGGCACACTATCCTATTTGTGGCATCCTAAATAGGATCCAACTAATAAGGAAGGATCGTAACTAGAAAGGAACCAATCTGATTCTAAGTAGGCTACAATCTTCTTCTTCTTTTCTTTTATAGTGAGTGAACATAAGTCTACCAGGTCGGGTATACTGTTCCGCCAAGGTCACGTGTGAAACATTGACACGTCAAGGGATTTTACAAAAAGTTTTAAATTTTTATATTAAACTAAGACTGACACTTTAAGCAAAATTAACCACCTAAAACAAAAAAGACAACACAATTAAGTAAACACAACACAGTTAAAAGCTAAAATACAACATGCAGATGGAGAAGGAATGAGGTAAGGAAAGGTGGAAGAAAAGGTATGGTGACAAACAAAGATGAAGTAGAAGGTTCATTTTTGTTTGTCACAGGGAGAGAACTGCTCTACATTATGCTATGAAAGATTATTTATAGGTTAATATTTTTGGATGTTATAAAATTTGAAAGGGATTTTAGAAGCGAGGGAGTTAAATTCTGTAAAACACATTTAATATTAGTTGGAAAAGGGAAGCTTTTAGGAAGGTAGTCATAGAAAGAAGCACTAGTAACAGGACAATTGAAGAAAATGTGATTGGTCGATCCTTCGTCCAAGCCACACTCACAGATAGAATTATCCCTAATTCGAAGCTTCGCCAAGTGTACAGGAGTACAGGAATGGCCGATTCGAAGCCTGCAAATAATGAGACGACTTTTTTGGGAATATTAGTGTGATGGAAGAACCATGATCTCGGAGGAATTGTCTGCTGTATATCGGCATAGTACTTTCCAACAGATCTTTTCGTGTTGTTCCAATGAGTGTTCCACGATTCATATAAGTGCATTCAGGGTAACGTTGAGGCATCATGAGAATATAATTTATAATGGTCTAACGAGCCGGATGAGACAGCAAACTTAGCGAAGAAGTCAACAGTTTCATTTCCAGCGATTCCCCTGTGACTGGGGATCCAGGTCAATACAATATTAATACCCATTGTTTTACATTAAAAAAGAGCTTCTCTGATCTTAAGGATGGTAGGGAACTTAGTTTTAGATTTGAAAGGGTTGGCCAAAATTGCTTGAAGACAGCTTAGAGAATCTGTGAAGATTATGGATTTGTTTAAAGAATGGGATCTTACATATAGGATCGCTTCTAATATGGCGATAGATTCACCCGTAAAGACTGTAGAGACTGGAGGGCATTTAAAATTTAAGGCTATTTTGTACGCTAGAAGCCACACAGTAGCTCCTACAAAATCAGCATCTGAGAATTTGGACGCATCCGTGAAAATATGTGACCATCCTTGCCAATGTTCAGACATAATTGACCGAAATTCTTGGGGGGCAGAGGTGGAATCTTTAGAAATACCAAAGTATAATATTACAGGTGGGTTAAAGATTAAAGATTTAAAGCTGTTTGAGAAATTCTCTAATTTCTTCCCTTAAATCCTCTGATTTAAGGGAAGTTTCTCAATAGGGGTTGGGAGACGGTTGAACTTTTGAAAACTTAGGATGATACATGGGATATTTCGAGTAGATTCAGAGGGATTGCTTAAAGAGGACAGAAGCTCTATTCTAGTCAAATGAGGGTGGGAGGGATTTTGTGCAACTTTTAGATAAAAACGATCACAGAGATATTGTCTACGGAGAAAGAGAGGGGGATCAACACTTTCGATCTGCAGAGCGTTAATAGGAGAAGATTTCATGGCTCCTAAAATTATTCGTAAGCATTTTGATTGGATTTTAGTTAGCTTTTCCAGAGCAGATTTGTTACCAGGATCTAAGAGAAACGAGGCGTAGTCGAAGTGGCTGCGTATAATCGCGTTGTACAGCAATTTCTGCGAGTAGGGATGAGCTCCCAAACGTACCCCAAAAAGGGCGCGCAACACGTTGACTCCCCTCTCTGCTTTTTGGCTGATATAATTAAAGTGAGAAGTACCAGTCAACCGAGAATCAAAAATGAGGCCTAAAAATTTAACTTTATTGGAGCAAGGGATAGTCTCCATTATATGTGATTTGCATTTCTGGTATTGCACGTTTAAGGGTGAATATTACGGAGCAGCATTTAGGGACAGATATTGAAAGGCCATGATTTGACAGCCAGTCGCCGAGATATTTAAGAGCGGAGTTTAGCCGGGATGACGCTTGAGATAAAGATTTTGAAGAAAAATAGAGAGCAATGTCATCCGCGTACTGAAGGATGTTGCAAAAGGAGTTAACTGTACTGTCGAGGTCGAAAGTGTAGATGTTATAAAGTAAAGGGCTAATTACAGATCCTTGGGGCAAACCTTTCCAGACGAGTCTCGGAGGGAGGATAGAATTTTGATGTCTAACTGTGATGGACCTAGACATCAGTGTGTTAGAGATGAGGCGTACCAGCTTCTCTGGAACACTCAGATGGAGCAATTTTTGCCTGAGCACAGGAAGATGGACGTTGTCATACGCCGAGGAAACATCAAGGAAGACGCCGACTAAATACTCCTTGTTTTTAAAGGCCAGCCTAATATCGGTAGTGAGAACGCTTAGACTGTCCAAAGTACTTAACCCCTTACGGAAGCCAAATTGACTTTTGGCTAGAATGCCACGAGATTCGACGAACCATTGAAGCCTATTCCTAATCATGTGCTCCATTACTTTTAAAAAAACAGAAGAAAGTGCGATTGGGCGGTAAGAATTATGGTCGAGGGGGTCTTTTCCTGGTTTGAGGATTGGAATAACCAGCTGCTGCTTCCAGTCATCCGGGATATTGCCCTGGTCAAAGAACATATTAATAAGATTGAGGAAATAATGTTTAGCTTTATCAGGAGATCTACATAAAAAAGAATAAGGGGCGCCAT
This sequence comes from Pyrausta nigrata, assembly GCA_949316185.1. Taxonomy (NCBI): domain Eukaryota; kingdom Metazoa; phylum Arthropoda; class Insecta; order Lepidoptera; family Crambidae; genus Pyrausta; species Pyrausta nigrata. The sequence goes on along the minus strand of OX438958.1, from coordinate 6,527,400 downwards.
CAATCCCAGGGAAGGAGTCAGTCAGACCATGAAGGGCTAACTGAAGCTCATCGAACGAAAAAGGTTTATCTAAACTACCACAAAATGAAGAACAAGGGGAGTTGGAGGGAAAACTGTCAAACGAAGGAGCAAAAGGAGGGGCGAGTTTATCAACGAAATCATTTAGCCAGGAAGAAGGGTTATTGGAGGTAGCATAAGGACAGTCAAGATAGTGGCGGAATCTTCTAATTTGCTTCCACACCAAGGAGGAGGGAGTTCTGGGGGACATTGACTCACAGAATTTAATCCAGCCTGTTCTTTTTTTTTAGCCAGGGACTTTCTTGTTTGGGCCGATACTCGCGGGGATTTTCAGATTCAGTACCAGGAAGCGATAAAAGGATAGGGAAATGGTCACTACCAAATGTGCTGCTTAGAGCACACCAGGAGATCAGAGGGGCTAAATTAGGAGATACGATTGATAAATCCACAGCCGAAGCTGGGTTCTGAGAAGAACTCTTTTAGTAGGACTGCCGTCGTTTAGGATACACAGATTAAGATCATCCAAAAGATCCGCGAGCAATGACCCTGAAGAATCAGTAGAATGGCATCCCCAAGAAGTGTGGTGAGCGTTCAGGTCGCCCATAACAAGAACCGGAGGAGTGAGGGAAGAAAAAATGGAGCTAAGTTCATTAAGGGAAGAAGAATTAGGATGAGGGATATACAGAAAGGAAGGAAATGTCATATGCACACACTGCCACGACATTGATGTCTTGACTGTGGGGGGGGAGAGGGATCTGGGAAAAAGTCAGGGAGCGCTTTATAAGTAAGGCGCTTCCTGCATATCCATCATCTCTGTCATCTCGGAGACACGAATAGCCCGTCACACGAAAACGTGATTCAGGCACCAACCATGACTCCGAGATGGCAAAGATAGATGGGCCATATTTATTTATATAGTGAAATAAAGCATGTTTTTTGTGTCTAATGCTTTGGCAGTTCCACTGAACTACCGTGGGATTCATTATAACTATTACTTAAGGGGAATTGAGAGAGCTGGGAAAGTTTATGGGCAACGTTGGACAGTATGGAATCTCCTTTACCGGAGACTATGCGAGTGATTAAGGAGAGAATAAATTCTAGGAGGAAGTCGCTGTCGACAGAGGGAGGAGAGGGAGGAGAAGATGGGTTCAAGGCGCAACCGTTTGGGAGAGAAGAGGCACAGTCGCGAGTAATCGCCTGATGCGCCTGCTTGTCGTATCTCTTTCCCAAAGGAGCCCGAGGGCGAGGAGCGGGTTTAGAGACTGCTTTTTTATAAGAGACCGAGGATGGGGGCTGGGTAGGTTGCGAATGGAGTAATGTCGACGAGCCGGAGAGTGAGGCCGGAGTTCTGGTCATATCGGCATAAGACCTACGGACTGGAGGATAGAGTGTAGATGCCTGTTCATATGAAATGTTGCCTTGGGACATGGACATCTTAATTAGTTTCTGCCGAGCATGCTCAGGGCAGGACTTGTTCAAAGCAAGATGTGAGCCAGAGCAAAGAAGACAAGAGCTCATGTTTTCCTGGACGTTACATTGGTCTCCGGAGTGAGGTTGAGCACAGCGGAAACATCTTGGCTTTGAGCGACATTGAGCTTTGACGTGGCCAAAGCGGCAACAGTTCAGGCATTGGATAGTAGGTAGTTGGTAGGTCTCAATAGAGGTGTGAAAGCAGTAAACCCTCTTAGGAATAACCTGGCCCTGGAAGGTGACCACTATTGATTGAGTAGGGACCCCGATGTTTGATTATCCGATACTACTTTTCTGTTCAAGCGCCTAGCTTTAAGGAGGATGCCGCACCCTGCGGGAACAGTTAAAGAATCCGCTAGTTCTGCCACTGTCCAATCGGAAGGTATCCCTCTGATTAGACCCATTCGGGTAACATTGTATGTTGGTATTGAAGCAACATATTTGTGGAGGGTCAAAAGTTCATTTGAGATAAAACTGTTTGCTGCAGAGGCTGAGGCAAATTCTACCGAGATTCTATTGCGGACAATTTTCTTGACGCCATCAAGGATAACTTGTTGGAATTTATTTTGGACCAGGAATTTACCGAATCTGATCGGTTGAAGTGATCTCGGTGCTGAGGGATCAGAGTCAATAAGACCTACATGCACGATGAATGGCCCTTTATCTTTGTCGCTGTATGCTTTAGGAGCGATCACCAAAGACGGGTGAATGTACGTTTGTTGAGTGTTAGGAGGGGAGGTCGGAAGTTCAGTGTTCATCCTCTTAGGAGGTTCGGGGCCGTCGGCGTTTATTAGTCGTTGTTTGAGAAAACAACGGAGGCGACAACGAATCAACTACGGGGGATGAATCCATCGGAGATGCGGCTCGATCCGGAGGATCGGGCGGGTCAGGAGGAAGAGGATCCATTAGTTAGGTGTACTTACCAGGAAACACAAAAACTACACTACTTAACGTTTACACAAATGGTAACGGAGCTTAAAAGCAAAAAACAAGGAGATAAACAAAGTCCAAATAGCTATTAATCACTCAGGAATCCCGATAACACGTGCGCCTGCAAACACTCGCGCGACGGACCTCCTAGGCTACAATACGAGAGCCACAAATAGGAAAGAGACATAACTGCACTTTATGTGACAGTGACGCCTATAAGCGTTAAGAAAAAAAAAATTTTTTTTTCTTTCTATTGTGTCTGGGATACTGTCAGCGAATGTAAGATTCTATTTTCTATTTCTAGAGAATGCTACAAATAGGATAGTGTAATAAGTGCTTAATACCAATCCGTGCCTCAAACTTTCGATATCAGGTGCGCAAGTGATGGAGTTCTGCCCTCACGGCACTCGCGCGGAGTGCGCTCGCGCACTCTCGCTACAAAAGGAGGAGCCGCAAGGATCGTGCAAGAAGCTACACTTCAAGAAGATCATTCAGAGCCACACAGACGAGTCGCTTGGTGACTGCTCGTTCTTGAACACGTGCTTCCATATGGATAGCTGCAAGTAAGTGGGAATTATTTATTTGTTAGGTTGAAGCTAATAGTTGAACTCATTAAAACACAATTTTACGGATCACTCCGCAATTTCGGTATTACACTTCAAGTAGATCATTCATAGCGAAGGGTCGTAGGTTCGAGTGGAGTCCATCTGAAGGCAGTGGATGAATTTAGTGCAATATTTGCTCTCGCAAAATCTGAAGAAATTGCTTTTAATTATAAAATAATTTATTTTCATTCAATTATAAAAGATTTTTCATTCGATTTTCATCTACCTAGTACCACAGAATAAGTACTAGTACTTCGTACAGAAGTATGACTCAGCAATCGTATTCAAAGAAATGTCTACTCAATGTCGTCAAGAATATGGCGTAATTTAGTTCGCCTAAGAGTCAAGCACATTTTCGTGTAGACACCTAAAAAAATCCATTGCAAGATAATTTCATACTTATTGTTATGGAATATGATTCATAATACACTAAACCTATTCAGTGACGTAATATCACGCGACGCGATAGGGTTGACTGCTACGAGAAGCTTCTAACGCCATCTAGCGCCTCTTTCTAGTACTTTATTCATTCTCCTCCAGCCAGCAACGTAGCCGCGCGGCCGCCGGTGAATAAAACGCGCGAGCGTGTCGCTGGCCGGTAGCGACACGCAACTTTTTTTAGCCCCTATGTAAGGGTCTCCGCGCGTAGGTACGTTTTTGCTACCTACGCGGGGAGATACACAGGCCTGCTAGTACCTACAGAGTGATTTCTAAGAAAGGTATAGATAGGTAGGTGTTTAAATCATTTTTGTTATGCCATTTTTAGTGGATCAACTGCAATGGAGCGAGCGAATGGTGCAGCTTACTTCCTATCGAATGCCGCCACGCCAATACACGCCACGTGGCAGCACGTCAGGTTACCTGTGTGAACTAGGAAAACTGCTTTTATTACGTAGGAAATAGAGGCGGACTCTAGTTCAAAGTGAGGTAACTGACGTGCGGCCGTGTGTAAGCAATGACAATTAAACTGAAAAAGATTTCATTACAAATGCAGCCCCTCTGCAGTGGACCTTACTTCTAAAATATATTTTTTTAGGCTCCATTTTATAGAAAATAAAATGTTTCTATCATTTCTTTTACCATTGTCCACAGGTATGTGCACTATCAAGTTGACAATACCGACCCAAACGCAAATTGCAACAAAATTACAACGGAACCGTCGCAAAAGACTTCACAAAATGGTAATATGTTTGTATATTTTTATCTGTTTTATTAGGGTTCCGTACCCAAAGGGAAAAACCGGACCCTATTACTAAGCCTCCGCTGTCTGTCTGTCACCAGACTGTATCTTATGAACCGTAAAAGCTAGCTACCGTAGCAGCTAACAGTTGAAATTTTTACAGATGATGTATTTCTGTTGCCGCTAAAACAACAAATAATAAAAACAATAAAATATTTTTCAAGGGGCTCCCATACAAATGTTATTTTTTTACCGATTACTAAAAAAAACATAATATAGACAGTGAGCTGATACCTTTGTTATTTTCAGGTACTACATTAGTTACAAAACCAGATGGCGTGCTGACGTTGACGTCGCCGCAGTGGCTTCAGTGTGACCTTCGGTATTTGGATATGACATTCTTAGGTAAGTTTAATACCTCTATCCAAAGTACTGGAGTAAGGCTATGGTCTCCTAAAAACGCCGCGCATAGCTTTATTTTACCCGTAATATCGGATTTTTTAATCCTAGTTCGAGGTAAGTATGTTGATCACAAATAATTATGACTTCAAAAAAATACATAAACAATGAAAGAAAAAAAAGTTCTGAATACATAAAAGTTTTTTTAAGTGCCGGAGTAAGGCTATGGTCTCATATAAACGCCGCGCAGTTTTATTTTTTAGTATTTTTTTTAAACCGTAATATCAGGTATTGTAACCTAGTTTGAGGTACGTTCCAACGCGTATTTTGTTCACAAATGTTTATGACTTCAAAAAACTACATTATACAATGAAAGAACAAAAAAAGTTACGAATACTTAAAAGTATTTTTTTAAATTATAAAGTATACAAATTTTCATATCTCCCAAACTTAAGTTAGGGCCAAGTAAGGTTCAATAATTAAAAATGGCCTCTGTAACGGATCTGAATAAGATAGATATAAATAGATCTAAAATCTTTACTTTCAGCTCCGTACTATGAGAGATAAATAAACACCTAACGATAAAAACGAAAGAAATATATAATAATCATTCGTCAATCTTAGGTACAGCTTCATTTTACTCAAGTATGTATGGATTTATTACTATTATGTTTATGTAAGTTTATTGTTTTAAAATAAACATATAGTTTTATTTAAGTTTATCTATCCGTGTGTTGTTCTTTTTACGCCGCCACGACTATTTCTGCCCCGCCCAATGGTTTACTGGTAGAGAATATCCTAAGACATTAAGTCTGCCATTTGTACTTCGTTGTTTGTAAAATAAATAATAAATAATAAAATAATCAATAAAAAAAACGTCGGCAACAATCTCCTCTATATGTGAATTCGCTAATGCGGGTTCAGTACCTGTCACCCAGATAGCTTCAGATCACTGGCATCCTAATCACCGCGCAGTCGTTCCTCAGGCAAGTTCGCCGTCATAATGGCGGACCCGCCGTGGGACATCCACATGGAGTTGCCATACGGGACCATGTCGGACGACGAGATGCGTTGCCTCGGCGTGCCGCAGCTACAGGACAGCGGGCTTATCTTCCTCTGGGTCACCGGCAGGTAAGAGATAAAACTTTGGATTTAACAAACTTTCAATCCCTGTTTTTACCCTCTAAAAGGATTATTTTGAGTTTAAAACGAACTATTCTACGTCCTTCCTAGGGTTATAAACTAACTCGACAGACTACACCAAACTTCTAAATCTGTGGTACTTTTTTACCCCCTTAATGGGTGATTGCTGAAATAGAAACTATCCTACATTGTTTCTAGGGTCTTAAACTATCTCCACACCAAATTTCATCTGAACCGGTTTTAAGCGTAAAGAGTTAACAAACAGTGTGCTACATAGGATATGCTAGCAACGCTTTATTTGAGTCACCGGGAGGTAGCGCTTCGTAGAAGATGCTATCAAAACCCTCAGAACGTTCTAGAGTAATATCAATATAATTCCTGAACATAGGCATCCAGTGCGCTGCTGTAACCTCTATAGTTGTGTTAAATCAACACAAGACACGTAGGCATGTTCTCGGTGATATTGGCGGAAGCCGTGGAATATCCACATGAAGCTACCGTACGGAACCATGTCGGACGACAAGATGCGTTGCCTCAGCATGCCGCAGCTACAGAACAGCGGGCTTATCTTCCTCTGGGTCACCGGCAGGTAGGAGACTAGCGGTTCTCGGAGACTGCCTGCATGAATGTCTTGCCCATGCAAATTTACACCACCTTTTTTACCTCCTAAAAGGATGATTTTTGAGATAAAAACTATTTCACGTCTTTCCTAGGGTTTGAAACTATTTTGACACCAAACTTCTAAATCGGGAGTTCTTTTGTAATCCTTAAGAGGGTAATCTATACTAATATTATAAAGAGGAAAGATTTGTTTGTTTGTTTGTTTATTTGCATCGAATAGGCTCCGAAACTACTGGACCGAATTAAATTAAATTTAATAGAGACAGCACAGAGATAGTTTGAGACACTGGGAAGGACATAGGCTACTTTTTTTCGCGATAAAAAATCATCAGGGGGGTGAAATGGTGGATGAAAATTTGTATGGAAAATTCGACTTTTGGCGCGGGCGAAGTCGCGGGGAACTGCTAGTTTCTGAGATAAAACTATTTCATGTACTTCCTAGGGTCTTGAACTATCTCCACACCAAATTTCATCTGAATCGGTACAGCGGTTTAAGCGTAAAGAGGTAACAAACAGTGTCCTTCATAGGAGATGCTAGCAACGCTTCCTTTGAGCCACCGGTAGGTAGCGCTTCGTAGAAGATGCCGAGATGAAGACAGTTGGTGGTGCTAGCAACACACATGAGCATTCAAAAGTAGTTGTAATACCATCATCATCATAATATAACTGATCAGGTTCCCCTGTTAACAGGGTCACGAAGGTCAGATGGCAGTCGCCCCACTGTAATTACCTGAACTGCCACATCCTGGATCATGGTCCAAAGCAGACCCTGGGCCCTCGCGTGCGAGTGCACAATTGGAATAACGCTAGGATGATAATGATCAGTCAGCATCATTATCAGCTGCAGGACATCCACTGCTTAACGAAGGCTTCCCCCAAAGATTTCCTAAGGCTGTTTAAATAATAAATAAATTGTGCCAACAAACACACCAATTACCTAGCTTCAAACTAAGCGTGAGCGTGAGCTATGGTTTTTAGGATAATGGATAGACATACTTAACATACGTTTATAAACATCCATGACTTTGGTATAAATGCTCGTGTTTATCACACAAACATTTGCTTCTTGCGGAATTTGAACCCGCAACCTTTGGTTTTGTAATCCGGAGTGCGAACCACTACACCAACCAAGACGGTCATCTAATAAGCAGGATAGTACGGATTTAGCCTTGTCTTATTCGCCATCAGAGCCATGGAGCTGGGCAGGGAGTGCCTCAAGCTGTGGGGCTACGAACGGGTGGATGAACTGATCTGGGTGAAGACCAACCAGCTGCAGAGGATCATACGCACCGGCCGCACGGGGCATTGGCTGAACCATGGCAAGGAACACTGTCTGGTTAGTGCCTGATATTTTAAGATTTCATTCAATCGTTTATTTAGTTACTAGCTGTTGCCCGCGACTTCGCCCGCGTAAACTACTATTTCTGTATCCTACAGGAACTGTGTTTTTTTTTCGGGATAAAAAGTAGCCTTTGTTATTCTAGACTATAATCTATCTCTGTGCCAAATTTCATCCATATCCGTTCAGTAGTTTTTGCGTGAAGAAGTAACAAACATACACACTCACAAACTTTCGCTTTTATAATATTAGTGGGATAAATATACAGTTACAATGAAGCAAATTGTATAAATACAAATTATATGGTAACATTCTTAAATATTGTGGGTTGAATGACCTAAAAACTATGCACATTACAAATAGTACCTGGGCGACTACTATAAAAAACCTTTATAATTCGTAAGTCTTGTTAAAAAAACAAAAACTTGAATAAATACACAAAAAAAGGAAAACGACGATTCTTCGATACTTCAGTCCGACGTCTTACGCATCACACGATGACGCCCATGGTCATCGGGACGAAATTAGCGATCTAATTTCTAACGAAAACAGCATGAAAACTTTTATACACGCGTTTTCCCAAACATACGTCTAATCTAGATGGATTTTTCAACCCCGATAACCCCTACATACCAAATTTTAGCGAGATGTTTAGAACCGTCTCCTAGATAACAAATTAAATAAATAAACATTAAAATAAATTTACATTTACAAGAAAAACTATGGCTAGAACACATCATACGTGCAAATCAGATGTAATAACTATATTATTCCGTTTATTTGTAGCCTGCTTACAGACAGGCAAATATTTATAAAATAAATATAATCTGTTAAAATTCAAATAAATTTGGTTGTTATTATTTTTGTGTAAACGCCAAATACGAGTTTGCATTTACAATAAAAGAACAAGAATGCTCTGTGCTTTCATTCGTTTGGTCTTATTGCACCTTTAGGCAGGCAACATAGTTTGTATAATCACTCTGAAACTTCCGCATTGCATTATTAAATAAAATACCTTTAACACATTGAGCGCCCTGGTGCTCACCGGTGACCCCCAAACAATACAATTCTATTGTGTCTAGTTCCGCGGCAGTCAAAGGCTTAAACGGTATTACATCACCTTTAACTTACCTGACGTTTCGAGCGGGTGGCACCGATCGTGGAAAAACTGGGATATCTTCACTTCGTTTGTGTGGTAGATTCATTGGACTCGATTCCAATGTGCCCTATCTAAGATTAAATTTAAGTTCAGTCTCTCTCTTTCTCTGTCAAACAAACGAAAAGGGACAGACTACAGTAATTTAGAAACGTCAAATTAAGTGATGCGATTTCTTACGTATTTTTACAACTTTAGTCGTCATCGAATGACATCCGTACTAAATTGTCTATGGATTCTCTTATTTTCTTAGCAACTGAGGCCTTACTCCGGTTGACGATTTCTTGGTTCGTGATGCGTTCCGACAGACTGCGGAGTGCCCGCCCTGGCACATGTAAGGTGTGAACGGGAGAGAACTTAGTCTCTCATAGAGGCGTCCTTATTGAATTCATTGATACATCGAACGTTTATATTGCATTTACGCGAGCGATAATTCCTCATTCACGGGGTGTTTTATTTTACTTTTTAATCAAAGTCGTTTTTGGCGATTATCTCGAAAACTAGCGTTCTAAAAATATGGTTGTATTATTTAAAACGAATTAATTTAAGATGTTGTATTTGTCTCTTAAATCTCGTCTGTCTTTTGGAGGTGACCTTATATATTAATTTTACTAGGTATTTATATATTTATTTTTAGGGAGTTAGTGTTTCTTTTTCACTGTACAAGAGATGACCAAATTTGAAACGACGCCCTTGAATTTCTTACGCAGGTGGGTATGAAGGGCAACCCGGAGAACTTGAACCGGGGTCTGGACTGTGACGTCATCGTGGCCGAGGTGCGCGCCACATCGCACAAACCTGACGAAATATACGGGATCATTGGTGAGTGGAACACAGGGTGTATCAAAAAGAGCGTGCCAGACGCTCTAGATTTTTAAATAAAAATAACATGGCTCTAATAAAATTTGAGACTTTAAAGTGGCATTGTCTCCAAAACTATGCCATTTTTACTAGAGTCACGTTATTTTTATTTAAAAGGTCTTTAGGGCCGATTGATAGCTGCTTTTGCCTCCTGCTATCACCCTGCCGTTTGTATATTTATCGGCTAAGCTATCTTTAGTATAAGTCTGGCGTGGCTTTTTGGACAAAAAGTGTCATTATTTCTTCTCGGAGTACTTCAGCAAGTTCTTATTATGTCCTCCTAGCCGAATTTCGACTACAGTAACCAAACTTTACAGAGATTAGCCGACTGCGCGGGAGATATTATAGTGCACAAGTGCACTCTCCGTTCCTTCACTCTCATAATTCGGTGAGACGGCAATCCGACATAACCGTAGGGAGATCAGGCGCAGGACCAACGGCTTAACATAATTCCGAGGCACGGGAGTGTTAACACCACCAACTTCCTGACTTCGGAGCGGTTTCTGAGTTATTTCAAGACAGAAAAACCCGACACTTTCGGCTTGACCCGGGACCTCGTTGATAGTACTCAGCGTGCTGACAACTAAACCAACGAGGCAGTCAAGTCAGCAAGTTTTATTGCTAGACTCAAATTACCAATTATGTGTTTGTAAACAGAACGACTCAGTCCCGGAACAAGGAAAATCGAGCTCTTCGGAAGACCACATAATGTCCAACCGAACTGGTATGTTTATTATATGATTAATCAATTTCTTTGCGAGTATTTTGAAAATAAATTTTGCACTTATTTCAAATTGAAACATTAATTTGCTTCGTAAGACTATATTAAATCATGCGCTACACGTAACAAGAACAACGTTTATAAGAGTTGTGAAAAAAATTGGTGTATTTTTTTACTTCCAACATATGCGAAAATTATTCATCTATGCTATGCTTCTGTATTTTCAATCCGGGTGAATGCTCTCCCAACTGAGCTATCGAGGACGTTAGTCTCTCGACAAATTTTTAAAGTGCTTGTTGAGGCATTGTTTAATACCTTTCTAAGTACACTAAATCCATAAAAAATCATTTGCTAACTTTAACTTGCTCACCAAAAATTATGTATAACAATATTTTCAAAAAATACCATACAAAATATCTCAATCATCCCAGGATAACTCTTGGGAATCAAGTGGACGGTGTCCGATTGGTAGAGCCGGAGTTGATCGCCGCGTTCAAGAAGCGGTACCCCGATGGCAACTGCATGGCGCCACCACCTCCCGACCCTGGGCTACCGTAGCTGTCACCAGAACTGGCCTTGTCAGTCGCTAACGGAGAGGTTGGTGAGGCAATGTAAACCTTATTAAAAGCTGTCTAGGTTTAAACCAGGGTATCATTCAACGAAACCTGAATGTTATTGGCAAGCCATTGTTGTGACGTACTTTTTTAATTGTTGGGATATTTCAGTCTTGTTAAAATTGTTATCTATTTAAAACCTTCTCCAAGTAAATAGTGGTTTAAGAATAGAACGCCACCTACTTTACGAGTAGCCTCCTCTCTGATAGCGAATGATGGGTCTTATTATCCTAGTTTTTCATTTGATATTCGCGTACAAGCTGTACATTACGTATTATTATTTTCGTACATATATATAAATAAGTTTTGTTGGTTGTAAGCATATGCTTACATAACATTTTGTTGTGTGATAGTACTTAGAATTGTAAATAGCCAAAATTGTATGTTGAATAATCAATTAAGTGATAATAATTGAGTGGAAAATCGTAGTAGTACCTAAGTTCTGCATTGGACATTGAATATTCCGATGGATATTTACCCATAACATTTTGTTGTGTGATAGTACTTAGAATTGTAAATAGCCCAAATTGTATGTTGAATAATCAATTAAGTGATAATAATTGAGTGGAAAATCGTAGTAGTACCTAAGTTCTGCATTGGACTTGAATATTCCGATGGATATTTACCCAAAAGGAGTTGTCCAAAAGTGGTTTTTTATTTGTCAATATTTTTAACCAGAATATATTTAATATTAGTGGAAGAGTTCCCAAATACTATACTTACTATATTTTCTGTACAAATAATAAAAAATTTAAGGCCTCCGATTTAGACAAAAAATAAAATAAATTATTCTACTGTTTAACTAGACATAAACCGCACCATTGGCTATAACACAGCATGAAAAAATAAGTAATTTGTCATCAAAATTGACATTGACAGTGGTCGTCAGTTTGTTTTTCTTTGGCTTGCAAGACTTGTGCGTGCATTGCTACTTCGTAAAAGTTATGTCACACAGATAACACATAGATTGTGACAGATAGGTAACTTTTTTAGGTAAGTGTTTGTAGACAAAATGCTTCTATTTTCTCAATTTACTATAATTTTTTTTCAAAAGTAGAGACGTTTAAAATGATAATTTATATGGTGTCGTGTTTCATATTTGTGTTACTTAAATAAATTAAGTAGTAGCTTAAATAAAACTTGAATAAATCAAGTTTTATGATGGTTAGTTATACCTTGGAATAAAAAACCAACCTCCATACAAAAAGTGGACAAGTCCTTTAGTATTTTGTGTCTGAAATCGAGTGTAATAGAAGCCACTCAAACGGAAGTACAGCTTTTGTGGCAACGCGCACTCTTGCAGCCCTCTTCGGTGTAAAGAAGGCTGGGTAAATATGCACCTGAATATTCTATTGTCATCATAATTTGGCAAGATTGTAGTCAGCATTGGTCTCGAGATTGTTTCAAACATAGTAGTATGATTCAGCTGAAGCAATATTATTAGGCCTAATAATTATTATATTTTCTACAACGTTCATACCACTTTCGTCTCAACTCTTGCCATTTATGAAATCTATGTAAGATTGTAAACTGTAATGGTTGTGTATTACACTTTTTTTTACAATTGTGACTTTAATTTATCCCACATACTCGTAAAAATTTAAAACATTTGAAGTAAATAGATAGATACAACTTTCGAATACTAGACTGATTAAATCTGGCCTAGGAAAGTTAAACCTAAATTAAAATACCTTATAATTTAATTTTGCTCAATCACTTTGACACAATTTGAATTTGCAGAAAAATAACAATAATCTCTCCTTGTGTTGTTAAAGTGTCTAAATAAACGGCTTCGCTTTTTTTGGCACGGAATTGAAAAAAAATATGTTTTTCTAAGTCACGATGAGCTGAATTAGTTAAATACGTTAAAACAACTTATTTACGTTAGCCTAATCATTGCACAATGTCATGGTCTTGTTGAAATTTAAAACAATTCTTTATGATATAATAAAAATGATTTGTAGCTCATGATATCTAAGAGCATTTTTTTTTAATACTTGGTGATTTTTACGCATGAAACAATAATTTGTACATGAAAATGATTGTATTGATATTCCGCAGGTCATCAGGTCCTTTTGATATAACCGAATAAATCATCAAGTCTAAAACTTTAAAGCTTTTCGCGCGGCACCCCCTTAAGTCTCGCTGTCGTTGGCTGTTAGTTCTGCAAGTGTTCGACAAAATTATCAAGACTTGCTGCTAGTTCCTTAAGTTTTCAACGAAAAACTTGTTTATTGTCACTTCTGCTACTCCTGAAACAAAATCATTAAGTCGTGTTGGTTGTCAATGGTACTAGATGTGAAAGTGTTCAACATAATTATGAAGATTGTTCGAAAGCGCTGCTAGATTCGAAAGTTATCGACAAAAACAACAATGTTTCGTTGATTGCACGTTCTGCTAGTTCTGGACCTGTTATTTTGTTTCAAAAGCACTACTTTGCTTGTACTAAAACTCTGGAGTATAATCAAGTCCGAGTTTCCATTATCGTAGCATAGAATTGATTATTTAATCAAATTTAGTCCAGGAAATTCGAACCTACCTATAGTGAAAGTTTTGCCAAATTACGTATTTATTGATGCAGAGTAATCAATAAATATGTTCTTTGCTTTAAGATAACAAGACAGTGTCCAAAAATTTAAAAACAAAATTATCAAGTATCTTTGGTTGCTATATTGTTTACTTCTTCCGCTCGTATTCATAACGATAAATCAACTCTTGTGGATTCTCAGCGTTCGCGCTGCTAGTCTGGAAATGTTCAACAAAATTATCTAAAGTTGTTTGCTGTCACTAGTGCTTCTAAAAGTGTTTAAAACTTCTTGTCGGTTGTCTCGCTACTGGGTATGAAGGAAGTCTGGTCTCGTCAATTGTCAACTTTGATAGTCATTGAATTGTCTATAATTCCTTATGCACTGCCTTGCTTTTTTTCTTAACTCTGAACAATACATAACAGGCAGGTTTGATTTTCGTATGCAAGTTTATTGCAGTATTTATTTAGTTGTTAATATTCAATTTTGACCTATTTTAACCTATGTTGTAACATTTACCAAATAACATATTTATTGACGCAGAGCAATCAATAAATATGCTATTTGCTTTGAATAACAATATTTTCGTATTTTAAAAGTGTCCGAAAATTGTAATTATATACCGTTATAGTAAAACTATCACCTTGGTTGTCTGGTTGTCAGCGCTGCTGGTTCTGAACAACAAAATATCACAACTTGTTAGCTGTCACCGCTGCAACTTCTGAAAGCGTTCAACGCTAATTACATAGTCAGGTCATAGGTTCTGTCACATAATAAAAACTTTTGAATTTAGAATGCTGGCCACAAAAAAGTTTATTGAATTCGAATTATGAATTTTTCATGAAAATAAAAATGTGTACTTTTTAGAATTTTCCTCATTTTTAAATATGGAGTGGACACTTAAAGAAGATCGTGTCCGTGACCGTGGCACGAAGACTGGCCCTCCTCCAGTCCAGATTTGAGTCCGTTAGATACAAGATATGGCAACACTTGGAGGAAAAGGCCTGCTCAAAGCCTCATTCTGATTTGGAGTCACTCAAGGCATCCTTGATTAAGGCAGCCGCCGATATTGACATGGATCTCGTTCGTGCTGCGATAGACGACTGGCCGCGCAGATTGAAGGCCTGTATTCAAAATCGCGGGGGTCATTTGGAATAAACTCTATTACCATATAAATCTATGTATAATTAAGTTCATTTTGCTATATAAATGGTTACATAAATAATAAACAGGTCTAAATTATTTCATATTACACATGTGACAGAACTTATGACCTGACTAGGTATATTGTCAAGTCTTGTTTGGTATTAGTGCTGCTGGGTCTAAAAGTATTCTGTCTATAGAGGGTGTGGCGTAAATAGTGGTCCAAAGCAAAGGTGTGGATACACTGTACACTGAAGCACCACATACCAGTATTTAAAAAAAAATTATGTACAGGGTTTTCAAAAAAAAAATTTTTTTTTAATTTTTTTAGAAATCGTTACCTTGCCTTACAAATTTGGTTATAATTTCCAAAAATGACGGTTTTTTTATCCATTTTTTTTATTATTATTGCTGATCACTTGTACTTAGTACTCCATTCGTATTTTTTTTTACAAACTGAATTTAATAAAAAAAATTAAGTTTCTTTCAAAATTCAATACTCACTGCTAGCAAATCGTTTGACTTTCAATGCTTTTGCAAAAAAAATGTACCACACTGTCAGTGCCCATTGTTTAAAAAAAATGCCCATCTTTTGCAGATTCTAAAATGGTGCAACAATAAGTGTTACGACTTACAGGAAAAAAGTTATTGCTTTTCGAAACAAAAAGGAGCCCAATTCAGAAAAACAATTTATTTGAAGTTCAAGGGTTTACAAGGGTTGTAATTTTTTTCTAACCAATCATTTAGTTTTTCTTTAATTTTGGTTATTCAAACGGCGTTTAAAATTTTTAGAACGTGGATCCATAAAAATGTTCTAAGCATTTTCAAAATTACCACGACGACTTGTGTCAGGTTATGAAATTTTTGTGGTAATTTGTCGTCGCGTGGTAATTTTTCCTTTTATTTAAAGTAAAAGGAATGCGACGGGACCTTACAGTTCAATTCGGGGTGTAAGCAGCGCCGGCGCACCAATCAATCATCCGGTGGTACACTTGGATAGTAAAATAACTGCTTCACGCGCTCGCATGTCAGCAGTCGTTTTCTATCAACATGACTCATCATTGTGAAGACTCACGGAACAAGAGCAATAAGCGGAAGCGAGACAGAAACACTCGCTATGAATTTATGACCCTAACCCGACTGAGACGACGGTACTGCTTTTATTGTTTGAGTTGCTGTCTCTTTCCTTTTTAAACTCGACCTTGAATTGAACTGTAAGGTCCCGTCGCATTCCTTTCACTTTAAATGAAAGGAAAAATTACCACGCGACGACAAATTACCACAAAAATTTCATAACCTGACACAAGTCGTCGTGGTAATTTTGAAAATGCTTAGAACATTTTTATGGATCCACGTTCTTAAAATTTTAAACGCCGTTTGAATAACCAAAATTAAAGAAAAACTAAATGATTGGTTAGAAAAAAATTACAACCCTTGTAAACCCTTGAACTTCAAATAAATTGTTTTTCTGAATTGGGCTCCTTTTTGTTTCGAAAAGCAATAACTTTTTTCCTGTATGTCGTAACACTTATTGTTGCACCATTTTAGAATCTGCAAAAGATGGGCATTTTTTTTAAACAATGGGCACTGACAGTATGGTACATTTTTTTTGCACCAAAAGCATTGAAAGTCAAACGATTTGCTAGCAGTGAGTATTGAATTTTGAAAGAAACTTATTTTTTTTTATTAAATTCAGTTTGTAAAAAAAAAAACGAATGGAGTACTAAGTACAAGTGATCAGCAATAATAATAAAAAAAATGGATAAAAAAACCGTCATTTTTGGAAATTATAACCAAATTTGTAAGGCAAGGTAACGATTTCTAAAAAAATTAAAAAAAAATTTTTTTTTTGAAAACCCTGTACATATTTTTTTTTAAATACTGGTATGTGGTGCTTCAGTGTACAGTGTATCCACACCTTTGCTTTGGACCACTATTTACGCCACACCCTGTATAATAAAGTTAATTTATTTTGCCAACTAGGGGCCAAACTATAAATTAGGATTAGTATATGGAAAAAAAAGTTTAATATTAAAAAAACATAATAAGGTACTTGCGGCAAATAAGAGCCACTATTATTTAAAGTTGAATATTCCAAAACGTATGGGAACTATGAATTAAACTAGTATATATCGCTCATCTAGTACTACACAGTCGTAACTGTCATTTTGCAAATTTTACAGGAGGGCGCTTTACAAGTTTTTTTCCTGTTTTATTTCGTTTTATGATTTCATTTCATATTATTTATAACTGAAAACAGGTTATTTCGGATGTTTAAATATATATATATATAGGTAGAGTATAATAACAAAAATATTTAAAAATATCGACTGTAAGTATAAAAAAACCTACATTAAGTGATTTGTGTTGAGATAATGCTTCTTGTAGTGTAGAGAGATGGTTCTATTAAGGTTTAGTGTACGGGGTTTGATTAACACTACTCTTGGTCACACTAACGTTTATTAATTCGTCCACTCGTATGACACAAACAATCGGGAGCGCAATCGCCGTAGTACTAGTCTATATTTAGCATAATGTAACATTTTACTTAATCAGCGGAAATACGATGCAATATGTGTCCCCACATCATTCCTACCCAGTGGCGTGCCTGGGGTATCGCGACAGGGCAAGCCAAGCTACAGCTTCGGCACAATGGTCTTTTTTGATTCTTGAAAATGAGCACTGCTGTTGTTGAAATGAAATTACTTGATTCATACCTCCAATACATTCAGTTCTTTCGGCTTCTGGCGAGTTAATCAAAGCACACTGAAGGCATATTACTACCAGGCAGAATTGTGGAAACATACCAGCAATGACATACCTTCGGTGGCTTTGAAAAAAGCCTTGAGCTGAGTATGAGGAAATAATATAATACACGAGAAAATATACGACATTACAAACAATGGTAAAAAAAAACTGTGTCAGGACATTATAGTTTTGGAAATCAGAAGCAGAAATATTTAAAAAAAACAAGTTTGCTAACCGCAGTTAATTATTTATTTGTTTAAAGATAATTTTAACAAAAACATTTAAATCAGAGGAACAAAATCAACCTACACCTAAACCCGAAATCTAACAGCAAAACACACTACACTTTCACAACCGATGTGCACGCTTCAAACGCTCGAATCTAAGTGGGCGGCCGGCGGCTTGGCTGCTCCTTTTATAAGGAAAGGCGGGGGTAGTCGTAAAGGCATATAAGGTGATTGCTTATACGGCCTCTCCTGACATAGTGTCGCCCTCGACACGAGCTTCTTAGTGGATGCCACTTGGTCCAGCCCCGTCTTCAATGTCGTCTGCATCTAGTAGGGGCATTGAGAGTCCAACTTCGGGCTGCCGCGTCAAGCCACTGGAACCAGCGACGTCAGCAGCTCCGAGGTCTGGGTCTTCGTCCAAGGAAGGCATCGAAAGACCAGCCCTTGGAGGTGGTGTGCTTTCCTGTGGCACAGATTCACGATCGTTCTCATCTGCAAATCATAAAGGGTCATAAGAAATCTAGTTTAGCTTAGAGATGACACACTCAACCTTACGACCATTTCACACATTACCATTCAATCAATTCAAAGTTCATCTATCATACACTCATAAAAATCACACATTCATCACCCTTTAAATGACGGCAGAGACGTCTCTCAAAATGACAAACCAAGCCTAGGCGTTTTCCTTCGTAGCAGTAGATTCTCTTCTAACTTGATTCCCTGGTTGCCACCACTATCTGTGACAATTACACAAGAACGCCAAAGCAATATGCCTGAAGTTCCACGAACGCCAAGACAGTATGTCTGTAGTTCAACGAACGCCAAGACAATACGCCTGTAGTTCAACGAACGCCAGGGCAAAGTGCCCGAAGTTCGACAATTTATAAAACGCCTAGGCTATGAGCCTGAAGTTAAAAAAATAGACGCCAAGGCCTTGAGCCTGAATTCTTACCAGCGAACGCCAAGGCCAAGCAGGCCTGTAGTTCAGAAATAAACGCCAAGGCTTTTAAGCCTAAAGTCTTAAGAGAGAACGCCAAGGCTACGCAAGCCTGTAGTTCTTATATCAAAAACTCATACATACCCTCAAAGAAGGCTGCACATGACTCAGGGCACCACTCGCCACGCCAAGGCACCATGTACTGTGCTGCTGCTTGTGTGGTCTTCCCATAGCTGCCACTTAGCAACTTGAGCTCGTACCGGCCATTCGGTAGAACTTTCACAACCCGGTACGGTCCACGCATTCCTGGGTCAAGTTTTCCAGTAGACTGTGAGTACTTGATGACAAATACCAGGTCATCAAGTTTAAACTGGCGAGGCTGGCGTCTAAGTCGATTAGCATAGTCGTCCTGTCGTTGTTGATTCACTGTCATTAACCCTCTCGCTCGGTTTCGACACATCTCACGCAGCGCTTCTCTGTTAGGATTAGTGCCTCCGATAGCGACATCACGAACGAGGCTCTGGATTACTGGAGTGCTTGCATCCGTGCCAATCATTAGATTGAGGGGCGAGGCCTGAGTGGTCTTCTGCTTCGTAATGTTGAGTACCAACTGCAGCTTCCATAAGGCTTCCGACCATGAGGAGGCTTTGTGGTTCACCTCAATCCGCAGCATATTGAGAATGGTGCGGATGTAACGTTCCGCCTGACCGTTTGCATGGTGCATCTCAGGTGTGATGTAGTGTAAATCGCTACCCAATTCTGTTACCCAAGTTACAAAATCCCCAGACTCAAACATTCGTCCCCTATCGGTCACTATCAACTTTGGAAATAGTGAAACTGCTTGCATAAAAGCCCGCTTTAACTCACCTACGTCTTGTCGGTAAATCGGATACAAAAGGCAGAACTTTGTCGAAGCATCAATAATCACCAGTACAAACTTATAACCATTAGACGTGGGGAGAGGCCCCAAAGCATCCATATGGATTGTATGAAAAGGAGTGTCGGGTTTTTCCCAAGATTTTATATTCTGGTTTGGAGCTCGCGGAACCCTCTTTTTCGAAATGCAAACTAAACAGTGTGCTATATATTTGTTTACAAATTGGCGGAGTCCCGGGAACCAAAAATGTTTAAGAATTAAGTCAAGGGTCTTGTCAGAGTTAATATGTTCGTGTTCGTCATGGAATATTCTTAACAAACTAAGTCTATGCCCCCTGGGAATATAACAAAGTAGGCGAGCGTCCTCGCCAACTGGCGAGTATCGGTAGTACAGAATATCGTTTTGGGCAACATAACGTGTCGAGTCTAATCCGCCATCCCTCAACTGTTGCAGCAACCCCTGTGTCTCATTATCCGCGGACTGTGCTATCTGTGCCCAGTTACGTGGCCTTGAAACTTGGTTCGCTACAACAATCGAAGGATTTCGGCTAAGGTAGTCCGCGTGTGGCATCATTACTCCTTTTCTGTATTCAATCGTAAAGTGGAAATCTTGGAGGTAAATCCACCAACGCGCAACACGTGGCAGCAGATCTTTCTTACGCTCGGTGGCCTTCAAGGCGTTGCAGTCAGTAACTACTTTAAACTGTAAACCTACAAGGTAATGGCGAAAGTGTTGCAATGCCTTGACGACCGCCAGCGTCTCTAACTCATATGAGTGATATTTACTCTCGGCTCCCTGAGTGGCCTTACTGAAATATGCCACCACGTGCTTGCTACCGTCACCGTCAGTTTGTAACAAGACTGCGCCATAACCGGCGCTGCTCGCGTCCGTATGGATTTCAGTGGGGAGCTGAGGGTCAAAGACAGACAGGACTGGCTTGTTAGTGAGTATCTTAATGAGTGTTTGACGAACTTTTTCCTGATCTGAGCCCCAATTAAACTCAACGTCCTTTTTAGTCAATCGTGCGACGCATGCGGTTAGTGTGGCATAGTTTTTAACGTAACGCCGAAAGTATCCCGCGAGACCTAAGAACTGGCGCACCTGCCGTACGTTTTCGGGAACCGGTGAATTAACGAGAGCTTCGACCTTGTGTGGGCTCGGCCTCACCTGACCCTGACTGACAACTCGCCCTAGATATTCAACCTCCGTAGCCAGAAACGAGCACTTCCGAAGATTTATTGAGAATCCGGCGTCAGTGAGAGTTTGCAGGACGTCTCTTAGAAGAGAAATACCCTCAGAAACTGTGGAACTCATGATCAGAACGTCATCAACGTAAACTAGGACCTGGCCCGCCTCTACGAAGCGTTGGAGGGTTTTATTGATGATGCGCTGATAAACGATAGGTGAGTTCGTTAGTCCGTAAGGCATTTTGACATATTCATAATGCCCTTCCGGCGTAACGAACCCTGTGAGTGGAATTGACTGTTCATTTAACGGTATCTGGTGGAATCCAGTGGCCATGTCGAGGCTGGTGAAGTACTTGTAGTTCCCCAGCCGATCGATATGGTCATCGATCAAGGGTAGCGGATACCGATCCTTGACAGTCAATCGATTCAGTGCCCTAAAATCAACGCATAAGCGGTCCGAACCATCCTTTTTCTTTACGAGTAAAATCGGGCTTGCGTACTCTGAATTTGACTCCCTGATGATTCCCTTCTCCAAGAGATCGTCAATTATTTTTCGAACCCGGAGTTTTTCATCGTACGAAAGTTTATAGGGTCGGTAAACGACTGGGGTTGTATCCGTTAGTTGAATGTTCATTTTACCCGTATTAACCGTGGTAGCAACGGTACCGCTGATTAAAAACTCCGAGAACTCATTTATAACTTTTAATAACAACTCATAGTCTTCTCCCTTAAGGGGTGTGTTTATTTCAAAAGATTGCTGACACTGCACCGCGTTAACTTGAATCGAGGAATCATCAGACCTAGTCAAATATTGCTTGTCTTTAGTACGAATATACACGATACCGTCGCGATTAAGTATGTCAGTCCCTACAATGATCGGCGCATTCATACACGAAGAAGGAACCACGAGTAAATCCGCTTCTATCGAAACTTGGCTGAACTCGAGAGTGACGGTCACGTAAGCGGTGACTATTATTTCTTTGTCACTTATTCCCTTGAGAACGCAATGGGTGGACTTTGGTTGGCACGGAAGGTACCTCAGCACGTCTGACGAGATGAGTGACACGTTAAGCGCACCACTATCAATAATAGTATCCATAGGAATGCCGTCTATTACGGCCACGACAATACGAGGGTCAAACTGAAAGTTCTTAGAAAATCAAAAACTGATTACATTAGCCAGTTATTAGTTTTATTATATCTTTTCAAAATATTGTCCATTGACGTCAATACACCGCTGCATGCGATGGAACCACTGGGAAAAGCACTTTGCCCACTCGTCCTTAGGGGTCTCTTCAATGGCATCGCGATACGCAGCCACCGCTTCTTCAGCATTCATAAACCGCTTTCCTTTAAGTTTTTCTTTAATTTTTGGAAATAAATAAAAATCACAAGGCGCGAGGTCGGGGCTATACGGCGGGTGACCCAGTAATTCAACGTTTGATGTCGCCAAATAGTCGATCGTTCGCTTGGCGGTGTGCGACGAGGCGTTGTCGTGGTGAAGGAGGATCCTACTGCGAGGTCGTTTCTCTCGAACTTTTTCCAAGACAAGTGGCAAACAATTGGTAGTGTACCATTCTGCAGAAACTGTTTTTTGATCCTCTAACACAATTGTTGCGAAATGACCTATCCTTCCAAAGAACGAGGCCACCATTTTTTTTCCCGCACTTCGATCTCTCTTCACTTTAGTTGGCAAATCCTCGAAAGGAAACACCCACTGAGCAGATTGTCTTTTGGTTTCAGGATCATAACAGTAAATCCAGCTTTCGTCACCTGTTAGTATGTCGAACACAGCATTTGAGTCACCTCCGTTAAATCTTTCAATCATTTTACGGCACCAATCCACACGATGGAGTTTTTGAGCCTTAGTCAAATTATGAGGTATCCACCGGGCGCAAAGCTTCCTGACCGCTAAATGTTCGTGGAGGATTTTGTGCACTTGACTCATACCGATGCCTAAGCTTGTCCGAATCTGCTGATAGGTCACTCTTTTGTCTGTCTCTATCATACGCCGCACAACACAGATGTTATTTTCAGTCGTCGCCGTAGAAGGCCGTCCCTCACGTACATCATCAGTGAGATTAGTGCGACCACGTTTAAACTCATTAAACCAGTTGTAAACAGTCGCACAAGATGGGGCTTCATCGTGAAAGGCCAATCGTAGTCTATCATAACTTTCTTGTTGACTTAAATGACATCGAAAGTCATAAAAAATCATTGCACGAAAATTTTCTCGTGTTAAATTCATTTTGACGTGACACAGACAATTTTCAATTTGCCGCCAAGTCGTAAAACAAATGACAAATGAATGAAATATATACTCAGTAATATTGGCAAAGAGTTCTATTTTCAAATTTTAGAATATTTTTTTTATTATATTGTTTATAAGTGGCCAGTTCTAAGAACTTTCAGTTTGACCCTCGTATCACTTGCACCGGTGTTTTTCAAATTATTATTATTCGTGCAAAGGTTCACATTTCTCTCGTTTCGCGGTTGGGAACGACTTTTGGCAAAGCACTTTTCCTCAACATGGCCCGGCTTCTTACAATAAGTGCAAGTAATAATGTTCGTGCTACCCGGAGAGGATGTTTTATCTGAATTTGGCTTTGAACGACAATGACGGCTGATGTGACCTTTACGACCGCATGAAAAGCACTTTTGTTCGCTACGATTCGGCTGATTTAAAATCTTATTCGGCACTGAAATGTGAGCGCTAGGTTTGCTACGAACCGGTTTGGTATAAATTGACAAGAACGAAACTATTGTTTCCGGATTCAAACTCGCATTAGCCGCGGCAGCTCTTATTTGAGGGTTGTCTATACCACGGATCACTATTAAAGTCATCAATTCATCACTTAAGCCGTTAATTATTCGTAACCGCAAAAGAGTGCGACGTGCATATTCCGCATACGTAACGTACTTATCGGACGTAGTATTCATAGTTTCAAAAAGAATGTTGGCATAATCTAATTTCCGCGGACACAGTGGTTTGAACTCGCGTTTGAAACTTGTCCAGGTACGCTCCGCCGTAACCCATTCATTGAGCCAAATTTTTGCGTCACCCCTGAGACACGACCCAATACGCGAAAGGCACTCATAATCCGTCCAACCATTAGCAACTTGAGCACGATCAACCTCATCGCACCATGCGTCTATGTTATGAATTGAGGGATCAAAGTTCGAGACAAAGTAATTTTGTGATCTAATGGGTTGCAACGACTTAAGAGCGCCTACCAAAGCCTTGGTTGATTCTGATGTATTTGAATCCGAATTATTCACCTGTGGTGTAAAAGTGTGGGTATTCGATAAACTATTTGTTCGTGTCTCATGGGTACTTGCCTGAGGTTCCGGTGTGCAGCATCTGGACACATTTGATTGAGACGTGTTGAGCTCACCCTCGTTAATATTGCACGTAACACTGGGATCACAACGCACTATTGTTTTATCTGTTACGCGGCTGTTTTCGATCGACGTTAAACGATTCATGATTGAATTTAACGTATTATGGATAGACGAATCCATGGTACTTTGCCTGGCAGGGGACCGCGACCTGTCCTCGTGACGATGATGATCACGACGCGACGTATTACGAGACCGCGCCCGACTTTTACTTCGCGTCACGCTACGGTAACGACGCCGCGACCGACGGTTATGTGTTGACGCGTTCGAACGACTACGCGAGCGATATCGCGATCTATTACTAGAACGGCTGCGAGTACGACGTCGCGACCTACGCTCGTTACGACTGGATCCGCCAGCCATATCAACAAACACGCGAAATTTGAAACGTGCACAAGACTTTTGTTCCTCCTTTTTGTGGGCAAAAAGTTACTTATCCCACTTCTGATTTTGGAAATCAGAAGCAGAAATATTTAAAAAAAACAAGTTTGCTAACCGCAGTTAATTATTTATTTGTTTAAAGATAATTTTAACAAAAACATTTAAATCAGAGGAACAAAATCAACCTACACCTAAACCCGAAATCTAACAGCAAAACACACTACACTTTCACAACCGATGTGCACGCTTCAAACGCTCGAATCTAAGTGGGCGGCCGGCGGCTTGGCTGCTCCTTTTATAAGGAAAGGCGGGGGTAGTCGTAAAGGCATATAAGGTGATTGCTTATAATAGTATAATTGTTTTATTTGTATTCTAAGTCAATGCGTCATCTTTTTTACAAAGATGTTTTAATACGTTGTTTACCAAAACTGCAAAATGAAATAACAGCGTTCATGTGTTTTTGAGAATTTTGATGCCTTTTTATGACATCTGTCAAAGTTTAAAAATGTCCTGCTTTTAATAGCGTAATGACGTAGACATACACACTTGCGTGAGAACATAAAATATCAGAATACATGAATTGCGCAAATTGCTTTGTATGCTATCAAGTGCACAGTGATTACATTAATTTACAAAACACTTGCCTCTCTTATGGGGTACTTTTACTAATTTAAAAATACATTTTATTTTTACCAGCCTAGATTTAGTTAAGTTAAAACGTTGTTTAAACTAAGTACACAAATGTTACTAAGTTATGAATATAAAACTGCACTGGGATCACACTTTTCTCTTAGTTACGTACGTAATTTTTACAAACTACATGTAAAAATTGCCGCTACCAACTTGGTAGCAGCACTAGCAGCGGTCGTAGTGGGATATGGTACATTTCCCATCGGAATCCTTGTCGTTGGAATAATCTAGACGTTGGCCAGAACTGCTTCCTTGCGCATCCAGCCTTTTAGTTTGCGCCTACAATGGTGCCTCATGCCATAACATAGGACGACCAACAGAATTATGACGACAGCAACTTGTATGATCGTCAAATAATCGATCTTGTGCTCCATTTGGCCTGCTGCGACTACTTGAGCTTGGACTTGGGTTGCGACCAGCTTATTTTTCTCCTGGTAGTTGCACATTGTTTCAAAAAAAAGGTGTGCACGTTACAAAGTCAACGTATAAAATATACAATAAGAAAAATATTTATTCATAAGAATATGTATTACGGAGTTATTGCAATCTTGCTGAATAATATGTAGGTTACCGTCGTGTGTCCACAGTGTATACATAAGTTTAGTATCTCAAGTTCATATAAGTTGTTACTTATTTGTTAGTTTCCTTATGGCTACTTATATTCTTAGTAACATATTAATTATCTATCAATTTAATATTGTTTTTTCGTGAAATTTTACGTCAGTGACCTTTTATTTATTTAACTGTTTATATTGCTTTGACCACATTATCTTAATTAAATACACATTCATTTAAAATCAAAAGATTTAAAAAATATGAATAGTCTTTCTGACTGTCCTATATTTTAAAGGTTACTGGAAGAGATCGCCTTCAGCGATAACACTGCCAAAATCCACTATTTATACTGTGGCTTTTAAAAATTGCAAGTAAACTTAGTCTATATTAAATCTAACTGGCCTGCGTACAGTGCGGCCACTACGCGTGCTAGTCACCATAGGGGAATTGCTCGGAGCGTTTTTCAATACATTTTGTCTAATAATATCATCAGTTGTTAAATTATCGTTATTCGACATAGGTAACAACCTTGGATATTCAATGTCGTTCTCATATTCCTCTACAATATAAGCTGGTTTCAGCCTATCAATTGACATTCGCACTTGACGATTTGGCAACTGAATTAAAAATGTCTTGTCATCTCTCTTACAAACGCGAAATGGTCCTTCGTACGTTGGTTGGTTCTAATGACTTTTTTTAAGCATCGTTCCGAATTTTTACATGTAGTTGAAAAAAGTGCAGTGGAAAGAAGTTCACACTCGTAAAATTGCATACATTTTTTCGAATGTGAACTTTTTTCGACTGCATGAGAATCGTGCCCCAGGTTTCGTTATGGCATTGAGCTCACGGTAGTCACCGCATGGTCGTAGCTCGCCGTTTTTCTTAGGAACTACGTGAAGCGGACTAGCCCAAGCGCTTTTGTATGGCCTACAAATGCCTTTTTCTTGTATAAGACGGAACTCTTCCTTAACTTTTTTATAGCGGTCAAGGGGAAGAGGTCTGGCTTTTGCATAAACAGGTGGTCCCTCGGTTTCTATATAATGGAATACAGGACTGCTGGGACAATCTTTATATGAAGTTGGCCTTGTAGTGTTAAGGAATTCACTTAACAAGTCATAATATATATGATTGCTGTCTATTGAATTTACACTGATTCCATCAAAAGTTATTACTGACGAGCTAACATTTAAATTTGTTATTTGATCTATTAGCTTTCGTGAATTCATATCAGCAATAAATGTACAATGAGTCAAAAAATCGGCGCCCAGAATTAGCTGTGAAACGTCTGCTACTACAAATGTATATGGTCTGCAATTTAAAATCTAATACTAAAGTTTTTATAGGTTTTAATCTCTGTCCTATTTGCGGCGTACAATTTGTAGTCACTAATCTGTTCGCTACATAGCTTCCTTGTCCTTGGAATAATTGATACGTTTTCCCCGGTGTCCACTTAAAAACGTAAACGTTGAAGTCGGTTACACGTCGCGGTGGGACGGCGAGACAGCACAGACTTCTGCCGCTGGCTGTGCTGGACTTAGTTTCCCTGCTCCTCCTTCCTCTAATCCCAGGCACCAGGCTTGACGCAATTGCGAGACCTGTCTCCGGACCGGTGGTGATAGAAGCAAAGCCAGTCTGGACTATCTGGTGTTCGGCGTTGAAATTTGTTTCTTGACGCTGAATTGGAGCGAAACGGCGGTTTTGACTGAAAGTGCGCTGCCTGCTTCTTGAGCGCTCCATGTCCGAGATCCTCATGCTGAGTTTGGCTATCTCAGCTATGATCACAGCAGTATCGTTACTGGAGTGCGAAACTTCTAATATCTGCACTGCTGATCGGCATGACTCCATTATCTTATCGGCTACGGCTGCAAGATTCGTGATGTCTTTGCTGTCCACGACTGCCAAAACTGTTCTGACTGAAGTCTGTAGTTGTCCTTGCCAAAGTATGCGGAGAGTGTCATCAGGTATCTTGACTCTAGCTAGTTCTCGCATTCTGCGAAGTAGTTGCGAGGGCTTTTGGTCCCCAAGCTCCATCTCGCTTATTAGCTTTTGCAACTGTCGATTTTCGGATTCCTCATAAATATTCAGCAACCGTTTCTTGAGAGTTACATATTTGCCTGTTTCTGGTCGTCTAATTAGAATGTCTGTCAACTGCGTAATAACCTCTTTTCCAAGTTTGGCTAAAACGATGTTGTATTTATTTTCATTTGACATGTGTTGCGGGTTCAAGACGGCTTCTATTTGGATAAACCACATCCTCGGCTGATCAGTCCAAAACTCTGGAATACTTGCTGATAGTGATACTGCAGCTAAGTCTTGACTTCGGGCGGCTGGTGGTGGTGGTGGCGGCGGTGCTACGGGTGGATTCATTGCGTGTGTTCGGGGTCACCAGTGTTAAGATATGATTCTTGTAGTGTAGAGAGATGGTTCTATTAAGGCTGTACGGGGTCTTTGATTAACACAACTCCTGGTCACACTAACGTTCGACACAAGTAAACGAGAGCGCAATTGCCGTAGTACTAGTCTATATTTAGCATAATGTAACATTTTACTTAGTCAGCTGGAAATACGATACAATATGTGTCCCCACAATTTTAGACATACAATTGTGACATTGTTACATTGAACATGATTTATTGTGTAAGTTGAGACACTGAAATATTAGTGAATTTTGTATTATTTTGTTTGATCAAACACTTATTTTGTGGTTACCATTTATTACAGCTAAATTAAATACTAAATTATAAAAAAAATCTTCATGGCACGTTAATCGCAGGTCAATTTAAACTTTTTATTCTTATTTCAAACTGCTTACTGAATAATTTTACCATCTACTCTGATAGTTTTACTATCCAGTATAAAAGAAAAGCAACGATTACGTCGTCTTTCTTTTACAGCATATATATTCAAACGCCGGAAAGGAACTTGTAGGATCGTCGTTCAAGATGATAAAAATTCACGTTGCCTTTGACATGAAGATAAACTCCAATAGTTACCAAAAATCTTGCGTGTTGCGACGTAGCCCGGCCACAGTCAATTTCATAAACTAAAGACGCATCAATTAAATGTGCTTTAATTGTTCTTGCAGTACTCGTAACTAGATTTAATTGTACCACTATATATTTTAATAAAAATGGACTTTCTTGTGGCCGGGCTGTATCGTGTACGATGCAGCCCGGCCACGTGCATATTATCTAGTAAGTCGTTCAGAATATTTTGATGGCTTAGTTCCAAAAGTCACTAAATCCATTTTCCTTGTTTTGAGATAATGTCACTTGAAGCTCAAAAATTTTTTTTTTAAAGGAGGGTCAATAAAAACAAATTATAAAGAAATAAACTAGTGCTTTATTTGGTAACCTTCGTGATGACGTTTTATAAAAGTATATAACTCAATTATTATGCGCAGTATGAGTCACCTAAAATTTAGGACTTATCGCAAAACATGTGGAGTTAGAGATATCTTACCAAAATTCTCTGGAGTCAGTGACATATTATCATACCTAATCATTTACATGGAATCAATAAATTAAATACAATTTTAAGTTTACAATGACTGAATGACATACAGTTGATACAGTAATTTCTATGAATACTATATTATATTTATTAACTCTAAAATTTCTTGTAACGTGTCGTTATCCTTATTTTCCTGCTCTCTCTCTGAAGGTGTAGCTGCTAACAATGTCTCATCACAAAATCGTCGTTCTTCAACAGGGACATATTCTAGAAGTTTCTTATTGTCTTGAATTTTTGCTGATTTTAATGATACCATCTTTTGATAGCAATCGCTTAGACCTGCCGTGATTTTACAACCCATGCCAACACGATATAATGACATCTTTTTAAAGAGTTGTCTTGTCATGGAGTTACTAAACTCAGGGTGGCAAAATCTTTGAGTTTTCGTTTTCGGCATACTGCTATACCTTTAATAGATAATATTACATAGTTAAATACATTAAGAAATTGATAACCTCCTTTTTTGATACTCAGTTAAGATATATCTTATCTTAACTGAGTATCAAAAATATATTTATTCACCCAACCATGTGTACACCAGACAGACATAACATAGCAAGTGCAAATATTAAGAAAATGTTAATAGTTTGCAGTTGTCAACATGTTATATGCCAAGAATCGGCATGCAAAAATCAAATAAAATAGATCATGGATACTGACTACAAACATTTACCAAAATGTGGGTAGGTTCTAAATTCTTATACAGGGTGTCTCATTCCAGAATTACAACTTTGTAAAATTATTAAAAAACGGTAGTTGCTTTAAGAATTGTTTAATTAATACGAGATTAAAGCACATGAATGCGGATTTTAGGTACGAAAAATAACGTCGTCGAGATGGCTTCCATTTCGGCGTATACACTCTTGCCAACGAAGACGCATATTCGCCATTACACGCTGTAACATTTCTGTCGAAATCAAATTCACCTCTTCCACGATTTTTTCCTTCAGCTGCTGAATGTTGACCGGCGACTCGTTAAAAACTCTACTTTTTAAGTGGCCCCACAGGAAAAAATCTGCTGGTGTTAAATCAGGGGACCTAGGCGGCCAGGCTATGTTGCCAAATCGGCTTATGACTTTACCGGGAAATAAAGTTCTGACCCTGCTCATTGAAGCCCTGGCTGTATGGGCAGTTGCTCCATCTTGCTGGAACCAAGTTTCCTCATCGAGTCCATCATTTTCCTGGAGCTCTGGCACAAAATAATCGTTTAACATCGCTACATAGCGATCGCTGGTCACAGTAACAGCGGTACCGCGAGTGTCCTCAAAAAAATAAGGCCCGATAATTCGTGTCGCAGATACCGCACACCAAACAGTCACCTTAGGACTATGCAATTGCTTCTGATGCTTTATCTGTGGATTTTTAGGGGACCAGTAGCGACAATTTTGTCGATTGACATAACCTTCGACATGGAAATGTGCTTCATCGCTGAAGTAAACCTTATCTAAGTCGTTTTCCTGGCTGAATGTTCTTAACATTTCTTCGCAGTAGACTTTTCGCTTAACGAGGTCCTCAGGTTTAATTTTTTGAACTACTTGAACTTTATAGGGATGAAACTTCAAGTCTAATTGCAAAATTCGGTGGACACTGGCACGATGGAGGTTCAACGAGGCCGCAAGTTTTCGAACGGAGCGCCGTGGATTATTCAGCACAGCGGCGGCTGTACGGTTGATGTTTTCAGTTGATCTCACAGGTTTATTACGTCGACGATTTGTTTGGTTTATTGTTGAACCAGTTAGTTTGAACTTCTCTGTCCACAACCTGATCAGGTTAACACTCGGGGCTTCGCTTAAACGACGAATTTGAAACCGTTCACAAAATGCACGCCTCGCTCGAACGTACGAATTGGCGCCTTCAAAATACGCTTGTACCGCGAATGCGCGGTGCGCAGCTGACCACCGCGGCATGGCGACTAAACAATCCGCGTTCCTGCGCTATCGAATGATGCCCCCCACCCCTCTTCCGCTTTCTTAGAAGCAGAAATAATTAACTTTGAAATTGTAAGTTTTACGTGAGACACCCTGTACATAGCAAAACAATTTTTTTACTGTTTGTTATTATTGTCATAAAATAATAACTGTTTGTTATTATTGTCATAAAATAATAACAACAAATGTACTCAAGAACTTACCGTTTTATTATATTCTCGTTCATTTTGCAAAAGAAATAACAATTTTTTCACATAAATAAACCATAAAACAGTTTCTAAAGTAAACTTTTTAACAAACTAAGACCAGAACACAGTTTAAAAATACATGGACTTTTATTTTTTGATAAAATTTGGATTTAGTTACTTACTAAATTTATTTGACATAGTAATTTTTTGAATTGGTAAAAACTAACTTTAAAAACTAGCGTCATTTTATTAAAAAACTAATTTGGTCAATCTATAGAGAAAAAAACGGAAAGTTTTTTGATCTAGCAATCTTAATATCGATAAAAATGAATTTAGTGACTTTTAGAACTGAGCCATCCATTTTGAAATATAAACCAAATAAATGTACCTTACGGGTTACATATTTCTTCAATGAAATAAACTAATACAAACGCAAGTATTAACGTAGACAGTAGACAAAGATTTGTATTTATGAACTAGCTTTAGCATAAAATATCTTCTTAGTCGTTAAGCCTAGTCAGAGGCCCTAGGGCGGCTTGATAACATCCGATAGTAAGGTTTGTCACTTGCCTTACAGACACCCCTCCACCAATCCGCACTGAGCCCGCGTGGTGGAGTATGGCTCGTTCCTCCTCATAGTTGAGGTGAGGCTTTTGCCCAGCAGTGGGATCTAATAGGCTGACTTTAAGTATAGCATAAAAGCGATTTTATGCAGCCTATACTCAACATAAAGACGAACTTTACGACGTAAAAAAATAATTGATACAAATATGAACTAAACGATCGTGCTAAAATGACAATACATTACTTTTACAATAAACGTTATAAAGATGCACCTCCATTTTAGCAATAGCTTTGTTTAAAATAAGAACATCGAAGAACAGGAAAATACATAATCAAGACACTTATAAAATTAAATTCTCGTTACAATTAATTGGTTTTCGCTAAAACTTTCTCCTACAATGCAATAGCAACTATTTTGCTATGTAAGTAGACATGCTATTTTTATTTAGCAGGCGCTAACTAAAAAACAAATATTTAATGCCAAGTATTGATTAAATGTCCGTTTGTTCCTAGGAAAATTATAGAACTCAGAGGGAACATTTATTTTATTTATTTAAGTATTCATTTCCTTTTAATGTGCACAGTTTTGTAAGGAATTTTCTTATTTGTCTGTAAAATACGTGTTACGCCTTACTTGTAATCTTCTTTGTCAATAATTGACTGTATGTTGCTATTTTTGTCCTGCAGGCGCTTTATGTCAATTTTTATTTGAAGTCATTTTCTGTTAATACTTGCGTTTGTATTAGTTTGTTTCATTGAAGAAATATGTAACCCGTAAGGTACATTTATTTGGTTTATATTTCAAAATATTCTGAACGACTTACTAGAAAATATGCACGTGGCCGGGCTGCAGCGCATACGATACAGCCCGGCCACAAGAAAGTCCATTTTTATTAAAATATATAGTGGTACAATTAGATCTACACTCGCGAGCAACCAAATCGACTCAACGTTAACGCAAGCTTATAAATGCATTTATTTTTAAGAAATAAATATATATATAAGAAATATATATATATATATATATATATATATATATTTATATATTTATTTATGGTATACAAACAGGATATAGTTATTTACGGGATTGCTACCATGTACCTTTTTATTTTCGAGTTTCCGATATTTCGGCGCTGTTGCAAGCGCCATGATCACGGAATAACTGAAGATCTTGCGGGTGGGATGTTATGGGCAAACATATCGGTCTACCCTTCTTCTAAGTCTTTTATTGCGTTCACCTCCGGTACCACTGTTTGCAAACTCACTATTTTCTCTTGTCTGTTCTCGACACAGAACACTAACAGTATCCGACCGCGAAACTACACTTGGTTGGTTTTTTCGGTTTTTGCACATTCGAATCACTGGATTCCAGACACTTGACAATTTAAACCCGTCCTCGCGATTGAAATTTTTGTATTTGGTGATTTCAATTGCTTCTCTGACCAATCTTGGTATGTAATGGCGTTCTATCGAAATGATCTGAGGGTTATGAAACTCAATCCAATGATTTGGACATGATTACAACAAATGTTCCGCGATCGCCGATTTTTGTATGTCATTGTTCTTGACCGCCTTAATGTGTTCCTTCATTCGGCACGCTATGGTACGTTTAGTTTGGCCGATATATGAACTACCACAGCTGCAGTCAACCTTGTAGACACCAGGTTTATCTAAGGGGAAACAGTCTTTAGGCGAACGTAGACATTGTGTCACTTTTTTTAATGGAGTGAAGACAGTATTTAGTGAATATTTATTAAGTACATTTGAGATCTTGTCTGTCACTCCTTTTAAATATGGCAAGTATACCGGCTGTCTGTCTACTGTATCTTTCTGTTGTCTTACTTTGTGTCTAGGTGGAAGCTTCCCTTTATATCCATTGTTCTGTAAGACCCGCCGAACATGTTCTAGCTCTTGGTTTAGATGTTCTCCATCACACAGATCATAGGCTCGGTTTGTCAATGAGGTCACTACAGAATTAAGATGATGAGGGTGATGATGCGAGGCGGCGTTGAGATAGCGGTCAGTGTGAGTAGATTTTCTGTAGACAGAGTGACTCAATGAACCGTCACTCCGCACACGAATCTGCACGTCCATAAATGCAATACTTCTGTCTTCTTCTACCTCGTAGGTAAAGTTTATATTCTGATGGATGCCATTTAAATTTTCCAAGTGAGATTCTTGATTGTTTCCCCTCAATGTACAGAAAACGTCGTCTACATACCTCTTCCATAGTTTAATCTCAGTGGGTGCAGTGACAAGGGCATTTTCTTCAAAAAACTCCACCCAAATATTTGCAACCACTGGAGCTACGGGACTACCCATGGCGACTCCGTCTATTTGGAGGTAGTACTGACCCCTGTATATGAAAAAATTCGTAGACAAACAATGATGTAGAAGTCATATTCCATCGGGATGTTGTTGTCATGCAACTTTACCTTAACCACTTCCAGACAATCTGCTACTGGTACATTTGTAAAGAGTGATTTTACGTCAAAACTGACCATCAACTCATTCACATCAACCTTGTTTTGGTGCAGGATTTCGATAAAGTGACGAGAATCTTTGACAAAAGATGACGAACGACCCACCAATGGCTGCAGTACTTTTGCTATGTGCTTAGCCAAGTCATACGTTGGTGAATCTTTTTGACTCACAATCGGACGCAAAGGCACATTCGGCTTATGAATTTTAGGCAATTCTAATGATAATTACCATGAAAGTTTAAAACAATAAACAGGATATAGTCAGTACATAAACAATTTAAATTAAAACTAAAATACATGACTGGACCATAGCCCATAAAGAGTATGCACAGCTAACAGGTTACTATGCATTTTATACATTTTTGAAAAGCTTTACATTTAAGCTTTGAATGAATACCATTTTTATTAATTTTCATGCAGTTCATGGAGAACGAAAGCAGAGAGAAAAATGCAACTTTGGAAAAATGGATAGGTTTCAGTAATCTCAAAACAAAATGAAAAATGTTTACAAAAGAAATACAATTTATTAAAATCAATATTTTGTGTTCCCTCCCCTATCCCTGATTACAGCTTGCATACGATTTTTCATTGATCTTATAAGTTTTTTCACCGTCACTTGGCGAATCCCGTCCCACTCCTGAAGTAACGCTGCCTTCAACTCATCTACGGTCCAAGAGGCTGGATTTCTAGCCCGGACTCTTCGTTCGAGCTCATCCCATAAGTGCTCAATGGGATTCATGTCCGGGCTGAGCGCAGGCCAGTCCCTTGTCCGGATTCCCACGTCGACCAGGAGCAGTTCCTGAGTGTTCCTGAGTGTTGCATGCATTAAAACGAAGCTCTCGCCGATGAAGCCTGCGTACGGAACGACATTGTCCGTTAGGATGTCTGTGATGTACCTATCGGCTGTCAGTGTCGCGGCGGGTCCAGACCCTGTGTGCATCCTAGATTTAACTAACTTTATATGTTTAGATGAGACCAAATTACTATTAAGATAAGTTGCTTCGCTTTACTGAATCTAGCACACAAGGCCCCCCGGGCGATACTGAAGCTACTTACTCGGCAAACCTTCTCTGATAACACTGTGCGGTGTATTCTCTGTCTAGGATGATTTGGTATCGTTCCCCTCCTCATCTCATTTCCTTTCACACCTGTAAATAGTAATATACCCATTAAACCTGGGCTAAGTACATCCTATAATATTACACAAGTTCGCGTTACTGTTTTAACTATGCATTTATGCTTCCCTTTGGAAGCCTCAATAAACTCTTTACTTATTTTGACTCTCTCAGCCATCATTATCATTATTGCTATTATTATTATCACTTTGTCTAAATACTATTGCCACCTTTTAGTATAGAATCTCACACGCTGGAGCACGACCGGCCGGCTCGCGACCAGCGTTGCATGCACTTGCCTGGAGAATGTCCGTCACCTCAGGACGGCCCACCTCCAACGCCTTAAGATCATTTACATTAACAAACTCAATAATGAGAAGACGGACCTGGAACCCGCAGTTTCCATTCCGTTTCCTCCTGATATACATCTTTCATGTTCTCCGTGCCCGTCGACACCAGTGCCCGTCGGCACTTCTTAGATTTAGCCATTGACACGCAGCCTCCGGCTATGGTGGGGCCACCACCATCATCCCATGATTTAGGGATCTTGCCCATGATTTAGGGCATGCGGTGCGCAATAGTATTACTAGTTATTTAAACAACTATCTTAGTAGATTAAGTACTTAGCTGCAATGTCCTCGGCGCTGCCACAGTCTCCGGCTCGTCTTCCTCACGATTACACTGGTTTGGATATACTTTTCATCTTCATGCGTTCACACTAAACCGACATTCTACTAGGCGTGGGTTTGCGGAAGTGTCAAGTTGTCCGAATTATACTTTGGTTGCCTACACTGTTTCAGTGTTGCCATTTATCGTTAGGCTTAGTTCACATTTATCATTAGGTTTAGTTTACATATTTACATTTGGATTATTAGGAACATCGCGATACCTTCTTTCGCGACACTCCCGACGACGACAGAAGTTACATAGTCTCCATTAGTCTACGCGTCCACTCTCGAATTTTTTCACGAGCTTTCATAGACGCGTCTCTTACACCTTTCACTTCTTCTGTTTGTGCTCTTTCATTTATATTAATGTTTTCAGAATTGCTCTCTTCGTTAATACTTTCATCGTGTATGGACTGAATATCTTCTTCTGCGGTAAGTATGTTATGAGGTATTTGGTTTTCTATTTCTGTTGTATTTATGTGTTTCTTTTCTGTTTCAGGTTTGTCTACGTTTACTTCATCAGGTCTTGGAGCGGTGGAAATATCTTCAGTTGGTATGATTGTGTCGAATCTTTCTAACAGAGGTAAGTCATACGATGTTGGTGTTATATCTTCATTTTCAAATTCAAACACAACCTTTTCTCTTTCAGGTACTTCATCATCAACTTCCAAGGGGTACAGATGAGCGATAGAACGTGTGAATTCCGTATCATTCACTTTTATCCGTGCCACCCTGCATTGACCGTCGACTCCCCTTAACAGAGATGTAATCTTCCCTACTTTCCAGTTTTCTCTGTTCTTCGTATCTCCTTTGATTTGCACTATGTCTCCCACTTTAGGAATTTCCTTTTGAATCACTCTTGGTTCTTTTAGAGCATGACGATATTTTTCTCTTAAACTCGGAAGATATTGGTCTACGAACATTCTTCTAAATTCTTTCAACATATTCTGTCCTATCTTCCAACCTTCTACCAGGTTTTGTTTCGTCACTGTGCCTTCTTGTGGAAATTCAACATCTGATGGTGTAGTCACAATGTTCTTGCTTAATGTTAAAAAATCTGAAAGTCTAAGAATATCTTCTAAATCGGATCCTACACAAGTTAATGGTCTTGTGTTTATTACAGCCTCTATTTCCTTTATAATGGTATTAAGTTGAGTATCCTTTAATAAGGTTTTTGTAAGTGTTCTCTTGAGACAATGTTTAACTAGTCCAACTAGTCTTTCATAAAATCCTCCGTGCCACGGAGCTAGTTGTGGAATGAATTTCCAGTCTATTTCGTTAGTGATGCAGTAGTTGCTGGATAATACTTCTGCAGTCAGTTTGAACTGTAGTGCGTTATCTGAAACTATACTGGCTGGAATGCCTCTGCACGATATAAATCTCCGCAGTGCTAATAAACATTCTTCGGCGGTAAGATCTCTAACTACTTCTAGGTGTACTGCACGTACTGCCAAACAAGTGAATAGACATATCCAACGTTTTGCTATTTTATCATCTGATTTTACTTGAAGAGGACCCAAATAATCCATACCGGTATATGTAAATGGTGAACTATAATTCACTCTCTCCTTTGGAAGTGCAGGAGGTGGTGGTAGTTTAAACGGACCTCCTCCATGTTTAACACAACTTGGACATTTTCTAAGTATCTTCTTAACTTGACTTCTCCCTTGAGGAATCCAATATGACAATCTTATCAGACTTAGAGTGTGGTTAACACCTACATGATAATTCTTCTTATGTGTTTCTAGGATCACTGTGTTAGTGAACTCACAGTCTTTCGGAATTAATATTGGATATCTTTTATCGTAGGACCACTCAGCATTTTGTAACCTTCCTTTACACCGCAGAATACCGTCGACGTCAGTAAACACATTTAAGTTTCTCTTTAGATTTGTATCTTTACCTTCTACTTCCTCTGGAAAATGTTTTTCTTGAATTCTCTTTATTTTTGTACGTATGATAGTGTATCGTCTTCACAACTCTCTGTGGAATCCTTTCTTAACCCTTCATCGGAATCGGATTGTTGTCTCTGTTGATGTAGCGTTGATTCTTCACCAGTGAGACTCGTGAGACCCTCCCCAACGGAAGAAAAATGTTGATCCACAGAAGATTGTGCAGCATTCAATGCACTCTCATCTTGTGCGAGTAGAGATGTTTCATTCCTTCTGCTCTTTGGCCATTCTTTACTATCTTTCAGCAAAAAGTCTGGTCCGGATAACCATTTACTTTTGGTTTCCTCGGAATCCGTAGGTCTTGTTGCTACATCAGCTGGATTCAACTCTGTTGGTACATATCTTATAGTTGCTGTTACATTTCCCTTTATCTCATTTATCCTCCTAGCTACGAATGGTGATAATAGTTTGTTACTATAGTACCAGTCGATTACTATTTGGCTATCTGACCATATAGTGTTCTTCTTTGGACTGAGATCTAGAAACTTGTTTACATACTTCAGCAGTCTACTACCAATCAGAACTCCTAGTAATTCGAGCCTTGGAATCTTCAAATTGTCTTGATCTTTGATGGGTACTAATCTTGATTTCCCTATCACAAAACTTAGCTCTTTTCCGTTGGAAATGTATACAACGGCTGCGTATGCCTTAGTCGATGCGTCTGTAAAAGCGTGTAACTGAATGTCTTCATTACTCGTTTGACTAAAATATCTCCTGGGTAAAATAATATGTTTTGTTTTTTCTAATTGTTCTCTTATTGCCAGCCATTCTTTAGTGAGCTCATCCGTTAAAGGTGTATCCCATTTAAATTTGTCTATCCATAGGTTTTGCAATAGGAGTTTTGCCGGTAGTAGATCCGGTGCAGCGTATCCGCACGGATCATACACTGATGCTATGTTCTTCAATATTTCCCTTTTTGTACTGGCCTTTGTAATTTGTTTTGGCCTGAGACTAATAGTATCCTTTTCTGTATTCCAATTCAAACCTAGCACTTTCACTTTCCTGTCTTAACAAACATCTGCAGGATTTATTTCCTTTAAGAATTGTTCAGAGTTCGAACTCCATTCATGAAGATTCATTGAAATTTCCTCGAACGCGAGCTTGCACACCTCATACATTTCAGTTGCTTCCCGGACGGAGTCCGTTCCCGTCACTAAATTGTCCACATATATGTCGTTCACTACTCTTTTTAGAACTTCTTCGTCGGAACGCAGCAGATGATGATTCAACGTAGCATTCAATAGGAATGGCCTTGATATCACTCCAAACGGAACGCGACAAAAGCGTAAGTGAAGAATATCATCATCAGTAGCCGCTCTTTCTATATCCTTTAGCCATAAGAATCTAGTTACGTCTTTGTCTTTCTCGTTCAGAGCAATTTGTAAGAATGCCTTCTCCACGTCCGCTGTTATTCCTACTTGATGTGACCTGAATCTTATTAGCATTCCCGTTAAGTCTTCTAACATAAGTGGACCACAATGTAAACACTCATTTAGGCTTTTACTATTCTTTGTTTTTGCTGATGCGTCGTATACGATGCGCGTAGGTTTTCCGGGGTTACTTACTCCATGATGTGGTAAGTAATGTATAGGATGATTTACCTCAACATGATCCTTTTCTTGGTCGGGTACCTGTTCTATAATCCCTTTTGCTAGTTGTTCTCGTAACGTAATATCATATGATTTCAATGCTTCTGAATCCATCCTCTTTAGTAAATTCACTAGTCTGCCTATTGCAAGACCGTAATTGGTCTCCAGTTCAGGTGGATATTCAATCCACGGCCAGCTGACAGTGTAACGATCATCTACTACTTCTATGGTTTCATTAAACTGATTGATGACTTCTTCGTCTCTAGTTGTTTTTGGTGAATCACATATTCCAATGGACTCTAGTTCCCATAAACATTTGATATTTTCATTACATAACGGAAGATCAGGTGGAGTCAGTTTGTTTTCTATTCCTTGAAAGTAAGTTATTACAGACAGTGTATCCATCTCCTTAGTTTTGGTCCTACCAGACAGAATGTAGCCAAATTTAGACTCGATCAAGAACAAATTATTTTCCAGTTGGATTTTCTTCCCAAGAATAAATGAGAAATAGAAATCGTTTCCAATTAGAACGTCTAATTTGGGTGCCAGTGAACCGTCATCGGCTAGAATTAGATTTTCCTTTTCTTTGCCTATGTTTATATCTGAATGAGTAACTCCATGTAATATGTGTGGGACAACGTTTGCTTCTATGCACAGGATGTTATTTGTTCTTGTTTGCAACTGTAGTTTAACTACTGGACTTCTGATTACTTGAGGAGTTTTAGCGCCAAATGTGAAAACTGATAGAGTGTCCTCCTCCTCTATAGGAAGATCCAGTTTAGATGCCAACTCTCGTGTTATGTATGTTCGCTGGCTGCCGGAGTCCAACAAAACTCGACAATTTTCCTTCGTAGAATCATCACCTTCTCTCTGAGCTTCCACTATTGCCGTCTGCAATATTGAGGAGCTAATGGCATTAACATGAAGTGTTGTGACATTTTCAGACTTAGATACCTTCTTCTCCGGGCAAAGTGCTCGATTATGACTGTTAGTCCTTTTACAATGAAAGCAGAAAATGGTTCTCTTACAATCATACGTTCTGTGACCGAGGTCCAAGCAAAGGTAACACTTGTTCTTTAAATTTTCCTTCTTTTCCTTTATGGTCTTGAATTTATTGCATTGATCATTATAGTGTGAGTCTTGACAGAAAATACATTGCAACCTTTTCTTTTTACTTTGTGGCGCATTTCTATCATTCTCATTTCTCTGGAACCTTCTTCTTATTGGTTGTTTATTGTGACCATGGTATTTGTGAGATGGTCCTGGTTCGCTGAAATTACTTTCTTTCTTAATGCCCCGTCTTGGCTGTGTAAAGTTATGCCTCTTGAGATCTCCTCGGTTCTGATTATGATTTTCTGGCTTCTTTCTTTTAGCATACGTATTCACATGTAGAGACTGAGTGGTATACTCTCCCATACTATCGGAAGTTATCCTTTGCGCGTCTTCCCTAGCCGAAATAATCACTTCTAAATGTCGCCGGATTTCTTCAATAGATTCTGTGTCCGCTCTCAGTTTCAATTCGTACACTACATCAAAGGGTAACTTTTCCAGGATGAGAAATCTCAGATGGTCATGACCGATATCTTGATTCAATGACTCTAAAATTCTAAGATGCCTTTCAATTTGACTGAAAGTCTCTCTCAGGTCTTTAGTGCTATCTTTGGACGCTTTAGGAACTTTGTGCAACGCAGCGTAATGTGCATCTACTATATGACTTTCCTTTCCGTATCTCGTCTTTAAAATAGACACTGCTACCTCGTAATTCTTGTTAGTGATTTCTAATCCATCGATGATCCTTTTTGCTTCACCTTTCAGAGAACCCTTGAGATAGGATAGCTTGTCCACATCAGACAAATCTCGGTTTCCAATATTGGAACTGAATTGGTCCCAGAATTGGTGCCATTCTAGTATATCACCAGAAAATACTGCTAACTCGAGTTTAGGTAATTTCCCGGTCAACGCGATACGACTAGTAGGCGTCGCAGCAGGCGTGGCATTTTCCTTTGCTCTTTTCAACTTGACGCTCAATTCTGCAAAAGCTTCTTCGCCTTTTAATTGTATCTCGCTGAACGAAGTGACCTCTTCTGCATAAGCTCCTAGCTCATTCACTGACAAACTCTGATTTAATTCCGTTCCAAACCTCTTTACCGCATTATCTAACTTTGTGAGCAATATTTCTAAGTTTTCAGCATTTTTTACATCAATATTATCTTTATATTCTAGAGCTTTTGAGGTAAGTTTATTTATGGTGTTAGCTATAGACTCTAGTCTAGTAAATATTATTCTTTTCATGTTTCTGGAATAATTAAATTCGAAACTTTACACCTTGTATATAATTTTCAGAACCTCATACCCTATATACTCATTAAAGAAAAGAAAGAAAAAAAAAATATTTTTTCACCCTGTATATTAAAAAAAATATATTTTTCACCCTGTATAATAAAGATTTTATCTCACCCTATATACTAGAAAATTTTATTTTTCACCCTGTATAATAAAGGGTTTGTCAGTGCTTGGTACTCTTTAAATAGACAATCATACCAAAGACTGACTCTTTTATTTAATTTAAATATTCAATAAGGTGTGAAGAATAATCGACATTTTATAAACCAACATGTTCTCTGAGTTCAAAATTAACAAGTAGTATAAGTTTCTTTTATTTAAAAATTCTACTCAAAATAATTTTAAAATCACTGTTATAATGTTATGTTGTTACTTATTATCTTTGCTGACGGGTAAAGCAAGTTATTCTTCTTAGTTTAATTTCAAAAGTTTAAGTTTCCTGAAAATATTTCATGCTATGCACTGTTCCCCACAGACCCCCTTTTAAATGACATAAAAATTTATTATTGTTTTATTATTTATCCATCAATAAGTAAAACCAACACCATTTGTGTATGCATCCACAAAGGATGCTATATTTCACTTGCATTAACTAAATATTCATTTAAATAAGCATCAAAACAAGTCAAGTAACACTATGGTCAAGTGGGACTATTGTTGCACATGAAATAAACTCATATCAAACACTTTATTTTAAAAACATGTTTATCCGTCAGCTCGCCTTGATTTTCTAAAAATATAATATAGAATTGACTTCCCTACATAATGAACAGAAAATATGTGTACCTTAGTACCTTCTCAGTAGTTCAGCATTCAACAAAATTTTAAGTTTAAGTAGATATGTGGCCGACCTTGGTTTGAACTATTTCTATCCGATTACCTGTTTGAAAACATCAATTTTTGGTAAGTAATACCTACATATAGTCTAATGATACAGCTTCACTCTAGCTATACCTTCTATAGTGGAATAACTGTACCAAGAAAAGTATACATGTATACACTACTTCATGACTCAACTCTCTTTGCCTAAAGCACCTCTTAAGAACAACCTTGCTGGTTCGTTTGATAGAATATAATTTAGTTCGGCCTCTGCCTCTACTCAGAATTGTAATTATTCTACCTTTTCAACTTGTCGATGACTTCTGCTCATCAATTTCTAGATTCCCATTTCACAACTGGGAACATGCTATGTCTTCAGAAAATTATCACCAGGAAGAACTCCTCCTTGACTGCTACGTACTGTGATTCTCATTCCGAGTCAACCTGCAAGTATCGTTTTCAATAAACCACCTACAGCCGCAACTTTGTAAGTTTTCCAACCATATCGCCAAGTACAAATTTGGCAAGAAAAAATCTGATCAAACTCACCAGCGTTCTCCTTTTTTACATAAACTTATTGAAAATTTTCACTATTGCGATATTTACAGACGATCTTCACTTCCCTATAAATAATTAAGAATGTTTCAGGTGCAAAAATACTTCAGACAACGAGACACTCGTTTTAACCACACGCCATCTTTAAAGTTTTGCGGATTGTTGCCGGTCATCTCATGACAGCAAATAACTTTTTTACTTCCATATATCCAGTGTAACCGTTTACAATAACATTAGATAAATTAAGTTATTAACTTTACATCACTTATTTCTAAGATTTACACATTTTCCACTTAGAATCTCATAAAAATACGTTCATTTGAACACTCACAGTAGGCGGATGACGTCCCTTCCGCTTAAAGGTGAGTATTCATGTTCGATCGAAAATAAAGCCAAATATGCATCGTCCTTCAAGATTGCCAATTTTATTCATACAAAATTCTAAACAATGCAAGTATATTCGTTTCATAATCATTCAAATATCTGTAAGGAATTCTCAAATCCTTCTTTATTCACGAGCCGTGAGACATATTATACTAGTTTTCTCTAAATAATTTTCTCGTTTAAATTTTGCGCTTTTGGGTTACTTTCATAAACATTTTTTGTAAGGGAACAATACCAATAACATCCTCGAGATGTCGCTGTTAACCTGTTTGTGAAAATAGAGGTATGATATTGTTACTTTAGAAAATAGATAGTACTACCAAGAGAAAGTTTGCCAATTTGCCTTGAGTTCTTCTTGATGGGGATTCTTCATATCCCAGCACCTCCACCATGTCGCGGCGGGTCCAGACCCTGTGTGCATCCTAGATTTAACTAACTTTATATGTTTAGATGAGACCAAATTACTATTAAGATAAGTTGCTTCGCTTTACTGAATCTAGCACACAAGGCCCCCCGGGCGATACTGAAGCTACTTACTCGGCAAACCTTCTCTGATAACACTGTGCGGTGTATTCTCTGTCTAGGATGATTTGGTATCGTTCCCCTCCTCATCTCATTTCCTTTCACACCTGTAAATAGTAATATACCCATTAAACCTGGGCTAAGTACATCCTATAATATTACACAAGTTCGCGTTACTGTTTTAACTATGCATTTATGCTTCCCTTTGGAAGCCTCAATAAACTCTTTACTTATTTTGACTCTCTCAGCCATCATTATCATTATTGCTATTATTATTATCACTTTGTCTAAATACTATTGCCACCTTTTAGTATAGAATCTCACACGCTGGAGCACGACCGGCCGGCTCGCGACCAGCGTTGCATGCACTTGCCTGGAGAATGTCCGTCACCTCAGGACGGCCCACCTCCAACGCCTTAACATCATTTACATTAACAAACTCAATAATGAGAAGACGGACCTGGAACCCGCAGTTTCCATTCCGTTTCCTCCTGATATACATCTTTCATGTTCTCCGTGCCCGTCGACACCAGTGCCCGTCGGCACTTCTTAGATTTAGCCATTGACACGCAGCCTCCGGCTATGGTGGGGCCACCACCATCATCCCATGATTTAGGGATCTTGCCCATGATTTAGGGCAT
The DNA here is from genome assembly GCA_949316185.1 of Pyrausta nigrata. Taxonomy (NCBI): domain Eukaryota; kingdom Metazoa; phylum Arthropoda; class Insecta; order Lepidoptera; family Crambidae; genus Pyrausta; species Pyrausta nigrata. The sequence continues at coordinate 6,482,407 of OX438958.1, read as the reverse complement.
GCGGTGCGCAATAGTATTACTAGTTATTTAAACAACTATCTTAGTAGATTAAGTACTTAGCTGCAATGTTCTCGGCGCAGCCACAGTCTCCGGCTCGTCTTCCTCACGATTACACTGGTTTGGATATACTTTTCATCTTCATGCGTTCACACTATACCGACATTTTACTAGGCGTGGGTAAGCAGAAGTGTCAAGTTGTCTGAATTGTACTTTGGTTGCCTACACTGTTTCAGTGTTGCCATTTATCGTTAGGCTTAGTTCACATTTATCGTTAGGTTTAGTTTACATATTTACATTTGGATTATTAGGAACATCGCGATACCTTCTTTCGCGACAGTCAGCCCCCCTCCTCGGCCTCTACCAGGCACGAAAACAAGCTCAGTTTTTCCTTCTAAGGAAATGCCGGCCCACATCATGCAGGAACCACCGCCGTATGCCACTGTTTCAGCAAAACAGCACTGCGCAAAACGTTTCCCGGGACGCCTGTAGACCCGACCTCTCCTGTCGATGCTCCCGAGCAAATAGAAGGCGCGCTTGCCGGTGGCCTGCAGTCAATTTCGGTCCCGTGGCAGGCCGTTTTGGAGTGAGGTTGGCTTCTTTTAGACGTCTTCTGACTGTCCACTCGCTCACAGTTACTCCTCGAACACGCCTCAATTCCTGATGTACATCGACACCCGTGAGGTGCCGATTTCGAAAGGAAGTAGAGATAAAGAATCGATCATCTCTCTCTGATGTGCAGCGTTGGCGGCTGGTTCTTGAAAGAACCTGTCTTCAGAAATCTTCTGTAGACTCTGGATACAGCATATTGGCTCAAATTAAGCTGAGCAGCGCTGTACGCTGGCTCAGTCCTTGTTGCAAGAGAGCAACAACTAGTGCGGCTTCTGCAGGCGTAGTGTCCATTGTAATGACAAAACAGTGGATGCAATTTGTGGAGATGTGTACAGGTCAACTTCTGATAAGCAATGATAAGGGTGAACCTGTGGGGGTGGTTTTTATAGCGGGGACAAGCAGCGCGGTTAGTGACTTTAATTGGAGGCAGTACTTTTTTGTTATGGGCACTTAAATTCTGGGAAAAAAAAGCAGTGAAATCGTTTTCGAAATGGATATTAATTTAAAGCTAAGGTTTTAAGCTTTGAATTAACGTATAATAATTTTAATTAAAAAAAATATGTTTTGGAATACCTTCACGTTACTTTAACCTATATGTGTTAATTTACATGTTGAGTCGATTTAGTTGCTCGCGAGTGTAGTCGGTAACGTCGCAAATACTTCATTGCCAGCTAAAGATCATCCATTTACGAACTCTGTAGCAACTGTCAAGAAACGAGACAGTAGCAAACGTTCCCGGAGCGTGTACTCATCTTTGATTACGCGGTTGTGTGATTCTAGGGCATTGTTAGTCGCTGGTGAACCCATATTAGCCCCCAAATACCAGTTACGATTTTGTATGCGGCATTGCTTCTTAAAATATTTAATAAAAGTTGTCTCATTCTCCCATTTCTTCAAGAATGCTTTTGAAGCTAACTCGAACGTTCCTGTATCAGTCACAGAGAGTCCACATCTGTCAACAAACCTTTGTGCACATTCTTTCGCGTATCTTTCTCTACATGAGCTTGAATTTTTTTAGCATGCGCCCAACACATTCGAAATATGAAATCTTCACCAAAAACCTCTACAAATGCATTTTGTATTGCTTTCGCTGCATTACATACTAGAACTTCTGGTTTGAAGTACAAGTTAAAGATGTTAATCTTAATGGCATCGAACAACAACTTAAATTCTTTTTTTTCGTCGTCGTTCGTTTATTTATCGTTTATTTTTGTCTGTACTTACGACCAGAACGGGGAATCCTTGCCACACCAATTTGTATGTAGCATCAGCATGAGTAACTGTAACGTCACGTGCTTTCTGCAGCAAATATTTTGTTGATAGTACAAATCTAAAGCGTGATGAACTAGTTTCTTCGATCACTTGATACCCAATAACATAAACTTCATGTTCGTTGTCAGGAATCGGCGAATGAGACTTTAGCCAAGCTTCCAATTCGCCTAAGCTGATCGTGGGCTGTCCATATTTTTAACGGCGTCTGTCAATTAGATAAGTCCTTAGTTGGGACATTTTCGGCACTTTAACACCATCAATTGTAGCTAAATTTGCATTTTCCTTTACTCTGTCACTAAGCCTATAACAAGCGAGCGATTTTGAATCGTGGTCATGATCAGTATCTGTCCGAAACAACAATACTTCATCCGAGAATGAGTACATACATGCGTTCGTAGATAAGACCAAGTTTTTTCAGCCTTTATGTACTCCTTAGCACTATGTATGTCGTCAAACTTTTTCACGAAAACCCAAACCTTGTTCTGCGACCGCTTCTTCTTTGGTATGATGTCTTCATTAGTGTCTGTAGGGGAGGCCAGGACTAAAAGTTCTAATTTTCAAATAACATGGAATTATATGATGAAAATGATAAGTTTATTTTTGATATTTAAATCTATTGAAGAATCTTAATCGGTCTCTGTAATAGTATAGTAATTTCTGCCAGTATCTCAATAGTTTTTTTACAGGCATATTTTTGCAAAATTTAGGAAGGGAACATTCAAAAAAATTAACAATTAAGTAATTAACTAAAGCAACATAATTATCCCCAACGGTAATGCACCCTCAGCAATGAACATGAAATTGACGCGAATGAAGTGAGGTTGCATCTCCCGCGCCGCGCATCGTATGATCCTATTTCTACTGACTAACTAATGACGTCGACGTCGCACATAAGGGTAATTTGCTGATCTAGCCGGTCAAAAATCAATTTTTGTAAAGTAATCGCAGGTTAAAAAAAACTGGTTCTTGTTATTCTCGAATAACTAGAGAACAATATACAACTCGTCCTAGTCTCTTATCAGATGTACCCGCGCGCTTGTTATGTCCGAAGTTAGTCATCGCTTGAACTGCACGTATCTTACGTGTTTGCCAAGTGTGATAATATCTGACAAAAAGTTGAATATTTTACTGATTAAGTCACTTTTTCAAAATATTTTTATGGATATGGGTCAAGGGGGTAATAATGCTTATTGTACTAATGTGATACTGTGTTATAATTTGATAGGGTATTCTTATTTGACGTTTGAAATATAGTTAGAAAATATTTAAAAATTTAACCCAATTTTAGGTTTGAAAAGGTTTTTATTGCATTTCCGGTTTCTTCCCGGTTGTAATGTTAATTGATTATGACAGGGTATAGTTTATATAAAATGTTTGTGGTCTAATTAGCCGCCCATACCCGCCCCCTTTTTTGCCAGAGGTGACAAACCAAGACAGTAAAAATAATATTAAAATTTTATTTGAAATTAACACCATGTTAACTTGGTAATTATTCAGTTTCAGGGTCGCCTGGTAAATTAGGTGTTAGAGTAGTGACCCGTAAATCACTTTTCGATAAAATGAAAGAGAAAAATTTGCCTTATTTTGAAAAAAAAAGTTGCTCCACTACATTTGTAGAGCAGCATCGAAAGACTTTAACAATCAAAAGAGATGTTGATGTGGACGCACTTTCATTTGGATTATCCACTTTGCACGTCAGAATCCATCTGTTTGAGAGCATCTTGCACCTCTCATACAAACTCACTGTTAAGAAGTGGCAGTTAAGATCTGACACTGACAAAGCTATTGTTAAGGAGAGAAAAAAATATTTCAAGAGACATTTAGACGTGAAACCGGTCTAATAGTGGATGTACTCAAAGCAGGGTTCGGGAATACCAATGATGGTAACACAAGTCGATTTTTTTTTTCGAATTCTGAGTTAGCTGCGGAATAACTGGAGTTGATTATAATTTCATTTACTGACTCAAAGTCATCCTTGATGTCATATCAATTGGTCAGAAAGTCCACTTGGACTAGTGGGTTGCTCTCGGAAGAAGCCGCTGAGGCACGGAATAAAAATTTTTGGCTGTACAGGCAGAAATCCGCTAGAAAAATTTCAAGGGTCAAGTGTAACACACATCTTAAATAGACATTTACTCAGTTTTGACCCTCTGTTTACTGGAATGAGACCAACCCCCAAAAAAAGAACTTCAGCATTCACAAAAGAAGCAATTGCTCTAATGATTCCTGCTACAACTGACTCTGAACGGGACTCAGATTCAGATTTAAAGGAGGTTGCTGGAGGCACTGAAAGTGATGAGGATAATGAAGAGCCATGAAACTCATCATCGTCATAGTAAAATAAATTGTATATATATATTTTAAAGATATTTAAAAATATCGAAGTTAGAAATAGCTTAAATATATTTTTATTATATTATTTCCCAATATTTTAGGTTATTATTATATATATTTTTTAAATAAGGCTTATAGTTAACCAAGGCAACTCCCTGGAGTTAAAAAACTAAACAAATAATTTTGACCGGCTAGATCAGCTAAATACCCCTTTGTGCGTCGGGGCATTTTTCTTTAATCGTAGCCAAAATTGGACTTAGGTGTGCCCATATTGCTGGGGGTTGATGAATGAGGACATCAGAAATCGTACAAAAAGACTGTGATTGTGTTTGCCAGTAAATCATGCCTGTATGGAGACTAATTTGTAATATAATGAAAATAATGTTTTTTAAAAGCAATAATTTCGCGACTGAAACTTTCCATTACATTTTGTGCCGCATCAGATTTTGTTGCACGAACGGTCTTTTTTGTATGAATTGTTGTTCCTCCTTGTTTGGTGTATACATGGTCCTGGCGCTCCCACTGGTACCAATTTATAGTTTTTTTCCAATAGGCTTTGGTCTGTCACAAATTTCGGTTTATTTTCTTTGCATTTCTGGCATGTATTGTTGTACATACATGCATAGCTTTTAATGTCACACACTAAGTCTTGTAATATTTTATCGAAACTATCGTTCATAATATGATGCCTTCTCAATGTTTCATATTTAAATTTTATGTTTTCATGCTTTTCGCACACATGTTGATCTAGCATTAAAATGCGGTGATAATACAAAGAAAGGTTTTTTTTTTGTAAAACGTGGTCAAGCCGTAACGCCCTCCCTCTGCTTTGTATTTTGTATGGAGGCTTTGAATAGTATCAACGAGGTACCTAATTGTTTTTTATTTTTATTTTTAACTCTACATTCTTTTTTCCTGGTGTAATTCTGCTCACGTCATCTTTCAAATAAAAAGCTGTTATTTTTGGTGTCTCTAACATTTTTGGCTTCTTCGGCTTTAGCCTTCTCCTGGTTTTTAACGTGCTCTCTAGTACTTCGTTTCAGGCTTTAATTTTATCCAATTCTATCTGCAAACTATATATTGACTTACTGGCTTGTAATTGTACTCTCTGTATTCTTTTATTGTAACGTTCAACTTTGGTTTTTAACTTTTCTATTTGAGTCCTACAGTTTTTGTTTTGCTTTGAAGCCGCTTTAAGTTTAAGCTGTATTTTTTTTTCTTTTTTATAATTTTTTTTTCATTTTTAGTAGCATCAGAACGCATATTTTCTTGTAAAGGCGATACTCTTTTCATATCATGAAGACGTTGCCTGCATATTCTTTTTTCTTCTCTCCACTATTTTCTTTTCAGCTGGTTCCTGTTATGTATACGTAGCAATGAAACAGCGGTTGATCGTAGACTGGTTTATTTGTTATTCGTCCACCCTCGGAACGCGATATGTAGAAACATAAGTACATACACAACACTTTTCCCTCCTAAGACAAAAGCGTGTCATCTTCAAATACAAACAAGACTTATATAATAATCCATTTCCTACTTATTGTTAAAGTGTTAATGTCTTTTACCTAAATATTATAAACTGCAAATGTTATGTTGAGCGGACGATATCTATCTAAGTACGCCAGCTATCAATCTATCTATCTATAACATATGTTTTTATGCAAACTATTACCAAATTATTACTAGTTATGTTAATACTAACATGTGCGCATTGCGTTCTATATTATATCTTATAGTAAATATATATACCAATCAGTACTTGAAACCTACCTACCGTTGACATATAGATATTTAATAAGTTTTACCTAAAGCCTGGAATCAGATGGCCGTATGTGAGAATGTCTAAGTTGTATAATATTTATTTGTAAGTCCTAAGTTTTTCACGGCAACGTATAGCAGCTTCCCTACGCGGTTTGTCAGCCTTATTCGGTCCAGTAGGCGATAGCTGCGGCGACCTCGCGCCCTCTTCGGCACTATCAAAAGACTCGTCACGGTCATCATCACCCTCCGATTTTCCCTCCGACTCAGCCGAATTAGACTTAGTAGGTGATTCATCCACTACTTGGCTAAGTGAGTGACGGGATTTTCTAGTGAGTATTTGATCGATGTGTCGCTTATGTACGCGTCCGTCCATTGTTGCTACGTTATACGAGACAGGCCCTACTCGCTCACGGACTACACCCTCTGTCCACTTATTATCGGATTTGGAGTAATTTCGCATCAGTACGTGATCATTTTGGTGCGCCACCCGCAACGGTTTATTATCGTTCCGCTGCTCCTCGGCTAACTGAGGCGCGCGCACGCGCTCCGCGACGTCCGGTCGCAGTAGTTCCAGTCGCCCGCGCAGCCGCCTGCCTAGCAGAGCGACTGCCGGTTCGCGTCCCGTCGTGCTTTGTTCAGTATTTCTATACATGAACAAAAATTGGTTTAACGCTTTGTTTACATCTTGTCTTTCGAATTCTGCTTTTTTAAGTACTCTTTTCACGATGCGCACTGCATTTTCGGCTGCTCCATTGCTTGAGGGATGATACGGTGGTACAAGAGTATGCTTTATACCGTTTCTTTCTAAGTACTGAGCAAAGGCAGCCGATGAAAATGGGGGCCCGTTATCACTGACTATACGTTTTGGTAATCCAAAACGGGAAAAGTGACGTCTCAAACTGTCACAAACAGCACTGGCTGAGGTGGTGCAAATTTTTTCTACTTCGATCCATTTTGAATGTGCATCAATTATAATGAGATAATAATTGTTGTTGAAAGGACCGAGGAAATCTACATGTAGTCGCGACCACGGCTCAGCCGGCCAGGACCACGAGTGCAGCGGGGCGGCGGGGGGCGCGGGCCGCAGCTCCCGGCACGGCACGCACTCGCGCGCAACCTGTTCTATATCGTGGTCTATATTTTCCCACCAGACGTAATTACGAGCGATTTGTTTCATTTTAACTATACCCGGGTGCCCTTCGTGTATTTCTTTCATGATACAGTTTCTTAACGAATTTGGAACTACTATTCGGTAACCCCATATTATGCACCCTTGATTAACGTGTAAATTATCTTTTTTGTTAATTTTTTTTTTCAATACTTGTATACTCATAACTACTTGGCCAACCAAACATAATAAATCCATAGATCTTACTTAGCAAAGGGTCCCTTGCCGTTTCAGTTTTAATATCATTAAAACTGATCGGAAAGTTTTCTTGAGCGTAATTTAAATAGCTACCTTCTTCGTTTTCGCTTCGACTTTGTTTACTAGTCGCTTGCAGGGGAAGACGAGAAAGAGCATCGGCAAAACAATTTTTATCTGATTTTACAAACTCAACTGTGAAATCATAAGCCGCTAATTTGACCGCATAGCGTTGGAGTCTACTTGCAGCCGTCACCGGTAATCCTTAATTTTTTCCAAAAATGTAGCTTAATGGACGGTGATCACTTCTTAATATAAAATACCTTCCGTAGAGATATTGATGGTGCTTAGACACCCCGAACACTATGGCAAGTGCCTCTTTATCAATCTGAGAATAATTAGCTTCGGCCTGGTTGAGAGTGCGCGACGCACAGCAGAGCGGCCGCTCGGTGCCGTCCGCGAGGCGCTGGGTGAGCACCGCCCCCAAGCCGTATGCGCTACTGTCCACTGACAAAATCAATTCTAAGTTTGGGTCGTAGTGAGCGAGGACAGGTGAACTACTTAAAACCTTTTTTATTTTATTGAAAGACGCGTCACATTATGCCGTCCAATTCCAGTCCACATTTTTTTTAAATAAATCGTACATCGGTTTTAGAATGTCGCTCATATTTATACAAAACTTAGAATAAAAATTACCAAGACCCATAAAACTCTTTAGCTGAGTGACATTTGTAGGAGCGGGGGCTGCTACAATGGCTTCAATCTTTTTATCTGTATGTAAGCCAAACTTATCTATTTTGTATCCCAGGTAATTGTCATTTTCTTGGAAAAATTGACATTTACTAAAATTTATTCTGAGTCCATTTTCATTAAGTCTTTGTAGCACCGCCCGTAAATTAGCTAGATGGGTCGGCCCGTCTTCGTCGGTCACACAAATGTCATCAGCGAAGACAGCCACCCCCGATAACCCACTAAGTGTCTCTTCCATAATTTTTTGAAAATTTTCGGGTATACATTTGATACCAAACGGAACGCGCAAATAAACAAAAGTACCAATGTGAGTGGTAATCGCAGTTATCAATTGTGAATCTTCATCCAGCAGACATTGTTGGAAAGCGCTTGATAGGTCCAATTTGGAATACTCTTCACCTGTTACACCATGACAAAAGTTTAAATAAAAAACAATCTTTCTGATACACATTTATTTCGAATTATCAACATTTATAGACGAAAAAGTAAAATAAGCCTTATACCTAACACAATACGATATACCATATTGATATACATAATTAGGATTATTTTTAATTGGCAAATTTGAAGTATTAAAACCAACCATACAAACACCAGAATGTGTGTTATTTACAACATCAGGCGTACCCATAGCTATAGCCATATCGGCAACAGTTTTTTTAGAATTCAATTCTGAAGTTTCAATACGCTTCTTACCTCTAGGATAATAAGTCCATTTAAATTTACATCCATTACGTAATCTCAAAACCTTACAATTTTCATAATTGGCTTGAATTTGAGGTCGACCAAATGACCCATGGTTATTTTGTATATAAAACATTATTTCAAAAGAATCTTGATTAAACAAAGAATCAACTCTCAAATCAGCATACTCGTCACCAACCTTCTCAACCTTACCCATATCATAATAACGATTCAATTCTACATTCTCAATAGAATAAACAACTTTATTCAAAATAAACATACCATACTGATTTTGAATATAAGATCTAAAATTAGCATTGTCAATACCATTAATAAGAAATAAATTTATATCTTTAAAATCTGAATCAAATTTGCCACCCCCAAAAGTCCAAGAGGCATAAACAACGCCTGAATAACAATATTTTAAAACGAATGGTGGACTCATATAAAAGCCGACACGACGTTGTGGGCGCAGATATCGATTAATCCTCTTCGGACGACGATAATAACGATATCGAGGCTTGCGACGACGACGGGGTTTCCATGCCTTCTTCTTTCGGAACACACGCACGCTCCGCCTTCCAGTATTCCTCATACGCACTGACAAACAACAAGCGAGATTTTATTGCGTCATCCATCTTCTCATCAAGGTCATTAGATACAAATATTATTGGGCCCGTAAATTTAAATACCATAGATGCTGCACCTTTCACAGGATATGAATAGAGACGTCCTTCCAATAATCTCTTTAACATACTCGGAACACAAAACTGATACGCAAACTCCTCAAACAAAATAACCTTATGAAAGTCCGGTTTAAACTCTTGCATAAAAAACTTGCCCACCCCTGGATAATAAACATATCGCAACATGACCCGCCCCAAGATTTTTTTAATCAAAGAAGTCTTCCCTACATTAGTAGGACCATACAAATACAACTGCTTGCGCTTACATCCAGAGGTAGTAACAAATTTATTCCACCAAACACAAACATCCATACTCCAATTCGAATAACAATCATAAACAATTGGATAATCAATATCAATTTTCGGACACTTTACATCCTGATATGCTTACTCAAGAAAACGATAACAATTCCTATGCTCAATAACAAAGGGATCATCATATCGAAATGATGAAGTTTCACGGGCCCAAACACGCAACCTCATATTCAAATGCAACTCAGATACCTTAGAAACATACTTAATACAACTTTTCCTAGATTTACAAGACTGTAAATCAAAACGACGTTCAAATATATGAGGACCTCCCGGAAACTTAAGAGTTTCCCCAATAAACTTTAAAATACGCAATCTAAGAGCTTCTAATAATACAGGTTCCTTAAATTCAAGAAAACAATGCAAATGACTACTTACTCTGGTCGACGTACGTGACTTTTCCAAACCAATAACAAAAGTAACAAGCTCTTCTTGAAAATAATCAACTATCAGAGTACGACACTGCTTATCCTCAATAGAAATATCTAAAGTAATAAAAAATAAAGAAGTAGCACGCACAGACGTCTTCCTCTTACGAGAAGCGACGGGTATCTGCGCGATATTTGCAGGCCCACAAACATCTGCACCTACGAGAGACGTATCTAAAAATAGCGCGGAGGGACCCCCTGCTGCGTTCCCAGCGGACGCGGACATAAGGTGTTCTAGATGTCCGCGTTGTGTCGGCTGCGACGTCATCGTCTAAAAATAGAAAAATAACATATGTTTGACTCTGGGTGGGAAAATAGAAAATAAAAATAGAAATAAGTAAACGGTAGTTTACTTATTTCTTTTTTAACCGATTGAGAATAAAGGAGACCGTCAATTTGACACGTATGTATGTAAAATCATTAGAATCGCGAGATATTTACGGATGATATTCCATTGAAGCTTCTAAACAAATAAGTGTATGTATGTTATTATGTTACGTATGTATGATTAGATGTATGTAACATATATCCACGCGTATCTCCTGATCTACACTGGTTGGATGTTTTGTTGGTTTATGAATTATTTAACTAAGAGAGCAGTAAGAGATTTATCAAAATCGGTTCAGAAGTTTTCAACATTTAGACTAACACGTTAAATTTTGATTTTAAGGTAAACAAAGCAATTTAAAGATATATTTCATGTTTATTAATGTTATTTAGGTTAAGCTTTTGGTAAAAAACACAAAATATGCCCAGATACAATATTAAATGTTTACGAAATTTCAAACTAAACTTCTAATTTTTACTGGAGACAAATAAAAATTATGGGTGTTATTGTAATAAAAAATTGTTCAAATATTACGTTTGTGTTCAATCACATCAAATTAAAGTAAAATAGTAGTACAATAGGTAAATATTTTATTAGATAATTAATCAAAATTAATGATAGTACCTAGTTTCGACAAATAAAATTTCATTTTAAAAGACATGCAAAAGTGACCGTTGTAGAAAATTTTTGAAACTCCTCACGTACTATCATGCGACGCGATATGGTTGACTGCTACAAGAAGCTACTTACGCCATCTAGCGCACCTTTCTAGCACTTTATTCATGCTCGTCCAGCCAGCAACGTAAAGGTGATATTAGACGATTCACTAAAAGTGATTCACTTTTGCAGTGAACGATGAACGCTCGGTGAAGGTGGTATCAGACGGTTCACTCGAATGATTGTTCACTCGAGTGAATGCTTCATTTTTTTTTCATTCTATGTTCACACGGCTTAGACGGAATAATACAGAAATGAACATTCATTGTTCTTTCTTTTAAATATGTCATCGAATGAAGTCGTACGTCTTGGAATTAGTTTAATTTGTGATCATTTAATCAAAGAGTTGACAAAAAAGAAGCAAAGAAAACGTCGACGGTAGTGGGTGCGACCATGGATTGAAAGAAATTTATTAGGAGCTTCCAATACATTGTTGAGAGAACTAGCCGTTGAAGATCCTGTTTCATATTGTAATCATCTTCGAATGGATGAAAGTAAATTTGAAGAACTTCTACTTCTTGTTGCTCCGTTAATAACGAAAGAAAACACTTTAATGAGAGATAGCATACCTTCCCGGATAAAACTTCAAATTGTACTGAGATACCTGGCTACAGGTGATAGTTTTGGAAGTTTAGAGTTTTTGTACAGAGTACCTCGAAATACAATATCCTACTTTTTGCAAGAAGTATGTGAAGCCATTTGGACAGCCCTTGGAAAGGTTATTAAGGTCAGTTGTATCTATTTAATAAAATATTAAGTTATTTTCTTGAAACATTTTAATTTAGACAACCAACATTTTACATAATACTTTTTAGAGCTTGTGAGAGTATGTTTTCTTGCTCTTGGGTGGATGTTTGGACAATTGTGACTTGATTGGTCTCTTGAGGTGAACTCACGGGTACAGGCACTGGTTGTGGTTGCGTATAAACTTGTTCGGTGACAAGGTAGTTACTATAATTATACTCCGGTGTTGTATTTTGGTATAGAGGCGACTGGTTGATAGTAAATGGGGATGGAGTGCTGGAGTCCGAGTAAATTACTTCAGGAAATGATTGTGACATCTGTGTTAACCGTTCCTGAGTCAGTCATTTTCCTGACATATCAAAGCCCTGTTCAAGGGCATTTTCTTGAGTTGTACTGCTAAACTTTTGCAAAACAAATCAAACTCATCTTCAGTTTGGACTTTGGCTTGCTCGCTTATACTCGTAGTTTTTAATTCTTTAATTGCTCTATCAATCGGTATATCAATCTTCCTTTTCTTGTTTGTTGGCTTTCGAGAATATAAAGGAGTCATCAGTTTACTACTTCCATTCCTACTAATCTCAGAATTTGGCGTTTTCTGTTCCTCACTGCCAGCTTGAGTCTGCTGATTCAGCAGAGTCTACATTTTGAGTCTGTGGTGCATCCTGTAATTAAAATGTTGACACTTTTATTATTACAGGTTCCTGGAAGTCAACATGAATGGAATAACATAATGGAAGACTACTATAGATTATGGAACTTTCCAAACTGTTGTGGTGCAATGGATGGAAAATTGGTGAATATAAGATGTCCAGGAAGTTCAGGCTCTGAATATTTCGACTACAAAAAGAATTTTAGTATTCATCTATTTGAAGTAGTAGATGCGAATTATAATTTTATTTATATAGATGTTGGGACAAACGGAAGGGCAAATGATGCATCCGTCTTTAATAAATCAACACTGAATGAAGCTTTGTTGTCGAATCTTCTTAATTTCCCAAAGGAAGGCGTAATCGTCGCAGATGATGCCTTTCCTTTGCGGACGGATGTTTTGAAACCATATAATACTAGAAGAGAGTTTGGCGATAAACAAAAAATATTTAATTATCGGCTGTCAAGAGCTCGACGAGTGGTCGAAAACTCTTTTGGAATATTAGTATCAAAATTTCGAATCTATGAAAAGGCGATTCCATTGTCAGTGCAAAAAGTTGAACAACTTGGTAAAACGACGTGTGCATTACATAATTGGCTCAGAAAAACTACAGTGGACTACGTGCAACAACGATCACTGGAAACTGAGGATTGGGTCACAGGGTCCATTGTACCTGGAGAATGGCGAGAAGTGCCATCTTTAGCATTAAGCGATTTACCACCAACCAATGCAAGAAATCATAGTGAAAATGCCCGCCGCGTGCGTGACGTATATGCAGAAAAGTTCGTTACTTCATGCACTGTACCATGGCAATGGAACATGATAAGATGAATATGATGTAATAATACTGAATAAACCTATACAATTCATATACGTTGTTTTTGTTTGAGTATAAGTATTAAGTAGGTACCTACCTAGCTTTTGTTCACGTAGTAGTCGCTTATCGAACAGACGGACAGAGTTACTAGGATATGGATTAATATTATGGATATGGATTAGTATGGATTGATAAAAGATTCTACTTACGAGACTTGATGTACTCTGCCGTGGGACGCATACACTGCTTAAAAATTCTGCATGTTTAAACCAGTATAGGGTCGGTACATAGACATCGTCAGAAGAGCAACCGCTTTTAGTAGATTGCTTTATTTTGGTTAATTCTGTTGTATACCGGGTCCTTATCGTTTTTATTTTATGTTCAATATCTTCTTCAGTAATCTCTAAGTTTAAATCACTGATCACTAGAGATTTTATAGAGTTTGCCCGCATTGTTCGGTCTTTGTATTCATCAATTATGTGGTTCCAAAGGCATTGATAATTTTTAAAGTTCTCCAAAAAAAGTAATGTATTTTGATCGTTCCACTTGAACACCATTTTGCCGCATGAAAACAATATAATAACACACAGAAAAAAATATAACTTCGTCGACAACGTGATGTCCGTCGGCTACAGGACTCGAAACAAAATGGCCGAATCCGAATGAACGTTCTCTCAGTGTTCAGACCGTTCATTTCTCGTTCATTCGGAGTGGGAATGAAAGATACCGGATGCCAATATCCAACACTGTTGGATCGGTTCACTAATAAATTCATTCGGCACTCGTGTTTCATTTTTTGTTCAGACATTTCATTTCGAGTGAAATGTACCGAATGAAAGGTGAAAATGAACAAAAAATGAACCGTCTGATATCACCTTGAAAGATGCGTGATGAACGGCATTTTGTGTTACGCATACACTTCTTAAAAATTCATCCGCCTGAGGAAACCAAAATATTTTTACGTAAATATCGTCAGTTGAACATCCACTCTTGGTAGATTTGTTTACTTTTGTAATTTCTGCATTATATTTAGTGCGAACGGTTTTGATTTTTTATTTAACATCCTCTTCAGTCAACCCCGCTATATTAAGATCATTTTTCAAGGAGGTCAGTAAAGTTGCCCGCATGTTACGGTTTTTGTAAATATCCAACCGGTGGTTCCAGAGGCCTTCATGTTTTTTTAAATATTCCAAAAACGGTTGCATGTGTTCATCACGCCATTTAAATACCATTGTTATGTTATGAAATAAAAAACGCGGGCACATACAACTCAAACGCGCGTCCTTCCGCTCCACTGAAAAGAACGCTGTCTACACGTTTCATTTTTCATTCATTTCTAATGAACAATGAACGATGCCGGCTTTGACCGATGAAACACAACGGGCCGATGGATTGTTTCATCGCCGAGGCGCATTATTAGTGAACAATGAAAGATCGTGTTTAGATATTGCATTTTCGATGCTTCATCGATGAAGCATCGAAAATGAAAGCAAAAATGAATCGTCTAATATCACCTTAAACTACACATTAGTGCCGTGCACCGCCGATGAATAAAACGCGCTGGCGTCTCGTTGCTCGCTCGCGACACCCAACTTGATTTAGCACCTTCTAAGGGGTCGCCGCGCGTAGGTACGTTTTTGCTACCTACGCGGGGAGTTACACAGGCCTGGCGAAATGTGAAATGCTTTCCCACATATTTTCATAAAAATGATACGTTCAATCTACGGATGTTTCGTGTGCTTAACAAATAGCTAAATCACATCAGTTACAAAACTAATTCGCGCACGCTGTTGCTAGTGCATGCCGTCTCGCTCTCGCTCGCGTGTTACTAGGCCGCGCTCATGCTCAGTTGCAAATGGTCGTCGGAGGAGTCACATTTATATGAACAGAGCGCGCGCGACGACGCGATGTTTATGGTCGATGCATTGCAACAGAAATATTCAAGTCATTATAAATAGTCTTGATGGCATCAAAATGTTTTTTGCACAATATGCTTATTGAGTTTCTGTGCTCTTTCGGGTTTATTAGTTGAGCCCTACGACGCGATATTTCTGGATTGCGCTTGACAAAATTTTTTAGCCATTTTTTTCCAGCTATTTGCAAAATTCATAGGCTTGCTTACACACAATTTGGGGGGTCAACGGCGGGCCAACCTGAGCAAGTCGAATCATCCTTTTACATAAATCCTTCTCTTGTGATTTAGTAAGTACCGGAGTGCGACCAGTTATCTTTTTAGTAGATCCAGATTTTATGTGGTTTTTTAATGTACGCCTCGGTATGCCAAACACTGCAGCTGCTTTTCATTGTGACATCTGTCTGCGATATGCTTTAAGGGCTGCGTTTAGCTGAGCTTCTGTCCACTCCCTACGCTTTTTTTATTTGATGGGTCCTTTTTTAACTATAAGATAAAAAAATAAAAACTAACATAATTCTACAAATAACAATAATTTATGCAATTATTTAAACTATTGTTACGTTACACTATTATTAATCATTGCATATAATGCAAAAATTAAGAATCAGAAATTTATACATTTATAAATGAAAAAAAAAAACTCAAAAATATTTATTTTTATATTTTTGTAATATAAAATATTACTTAAACACTTTTGATAAGAAGTTGAACTAATATCACTGTAGGCTCCTTTGGAGCTTGATTCTGAAACGATGCCTCTGGCATTGGGCAGGTTATCAAATCTTGTGGAGTCATTGCACGGACACTACGGTCGGGGTTATCGTCAGTTAATACAGGACCACCTAGGATAGATGTACTTATAGCAGGTTCATTAGGGCCAGTGTTGTGATTTTCAGGCGTTATAAGTC
Source organism: Pyrausta nigrata (assembly GCA_949316185.1). Lineage (NCBI taxonomy): Eukaryota > Metazoa > Arthropoda > Insecta > Lepidoptera > Crambidae > Pyrausta > Pyrausta nigrata. The sequence continues at coordinate 6,466,130 of OX438958.1, read as the reverse complement.
GATGTAAGGCTAAATTATGGTTTTCGTTTTCGGTGTTGTCGGTTGTCATATCGTCATCATGAGTCTATCATCAATGGTATATCAGTGACAGATGACGGCATATAATCGTGCTCTTGAAATATGTCCCTATTAAATGGACAAATCCCACAGGATTTAAACCCTGCGATAATATTGGATGGACTGGCCGCCAAAGGGTAAGTTTGTGCAATTATGCCGGGGATATCGTATATGGTCATTTGCTGTCCTGGACGATTTACCATCCATTGATCCATCGCGTTGTTAACATACTTCTTTAAAGGCCCGTACACTGACTTGTCCATGGGTTGCAGATGGTGAGTGCAGTGTGGTGGAAAAGATAGCATGACTATGCCATTTTTTTTCGCAAAGCTTAGCGTTCCAGAACTGTACGGTGGAAGATGTGCATTCCCATTTAATATGTACTATGTTTCCCCATTGAGATAAAAGTCTTTCTATTGTAGATGCATTCACTCGGAACTCTTCAGCTATTTCGACAATGGAAGGCTTGACTACTTTTAATGTTTCTTGTACAGAAAACATGGATAATTTCTGTAGCATTTTGAAATTAACGGGTAATCTCGATCTTAGTTCTTTCACAAGTTTCAATGTGAAATTAATACATCGTTGACGTAAATGGTTTGCTACTGCAGGTTGAAGATTATATTCACGTAAATTAGTCTCAAAGCCGTATCCCATGTATGGTCTAGGGTCAAAATAATCATCTATGTGTTGAGTAAAAATATCTACTCTCGCCGTGGGGTTCAGGATACGCCGGCTTGTCGATTCCACTGTGGCGGCGAATAAAACCTCCGCGGTTCGCGCCCGACATTTTAGAAGATTTTATTTTTTATGACATTTTTCATCTGTCACTCTTCTTCTGTTCTGCTTGTACATACTTTTACACGGCCGTTTTCTGTTTTGTATTCTATTTATTTTCTCCTTCTATTTGTAATTAGCGAATATACATACATATCATATGTAAATAAACTAACTGTACAGTCTTTAACGCGTCTACTTTTCGCTAAAGTGGTGACCCCGAGTTAAACACATTTTATTCATCGAGTCAAGACCGCAAGCAGTGACGACCCTCTCCAGGCGCTGTAATCCGTCATCGGGGCAGCAGCAGTCCTCCAGCACGTCGCTTTATCTGGACCATCGCAGCTCACTCTCGTGCTTCCTGGTTCTGCGGCGGCATCTCAACGTGCATCACCAGGCTCTGCATCCCATACCAGTTCACCGTTAGGCTGGGCGGTTTTCACTGGTGCAATGGATGTACTGTACCGTGCGTTTGGCACGTCGACGCTCCTTCGTCCCGACTCACCGAGGACTGAGCACGCTTTTTGGACACGCTGCATTTACGAGTCTCCGGCTTGTATCGCCCTGGACGGTCTCTGGAGGGGAGTGATGTGGCGGCGAATAAAACCTCCGCGGTTCGCGCCCGACATTTTAGAAGATTTTATTTTTTATGACATTTTTACATCTGTCACTCTTCTTCTGTTCTGCTTGTATATATTTTTACACGGCCGTTTTCTTTTTTGTATTCTATTTATTTTCTCCTTCTATTTGTAATTAGCGAATATACATATGTAAATAAACTAACTGTACAGTCTTTGACGCGTCTACTTTTCGCTAAACCACTAAGCTACTCAGATCCCTATAACCTCTTAAGACCTGAACTTGAACCAAATATGATACTTATGTTTTTAATGATTTATTATAGTTGTAGGGGCTTAAATAAGACACACATTTTTTTTTCATTTTTTTTTAATTGTAAGTAATAAAAAAAGTTGGTGCACATATGTGCACCTTAGGATTTAATATGGGCCAAAATTCTTAAAGGTATGGTAATTCTCAAAGCAATTATTTTTCAGCACACATAGATACACGTTACATTTTATGCACATCGTGCGGCAGCGGGAGGAGCATAAAGGATTGCGACATTTTGAGGCCGATTTGCTGTCCACAAATCTTGGCAGATGACCAACGTTGTCCAGCCTTACTTCAGGTTGTGGTTGTGGTACAACTGGCCGGTGTTTTTTTGTGGGTGGTTCATTGGCATCACTGGACGAAGTCAAGTTGGATCTTGTCGAAGGGCTGGAGCTGGGACGAGATGTGGAACCAGGAAGCAAGAAGTTGGGTTCAACTCTTCCACCGCTATACTTCATCATGGCTTTGGCCAAATTCAATCTGTATTGAAGTAAACCTAACTTGTCTTTGCGTTGGACATCTTCTTCGGTGCAACACCGGGTGTACATGATCCAGCAATTTACCACAACTAAATCAAGAAAATGGCAGAAAGTTCTTATTGTCCATTTTCTTGTTCGCATGGCACTTCGGTAGTAAGCAATTAGTCTGTCGCACAAGTCAATTCCACCCATGCAAGTGTTGTAATTTCTAACTGCTGCTGGCCTGTCTACGTTTACTCTTCGCTTTTCTTTCTTAGACCAGCGTCCGCAGGTATCTGCTGGAGCGCTCCCTGAACATGTAGACAACATGGTTACGGCATTTGTATCCATCCATTTTACAACACACACATTTTCGTCGTCTCTTACTCTTTCATCCCACTGTCCTCTTTCTAACGCCTTGTCGTTCTTCAGTTTCTTTGCTACTGGTCCAATCCTATTTGGCATTGCAGTTCCAGTTAGGAAAATGCCGTCTTCTTTTTCCAGCAAAAGTTCTGCTGGCTTCAGACTCGTAAAGAATCTGTCTGTGTACAAAACACAGCTACCTCTAATTGTGCGACAAAGTTTTTCCACAATACCTGCTCCTAGTCCTAGATTTTGCATTACATCCTTAGGTAATGTATCCTTACCAACATAGATTTCAAAATCCAACACCAGCCCATCTCGGGCAGCCAGCACAAAGTTCTGTAAACCCAGTGGATTTGGTTTGGCTGGCACGTATTGCCGATATTCACAGCGTCCGGAAAATGGTATCATTTGCTCGTCGATTGACATGTGTTTGGACCGTGGCAAACTGTGGCATTTTCTCAGAATGTGGTCTATCAGAGGCCTGATTTTCCACAACTTGTCATTAGCATTTGGCTGGTTTATGTCCACTAAGTGCAGATAGATTCGGAGCTCAAAAAAACGATCACGTGTGATTGTATCCCTAACCACAGGTACGCAAAGATCCCTACTCCAATAGAGCTTTCCTTGAGGGTATTTGAGGGTGCCCATCATCAGTTGCACGCCAGCAAAGTGTATCATTTCAATAGCATTTGTATCTATTAAGGATACATACTATTATAACAAATACATTATGCTAAGCGTATATTTATGCTTTTAGAGGTTATGTGGAGTTTACAATTTTTTATCCTTTAGAAATAATAAAACTGGTATTTTTTACAAGAAGCTTTTGGTTTAAACTTTATTTTAACAAATTTCATCCTAGATTTGCTATGAAAATGTGTAAAAGTATAAAAAAAACACTGTTATCTTACCTGTCGACTAGGTCAGCTTTTTTCCCTTATAACGAAAGCTCCACGTTTTCTCAACTCTTCCTTTAGCCTATCCACACGCCACCAGAAGGAATACATTGTAGTAAGTCCACAAAAAAATGTCTAGAGTCAAAAAAGTTCACAAATTCACAAAAGCAAAAAAGTATTCAGAGTAACAATGTTTGACATGTAACAAACACACAGCGCCCTCTACCAAAAAGTTTTGCGTAATCTTCCCCATTGGTATTAGCCGAAACTATATATGCTAAAGTAACTCATTCAAGTACTAGCAGCTGTCAAAAGATGTCGCTATTAGTCTTAACTTGAATAAATTAAAGGTGCACATACGTGTACCAACGGTCTTAAGAGGATAAAGTTTTGTTGGATCAGTATCGTTGCTTTTAAAAAGTTGGTTTACAACTTGAACTTCCTGTAAGATATGTTTTAAGTACAACAAGTACAGGTGATTAAACGCTATACAACATGTATAATGATCCTGTCATTATACATGTTGTATAGCGTTTCTGCCATGTAGCAGTGTTCATTTCGCCTGGCAACTTCAAACAGGAGCTTTAATTCCAACCATTGTTCTAAAATACGACTGACCGCTGGTTCAATTGATATCCATCGGGTATTGCACATCTGTGGAATTCTCAATGGATCAGAGCCACCATTGATCGTTTGATGTATATTTTTGTAATAGAGTCGGCGGTTCGAAGAGTGACTAAACCAGTTGTAGGTTTCTCGTATAAGAAATCCCACATTGCGTGTTAGTTTCTTCTGAAGCATGCGACATAGCCAACTGTGACGAATGACACACGCAGCGAACTAAAACCAAATTATCATTGCCAGTTTGCATTTTTCAAAAATGCGTGCACTCCATTGTTAGTTCCTGTCATAACTGTAGCATTATCCGTGCCAAAACCGATCAATTTCTTTATGTCTACATATATTTAGTGCTGACAATAATCTCAACCAATCCTAAGAAGGTGGATATTATCTTTTTTTAAGGATCGGCTGTAATATCTGATAGAGACTCCCAACATTTTGCTAACAGAAATATCTGTAGATTCATTGAGTAAGAGACTGTACCCTTGGTCTTTTAAGTCTGACACAATTTCTTTAATAAAATGTGGTGCCAAAACATTTTGATTATGTTTGTGCATTTCGTCCGATGTACTCGTCAGTCGCCACTTTTGCTATCTCCGAATCGATATTTGCATAATTCCGATAAATGGTCTTTAGCCATAATCGCAAAATGTTCACACACGAACAAAGCTAATGATGATTCCGCTTTCTGTGTGCTTAGATCTTTCTTAATAACTGGAAATTGTATGGTTTTTTGACTCTTCATTGGCTCTATTGCTTTTTTGTGCTTAACTGACGTAATATGTTGCCTCAAACAATTAAGTTTCGCAATTATGTGGCACTTACTTACAATAAGCTTTTGTCGTATCATTTTTAACAGGCTCCAACCACTCTTTAAAATCTGGCATTTGTTCCCAGTCTGAACGGTAATGTTGACTGTACTTAGGAGGCATATTGAGGTCATACACTATACAATGCAGATAACAATAACCACAAAACACAATTTTGTAAGATCGTTCTACTGCTCCTTAGAATTCCACTTTTGATGAAAGAATAAAGTTGCTCTTTCAGAAAGAGCAACTTAATTCTTCAGATTTTAGAAATAGTCTTTCTCCCTTCATCCTACAGAAAAGAGGGAGAGATATAATGCGGTTTGTCTATGGTCTCTACCCGATAAAACGAAACAGTTTAATTGGGGAAACCCCTAGACCATAGATATGACAGATACTACAGATTGGAAAGCTCTTGGAGCGTTTAAAACCCTTATAAAGTTTGGGGAAGCAACCTGTGGTGAGACACCAGCGTCGCACAGTGGTCAATTTTCGAAAGTTAGGGGTACAAAATTATGTTATGTAAAATACCTTGCTGAAACGTAATATTCTTATGTTTTATTTACAATTAAGCTATGTAAAAGCAAATGTGAAAGTCAATCCTCAAATAGTATGGCTTTAGGTTCTTCTAATAAATTTAGAACTTCTGATGGCACGGCGTTGTTATAATTAACGGATATTGGTCTCATATTAGACATAATGGGATATGATGATACAAGAAGTATGTTAATGAGATCTTCATTGGTTAGTTTCCTGGACATTTTTCTAGCGGTATGTTCTCTATAGTACCGCACATCTTTGTGGCAACTTTCTTGTGCGTCCTCTCCGAGCATGCCAATAGGTATTAAGAAATTATCTATGATGTCCTTGCCGTGTACCAGAACCTTATGTACGGTTGGTGTCATAGGATACCAATTATAAAGTTCAACATACTTCATAGCCGTTTCCTTAGCATATTGATCAAATTTAGCGCTATTTATTTCGTAAGCGGAGTTAAAAGTTTTTAAGATGATACTGAACCTCCCTATTAGATCTTTATCTATGCCAGTAATATTTGACGATATATCCGGGTTTGCAAAGAAGCATCTAGCGGTGTTACCATCATTGGTATTCCCGAAACCGGGCTTTGGTATGTCAACTAGCAAACCAAGTTGTTCCTTAAATTGAGTTTGAATCTGTGATTTTCTTTCTGTTACAATTTTCTTGTTTATTTCGCCACGAGCTTGTTTATTTTTTATTGTTATTTTGTATGAAACATGTAACAGACACTCATAAAAGCGAATGTAGGCATGTAAAGGCGATATCCCTAGATCCAAAATATCTGGATTATAAGGACGGGATGCTAATTCTTCAATGTTATTAAATTGAGCAGGTGAAGCTTTACATATGTAACACTTTGTAGTGGCTTTATTGTCAGATAGAGTAATAATAATTTTAATAATAATATTTTTTTTTGCGGTTCCGGTCTCAAAACTGAAAAGACGTATATCAACTTTCGCTGCGATAATTTACGAAAAAACAGTGTAAATTTGTGTATTGAACTGTGTCAGTGCTCAAAACCGCTAAATAAACCCATAAAACGAAGAATTACAACAAAATACAGTATTATCTAAACGTTTTATGAGAAATCTGCTCCACAAACTGCATAAACATAACCTAAAAAGCGCAAATCACCGATCAAAGTGAAGCTAGCAACAGAACGGTGTCAGTGGTACCAACACTGCAACAACAAACCAAACAAAAGTGACATTGACAACTGACAGTCTGTGTTGCCATACAAAGGGAAAACCTCCCCAATAAAATGGAGAAAAAGGATATGGACTGGCTACTAACAATGCTTGATGAGAAATTGAACAGTCAAACTCTTCGCATAACGCAGTCTGTGACTAAAAATATAATGGAGGCGATGGACGAAAAAATGAAACTAATTACGGCAGAAAATGATATTTTAAAATCAAAAATATCTGAGCTACAACTCGAAGTTCTTGAAAAGCGAGAAAAGAAAGAATAATCTGGTGTTTTTTGGTCTTGAAGAAACAGAAAAATCTGTGTTAGAGCTTGTCGATTCCATAAAAGACGCCATAATCGATTCGGGAACAAATATTGAGAGTAATGGAATAAGTAACGTATATAGAATCGGGAAACGTGCTGACAACAAAACTCGTCCAGTCGTAGTTACCATTACCACATCGTGGAAAAAACACATCATACTACGAAATAAATCCGAGCTCCCACAAGGAATATACGTCAAGGAAGATTTCCCTAGAGAAGTCCTGGAAAAAAGAAAACAGCTGCAGCTACAAGTCGAGGAAGAGAAGAAAAAGGAAACATAGCCTTCATAAAATATGATAAAATATTGGTGAAGAAAAACAGAGACAACAACCCAGAAAAAAGGAAAAGAGAAGAGTCAGGCTCTCCCAACTCCTCAAACCAAAAAAAGACTATTACTGCAAGCCGGCAAATCAACGCTTCTAAACAAACAGGCAAAGACATTATAAGACCTAACATACTGAACTACGTCGATCGAGGAAGATCAGCTTCACTATCGGATGTATCAAAAAACTCGCAAATTGTAACAACACCCGGAACCAGTTTACAACAACATTAGCCAATTCAACTAGCTGTAAAAACACCCCAATCCGGCTGGTCACTGTGGGGGAAGAAGACTATTACCCTCTAACAAAAAGAAATAAAAGAAGTGAAGTCTATAATATTGCAACACTCAATACGAGAACACTTAGAACCTCTGAAAGCCTGACAGAGTTAAGCAAGGCTCTAGAAGACATTAAATATGACATTCTGGGCATTACTAAAATGAGAAGACTCGGCGAAAATATTGAAGAGCACAATGGTTTTATCCTATATCACAAAGGGGAAATATCCGGAAAAAATGGTGTAGGTTTTCTTATCAAAAAGCACTTAAAACGTCATATCCATGAATTCATCGGGATCTCAGATAGGTTAGCGGTTCTAAATATGAAGCTGCCAGGATACAAAAAAGTGTGGTCAATAATTCAAGTGTACGCTCCAACTGAGTAAGCAGAAAAAGCTGAGCTGGAGAGATTTTACGAAGCAGTATCAGCTGCGATTGAAAGCCATACAGGTAACCACATTATTCTAATGAGTGACTTTAATGCACAAGTGGGAGCCAAGGAGAATAACGCGTCAAGCATCCTTGGGGAATTTGGGTACGGTAAAAGAAGTATCAATGGACAATCGTTAGTAGAGTTTCTTATGGAGCACAATTTAACAATACTGAACTCAACATTCAAGAAAAGTCACAAAAACAAATGGACATGGATTTCCCCTGGTGGCAATTACAAGAATGAAATTGACTATATAACAAGCAACTTCCCAAAAGCATTCTCAGACACAACTGTAATATCCAGGCTGAACTTCAATACAAATCACCGTATGGTTCGCAGCACTCTTAAATTAAGTCCACCAAAAACTTCCCGAAGCAAAATAAGTAGAAACGTATTAAATCAAATAGAAAACCCACCATGCACAAGCAAGTCATTATTATAGAAACAGCAAGAAGCATCGCAAGTGAAAACATAGAAGTGACTCAAAAATACGATAGACTGGAAAAACTAATGCAAAACCACCCATCTATGAGCAATGGTAGCGTAAACAAGATTAACAAACTAAGCGATAAAACTTTACAGCTGATCAATGAAAGGAAAGAACTACTAAGTAAGAATAAAAGTAGAGAAAACCTCAAAACTATAGCTGAACTAAGTAAAAGTATAAGAACTAGCATAAGATATGATCGTAAAATCAAAAGGCTACAAACCCTAGAATACCACATCCAGCGAACTGGTGGTGTGAAGAAAGCACTAAAAGATCTTCGAGAGGCAGGAAAGGAATGGGTACCAAAACTGAAAGGAAAGTCTAAAACTGTCACATAAAGAAAACACATCAAAACTTTGGCAACAGACTTCTACCGTCATCTATATGAAAGGCAAGAAAAAAACACTAAAACGCCATGCACATGCACCCAATTAGCTACAGAACCCAATGTAGACCCCGTCCCTTCGATCCTTGCATGCGAGGTTGAAAAAGCTATTAACAGCCAAAAAACGGGAAAATCTCCTGGCCCAGACCGTATCACTAATGAACTGTTACAAGGGACTATCGACGAACTGGTGCCAGTGCTAACTAAAATCTTCAATGGAATTCTAGAGACCTGTGTTATTCCAGAGCAATGGGCAAAATCACACATCATCCTGATCCACAAGAAAGGTAACAAAGAGGATATCGAAAACTACAGACCCATCAGCTTGATGTCGAACATCTACAAAATTTTTGCAAAAATTATACTGGAGAGAATCAGCCTTAAAATGGATGAACAGCAACCAGTTGAGCAAGCTGGATTCAGGAAAGGGTTCTCGACCATAGATCACATCCACACAGTTAAACAGGTAATTGAAAAGTACAAAGAGTACAATAAAACGATATATTTGGCATTCATCGATTATGTCAAGGCATTCGACAGTCTGAGCCACAATTACATCGTCGAGACTCTCTTACAACAAGGAATACCCGCAACATACATAAACATTATTAGAAACATCTATTTCAATAGTAAAGCAAGAATACAATTGGAATCCTTGGGAAATGAATTCGCCATTAAAAGAGGCGTAAGACAAGGAGATCCACTGTCTCCAAAATTATTCTCTGCTGTTCAAAACATATTTCGCAATTTGAACTGGAAAACGTTTGGCTTAAATATAAACGGGTCTAAATTAAACCACCTGCGATTCGCCGACGACTTGGTACTATTTGAAGAAAACCCAATCAATCTCCAGACTATGATTCAAAGCTTAAACGAAGTAAGTGAAAAGATCGGCCTAAGAATGAACACCAACAAAACAAAACTAATGATAAATTCACTTGAAGTCGAGATAAAAGTTAAAACGAAATTCTCACATATGTCGAAAGCTACATCTACCTTGGGCAAATCATCTCTACAAAAGATCAAGCAGCACAAGAAATAAACACGAGGATTGCATTGGGATGGAAAAAATACTGGGCCCTCAAGGAGATCATGAAATCAAAAGACCTAAGTATGAAACTGAAAAAGAAAACATTTGACGCATGTATACTCCCATGCCTGACATATGGATGCGAGACATGGGCGCTGACTAAATCCCTGAGTGACAAACTTGCAAAATGCCAAAGAGCAATGGAGAGGAGCATGACAGCCACAAAAAGAATTGACAAAATTAGTAACACCAATCTTCGTACCAAAACAAAACTAACTGATATACTGGCAAGAATAGACCAATAGAAATGGAGATGGACAGGGCACATGATTCGTGACACTAAGGGAAAATAGAGCCAAGCTGTGACGGAATGGTACCCAAGAGATGGGAAGCGCAGTCGCGGTAGACCATCTGTCAGATGGGAGGACGACATAAAACTGACAGCAGGTCCAAACTGGAGAAGAGTTGCAAGAGATAGGACTCAATGGAAGGCGTTAGAGGAGGCCTATGCCAAGAGGCACACTGAAATCAGGGATATCCTATAAATAAATGAGAAAATACTCTGTATTGTAATCCTTCTCTTCAGAATAAAGGCTTATTATTATTATTATAATTTATTTATTTTCGTTAGCAAATTTCAATTTTATAACATTAGTAATTGGATACTCCTGTTAGAGTGTTGCAGATTTTTCCGTCAACCATAGTTTTTAATAGGCAATGCTGAGCTGTAAAAATAATCCCGTTGATAGTTACTGTGGTTGGTGATAAATTTGCAATTTGATTCTCGACATAAGCAAATTCATCTTTAATCGTCTGGTCAGTCTCTTTAACAAATCGCATGCGAATAGGCCTACAAAATCGCACAGAGTTGGTACGTGCATTTTGCCAGTATATTTTATCTCGATTATTAACCGAATACACACGGATAGGAACTAAAGAACTCATAAATAAATGAGAATCATCCGAATCTGCTGCCTCAAACTTTTGCTTATAATTTTTTTGGCTTCCGCTACCGTCAGCACCCCACTTGTAAACCACCTCTAAATGAGTTTATCCATTATTTAGAACTTCACTTCGGTCATGTAAAATCGCGAAAATACGCGAGGCCGTATGGTCAACGAGATCTTGAAGGGGGATTTCCTCTGAAGTTTCTGTAACATGTATGTTTTTTGGATAGCACTTGCTTTTCTCTTCAAGAAGTGTATAATACGGTGGAAATAAGTTCTTTAAACTTTTACTAATTGCCGATTCTCTCAATATTCCATACTGATGACGTGTTAATTTCATTTCTATAAATAAATGTAACGAGGAGAATAGGAAATGTCTTCTTGCGGATTTTTTATCACAGTATTAGCTTTATCTGGCGACATAGAGACATCAAGTAAAAGTAAAGCTGCGTTTCTGTGTCCTTCAGAGTGTAATTTCATCGAAGCGGCTAAGCATAACTCTTCTTTACTCTTTGATTGCACCTCGGTATTCAATTTCCTGCGTTTCATTTTATCTGTTAAATCATTGAAGCTTTTTCGCGGACGTCCCGGTCGTGCAGATGAAGCTGTTGAGCAAGAAGGTGTACTTCCACTTGATATAATTATTTTATTAAGCCATACATTGTTTTTACTTCGAAACCTTTTACTGTTTCGATCAGATTTAAGCCACAACTTCCAAGTAATCATACAAAAATTATGAATTGCATTTCGAACACTATTTTGGTTATCTTTGTTCAATTCTGACACTCCAATAGAGTCTAATATATAGTCAAACAATGAATCTTTACTATTCTGTGTCATCGGCTTCAGCAGATGATTTTTTAACAATAATTCAAATAGTTCCTTGTTTTTGATAGCAGTACCTTTGCCTGAAAAAACAGTAAAAATCTAAAAAAAACGCAAATTTCCGCAAACAAAACATATTTAACTAAATCGGTAACACTCCAACGTATACCAAAAAAACAATTAAATTTATTTCTAATCATTTCCTAAAACCGTATGTTCTTTTGTATCTATCAAATATGCCTAAAAACAGTAGTCGGGTTCCCTATTTATTTGTGACATAAAAATCTGCTAAAATTTTCACTATTTATATGAAAATAGAATGTACTGACCTTCAGTTATAAACACCATTTTTTACTCCACTCACTATCGGATAGGTATTCAGTAAATAACAAAAGAAGAAACTCAGAAATTCGTGTACAACAAAATATTAGCACTGCAAGTCGCTGATAAATCACTTTAAAATAACAAATCTTATGAACCGATAACAGTACAGTAATGATATTTCTTAAAAATGTGAATGACTTACCCTCAAGTAAAAATATGATATTTTTTTTGAATTGCCTTCACATTGATAAAGTTGAATTTCGTACCTCTAAAATTCAAAAAAATACCACTGTGCGTCGTTTTATTTTTCTTTTATGCGGATGATGAACAGGCAAAGGTATAAAACCATCACACATTAATTCAGTTATAATATTTTATTTCTCATTAACAACGGCTTAGATTTTAAATAACACCCTGATTATCACACCTATTACTAGTAGTTAGGGTAGGATGAAATAATTTTACAGATTTTGTGCAAAATTAAATAATATTATATATTTTTTTTAGTAACACAACAGAATTACGTTATGATATTATTTAGTCAAAGAACGCAACCTTAACCTTGCCAAGAAAACTACCACAGATTATGTGAAATAGCATTCGATTCGATTAGGGCCCTGACAGGTCATATAGGTCATATAGGGTGACAGCTAAAGGTGGGAGTGAGAAAGAAGATTTTATAATGAACACATCCGTCCCAGGCGAGTCGCCTTAACCTGCCCTAGACATCCCAGAGCAAAAGAAGTTGTTCGTTTCATGTTTATCTCAGTTATTGTTTTATATTTTAATTAATATGCTAAAAAATATGCTATATGCTAAACGACAAAATAATGTGCTAAAAACAAAGAAAATCTGCCAAATTTAGCATAAAAAATGCTAAATTGGCAACGCTGGTAGGGAGGGAGGTGCTGCTCCCACACTCCAGTGACGCCGTTCAATTGTATCATACGATCGTTCTATTTTTCGTTACGGCCGCTGTGACAACCAACCCGTGAGACAACCATACCCGGTCTCCCCTACTACTCGTAACAGCACTTAGGATTATGCCCAAAGACATAAAGTGCTTTTAGTATTCTATATATCTGGCAATTTATATGTAAATGCACAGAATTACTCAGTGCGTTTGTCTTAGAAAGCGCAGTGTCCTTGAAAAACTTTAGTAATTTATGTAACTAGAAAAACACAAGCTTCATTAGATTCCAATAATATTTTTTAAAGTACCTACTTAATTACAGCTTATTTAATTTTCAGCATTAGTTTTTCCATAAAAGTGCCATTACAATGCACTTTTGAATATATCTATGAATTAAATAATATTTAAACAGAACACTAATAGCACTTAATGTTTAATGCGGAATCATAAACACACCAATAAGTAAGTAGTTCTATTTTTAATGATAATTGGATAAAAATACAATTCTACCACTTACTTAGATTACCTACTATTTCGGTTGAATCAGGTCCGTGGGATACTTTGGAGACAGCTACATTCGAAGGCACATCTTGCAATACTCTCCTTTCATCGTTTCACTAATGCGGCTAATTTACGTCCTTTATGAAACATTTTCTCTATTTAACATTTAGCGCAGCATACAAATAAACATGCACTAGTAAACTTGATCTGACACTAAGAAAACCTGTCGCTACCGGCGCGCGGAGCTAGTCCAGTACTGTCAGTGCTCCCAGTGGCAAGATCCTAAAATACGTACCCTCCTCCGCTGCCAACGGCCGCGAGAGTCAGAGAACGAACATACATACACACCAAAGATATAATACTGGAAAAAGATAGGAAACTTGTCTTCATTATGTTAACGAAGAATAAAACGCTATCTAGCCCACTGATATCGAAACTTAAACTATCTATCCATAGCTAGGTAGCTAGATATAAAGGTCCTACCAATAATATTTATAGGTGTGTATTGAAATATTTGTTACAAGTTTATCGTGTATCACAATTAGTTTTACAAAAATGAAAATAAATTAATTGGTAACTGTAACAAATACTTCAAACACACTTAATAATTTAGGGTTTCAGGTTTGAGTATAAAATGAAAAACAATATCCCTTTACAACCGGCCAAAAAAAGTTTTGTTTTTTTTAAATTTATGATATAAGTTGTATTTATAGAGGTCTAAGCAACTTAGAAAAAAATCTTGAAAAATTTGGAAAAGTCGGGTTTTCCTGAAAATCGCCTGCACGATCGTGCACCTCAGGAATAGTTTGACACATGCACATTCGTGCGTCTTTGTACTTGGTTGCGTTTATTTAAGAAATTAGACAACATTTAACAATTGAATCATATATTTTGCGAAATATTTAAGTATTACAATAATCAGTCTCAAAAATTTGCAATAATGACTATCAAAAAAGGAACTTTTTGTCATGAAACATTATTTTAAACATTTTTTTGTAATTAAATCACAATGAACTTATCAAATATTTAAATAATCATCAATATTTACCACAAAATACTAATCTTTATCATTTACAATATTTGAGGAATATTAATTTAAATTTAAACAAAAAAAGTAATTAATTACTATGAAAATCTTTGAAGCAATTCTGTCCTCGAACCACACAAAGATAAACGTTACATTTTACGCAACGAATTTTTGTACGACTTTTACATTGTTCCAATTGACAAAACCTGGGAGACTTTAAGTCGTCGAATGCGGGTAAATGATCATATCCATCATAGCGAAGAGTAGAGTTAGGCTTCAGAGCTTTTTTATATTTTCTTGGCATAATGTTTTCTATTTCCTCCATACCTTCTGTTCGGCATTTTTCAGGATAATTCAGTAAGACCTCAGATATCTCAAGGCGAAAGTCTAGCAAATCTAGTGTTTTGTTTCGCCTGTAATTATTGGAAGTACAATCTATTTTGTAAGCACGCCAAGCATTGACTAAAGCTAAATCATAAAAGTGAATCAGCACTTTCAGGGTCCATTTTCGTGTTTTAATAAATGTTCTGTAGTACTCTACTTGTTGGTCGAGAACATCCACTCCTCCCATATATCGATTATAGTTTTGAATAATTTTGGGAGCCGTAACATCAATGTAGCTGCGAGTTCTTTTATCCCGCCTCTTTACTATTTCAGTTTCGTTTGACCCAGTGCAGTTAGATGCTATCAATACAGACTTGTTTTCTTTCCACTTTACCAAAACTGTAGGATCTCTTACCATCTGTTGGCTTTCACCACGACACATTTGGCTGTCCTTTTTGAATTTTAAACTTGCCTTATCTGGTATTCTATTCGCCATGATCGTTCCTGTGCTGTGTAGGTTACGCTTTTGTAATTCTTCTATCAATGGAATAGTAGTGAAATATCTGTCGTGATACAAACAGCTACCTTTGGGAATGCTTTTTGATAAATGCAAAACTACAGAGGGTCCAAGGCCAAGATTAGTGTCCCCGAACATTGTCTTGGCTCCTTGATAAATATCAAAGTCTAACATTAGCCCATCACTTATTGTAAGAACATAGTTTTTTAAACCAACTGGTCGTGGTTTATTTTTTACAACCTGCCTCAGTGGGCATCGACCAGTGAAAGGGATCATCTGCTCATCAATCGAGTAGTAACCTGGAATCTTTTCTTGTTTATAACAACCATCGCGCACTTGTTTTATCATTGGTTGGACTTTCCACAACGGATTTGGAGTTTCTGCAGGAGGTGCTGTGTCGGTGTTAACAACATGCAGTGCATTTGGCAGTTGTAGGAATCGATCACGGCTCATTTTGCTTGTTATTTTGTCTAAAGAAATACCATTACGCCAGTACATAGGCAGCCTTGGGAATGGAATGCATCCCATTAAAACATGAATACCAAACAGTTTCTGTATCTCTGACTTTGAAAGTTTGAGTTCATTTCCAGTCTTCCTCAAGAAATATAAATTTGTACAAGTACTAACCATTTCATAAAACTGGTCATCAAAGTATTCTTGCACGTATTCAATTGGTTCCCTTACGGGTTTAACTGGTCGTTCAGGGTACATATGCTGCTTATCTTCAAAGAAAGTAACTCTCCAGCGGCGAGGGCGGGAACCAGAACGACTTGGACGTTCTACTCTCGATTCTATGAAAGAAAGTGCTGGTGTAGATGTGCTTGGTGCTTGACTGTCTTCCACCTGTTCGTTTCTTTGGTTATCAGCGGCATTGTCTGGAAAATCGAGGTCATCTAGATTATCGAAAACAGCAGGGTTAAAAAACGGTTCCTCATTGTCGGAATCGTCAAATAACTCGATATCCGAATCATTGCCATCAGCCAACACTTGTAAAATTTCTTCGTCAAGCATGCGGCCTAAAAACATTAAAAAAAAACCGTTAAAATTCATCATACAACGAAATAAAAAGAAACAATGTATTAATATTAAAAAGTTTAAGTAAAACCTAAGCCGCACGAACGTGCATCTTTTAATTTGATGCAAAATAAAACAGTCAATAATGGAGATAGTTACAAAAATGAGTAATAATATTATAATTTGGTTTAATATAAACCGAAATAAATAGTTAAAAAACAATATTTTATGAAAAAGCATGCGAAAATAATAACTTACGTGAAGCGCCTCGTCCGCCAAAATGCGCTGCCATCTTCGACGAGGTACTATACCGCACTGACGAGTCCAAACTTGTGTCATTATTGTTTATACAAAGGACTGGATCGTGCACGAGCGATCGATGTCGGTCGCGTTCGGAAAAATAAGTTATGATGTGCGCTAGATTTTTTCAAAGTTAAATGCACGCTTGACTATAAGTCGGTTGTAAAGGGATATATATTTGTATCATTCTTTTTTTATTATAAAAATTACTAAAATTAACATGTATTTATTTTCTTACGAACAATACATGTTTTTTATAACATAATTATTACTACTACTACAACTTATATTATCCCCACTATTGGGGCAAGGACCTTCTCCCATGTTGAGGGTTATTATGACCTTACTTTACCACGCTGGCCCAGTGCGGGTATAACGAACGAGCTAATTCCAAATAAATGTTTATTTTTATTTGGAATTAGGTCGTTTGGTTGGCACAACAAGCAAAGAAAATTATTTTTACAAATTGCCAAATTTGCCTCGAAGAGGATCCACAAACATTTCACAATTTTATAAAGAAAAAAGAATTTGAAAACAAGCATTGGTTGTGCTATCCAACCCGAGCCCTATTTGATTTTTTTGCGCAAGTTGAAAATATTTGCGCTGAAGTATTAAAAACTGAAGCAATAAAAAAAAACTTACCTATTTAAGGTAAGGAAATGTTTGTGGCTCCTCTGTTTCTAATGCATCCTGGCAAATTTGGCAATCTGTAAAATCGTAATTAAACAAATGGACAAGAAACATAACAGACGAAGTACAGCTATATTAGAGTATATAGAAGAGCTTTATTCAGGAGAAGGGATGTCAGAAAGCTATATGGAAAAAGAAGAAGATGTAGATACTTTAGAACTGGGACTTCTGATATTGAAAGAAGAATTCGAAATAGCTTTAAAATGTATTCCAAACGGGAAAACAGCAGGAGTTGAT
The DNA here is from genome assembly GCA_949316185.1 of Pyrausta nigrata. NCBI lineage: Eukaryota > Metazoa > Arthropoda > Insecta > Lepidoptera > Crambidae > Pyrausta > Pyrausta nigrata. The sequence continues at coordinate 6,448,648 of OX438958.1, read as the reverse complement.
AATATTTATTTAATTATTTGGAATTTATATTTTACGTAAATGGGAAGGGTAAAACCAATTTTTTATGATTATTTTTTATTTATTCATCATCATCTCTTATGATAATTTCATCAAGAAATGCTGCTGGTGCTGTAATATATTCTTGATGTCTGGCCGACATACCAAACAATAGTCATAATGTGGGCACAACAACCTACAGTACGCCTGCCCACTAAGCAACTACAACAATATTTAACGATACCGGAGCGACCGGGTATATTATTTTCAATCAAAATATATACATAATATTGTTTACGTGATACGTGATGGGATTTTATTCTTCCTCTAATTAATATTGTAGGTCCACTGACTCTGAGATCAAATTCATTTTCATTGATAGGTTCACCTCTGTTTCCTTCTATTCTATATCCGCCATGGAAACGCAATACGACCGAGCTTGCCTTATTTGGTACGTCCCCAAGGCGAATAGAATTAAATCACTGTATTCTAATGTAGGAAAAAAAAGCAATTTATTTTGGTCAGCAAACATGTTTATGAAATTGGATGAACGTCTTGAACGTTCATGTTGAGGGTATTTACCATGTTTGCCAGATTGTTTTCTAACTCCATTCTTTCCCTTATAATGTCAAGAATTTGTGTAGCATATATATTATTTTCAAAACGAACACCAAATCTATTTAATAAAGCCACTGCTATTTGAAAGTTTTGCATCATGTGTGGTAGAGACCGATGGACATTTCTTTTAAAATGACCATTTACGGCCTCCACCACCTGTTGCTGTGCTGTGAACCTGTCCTGTGCTGTTGTTAATTGGTGTTCCCCGTCCGAAAGAGATTCTGGCATACAGGTTCGATAACCACATCTCTCTAGAACACTTATGCTGTCCCTAAATCCGCTATTGAGTATGAACACATCATCGACTTAAAAATATGATCTTAAAGCAGGCCCATCACGGAACAAACCATTCATAATTTCTGCATCTGAGGTTGTTACTTTATATGGGTCAAAACAATCAATAATACACGGTGTTACTTTGCATCCTTGCCATATTCACAGAGATAAAAAAAGGGAAAAAAAATAAGAAAAAAAAGAAGGGGCGGCGTTTATGATGTTAGAAAGAGAGCCGATGAACAGCTAACAGTGATGTGTATGTGCTACGATCGTTATTGTGTGCGTAACAGATTGTCGATAAAATTAAATAATCAAGATTAAAAATCAAAATTTTAGGTCACTATTATTTTAATGATTTGAGTTCAGTGACCGTAATATAGTTACCTCTGTAAATATGGCAAGGATGCAAAGTAACAGCGTGTATATCCATCACTTGCTACGATCATAAATGGTTTTAATAGATTTTTTTATTTATGCAGGGAGTATGTTTGTTTTTGAAACATGTAATTTGCACTTGTGTGAATTTAAATATATACTAGTCAAAACAAAGTAAGGGCCACTTATTTATTTTGACATCTGGAGCGATTTTAATAATTTCCAACTGATGTTAAGTACCTACCTTTTTTGAGGTGTTACCTTAAGTGTTATCGCACATCGTGAGAGTTTACAGCTTGCATAATTTTTGAATTGGGTGACAGTTTGTAAATTTTTTTGTAACCACTTGAATTTACCCAACTTTTTAAACTAAGTTTTAGGTCATTCCAACTGTGAATTCGTGCGCGAGCAGTTAAATTTTGCTAAGTTTGAGTGTGAATAAACAATTTCAAAGAGCAATGCCGAGAAATCGTAGACATATGGACGTGCAAACCGCAACTAGACCCATAACATTGATACAAGAAGGGCATTCGCAGCGTTCTGTAGCTCTGCAGCTGGGATATTCACGAAGAGCCATCCAGAATGCTTGGAATCGATTCCAAGAGACTGGAAGTGTAACCAGAAGACGGGGATCTGGAAGAATTTTAGCAACCACAACACAAGAAAAACGCTACATACGCTTAACTGCGCGCAGAGAGCGATTCGTCACCGCTAACTCCAAATCGCTTGCGCCAGTCGACGGGCACTCGTGTTAGCGACCAAACGATTAGGAATCGGTTACACGAGGACCAACAATTCTCTAGGAGACGTGTAGTGCGAATTCAGTTGACAAGTGCGCATCGTGCGAACCGTTTATCTTTCGCAAGACAACACCAGGACTGGGTCACAAATGATTGGAGCACAGTATTGTTCACTGATGAGTGCAAAGTAATTTTTTTTAGTGACGATCATCGCATTAGACTTTGGAGATGAGAGCGTAAGCAATTTTCGGATGCCTGCTTCCATGAAAGTGACAGATTTGGGGGTCCCAATGTAATGGTATGGGGCGGAATCTCGATGTCCGGTCGAACCGAGCTCGCAGTTCTCATTGAAGGTACGGTAACGGCTCAACGATACATTGAACAGGTCATAAGACCCCATGTGGTGCCATTTGCACAAAGAATTGGTGCAGGATTTAAACTAATGCACGACAATGCTCGCGCTCATACAGCAAGAGCCACCCGAGAAGCCCTAGAGGAAGCTGGTATACAGGTTTTACCGTGGCCCGCCAACAGTCCGGACCTTAACCCAATCGAGCACATGTGGGATTTATTAAAAAGAAGTGTCCGGAACACAAACCAACCTGTGCATAACGAAAGACAGCTCATTAATGTGCGGAAAACAAGCTGGGAACAAATTGCACAAGAAACAGTTCGCCACTTGGTAGAGAGTATGCCCTCTAGGCTTCGAGAATGCATTCACAGTACTAAAAAAGTGAAAAAATGAGAAAAAAAAAGATTGTTTCAAATTTATGTAGTGTATTTTTAGTCAAAATTCCTTTTTTTCACAAAAACCTAACATTTGAAAATTTTCAAATTTATCTTCGTTAATTTTAATGTTAAAACATTGAAAATTAATTAATAAATTAAGTCGAATAATTTATCAACCCCTAAATATATTACATTTATTGGAAAACTAAAAAAACGTGGTGGCCCCTATTTTTATGACTAGTATATACATATAGGTACCATCACAAATTACTGTGGCATTCTTATTACCATACAGTCCACTAGGTATTAATAAATTGTGACTCAATAACTGTTCCCTGGTCACATGGTTAATCCCAAGGTACTGATCACTGACTGGGTACAAAATCTTGGATTAAAACCTCCCTTACTTTATCTATAAAGACTTCCAAGGTTCGTCTTGGCACATTTACCAATGTAGAAATTCTTTCATCAGAATCACCCGTTCTGAGTTTCAATAAAAATGTAAGAAGCCCCAATTTACCTCTCCGTATTTCTCTTATTCGAGGCATTTCCTCCAACAACAATTTGATTGAATTACATTTGATTGAATTACATAGGTCGTACAAAACAAAGTTGTTTTGTACTTGTTTTGTACGACCTATCCAATATTCAAATATCCTTTCGTCCATGTCTTCAATATTTTCAAAATCTAACTGTTGGTTAAAATTAATAAATGAAAAAATATGTTGCACTTGTTGAGCTGTAAACTCATCGTAACTATTCTGGAATCAAATAATGTTTCCCACATATTACCCATCAAATGCTCTTGACAAAAACGAGCTTCTTTTGGAAGGTACGAGGGGTGATCTAAAAGTAATGATAATCAATAATAAACACAATGAATATAATAAAAAAATAAATGTATTTCTTCTCAGGCAAGGCATTGCACTATTACAGATCTAGCTTTTGCATCTGCTTCCTTCCAACTTCCGTCTTCATGTTTAGTTTCTTTTAGGGTCTCACCCAATCCTTTTTCTTCCAGCAATATTTTCACACGAAACTTCCAATGTGAGAAATTTTTGTTTTCGTCCAATTTGAGATATACACACCCGGCCGCCGACATCTCTTTTATTGTCAACTACGCTCTGCTGTTGTAGATTGAAGTTATTATGGTATGCGTTCGGAAACGCTTAACATAATAACTTCAACACAAATAACTTTCAAGATAACTATAAGGTTATTATTATATTAGTATTTTAAGTAAAATTATGCTATAAAATTCATTACCAAGTAATCAGCTAAGGCGTTGTAATCGATTAGTTTTGCTGATGCTGATGATGCCTGATTCGCTTGTTCACGTTACTGCGTGTTATCTGTATCGCTGTTTTGTAACATGACTGAAAGTTCTTGTTCCGCTTGTTCGTAAGTCGATAATAATTCCCGTTTCAATGTACAAGCCATACACCGTCAATCAGTTTGTGGTTTAGAATTTTCAACCCTGGCTAATTTGCTATCAGATATCTTCTTCGGGTATCGTAGCAGCCCTTTGTACTCACATAAATGTGGTACTATGCATAGTTGTGGTCGACCCTTTTCAATGGTTTGTACGATTTTAAATAGCAAAGTGCATATAAAATAATACCAATAAGTAGGTTAGTGGTACACCTTGTTATACAACACATTTAAATTATATACCTACTTAACAGTAGTGTTGTTGTTGTGGCCAGCACAGAAAAAGTAGCAACTACCTATTAAATATGATAATGTCTTCCTATCCAAATTTCAGCCACAAGAGCACTCTCCATTCCCTTAAGGTGGCGGTTCGCGCCGCGACGGAGACGGGAGACCGAGACAGGAGACTGAGACCGAAGATCGCGACAAGTGTCGAACGCTCAGTTCAAGAGAGTCTGTCGATGAAGTCAGTGGTGTTTTGTGTCGTGATGGAAAACCAAGTAATGAAGCTGCTATTGGAGGAAGAAGAAGACGATGATTTGCTCTTATATTATTATTACTGTTGGAAAATATGAACACAAACCAAACGCCTGATCCATTCACAATAGCAAAATCACATCCTTGTAAACTTTAACTACCCAAAAATGTTCCCTCTCTCTCTGCCATACATACGTCATACGCTCGCAATGTGCTCTGTAATTAATTAGCTTAATTATTAAAATAAAACAGTTTTCAGTCAATCTTGCATTTAATTCAACAGGTTATGGGCCCAGCGCCTCCTGTGAATTATAGGATTTGTAAAGTATAACGTAATAACAGTAAAATAGTAGTAACAAAAATAGATAACCTCAAAAGTCTTTTCCGGGCGCGAGTGATTTCTACTTTCAGCTATTTTCAGCTTGAAAATGGCAACGAATAATGCCATGGTATCTATTGAGAAGCTCGTTGGCCGAGATAATTGGGCAAGCTGGAGTTTTGCAGTAAAGGCCTACTTGCAACACGAGGAACTATAGGAGTGCATTGAAAATGAAGGTGAAATAAAAGACGCAAAAAAGGACTTAAAGGCAAAATTAAAGCTAATACTGTTAGTGGACCCTATAAATTACGTTCACATCCAAGATGCTACTTCAGCAAAAGAGGTATGGAAAAATCTTTCACAAGCATTTCAAGATTCTGGTTTACTTCGCAAGGTTGGCTTACTAAAAGACCTGATAAAAACGACTTTAGAGACGAGCACAAGCGTTGAAGACTATGTTAACAAAATATTGTCCGCTGCTCATAAGTTACGGAATATATCATTTCAAGTTGATGATGAATGGCTCGGTACCTTGATGTTGGCTGGTTTGCCAGACGAGTACAAGCCGATGATTATGGGGATAGAGAGTTCCGGAGTTAAAATAAGTGCAGATTTACTTAAAACTAAACTTTTACAAGAAGTAAAACAATCTGTCACTACAGCATTTTACTCAAATTCCAAGAAAAATCCTTTAAAAAATAATCAGTCAAAGGCAAAAGGGCCTCGGTGTTTTCACTGTAACAAATATGGGCATATGAGCAAAAATTGCTGGCATAAAAAAAGGAAATCTGAGAATAATACTAGTAGTGAAGAAAATAAAAATGGTTTTATTGCAGCTTTTTCTGCAATTAGGTTACATGACTGCACACACTGGTATGTAGGTTCTGGTGCCTCAGCACACATGACTATGCACAGAGAATGGCTAGAAAATGAGACTGCACCTGTACATAACATCAGGATTGCTGACAACAAGGTGTTGCGTGTTGAAAGTTGTGGTAATGTTACAATACAAGTACCTACCCAGGATGGATGTAGCAAAGCTATTCAGGTGAGAAATGTGCTTTATATCCCAGAACTATCAACTAATTTACTATCAGTTAGCAAAATTATAAAAAATGGTTGTAAAGTTGAATTTAATGTGTGATATTTGATCCAAACGGGCAGAAGGTAGCCAGTGCAAATCTTATTAATGATACATACAGATTAAATGCCAGCAATAAAACTATACTTGCTATGACAGCAGCAGCAGAGACCGATACCTACTTATGGCATCAGCGCATGGGTCATTTAAATTTTACTGATGTCACTAAAATACCAAACTGTACTACCGGTGTAAAATTATCACCGCAGAAAGAAAGTTGTATTTGTATTTCATGTCTAGAAGGCAAGCAGACAAGGCAGCCATTTTCAAGCAATGGCTCCCGGGCAAATGAGTTGCTAGAGCTAATCCACACCGATGTTTGTGGTCCGATGCAAGTTGCTTCAATTGGTGGTGCCAGGTATTTTACAACTTTTATTGATGATTTTTCACGAAAAGTATTTGTGTATTTTATAAAAAGTAAAGCCGAGGTATTGGAGAAGTTCATTGAATTTAAAAATCGTGTAGAAAATGAACTAGATAAAAAGATAAAGACTATAAGAAATGACAATGGGAAGGAATACATAAATAGAAACTTTGATTTATTTCTAAAGAAAAATGGAATTTTGCATCAAACTTCAAACCCTTACACACCCGAACAAAACGGCTTGAGCGAACGAATGAACCGCACACTGATTGAGCGCGCTAAATGCATGATATTGAATTCTGATGTACCAAAGGATTTCTGGGGTGAAGCTGTATCAACAGCAGCGTACATCATCAACCGCCCACCAACACGTGCTCTTGCTGACATCACACCTGAAGAAGTATGGACTGGTAAGCAACCAGATCTAAGTCATATGCGTGTGTTTGGGTGCAGTGCAATGGTACACATACCAAATGAGAAGAGACAAAAATTGGATGCAAAATCAAGTAAATTGATTTTTGTTGGTTACTTAGACTGTACAAAAGGATATAGATTTATTGATCCTAAAAGCAAAAAAGCTTTGATGAGTAGAGATGTAGTATTCCTTGAAGAGAGTGTAAAAAGAAATATGATAAATACTTCTTCTTCTACGCTGCACTCCGCTACCATTTCTCCATCTGAAACCAAAAAGGAAATAAATAAAAGAGAAAATGTTATTATTGAAAATGAAAATAAAGTACACTTACCTGTCAGCAGCCACCAGCAGGAAGAACCTAGAAATGAAAATGATAATGTTCATGATAGTATTGTTATATCACCGAGAACTCCAATCAATCATTCTTCTAATAATTTAAGTTCAACTGGCATTGACCTTGATATTCATGATGATACATACATACCCGATGATAAGTTTGATACTCCTCCTGTTTTCAGTATGAATTTAAGACCACGTCGTCGTTAAGAAATAAATAAAGGAACCCCTACATCTTACTTATGTATGAATGCAGAATCTGCATCAAGTTTATTAAACAATGACCCTCAAAGTCTTGATGAAGCTCTGAAAAGCAATGAAGCAAATGAATGGATGGAAGCTATGAAGAATGAGTATAAGTCATTGATAGAAAACAATACTTGGTCCATGGTGGAATTGCCTGCTGATAAGAAAATTATACCTTGCAAATGGGTTTTCAAGACCAAATTAAATGAATATGGAGAAATCATGCGTTATAAAGCCCGCCTCGTCATTAAAGGCTTTCAACAAAAGAAAGGCATTGACTACAACGATGTATATGCACCTATAGTAAGATACACATCCATTTGATACTTATTTGGATTAGCTACAAAATATCAACTACACATTCACCAGATGGATGCTGTCACTGCATTTCTTCAGGGTGATATAGATGAGGAAATTTATATGTCTCAACCACCATTCTTTGAGCAAGGAGAAGAAGTCTGCCGCCTGAATAAATCTATCTATGGCCTAAAAAAAGCCAATAGATTATGGAACCAAAAGCTGAACAATGCTCTAATAACACAGCAATAATAACACAGCTGAAATGATCAAGAACAAACTTAAAGAAAAATTTCATATGAAAGATATGGGCAAAGCAAAGCAGTGTATCGGTTTTCGTGTGGCAAAAGAAGGAGATAAAATATCGTTGGACCAATGTGTCTATATTCACAAACTCTTATCTCGATTTGAAATGAATGAATGCAAGCCTGTATGGACTCCGTGTGATGCTAATTTACAACTTAAAAAGGCTGAAAAACAAGAAGACATCGTAAAGAACATACCATACCAAGAAGCTGGTGGCTGTCTCCTTTATTTGTCCCAAGGAACAAGGCCTGACATTACTTATATAGTCAACATGCTTAGCCGTTTCAATAATCAGCCAACTGCACAGCATTGGTCAGCATTAAAAAGAGTTTTTAGATACCTAAAGGCCACAATAAATCATAAGCTATCTTTTAGTCCAAATGAAGATAATATAGTCGGTTATTGTGATGCTGATTGGGCAAGCCACTCAGAAGATCGAAGATCCTGCACAGGATATATTTTTATTTTTCAAGGTGCTGCTATAAGTTGGTCCTGCAAAAAGCAGCAAACCATAGCACTTTCAAGCACCGAGGCAGAATACATGTCTTTGGCGGCATCTATCCAAGAAGCTCTCTGGCTAAAGCAATTAGAAGAAGAATTCTGGCCAGAGTTATCCAAAACTTCCATATTAATGTATTGTGATAATCAAAGCGCCATTAGTCTTTCAGGTGCTGAAGGTTATCGAGCAAGGAGCAAACACATTGTTGTCCGCTACCACTTTATTCGAGAGAAGATTTCAGCCAATCAAGTGTCTGTGAAGTATGTGAAATCAGAGGATATGGTGGCTGATGCACTCACAAAGGCTCTACACCGTCCGAAACATGAAGCGTTTCTCAGGCCAATGGGTTTGTGTCCAGGAGAAGATGTTGGAAAATATGAACACAAACCAAACGCCTGATCCATTCACAATAGCAAAATCACATCCTTGTAAACTTTAACTACCCAAAAATGTTCCCTCTTTTTCTGCCATACATACGTCATACGCTCGCAATGTGCTCTGTAATTAATTAGCTTAATTATTAAAATAAAACAGTTTTCAGTCAATCTTGCATTTAATTCAACAATTACAAATACAACAGTGAAAGACGATTACCTATTAAAGATTTATATTTGACTAGAGGTGAAGAAGGATCATTTTCGCGATTAGTAAAGAAGCACCTGATGTTTGATGACAATATATTCAGGAAGTATTTTCGGCTGAATAAAACACAGTTTGATTACGTATTAAATTTACTGAAAAAAACAATGCAAGAAAAGGGAAGAATATCAGTGAAAGAAAAATTAGCACTAACTTTAAGGTAAGTTTGCCAATTCATCGAAATTATTCTGGTCGATTTTACCGTAATTGCTTTGAAATGGTTCACTCAAAATATTTGGTAATTGGCGAGATGTTAAATCAATCAATCCAGTCTGTGTTTGGTGTTCTGATGAAGCTGCACTTATCGGAGAATATGAATTGTATGATGATTGAATTATATGATAACTGGCGTGATAAATCACTCTGTGCTTGAGGTCCTGTTGAAGCCGCTATTGTTGGAAAATATGAATTGTAAGGTGAACTTGTATAGGGGCGTTTAGTTTGACTCTCGATATCTCCGATGTCATACTTCGAGACAATATTAAATATTTCAGTTTTTGTCATTGCTCTTGAACGTGCGCTCAATTTTCTTAGCATCATTTCAATATGTTTTGTAAATGTCGATATATCATCAACTGATTCTTGAGATTTTAATGACTCCAGCTGTCTATTTCGGTTCTCCTGTCTGTCCTTCATAAATTTTATAAATTCATCTTCTTTTTGTCTCATTCTCTTTGTATTCTTGACGGTTGATTTTTCAGAACTGTTACTTAGTGGTATATTAGATCTCTCTTGTGTAGATTAAAAAGAGCCTTCAAAGGAGTTACCAGGCACTTGCCTGGTAACTCCTTTGAAGAAGTGTTATGTAGTGACGTGTCTGCGGCTTCGTGACGAGTATCTTCATGTTCTACTCCTGGGGAGGTATTAGTAACTTCTTTTTCTACACTGGCGGAGCTTTGCTGTTCTTGTTCTACACTGGTGCAGCTTTGCCGTTTTGATGGTGTGTTTTCTAAAAGTCTTAAGCGTTCATAAAACTGCCACTTTGAATATTTAGCTGTTGATGCAGATCCCGTCGATTGTTTTTGTTTGCGCTTATATCTTTTATAGCAGTCCCTGATCAGTTTCCATTTTTTACGGTATTCCGAATCTGTAATAAATAATAATATTATTTTTTTTATTTGCAGATTCATGGCGACTGGAGAAACATATGCTTCGCTATCATTCGAATTTCGTATATCACCTTCTTATATTTCACAAATAGTCAAAGAGGTGATAAAACATTTAAAGACTGTTTTGGTGCCCATTTTTATGCCTATTCCAAAAGAAAGTGATTTTATGCTTATATCTAAAGGATTTTGGGACAAATAGCAATTCCCCAATTGCACAGGTGCTATTGATGGGAAGCACGTAAGAATAAGAGCCCCTGAAAATAGTGGGTAGTTGTATTTTAATTATAAGGAGTATTACTCAATTGTTCTTATGGCTATTGTAGACCATAATGACAGTAGACGTTGGTTCTTATGGCAAAGAAGGAGATAGTGGAATATTCCAAAAGTCTACAATGGGAAAACAAATCATGAAAAATGAATTTTATTTTCCAGAACCAAAAAATCTACCGAATTCGAACATAATACAGGGTGTCTCATTCCAGAATTACAACTTTGTAAAATTATTAAAAAACGGTAGTTGCTTTAAGAATTGTTTAATTAATACGAGATTAAAGCACATGAATGCGGATTTTAGGTACGAAAAATAACGTCGTCGAGATGGCTTCCATTTCGGCGTATACACTCTTGCCAACGAAGACGCATATTCGCCATTACACGCTGTAACATTTCTGTCGAAATCAAATTCACCTCTTCCACGATTTTTTCCTTCAGCTGCTGAATGTTGACCGGCGACTCGTTAAAAACTCTACTTTTTAAGTGGCCCCACAGGAAAAAATCTGCTGGTGTTAAATCAGGGGACCTAGGCGGCCAGGCTATGTTGCCAAATCGGCTTATGACTTTACCGGGAAATAAAGTTCTGACCCTGCTCGTTGAAGCCCTGGCTGTATGGGCAGTTGCTCCATCTTGCTGGAACCAAGTTTCCTCATCGAGTCCATCATTTTCCTGGAGCTCTGGCACAAAATAATCGTTTAACATCGCTACATAGCGATCGCTGGTCACAGTAGCGGTACCGCGAGTGTCCTCAAAAAAATAAGGCCCGGTAATTCGTGTCGCAGATACCGCACACCAAACAGTCACCTTAGGACTATGCAATTGCTTCTGATGCTTTATCTGTGGATTGTTAGGGGACCAGTAGCGACAATTTTGTCGATTGACATAACCTTCGACATGGAAATGTGCTTCATCGCTGAAGTAAACCTTATCTAAGTCGTTTTCCTGGCTGAATGTTCTTAACATTTCTTCGCAGTAGACTTTTCGCTTAACGAGGTCCTCAGGTTTAATTTTTTGAACTACTTGAACTTTATAGGGATGAAACTTCAAGTCTAATTGCAAAATTCGGTGGACACTGGCACGATGGAGGTTCAACGAGGCCGCAAGTTTTCGAACGGAGCGCCGTGGATTATTCAGCACAGCGGCGGCTGTACGGTTGATGTTTTCAGTTGATCTCACAGGTTTATTACGTCGACGATTTGTTTGGTTTATTGTTGAACCAGTTAGTTTGAACTTCTCTGTCCACAACCTGATCAGGTTAACACTCGGGGCTTCGCTTAAACGACGAATTTGAAACCGTTCACAAAATGCACGCCTCGCTCGAACGTACGAATTGGCGCCTTCAAAATACGCTTGTACCGCGAATGCGCGGTGCGCAGCTGACTACCGCGGCATGGCGACTAAACAATCCGCGTTCCTGCGCTATCGAATGATGCCCCCCACCCCTCTTCCGCTTTCTTAGAAGCAGAAATAATTAACTTTGAAATTGTAAGTTTTACGTGAGACACCCTGTATTACCACATTTTTTAGTTGGAGATGAAGCATTTAGTCTTGATACTTTTATGATAAAACCTTACGCTAGAAGAATTGCAAAACACGATTTAAGCAAAGAAATATTTAACTACCGCCTTTGCCGTGCGAGACGAGTATCGGAAAACGCGTTCGGTTTGCTGTCTCAGTTGTTTAGAATATTTTACACTCCTATTGGAATAGCGCCAGAAACATGCACTGACATGATCTTGGTTGTCTGTTGCTTGCATAACCTATTAAGAGATGGATTTTTGGAATCTGCTCAAATGCCCGTACATCAATGGAACCGAGAGGAAGAAAATTTGCCTTCAAATTTTGTTTCATTACGTGGAACAGGAGGGTTGTCGAACAGCAACGGACTAGATATTAAAGTAAAATTAACCAATTACTTCACGTCACAGCAAGGAGCAGTAGACTGGCAAGAACAACATGTCACACGGCTTGTTTGAGCTAATTCCACTCCACCTTTTCTTTCTTATATGTTTCCTTCCAAATATTAATTTTATGCAAAATAAATAAAATAAGAATAACTCACCTGTTTTATTTATGTTTTCTGCTATGCTTTTCTTATCAAATATTGTCCTTCAAATTTTCGTCTTTGTAGGTGTCTAGTTGTGCATTGTATAGAGGAGGGTGCTGCTTGATTAGTTCAATCAGAGTCTCACAGTCTTCGTCAGAAAAACTCATTTTTAAACACTAAACACGTGTGCTTTCACGAGCGCGACACGAGACACTACTGGTCCGGAACAGCGACCGTCTCGCTGTCTCCTGTCTCGGTCTCCTGTCTCTGTCTCGCTCGCGAACTGTTGCGTATACATTGCCTAACGTCAAGTATTGGTCGCGGTCTCCGGTCGCGGTCTCGGGTCGCGGTCTCCTGTCTCTGTCGCGGCGCGAACCGCCACCTTTACATTAGCAGCGCGACGGTCGCGCGACTGGTTCGGTCCCACTACACCCATAACCGATTTCAGTGCTAAGGCCGCCTTCACATTAAGGCGTCAGCAGCGCGACAGTAGCGGATGCCTTCACCATTAGAAAAACAGCGGCGCTGCTTGGATAAGTGCGGCGCATTCCTCGTCATAAGCCTTCATTTCAAGAATGGATTCTGACGGCGAAACATCGTTGTTGTTATTACTTTTGCTATTACTCCTTCGACGCCATCGACGTCGCGTACATAAACGAAAAAGACAGTACTGGGTTGAACCTTTGTTTAGAAATCGTAATGTTAATAGTGATTATATAACAGTGTTCAAAGTGTTAAAGATTAATGAAAAAATGTTTTTTAATTATGTTAGAATGTCATAAAACTGTTTCTATGAACTGCTGAATCTTCTTAAAAGTAGTATTCAACGTCGTGACACCAGATTTCGCAACAGCACTTCCGCAGAGGAAAGACTCATTATAACCCTGAGGTAAGGAGATGGCCAGGTAAATAATAAACATGAGAGAGATTTGTTGAACTCGACTTTATTATGAAAAATATCAGAATCTTAACTTATAATAATTTTATTGAAGCGCTCAAATAACACAAATACCTATCTTCAAACAATATCACGTAGGTATTGGTTGATCTATCAGATATTGATTTTACACAACGAAATAACAATAATCTACGTCTATTTACGTAGGGAGTTAGTGAGTAGGTAGGTGATGTTGAGTGCCTCTTGGGGTACCCCATAGAGGAATACTATATATAAGGAAATAGCGAGCCCTCTTGTAGTATATTTAGGCAAACTAATTGACACTGCCATCTACAACTTCGCCCCTTTACTATCTAGGTAGCTATACGTATACGCATTGATTTATTATATATAGGGATATCTCATCACACCGATAACCGTGACACATGCTCAAACCGGTCGGACCGCCATTTTGGACCGATTTCATATAAATGACGAGTGGTCAAAAATGGACATATGACGTAGTTCATTTTTGACCACGACAAGTGTTGGCATCCATTACTGCGTAATAACACATGTCAATTTAAATAGCTGAAGCTTTAGCTTGACGACCTCCGTGGTCGAGTGGTGTACACACCGGTTTTCATGGTGTCGCCAGCTCTGAGGTCCCGGGTTCGATTCCCGGTCAGGTCAATGTAGAAAAATATTTTTCTATATTGTCTTGGGTCTGGGTGTTTGTGGTACCTTCGTTGTTTCGGATTCCCATAACACAAGTGCTTTAGCTACTTTGGGATCAGAACAATGTATGTGATGTTGTCCACATTATTTAGCCGCAATGGGTGAATTTGACACATGTGCCATGTTTGAGCTTTGTTTTTGTATGGCGTAGTGAATCCTTGTATATAATATATCAATGAGTATACGTGTACATCATACATATATCACAACTTAACTGCAATACTTTATTTACACTACGATTTTAAAGCACAACTAGATATTAAATCGGATTTAATGTTAACGATGATACTACAATTATTACTATCGTTAACTAAAACACCCATATTATATTAGATGTTGTGCTTAAAATACCGTAGTGTAAATAAAGTATTGCAGTTATGTTGTGTTATATTATGAAGCGATCTAGATAGCATAATATGCTTGGTTTCATCGATACAGATACATGGAATTTTAAAAGTTTTCTCAGAAAATGTTTGAACTTTCCAGCGATTTAAAATTAAAGACAGTAATGTAATAAAACATCAACATTAAAATTTTCATTTTTTATTTTTATAGTGCCTATGTTTATTAAAATACATCTGCGCAGCAGTTTTGGTTACATCATCACCTTGATAAAGTAATTTACCGGATAAAATCCTATTTATAGATCTACACCAACTGTGTAACAGTATATTTACTGTCGTGGATAAAAAATATTTTTTTAAGTTCTCGCCGTGAATTTTACAATCAAAAGGGAAATCATTTATGATTTCAGCGTATGCAAGTATAGCCGTTTTAATATTAAATTTCGGGGCATTTTTTTTTCATTATTTTTTCCGTTACATCTTGAAGGTCGTTGAAGTACTTTTCTATTTCCGGACTCGGATAACATAACCACTTTTTATTAGAGTATTCTTTAGTTTGAGTAAATTTATTATTCTTGTTTATGTTATGCGAGTCCAATAATGTTTGTCTGCATTGTTGACATGCCTTTACCATATGTTTTAAACATTTGGTAAGAACCCAGCCACATACATAATTCCTTTGTCCTGCATCCTTCACTTCAATATTTTCATTATCAATAATTTCTTTTATATAAGGTATGTCTTCTTTAACGGAAACATCAGGAACTTCTTGTTCTTCGGCAAAATAAAAACTGTAGCGTTTGAAGGCATTCGTTTTGGTCCTCCTCGCAATTTGCTCTGGCAGAATGAGACGAGCTATAATTATTGAGCAAAAGGGCTTTAAATGCTTCAAACGCTACAGAGTTAGGAGCTACGTTTCTCACTCCATAGCTCCTGATGTTTCCAAAAAAGTTTTCTACCGGGTCTTGGATTAAATTTCTGGTCAACAATGCATCAAAACTATATTTTTGTGACAAAATCTTCCAAATCGCTTCAACTCCTTCAATAGTTTTTATTAAGTTTGAAATGGAAGGTACAACCTTTCCAATTAAAATTATCTTATCTTTGACTTTTTTCTTCTCTACAAATTTGACTCTTCAATATGGTTTTACTATCTTGCCACAATTGATGGTGAGGGGAGTGCCGTTTAACAGGACCTTTATATTTTTTACCGTTGGGTATTTGATATGAGTTACTATTTAAAGTGTCAATCAAATAGTCCAACAACAGCACAAAATCAATTATGTGTCGGCATTCCTGTGGCAATTGCCGTCAAATGTTCAGTTACTACAACCTCTCTATGGCTGTAACTCCACATAAGATTTATCGGCGCGATACACCATGTTGAAATACTCCCACTTTATAAGTTTTTCTTCGCCATTAGTGGTGTATCGCAGATCTTTTGAGAGTAAATTATTTCTTATACCCTTTATAAGGTGAGGAGCATCATAAATTGGAATAATATTTTGTCCGTTGACACGAAATAAGTCATGGCGACACTCCTTTTCTTGCCGCAAGTAATTTGCCTTGGTGTCCTTTATCAATCCATTAATAGCACTAACATTTACAGAACTCTGGTCACATACCGTGTTCACAATTATGAGACCAGCATCTTGAGCATGTTTAATCACGTCTATAATAAGCTTTTTCAAATTACAATTTTGCAAAGCATTGGTAAAATAGTAAGCAATAGGTTGTTTAAAATTTAACTTTATGCCCTTCACGAACCTACTTCTACCTAGGAACTTCTTTATTGTTACAAAATTAAGCAAATAGTATATAATTATTAATATTTTTGGACTTCAAATTATTAAAAAAATTGTAAGAACCTACTGAATATTAAAAGAATTAAAAGTCATTTTAAAAATAATTTGACCTCTCCGACCAATGGCTGGTTTTGGCAATTTCGTGACAATGTCTTCTGTATGTTTAACTTCAGTGATATCATCCAGCACAGGAAAAACAAAAGTAGTTTCGCCTTCCGTCTTCGATTTCCTTTTGGCGTTTTAACCAGTGAAGAACCAACCTCATTTAGAGATAACACTACGCCCACATAATGTTTTACAGATTTTTTGGAACAAAATTTCACCAAGAGCCAGTCATTCGCATAAAATAGCTCATGAGAATCAAAGTTTTCAGTGTTCATTTTATATTGCCCTGTATTAATACTATCGTCAATATTCTCTTGCTCTTTCTTCGTCACCATCTTATTTTCTTTTTTATCATCTTCTTCATCGTCAATCCCATTCAGCAGGCTCTCCCAGTAATCATCATTTTCATTGCTACCACTATCTTTGTCATATTTTACTTCAATTTCACTTTCACTTGAAGTTATTGTTTGTTTTTGTCTTTTTGTATATTTTTTAAATGTCTTTCTTTCTTGCTTTTCTCGTTTTTTAAGTTTCCTATGGACTTCAGATTTCTTGCTTTTTAGTTTATTCTTATTCTTTTTTCTTTTCTGTTGCTGCTTCGTTTTATTCTTATTTTCATCATAATCTCCATCGTTACTTTAATAATCATTACTACTACTATATATAAAATTTCAGATGTTTTCCTACACTTTTTAAATACCTTTCTTTCTTCTTGTTCTTTTCTACTGTGTTGTTTTTTAGTTTCCACTTTAATGTTATTTTTGTTCTTTGCTCGTTTCTCTTGCTGTTTAATCTTATTATTATTTTTTTCGTTTTCTAGCTCTTGAGTTCTTAAATAGACATCGTCACTTGTTATAACTTCTGCGCCAGTTGCCACACGTTTTTTCTTTACTTTGAAGCTGGTTCCTGCCTTAATCCTCATCAACAGTAAGCCTTCGAAGGTGACAATTTTGTTTTCTAGTATTTGTATCTTAGGCGATTGCTGCGAAATGGCGTTGGCACTAGAAGCTACGGATTCTGTTTTGAGTTCTTTAGATATGTTCACACAAGTGTTTTGTAAAGGTTGTAGCATATTAAATCTGCAAGAATCCCAATTGATATGTTTTGAGTTCAAATTTGTTATTATTTTTAAAGATAGTGCAAGCAATGAGTCCGGATTAAACGTGTTGCTTGTAGGTGGCTTTTCTTCGAAAACTGGGTTAGATTGTGTGTATGTGCTAGCGTGAGGTTCTTGTGACTTTGAGTTTGCGGAAATTTGATTGGCATGCGGTACTCTAGCGAGTGCCTGATTTGCTGTAGTTTTAACAAAATTCGTACCCGCAGCATTTTCCGTCGATTTTTGCTTCCATTCTTGCAAAAGAACTTGGTTGAACTTGTCTTCTGGAACAGCAAGTTTGTTTAAAGGATAAATTCCCGCTTTCCGAAAACTTTACATCCAACTATCTTTGATTTTGAGGGGTCTTTGGAGAAACTTGTTTCATCCACATTCCATATCATATGAGATGGTTTGTCACTCAATCCCAGTTTCTTAACTGTTTCTTCTTGTAATTCAAAGTATGGGTATATAACTTGTGGACTGCATGCTCGTTTGCGAGCATACTCTACCGGTTATGGCTTTTTAATCGATAAATTATTTCTCTTTTTAAAACATAAGAACCAGAAGTCTTCACCAGGTACGCCGTTCTTAAATGGATTTTTTACGAGATTAACCGAAACGTACTCTCCTACTGTTTCTATTAATTCTTTTCTTGTAGACCGAAGCCCCATTTCTCCATTACACGTATTTTTTTTACTAAATCTTCCTCTACCTCTCGGGCTAGCACGGTGGCTCTGCCCAGAGTGTTTGATTTGAGTCCTTTGCGATCATAAACCTAGCAACAAAGATAGTTAGTATTAAACTTTACTAATATCCAGTCAAATAAAAAATAATATTGACAAAACAAATTGGAACCAGTTTGGAACCAGTCAATTAACCCGTAGGTAGATACACATACATTACTTACCCGATTTATTATGGTTGAGCTGTAACCCTTGTTCCGCTTCACTCAAAGGCACCGGAGGGCACCGTGAGGTTTTAGTGGGTAGTCGGGCTCATTCCGGGTCCGGAGTCCCACACACCCCTCCAGCCATCCCCCCGCAGCTGGAGGATAGTGCGTAAATGCATTTCCTCACGTAATTTTAAAAGGTATTCCATAATGCTTAGAAGCCTCATACCCAGACAGTCTTCCAGATTTCACAGCTCTGACAGCCTCTAATAATTTTTCTAAGGGGTATGACGCATTGTTAGTTTTTCTCACATAATTTCTAGGCATTTCACCTGTCTGTAACAATTAATAGAATAAAATCAATCCTTGATATATATTTGTTTATAACGAAAGATCTTGATGCTGATATACATTGGCAACAAAAAAATTAGGAGCCAGAAAAGGACGTGTGTTGCCAAAACCAAAACAATTTATGTATGATGAGCCATAGGGCTTTTGTCTATGGTTCTAAAGATACAAACTACTGTTTCCCTTTCCCCGTAGTTCCCCTTACCTCACCTGACCTTAGTCCGATGTGCTGGCGACTGTACATAAGTTAGTGGAAACCTTTTGCTATATGATAAAATTAACGTTGAAATTTATCGATTGCTTTTGCCGCGATGTACGCTATCAACGCACGCAGCATCTTTTCCTATAGTACTATATTTTTTCTGGGGAAGGTTCAATATAATCAAAAGCTTTTACAAACACATTTATTTAGAAACAGAATAAATAAACAAAATAATATGTGAATACACTGTATCTTTTTTATTATATACCTACATGACATTAAGAGTCATAATCAAAATCTGATTCCAAGTATTCTATACCTGATAATAATACGTAATAATAAAAACGTTTATTATGAATTTCTGTAGCTCATTTTCAAAAATGCCGTCCCTTACTTTGTACTGCTTTTCAACAATTATAACATGATCAGTGTACTTCTTCCAGTCAGTAGCAGTTACAGATTGAAAACATTGTTTTATTAAATTTTGCATTTCAGACGCTGGTCCTTCTATGTTTTTGGTACTTTTCTTTTGGCCTGACTCCATACTAGCTCAATTGGGTTAAGGTCGCAATTATATGGTGGTAACATTAAAATTTCGTAATTAAGAATTAGACTGTATTTTTTTAGGATTTCTTTAGCTTTGGTAACAAGTGCAGGCTTGTTTTCCCTCACTAAACACATTAATTAATCTTTAGTGTGATATTCTTCAAAATGAATATTATTATCTCGGAGCCAAGTGCGGATATTATCTTTAGTATTACACATAATATGGGATTTGTTCACTTGTTTTACATGGTAACTTGCATCACAAGTACACTGGGTTTAGTTAAATTAGGCCATTATAAAAACTTGGTTGAATTCATATCATCGCGGTAATCGGCCGATTTTGATTTTGTACTAAAGGTGAACATTGCATTTGGCACAAACCCTTCTTCCAATCCTGCATGCACAATAATATGTCTTTTTCCAAATAAAATTTTACTGGTGACACCACTAGTTGAGGGCCCTTGCCATGTTTTTTTATTTTATAATTTAGATGTACATTTGTTTCATCAATGTAAATAATCTGTTTACCTTCTTGTCTCTTCTCATGAATTGTTCTCAAGTACCTGTGTCTCCATGCTGCAGTTTCATATTTTTCTACAAGTAAAGTGCGTTCATTTTTATTAGTTTTAAACTCAAATCCATTGTTGTGCAAAATTTTTCTTAGAGTTTCACAGCATCCCCAAAATCCTATTGATTCGATCAGCTCATTGTGCAGGGTTCTCGATGTTGGGACTTGTTTTTTCACACAGTAAAATTCATTAATTTTGTTTCTTATTGCTGAAATATCAATATGATTTTCGCCTAGCAGGTTGCTTCTTCTGTCAGAATAAATTTGTCCAGCAGCACTAAATAATTGTTCACTGGTTAATCGTCGGTGTAGCTGACAAGAATTTCAGTTATACCTTTTTCAAAGACAGAAATAGACTAGAATCCCAGTACGAATAAATATCGGCACTTCTCTGTAACCTAGGCTCAGACAAGTATGCTTGAGCGGTTTGCTTAACTTGTGATAAACAATCACTGTTCTCCTCACCTGAGGTTTCTATTGATTGACAAGTAGATTTATCGTGGGCGTCCCAAAGCCCTTCTCCTTTTGCTAAAGACGCTATTGTAGTTGAGCAAGACGGCTGTGGATCTCCAGAATTACAGTTTTCCCTTATTGTGTCGCTAACTTTGTCCATGTCCATCTTCAAATGGTTTTCTATTTCCGAAGTGGCAACGTCAATTTCATCCGAACTCAGATATATACCTTTAAATCTTGGATCCAGTAATGTTGAAGTTATTAGAGCAGGATGTCCTTTGACGTATGCAAATCGTCGATTCATTGAGCCATGCAACCGTGTTTTCATGTTTCTCATTATTTCGCTTTCATTCTCATCTCTAGTTTGCAGCTTTCTATTCAACAAAGATATCAAAGGGATCGCGAGGGATATGCATGCGTTATCATAATGACAGATCAAGGGTAGCTTCATAAAAATACTTTAGAACCTCCGTAAGATTCTTAATAATTTCCCAGTCCGAAGGCGAAAGAGTGTCAATACGGCCATGTTCAAAGCTATACAGCTTTGAACATGGCCGGCTTTAGCATGGCTATATAAACTTATGGCAGTTTTTTGTTCAAATAATCTTGCTAACATGTTGTAAGTACTGTTCCGTCTTACTTCAATATCCTGAACTAATGCGTGTACAGGTAACCCGCATTGATTTTAACTTTCAGTCAATTTTCTTGTTGAAATATTAACTTACCTCAACAAAATAACTTCTATTAAGTCTGTAACTTTAAAATTTCACTCTTGAGCGGCGACGTAGACCACAACATAACACATAGAAAAATGGCGGAATCGCAACAAACTGCAATGACAGGTGTACAGTAGTACTAACATTACAATATCGAAGGATGTTGCCATCATAAGCGGGTAAAATACTACGAAAAATAGTAACGTTGTTATCGGTAACATAACCGATAGAAAAATGGAGACAAGAGGTTTTATTAATTTTTTAAACTAAATAAGTTTAATTATAATTATTTGTATATTTTCTTATGTTTATTAATGTTATTATTTGTGTTATTAATAAGCAAACATAGCCATATTTTAACAATTTATATTTTTAAAGTAAAAAATGCATGGTGGGGCGTACTGGAGACAACTGATTTTAGTATGAACCAAAAAGTTATTAAATTTATAATTATTTAATTTCATAATTAATACGTTCGGAAATGCTCTGAAATTAGTATAATTTATTAAATTTATAGTAAGGAATGATATCTGAGCCTAATTTTAATCTTCCGTCGATTCTGATGACGCACTATCATCAACTGTAGTTAGAAGACATGATATTTTTATGAAAAGTACACACATTCTCGGCCTTACCCATAAAGTTAGAATTTTTTGGTAAAACTGAAACACGAACTATTTAGCTCTAGTTGAACGCTTTACCGTGGTGGAAGTATCTGTGGGCTTACTATTGGATGGCTGCAGCTTCACAGTACTCGCCGATGAGGCCATCTTGCCGGCGCCGGCCGCAGTGTTCACCTGCTCACGAATCTGGACACCAGGATGAGAGACGGCGAGACCATCGAACTTTGTGGCACAGACTATACGCTTGCGTGTGTTGAATTGTTGAAAAGTATCAAGATGTTTTCGAGTTTTATCGAAAAACTAACTAGTTGATTATATCCAACTGTCGTAATGTTTCAGCATATTTCTCATTAAAATCACTTTGCACATCTTTGAATTTGTCAATCATAGTAAATAGTAGCTTTCTTGTCGAACTTTTTAGTGTTTTCGGCATTATTTTAAACAAATCCAACGAAAATATTTCGCTCTTGCTTTCGAAAACGAAGATAGTATGCAAATGTCAATCTGACAATTTTGACAGTTTTAAAATGTTGCCATGCGTAAGTATCGTCAAAAATTCGTGGTCAGCTTTCATTAGGCAGAGTCTAGTGTAGGAATCTTTTATTAAATCATTAAATAAATCACTGGCAACTTTCCATACTAAGATCCTTTATTTTTGGATGACCCACTTCTACAAATAACTCTACAGTTTCTGGCGAGTAAGTCTGGCTGCTCTTAACTTTCTTTCTTTTTCGTTCACAGCTCAGAAATGGAATTGAAGTAAGTAAAATCCTATTGAAGACATCTTTATTACATAATTCTCTCGAGAATTTTCTTGCATAATCTATTCTATAAGAACGAAAATGTTTATTTCGGGCTTCAGCAGCCTTCTTGGACAATTGTCCGATTGGCAGAAGGGCATGTTTAATAATTATAGCACCATGTATTAGGATTTTATGTAATGTAGGTGTCATAGGATGCCAACCATATAATTCGACTTATAATTGAGCAGTCTCGTTTGTGTAATCCGTAAACTTCTTTTCATTTATTTCAAAACCCGAAGAGATCTATTATGACTTTAAGCCTCTGTGTGAGACGTATGTCTATACCTGTAATTTTAGCAGCTGTTTCAGGATCACTGAAAAACCTTCTGGATGTTTTTCCCGAGTTTGAGTTTCCGAAGCCGGCTTTAGGGACATCTACTATCAGTCCTATTTTGTCTTTGAAATCTTTTTGTATACGTTCTTTTGTTTGTTTCATTATGTTCTTGTCATTTTGGCCCCTAGCTTGCCATTTTTTTAAAGGCAGTTTATAAGCGATATGTAGAAGAGTCTCAAATAATCAAATTCTAGCATGTAATGTTGAAATGCCGAATGTGAGTGCTTCAGGTTCTCATTTTTAGTTGCTTTAAAATCATTGAAAACTTGTGATGTTTTTCCACATATGTAACACCTCATAGTGGATGTCGTATTTGTGGCAGCATTGCACACCTTTTATTTTTATTGATGTGGGAGACTATGGCAAAGAATGTGATTCAGCAGTATTTACGGAAACAGAATTTTGGAAAAGAGTACTAGACGATACATTACATATTCCTCGGCCTAAGCTGATGCCAGGTGCAGATATTGAGCTACCTTATGTATTTGTTGCTGATGAAGCTTTCGCTCTGCATCAACACTTACTTCGTCCGTACGGTGGGCACAAACTTGACTCAATGAAATGAATTTTTAGAGCAAGACGTTACTTTGAATGCGCCTTTGGTATTTTATCAAACAAATGGTGGATTTTCCGTAGACTAATGAATGTTTCAACAGACACTGCTGTCAAAATTGTGAAAACATGTTGTTTACTACAAAACATAATTCATAAAGAAGAGGGTATTGTTCATAATGTTACGGACAATGCTAGTGAAGACGTGATAGCGTTCTATGCAATTTGCCTCGTTCTCGTTCATCTCGAGGTAATGTAACAGCAAATATAATTCGAAACAAATATGCAGAGTATTTCATGTCACCAGAAAGGCGAGTACACTGGCAGAACCAATACGCATAGCTAGCGGACTATAGGTACTAATAATGTCTTTGTATCCCAGAAAATATCTGCCCCTATTAATATATCGATTTCAGAAGGTATATTGTAGCTAGGATCTGCAAGTTGAATATGTTCGGGTATTCGTATCGAACTAACATCAATACTTGTAGTTGGCAAGAATGATGTAATCCTACCTGGCAAAACATAACAACGCATATTCGTATAATAATCGTTTACTTTTGATCGTATAATGAAATCGCATAATTTATTCGATTGTGTGACCGATCGTCCCACTCCCGAAATCTGAACAGTGGACTGTATAAAATTTGTTCACAAAACGTCTCTGATACAAAACAATGCTGGCTGCCGCTATCTAACCGCGCGCGAGCAGTGTGTCGTTTATTATTATCATCGATTACTTCTACCAATGCAGTAGGCAAAAAGACTGGGTGCGTCATCAACTGATCCGCGCTGCGTACGCCGTTATTACAATGCGATCATAACGAAGAATGCAGTACGGTTGATTTTATTTGAGGCGGTGTAGGCTCGGGATGCAATGATGAACTCGCACAGTTATTGTCACTTACGTTTTTATGTAATAAACTGTTATGTTTTTGTTTACTATGTTGGCACGGTAACAATCACTAATTGAATGACCACCACGCAAACAGTTGTAGCATAAGTTTTTATCTTTAACCAATTTACATCGATCTTCAACAGATAGATTTTAAAACATACTACAAATATATAAGGCATGATTACCGCGACACATTTCACAAGACCGATTTTGTTTACCTGACTTCGCAGTAATTGTGGCCACATATATTCGCAGTAACTATGGCTTTGTGTTTGCGCCACTTGCGTCTTAGATTCATGATTAAAATATCTATTATTTCTATTGAAATTAGTATTTTGGGATTTACCAACGCTTTGCGAATAATTAGAGTTACGGTTAGCGTTGACCATTTCTAATAAATCAGCCCTGTTTCTAAGAAATGTTAATAAATCGTCTAATATTAATTAACGTTTAGGATTTTGGCTTTGAAAACCAGACACTAGCGTTCCTTTGTAACTTTCCCATTCGCGTTCGGTAAAAGAGTCTAATTTACATACTGTCATATAAATTATTAGGGTATCCCAAATTTCTGTGGGTTCTTCTAGCGACTTAAGGGAACGTAAATTACGCAAAATGGAATCTATCATTTTCCTGATTAAAAAAGGAGACTCTTTATTTATATTTGAGATCGAGAACAACGATTTGACATGATTGTGTACCAAAAGTCGATTATTTTGAAATCTATTTAGCAACAAATCCCATGCGTGGGCATAGTTTTCAGCTGTTAACTCTAATGCGCTTATAACATGGAGTGCACTACCGGTTAGGGATGAACGCAAATAATGAAATTGCACGATTATGAATCATCGTTATGTATGAATTTTTGAATTCGAGCCAGTCATCATACGAACCACTAAAGGAGGGTAATTTGATATCTGGTAATTTGAATTGCAACGATGTATGTTTATCATTTTGAGCTAAATTTTTATTCAAGGTTTGATTATCATTGTCTACCGCGAACAATCTTGCAATAGAAATGTATCGGAAATATTGTTCTTTAAAGGTTTCACGATATTCCATATTCATTGAAAGATTATTTTCGTCACTAAAATACTCAATTTCGCTTTATATTTTATTAAATTCTTCAAAGAGTAATTCCATTTTAGAAAGTCTTACATTTTGATTTACATTTTCCCTTTTAAAAGATTGATTTCTTCATACTGGCTATACGGAATCACTTTTATATCCAGCCTGCAAATTTGCAAATAGTAAAACCAACATAAATTTGCTGCTGTTTTGGTATTTTACATTCCCGGCAATATCCTTCATTTGGTAAACCTTTTTCCAGTATTGTTCCGCCGGAAGATCCTTACTCATTTGCGCATCGGTCTCCATTAAGCAATACTCCCGCCATTCTTTAACTAATGTTTTGTAATCTAATTCATCTTTTAAGACTGGAAATCTGTCGATTGCTGGTGTCGATTCTGAGAAATTGAAACTTGTACTTGTGGCAGGGTAGAATATCATACAACAACCTGTCAGAGATCTCAAACCTAGTATTATTAGATTGATTGCTTCAATGTAAAACTGCATGCAGTCAAGGCGTAATCGGTCGATGTCTGATTGTGCGGGAAGATTTGGTTGGCGTTGCATCTCATTTAATGTTTTCTGTGCTGATATTCCAATGTATACTTTACCTATTGACACGTAAAGCCTTGGATTATTGTATTGGATTTTGTAAGCATTGGTTCCCTTAACGTGGGAGAGTTCCATATAATTGGCAGCTAAAGTTTTTATTAATTTCTCTGTTTCTGGCTTCAGTTTATGTAAAAGGGGAGTCCCTGACTGAAACATAATATTAAAATCGTTCAAGAGCTACAGAACGTACGACATAAATTCAAGATACACTTTTGTGAAATTGTTTTTTAATGATGCGTAGATAGTGTCGTTAGTTTTGGATGGGTCTACAAAGCATTCGAGTCTAAATTAAGATTGCATAGCTGGATATTGTTCCAGGACTCTGTCTACACAAGCTTTTAATAACAGCCATCTAGTTGTAGCGGGTAATAAAATTTTATGAATTTTAGTTTGGAAGAAAGTTTGCATTTCCGCTAATTTCTTTTGCCTCGAATGACTCCGACTGAAATGGGAACCTACTAGGCATAGACGATTTCATGTATAGCAGATGAAAAATCATATGAAATGAATTTCATTGTTCACACCTGCTATTTTTTTTTCATATAGACTGCTACAAATCGCACTCTGCGAAATCATAGATCATGCTCATTTCATTTCATTCATTGATGACTGCATGTAGCAGAGCGAGTCGCGAGCGAGCGAGTAGGAATGATTTGCCCTAGGTGCGTGTTAGAAAAAGACAAACACACTAGTTATGCGATCATAGGTGACGATCGATACTGGGTGGTCATTTTAAGAACTTAAAACTTATAAACATAAAGTTTAGATTAGTTTGCCATGATTTTTCAAGACAACCTAAATATGACATTTCATATTAGTAGCAAATTAGCAACCGTTCACAATAATTCATATTTCATTATAAGTAGCAAATAGCAAAAAGTGTTACATTATGACACTGCGAAAAAAAATCATTGTCAATGAAATTTCACATGTGATTTCATATGAAAAAAAATCATCATTTCATGAAATGAAAATGAATTAAAAGTAGCAATCATTTCCATGCCTAGAACCTACGTTCCGCAATAAATCCTCAATTGAGATTGGCAATTTCAGACAAGCTTTGCAAGCACAATGTGAGGAAGAACTTCTTTTAATTTCGTAAAAACTGAGTTATGTGTCCCTACCATGATATTTGTCGTATCTGCTGAAAACCTAACCACATTTGAAATAGGTATGTCCTTTTGTTTAAAATTATCTATAAGCCCCTGAAACAGATAATCTGCTATTCCAGATGGCATCTGGACCATATCAAAAAAGACACTTTTAATTGTATGTTCATTATCCATGTATATTACTGTTACGGCACATTGCGATATTTTGTAGTAATCGCCCAGTATTCTTGAACCTTTTCCCATGGGTCGCAACAGTTTTTCAGCCATAAAATATTTTTTCATTTATATCACATTCTGGCCTCTCTTGCAATCGATGCAATACTTCTTTAACACTAGTGCTAGGGCGTGGTGAGCCATGTTTCGGTGACAAAGTTGTAGAGCCATGTTTCGGTGACAAAGTTGTAGAACAGCATTTTTCTTTAACTTTTACAATATCATATTTTATAAAATCACGTCTTCTATGGCGGTAACAGTCCAGCAATTTACCCTTTCCAGATATTTTTTCGTTTGGGCTAAAACTTGTATATGGTATAAAATATACCGATGGACTCTCTTTTTTGAAAATTTTTGGAATATCAAACGCTAGCTGATATAATCGTGCACTTTTGATGATTTTTGCAGGGTCATCCTTTAATTCATTGTTGATAATAATATTGCACAGCCGCCTCCCAGCAGTGTTGTTAAGCAAACCAGTCTCTTGATAACGTAGTAAAATACCTTTGCCTTCATTGCATGCGGTGATGTTGACTATTTTTTTTTTCAAAATAAGTGTGCTGTAAAAGATAAACAGACAGGCACACAGACAGAATGTTATAAAAAAAAGTTTATTTAAAAAAATAAAACCCCGAGTGCCTAAAAAGTTAACAACAAGATCAATAGTCATGTGGAATATAGTGACTTTAACAATCGGGAGCCATCAAAATCAATACCGACTGAAATATTTCCAATATGACATGTCACTGCCCTGACTTAAATAGCTATTTTCCGCATAATTATTGGACTTGTTTTCACTTTTTGTGCAGTCAGGATTGAAATTTTTATAATAATCTTTTTTTATTTTACTTTTTAGTTGCAATTATACCTAATAAACGTGTTATGCTACATAATATTTTTTAAATGGTCTCTTCACTAGCTAATGTCTGATATCCATATTGCTATGGTAAGAAAAAACAACCCACCCTTTTTTTCATTTGTGGGTGCTATTTTCAAAATGTAGAACTTCCTCTGGATGCGAAGTCTTCTTTATCCTACGAAAGTATCTATTTACTTGTGAAATTGTGTTTAACTATAAAATACATATGATACTCATCTTTTAATCTAGTTGTTTTATTTCCTCATTTCACTTTTACATACGTATTCTTATCAACGTATCACTTTTTGAATATTGTCCACTGCTTGACATACGACTTGATCTTTTACAAAACTCTAAAATCTATAATTCTCTGACTTATTTCAAAATTGACGTACAAAGAAACTTTCTTTTTATTTATACTACTCAAAACAAAATAAGGGCCACGAGGTATTTTGTCTGTACCATTAAAATAATAATATCAATATATATTTTTTTGTCTCCATAACGAAAACTAATGTTGTTTTTAACGTATAGACCAATAAATTTATTTCAATAATAATGATTAAAAAGTTTATTTGCTTTGAAAGAAAAAACTCATTTAAGGTAAAAAAAAAAGAATGTAAAGTTACTGAAAACAAAAGAAAATACTCCGTGCTCATCTTTTAGTTACGGGTATGCCCCCCTCGTTTCGCTACGCACTCCTGAAGCTTGGAGTGCATGCTCTCAATCAAATGCCTGACATTTTCCATTGGAATCTCTTCCCAGGCCCCTTTAACAGCGTTGATGAGTTGCTGTTGGTTGTGGGTTTCCTGATCACCGTCTCTAATTCTTCGTTTCAACTGATCCCACATGTGCTCTATTGGATTTAAGTCCGGACTGTTCGCCGGCCACGGCAAGACTTGAATTTGAGAGGCTTCCAGTACAAACCGAGTCGCTTGAGCCGTGTGTGCAAGAGTATTGTCTTGCATCAAGATGAATCCATGACTCCCTCGCTGGGCAAATGGGATCACATGTGGTCTGACAACTTCCTCAATATACCGCTGAGCAGTAAAAGTACCCTCATTTAAAATAGCGAGCTCAGTTTTGCCGTGTAAACTTATCCCGCCCCAAATCATTTCATTTGGACCACCAAAACGATCGATTTCATGGATGCAGGCTTCTGAAAATCTCTCGCCGCGTCTTCTCCATACTCTAATACGCCGATCGTCGTTAAAAAAATTAACTTTGCATTCGTCTGTGAAGAGCACGGGGCATGCCCATTGGTTTATGTCCCAGTCCAAATGTTGACGGGAAAATCTTAAACGATTTGCACGATGATTTCTGGTTAATGGAACACGGACAACTCGCCTTCTTGATGCCTGCTGGTCTTCATGCAATCGATTACGAATAGTTTGGTCACTGACACGAGTACCCGTTGTGAGCCGTAAACGATTTTGCAGCTTGCGGGCCGTCGTTGTGCGATCTCGGCGCGCACTTAATCGAATGTAACGATCGTCTTGAGCTGTTGTAATGCGAACTCTGCCCGAACCAGGTCTTCTTCTAACACTGCCGGTCTCTTGGAAACGATTTCATAGATTTTGAATAGCTCTTCGAGAAAATCCCAATTGCAAACCCACAGATCGCTGCGAATGACCTTCTTCAATCATTGTAACGGCTCTGGTTGCTGTCAGCGAGTCCAAATGACGCCTGCGTGCTTGTGGCATATTGCAAAAGATGTTTCTAACTCGAGATGTCAATGACTCTGATAATTTCTAATAAACCAAGAAGCTAAGGAAAGCAAAACGTCACAGATAATGGAAACAAAATTTTCAAAAATAATTTTAAATCTAATTTTATTTAAAATTGTTGCCAGCATTAGATGAATACTACAATATTAAAAAGTTTAGGTATCAAAGAGTTTGATAATTTACACCAAAATGAAAAAATACCTCGTTGCCCTTATTTTGTTTTGACAAGTATATATATCGAATAGTCGAACGAGCGAGACATAGAGGTTTTACGCGTAGCTCCAAACCTCTACATCCCCCCCGGTAGATAAAATTTCAAAGCATAGCTGTGAAATTTACTTATCAGTTCATTACTCACAAAACGTTCTTATGTGGGAACATAATTTACAATACAACAATGTCTCATATGGTTGCAGCTAGCAACTAGTTGGAACGATATGAAAATAAAAATTAATTAATAAATAGGTAAAACTAAATTATTTACAAGTTGAAATCGTTCAAACTATAGGTTGAAAAAACCCACATAAAAATCAAACTACACAATCAACATTGTTGTCTACTAATTTAACCAGATCAGACATAATAGTATAAATTTGGAAAAATTCAATTACTTACCTACCATTAAATTGAAAAAGTCAACCAGTCAGACTTGATATTATACATTGACAACTCGTGAAACCAGTAAATCTGATCACACAACCAACTGTTTGAATATCCAAGACCTGTGATGAAAAATTCCCTAACTAAACTCTTCCCCCTCTTCTTCTTACTGAAAATACAATGACCCTTTACTCCTTATCTAAAATCTCCTCAAAACTTGTAATCATTTATAATGTATAGTATCCAACATAGACACCACCCAATCGCTATGCGAATCAATGGGTTTACACATAAATAACCACTAGCTCTCTATCCTAACTACCTCTCTATCTTTACTTAACATCCCAATATTACACAAATTTACCCCAAAAATATCACACCTATATCTTCCCTACATTTCTGTTCATCCATTGGATGGTGTTTGGGCCATCCTTCATCATCAAATAGCTCTTCCCCATTTGATATACTGAAACAATACAACAATGAAAAACTGTTTACATAGTTATATCACTAACTAACAGTTCACCACTATATTCATTTATTATTTACACACCTATTTGATAATACAATTCATAACTATTGTAACTATTTCTAAAGCAGAGTTTATACGAAGCCAGTCATGCTGGCGCCAGTCCTGCGACAAGCCAGTGTTGGCCTGGCCCCTGTTGTTTAGACGAGGCCATTTCATTCGCGGATTTTTCTTCGGGTGTGCACACGTTTGAAGTAAAAAATAATGATTTCGCGGCAAAGTCTATTGAAAAAAAAATGTTTAAGGAACATCTCTGCACTATTAAAAGAAGAGTTGATTGATATGTTAGAAAAAAAGAAAGCGAAACGACTTTGGATAAGAAAATGGTTAAGCGATAGACCTATAACTGGTGCTTCTGCCTTGTTGGTGAAACAACTAAGATTAGAAGATCCTTCTGAGTACAGGTTGGCGTTGCGGGTTACTGCTGAAAACTTTGATGAGTTACTTTCACTTATACAGAGCTCGATTCAGCGCCAAGACACCCTGATGAGAGATGCATTACCAGCAAAAATAAAATTAGAAGTAACGTTATCGTTCTTAGCAACTGGAATGAGTTATCGAAGCCCGAGTCATTTTTACCGTGTTTCCAAACCATCTATATCAAAATTCATACCAGAAGTTTGTCGAGCAATCTATGAAGCATTAAAACAGTTTATTAAGGTAAGAGTTTATTTATTTACTTAAAATTGAAATAATAAGGCACACATTTTTAAAAATACAACTAACATGTGATATTAAGCCTTATCGAAGGCTTGTTGAATGACATCACTGTTGTCTACGCTTTCGCCGTAACTTTCATAATTATATGTAGTTTCTGGGCATACAATATTAGTAGTATACTGGGAACACGAAGAAGAACATGTCGATGGACTGGGCTCTGGAGGAGGACAGATTGTAGTTGTTGGCAGAGAGTATTGGGGTACTGTGAAGCTTGGAAGAACTTGTGTAGAATTCCAATTATTTTGCAATTGCATTTGACAAGAATACGCATTCTTGGCTCGTATATCTGTAAGCCTGCATTGTGTCAATATACTCTGTATCTTTTCCTTAGCAATGACTGCCTGTTCCTCTGTCAATTGTTTCAATTGTGCCGAGACGCTTTTTCCAAATAGATCTAGTTCTGTTTCTTCAACGCATGTTCTGTCGTTAATTTCTCTTAAGTCACTTATCATGTTAGATATTTGTGTTAACTTGCTCCGCTTAGGTTTTGTGGGTGGGGTAAATTGTGGTATCTCTTCTGCCGACTCATTTTCTCCATTTTCAGAGCGTGGAACCAACGATGGTCCTGATTCATTGCTATTCGATGATCCTGGTTCATTGCTATTCGATGATCCTGGTTCATTGCTATTTGGTGTATCTATGTTATTCTGTAATTAAACAAAATAAATTACTGTAATTGTAATGTTATAGTATGTTTGTGTCTAAAATTGTATCAAATAGGAGAGATTTTAATTACTATCCTTTTTTTACAGGTGCCAAATGCAGAAGAATGGAAAAACATCGAAAGGGGGTTTAAAACACGATGGAATTTTCCCTTATGTTATGGTTCTATAGACGGAAAACATGTGTCAATTAAAGCTCCTCCTAAAAGTGGAAGTTTATACTTTAATTATAAAAAAACAAGCAGCGTCGTATTGTTAGCTATTGCCGATCACGACTACTGTTTTTCGTACATAGATGTCGGCGCATGTGGTAGCGCATCTGATGAAGGAGTTTTTAAGAATTGTTCGATTTACCGAGACCTGGAAAATAACTTATTACCTGACAGTGGAGTCATTGTAGGAGATGCGGCATTTCCACTAAAGACTTATTTAATGAAGCCGTATCCAGGTG
This sequence comes from Pyrausta nigrata, assembly GCA_949316185.1. Classification (NCBI taxonomy): domain Eukaryota; kingdom Metazoa; phylum Arthropoda; class Insecta; order Lepidoptera; family Crambidae; genus Pyrausta; species Pyrausta nigrata. The sequence continues at coordinate 6,415,567 of OX438958.1, read as the reverse complement.
TAAACCTCAGTACAGAAGAAAAAGTTTTTAACTACAGATTATCTCGGGCAAGACGCATAATCGAAAATGTATTTGGAATCTTAGTTAGTAGATTCCGGGTATTAGAAAAGCCAATACTGACTAACTTGGAAACAGTAGATGCAATCGTTTGTGCTTGTTGCGCCCTTCATAATTGGCTACGAAAAAAAACAAGGTCTTACATCACCGTTACTTGTGTTGATAGGGAAGATGAACAGGGAAATTTTCTGCCCGGTTCATGGAGGAGTCAAATACATGCCCTACAGAGTATTGGCAATCAAGGTAGCAATCATTCAGCAGACACAGCAAGGGAGAAAAGGGACATTTTGAAAAATATGTTAAATAATGAAGGAAGAGTTCCTTGGCAATTAAATAGCATACATTAACAATCGACCTAGAAAATAAACATTGAAACGAAAATACATTTAAATGTACATACAAACATACATACACTGATCAAATACATAACCTTCTTTTGTTGTGACATGTACCTGACGAGTAGTTGTGTATCTGACAAAACGCGTATCTGTAAATGGCTTTATAAGTTGCTTAAATGTAAATTTCGTTTAAAATAAATAATAATGTGATTTTACTTACTATGGTTTTTCTCCTTATAGTAATCGGCTTTACAAACGAATCATATTCATCAAACCATTTTGCCTTTGGCTTATAAACGCTCCCCCCAGCCCCAGACCTCGTAGATTTTTCGATTTTGTCGAGTTCCAAGTAGTAAGTATTTCGAATACTTTTGATTTTTGATTTAACTTCATTGATAGTAAGTCCATCTATATTCATTCCTAGACGAAGTTGTTCTAGTGCTGCAGTGCGCATTTCTTTATTTTTGTATGCATCACAACGTTTATCCCACAAGCATTCGTGCTCTCTATAAAGTTGTACGAATTTTAAAGTATCCTCTTCATTGAATTTTCTCGACATTTTGTCGCAGAGTTCCGAACAAAAAACTAAAACATACACACCGTATAGACGTTCGCCAGTGACTGCGAGAAGCGTCTACACGTGTCGCTGGCGCTGGCGCGGGGGTCGAGGGGTATGCGGGCGGAGGTCACTGGCTAGAAAAATAGGCCGGCGCTCTATTCACGCCAGCGTTGGCTGCCAGCGCTGGCTTGGCTTGAAAAACTGTTTACACTAGGCAAATGCCACGCCAGCGCTGGCTGCCAGTCTTATTGGCAGCCAGCGTTGGCTTCGTGTAAACCTTCCTTTATATTTAAAACAACAATGTTTACATTAAAATAAAACTGACACTTGACAATAACATTTAATGTCGATGTCATTTGACACTTGACAAATATCAATCAAAATCAATCTATAGACAACTTATTTTTTTTATTACTTTTACCGTCTGTGACTCAACTATTTAGCCATACTACTAACGAAGTGTAAAGTGAGTATACAAGAATCATATTTTAACCGACTACAAAAAAAAAGGTTACTTAACAAAATGTTTTTCCTACAATATTACACTTCCTGGTAAAAATTATGTAACAAAAAATAAAATTAATAAAGTTATATTATTATGAATGATTCCTAAATTTAACTTTACGACCAAAATTGAATTTTTGTTTTTCTTGTATTTTACCTATATTGCTAAATTTTTCTAAAATAAATTACCTATTCAGTGTCTTACATAAATTAGTAAAATGATCAACGTGCCTGTTCAAACCAACTTGATAACATTTTTCCTAAGACAATGTATCAACTTCATTTGTATATTTATTTTTAAAGCAAATAATTTTATTAACATATTTTTTATTATCTTTAAATATTTTATTCATTTCTTCATTTTTCTTGCAAAGTTTCAATATTTCATTGGATTTTTGACTCTTCCCGTTGGACATCATATCTTCTTTCTTGTTCTTGCATTCCAATTTCCTTTTCATTGCTTGTTTCTCTTCAAATAACTGCTCATTGTTATCTACTTTTCTTCTTTTATCTGTTTCTTTTTCCTCATCTGTTTCTCTTTTCCTATCTATTTCTCTTTTTTCATCCGTTTCTCTTTGTTCATTTCTGTTTCTTCATCCATTTCTAATTCTTCATCCGTTTCTATTTCTTCATCCGATTCTATTTCTTTATCCGTTTCTATTTCATCATCCGATTCTATTTCTTCATCCGATTCTATTTCTTCATCCATTTCTATTTCTTCACCCGTTTCCCATTCTTCATCCATTTCTATTTCTTTATCCGTTTCCCATTCTTCATCCACTTCATTTGTTTCATCCATTTCATTTGTTTCATCCATTTCACTGATTTCATCAGTTTTTATTTTTTCATCCGTTTTTCTTGTTTCATCCGTTTTTATTTGTTTGTTTTCAACAATTACACATTCAGATACCTCTTCAATAGATTTATCTATTTTTTTATATTCCTGTAGAACTTTCTCGTTAGTAGGCTCATATTCTTGCACAACCAAGTTATCAATACTCTCATCTTCCTTTTGTTTTTTTTTACTTCTTCATCACGACACAATTCTTCATTCCTAGTAAATCCACAAAAATAAATGTAATTCTGTTTGGATAACTGGTCTGATCCTCCTTGTTGATCCTCCTGTCCATCAACAAATTGCGAAGAATTTGATGCTACCTGAGAACTTTCTTCCAATAATGTGGCTTGGTTCATTGTTGATTCGTAATATTGTTTTTCTTCATATCTTGGGCTGCTTCTTAAATTATATCTATTATAATTATATTTTGATCCATAATTATTCTGGTCGAATGATCCTCTATGTGTTGGTTGACCTCTTATAATGGGAGTGTCGGAGTGCGGTTGTCCTCTCATAGTGGGAGGGACGGAGTGCGGTTGTCCTCTCGTAGTGGGAGGGACGGAGTATGGCGGTCCTCTCGTAGCGGGAGGGACAGAGGGCTGCTGTCCTCTCGTACAGGGCTGCTGTCTGAACGTAGCATCACCAAATGGCGATCTTGTAGGTTGATAATATGGCGATGCACAAGGTGTCTGAAATAATTCGCGAGGCATAGGGCAATCCTCAGCCGATTGTGTATTATACAACGAACCAGTCAACTTGATAGGCAAATTAAATGTGAAATCATGATTATTTTTAAATAAGTGATCTGACTGACAAGACCTTTTTCAATTCTTTTAGGGACATAAAAGTGTGGAAGCTAAGTTTATTCTTATAGAAATTTGATAGATTTCATAAGAATTGATTAATAATGGTTCTATCTTCCATTATTTCAGCTTTTGAGGCTAGTTCTTTGAGTCTATGGAGGTAATTTCCGTGGTGCGCGTGAATACGTTGACAAGTCCAAAACAGTGATTTTACAGGGCGGCCGTTTTAAAGTTTGACTTCGTCTGGTAAATACGTATATTTGTTTATTCAATAGCTTTAACTTATTTCTAGGGTATTTTTTCTTGTTCTTTTGAATGACGTTAACGTTTTGACTTAATTTGTTTTAGTTTTCTTTAAAAAAGACATGTCCAATTGTTCACCGGAGACTTGTCAACTTATTCACCTGCAAAATTGGGTTAGTAAAGAAATAAAAAATGGTTTATATTAAAGTTTTATTGATAAAACAATAATCAAATGTTTAACAAATAATTATTAATGAAATTATTTATAATTTTTTTGACAATTTTTGTATCAAAACATTAATTTAAAATATATTTTTAGTAACTTAATAAATGAATTCAGATTGAAGCCACTTGCTTTTTGCGCTCAATTATTTTTGTTTTCAATTTTCTTCTAAATCAGGATCGTGTACATCCAAATCTGGGTCAGTACTTTTACAATCAGTAGTCTTTAAGTTTATATAAAAATCCCGAAACGTTTCTTCAATTAAATCAAGGAGATCCATCAAATCTTTCTTTTTCTCAGCACTAATAGGCAAAGGCTTTTTGGAAATTTGATTCAACTCAAAATTTTCTATAGTGGACTTTCCTCGTTTGTTAAAAGTTACTGATTGGAATGAAGAATCGCGATCAAGGTTGTCCTTAAACTCCATTTTGCCTAAAAGTGTTTTATTATATTGCAACCATTTGGTTGGTTGCCACAGAAACTTTTTTCCAGTATCATCCAGTTTTTTTAAGGAATATGGCCCTTTTTTTGTTTTCAAAGAAGAAAAAAGCTGCAAAAAAGAAATCCCCAAAAAATTAAAACTTTTTTATAAAAAAAAATATTTAGTTCAGGGCGAAAATTCTCAAAAATTCAGAAAAAAATCATTAAAACTACGAAAAATCGCGGAACATACATGATGATTTGGGTACCCCAAGAGGTACTCTATCTCTGGACTTCCGCTTTACCATATTAGGGACACTCTGTATGTACATGTATCCAATGGGAACATTTTTACAAATATTGGACGATCAGTTAAAATGACATAAGCTTAACTTATAATTTTTATAATATAAGCAATTTGTTTTGCAAGTTTTCGTTTTTACGTGGGTTTGGGTCTCACCAGCAGTTGCTGCATGGCACATCGATAAACCCGTTTATCGCGCGTTTTACCGCGTCTTCCTAGATAATTTATCTCCCATGCACGCGGAGAATTTAGGGAAGAGGTTAGGGTTCATCAAAAACAGTTCAGTGGTAAAGAATATATTATTTGAAGACAGTTCCACTTTTTTGGTACTTCTACATGAAATAATTTTGTACAATGTTATTACGCTTATTTACTGCAATGTTGTATATTCTTTGCGTAGAATTGGATGTCTGAGCCGGTTCCACTGGCACCTCTAGTAGAGAGTCCATAGGCATTCTAAAGGAAACACAGCAAAGCTTATTATGTGTTTAACTATTTATCACATTTACTTACTAAACATTGCTTCTCCTAAGTTATTTTGTGTTCTCACCTGTAGTGCTTCATTATATTATATAACGACGTAGACGTAAGAGGGATCGTTATCAGAAGGCTCATACATGGTGGCATACACGAAATATTAGTCCGGTTAGTTATTACACTCGTCTATTTTCAGTATCACAATCAATTTAACACAAAATAACAAACAGCGAACAGGATGGCTTCGGATTACAGTCAAGAAACGCGGCAAGTTCAATACGGCGACGCAAAACTCAACAAGACACAACCACACAGCCATTTGTGTCGGCACTCCGGCCATAACAATCTCACGGGGTTCTCACGTTCCCGTCAAACGAAACGTCAAAATGACAGAAACAAGTGCTGCCACCGCCGTATCGACCATGCCCAAGTAAACTACTTGACGTTTCTGACTTAACTCGACATATAGCTACAGTTTGACGTAAGCATATGATGTGATGTTTAAACGTCAAAGTCGAATGACGTTTGTCATCGCGTTCTGACAGCTCGAAACTTCAAAATAAACACCGCCAATCGCCTCGCGCTCCGACATATATAATGTGCATGCCCCATTAATCATGCTTGAAGCCTTTTCTGGCATGTAGTGAATATTTCTGTCAAGCCCCAGCATTCTAAAGGTTCCCTTTAGAAAACCGTTAGTTCTCTCAATGGTGTTCCTAGCTTGGCAATGCCAGTTTGTGTAATGAGCCTCAGCTGTATGCTCCGGGGCATTTCTTATTGGTGTCATCATCCAAGGCTCTAACGCATAACCAGAATCACCTGTAAATAAACTTAAATATAATTTATGAATTTGTTAATAAGGCCCAAACGATAAACAGTATTTTTAAATGAAATTTTAACAAAAATAAACTTATAATAACAAATGAAACTGAATACCGTTCATAGAAAAACAAAATCTATACTATAATATTATAAAGAGGAAAGATTTGTTTGTTTGTTTGTTTATTTGCATCGAATAGGCTCCGAAACTACTGGACCGAATCAAATGAAATTTGGCACAGAGATAGTTTGAGACACTGGGAAGGACTTAGGCTACTTTTTGTCGCGATATAAAATCATCAGGGGGGTGAAATGGAGGATGAAAATTTCTATGGAAAATCCGACTTTTAACGCGGGCGAACTCGCGGGGAACTACTAGTTGTTAATAAAATCTGAAATAAGCTTTGTTTATTTGACCACAGTTGACCACTATAGGGTGCACCTTGAAAACAAATATTTTTAACAACGAAAATTAACTGAAACTAAAGAAAACTGCTACTTGAATAAAGAAGAGAACACAAAATCAATATTATTAACATTATTTCGTTATGTGTTTACTTGTTGTAACATTTAAACAACCATAATTAAGTATTTGGCCTGGTCTTAATAGATTTCTTTCAGTCTTCTTGTTTCTTTATCAGGTTATAATAACTAGATTAAAATTAAGAGTATAGCAACATTAAATATTATCAACAAGTTAAATAAATACTATCAATAAGACCTTCATTCTTGAGATGTATCTTTCAGTCTCTTAGTCTCTTTACTAAGTCTTTCATGATAATAAGATTAAAATTAGAGTATGGCAACAATCAAAATTATAAAAAAGTAAAAAGAACCCAACTTACTTATTCACAATCAAGACACACATATGATTCAGAGTCTTCTTCAGTAAACCCTACGCATTCCTCATGGAACCATCTGCTACATAGCTGACACATACGCATATCAGAAATGCGTTCTTCATTACAAGCATTGCAATACCACTTGTCTTAGATTACGGTCTTCTTCGTTCTTTTTATTTTTCCCCTTATCTTTACCTGCCTTAGAGCCTTTTTTGTTACGCTTCTCAATCACAGATTTCTGACAAGTCTCAGTTGATCGCATGTTCTTTACTTTTTCTGTTTTTTTATTGGTTTTCTTCTGTGTCTTGTTATCTTTCTTATGACCTTTATCTTTAAAAAGATCCTGAGTAACCCGTTGTCCCTTATAATTCAGAACTTTTCTACGTGGTTTCTTTTTAATGACAGCATAATTAGGCGTTGTAAGAAGTTCTTGAAAAGCAGTCCTTTGATTTCCAGTTTGGAGAGCTGCAAGTGGGATGTCATCTTCTGACTCAAAGTTCTGTTTGCTGTCATTTTCTTTACCATCCTTCTGGTTGTCATTTTCATCTGACGAATAAATACGAATCCTAGTTGGGTGCCTCTGCCTATGTATAAATATCAAATACATTTTCATCATCTGTATCGGTATCTGAACTTTGTAATATGGGACGTAAAAGACGTATAGTTTGAATACCAGAACCAGGTTGAGGAGATTTGATCGGTGTGATCTGACTTTTTTAAGGCGTAACTATTCTTAAAATAGGCCTATCTTGGTGCTCTTTTAATTCAATATTGTTCGGGGAAGTTGCCAAAATAGAAGGTGAACTTCGCTTATCGGTTGTAACTTTGTTTAAAATAGGTAGATCCTGGAAATTCTGACTAAGAAACCCCAGTATCTCCTCTTCATCATTTCTTTTATAATTGCCCTTCAGTGAGAAATAAATAGGCAAAATAAACCTAAAACGATACGTGTAGGCTATCAGGGGCTATCGTCTATTTGAGGTTAATTTCCGAAGTACTTTACGTCAAAAAACGATTTATTGTCTGTCAGTTAGTTTTTCGTAGTAGCATTTTCGATACATAACGTCAAACAACGAACGTCGTCTCCGATAGTGGATGCGAAGCGTTTCGTAGTAAGCATAACGAAAAACGATTATCGTTTTGTTGGATTTCGTTTTTCGTAGTAGACATCCAGATGACATATTCGATAAAATTATTGTGTGCAAAATAATTTTAATTTCGTAAAAACTTGCAAAAACAAATTGCTTAAATTATAAAAATAATTACTTCTACACCTCTTGATATGTAATAGTAACTATTAATTTACTAGTCATCACATCATATCAGCCTATTGCAGTCCACAGCTGGACAGAGGCCTCTCCAAGACTGCGCTAACTTTCATGGTCCAGCAACCACCGGCCACCTTCCTCAGGTCATCGGTCCAACTAGCAGGGGGGCGTCTAACACTATGTTTCCCGAGACGTGGTCTCCATTCGAAAACTTTCCTACTCCAGCGTCCGCTACTTATTAATTTACTAGTTCTATTTTTTAAAGGCATAAAATGTTTGTTAACAATGTATGTGTTCCACGCAAAGATAAACGGTCATTAGGGCAAATAAGTACACGTATGAGTTAGTATATCTAGCTACTAAAAAACAAATTACTTGACAGGTACCATATTGGCGGCCACAGACCTGCTGAAAACTTGTGTTGCACATTTGACTTTCATTTTCTATTTTTTTTTTGGTAATACACGGTTTTCCATCAGTTTAAGCAGTAACCAGGTTCCTTGGTAGGCAGGGTTTTCATTATATAGAAGAACAATGTGTTCCAATTCTGCTGTCTTTTCTTTTCTTTCTATCACAGCCCTAAGGTTTTAATTTTATAAATTGTTCCTTATCCCTTTAATTAAATGAGGATCATATAGTGGAATATCTTCTTCTCCATCAATATCAAATATGTGATTAATGTTTTTCGTCTTCTTAAATACTCTTGTTTTGTTTCATTCATCAACCAATTTATAGCACTCACATTGGTTGCCCCTTGGTCACATACAGTTGCAATAACTTTTAGTTCAATTAAGTGTAATTCTCGGGTTATATTTTTTATTTGTACCAATAAATTAATGGTTGGTGTGGTTCCTTGGCAAAAGGAGTAAGCAATTGGTGGCTTATAATTTTTTGCAGACCTCTTATCATGAAAACTAAAGCATGTTTAGCAATTTGTGCTTTTTTCTTCTTACCATTATCAACAAACCTACAAATTTTATTGGTTCTTCGAATGTCATTAAAATGTGGGGCCACATAATTTTTCAGTGCTGTTCATTTTGTTAACTCGTTTCTTCTGTTGGTTGGAAGGTACGATGACACCTTTTCTGTGGAATCTGTATGCTCGGGGACCCTCTTTGTATAAAGCTAAAGCCTATACTTTTTCCACTTTCTTATATCGTGGAAGACGATTTACGAAAGTGGAAAAAGTATAGCTGGGAAGCCTAAAACGGGAACTTTTTAACTTAAACTTTTCAACATAAATTACCTCAGGTAATCACATAATTATTATTTTTATTATAATAAGCAATAGTAAGTTATTAACTGAAGGTTGTTAGTATATTTACATTCTCACTCAAGGGACTACATCATCTAGAGTTTTCTCACGCTCGATCAGACGAAAATGATTGTTTGTTCAGTGTTAATGCATTGACTTCCAGTAGTATTTATATATAGCTAAGGGATTTTATGGAGATGTAATAGTAATAGTCTTAGGTTGTATAAAAAATATTTTTTAATATTAAACCATAAAAACTTGTAAACAATTAAAAAAATAAACACATTTTTCAGGTTTTGGAAACAACAGGAACTTCAGTTACCTAACTACTTCATATAAAAACCTTGAAACTGTTTTATTCACGTGCAATACATTGCATTTGATGCAACGAAACTTCGTACGACTCCAAGTTTCATTTGCACCAAATCTTGGAGATTTTATGTAATTAAATTGTGGAAGGTAATTATAGGAATCCTACTGATAGACATTGATGGCATAATGGCTTTTTAAATTTTTTTTGGCTATTAAAGTCCAACATAAGACCTTCCGACGTTGTCAACATGAATTTTCTGCTCGTCATTGAGAAAAAAATGCCTTAAGGCATAGGTCCGCCATTTGTACTTCTTTGTTTGTGCAATAAAGAATTAATATAAAAAAAAATCAGTTTAAAAAGCGATCCCTTGTCATTTTGCTGGTTATCATTTCTAAAGATATGCCCTGGCGCCAATACATTGGAAGTCTTGGGTAACGAAAACATCTAATGATTATGTAAATGCCAAGTTTCATAATTTCTAATGTAGGTATCCAAAAACTCATCAAATACTCCTTGTAGTACTCAATAGGGGCTCGAAAAGGTCTTGTTGCAATTGGAGAGTAAGTATGCGGTTCATCCTCAAAAGATGTGTCCTTCCAAATTGCACGGTGTGGTAGGCTTTGAGAACCTGAAATAGAAGGTCTCACGTCTTCTTGTGTGACTAGTGTAGTTACAGTAGGTTGGAGTCTACATTGTTTATGAGTTGAAGATCTGCCTTTTGTAACCAGATACGCTTGTGGTGGATCACGTGGTGGTGGTATAACTACACCTTGAGTACTGGTTGCGGGTGGGCTCACATGACAAGATCTGTTTTGCTTGCTTGTGGTTCTCGCAGAAGGCCCAACAGATTTCTTCGTAGCCATAGAAGAACCAGGTAAAGGCTTGGTGGCACTTCTGCTTGCTCCAATGTCTGATCTTCTGGCGTTGACTCTTCTGATAGCAACTTATCAAACATTGAAGGACCGGATTCATCCTCGAGGTCTTCAAATCCTCAATATCGGATGTGTTTTCATTGCCCATTGACGCTAATACTGCCTCTATATCATTACTGCAGAGATTTCGGCTTGAAAATAATAATAAGTATGATAAATAACTAAAATCTCGGATTTACTAACCTGGCTAATATTTTATGAAAAAATGTATTGCATACAATAGATGACCTATTTATAAAACTTCTAAGCATAAAACAATATTACATTAACACTGATATAGTATCTGCGGTCAGTCTCGAGCCACGAAAGGGTCATAACGTCGCGCGCTATTTTTATTACAACCTATTAATATGTGAATCTCACTTGGCTTGTCAAAACCTTTATTAGCAAGGCTGATATTGGGGGGCAACACAATTTTTGACATATCAATTCTTTCCTGAGGCAATTTTGTTGTAATTTTGTCAAGAATGAAACATGATGACTCTTATCTTTGACAATAGAATGTAATTTAAGTTGTACATATTCATCCAAATTTGTTGCCAATACCCAGAACTCTTGACTTAGTTGGTTGTGGGGTGTGTCAATCTGTTACGCAGGGGGCACGGCACACGATATCTGGGATTGGCTTTGCACGCTGTCTTTTTTTTCCGGGAGTTCTAAACAGTGTCAGTAACTTAGAATTTGCGGCATGTGTAGCAAGCCTCCTGACCATTATCACAGATGTATTTGTCGCTAGTGCGGTTCTTTTTTGTTCTTGTTTTAAACTGCTCATAATTTCTTTACGAATTTGCTCCAAATTTTTGCAGATTTCAATTAATACAGATTTATCAGCAACATTGGTTGATCGATTTGCAATCAATATTTTCTCTAATAATGTCGCGGCTTCTGCACTTGTTTTTTTTTTTTACTAGCTTTAGCTTACCCACGATTTCATCAGTTTCCTTTTTCACGTAACAATTCACGTCATAAACCATTTTTCGGGCTTGCCGTGTTAAATTAAATTTTTAGGCACTTTTTCAATTAAGCAATCTGGGCGCAGCTGTACTCAAGACACCGAGACGCGCGAACACAGCGCGGGAAGTGAAGAGCGACTGACTAACCAATGACGTGCACAGACGTCAGGCGCACCCACCCCGCATACACCTCACCCCTCCGTTTATACCTAAGAATTGAATACTGCGCATACTCCTTCTACTTTTACCAAGCGATCCTTAATCACTGCGCGACCTGAACTGAAATAGAAATCCTACACGCTCTATTCGTGTCGGTTGCGTCTCGCAAACCGAATTTGGAAAACTACTAGATTTTGACAAAGTAAATTGCACGTTTGTTTAATCTCGGTTGTAAAGGGCTCAAGGCATAAAGGAGATAGAAATGATTACATACAAATTTGGACCAGGATGTAGTTAGATGAAAATGGTGTCATTTAATAGCTTAATACTTAGTAGACCTACACTGAAAATTGTGTATTTTTTGACAATCTGAGAGCCAAATAATTAGGGGTTTAGTTAAAGTGAGGTTATGTAACAAACAGTTGATTTCTAAACTGCAAAGGATATTTAAACGTTACATTTAGGCCACAAAATAGACGCTGAAGTCGTCTACGGCGGGGGTACTGCCGTTGCTGGTGTATAGGGGTACACCAAGTCGCGTGAGCTGTAGCCCGCAATCCATTTAGGTACGCCAGCACCAGCTCGCCCGTGCCCGCTGTTCCTCCAGCTTGTGATTTAAGTATATTACTAGAAGACTATAGGAATACAAGGTAGATTTATTTTTATTATAGAGAGGATTTAAAAAAATAATAAAACATTTTAGTCATTTTTATTCGTCTTCTACATAGTCAGGTCATAAGTTCTGTCACACAATAAAAACTTTTGAATATAAAATGCTGGCCACAAAAAAGTTTATTGAATTCGAATTTCGAATTTTTCATGAAAATAAAAATGTGTACTTTTTAGAATTTTCCTCATTTTTAAATATGGAGTGGATACATAAAGATGACCGTGTCACGGTTATTGCGTTGCATCGTTGCAGTTACGCGCCAATTAAGATTTTCGACTTACTGAAAAATTTTAATATAACTAAAAGATTCGTTTATCGTACCATAAAACGATACAATGAAGACTCTAGTGTAGATGACAGGTCAAAAAGTGGTCGCCCTCGCTCTGTTAGGACTCCAGCAGTGATAAAAGCTGTAAAGGCGCGAATTCAAAGAAATCCCATACATAAGCAGAAACTGTTGGCCCTTCAGATGGGGTTAAGCAGGACCACGGTGAAAAGGGTGGTTAATGAAGACTTAGGGCTTAGGGCATATCGAAAAAAACAAGACATCGTTTGGACGCTCGTTTAATGGACCTGAGACGGAAGAGATGCCGCGCTTTGTTAAAGCGGTACGCGGAAAAAAAGCATCGGGAAATTCTTTTATCGGATGAAAAAATTTTTACCGTGGAAGAGAGCTACAACAAACAAAATGATAAGGTGTACGCACACAGCAGTGAAGAAGCGAGCAACCGTATTCCGCGTGTCCAACGAGGTCATTTTCCATCCTCGCTCATGGTTTGGTTGGGAGTCTCTTATTGGGGCTTAACTGAGGTACACTTTTGTGAAAATGGCGTAAAAACGAATGCAGTTGTGTATCAAAATACAGTCCTTAAGAACCTTGTGGAACCTGTTTCTCATACCATGTTTAATAACAGGCACTGTGTATTCCAACAAGATTCTCCGCCGGCTCAAAGAGCGAAAAGCACACAAGCCTGGCTGGCGGCGCGTGAATTCGACTTCATCCAACACGAAGACTGGCCCTCCTCCAGTCCAGATTTGAGTCCGTTAGATTACAAGATATGGCAACACTTGGAGGAAAAGGCCGGCTCAAAGTTTCATCCTAATTTGGAGTTACTCAAGGCATCCTTGATTAAGGCAGCCGCCGATATTGACATGGACCTCGTTCGTGCTGCGATAGACGACTGGTCGCGCAGATTGAAGGCCTGTATTCAAAATCGCGAAGGTTATTTTGAATAAACTTTATTACCATATGAATCAATGTTTTATTAATTTCATTTTGCTATATAAATGGTTACATAAATAATAAACATGTCTAAATTATTTCATATTACACATGTGACAGAACTTATGACCTGACTAGGTATAATAATTAAAAAATCCTCTAAGAATTGTGCAGATGGTGCTATATGGTCTTGGTACCTCGCCCAGCTGAGGTACCATATAGTTGACATAATATGGGCGCAGCAGTTTACAGTTCGTCTGCCTACGATACAGTTACAATAATATTTTAGTATTGCTTCCCTTCCTCTGCGATAGCTGTCGACTAAAATATAAATAAAATATGTTTTTCGGTTAATATGTCTGGACTGGATTCGTCTTTAAGAAGCCATGATGTATCAGAAGCTGACAGCTCACGCAGCAGGAAACTTCTGACCTCCCTGCACACTTCTATGATGAAACCATTATTTCCTCGCACATGTTAACATAGTGCTTGTTTTATTTGATACTAGCGGTCCCCCGCGACTTCGTTCGCGTAAATTTAGGATTTCCTGTGGGCATTGTTAGGAGCGGAGTATTTTTTTAAAACTGTGATATCTTTTAGGATAAGAATCAAAACGCGTGTGAATAATATGAATATATTAATTATAACGGTCCTAGGCGACTTCGTCTGTGCTTTTTGATTTAACTCCTTCCCCGTTGATTTCTAGATAGGTATCATGCATTTTATAGCTCATACAAAGCGTTTCCCGCTATCTAACACAAAATATTTTTTTCAAATCGGCTCAGCAGTTCCTGTGATTAGCATGCTTAAACAAAAAAAATATATATACATAATATATAATATTTTGTTGCGTCTTTTAATTTCTATTCGACTACATTATCCTGCACCCATTACAATTTTTCTGCATGACTTATAGGTATGTCTGGGGGAGAATACTTTTAGCATTGAGTCCACCTTTTGTACACTGTTCTAAGTGCAATCAAGTTTAAAAAAAAAATTTGACGATATAGCAAAAGGCCAACTTTGCTCCCGTCCTAACTTCGATACAATATTATATTACTCGTGATATTTTTTTAATGGTGTGTCCGATTTGAATAATTCAAAAAGTAATTTACAGGTACTGATATAGCCTTGAATATGACGTGAATTATTTGGATAAGGATTAATATTGACATACTGAAACTGTGGCTTTCTTTTTGCCGCCGCAAAAATTTCATATTTTTACCTAAAAAAGGAGTTATTGTGACTTAACTGTTATAGTTAGACATATGCTATCACGGACTTTATTGTAGATAATGATGTCCTCTACAAAACTGTAGAACATTACTTTGCTCTATTGTCAATAGTTTTCGCAGCGTTCGCAATTTAATGATTTTCCTTTTACACCTTTGGTTACATAATCGAAGTTTTCATACGGAACCCTAACTTTTTTGATAATGTAATATAGCCTATGTCCATCGCAGATAATGCAGGATTCTAATAGTGAAAGAATTTTTCAAATCGGTTCAGTAGTTTCGGAGCCTATTCGTTGCAAATAAACAAACAAACAAACAAACAAACAAACAAATCTTTCCTCTTTATAATATTAGTATAGAAGTATAGATGTGCCCAAAGAAATGTACATAAGTTTACTTTCAGTGAGCTGGGGAAAATCATTTAAATTATCTCTTTGAACAGTAATTGTTTCAAAATTGGCTCGACACCTATTGTAGTTATTTCTTATAATAAAATCAGCCAATTCATTTACGGTATTCATGTTGTTTGGTCCTTGTCTTCGAGTAGCTAGGAAAAAACAGTATTTTCAATAGTTGTAGTTTATTTTCGGAGAGAGAATCTTCGTCCGTGTCGATACATGAAAAAGCGGAAATCGATGCTCGCGCGCCCCCTCGCGGATCGTGCAAGCTTTATCAGAAGTTTATATTATATTAGCTAGAGGGCGCTTACAAAGAGTTCTTACCTCTAGTTCAATGAATTACTACAAGATGGCGCCACCTATGCTCGGTGTTAATGAATGAAATGATGCCATGTAACGAACTAGGTGGAGGATAGATGGCGCTTCCTGTCCTAGACACATGTGAATATTAATTTGCCCAATTATTTCCCCAGCATCTATACGATCTACTATGGATCTATATTTAAAAGAGGAGCAGCCACCTCGAAATCTTTCATTAAACTTCTTTTCGCTACATCAAAATAGTTTTGACGTAATAATTTAAAATCTCTTTTAAACCTTCCGTTAACAACTTCAACAACCCAACGGCATATGGTGACTGCTCTCGATTTATCAGCTGTAGAAAGCTAAGTTTCTCCCTCCTGTAATGAAGCATGCACGTAAGTCCTATAACCACAATGGTGTATTAATGGTTAAGCATCACGGAAACCTCTAATACGAGGGTCAAACTGAAAGTTCTTAGAAAATCAAAAACTGATTACATTAGCCAGTTATTCGTTTTATTATATCTTTTCAAAATATTGTCCATTGACGTCAATACACCGCTGCATGCGATGGAACCACTGGGAAAAGCACTTTGCCCACTCGTCCTTAGGGGTCTCTTCAATGGCATCGCGATACGCAGCCACCGCTTCTTCAGCATTCATAAACCGCTTTCCTTTAAGTTTTTCTTTAATTTTTGGAAATAAATAAAAATCACAAGGCGCGAGGTCGGGGCTATACGGCGGGTGACCCAGTAATTCAACGTTTGATGTCGCCAAATAGTCGATCGTTCGCTTGGCGGTGTGCGACGAGGCGTTGTCGTGGTGAAGGAGGATCCTACTGCGAGGTCGTTTCTCTCGAACTTTTTCCAAGACAAGTGGCAAACAATTGGTAGTGTACCATTCTGCAGAAACTGTTTTTTGATCCTCTAACACAATTGTTGCGAAATGACCTATCCTTCCAAAGAACGAGGCCACCATTTTTTTTCCCGCACTTCGATCTCTCTTCACTTTAGTTGGCAACTCCTCGAAAGGAAACACCCACTGAGCAGATTGTCTTTTGGTTTCAGGATCATAACAGTAAATCCAGCTTTCGTCACCTGTTAGTATGTCGAACACAGCATTTGAGTCACCTCCGTTAAATCTTTCAATCATTTTACGGCACCAATCCACACGATGGAGTTTTTGAGCCTTAGTCAAATTATGAGGTATCCACCGGGCGCAAAGCTTCCTGACCGCTAAATGTTCGTGGAGGATTTTGTGCACTTGACTCATACCGATGCCTAAGCTTGTCCGAATCTGCTGATAGGTCACTCTTTTGTCAGTCTCTATCATACGCCGCACAACACAGATGTTATTTTCAGTCGTCGCCGTAGAAGGCCGTCCCTCACGTACATCATCAGTGAGATTAGTGCGACCACGTTTAAACTCATTAAACCAGTTGTAAACAGTCGCACGAGATGGGGCTTCATCGTGAAAGGCCAATCGTAGTCTATCAAACCTTTCTTGTTGACTTAAATGACATCGAAAGTCATAAAAAATCATTGCACGAAAATTTTCTCGTGTTAAATTCATTTTGACGTGACACAGACAACAATTTGCCGCCAAGTCGTAAAACAAATGACAAATGAATGAAATATATACTCAGTAATATTGGCAAAGAGTTCTATTTTCAAATTTTAGAATATTTTTTTTATTATATTGTTTATAAGTGGCCAGTTCTAAGAACTTTCAGTTTGACCCTCGTATGAAACAGTTTTTTAAACTTCAATAACTTCATTAAATATTCCCGTAATGGTCTCGATGCATTTGAAAATTCTTTTTTCATAATATCGGCATCCAATGTTGTTGCTGGATATGTACCCCAAACATCAATTATACGTCCATCGGTACAAACCATTAAGAACGGTTTCATTAGACTTCTGTATTTATGCAAACTATACGTTTTTTTATACAGGGTGTGGCGTAAATAGTGGTCCAAAGCAAAGGTGTGGATACACTGTACACAGAAGCACCACATACCAGTATTTAAAAAAAAAATATGTACAGGGTTTAAAAAAAAAAATTTTTTTTTAAATTTTTTTAGAAATCGTTACCTTGCCTTACAAATTTGGTTATAATTTCCAAAAATGACGGTTTTTTTTTATCCATTTTTTTTATTATTATTGCTGATCACTTGTACTTAGTACTCCATTCGTTTTTTTTTTTTACAAACTAAATTTAATAAAAAAAATTAAGTTTCTTTCAAAATTCAATACTCACTGCTAGCAAATCGTTTGACTTTCAATGCTTTTGGTGCAAAAAAAATGTACCACACTGTCAGTGCCCATTGTTTAAAAAAATGCCCATCTTTTGCAGATTCTAAAATGGTGCAACAATAAGTGTTACGACTTACAGGAAAAAAGTTATTGCTTTTCGAAACAAAAAGGAGCCCAATTCAGAAAAACAATTTATTTGAAGTTCAAGGGTTTACAAGGGTTGTAATTTATTTCTGTGTGGTCCAAAGCAAAGGTGTGGATACACTGTACACTGAAGCACCACATACCAGTATTTAAAAAAAAAATATGTACAGGGTTTTCAAAAAAAAATTTTTTTTTTAATTTTTTTAGAAATCGTTACCTTGCCTTACAAATTTGGTTATAATTACCAAAAATGACGGTTTTTTTTATCCATTTTTTTATTATTATTGCTGATCACTTGTACTTAGTACTCCATTCGTTTTTTTTTTACAAACTGAATTTAATAAAAAAAACCCTGAAAACCCTGAAAACCCTGAAAACCCTGTACATAATTTTTTTTTAAATACTGGTATGTGGTGCTTCAGTGTACAGTGTATCCACACCTTTGCTTTGGACCACACAGAAAAAAATTACAACCCTTGTAAACCCTTGAACTTCAAATAAATTGTTTTTCTGAATTGGGCTCCTTTTTGTTTCGAAAAGCAATAACTTTTTTCCTGTAAGTCGTAACACTTATTGTTGCACCATTTTAGAATCTGCAAAAGATGGGCATTTTTTTTAAACAATGGGCACTGACAGTGTGGTACATTTTTTTTGCACCAAAAGCATTGAAAGTCAAACGATTTGCTAGCAGTGAGTCTTGAATTTTGAAAGAAACTTAATTTTTTTTATTAAATTCAGTTTGTAAAAAAAAAACGAATGGAGTACTAAGTACAAGTGATCAGCAATAATAATAAAAAAAATGGATAAAAAAAAACCGTAATTTTTGGAAATTATAACCAAATTTGTAAGGCAAGGTAACGATTTCTAAAAAAATTAAAAATTTTTTTTTTTTTTGAAAACCCTGTACATAATTTTTTTTTAAATACTGGTATGTGGTGCTTCAGTGTACAGTGTATCCACACCTTTGCTTTGGACCACACAGAAAAAAATTACAACCCTTGTAAACCCTTGAACTTCAAATAAATTGTTTTTCTGAATTGGGCTCCTTTTTGTTTCGAAAAGCAATAACTTTTTTCCTGTAAGTCGTAACACTTATTGTTGCACCATTTTAGAATCTGCAAAAGATGGGCATTTTTTTTAAACAATGGGCACTGACAGTGTGGTAAATTTTTTTTGCACCAAAAGCATTGAAAGTCAAACGATTTGCTAGCAGTGAGTATTGAATTTTGAAAGAAACTTAAATTTTTTTATTAAATTCAGTTTGTAAAAAAAAAAAACGAATGGAGTACTAAGTACAAGTGATCAGCAATAATAATAAAAAAAATGGATAAAAAAAAACCGTCATTTTTGGAAATTATAACCAAATTTGTAAGGCAAGGTAACGATTTCTAAAAAAAATTAAAAAAAATTTTTTTTTTGAAAACCCTGTACATATTTTTTTTTAAATACTGGTATGTGATGCTTCAGTGTACAGTGTATCCACACCTTTGCTTTGGACCACTATTTACGCCACACCCTGTATACATATAGTTGGAACTCTTTTCAATATATTGTTATACTGAAAAGAGTTCCATCAAATATCACAATTGGTATGTATAAACTCCCTCAAAGTTACCAAATTATGAATGAGGTATAGAAAGGTTTCTTGCTACCGTTTGTTGTCTGATTATGTGATTCAATCCTAGATTTTGCACAAAATATTCTGTCAGAAGATCTCTTACTTGGTGTAGCCACTTTTCTAGAGTTCGCATGAAATTTTTAATAAAGATGCTAATCTTTCATCAAAGTCATCGGTTCTAAGCTTCATTAGGTAAGCCGCTAAAGCTAGGGTTGCTCGTATCTCTAGCAACTGAGGTACTTCAGTGAACATTTGATGAAATTGTGCTTTATTTAATCCAATCCATGTATGGACAACATTGTCTTCCATGTCATCAATATTTTCAAAACGAAGTAATCCGGTATCTACAACTTCTTTTAAGGACAACATGTGTATGCTTGGCAGCAGAAATCTAAAGATAATGAAATCTCAAACTATCTATGAAATCTCAAGCTTCAATTACCAAATGTAGATTACAAAGCCGATTATTTTGAGGGATAGAATATTTGTATCGGTTAAGCAACATTTTACTTGTAGAAAGTCGGACTCTGTACCTCTCCGACAGAGAGGTACAGAGGCCAGGCTTTCTAAATCTGTAACTTCCGTTACTGCCAGGACAGCTTGAACGGCCGATGGTAAGTGCCTGTTTCACATTATCTGGAGTGTGGAGTCTGGTAACTTGTTCCTCGCCAAGTCCCTCATGCGACGTAGAAGTTGGAATGGTTTCTGCGTCTCCAGCTCCATCTCCCTCAGAAGTTTCTGGAACTGCCTGGTTTCGGACTCTTCAAACACCTGCAGGAGTCTGTCCTTTAGGGCCTGATATTTTTTCTCAGAAGGTGGCGATAATAACAGGTCGCTAACTTGCTGCATGGCACTCTTGCTAAGTTTTGTAACCACCAGATTTTGTTTAGCCGCCTCGCCGATTTTTTGATTTTCGACAACACCTTCAAATTGGACAAACCAGAGTCGCGGTTGGTCTGCCCAAAAGTCAGGTATCCTTGATCACACACTTATACTTGCCAAAGCCACTGCGCCGTTCGCGCAAGTCTCCGTCGACGACGGCACGTCCTGGGCGGGCGGAGAAGGCGTGGGCGTAATAGGCGCTGCGGAAACTGGCGCGGGTCCGATTGGAGGGTACATTGTCTACTATTTCCACAAACACAAATGTTCAAAACGGGTCACCACTGTACGGCTATATACAACATGTAATAGGTGTGACGCACATCCTCAGACACCCCAATTAGAAAAAAAATATTATTACATAATACGTTTACTATTCTTTTAAAATGTAAAGTATGTTATAATTTATTTGTAAAAACAGTAATACTAATTACGGACAAACAGCGTGGACACACTACAATCTACAATCGCGCAATTCATTCATTCGTTCGGCGCGATACCTACTAATAATAAAAGATTCAAATAAAACTGAGGCTAGGTACGATGATGGCTCAGAGGCAGGTGTCACAGAATAAATCAAATTTCTTAGTTTAATTATGATTATTTCCATCACATTTTTCAAGTTTTGGACTGTCGACTCTACTTAATTTTTATTCAAACAAAGAGTAGGTATTGGTAGGCTACCATGATATTACTCGTAGCATTTCTTTGTTTTGATATTGTACTAATTATTATTAGTAGATAGTAAATTGATAAGAAGCAGTAATTTTACAAAATTAAGCAAAGCCGGTGTTTAAAAGACGTGAATAATTAGCCAATCAAAATTAAAATTGTCAACTTACAGTTTGATTTGCACTCATACGGCGCACTGTGATCAAAAATCAGAATTTAGGATGACAAAAATATTTCAAACTGGAATTACAAATTTCTTATATTGTTATTGAAAATATCAATATATTTCTTTATTAAAATAATGTGTTTAAGACTACAATGTTAAAAAAACAAAAAAATATGTGCTGAAAATTATAATTCTTCCTCGTTTGTGTCAAAATTGGGTTGTTCTAATAATTTGATAACTTCTGCAGGAAAAATACCTTTCTGTTTTTGGGGTAAAGGGCGCAAAATTTATATCCGAGGATCAGACGACACCAATATTTTTTTAATAAATCTTTATTAGTCTGTTTACGTGACATTTTTCGGGTATTGTGTTCTCTATAATATTTTACATCTTTATGACGACATTCCTGTGCGCCTTTCCCTAATTGTCCAATAGGCAACGAGAAATGATCAATAATATCTTTGCCATGTGTTAAAACTTTATGTACTGTGGGTGGCATGCAGTACCATCCGTATAAACTAACATATAGCTTTGCCGTATCTCTTGCATATTATTTAAAGAGAGCAAAATTTATTTAATATGATCTCCAGATGGTATTTTGCATTTACACAACCAATTCTCATATTTTATTTCAAATTTGGAAACAACTTTGCCGATTTTAATCTAATTTCTGGAAGCTGACAAACAAAAGCTATGTATTGAATTTCGTTACTCATTTTGCTGTTGTGTTATCAAATCTGATACTCCAATAACCTAATAGACATAGTTTAATAACATTCTTTAGATTGCTTGGTTGCAGGTTTAATTGGAGGGTATTTTTTGAGGTAATTAAATAAATTTAAGTTTCTAACTGTACTACCGTTTCCTGCAAAAATGAAGACTTTGTTCAGGCAGGGGTAGTTAGGGGTAATTTTTTTTACTGAATACTATAATACAAACTTCCAGTTATCTACCAGTACAAAAATGTCCATGTTCTAATATGTTCCTTGTAAGATACAGGCCTTAAAATAAAATAAAATATACAAAATTTAAGGCTAAGTTTTGAATATTTTTTCTAAATTACTATAACAATTAACAGTTACTAAGTGTTATAGAAAATGAAGTATATACCTTCATTATTGTGCACCATATTTATTGATATGCAATAATACACTGTATAAGTCACAACAAACCGATAACTGTGCGCGAAAACAGGGAGTAAATAGAACAAATCAATACAATTAGCGAGAGCACTGCATTCACTAGCTGATATCTCAGCAATGACTTACCTTCAACCGTTCATATTAAACAAGAATATGAGGTAAGTACTCCCAATCACATCAGAATAATTTGTTTTAACTACCCTCACAATGTCAAATTTGAATATTATCCACCTAATATGTCATTATTGATCACTGTGCGGCGTCGTATTTTTAGCACACTTTCAAAATGTCCACCACCTTGTTCAATACACTTGAATGCACGTTTGCGTAATTATTGTTTAAGTTTTCGCAAAACATCAGTTTCATTTTTCACTGTTTCGAAGGCGGCCACTATCCTATTTTTTAAGTCCTCGAGAGTCATTGTTTCCGTAAAATACACCAAAGATTTTACACGACCCTACAAATAAAAGTCCAACGGCGTTAGATCAGCTGATCTCGGAGGCCACTGCACAGGTCCGCCGCGACCGATCCAGCGCTCTTGATACTCGGCGTCAAGGTGTTGTCGAACACTCCACGTAAAATGTGCAGGGGCTCCGTCGTGCTGAAAGAATACCTCCCGTAAATAAACGAGAGGTACGTCTTCTAGGAGCGACGGCAGTGTTTCTCGCAAGAAGTGCAAGTACACCTCTCCTGTCAATCTCGGCAAGAACACAGGCCCCACTACGCAGGTACCAATAACGCCTGCCCATACATTCACCGAGAAGCGGTGTTGGTAAGAGTCCACTCTGCATGCGTGAGGATTCTCGTGCATCCAAAGGTGTGTACTGTGTTGATTGAATATCCCGACACGCGTGAATGTGCTCTCATCGGGCCAAATGATGTTCCGCTGCCAATTTTCTAACAACCACCGGCTAAACTCCATACGTGGTGCGTAATCATTTGTTGTAAGTTCTTGGCAGCGCCTCAGGTGGAATGGATGTTTGCCGTCACCACCAAGCGTTCGCCACACGTACTGTGGCGAACATTAAAATGTGGTGCTGCTTCTCGGGTGCTGGTATGGGGATTCTCGTCAAAATAATCGAGGATGTCATCTTGTAGGCGAGTCCTCATGCGCACATTGTCTCCCCTGTCGATGGCTGTGTTCGGCCGAAACGAACCATGGTCTCGGAGTCGCTACGTAGCGGCTAACATTGTTCTGCGATCAACTATGGTACCGTGCCTGTCATTAAATTTTCTGCACGCTAAGCCACATTATCACCACACTGCCAAAGTCCTCACCATTTCGGTGTACTGAGCGTTCGTATACCGGAAAGACATCGCGCGAGAAAGTCACAAGCGGATTGCGAACTTTACTGGCTACCGGCGCCGGCGCGGCGCGCGTGCGACTGTTTGTTTACTTACCTGTTGTTTTGTTTACTTGCGCAGTGCCTTTGAGATGCGCCGCCTCGCGCCGCCCGTTGGTGCGGCGGCGCATCAAACAAAAGCACAGTTGGGTCTCGCTCTAACGCATATTTTTAAGACTTACGGAAGTGAGAAAGGACATCCACGTGCCGGTTTAGTTAAATTATAGAGTGTTTTATGCTTTATCTGCATTAAAATAACGATACTTATGGACTGTACATTTCAAAAAATGCCCTATTCCGCTTAAGTTTCATTTTTATTTGCTTCGATTGATAGACTAAAAGGTGCCCATAATTTATGTGTTTTTAATTATTTTGAAACAAAAAAATACCTATGGTAAAATTAATTGAAATCGATTCAGTATCTGATTCTGAACAAACTACTCTGAGGGTGTGCGTTTAATATGGTACACGTTGTATATGTACGGGTGTAGGTAAATACTCCCTATCCTAGCGTACTATTAGAAGGTTGTGGAAATAACTAAACGTATTCACTCAGTTACCGTTTATTTGGGACTGATTATTTCAGCGGGCGCAGCCGCCGACATACGTCATACAAATATCGCTGCTTAGCTCGATCACCGCTGAAGTCGTTTTTGCCTACTTTACAGGAGAGCAAAAAAACTGTATATTTTCAAAAATTTTAGAGTTTCTATGGTTTTTTTTTTGTAATAAGAGGTACATTTAGGGATAACAAATGATTACATATTATTATTTTAACAATTAGTCTAATAATAACGTTTTAATTTGACTTAAGCGGTGATGCACAAGATTTTAGTCGACTTAGGCGGTGTTACTCGAGATAATAAGGATAATAAAGTAATACAAAAAAGCATTTCATAGAAATTATTTTATGTAAATCATATAAAAAAAATATGTACTTCTTTTTATTATTATATTAATTACCAATGGCAGCATCAATTAGAAACATAATATAATGGGTCTTATACCAACATTTTTATTTTTTGCTTAGTTTAAACACATTATTGAGATCAATTGTTTAATCATTCTATAAATGACAATAAAGTCTATTTTATAATCATATAAGAAGTATGTACTTGACTTATATTTTGGTCTTCAAGCAACAATTATAAATTATGCCTATTTCAATCACATTAATGAGATCAATTGTTTACCAGCTTTTTGTTAATAATAATTAAACGCTAATCAGTCATTACTGAAACTTTATGCTTAGAAGTATTAAGCGTAGTGTTCAGGGTTTGGTATGCGGCAATTCGTCATAAAAAGAATGGCAACTGGGTGGTAATACACTTTTTAAATAGAGATGGAGATAGGTATTTTTGTTTTATATAAATTGGCCAGTTGGTTTATTGGTTTGATACGATTTAACGGTACGGGACGATACGGTAAGGGCTGTAGTTCATTACTATAGTCAATTTTGTACCAGATCGTGCCGTTAGGCCTGTATTCTAGTACACGTATGTCTGTTACAACAGGTTCACCTGGCTTCTTTCCAGGGCGTATAGTTTTATAGAATAGTTCTTTGGAAAAATCGGTAAAGAATGTGTTTTCTAAATACCGAGCTTCGTATGGCATATGATTACTCCTAGCGGTCTTTGTTTCAGTCATGTAGTTTAATTTCTTTACCTTTTAACTTACACTCAATTGCGCTGTGCACAGAATCACACTCCATTTGAGTGTGACCTTTTTCAAGGTACTTCTGGGTAATCACAATATTTGTCTCTATCGATAAACGTAATAAAGCATTGCTCAATGTGGAATTGCGATTCTGTGCACAACAGCCATCAGAAAACAAAATGACTGGCAATGATTTCTGAGTCAAAACCTTCTTTAAAAAATCAATTAAGCATGAAGCAAAAACTGAGGCTTCTAGCGTACTATTCGACTCGTCAAACCAATAGCACATAACTTCCTTGGTTGCTAAATTGTACAATGTGAAATTGTGGACACACAAGTTTTATAATAGATAGCACTAGCTTGAAGATACGGGGCCAATTTAACTGATTTGACATCCTGTGTGAAAACATGGCAAGATCCTGATAGTGCTTTATATTTGTCAATATCTTTTTCCTCCCTGGCTCGATTCTTCTTTATAACATGTCTACAGTATTCTTCATCTGTTATATTTCTAGTTTTATGGCTGCAACAAATGTCGCATTGATCCTTCTTTGGAATAAAAAAGACTTAAATTGAGTTTCACATACGTGTTATCAAATAATTTTCGGCCGACACATTCTTTGTTCTCTATCTCGCATGTCTCATTATATTTCTTGTAAAGGTGTGTCATACTTGAGAAAACTGGCTCTAAATATTGTCGCGATGTATCAGCACGACAATAATGTGACGGCATCTTGGGCAGATTTACTTTGATGGTGTCAGAGAGGAAGACGCGGCAGAACTGGGCTGTTCTATATTATTCTGGCTACCTGCAACAGTACACTACATAGATTGGGTAATATTTAAATCCATTATATGCATGTCAGAAAAGGCGTCTATTTGTTGGCTCGCAGGCGTAGCAATAACTTCGTTTGTATCAAGAGAAGTGTATGCATTCTCAATAAAAGAACTTAAATTAGACACTGTGTTATTATTTGGAAGTTCTTGAATAACGTATTCGATGTTCTCAGGTGCCGCTACATAATTTACATCATCTTCGTTTGTATCAGGGGACGTGTACGTATTTTCTTGAATAGTATATTCGTTGACCTGAGGTGCCGCAACATCTTTGTTTGTGTCAGAAGTAAATACGTAATTTTTATTGGTCTCAATGACATCATGGTCTAGAATACTGCTGTTATGGACTTCAATAATAACGTTTGTACTTACTTCTAAGGCAGAAGACTCTGGGAACATTCCTTATTATCTGCAATCTCCTCACTTGGTTACTGTTATAGATCAATGAAGTTTTCAATATATTGAAGATTATTTATGTAAATATTTTTTATGGTTGTATCAAAATTTTGATTAATATCTAAAACAATAAAAAACATATTAAATAACCATTAAAATATACATAAACTTAATTAACTACATGTAAACATTTACCTAGTTTTGTCCTTTTTTTATTGTGTTCGCGGCTCTGTTTTAGCCGAGTAAGTTTCACCGACAGCCCAGCATCTCGCAATTGTTGATATAACAACTCATCGTCTGAACTCCAATAACTTACAACTGAATCCTCTTCATCCATGGTGTATTTTACTAAAAGATTCTGCAAAAATAACTTGTACATCAACGCCTAAGTCAAAAATAAGTTTTCGTTATCACCGCCTAAGTCGATGGTAATTTTTATTAGATTTCTAATTAGATTTTTGGCTTGGTAACAAATGTAAAATAGAGAAATTGTATATGATATCAATAGCTTACTTCTTATATTTCTTAATGACGCTATTTTTTATCTAATTTTAGGGATAACACTCACTTAAAACAGCAATAAACAAGGAGCACACAGTAAACTTTTAAATAAGTATGGCGGAATGACGACTTGCGCGGTGATGGGAGGCAAATTGACATGCGCGCTGTTACTACTTTTTGAATACTGACCGCTTATTGGCTAAAATTCCTAGATTGTGATATGTTGTTCGACGCGCAATTAAAAGATCTATCCAATGGCATTCAAATGTCGAAACCGCAAAATTTTGACTTAAGCGGTGATGTTAGCTAAGCAGCGATATGTAGTCATATTACAAGGAATGCTTGGGAATGACATTAATACGATACAGTATGTGTCCCTACAGTTTATGAACTACGACTGTAAGTAGTTTTTTTTTATTTGTAGTGTTTCTATTATTTGTTCCCAGACCAGCAGTTTGGTCATTGTCGTTTAAGTATTGATGGTAGATCAGACACAACATTTGAAAATTCCAACTGCTAAGGCACTGATGTGATGTCTAATAATAAAAGATTCTTTGCAACTTCACCTACTTAATTCATATAATATTTTAAAATGTGTCACATACTCGTACACACATTTTAAGGGTCCAGGGTAAAATAGGACATTTAAGTCTATAAAAAAAAATCTATCTGTCACCAGGCTGTATCTTATGTATAGCCTGACCAGGAATATATGGGACCTCGCCATATTGCGGAGAACAACTGGAACTAATTTCTTTTACTGGCAACAGAAACCTCAAATCGTCATTGACATGTCATTAATTGTCAAAATGATTAGTGTCAAAGTGGAATAGTGAAAATTGGCTACTGGTGGATAACGATTTTGAAAAATGACTTTAATGAATATTTATTTTGA
The DNA here is from genome assembly GCA_949316185.1 of Pyrausta nigrata. Lineage (NCBI taxonomy): Eukaryota > Metazoa > Arthropoda > Insecta > Lepidoptera > Crambidae > Pyrausta > Pyrausta nigrata. The sequence goes on along the minus strand of OX438958.1, from coordinate 6,387,929 downwards.
GTTTTATTTTCTTTATTTTAAACCTACTTGGATATTTTAACTAAAAAAGTTCGTAGTTTTCCACGGTTTCCTATACAAAATTATAAATATTATCATTTAGAAAAACAATGGATTAATGTTTCTTGTACTTGTTAGTGGTTTTGCAAAAGTTATCGTGTTTTGGTCCAAAATTTAAGGCCAATATTACAATGAGTTACTGAATTTTATAAGTACTCAATTTGCGGGTGTTCTGTCGTGTGCTTTTATCGTATAATCTGTTATCGTTAGGCAACAGGCTTAAAAAAATAACATAAATGTAAACATATACTACTCAAAACAAAATAAGGGCCACGAGGTATTTTGTCTGTACCATTAAAATAATAATACCAAAATATTTTTTTTTGTCTCCATAACGAAAACTAATGTTGTTTTTAACGTGTAGACCTATAAATTTATTCCAATAATAATGATTAAAAAGTTTATTTGCTTTTAAAAGAAAAAACCCATTTAAGGTTAAAAATAAAAAGAATGTAAAGTTACTGAAAACAAAAAAAAAATACTCCATGCTCATTTCACTTTTAGTAACGGGTATGCCCTGCTCGTTTCGCTACGCACTCCTGAAGCCTGGAGTGCATGCTCTCAATCAAATGCCTGACATTTTCCATTGGAATCTCTTCCCAGGCCCTTTTAACAGCGTTGATGAGTTGCTGTTGGTTGTGGATTTCCTGATCACCGTCTCTAACTCTTCGTTTCAACTGATCCCACATGTGCTCTATTGGATTTAAGTCCGGACTGTTCATGGCAAGACTTGAATTTGAGAGGCTTCGAGTACAAACCGAGTCGCTTGAGCCGTGTGTGCACGAGCATTGTCTTGCATCAAGATGAATCCAGGACCCGCTCGCTGGGCAAATGGGATCACATGTGGTCTGACAACTTCCTCAATATACCGCTGAGCAGTAACAGTACCCTTATTTAAAATAGCGAGCTCAGTTTTGCCGTGTAAGCTTATTCCGCCCCAAATCATTACATTTGGACCACCAAAACGATCGACTTCATGGATGCAGGCTTCTGAAAATCTCTCGCCGCGTCTTCTCCATACTCTAATACGCCAATCGTCGTTAAAAAATTTAACTTTGCATTCGTCTGTAAAGAGCACCATGCCCCATTGGTTTATGTCCCAGTCCAAATGTTGACGGGAAAATCTTAAACGATTTGCACGATGATTTCTGGTTAATGGAACACGGACAACTCGCCTTCTTGATGCCTGCTGGTCTTCATGCAATCGATTATGAATAGTTTGGTCACTGACACGAGTACCCGTTGTGAGCCGTAAACGATTTTGCAGCTTGCGGGCCGTCGTTGTGCGAACTCGGCGCGCACTTAATCGAATGTAACGATCGTCTTGAGCTGTTGTCATGCGAACTCTGCCCGAACCAGGTCTTCTTCTAACACTGCCGGTCTCTTGGAAACGATTCCATAGATTTTGAATAGCTCTTCGAGAAAATCCCAATTGCAAACCCACAGATTGCTGCGAATGACCTTCTTCAATCATTGTAACCGCTCTGGTTGCTGTCAGCGAGTCCATATGACGCCTGCGTGCTTGTGGCATATTGCAAAAGATGTTTCTGACTCGAGATATCAATGAACTCTGATAATTTCTAATAAACCAAGAAGCTAAGGAAAGCAAAACGTCAAAAAAATGGAAACAAAATTTTCAAAAAGAATTTTAAATCAAATTTTATTTAAAATTGTTGCCAGCATTAGATGAATACTACAATATTAAAAAGTACTCAATATTTTACCACTTTCAAAATGTTTAATAATTTACACCAAAATGAAAAAATACCTCGTGGCCCTTATTTTGTTTTGACAAGTATATAAAAAAATATGCTTTTTATGTTCAGTTGCAAATCTACGCTGGTATGATTATAAAAAGTGTTGTCATATAAAGTAGATTCGAAGCGCCCTTAATTCAGGTCCCATATATTTCTGGTCAGGCAATACCATTATAGTAGTGCAGTTAAAATTTTTGGAGATGAAGCATTTCTCTTGCTGGTTTAACCACAAATAATTTTAAAAAAATAAGGGAGCTGACTGTATAACCGATTGATGTTTTGCCGGACCGGTTTTTTAACTGTTTATACCTAAGTGAATGGACGGATTTGATATTTAACTGTCTGCCTTATTTATGTCAGCCAATACTGTGTGTATTCCAGTTTAAATCGAAAACTTATTCTCGTGTCTCACTCTTGAGTAAATATAGTTAGCAAGCCCTAGATATATAGGCTAGCTAGGGGCTATGTGATCGACTGGTAGGATGGGTGGGATAGGTTATTAGTATCGGGTTATGTACAACCTATTATTAGTAACCATCAAGAAAACTGACAACTAAACCATTTTTTAGGCTCCTTTTTTTGGTTTAGTGTATAATACACGTAAACGGAGAACAGTAAACTAGCATTATTTCACTATCCGAAAGAATGCCTTTATTGGCATTTGCTGGTAGTTGTTTTTTGCTTGCATTTGTAATCGCCTTATTTTATTTTACTTTTATCTTATTAAGCCACTACATTTCTTACTACCCTTTGTAAACAAGAGGCTATTGAGTTGTGGAAGTCCGTACCAGGACAAGAACACTAAATCGCTCATACAAGGGTATAATAACAAAGTATCTTAAGAACTGCTAAAGCTCAAAAGATACAAAACATGTGCAGTGACCAGAATATTGACGGGTCAGTGCAAACTCAACAAACACATGACAACCATGAAGTTGACCGAGGACGCAATGTGCCGTTTCTGCCACTTAGCAGAAGAAACTGCTTTGCACATACTCTGCTTGTGCGGAGGCTTATGAGCAAAAGAAGTATCCATTTAGGGCAGCATATAATACTTATACCCGTAGAATCCAGGAAGCGCCAGATTTTTCGGGGAGTGAGTTTTGTTATCTCTTACGGGTGTAAGAGATAGCAAAACTCAGTCCCTGAAAAATCTGGTGCTTCCTGGATTCAACATTCAAATAAGGCTATTAAAATCACCCGTAAGAGATAACAAAACTCACTCTCTTACACCCGTAAGAGATAACAAAACTCACTCCCCGAAAAATCTGGCGCTTCCTGGATTCAACGGGTATAAGTAGTGAGCTATAATCAAAAGGGTTGCCACAATAGACCCAATCACTGGTCGAGATGGCTTGTACTTGGCCCAAAATTTTCAATAATAAGTAATAGCCTTATTTTATTAGGTTAGCAGCAGGTAGGAGAATAACTTACTATTTGATAATAATAATAATATAATACTAATAATCATCATTTTTATTTGGTACACGGCAAACAAAACACATGGAATTACTTCAACATTATAAATGGGATTAATTAATTGATATTATACATTATAAATGGTATGGAATACTACACTAAAAACCATGTGCCAAAAAGGTCCCCGCTCAGTATAAGTCGTGACAAGTTGAAAATTGTCACGACACTGATTTTCAGCGGTATCCTTCGGGCATGGTGTGAGCACATAAAAAAGAACTTAAACTAAAACAGGTATAAGCACGAGCTTCACGCAATCACCCCTGCCCGTGCGACGAAAACCTATGGGATTTGGTCAGCCCCTAGCGGCGCGTTTTGAAAAAAAATTATCGCTGACGACCGTGATCGCGCGAAGCTGTCAAAACAAAAATATAGAAAAGTTTTTACCTTATAAATAAGAATTAAAAATTTTATTGAACTTAAAAATACAGACACTACATACACGAAATATCAGTAATATTTTGATTAGTTAATAATTTAACACACACAAAATAGCAATTATTAGACAGTTATAATTAAATAATATTTTATTATAACTATTACTACTACTAACTATTTTATTTTGGCTGTAAGGCCAATTCCAAAGCCGTGACAACCACACGATCACAGTTATTGAATGAAAGCTGACAGCAATCCAGTTCATGCATTCATTTATTTAAAAAGATGCCTCTCAATATCAAATTCTCAATGATTTTCCGTCAACAAGCAAGATTTTTCAGTTACCTACCTACTGCTTGCTACCGCATTTTGAAAAATAAAATTAAAAAGTTTAATGGCAGACCACATGGAGAGACTCAATTGCCACGTTAGAGGCCTATATGGACAGAAGAGTACAGTGTAGGGAGTGTACGCATGAATGTGGGCACGAGGTTTTGGTAGAAGAGAAGAAAGAGAACAAGCAAGGACGCCCGCTTGGTGGTTAGCTTGAGTGTTGCCCCGGTACAAGACGCGCATTATCCCTAGGTAAGTTTATATATATATATGCGCTGCTGCTTCTATCTGGCTTAATAAAAGGTGTTTTTGAGTGTTATTTTAAAGGTACCTTTTGCTTTCAGGGCGCGCAATGGCGGGGGCAGCGAGTTTCAACACCGCGTGGCAGCGAATCTGAAGGAGCCCCGGAATCTGACCGTACGATGCCTAGGCATAAGAAAGACGCCAGTGCAGGCTCTTCGTCCCTGTCCGTTTCCACCCTTCGCCCACTCCAACCCATCCCACAGGTACCTAGGTTTCGGCGTGTCTATGACGCCGAAAAGCATGGATACTAAGTGTAGCTTTCTGAGTGACTCCATATTCAAGATTTTTGAAGAATTTAGGTAGGGTGTGATGTGTGACCTTGGAGGAATATTAAAACAGAAACGGGCACAAGCATTCTGCACACGTTGGATAAGCTTAGCAGACTTTGCTAGCAGGCATGGCCCATACACAGTGTCGCAATAGTTTAGTTTAGACAGTATCAGTGTTTCACATAGTGCTATTCTAAGTGCTTCGGTCAAGTAAGGCCTGATTCTATACAACAGTTTTAATTTGTAAAAACAGTTTCTGGCACTTTCCATTGTGTGGCTTTCGAACCTGAGGTTACTGTCAAAGACCAGTCCCAGGTTTCTTGCCCTGTCCACTCGCTCTATCGTTTCTCCTTTCACAGTAATATTATTGTCGAGTTTTGACACACTTGTTGGTGTCCCGATTATCATAAATTTAGTCTTTTTTGTATTGAGAGTGAGGGAGAAGGTAGCTTTGTCGATAAGTCTGTGGTGCTCAAAGTATGTGAGTTGAGAGATAGTTACTGTACCATCACCAGGCACATCCAAGAAATACAAGTTCACCAAATCGGGGTCATTAAAACTTGATGGCACAGGAGTTGGGGCTTTCTTATTGGGCAGAACTGTTTCTCTTAGGATTTTCCAGAGTTTTTTCGGGTCCTTGATCTTATTGTTTATGTTTTGTGTAAAGAAACAGGACTTCTCTCTTTCAATTGCCTGTGCCTCATGTCCTTATAGCTATTTCTTGAAGATACAGTGCCATGCAATTTATACTGCCTGTGATAATTGTTCCTGATCCGCATCATTGTTTTTATTGTGTCTGTAATCCATGGGTGTGGAGGATGTTTAAATTTGCATGTCCTCACTGATGCATGCAGATCCATTAGACCACGCACACAGAGAGCAAAAGCTGCCACCAAATGGTTGACATCCTGTTTCCGATTAAGGTTATCCCATTGAATGGCACAGAGGTCTTCATTTAGCTTTTCCGGTATAATGCTTTTCAATGGCCTGTATGTTACACAACGGGGGCTCACCCTATCCTTTTTTAAAGTTTAGCTCCACTGATACCATAGCATGTGCTCCAAGGTCAGGGGAGTATCTGAAATTTGCCTGTACAGATGGTACGTCAGTACACACCACATCTATTAGGGTCCTGCTATGGCTGGTGAAGTGGGTGGGCTCAGTGATTAGTTGGTTCAGTCTCAGACTTTCCGTGAACTGTTCAAATAGTCTGCATTTGCTGCTGCCTTCATCCAACAAATTTATGTTGAAATCGCCAACCAAAACGATGCCATCTGCTCCAGAGAGGGCAGCAACAGATTCTGTCAAAGTGTCGAGAAATAACTCTACACTTTGCCAGGGAGGTTTGTAGGCTGTTCCAATAACAATGCATTTGTTGAGCATGCGCACCGACAGCCACATCTGCTGAACTGCGGAATCAGAGTTTGGGTGTTGGCACTGACTAACTTTAAGGCCCCGGCGAATATAGAATCCAACCCCCCCACCCCGGTCGCGAGCAATGCGGCTTGGTCTAGGCACATGCTTTATTCCGGAGGGCGTCGATCTGATCCCGGGTTGCCTTCATCTCTGACCGCATCTCCTCTCGAAACTGTCGGAGCTCCGCGACGAACAGCTGAAAATCCGTGGGCTCTATAGACATATTGAGCGCCGTGTCCTCGAGGAGAGACGCGTCCATCTCCACGGGTCTGACAGCACCACGCCCCACGGTCACTCCATCCAACATAGCCCTGACCGGTGTCTCGGTGTTATCCGTCTTAGGCTGTTTACTGGCGCATTCGACGCACGTCCAGACCGCTCTATGCTCCCCAGTAAGGGTGTTAAAAAAGCGCTGCTCCGAGACGCCCGCGCACTCGAAATCGTAACAGTGATGACACTGGCTGCAGGTCAAATAACGCCGATGCACAATGACCTGCCTGCATCCACCGCAGCATTTTTGGTTGCCGTCGGACATTTTAGTGAGTGCAAAAACGGTCACAGGTCACGAACTTGTAGTGTTTGTATTATAGTGATCAGTGTCCTATTTGTGTTTACACCTACACTTTGGTAAGTCACTGTTTTACACTGTAATATACAGTGTGAGTCTTTAAAAAGTGCACATATGAAAATGGGTGTAACTAGACCCATTTTTATCGAAGAAAAAATATTGAAAAAAAGTCAGAGTTTTCTTTTTTAATTTTTATAGATTTTTTAAAGTTTAATTACCTTCTGTTGACCTATTGCAAAGAAAACGTTTTAACTTTTTATCTAGGAGGTATATCCTGATGAAATGAAAACAAAAATAATGGTAAATAACAGATAATACTAAGAAAATACATAAAATTTCTAGAAAATGTCAACAAGTAATAATAAAATGTTACTTTTGAGAAAAATCTGTATTTTAATTGGTGTTTTTTTTAATTATTTGATAAATTCCTCCAAATAATGCCCATATTACAGGTAGTTCTTATTACTTTGTGTTATTTTCCATAGTATCACCTTTGTAAAACCAAAAATTCCATGTCTCTATCCCTATCACAACTTAAGCAATAAGCATTTGAACTAAGTATCTCTGGGCGCGCCATTCAACGCTTCGTTGCTAAGGGTGGCTCTAGATTTGTTTTTTTTTCGTCTTCTGAGTATTTTATTAGCATCACCTGTTATTTACCATCATTACTGTTTTTGTTTTATCAGGATATACCACTTAGATCAAAAGTTATAACGTTTTCTTAACAATAAGTCAACGGAAGGTAATGTAAATAAAAAAATGAACAATTTTTTTTTTTTTAGATTTTTTTTGTCATTTTTTCTGTCGATAAAAGTCGGTCTAGTTTTACCCATTTTCATATGTGCACTTTTTAAAGACTCGCACTGTATAATAGTACCGAAAGATCTTGTATTCTATTTATTTCATTAAAATATTAGATAGTTCAACAAAATAGGTGTAACACTTTACCCGCTTTTTTTTCTTTTTTTTTTGAGCATCCCGAATACCATCGACATTGTTTTCACAGTTTTAGGCGTCCAAATCGCTACCTAAGTACTAGTGGTTCCCCGCGACTTCGCCCGCAAGAGTTGGATTTGCCATATAAACTTTCATCCCCCATTTCACCCCCTTAATGTTTTTATATCGCGATAAAATGTAGCCTATGTCCTTTCCAGGGTCTCTCACTGTCTCCAAACCAAATTTCATCTTAATCGGTTCAGTGGTTTAAGCGTCAAGAGGTAACAGACAGACAGACAGACAGACACACTTTCGCATTTATAATATTAGTATAGATGGCGTATGAGCTGGCAATGGAAGTTCGGGAACGTGCGAGCATGCAGACCGTTAAAAATCAAACGTGCTGTGACATTTTGCGACAATTTATTTTTAGAATAAATGCGAAAATGCTTTACATTTCATGAGATTAATAAGAAATTTAAAAAATAGAAAATTCACATTTTAAGAGCTACGACTTCATTGTTAAGGAAGTGATAGATAGATTTTGACAGCCAGTGACAGCTATTCTTAATAAACTTGACACTATGTAAGGCTTATGCGTTTTAGCTTATACAGCCGATTTTTATTTATAATGGAATGAATAGAATAAATAATATTTTTATCAGTTATCATCTTTTTCTCCCAGATGAATTGGGAACGAAGTGTATGCATTTTGTCCTCTTATTTCTATTTTCGGTATATTTAGGTTCTTTGCTATGTTCTCCCACGCGTCATTTTTCTTTATTTTATTTCGGTAGTCACGATTTGAAGCATCTTACAGCAATCCATAAGGCTATGTCCGCACAGGCAGGAGGTTTGTTTAGCGCCCAGAGCCTCGAAGCTTGCCATCTGGCTACTTGCTAGGATACACGTTGGCCGCACTTAAGGTGGCTTGCGTAGTGGGTCGCTAAGTGCGTTGGTCATTTGTTTGTCGGCACGTTAGCGACATGTCACTTTCAAAAATAGCTCTGACACTGCTACTTACAGAAAATTCTTCTTTAAAATATACAACTTCACGGCCTTCTACATCATGTTGGGTCCATTACATAAATAAGTTGCTGTCAAGTCATGGAGAATTTAATGTTCTGTCAGGCCTGGCTCACTCCGCTATTTAGCATAAAGCTACATGTACATGCATCGATCGACAGGTCGGTTTATTTAGCGGGGCTGTTGCGCGCCAGCCGAGTTGTACGTTATCTTGACGATCGATAGTCGATACGTACCCATTTGCGTGTCGCGGTATTTTAAACTATTGGGTATCGCCGTAACAATTTGTACCATAACATTCGTGAAACAGTAACACACGTTGGCCATTGGTAACATTGAAGATAAGGTAACAATTGTGAGTTTGATTTTATACTTTTAAATTGATATTATTAATTTTTTCTTCTTTCTGTATATAACCTATATTAAGTGCTTTGGTTCTCGGTTCGGATGGTTTCTCTTTTAATAAAACTCCTGTATTTCCATCCAAGATAAATGGTTGAGAATCTTTCGAACTTGTTGTAGAAATTGAATCAGAGTTATTATATAAGAAGCCATCGATGTCATCATCTGTTTCCATGTAGTCTATTTCTACTTCGTTGCTGTCCGAACTTTCAGATATGTAATCTGAAAGTCCAAAAAAATCCAGTTGATTTTACTTATTTTAAGATTCCGTTTCAGCAGAGTTTGGCAATGACAGCAAAAGATGAGTTTTGAAATCAAAACATTTATAATTATTGACAATTCAATTAAAACTGAAAAGGCGTTTCCAAATTCAGAATTTCTTAAGAAAAGTTAGTGTTTCCTTCAAACTTGAAAGCTTTTTGGATAATACTCATATATTTTACCATCCATATTATATTTCTAGGATTACAAGCAACAAAAGGAGCTGGTCTATGATCTACGGTCTCAGGATGTTGGATATTAGTGTCATTGACTAAAGGTGGATCTTCTAAATCAGGGTAAGCGGACACATCACCTACATCATCTTCATCTTGGAACTCCAACTCGAGCACTCTTCGACTTGAATAATAATCAATGTCGTCTTCCTTATCGCTGTCCTCGTCTTCTGAATTTTCTAGCTGCCTCAAAATTGCCTCGATGTCATCCGGCTTAATTTTTGGTATATATTATCTATAAATAAGTTGATAAAAAAGTAATTCCAATACTAGAAAAACCAGCCAAGTGCGAGTCGGACTCGCGCGCGAAAGGTTCCGTACCACTAACTTAAAACATTAGATAGGCAAAAAAAGTATATATTTTTATTTATTTATAATTTCAAAAGTATTCCTCACAGGATACCCTAAACAATTTTAAATAAGAGTTTTCGCGCCTGTTTCTTTACGTGAGTGATTTGTAATTTATAGGTCCAAGACTTTAGAAATTACAGGGGGGGGGGGGTGGGGGGACACCGTGTAAACGACTTTGGCGGGCTATATATCGCAAATGGTAAAGCTGATAAAAAAAGTGTTGTATGGAAACCCTACCTTATTTTCATAGTCCTTTTGAACGAAACCCCACACAAGGGGGTACACTCAAAAAAAATATTTACACCCCGCTTTACATATATGGGGAGGTACCCTGAAAAAGAGGTAATTTTAATTTTTTGTATTTTTAAAAATGAGATCTATATGTGAAGTATCCTCGGACCAAGTCACATGCAAATCAGTCCATAAACGTAGAAGATATTCTGCTGTGATAGACTAGAACGCACGTACTGAACGATCTTATATGGGTTCCTTGTCGTACTACGGAACCCTAAAAAAGCGTAAAAATAAAAGACATGCAAAAATACATTAGAAAGAGTAGGTTGTTTTTATACAGCCCGGAATACCTGATGTATCAAAATTAATACTTATAAAAATAGCTCGATTTTTTTCAAACAAAGAAGGCAAACGAAAAAATACTTTTATTTTTGTAATAATTATACATTTACTTACCTCAAAAGTATTTTTATTATTCGAATAAAGATAATTTGTCACAGGTTTCTTGCAAAAAACTTTTACAGAAAGTATGTTGAAAGCAAAATGACATAAACTCTCAAGCAATGTTGACGTTTGTCTTTTTTTTTTATTTGGTCGAAAGAACACTACGCAGTGATGTTCTACAAGCCAAATATAAAAAATAAAAATAATTGCGAATGTTCTACTACTACTTTTCTTTTTAGCAGCAGACTGAGTCTTAGCTTTTATCATCTTTTTTCTCAAGATTCTTTCCACTTCAATTTTTTCCTTCTTGTTTACTACCTCTATAACTCGTTCGTTTTCTAGCTGAATGCATTGGTGAAAGGAAATCGGCAAACTTCCATAGGATCTTGAGCCTGACTGTTACATGGATAATATTTGGACAATTTGAAGATCAATGCATGCAGATTTCATTTGTGTTAAAATTATACAGCTATTCAATGGAAGAGTAGAAATATTGATAGTTAGTTACGTAACAAAAAGCTAGGTTATGTCAGGTTAGGCAATTTCATGAATTCTATTCCTTGTAAGATAGTCAAATTAGAGCAATGAAGAGTTCAGGGGAGGCATGACATACCTCTTCCTCCTAAAAACAGTATTAAAATGATTTTAGGCACTATTAACTATTAAAACTGGAAAAACTGTAGTACTTACATCAAAAAACATGTCTCAAGATTTCAAAATGAGTCCTTTTCTGAGCCATATGAGTCTGACTATTGCCTCTCTATGCACCTAGACCCTGAGACATTTTTTCTTCGACTTATTCAAGGACTAAACTTGGAACAACTCCGCTTGGGTCTTATTAAATGGGGCAGGTAGGTAGGAAGGGAAATATAATGTTAATGTTACATACACTGTGTATTATATTATTATGCTGTTTTTTAAATAAATAACAAATATCTTTGTGATAAACATTTATCCATCATCTTCATCATCATATACAATTAATACATTATCTAAAAATTGTGCAGGTGGTACTAAATCTGGTTGATACCTTGCCCAACTAAGGTACCATATTATGGACATTGTGTGAGAACAGCAACCTACAGTTCTATTTCCTACTAAACAGTTGGGAAAAATAAAATACAATTATTTTGCTTTCAATTTCCGCTAAGAGACGCTAGCGCAGGCAACAAAACCACACCAACCGCAACCGCTTTGAGTACCAGTTCAGGCAAATGCAGAATGCACCGCCCTCCCTCCCTTAATACGCATGCACTACAGCTAATGCAGTTGTTATTTACCAACACCAACGTGCATATATATAGGACAGACCGGTCGTAGCTTCAACACACGTTATAAAGAACATATTTCCGCGTATCGAAACAACCATCCTGAAAAGTCACACTTCGCCAAACATCTTTTAGATTCAGGACATAGTATTCCTAATAATCATACTTTTTCCATTTTACACACATGTGAAAAAAGTTTTAAATTGTCCGTTCTGGAACAATTAGAAATCACAAAACATAATAAAGATAATACGCTTACATTGTTGAACGAACAGGTCAGTTATACCACCTCCCCACTTTTAAATCTATTTTCAAATCAACAAAATGTTATTAATAACCATCAGTCATCAACGGTTTAACTTTTTAATTTTTTAACTTTAACTTTTTGTTTGCGTTTACGTAAAGATCGCGTTAACGTAACGATTACGTCAGCTCATTAGCTTATTAGCGTCAGCTTATTAGTGGGGACAGTATAAAAGGCCTGTTCGCCAGCGACTCATTTCAGTCGTCCGTGCTCAGCCGAGGCGACAACATCTCCTGAGGATGCCGCGTGGAGTGGCGAAACGCGTCGAGGTCCTATATATATGCACGTTGGTGTTGGTAACTAACTAACAACTGCATTAGCTGTAGTGCATGCGTATTAAGGGAGGGAGGGCGGTGCATTCTGCATTTGCCTGAACTGGTACTCAAAGCGGTTGCGGTTGGTGTGGTTTTGTTGCCTGCGCTAGCGTCTCTTAGCGGAAATTTAAAGCAAAATAATTGTATTTTATTTTTCCCATCTGATAATGGATTTCCGCAAAGTAACGCCTGATTCTATTAACTACTAAACAGTTACAATAATATCCTATGATTGCATCTCTACCAATGAGAGCACTGTCGACTAAAATGTAGGTAAAGTAAGTTTTACTGGAAATATGTCTTGACTTAATTCGGCCTCTTAAAAGCCATGATGTACTTGATGCCGACAGTGCACTCAGCAGGTCGCTGTCTGGGTCCCGGCACACTTCAATAATATATTTGCCATCATTTCTAATATGTTCCCCATAATAGGACCTCGCCTGTTTGATTTGATAAGAACCTAAAGAAATCAACTGCATTTCGCCACTTGTTGGCCGGGAGAAATTACCTAAACTTCAATTCTTAAAAAGTTTGCCCTACGCCTATTCAAATTGTTGGAAATCACATAATTACCTAGATGATTTTCTGTATTAATTTTTTCATTTATAATTCTCAAAATCTCTGCAGCATCTACACGATTTGTAATGGGTAATCTCTGCAGCATCTACACGATTTGTAATGCCGGTTTGATAAATGCCTTCCACCCTGGAAGGCATTTATCAAACCGGCAGCCACTTCAAAATCTATCATTAAATGTTTCGAAGCTATGTTAAAATAATCTTGTCTGAATAATTTAAAGTCCCTGTTAAACCTGCCATTAACGACTTCTACAAACCACCTACATATAGTGTCTTATTTGCCTCTAAAGTCGATAACTGCCATTCACCCGTCTGTAGAGTAGCAGGGACATAAGTTCTGTAACCGCATTCACTTAATAAGAGCAAGGCATCTCTGAAGCCCCTATCCAGTATAAAGGCGTCGCCAGCCTGGAAGTACTGCCGCAACATTCTTCTTCTTCTTAGCGAGTCGATGGAACACGAGAAAATTACATCGTAGCAGCCCAGAATTCAGCCACTTCTATTGCGGATCGACTGCCGTCCATTAAATCCTCTGGCGTGCAGGTGTTGGGGCACGCCGGGCACGATGTTAAGTGTGCCATAGTTTGCACCGCACCACAAACACAGTCCACATCGGAGCTTACCGAAAATCCCCACATGACCATGTTGTCCTTACTTCGGCCAACCTGAGTCCGAAGCCTGTTTAAGGACTTCCAGATCGGGGCAACATTGAATTGTCATTATTAAACTCATGCTTCATAATGACGCAATCTGAAGTAGTGGCTGGATAAGGGCCCAGAACATCAATAATGTAACCATCTGCACATACAATTAAAAATGGTTTTACTAAGTTTTGATATTTGTGTAAACTATATGTTCTTTTTTGATACAGATAGTTTGAACTTTTCTGCATATAGCAATAAGTACCATCAATAATTACAACGTGCCTTTCTTCTCCTTCTTGATAACCAAAGAGTCCCTTGGGTATTAACAATGTTCTATTAATTATTTCTTGTCTATTAATATGGTTTAAACCAATATGGTGCGGGACAAAATAATTATACAGCAAATCCCGTGCTTTACCTAAATAACTTTCTAAAGTTTTTCGAGGCATATTAAATAATATTGATATTCATATTTGTTTCTTACGTTTACGCGAATTGTTGAACTCATTAAAACACAATTTTACGGATTACTTTGCGATTTATTTACATTTTATTTTAAACTTGACGTTTCGAACACTTTACAGCGATCGTGGTCACAGGGAGACTAAGGTATTATTTGTCATTACAAAGTTTTGAAAAATTTTAACTACCGTCACTCAATAATATTAATTTACGTTCCTATTTACGCAGAAAGAGCTAACCGTGTCTTGAGATCTTGCAGTGCTAGGTGTTGCTTTGGTTTTTGCTAGAATAGGATCCCATGCCGGTGGAACTTTCCAACCATCTTCTCTATTGAAATTTGGATGTTTTCTAATTTCAATGGCTTCACGTAGCATTCGAGGCTTCACGCCGTTCTTTTGCAAGTATTTTAGGTTGGTCAAAACGAATGAAGTGGTTGGGTTTGTCTAAGGCATGGTCACACACTGCAGATTTCGTGTTTCGTCTATGTTTTACGTCAGCTATGTGTTCTTTTATCCGCACGCCTATACTTCGCTTTGTTTGCCCGATGTAGGAGAGGCCACAGTCACACTCCAGCTTGTACACCCCTGCATCTTGAAGAGGTATGTTGCACTTGACAGGTGGTAGGAATTAGTTAATCTTCTTTTGCGGCTTGAAGTAAGTTTTGATAGAAGCACGCTTCAAGATATTCCCAATCTTGTCAGTGACTCCCTTCATGTATGGTAGTACTGCAGGTTGGCGTTCAACTGTCGTAGGCTTGGCACGGGGTCTGCAACGACGTGGTACTGGAAGCTGGTTGTCCCGTAGTACCTTCCTTACATGCTGAAGCTCAGCAGCCAGGTATCGGTCGTCACAGATGCCCCTCGCTCTCTGAAACAAAGTTCCGCCCACGGTAGCTAACTGTGAAGAATGATGGTGAGACGCACCATTGAGATATTTATCGGTATGGGTGGCTTTTCTAAAGACTGTGTGGCTAAAGGTATGATCCGAATTCCTAGTTAGTAAAATATCTAAGAAAGCTAGTTTACTGTCCGCCTCAATTTCCATAGTAAATTTAATTTTTGGATGTATGGAATTAAGATGATTAAGAAAAGCAGAAACACTATTGGTGGGTAATATTGTAAAAGTGTCATCTACGTACCGCTTATAAAACCTTGGTGATATAGGTGATGTGCTCAGAGCTCGATCCTCAAAATCCTCCATGAATATATCAGCAACAACTGGGGATACCGGAGAGCCCATTGCTACACCATCGGTTTGCAGATAGAACTCATTATCCCACAAACGTGTTCGAAACGTCAGGTTTAAAATAAAATGTAAATAAATCGCGAAGTAATCCGTAAAATTGTGTTTTAATGATATTGATATTCTCTCATTAGAGTCCCCTGTCCTAAGCTTCATTAAATATATTGCTAATGCAATTGGCCCTTTTTTTCATTTGGTTGAACTGTGGAACCTCATTTAATATGGCATTAAATTGATCTTTAGATAGTCCAAACCAATGGCGAAAAGAAATATCAGTCATATTGAACACATTATTAAAATCATTGGATGAGTGTGTCTCTTTTAGCTGGAACATATCCTCAATATGAACAGCAGTAAAAACATTAACATAATTATCTAGTATTCTATTTATGAAATCCCATGTTTCTGGGTTTAAGTGATAATCACATACTCGATTATTTATTGGCACACAATAATTATATGAATTTAGTAAATATTGCCTAACACTGGTAGGAACTCGATTCCTTTCTTGCCTTTCACATCCTGGAAAAAAACAGTGAGATTCTGTTTCTAAAGACCTTATATAATTAGGCAGTGTGATTCTATCACTGGATCTCAACGGTTCAGGAGGAGCTGTAGCAGATTCAGCTTGGATCTGTGGTACTGAAGACGTTGACGGTCTTGATGTAAAGTGTGGAGCAGCTCTATCAGCTCTCACCCAGCAAGAATGACATAGATATGTTATTCGACTACCAATCTGTAAAATAATATGTATTTTGTCAGTTAAATAACCTTACCTAGCTTAAGATTCATACTATTCAACTATCACAAAAAAAACTTACTCTACGGGGTAGTATCCACTCTGCTATTACATTATGAATCCTCTGTTCACGTTCAGAGCCAGTTCTCAGCAAATGAGATCGTGTACGCAAGACAGAACGTCCACAATAAATGCATACACGTTGATGGCCCACATTAGAGGCACCTGCACGATTCTCTGTTCCCAGAGTATCATTTGCAAGATTCCAGCATGCTTCACATAGATGGTCAGAATGGGTAACCTGAAAATAAATTATCATTACTATTATCAGCTAAAACAATGGTCAGACACATAATATACACAGCAGAATAATATTCCACATTATACAAGTAAATCGATGTCATTAAAGGCACTTTCCTAAAAACGACTGCAATAATAAAATGGCTTGTAACACGAGTCTCCTAGACTTAAAATCCTAAGAAATACTAACCGTAAGAGGAGCAGTCCACTGTTAAACATGTGCAAGTATCGCTTCGTCTTGCAACAAATGCATGCCAATAGCATTGCTACGAGCAAAACTGATGCCACAGTTTATACAGTTTTTTGTGCTCATCTCGTAAAATGTCCAATCGAAAGCAATGTTCGGAAGTCAGGTATGGAAGCTGTAGTTTGTCGCTGAGGCAGGTCAATATCCGTTGTGCAGGCGCAGGTCTTTCGTGATAGCAGCAATTGTCGGAGTCCGTAATCGTAGCGAGAGTCAATGAAATTAATAGCAAATCACACGAAAAAACGCACAACACAAAAACTCGAAACCGCAATGCGAACCACGGCTGGTAGTCTCCATACAAGAAATACTAGCGTTAGTCTATGGATATTGTCTGTGGTTCACATAGTGATCTTGACAGATTTCCTCCCCCTTCACGCCTCTCTTCTCCCCTCTGTCGCCATTCTTGACAGCTGAAGCCATATTACTTGTTGGGATGTCAATGTCAGAAAGTTTAGAGCCCTACTCACACATCTGCCGCAGGGGCAATCTAGGGTGCATGGCGGTTGTGGCGATATCGGGAGTATCTCTACACACTTGCCTGCCGTGCAGTGTTTCCGAGTAAGCCGAACTGAGCACACGTATTGAGAATGGCACCCGTATTATCGACCAATCAAAAGATTGGAGTAGCCTTGGCGCTTTCTGTGGTGCTGCCTCAAAAAAAAAGGAAAAGGAGATACTGGGTGAAGAAATGGCTACTGAAAAGAAGTGAGTTATGCCACATGAATATTATAAAATAACTGGAAGTAGATGACTTCAATAACTTTTTACGGATGGATTTTGACTCTTTTGAAGAGCTTCTTGCAATGGTGGCACCATTTATAGAAAAAAAAATGCGGAATGCCATAAGCGCTAGAGAACGATTAATTGCTACGCTTCGGTTTTTGGCCAGTGGACAAACGTACGAGGATTTGAAATTTAGTTGTATCATATCACCACAATTGATGTCAACAATGATTCCTGAGACTTGTTGGGCGATTTACAATTGTCTGAAACATTATATAAAGGTAAGTTTATATAAAGTATAATTATAAAAAGTAAACCTACATGTTAGAAATTTAATTTCCCGAAATTCTAGATAAACTGTTTTTTCTTGTAAGTACTCAACCAAGATTCAACCACAAAGAAAACAATCACAGTCGGTGAAATATTTTTTATTAATACGTTAACAAGTTATAGGTACCCAGTTTCCAAATATTTAGTTAATTGAGAAATTTAAAGGATAGGACATTATCATTTTAATTACTTTTTGTGTTTAAATATAAGAAAATCTTTAACTTTAGTGAAAATACCTTCCACTAAATTATTATTATTACTAAAAGTAGTGTTAGGGAAATCAATGGTAATATCATCATATTGAACCTCAGAAAGTTGTGAGGATTCTGTAGAAGTAGGAACAGATGCATAGGCTTGATGTTGTGGGGATGGAGTAGGAGCAGATGAGTATGATTGATGTTGTGGGGATGGAGTAGGAGCAGATGCGTAGGATTGATGTTGTGGGGATGGAGTAGGAGCAGACGCGTAGGATTGATGTTGTGGGGATGGTGTAGGAGCAGATGCGTAGGATTGATGTTGTGGGGATGGAGTAGGAGCAGATGCGTAGGATTGATGTTGTGGGGATGGAGTAGGAGCAGACACGTAGGATTGATATTGAGGGGATGGTGTAAGAGTATTAATAGGTACTGAATGAATGTACGGATTATGATATTGGTTTTTCAAAGTGATTGACGATTCTTCTGTTAGTTTTCCAAGTTGGCCATAGAAAATGACTTCAGATATTAATTTTTTTGCAACAACTTGCTGGTGTTTACTTAAATTTTTCAATTGAATACCATAGCCCATTCCTATGACTTCCCATTCATCTGTAGTGGTAAGAAGTTTTTGAGCAGTATCAAATAGTTTCTCTTGTTTTTTTTTGTAAGTTTAATCGCGGTTTTCTTGGGGCAGGTTCTTCTTCTGTTTTGTCTAGCTTACTTGGACGTTTTAGGTTGAGTGATTGACTACCAGATGGTTCATCCAATTCCAAGTTCTGTGAAACCTGAAATATTAAATTTCTCAGTTACTGTTTGTTTCAGATGCCCACATCGGAAACTGAATGGAAGAACACAGCAAAAATGTTTGAAGAAAAATGGAATTTCAGTCACTGTGTTGGAGCAATGGACGGAAAACACGTAGCTATAGAAAAGCCCCCTGGTAGTGGCTCGTGTTTTTTAAATTACAAACAGTTTTTTAGTGTAGTACTTTTTGCCATTGTTAATGCAAATTATGAGTTTATGTATGTACACACTGGCATAAATGGAAGCCTCTCTGATGGTGGTGTAATACAACATACAAAATTTCATGAAAAACTAATGAAAAGCCAGTTAAACCTACCACCAGCTTCAACGTTACCAAATAGTAATATTACAGTGCCATATGTATTTGTAGGAGACAGTGCATTTTCTCTCAACAGACACGTGATGAAGCCCTATCCATTCAAGAATATAAACCATGAACAAAGAATATTTAATTATAGGTTATCTAGGGCAAGACGGTTAGTAGAAAATGCTTTCAGGATACTGGCAACACGTTTTAGGATATTTCGCCGAAAAATAAGTGTAAATGTTGAGAACGTCGATGCTATTGTTCTAGCATGTTGCGCTTTACACAATTTTTTAAGAACAAAATCAAAAATCTATTTGACAAATTCATGTACAGATTATGAAAATACAAACGATCGAACTTATCGACCAGGTGATTGGCGGGCAGAATCATTCGAATTAGTATCACTTGCGCAAAGAAATGAAAAACAGCGCAACGATGAAGGAAACTACGTTAGAAATCAATTTAAGTCGTATTTTAACGGACAAGGCAGTGTTGATTTTCAAGAAGACATGTTACGAGTAATATAAGAGCATTAAAATAGTTTTAATGTTGATGAAATACTTAAGTACTTATACCTAAAATTTAGAAGTAATTCTAATAAATATATATATATAATTGTGCCAAGTGATTTTATTCTTGTTTTATTTTAAGTATTACCTCGTCAGAGTCCATGGTATCTACTCCCGTGCGAGATGGTTCAGTAGTCTCTTCAATAAAAGTAAAGAGATTGTAATACCAAAGAGATGGTTTGTACACATCATCGCTGCCAGATCCTGTTTGTTTTGAAGAATTAACCTAAAAAAGATAACACATTGAAATGAAATACAAATACCTACTAAAAAAAAATTTCAAAACACAATTTTGAATAATCATTACTTAATTAAATATACGTACCTTTTTTAACTCCCGAAAAAAGGATGTCCGCATGTTTTCAAATTTTTTTTTGAAAGCCGGCAGATCCATGTTGGTTTTGAGTTCCCCAAAAATTTCAAACATTAGTGTGAATGTTTGCTGCCTCATGTCGCGGTTAAAATAATATTTATGATTTTTATCCCACATGTGAGGTCGGTCTTGATAAACTTCTATAATTCGCGTCCAAACTTTGCGTTCGTTGTCGGCCGCCATTTTGATTGTTCGCCATGTATACGTGCACTCCGTGTAACAGATACTGACAAACTGACTGAGAAATTGCCCCAATCGCGCTACACAAACAGCGACGGCAGGGACGACTTAGGGATCAAGGATGGTCTCGCGCCCCTGCCGCCCTGCCGCAGGGGCAATCCTCCAAATTGCCCCTGCATGCCTACACACATCACAATTAAGGATGCAATTAAGGGTCATCCCCACTCCTAAATCCTAGATTGCCCCTGCGGCATGTGTGAGTAGGGCGCTTTTGAATTTATTACAGTTTCAAAATTGATCGAGTGAAGTTTTGCGTTGATTTATTTCCGTATCTTATCCTCTCAATACTAGAAATTGTAATATAATATTGCATCTCGTGATCATGTACAACAAGTGCTGTGTTGTGAGTTGTGATAGTAGGCGAAAGGACGTCAATTTTTATAGATTTCCCAAGTGTGAGACAGGACTCAAAAAGTGGTTGCATTTTATCAATTGTGATAGATTGCGTAGCTTGAGCATACGGGATCTTAAAAAGCATTTCGTATATAAGAAGCATTTTGAAAGCAGGTTTCTTGCTTCAACACACACGAGGTCTCGTTTACGTGTTGGCGCATACCCAACACTGTTTACTGAAAGCGAGATCGCCAGTGGTGTTCCTCGAAACCCTCAATTGCTGGACAACACCAGTAAGTTCAATATTTTTAAATGTATATTTGGATAAAGTCTGAAATGGACTGAGAATAAGCATATTGTTATAAGTTTTGACCATCAATGCCTCCTCTTCTGAACACTTGTCACTTTACTTTCAGAAGCCATTCGAGCTGACCACAATTATTTAAAAAAAACAGGTACATGAAGATCATTGTTACAGCAAAGTTGAAGTTGAAGAGAAACGGCCAAGGATTGAGACTGGTAAATATTACTATTTTTTAAGAATATATTCATCAAGAATATTATTATATTATACCTACTAGTGTATTACACGTTCACTCTGACTCCATACAGCGATTTCAGAAAAACATTTTGCATGGCTAACTACCTATAATTTTTACATATTTTTTGTAATTTCATTTTCATCGCTTTGTTCTCATTGGTCATGATGAGCCTTTTAGACTCACAAACCTTAACCGTGGTATTTGCGTCTTTTCTCTGTTTATCTTTGCCTTAACTCAACCTGTGTGTATTAATAATAAGTAATCTGTGTTTGTCTGTAAATCTGTCGATCAATTTTATTGTACTGTATCATAACCAGTGTTAATATTAGCAAGCATTATTGTATCAACAGTTGACAAACCTAATAAAGAAAAATAAATACACTGCCATATTAACTATTTTGGGTGATTTGTGTGTATAATAGTGTATATATTTTTTAAATTTTAATATTTTCATTTCAGATACTGTCACCTTTGCTTCAAATCCACTTTTTCCAAATTTGGAAAACTTTGCACCTATTTCTTCAACTTCCAACTGCTGAAACTTCAATCTGCTGAAAAACCAGTCGCTAAAGGTAAGAACAAAAGACTAGCTCTGTTTTCAGTATCCTGCTCTGGCCTAGCGGTTATTTACTGTATTTCTAGACAATATAGGACAATTATTTGCATATGATTAAAGAATGTTATTATTAATTTATACTACCTACTTGATTTCAGAGTCAAATGTTGGATCTCAATTAGAACAATCAGAGTATAGAAAAACTTATATCACAAACGCCTTCAACCTCCAATTGTGATAATAAATCAACAGAAAAACCAGTAGCTAAAGGTAAGAGGGCATAAATTCAGGATTGCAAGTGAATGATCAGTTGATCTTAGTATATGTTAATCTAATGAAATATTTATTTTGCAGTTGTCGAATCATCTTCCAAATTCCTAAGACGCAGAAAACTAAATGTTGAATAGTTTATAGTTAAGAAGAAAAAACTGTCCCCATGCTGTGCCAAACTATATGAGGAGTATGTAAAGTCCCGAAAACAGTTGGATTTTTGTAAAAGAGCTGAAAGAGCACTTTAAATAATTCGAACTTTTTGTTACATTGTTTTTAGTATTCTAATATTTGGGCCTTGCTCCTTTTCTGTAAGTCCGGTTGCCCTTCGGCAAAGGCCTCCCCAAGCCTTCTCCATTCAAGTCTGTCTCTTGCTACTCTGGTCCATGTATTACCGGCGACTTGACTAATGTCATCAGTCCACCTTTTTCTTGGTCTGCCTTTTTTCCTTTGGCCTTCTCTTGAGTACCATTCTGTGACTTATTGGCACCACTTCTCTTTGCCTCTTATTATGTGGCCTGCCCATTTCCACTTTGCTCGTCTGATCTTCTGTGCTATGTCCAGTGCTTTAGTCTTTTGTCTGATAGCCGAGCTTCTTACTCTGTCTGACCTTCTTAAGCTTAGCATGCTCCGTTCCATTTTTCTCTGGCAACTTGTGAGTTTATTCATGCTGTTTTGCGTCAGTGGCCAAGTTTGACATCCGTACATTAAGATAGGAAGTATGCATGTGTTGAATAGTTTTCCTTTGGTAGCAATGTGTAGTTACTCATCTTTCATAACTTCCCTCATGCTCCAGTATTTTTTCCAACTATTTGCTACTCTTCTTTCTATTTCCTTCTTTGTATTCTCTATTGTTGACATTAGCTGACCCAGGTAGATGTATTCGTCTGTGTATCAATACTGTTTCCTCTGACATTTATGGGTATTTGTTCACTGTTAGTCATTACCTTTGTCTTGTCGGGGTTTAGTTTTAGTCCAACCTTTTCTCTCTCCAATGCCAAGGTCTGAACCATCATACTTAGGTCATCAGGTGTTTGTGCAAACAACACTATGTCATCTGCAAATCTTAGGTGAGTTAGCTTGCGACCATTTATATTTAAGCCAATATTCCTCTCCATTCTAAGACCGCTGTAAATAGCTTGGGAGACAAAGGGTCCCCCTGCCTTACGCCTCTGTTGATACTAAAGAAATTTTCCTTTTCTTTCTAGTTGGATACGAGCTGTACTGTTTTTGTATACGTTTTGTATGATTCGGATGTGCTTGTGTTCAATTCCTTGATCTTTTAGGGTTTTCCATATTTCTGTGTGAATTAAAGAGTCAAATGCCTTGCTGTAGTCTATAAAGGCGACATAGTATTTAAGCTGATATTCACTGTATTTTTCTATTACTTGGCGAACAACATGAATATGGTCAATCACAGAATAGTCTTTCCTAAAGCCTGCTTGTTTGATTGGCTGATGTCCGTCGAGTGTCTTTTCTATCCTTTTTAGTATAACTTTAGCAAATACTTTATAAATATTGGACATCAAGCTGATAGGTCGGTAATTTCCAATGTTGTGCGGATCTCCTTTCTTGCTGTGGGATGGTTTGGTTGTGGATAATCTCGTTAAAAATTTCTGTGAGTATAGGCGCTAATACGGTCTGTGCTCTTTTCAGAATGTCGTTGTTTATGCCGTCCGGTCCAGGAGATTTGTCCTTTTTTTGGGTCTTAAGGGCAATGACAACTTCTTCCTTGAGTATTCTTGGCACTTCTGTGTTATAAGCCAGTTCAATTTCCTCTTGTTCTATTCTGTGTTCGTATAGTTTCTCGTAAAATTCAGTAGCTGTGTCCAGTATGTCGCGTCTTTTTGTTTTTACCGTCCCTCTGTTATCTTTTATTTTTACTATCCATTCTTTTGTATTTGTTAGTTCTTTGTGTGCCTTTTTTATACCGCCTGTTCTTATAATGTGTTCCTCTATTACTTTCATTATGTATTGTTTCCTATCTCTTCTCATGTTTTCTTTAATATTTTTATTTGTTATTGCCAATTGCATCCTTCTGTCCTTTAAACCTTTTTCTTCGATCAGTTTAGATCTCTCTTCCAGTAGGCTTTTGGTTTCTAGAGATATCCAGCTCTTCGTATCTTCTCTATTCTTTTATCTGTGGCTTGCCGCAGACTTAATTCTGTCTTCAACCTAATTGTACTTTTCTTGAATACGAGTATTCATGTTCCTTGTGATTTCCTTGTAGGTTTCAATATTTTCCTTCAAAGTATTCGCCGTTTCTGTTAATTCGAGCTCACTTAGTTTTTGTTTTTCAGGGTTTGGTCTTGGTCTCGGTTTTATTGGCTGAGTTGTTTGCAGTTCAGCTCTAACCAATCTATGATTTGTGTCGAAATTAAATCTGTTTAATACACTAAGGTTTGAGAAGTGGCTTCTTTTGTTGGTCATTACAAAATCAATTTAGTTCTTCGTTTTTCCATCAGGGGAAATCCAGGTCCACATCTTGTTTTAGTTTTTCTTGAAAACCGTGTTTAGAATAGTGAGTTTTTTTTTAAAAGAGCACTAAAATTCTCAAAAGAGAAATCGTTTGAGAAGCTTACAAAAAATTTAAAACCTCTTGCAAAAAAACTTATGGATGCAAATAAAGCAGTGTACCAAACAGGCCAAGGGACGAAGATACACAAATGAAGAAAAGTTAATAGCGCTATCCATAATGAAGCAAAGTCCAAAATGCTATCGATTTCTTCTTAAAATATTTATATTGCCATCAAAATAAACACTAAATAAGAGGGTGGCTCACTTAAATATAGAAGCTGGCATTAATCCTCAAATATTTGAAGCAGTGAAACAGGAGGTTAGATATTTTTATTTTTATATGACAGTAAATATTTAACATAATAATTATATTATAATTTATAATAAGTTTTAGTTATTCGCCTTAATTTATATTGCCATTACTGTTCACAGGTTGCAACATGGGATGAGCGAAAAAAGTACTGTTCCATTCTCTTCGATGAAATGGCTTTAGAAACAGCATTGAATTATGACAAGCATAAAGATTTTATTAATGGTTTTGTTGAACTAAATGAAAGAACAAATGATTTTGCTGATCATGCACTTGTTTTCATGTTAAGAGCAGCTGTTTACATGTGGCAGCAACCTCTTGCCTTTTACTTTTGAAAAGGGGCAACATCAGTATTAAAAAGTGTAGTAGCTGCTGTATGTGAAACTGGTCTGCAACCAAAAGCTCTAGTGAGCGATCAAGGTACAGCATTTCAAAGTGCTTTAAAAAGCCTACAAGATGACACACAAAGAGAACAAATCCTATCTAATGGCAAAATTGATGAGTTTCGCTTTTACAAAATCATCCAAATCCTGGAAACCTATTAAATAATTTCTCATTCATGATAATGATTGTATATACTATACCTATTTTCTTCCTTTTCACATGATGTAATCACTATTAATGGGCACACACTCAGTGTCATCTATGACCCACCTCACCTTATTAAAGGTGTGAGAAACAATTTCCTAAATAAAAATAAAAAATATAATGGAAAATTATCCAAGTGGAGCGACATAATCGAAGTATACAAGACCGACTGCAACCATGCAGAAATGCGACTACTTCATAAATTAAATGATGAACACGTCATTCCTGAGAAAATTAAAAAAATGAAAGTAATTACCATGACTAATTTTGACGATTGAGGACCGATTTGATTGAGATCTTACTACGCCAGTAGTCGTAGGTTCGATACCCGCACAATACAATCATTTGAGTGTACAAATGTGTTTGTATTGCTCTGGGTGTTTTCTACATAATATGCATGTATTACAAGCTTTGCTTAGTTTGGGACCAAATGGCGCTGTGTAAAATTTCTAAGGATATTTATTTACTAAATTATCAGAATTAAAATGTTATATCACCTTATATTAATATATAAGAGTTAATAAAAGTCCTACGTTCAGATGTTCGAATCACAATACTTTGTATCAATTGAGAAGTCCCCGGCAGGACCAGTCTGAACTTGCCGCGTTTCTTGACTGTAAACCGAAGCCATCCTGTTTACTGTCTGTTATTTTGTGTTAAATTGATTGTGATACTGAAAATAGACGTCTGTAATAACTAACCGGACTAATATTTTGTGTACGCCACCATGTATGAGCCTTCTGATAACGATCCCTCTTACGTCTACGTCGTTATCAGAAGTGGGATGCAACCGAAACGTCCCACGGAATAAGTGTTGAGGAAAACGGGCAATGTGACGACGAAACGCGAGCAACCGAAAGCGACGCGATTGAAAAAAAAAATGGGGTCTGTTGATGGAGCAGCAATGTTGCAGTTTCTTGGCGTTGGTTTAAGCAATGCATTCGCCGCATTCGCATGCACGACAAAAATCACCAACTGGAATTTGTTCCTGAATTCGACCCAGCGCGGAAATATGGGTCTACGCAATGCCCGGACTATAGGCCAGTAAGGATATGATTTCGTCAAGTGCCTAGACTATAGGTCAGTAAGGATACGATTTTGACTTTGGATAATTTTAGAATGCCTGGTTTATGTGTCAAGGACCTTTGGTGATGATTGCGTAAAGATGCGTGCCAAAAGGAAAGGCCTGGTTGGGCCTTGTTTTTCCTGGTATGAAATGATGAAATGGAGCAACTTCAAGGACCTGCTTGTAACAAGATTTTCAAATTCGAATCATGTATGCAGAGACTAATGTTTACGACTAACATCAAGACCCGCAATCAGCTGCAATGCTGCAATGCTGCAAAATGCGAGAGGCGCGTCAATTTTTGCGGCGTGGACGGACCTGCTGGATCCTTACGTCAATCCGGTGAGCTGTTTTTGTTTCAATTAAGATTTAGGAGACGAGTGCTTATTGTAAGGGATCGATAAAGAATTTTATGACCATGTGACTATGACTGGAATAGGACAGTCCTCGATTAGTTCTTACTTTACAACTTTTGACTTTTGTAAATGTTGTTGGCATAATTCTTAAAGTAATTTTGCGAATTTTACCCAATGACTGTTTGCAAAACGAATGATCCATCATGACCGTGGAGAGGTTTAGGCTCACGATTTAGTTGTTCACATATCGTCAGATAAAATTTGGTTTGAAAAAGTTAGTGCAGTCTAATAACGTGACGTGATCGTGGATCACAATTATTGATTTTCATTTTATTCACACCGACCGACCGACAGTATCGAGGCCCTTTTCATATTAGAAGTACTTGACAGTGACCAATACATTAATAGCGGTGAATTCTGATCGTAATTTCTAGGTTACTTGTACTTAACGTGTACACGATAGGTTTAGTAGCCGGAAGGTCATGTACCAGTCGAGGTAGAAGTACATCGTAACCCAAATGATGGTCAATAATCTTTAGTTGTTGTATGATCTCGAGGCAGTGCTCTGATGGCCGTATTCGACTATACCAGTAGCTATTACGTAGCCGTAGGCCGTGTGTGCGCGGTGCGTGTTTAGCTCTGGCGGAGGTCATGGTTATCTGGATCGTAGTGTGTGGTCAGTGGGTGATGCACACATGCGTGATAGAGTGAGAGCGATTGTGATCGCTGTTCGGCCGTGTGAGCCGTGGCATTGGAGGGGTTAGCTCGAGATATTTAAAAAAAAAACTATTATAGCTAGTTTTGATTTGTGGATTGAATGGTACATGGACTTCGGGTACTTATTTTTAATTTGGATTTGATGTAAAGTAACTTTATTAAAAAAAATATTAATTTTGTAGGAAGTTTTTGACTTAAAAAGGAGTTGCTTGTAGTTTTTATTGTGTCAAGTCGAAAAGATCAAAATTAGTCAAAAATTACTGAGTGGGACGTATTGTCGTTGGATAATGAGAATTAATTCTAAGCGGAAGTCTAAATAGTTAATCCCATGACCGTTTGCGGAATAGTAAAGGATCTGATTCCAATTGATTTAAGTTCTTTTGTTAAAGTAAAAAAAAACTTGTGGCTAAGTTAAAATTATTTTTTTAAAAAAAGTTTTGTAATTGCATTTCATTGCTTAAGAATAGAGAAAGTACATTGTACTCGGAGCTTTATCATTTAAGTTATGCAAAATGGTCAGGAGTGACCGAGTGGACAGTTATTTCGTTGTATACTGAAAAAATCCTCGATTTTAAGTGGACGCACTAATACTCTCATGACAGACTTAGGAAAATGCCTGACAGTGACTATGTTGACTTAGACGGAACTGGATCGAATAACGAAGGGTGTAAGTTATGATGAAGGTCTGATGCCTTCGACTAGTTTTATGTAGTCAGTCAAAACACACCTTTTTCCCTTTTATTGCTGGATTTATTTTGATTGGAATAGTTTTTAGTATGCAAGTGGCTCAGATGGCTTACATTTTCCTTGCATTCGTGCGGCCACGGTTGTGAGTGAAGTGGCGTGCGTTTGGCTCGGAGGTGTAAGTGATTGGTTTGCCAGATGGAGGCAGACTGGCTTGCCAGTTGTGGCTAATATGTGTTGAGTACAGGTACCGGATGAGGGTAGCCCATGATTTAGTGAATTGATGACTGTGTAATGTCGAAAAGGATAAGCGGACGAAAGTTGCCCTTGAAATGTAAAGTATTGCATACTATGTCCAATTTCCTTGTTATGACACCTCTGTAGAGACTAGTGATGGAGACTATGAAGAAACCTACTACCTATTGACTCTACTATTCTAATTTAAGTGAGTAATTGATTTCATGGTAAGCTGAGTGAAATAAGTTATCGTTGGGTTCATGAGATGTGTTGGGCAGTGATAGTTCATCCAGAGTCCAGACGTTTAAACATCACATCATATGCTTACGTCAAACTGTAGCTATTTATCGAGTTTAGTCAGAAACGTCAAGTAGTTTACTTGGGCATGGTCGATACGGCGGTGGCAGCACATGTTTCTGTCGATTTGACGTTTCGTTTGACGGGAACGTGAGAACCCCGGATTGTTATGGCCGGAGTGCCGACACAAATGGTTGTGTGGTTGTGTCTTGTTGAGTTTTGCGTCGCCGTATTGAACTTGCCGCGTTTCTTGACTGTAATTCGAAGCAATCCTGTTCACTGTCTGTTATTTTTTGTTAAATTGATTGTGATACTGAAAATAGACGTCTGTAATAACTAACCGGACTAATATTTTGTGTACGCCACCATATATGAGCCTTCTGATAACGATCCGTCTTACGTCTACGTCGTTATACATTTATTTCTCTTAGTGATATATTCTCTTTCATGTCCAATATTATCAAAACGGACGTCTCTTGTTGGCATTGCTTGTTCATACGCCTGAGTTGTACTTGCTTTCTTGATGGTTGCTTCTTCTAAGCGACTAGAACTTGGCCGACCACGTTTGTTGTCAGGATTGTAAGTTTGGTACTAACATAAAGATTCTGCCAGATCTGTACTGAAGTCAGCTAATGAAATTATTTGTTTCGGATTCGCTCCTCTTTTGGTCAGAACTTTTTTAATAGAGCAACCAAGCGTTGATGACCGTCATGTCTAGCAGGTGATAAAATAATCGTTTCGTCCATTTGCGAGACTTCATTCTAATACGTTACCGACCTAAATAACTGTCCATTAGGTCGACACCGCCCATATGAGCATTGTACTCTTTCACGACTCTAGTACAAGGAATTTCAACACTTTGCTTCTTGTCAAACCGTTTGTTAGACTCCACTGGTTCTGCTCCTACGTACGTCGAAAGCAGTAAGACCTGTTTGTTGTCCTTCCAACTAGTACCTGCCAGGTCTAATTCATTGTAATGAGTAACATTTTCACAGTATGACCCTCTGGGGACATTAGCTTTCATTACATCTTTCTTTTCAGGCAACTTGTAGCTCATTCCGATTCTAATTCGTTGCACAGTACCCAAGCAGTAGATTCCTTCTCCCTAAAGATAATAGAGTAGAGAAACATTTGTGTAAAAGTTATCCAGGTACACGATGTGATTTACTTTTCGGGGAACAGTTGGCAACAAACGGATGACTGTATTAGACACGACACCTAAATCAGGTTCATTTTGTACAATACTTAATGAACCTGAATAGATCTCAAAGCTGTACGCGTATCTCATCGTGCAACATAGGAGAAACCATTTAAATATTTATAATTATAGTACAAAATCCAACCCTGATAATAGCCCATAGAATATAGACAGATAGAGGTGGTGGTAAAATTTATTTTATTACTACATAGTATAAAATAAAGTCCCTTCTGGCCTCTATTTCTAATCTTTCAACTTTTGAACCACGCGGCCACGCCACGAATATTTATGCACTTTTCACTGCTATTTAAAAAAAATATTCCCGAAGGTACAAGTAACATATATGCAAAACATCCTAATCAGGTATTAAAATATATCTTTATTTGCAAAGCTAATTTCTCCTAATCGGTGATAATCCTTATCCAAAGAAGTATATTAGTAACCATTTATCACAGATTGAAACATAAGCGCAACAAAAAGGTACGAGTACAATAAATTTAGAGCGTTAAATTAACTTTATATCTTGACCATAACAAATATATATATATATATATATAAATATGTACATCATATATTAGAAACGTTCCAAAGTATGGAAGTCTTTCCAACATAGACCAACACATAGAAACACACTACATTGGCTACCTATGATATTAGACTGTTTATTTTTCTTTGTTTGCGGCACACCGAACACAACGTCCTCGCTTGTAGCGGTCTTGTTTGACCGTTCGTTACTAAGTAACTTCACTGTGTTCAGCCTGGCACAGGGGTAACCCTGGCGTGAACGGGCTGAGACGTTAACGCCATATTGTGCCGCCAGCTCTTCAGCCAGGCTAAGGCGAAATCGCCGGTGTGTTGTCAGCTTCTTTTGTTGGCCAATGTTGGCACAATGTATTATATAAGAATTTAAAATTGTTATGTTCAATAGCCTGCGGAAACTTTGATGTACCATTTGATGCCACGTTTACGCTCCGAAAGCTACATCGAAAGTTTTTGATCTTTGAGATCGACACCGCCCATAAATTTATTGTACTCGTGTACAACCTCCGGTATAGGCCAATCTTGACCGGCTCTCCTGCCGGGGGTCATGTTGGTATTGTGGTAAGTCGACACTGTGTTTACCATTTTTACGTCTTTCCGCGCCACGACAGAACCATCACCACAGTGTTGACTTACAACTGAGCCTCTTGCCATTCTCTTATATTAAATGTTTTTTATTTGTACAGGACAATCTGTACGGCGCCTGTTCAAAGTGCCCACCACGTCTGTCTTCTGCCTTTTCAAAAATTGAGCTAGTGACACGTGAGTTATAAAAATTGTCCATGAAAATGGTTATAACCTTTGCCAAGATAGTCTTTAAAAAGCTGCAAGACTATCTTGGCTGTAGATGTTTTATTTATTTATTTATTTATTCTTTATTGCACAAACAAAGAAGTACAAACGGCGGACTTAATGCCTTAAGGCATTCTCTACCGGTCAGCCATTGGGCGAGGCAGAAATAGTCGTGGCGGCGTAAAAAGTACAACACAAGAATAAATAAACTTAAATATAAATATGTATATGTTAAACAATAAACTTACATAAACATAATAGTAATAAATCCATACATACTTGAGTCAAATGTAGCTGTACCTAACGTTGACGAGAAAAAAAAGTAATGATAAGAAGATAGCAATTCGTTGATCAAACTAGTAATGAGCGTCACAAAATTGAATCATTCAGGAAAAGTTTTCAGAGCGGAGACTGCGAGAACTTATGTCACTCATAAATTTGAAATTACATTTGAGATAATCAGGAGTAGGGTTGCTGAGGATGTTGAAGAGAGTGCAAAGGATGCGAAGATTTCTGCGCTGTCGGATGTTGAGCCACTTAAGCTGAGAACGGTATGGGGATATGTGGACATACTTGCGTACGCCGAAGATGAAACGGAGACAGCTGTTAAGGAGACGCTCAAGCTTGTATAGAAAATTTTGCGATAAATTGGTACAACAGACATCAACGTAATCTATTACAGGAAGCAGCAGCGCCTGTACCAGCAAGATTTTAGTGCTTACAGGGAGAAAGTTCCGGAATCGGTAGAGTGAGCGCAGCGTGTAAGACACTTTCCTACTGGTCTCCGAAATCTGATTAGCTCAAGAGAGTGAACTATCAATCACCAACCCCAGGTTTTTGACATGACAGCTATAAGGTATGATGGCGTCATTATATCGTAACGAAACCAGCTGTTCCTGGATCTTTCTAATTTGACACGGGTTACCAACTAGAAGAGCCTGACACTTGGTGGGGTTAACTGATATGCCATATCTATCCGACCATTACGAGATTCGCTTGAGGTTATCATTCATTACACCAATAGTCAGGTTGAAGTTATCGGCATCCGTCTGAGCGTAAAGTTGTAGGTCATCCGAGTATAGACCAACCATGATCATGAGTAATAAAATTAATAAAAAGAGCAAATAAAAGTGGAGAACGAATACCTCGCTGCGGAACTCCTGCTTCAAGGTTGCACCATTGGGAAATACTCTGATCCAAGCGGATGGCTTGTTTGCGGTCACGAAGGTACGTCGAAAACCATTTCAGTGCCGGTGGCGAAATACGCAAGTGGGAGAGAATAGCTAGAAGGATGTCGTGATCAACAACATTAAATGCATTTGAGAAGTCAATGAGAACAAGTACTGTTACTTAAGAGTCCTCTAGCCCTGCTCTGATATCCTCTGTAACTTTCAGAAATGCAGTGGTAGTGCTGTGGGCAGGCCGAAAACCAGATTGAAACTCACTGATAAGGTTATTGGAAAATACAAAATAGGAAAGTTGTTTATAGACAATGGCTTCGCAAACTTTTGATAGAGATGTTGTAAATTCAAAAATTGAGTTTGAGGTAATTGTGCCATTCCAGTGTACAAAATTATATTTGAAACATATCCCGTTACGGCCTCGCAGAGCTCATAGCTTTTGATGCCGAATAGTGCCGCTTTGAAACGGATGCATTAATACCAGCTCAAGTGACCGTTCCAAAGCAGCAACGATTCGTCGATGCTGACCTCTCTAGACAGATTTTAAATTTAAATAATTTAAAATGGGTGAGATTTTTGCTAGCTTGCGTGCAGCCCCTCGTTCATGCAGCTCATCATGATTGGCGAAGTGCAGGAATCGCATTAATAAAATGATGGCATACCTAGGATTCCGGTGTTCCAATATTCATCGATGCGGCTCCTGCAACACATGCCCATGAGAATCATAACAGAAATAAGCCTGTACATTTCTATTACTGTAGTGTCCACCCACCGTCGCATCCTGAAACCTACCGGCATTCCGTCATCTGTCTCAAAGTGAGACGCTATTCTTTCACACGCGTACCGGTTCGTCTCCGTTACAATTATTTCCATGAGAGGACGCCACGTCTAAGTTAAGTTAAAATAAAAACTATTATAATGTTAAAAATAATAATAATTTATAAAGTTACATAATTACGTGATATATACCATTTGTCGTCCTGACGAGACTGCCCTGTGGTGTCCTCACCACCTTCATAGCCACCACTAAGCGATTGGATGTTCTTGACGTGCTTGCGGTAGAATTATCAATTTTTGTCTAAAAATCAATAATAAATAAGTCAGCCTATTAGATCCCACTGCTGGGAAAAGGCCTCACCTCAACTATGAGGAGGAACGGGCCATACTTCACCACGCGGGCTCAGTGCGGATTGGTGGAGGGGTGTATGTAAGGCAAGTGACAAACCTTACTGTCAGAAGTTATCAAGCCGCCCTAGGGCCTCTGACTAGGCTTAACGACTAATACCACAGATATTAGCCGGGACCAACTGCTTAACGTGCCTTCCGAAGCACGGAGATGCTTGTCATGGACGTCACTTAAATGGTCGGAATGGTCACCCATCCAATCACGACCGCGCCGTGGGTTGCTTAACTTTTGGTATCACTACCAAAGCGCTGCCACCACTGCGCCACAAGCACCTCAAAAATCAATAATAATAAATACAAATACAATCAGTAGGTCATGGTGGAAATCATGTCACAATATAACGCGTATACAAAGTTTAATGTCAGAGCTGTTCACCGTTGAGGAGTACCCTCGTTAGAGGACAACCCTAGCTTCAGCAGCAGGCCATGGTGAAAATCATTTCAAGTTGTCATAGTATAACGCGTGTACAAAATGGTGCATGTCAGAGCTGTTCATCGTTGATGAGTTCCCTCGTGAGAAGACTACCCTGGCTGCAGCAGCAGACGGTAGTCTGTGCTTTTGTTTTAGGATTTAGAAAAAAATGCAAGGCTAAAAATTATTGGGTTCACCCGCTTTGGAGTGATAGGCCGATAAGTGGAAAGTTCTACACCATGTTTGCGAACCTACGTACATATCCAGACAATTTTTTCAGTATTTCTAAATGAGTGTCACAAGCTTTGAGTTATTATTTTTGTTAAAGCCTACTATAACTTACGAAAACAGAAGAATGGGATCATCCATCTCAGCTGAAGAGAGACAAGCAGTAACATTAAGGTGAGTGAAATAACAAAAACAATTTTAAAGGTTTATAAAAAACTAGCTGTTACCCGCGAATTCGTACGCGGGGACTCGATGACACAAAATACTTAATACTCCCGTCGCCACCCAGCTATCATGATCTTTTAGTCTACGATGTCGTAAGGAAAAGAGAGGAATAAAAAATCAAGGTCAATAGGTACTCTTTTTAGATAAGTTACTATCACCTAGCCATCTTCCTCTGGCAAGAAAATTTCGCATGGCAGTGACACCGACTCCAAAACTAAATTTCTTAGTAAAAGTCTAA
Source organism: Pyrausta nigrata (assembly GCA_949316185.1). Classification (NCBI taxonomy): domain Eukaryota; kingdom Metazoa; phylum Arthropoda; class Insecta; order Lepidoptera; family Crambidae; genus Pyrausta; species Pyrausta nigrata. The sequence goes on along the minus strand of OX438958.1, from coordinate 6,353,372 downwards.
ACGATTTTTATTTTTTACTTTTTAGTTTACTTTATTGAAGGCAGTTTTATTCGTTTGTAAAAAAATATAGGTAGTTTTAGTGTTCAGAAAAAAGTCAGACTCAAACCTCCCTTTCGCAATAGATGTATGCGGTTTAGCATTTATTTATTGAGTACCTAGCCTACTCAAAGGTCGTCGGTTTGTAATTTACTACTACCGTAAAGTTATTATTACTATTAGAAGCCTGTCGTGTCCCACCAGGGTTGGATTTCGTACTATAATTATAGTATTTGTACTACAATTTCATGACGTGTACTATATACTATCGCAAAGGTAGGATTGTACGCAAAAATACTATAATTTCTTAATAATAGTTATACCACATTTTATGTACCCACATTTTATTTTATTACCACTCTAAGAATTTTTTTAACGTATGGCAACACTATGTATGGGTATTCCCCTTATAATGTTCACTGAATGACATTCAGCGTGATTCTGCACTTCATTCATTCATTGGGCTGGTCACTCTGACAGAAAGAGATGAATATTCGTAGTTTGTGTATAAGTGGGACAAAGATAGAGAGATACTTTGAGCCTTTGCTTTGAGCAAACTTTGAGCGACTTTTCCGCAAGCATATCAAAGTGAATAGTTGAGCTGTTCATCTGACTGTGAAACATTTGAAGTGTTTTCTTTCTTTGTTAGTTGCAATTCTTTTTCATAATAATAAAAACATGAGTGAAAGCGACGACGATACAAATGCTGCTGGCCCTTCCACGCCAAAAAAGAAGCGAATCGTTAGGGGCGATTTGGTGGTGAAAGAAAAACATAGGCAACAGAAATATAGAGCTGACTGGGAAAAAGAACCAAAGTTCAGTAAATGGCTAACTAATGATCCTCAAGATGATTTTAAAGCACGATGCAAGGTATGTAATACTTCTATGATTGCTGAAAAGCATGTTTTATCAAAGCATTCTGAAGGACAAAAACATTTAAAAAATTTGACATCGATCCGTGCTGCAAAACCAGTCACTTCCTTTTTTACGTCTTCCTCAACATCTCAGGAAAATAACACGATCAAATTGGCAAAAATTGCTGAAGTTAAGATGGCTGCCTATTTTGCTGAACATAACATAGCTTATAATTCTGCTGATCACCTCGGTAAACTTTTAAAAGAATGCTTTCCTGATTCCAAAATCTTAAAAGAAACAAACATTACTCGCAAAAAGACTGCAAAGATTATTTACAAAGGCGTTGGTCCAGGACATAAAGCAAAGTTGGCTGAAAAATTGAAAACATCAAAGTTCAGTATAATGACTGACGAATCCACCGATATATCTACCTCTAAAGCATCATGTGTCGTAGTTAGATTTTTCAACGATATCTCCGGCCGAATAGAAAGCAAATTTTGGAACCTTCACGAAATTTTCAGTGACGATGACCCTAGCGCCGTAAATGAAGGAGCGACGGCTGAAAACATTTATAAGAAATTAAAGAAATCCATAATGGATTATGGAATTCCTTTAAAAAATGTCGTCGGTTTTGGCTGTAATGTAATGATGGGAAGCGCAAATTCAGTTGCCAGCAGATTCAAAGAAGATTGCCCTGGAATTATTATTATGAAGTGCATTTGCCATTCTGCCCATCTATGTGCTAGTGCAGCGTGTCAAAAACTACCGAATAGGTGTGAACAGCTGGCACGAAACATATTTAATTTCATTCACAACAGCTCGAAACGATCAGCGGCGCTGAAACAATTTCAAGAATTCTTAGATCTGAAGCCACAAAAAATGTTACATCCATCGCAAACAAGATGGTTGTCACTACAGCAAGTAGTGGCACGCGTTTTAAGCAATTGGGATGCTTTGAAATTGTATTTTACTGATATGGCATTGTCTGAACGATCTCTCTCGGGGCAGTCTATACTCGAGTTGCTTTGGGATCCATATATCAAATTATATTATGAATTTCTGACCTGGGTGCTACCAAAATTTACAATATTTAACAAATACTTTCAGTCCGCTGAGGTTGTGGTTACAGAGCTGGATGCTAAAGTAAAAGAAATGTACAAAGACTTTTTATTTGGTTTTATGGATCGAGGGCATGTCAACCAAACTGATCTATCGAAAATCAATCCAGAAGACAAAACGAAACACTTGAATGATGAACTCCTTTATCTAGGAATAAGCGTAGCTACAAAAATCAACACACCTGAAATAAAGGCAGACATGAACAGGCGAAAAGAATTTCTGAGTAGATGTAAAAATTTTCTTGTAGAATCTACTTTGCAAATTAAAAAAAGATGGGATTTCGGTAATGAAGCGTTGATTTGCATTTCTTTGTTAAGTCCCAAAAATGCCCTTAGTCAACGTATGCGAGAAAGAACACCTAGTATTCTTCCAATCGCCTCCAACTTCCCCAGAGTAATAGACTTACAAGATTTACAAACACTACAGGTTTTGGATGATCAGTGGCGCATGCTGCCACTGGCTGAGATTGACGAAGACTTAAAGGAGGAAAAAAGACCTGACGTATTCTGGGCAAAACTCAGTAAATGGTCTGACATTTCTGAAAGCCAGCCGTTTAAAGAGATCAGCAGATTTGCGCTTGACTGCCTTGTCTTGCCTCACGCAAACGCCGATTGCGAACGAGTTTTCAGCAAAGTGAATTTAACAAAGACCAGAATACGCAACAAATTAGCAACCCAGTCCATCGATGCCCTACTACTTACTTGTGATGCCGTAAAAGAGAGCAAATCAAAAAATTGCACAGATTTTGCACCGTCTGACGACATGTTACGTCGCATCGTTGCCAAGGACGATGTACCCAATATTGAAGAATTGGCTAACATTGAGGTTATTTTACCTTCATAGTAATGTTAATTATGCCTTTCGTCGATTTATTTAATAAAAATCCAACGTCCAAATATGTTTTTTATTTAAATCTACACCTAAAAAAAGGCTTCTGTAATTTTTGGCAAGGTACTATCTTTTTTAGCAAAATACTATATTTTTGACGTCCATAGACAATAATTTTTTGAGAGCCTGATTCCAACACTGTGTCCCACTGCAGGGCAAAGGCCACCCTACCCTTTCTCCTATAACTTAAAGTAAGTAAGACTATTCTTATACTCGTAGTTCCATTGCCGTTAGTTAGTGATAAGTAGTATAAAAAATAGTGCCAATTGACTTTGATCTTTCATTAATAATACAGTAATTCAACAAAATTTCGACGAACTGTTTGTGGTGAAAGTATCCGCTAACTACTTAGCGTTAAGGTCAGCACCATCAAATTATGACTCCTGACTGTAAACGCTTTAATACCTAAATTAATGATGTAGCATATATGGTATACATGACTATAAAATCTGAAAGCTTCTCTCAATTTCTCCAGGTTTCCGTCACCAGATCGTAATTTGGAGACAGTAGGATTACCTTGGGAGTTTGAAAATCAGTGTAAAGTAATTTAGCATATCAATTGCTCCAGACCTTTTATTTGTGTAAGTCAATAGAAAATGCTCATCACGTTGAACAATGTTTTCTACGGCGCTCTATTCATATATCTTATAGTTGAGCTGAGCTGCTAGGGTTCTTTATCAGTTGCTCCAGACCTTCAATTTGTGTGCGTCAATACAAAGTGCTCATCACGCGGAACAATGTTCCCTAAGGCGCTCTATTCATATGTCTTATAGTTGAGCTGAGCTGCTAGGGTTCTAAATCAGTTGCTCAAGTTCTTCAATTTGTGTACGTTAATAGAAAATGCTCATCACGCTAAACAATGTTCCCTAAGGCGCTCTATTAATATCTCTTATAGTTGAGACGAGCTGCTAGGGCTCCATATCAGTTGCTCCAGACCTTCAATTTGTGTGCGTCAATAGAAAATACTCATCACGCTGAATAACTTTTCTTAAGGCGCTGCTTTCATATCTCTCTTAGTTTAAGTGTACTGCTAAGGTTCTACGTCAGGTACTTCGATCTTCAAATTAAGTTATAGCCTAGTATTTGCCCAGACTCAATAGCTACACAATAAAAAAAGTTTCATTCAAATCCGTTCAGTAGTTCCGGAGATCGTTTACAAACAGACAAAAAAAAAGAAGTTGTAGATTCTTATTCTGTTACTATTTTAACATCACCCTCAATTCGTTTTTGGTAAAAATACTCAATGTACAGACGCATCGGTTTTACAGTTTTATTATATGTAAAGATGAAGTTGGTGGTAAAAGGAAAACAATATTTTAATTTAAAAAAGTTATTTAGTTTGATTAATGCCATATTAATTACAAATGTCGTATATTTCGTCGTTCGAATCCCGCAAGGGGCAAATGTTTGTGTGATAAGCACGAGCATTTGTCCTAAGTGATGGATGTACTCGTATAAACGTTTATAAGAAATTCTAATGGTTGGTCTTAGGGTTGCCAAAGCTAATTCATCCAAATCCCCACAAATCCTGATCGAATTCCCCAAATTTGGGGATAAAAATCCGCTGATTCACCACATATTCCTGTTACAAGTTTTTTTATAAAATAAAACTATAATCAATTATTTAAATAATATTTATTGTTTATCTTTTATATTTTTTTCCATATATTAGTCAAAAGCATTTTGTTCGAAGGGTTAAACTTGACACTGCCGCCCAGTTTTTTAATCCCTTCCCTTGTAGCCATTAATGATACTACAGTATCTGTATTCAATCTATTGCGGTTTTCATTTTTTAAATTTTTAAGGACGCTAAATTTGCGCTCGACTGATGCATTTGAAAAAGGCAATATCAGCAATAATGAAATAGCAATTTTTATGTTAGAGATCAGGTATTCTCCCGCAGCGTTTTTCATGCAAAACACTTTACCCCAGCAACATTCAGCATCAATGTTATCTCCATGAACTTCAAGCCCATGTTGATGCATATGCAAAATCCAGCATAGCGTGAGCTCGCCAGTCATCGTCCAATTTTTGTGCTCTCACAAATTTATAAAGCACTGCTTCACCGCTTCAGTACAGGCACCAGTGATTTAAACTGTTAAGCTTCTAATGGATTTAAAACAGATATAATAGAAAATAAAGGATCTCCGAAATCAAATCGCTTGATAATGTCCGACGTGAATTCCATATAAAATTCTTGGCATGTCTTATAGAAATCTGCAATAGCTGCACGAGGTACATTTTCATCTTTTTTCAAATCTTCCATGATTACTCCAGCCTGTAATCCAATATCTATTTTGTCTAAACCTAGCAAGTGTGTTGAATTTCTGAAGTCAGCATTTAAAATATTATCACAGGACTTGACGTAGCTCATTTTCATGAAATTAGCAGACAGTGTTTTTAAAAGATTTTCTACTTCTGGTTTCAATTTGTAAGAAGGTATGTTTCTGATTGAAACAAGGTGTTGAAGCTCGTTGCCAGTGAAAGTACTTAAGACATGAATTCTAAATATACGACAGTGAATTGGTTGTTCATTGTAATGAGCATTTCTTCGATGGATCAGTGAACACTGTTTCTGTCAAGTAGGCTTTTAATGGAATATATTGCTCTAACACACGGTCTACACACACTTTCAGGGACAGTCAGCGAGTCTGAGCTGGCGCGAGAATTTTGTGTATTTCCACTTGAAAGAATTCCTGATACTCTTTCAATTTCATTTGCCTTTTTGAACTTCTACTGAAGTGCGCTCTAACAGAAAATCTTCAACATTTCGGGGTAATTTGAGGCAAGCTTTCGATGATGATAAGTGTATCATGTGACAGGAGCATTTCACTAGAGCAATGTGAGGTAAATCATTCTTAAGAAGAGCAAAAACGGAACTATGTTCCCCAACCATTACGTTTATGGTGTCTGAACTAAATCCAAGCATGTTTTCTATGGGTATGTTTTTATTTAGAAGCATTTGTTTTACCCAGTCATACAGTCCCGCAGCAGTTCCTGATGGCACTTCCACCATATCCAAAAACAAATGTTCTACCCGATTGGTGCTTTCATCATAGATGACAGCAGTAAAACAGCATTGTTTTAAAGAGCTCTGATCCGTCGTTTCATCCATAATTAATGAGAAGATTTTTTTCTGTATGTAATTTTTGATTTATATCTTCTAAAAATGTGTTTCCTAAAACATTCTTAAGTATAGCTGTTGCTTTGGTTCTGTGTATATTTGTGTTCTAAGCGATAGCTGAATCTGAAAAAATATCTTTACAGAGCGGTTCCAAGGTATCCATGATTGATATTGGTATATTATTTTCAGCCAACGCTCCGGCTAGTTTTAATTTAGCTTTTCGAACATTTATGTCTAAATCCGTCACTGGCAAGTACGTTGAAAGTTTGGGAACGTTTTTTATTTCTGATACTTTTTCTTATGGCGTTCTGAATTCATATGTCGAATCAGTACCGTTACCATGAGTTTACAGCAGTTTCACTCGCTAGCGACGACGTAAAAACAATATATGAAAAATTGCACAGCGCCTCTAGCGGTCACTTGTAGAACTAAAATCGGTAGTATGAGTTGACTTGCTTAAATACCTAGGTATCGAAATGTTTTCGCTAACGACTAACGTTTTTCGCAGTTTCTATTATAATCGGCACCATGAGTTTTAAATTTGACAGGTGTCATCGAGACTTCCCGCTTTGAGAGTAGTAGAGGCACTTACTTGCTATTTGAAGCGTGAATTCGCAATACAATAGTCTTTGAGCTTTGCTTTTGGGGTTTATCGTGCTCAATAATGTCTGCTAGAAATTATTTTGCTTGGAATATGCTATCGACGGCTGCTTATGCAGACGAAAGACGCGAGCAAGGAGATGAGAAGAAGACTCGGTGATGATACAGATGCCTTGCATATGAGTGAAAATAATTTTATTAAAACTTATAGACTGAACAAGGAGGCGTTTGAGGCATAAACCCTCATCGCATTTTGCTTAAAACTCAAACTAGAGTCAAAGGTAAGTAGGCACCTAGGTATTTACCTAATGAGATCCCATTTTATGAGTAGTAAAAATGCATAATTTTATCTTATTAATTTAGGTATTATGTGCATTACTATTCTATGCACACGGAAGTTACCAGCGTGTGGTTGGAATTGCGAACCATTTTTCGCAGGAAGCTATTAGTGTATTCATAGAAGAAGTAACCACTGCTTTGAACCACCCGAACGTCTTAAAAAGTATGATTAAATTTCCAACAAGTAGACAAGAGAGGAATGCAATTAAGTCAATGTAATCACAAATATTCTCATTAATTACCTACCTTACTTAATTAAAGTTTTAGATTAAAGTAACATTTTTTAGTTTCTACAGTAAATATGGGATTCCAGGGGTGATAGGATGCGTTGACGGTAGTCACTTTAAAATACGGACACCCAGTAAAGAAGAGGAGCACCTTTATTACTGCCAGAAGCATTATCATTCTTTTAATGTGCAAATGGTTGGTATATTTTACCTAGGTATTGTAATTAGTTAACACCTATCTAACATTGCTCTATTTCTTCTAGATATGTATACCACAACTGTGCCATCCTCTTAGTTAATGCTAAGTTTGGAGGTGCAGCACATGATGCTTTTATTTGGGAGAACAGTAACATTAACAACTATGTGCAATCATTACACAGCCAGAATGAGATTGTGTGGTTTTTGGGTAAATATTTTGTTTATATTTTTTTTTTAACATAAGCAAAGCCATGGGCGAAAACTAGTACTCAATGGAAACATTGCCTTATAGGTGACTCCGGTTACCCTCAGAGACCATGGATGATGACACCCTATCTCGACCCACCTAGCAACTCTATAATGGAAACTTACAACAATGCACACAGTTCTGCAAGAGTTGTAATTGAAAACACTTTTGGGCGATTGAAGAACCGTTGGCGTTGTGTGCATAAAGATAGGACATTGCACTATGAGCCAAGAAAGTGTGCAAAAATTGTTCTGGCATGTTGTGTGCTACACAACATTGCTTTGAAACACAATGTTCTAGACCCTGAAGATGCTAAAGAACTTCTACATGGTAAATCTACTAAGATAAATAGCTCTTTGAAACAAAAACCTAAACCTAATAAGTATTTTTTTTATTTAATTTGCCATTAACAGAATCACATTTTGATCGTCATGAGGTGGTATCAGAAAATGAAAGAGCCTATGATTTATTGTTAAGAGGAAGATTATTACGGGATCAAGTGGCTCGGAGACTGGCTCAAGTAAATCATTAACAAAAATAATTGATTGAGATTGGTGTATAAAATTTAGGAAGTGTCTAGTCTGCCACCAGTGGCCATTTAATATAAATTAATATACTCCCACTAGTGGTAAGTTAATAAATATTGTTATTCTACCGCTATAGGTAGAACAAGAAATAATAATATTCTTCCACAAGTGGCAATATAGTACAACAAAGTATTCCACCGCTAGAGGCAGAATGGTAAAGAATTTTATTCAGCCAACTTTTCAGGCTGCTACAAAATAGTTTTACTTTCTGATTTTAGGCAGTACTATTCCAGTGACTGTAGTTTAGTCTGTTCAATAAGTCTGTTTACATGGATAAGTTGTAAAATTATTGAAATATTTCATAGTATGGTTCATGGTAATTGAAAGATATTTGAAAAATTGTTAGTGTTCTTTACAGCAACTTGACAGCTTGGCAGCAAGAAAGGGAGTTCCTGTGATGCGATTTTTAATTTCTGCTAAAATACCCATGTAAACTGACTTATTGAACAGACCTTGTATATATATTAGGAGGTAATAAATTAAACATTTAAGAAAAACAAACATTTAATTTATTAACATTTAATTAAATATTTAAGAAAAAAATGTAATTTTTATGTAACAATACTTAATTATTATGTTAATTAGGTAATTGTTCACTTATTTATTCTCTTATTGTCCCTTTTTTTCCTCTTAAGTCCTACTACTGTTAAGTCTTGCCCTTTATGTCGACCTCTGCGTTTTCGGACAACTGGTAATCTTATTGTTTGATTAATAATAGTATCTCTTGTTTGTGCCTCAATTATTTTCTTTAGCGGAATATTTTTGTTACTTTTCTTTTCTTCATTTTGTGCTTGTTTTTCGGCTTTTTCTAAATCTTGTTTCTGTTTATCAGTTTTTACTTAATATATAACTTTTTCTCTTTCTTCCTGTTTATTATGCATTATTACTTGTTTCTTTGCATATTCAATCTGTTCTGTTCCTAAAACATCTGCAGTATTACTTTTTTAAATTTTTGCACATTTGCATCATTTTCTGTGTCTTTCTTTTCTATCTCTTCGTTATTTATTTCCGAATGTTGTATTGTATTGATTTATTCCTGTTCATTGTGTATTATTACTTGTTTCTCGGCGTAATCTATTTTTTCTGTTACTAAAACTTCTGCAGTTTTACTGTTGATTTCTGCCTTATTTGTTCTCTTTTTTACATTTTTATCATATTTTGTATCATTCTTTTTTATATCTTCATCATTTAACTTAATTGTCATGGGACAGTTATCCTTATAAGTTGAAGACTGCCGTAATCCGCTACTTTCAGACAAAAACTGTCTGCCTCTCCCTTTTTACAGGCATAAATAATGCTGTAATATTTCAGTTCTGGGTTGTAAGTTTTTAATTTTAAGGGACGCACAGCTTTCATCTTTTCTATTGTTCGACTATCCCGTTTCAATAGTTGCACACAGTTTTCAGTTTCATATTTTCTAATATATTGATATTGATGAAGAAGTTCCAAAGATGAGAATTCTGGATAACTAACAACATTCATTTTCACATAATTTGCAGTAACACAACGCAAAATTCTTAGAGAATATCGTACGACCACAAAAACAACAAAAGTGAAAAAGTTTTGCTTTCCTTGTTATTATTTTGCTAACTGGCGGCGTCGTAGTAACTCGAGCTACGTCAACGCCCGCCAGGCCTGCACCTCGCCTATCCACATGAGACTCTGCAATAATGTACAAGTAATATTAATTAAATGGCAACTATGGAAAAACTAGACCTAGCCTTGGGCTAATGATTGTTACTTATATGAATTACGACACATAAGACTCAAAATAACAAGAAAAAGTAAGTTTTTACTTAATTTTGTTGATTGTTTAAGAACTGAGAAAAATGCTACTATCACTTAAACATTTCAAACCTATCTCTGCATGGAGGTCCTCAACCGGCAGTGTTGGGGCAGGTATATGTACGGCCATCCGGAGGCGTTCATGGATGTTAAGGCTATGGCCGGACTCCCATGTCGCCTCCTAGGCAGGGAAGGGAAGCCGAAGTTTTTTGGTGGGTAGTCCCCGCCCTTCCTAGGGCGGAGCCGCGTCCTTCTTAGGACGCTGGGAGTCCCACACACGACCGGGGTCCCCCGACTCCGGTTATGGCTCTTAAATGGGTTTTCCTGCGAAAAAGAAAAAAGGTATATGTACGGCCGATGATGGCCCTGCTTGATTCCAGTCTACTGAAATTAAGAAAAAAAGACACTCAAATCTCTTTCCTATTCAAAACATCTTTAGCTTGGTGAAACAAAGTTTTTGTTTATACATACTTGTGTTTAATATGGACACAGATTCTGTGTCTGGTGGTTCCTCAAAAGGGACATCAATATTGATAATTTCTTCCTGTAAAGATATAATTTATTATTATTAAAAGTTGCCTAAATGTAAGCAATAAAGTATTATTTTATTTATTTAAAAAAAATGCACAACAGGAAGCAAAATTAATGCCAGTCATTTTCTATAGTGATTAAAAAAATTAATAATGAGAACATAAACAAACATTTTTATTTGATTGATTACCAAACCTATGATTCTCTGTACTGTGGTACAAGAATTTATTACATTTAACTTATGTACACAATATGTTACCTATTCATTTCCCAATGAAAATATTGAAATCCGTAATAAACAGAAGGAATGGATAATCATTATAAACGGCAGGACGTCACTATCTAGTAGGCTTAGTAATTAATAAAACGAAATATTAACCACCTGTGGCCTTAATTGCTCTTTTGTACTGAGAAATATTTTTCTTTGCCAACACCTTCATTCTTGTTTCAAGTGAGTTCTGTAAACCTTAAATCAAACATAAAAACACTGGTCAAATTTCAATACTGGGAATGCATGCTATTATTAAAGCATGATCATAGTATGTGATTAATTTGACAATACGCAAGAACAGTGGCAGCATCACTAGAGAATGTATAACCTATTACATCGTATTGTACCACAAACACTCGAAGTTGGCGTTTTTGTCGAATTTTGTCGAATTAATCGCTTTTTATACTATTATGTTCCACTCTGTGTTTTTCTTTTTATTTGTATTCGTATCGGTGCACATACGTAGATTTCAACCAATTAGGCGGCCAAAACTCGTTATCCGAAAAAAAAACTTATGATAAGATAACCATTTACTTAGATAGTAAACAGTTCCAGGAAGGCAATGTGCACCCCCTCTCACCCTTTGTAGGTGCGCAAGAGCCCTCAGCAGGTAGTCGCAATTCGATAGTTGCTTAACGTGTACGTGTCTGTTCTCGGCGCTCTTAAACTTACAACTTTTGTGAATTTTATATTTGTTTTCTAATTTCCTCTTTTCGAGTGACAGTGATGGATTGCAGTAATTCAGGTAAGAACTTATGTTTTCAATAGTTATTTGTTTAGTTTTTACTGCACTTGATAATTTTTTAATTGTTCAAAGATAGCTTTATCAAAAAGTCAGTTTTTTTGAATTTCTTTCAATTAAATACCAACCAAATTAATCAAAAAGTCAGTTTTTTTTGTATGTCTTTTACCAACTTAAGGGTCCTTCAGAGCAATGTTTTAACCCGCGCTTTACCTAAATAAGAGCTTTTGAATCTAGGTCAAAATTGAGCAAAATACCACGTGAGTGTTAAATTATATTAAATCTTTTTTTGTTTTGTTTTAGGTGCATCTGGTGCCTCGGGTACTAAAATAGTGACTCGAGTGTACCTTTTTGAACAGGTACAAAGACAAAATTTCCCAAGTTTAAGGGACAAACTCAATTCGTTTGAAGATTTTCTTTTAAAACGTTATGGAGACACTGAAAATGCTAAAAAGTGAATTCATGAAAAGATGGACGAAAGCCAGCAAACACGAAGAAGTTTTCCTAAAAAAACAACCGAGATTGGTTAGAAGGAACTTTCGAGATTCCGTTAGAATCGGCCTCTCCTCAAGGTAGATTTAAGTGAGCGTAGCAAAAGAAGAAAAACGGAAGAAATCCAAGCACTTTGAAGCATGACGTCATCATCTAGCTACACAATCAGTTTTACAAAACACTGGGCAAAGGGATGCTTCAAAAGTTCTCAAAGAAATTACTAATTTACCGACACGAGCCAGCAAATATGGATCTGCCTTTTGTAAAGTGAATAACGACGACGACGTGTTACCTCCGTTGACACCTCTGCAAGCACTTCACATGTTCGTGGAAGCAGATCTTTCAAGACGGCAATATGAAATAATAAGAGTAACAAACCAAAAACATTGGCAGACATTAATAGGCTTTTATTAACATCAGACCCCCTGATCAGCTCAAGCAGACAAATCAAGAAACCTTGTCACAAAGCATTCCTACCTGAAACTATAGAAATGTTGATGGCTGCCAAAACTTCTAGAGATAGCCAATAATCTTTGAATTCTCCCAAAGTAAAATTTGTGTTTAAGTAGTTTTATTTATAATAAGTAATTATATTTGTGATTTATATTAAGGATATATATGTATGATATTGTATGATTGTAACTAATAAATAATAAGACGTTTTTTGATTTCTTTAGTAAATTTAAATTTATTTGTGGTATTTTATGGATGTAAGTATGTTGCATAATCAATAATAATATTTTTTTCCGATCAAAAAGAGTTTATTTTAATTTCTTATTGTACGTATTGCTATTTTCTGGCAAAAAATATTTTTGGCCGCCTAATTAGTTGAAATCTATGTATGTGCGGTGTTTTTGTTCTCGATTATAGCTCTTGAATCTTTTATAAGATACATGAGAATGTCCTGAAAGAAAATACATTTTTAAAAAATACCACGTTAGGATCACGAAATCACGACAGTCCACAGTAGCAATGTAAAGATTAAATTGAATTTGCCTTTTCTTCTTTTGTCCAGTTTTCGACCCGTTCTTTCTTTTTATCCATTTCGGTTTTCCTTTAGCCCTTTTTAAGGTAAAGGCAGAATAGATGCCACCATAAAAACAATTTTTTTTTTTCATCTGTTTCGTACACCGTTCATTTTTTTTATTACTATTGGCAACATCGATACTTTTTTCGTCAAAAATCGGTATGACATTTGACACATGTGTGAAAGCCGTCAATTTGAGAACGGCCATGTTTAGCAAAACGTGTGTTTTTTACTTCAGTTTTTATATCCAGTTGAATCTTCCTAGATTTTGGCTAAAATGGTAAGAAAATTCATTATGTCAATTCGTTTATGTTTGTTGATTACATATTACGTATAATTTTCGCTGTGGAAGCATTGTAATTTGTATTATTGTGGATTTTATTGGTGGCAGTATTTATGCCACTGCCCACTTACTGAGATGTTTTGGTGGCAGTATGAATGCCATTGCCTTTATGTTGCCTTGTGTTCCAGGCATACTTACGCGATGAAGAAATTGAGTTTGAATTGGAGCGAATGTTTGGACTGCCAGAAGATCCTGACAACTCGGAAGATGAATATGAGGGCGAAGATGGTACAGATCCCGGTATGGATCTGTGCTCAATGTTAGAAAATCGCGATTCTGTTCAATGTCAAGTGAGTCCCACACCTGGACCGTCAAGACGGAGCCATGCCCGTGAAAATGAATCGTCAGAAAATATTGATCCGAACATAGGTGTACGTAACGTTGAAGACAGTGAGGACGAGGAAATATTGCGACAAATCAGACCTTCAAGCATTTCGAATGTCCGCTCTCGGGATATTTTTGAGTCTTCTTCAGAATCTAGCGATTCCGATTCTTCTTCCGATTCTTCTTCCGAGTCTTCTGCAGGTGAGGAGGATGAAAATGGCTGGAAAAAATGTATCTGGTCAGAGAAAGCCAGGCCAAGTGCAGATCAATTTAATGAAATTACCTTGAAACCAAAAGTTTTTTTCCCAAGCAGAACTTCTCCAGCAGCTTATTTTTCAAGGTTTTTTTAAGACGAAGATATGAATCACATAATAGAACAAACAAATTTGTATGCCAGCCAAAAACACTCTCCAAATTGGGAGCCTGTCACTAGATCTGACATTGATGCCTTTTTGGGTATCATTATTTTGATGGGTATTCACATACTACCAAGTATTGATCTATATTGGTCTAGTGACCCTTTTTTTAGAGTAGATGAAATTGCTCAAGTTATGACATGCAAAAGATTTAAAAAAAAATTAGAAAATCTGCACCTGAATGACAATTCAAAGACTCCTTCAAAAACAATTCCTGAGTATGACAAATTGTATAAAGTTCGCCCTTTGTTAGACATGTTGAACGCTTCATGTCAAAGAGAGGTGTAGGCGACGCGCGGTGCACATCCCTTTTGCGGGGAGCGGGGCGGGGAACGTACGCGCTGCGGCCATTTTTTTTTTGAATGCACAGTCAGTCGGCCCACCGCTCCGCGAGACTAAACCCACGTCGCTCCCGGTCAATTTTGTAACGGTTTTGTGGCTTTTTCTATTATACGCTCATATTGAACTAGAAGAAGGTGTTCTTAATCGGTGCCAACCGTTCCCCACCCGTATTAAGTGGTCCCTCGAGCCGGATTTTGTGGTTGGAACTGCGCAAGTCGGATGTTTCATACTCCGCCAAGTAAAATGGTGAACACACGTGGCACAGCTCGTAACAAGAAACACCAATCGAATGAACCTGAAAACCTGAAACCAGAAAGCGATGTTATTGAACAAACCGCTGAGGAAAAGAGCCCCACCTGCAGTGTCGCAAAAATTAAAATCGAGACTTACCCGCGCGCAGTAAGTAAAAAATCGTCGAGTTCTTCTGTTCGCGCTCGTAAATTGCAACTGGAACTGCGAGCGGCTGAAGAAAAAGCGCGGATTGAAAAGGAGCTCATAGATAAGCGGCTGGCCGCAGACTTAGCTGAAATCGAAGAATACAGTTCACGCTCAAGTTCACGGTGCTCCATGAATGATGTAGGCAAGTGGATTGACCGCAGTCAGCAGGAATTGCATAAAGCACAGGCTATCCACGAGATTGTCAAACCCCAATACCCGGAAGTCAGTTCGGGTAACCAGGATGCTGTGCACCAATTGGCCACTGCACTTCGCGATCTTGCCACATCGACGGCCGAAGCCGACCCTAGTACCAACTTGCTAAGTCGCCTGAGTACCCCGAAGGAATTACCTATTTACAGTGGGGACCCAATGGAATGGCTGCATTTCAAACAGACTTACGAGGAGTCTACTGCAGTATGTAAGTTCAGCCCCACAGAGAATTTATGGCGTTTGAGAAAATGCCTAAAAGGAGCCGCTAAAGAAGCTGTAACTGCGCTATTGGTAACTAGTACATCTGCCGAGGAAGTGATGTCCACGCTAGAATTGCAATTTGGTAACCCGGATGTCATTTTATCCCGCATAGAATGGGAAATAAACAGATTACAGGCGCTGCCACTAGATTATCACAAATACCTAGTGCAATTTTCTATAAAGATCAAAAACTTCGTAGCAGCTGTTTGTGCCCTTAGCCGCACCGAATACCTGCACGACACGAACATCACAAAAACAATTCTCTTAAAGATGCCTACAGTTTTGCTGTCCAAATGGGCGGATTACTGTCATACCTCAAGAGACAGTTTAGTACCTAAACTCACGAAGCTATCTGGATTCTTGAACGAAGAAGCAGTTAAAATTTCATCCTCTAACATCAATCTACTCAACATACGGCATAACGAAGTGTTCAAACGTAAACAAAAAAATAGTGTTAACTTAGTGTAACCGCAAACGACATTAGTGCAAAGTGCGCAAAGTGAAAGTGATCGTTGTAGGTTTCGTTTAGGCGTTTCAAATCATTCGTTACCGAACTGTAAGAAGTTTAAAAAATCGCTGCGTAGAGATATATGGTCATTTGTTAAGCGTCAGGGTTTATGTTTTAAGTGTCTAATTACGCGGCACGATCGTAATACGTGTACCGCACCTGTGTGTGATAAGAACGCTTGCGGTCAGCCTCACCACGCTCTGTTACATTACGATGTTTCCAAGCCTGCCCAAAACAGTAGCGCCACCAGCGAGTGTGTTAACGTCAACGAGCAGTGCCAGCTTGAGTCATCGTCGAGGAGTGACACGCAATCAGAGACGGTAACAAACGTAAACGTAAGTACCTATAATGTTTTGTTAAAAGTTATTCCCATAACTGTGCGCGGGCCTCACGGCGCCGTCCGAACAACAGCACTACTGGACGATGGCTCAACTGTGTCTCTTATAAGCGCTAGCTTGGCGGCAAAAATAGGTGTAACTGGCGAGAAACAGACCCTGCGTGTGAGCGGGGCATGGAATAATCATAATGTTATTTGTGAATCACAGATTGTAAACATTGATGTGTCCTCCAATGATAATACTGAGATATTTAATATAAATGCTAGAAGTGTTGAGCAACTTAACTTACCAATACAGAATTTATCATCTATTGATTGTTCTAGATATTCACACATACGAAATTGTTTTGTTTTTGAAAAATGTAAACCCGAAATGTTAATCGGCCAAGATAATAATCACTTGCTTTTACTTATAGATATTGTCGTGGGAAAACCAAATGAACCGATTGCCACTCGTACGCCTTTGGGTTGGTGCGTGCACGGTAGGGTCTCGGGTTCGTTCCCGGCGCGCGCGCAACGCAGTGATAGTGCCTTGTTGTTGAGTACGGGCGGCGAGACTACGGAGCGCTCGGTGCTTCAGGAAATCCACGATGACGTACGTAATTTTTTTTCTCTTGAGTCGATGGGAGTGAGTGGGAAGCCTAGACAGAACGCAGAAGATGTACGCGCCCTTGAAGTTTTAGAGCGGACCGCTGTATTGTGCAATGGCCGATGGTCTGTTGGGTTGCCTTGGAAGAATGAGCAGGGTTCGATGCCCGACTCTTATCAGCATGCGTTAAACAGGTTTCATAATGTTGAGAGAAAAATGAAGGCGAATCCCGATTATGCATTTAGAGATAGGATTAATCATTTGTTTGATAACGACTTTGCTAAAGAAGTATTTGGCGTGAGCATGTCTCCAAAGGTTTGGTACTTGCCTCATTTTGGGGTCGATAACCCCAACAAAATAAAGCTGAGGTTAGTGTTTGATGCTGCGGCGAAATCTAACGGCGTGTCACTAAATGATTGCCTGCTGACAGGCCCCGATCTCCTTGTGTCTCTGTTTGGCATCATGTTACGGTTCCGTGAATACTCCATAGCCGTGACAGGTGATATAAAAGATATGTTTTTACGTATTCAGATTAGGTCGGAAGATCAAGACGCGCTTAGATTTTTATGGCGGTATGATAGCCAAAGTTTGTTAAAAACCTATCGTATGACATCTTTGATATTTGGTGCGAACTGTTCGCCATTCATTGCCCAGTATGTTAAAAACAAGAATGCCCAGTTATTTCAGTCATCTATGCCGTCAGCTGTGAAGGCTATTTGTGAACAACATTATATGGATGATTATATTGATAGTTTGCCCGATAAAGATATTGCTATTGACCTTGTAAAAGATATTCGATTTATACACAATGAGGGAGGGTTTAACATTTGTAATTGGAACAGTAATTGTGAGTCTGTCTTGGATACTATCCCTAAGGAATCTTTAGGTTCAGCTGCGGTGGCATTTAAACTCAATCAAAATCAGCTAAGCCAACACACGCTCGGTTTGTTGTGGGAACCTAAGGATGATACATTGAGGTTCGATTTATCATTTCAAAACTTACCGATAAATATAATGAACGGGTCACAGCGACCTACCAAACGTCAGTTGTTACGTGTTGTTATGTCCATTTATGACGTTTACGGATACCTATCGCCGTTTACATTGACAGGTAAACTAATTTTACAGGATACATGGACGCTCGGTCTGGGATGGGATGACTTTTTGCCTGATAAGTTACACAATAAATGGTTAGCGTGGGTAACTCAGTTAAATGATGTGAGTAAAATTAGTTTCGCGCGACATTATCAGTGCGCGGGCGCAATAGGTACAAACTCCGCGCAACAGGCCGCGGCCGCCACCCCTACGGCGCCGGCGCCGTCCGAAAATGTAAACAGCTGTTATGACGATTTGCAATTACACGTTTTTACAGACGCGTCAACTAAGGCGATGTGTGCCGTAGCATATTGGCGCTGGAATAGCGATACGGGGGTGCGTTGTACATTCGTGGCCGCGAAAAGTCGTGTTGCTCCCGTGAAACATGTGTCTATACCTAGACTAGAACTACAGGCGGCCTTGCTCGGCGCCAGACTAGCAGATACCATTGTTAAGGAACACCGGTTACGTATTGTTAGTCGTCATTTTTGGTGCGACTCGACTACAGTCTTACACTGGTTGAGGAATGATTCGCGAAACTATAAAGTGTTTGTCGCTCACCGCTTAGGTGAAATAGATGAGTTATCGCACGCGTCTGAGTGGCACTACATACCTACACACCTAAACATTGCGGATCACGGTACTAGGGAGTCGTATGATTGTTCCGTGTTACAGAACGAGTGGTTAACCGGGCCCACCTTTCTTTACGAGAAGGAATGCGCGTGGCCCACAGATGCATGTACGCCTGAAACAGATGAAAGTAAATTAGAAATAGTAAACCATATTCAGACAAACCCTATTGACTTACCTGTCCCGGATGCGTCTCGCTTTTCGAGTTGGTTGCGTTTAATTAAATCAGTGTTTTACGTACTTACCTTTATAAACAAATGTAGAAAACTTACCCAAATCATGGAAGACGAATTAATGAGACAAGCAGAAACTTTGTTGATACGTCGAGCGCAGCAGCAATCATTTAGTGACGAATTAACTGCTATATCAGCTGACCGGTGCGTTGATAGGAAAAGTAAATTACTTACCTTGTCACCATTTGTAGACGAGCACGGTGTGATGCGCGTCGGCGGCCGCGTTGACGCTGCTATAGGCGTTGCAGATGATGTTAAGAAACCAATTATTCTAGATGGACATCACCATGTATCAAAATTAATCGTTATGCATTACCATAAAAGGTTTCATCACGCTAGTCAGGAAACAGTTGTTAATGAACTTAAACAGAAGTACTGGATCACAAGGCTGCGTCCAACGGTTAAGAATGTCGCGTCTAAATGTATGTTCTGCCGCATCAGAAAAGCGTCTCCGCTGGTACCTAGGATGGGTGATTTGCCTAAAGCACGCGTAGCTCACGGACAAAGACCTTTTACATATTGTGGGGTAGATCTTTTCGGCCCCATGGATGTGACATTAGGAAGGCGAAGGGAAAAGCGTTATGGGGTGCTCTTCACTTGCCTGACGGTAAGAGCAGTCCATATAGAATTAGTCAGCACGCTCACGTCAAGTTCCTTAATTATGGCACTACGCCGAATGGCAGCGAGGCGCGGTTGGCCCCTGCATTTGTACTCGGACAATGGCACCAACCTGAGAGGTGCAGATGCTGAACTCCGAGAATCAGTTAAGCAGCTCGATCAAAATGTTTTAAAAGATGTAGCTCTAAATTACGGGACCAGTTGGACTTTCATACCGCCCTCGAGTCCTCATTGGGGTGGGGCATGGGAAAGGCTCATTTGCAGCGTAAAAGCTGCCCTAAAGGTCACCCTCAGAGAGCAAGCCCCGCGTGATGAGGTGCTCGCCACCTTGATGTCAGAGGTCGAATGTGTAGTCAATAGTAGACCGCTTACGCATGTGTCCGTGGACCCAGTTAGTGCGGAATCATTGACGCCTAATCATTTTCTTTTGGGCACTACTTCGAATCTGCCTACTTTAGGGGTTTTTGACAACTCCAGTCCGTTCTTGCGCAATCAGTGGCGTGAGTCTCAGAGGTTGGCGGACATCTTCTGGCGAAGGTGGGTAAAGGAGGTTCTTCCCACGTTACTTCCACGCAAGAAGTGGAACCAGGAGTCTAAGCCTTTACGAACCGGGGAATTTTGTTTGATCGTAGATCCGGACTCACCCAGAAACATGTGGCCGAAGGGCATCGTTCAGTCGGTTTTCCCAGGCAAGGACGGTCGAATAAGAATGTTAGATATTAAGATTAAATCTGGTAAAGTGCTTCGGCGGTCGGTTGCACGCGTCGCCCCAGTACCTATGGAAGATGAGTGCTGGTGAAGCAGCACTGGGGTGGGGCGTGTAGGCGACGCGCGGTGCACATCCCTTTTGCGGGGAGCGGGGCGGGGAACGTACGCGCTGCGGCCATTTTTTTTTTGAATGCACAGTCAGTCGGCCCACCGCTCCGCGAGACTAAACCCACGTCGCTCCCGGTCAATTTTGTAACGGTTTTGTGGCTTTTCTATTATACGCTCATATTGAACTAGAAGAAGGTGTTCTTAATCGGTGCCAACCGTTCCCCACCCGTATTAAGAGGCAAAACCAACAACGTCTCAGAGTATTGATGAAGCAATGATACGCTTCAAGGGCGTATCATCGCTAAAGCAATACATGCCAGCTAAACCTATAAAACGAGGGTTCAAGGTTTGGGTTCGCGCCGACAGTTTTACTGGCTATGTCTTTGAATTTAAAATTTATACTGGCAGAAATGACGATAATTCGCCGGAGCTAGGTCTTGGTGCAAATGTTGTCAAAGCCCTATCAAAATCTCTCATTGACGAAAAAGTTCAAGCTCACATAGCCTTTGACAATTTTTTTGCCTCATATCCTTTGATGCAGTATCTTTTCGAAAACGGCATCTATTCTACTGCCACGGTAAATACTAATAGATCTGATTTACCCAAATTTATAAAAGATCAAAAAGCAAAGGGAAAGCTAAAATTGGAAAGAGGAAAGTACAAATGGAGGGTAAAAAAAGATGTAGGTTTATGGTTTGGAGGGACACGAAAAACGTAATGGTGTTTAGTACAGCTTTCCATCCGAAAGAAAAAACAGTATGTGAGAGAACAATGAAAGACGGCACGAAGAAGATTTTCCCTTGTCCTCTGGCTATTACAGAATACACCAAGAGAATGGGAGGCGTAGACAGATTGGATCAAAAACGAGGCACGTATGAAGTGGGAAGAAGAAACAGGCGTTGGTGGTGCCGAATCTTTTATTTTCTCATTGATCTGGCCATAACAAACGCTTTTTTATTACAAACTACGTCACCAAGAAATCATGGAGGGTCATCCATTCTACAGTTTCGAATGTCAGTTGCTAGATCGCTAATTGGAAATTATACTTCTAGAAAAATGAGTCTCTCCAGCGAGCCCAACTTTATGGCAAAAAAAAGGCAAGCTACTGCCAATACGAACTATCAGAAAGTTGTAGTTCAGTTATAAGGTAAAAATGTTTACTTTCACATTCAGTCCGACGTTTTCTGAGCCAGCGCGAACAATAATATATCTCTTACCCGAAGAGATATTAGTGACAGCACCACTTGCGGATGGACCCATCCATGTTTTGTTTTTTTATTTATAGTTTTGATGAACATAACAGAACAGTTTCGTCAAGATATACAATTTCTTTGCCTTCTCTACATTCAGTAGTAATTGTTCGCAAGAACCGATGTCTTCATGCTGCTATGTCTATATATATCTTTCAATAAGAATAGAACAAACAAACAAAGATGAACATCCTTGTTTTTCTTAAATTCAAATCCATTTGATAATAGAATGCGACGTAATGTTTCACGACATCCAGTAAAATTAATACTATCCCTTAATTCACTTAAAAGGGACCTAAATGTTGGAATTTGTTTTTTTACAATATACAACTCATTTATTTTGTTTCTAATTACATCAATATCAAAATAATCTAAAGCTGATACTAAAATTTATGTGGTCTCTTTTTGCCTGGTGTGTTCCACATGCCTTCATTTGTATTACCCACCTTTTTATTTTTTTTTCTTTTTTTATATTTTAATTCTTTTCTGGATGCCAACACTGATATCTGAAACAAATATTTAAACACAATTAATTTTAGCAAAGTAAAAATGTAGGGTTTATAAATGACACATTCATTGACACGAGTAATTTTTTAAGAGTCCAGAAGAACAAACCAATAGGAAGATAAAACAATGAGTTACAAAAAGAAAACAAATCAATTAGTTATTATCAGATTTCCGCTGCTATTAAGATAATGTATAAACAAAATAAATCTTAATTTTATTACAAAAACAACAACTACTAAGAATGTCTTTGTATTGCAATATTCAGCAGCAAAAGAGTCGCCTAAAAGGTCCTAACAATAAACAAAGGGATAATCAAGGTAGTACTCAAATAGGTACTTACCGGTCATAGAAGAAATCTCGTCAAGATACTGATATTGTGTCTTTAAACATTATTTATAAAACAGATCATTCAACTTTTTTATTGATGCTTGAATGGTTTCTATACCAGTAAGGTATCATCCATGTTACCTGCAAAAGAATAAATATTAAACGATTTGTTTATAATAATGTGCAATGCAATCAAGATGAAAAGTATCAAAATATCGAAGTCACACTTACCAATGCATTGAGATATTTCACGTAAACACTCTTGTTTTTCCTTGAAAACCACATCTCTTTCAAGTTGTTTCTTTTCAAATTTACTAATCATAGTAAAAAGAACCTTTCGTATGTCGCTTTTCAATGTTTTCGTCATGTTTTCAATTAGAAATCACTAAAATCACAGAAATAATTTTCACTTTGACAAATCAACAACTCAGGTTATAGTGACAGTGACATTATTATTAGTGTTGCCACATAAATTTTCGAAATAAAATGCCAGTCTCATCTTTCGTTAGCCAGACCCTATTACATAGCCTGACCAGAAATATATGGGACCTGGGGCCCGATTCACGCGCCTTCGATATTATATCACAAACGATATTTATCGAAAAAACATGGTGGATATCACAAAATGTGATAAATATTCGACATTTTCATACTTCGAGAATACGGAACATCTAAATTTTGTGATATCCGCCATGTTTTTTCGATAAATATCGTATGTGATATAATATCGAAGGCGCGAGAATTGGGCCCCTGGGCCCGTACTATCAGCAAAATAACTATCCTTCGAAATACTAACAACCCGATAAACATCCTGCTTTAGGATGGCTAAAACTCGTACCATGACCTCTAATGAAAAGGCCTTACGGTGACAGGATGAAAGACCGAGATGGGGCTATACATTCACATATGTCTATTTCGATTGATTGTTGAGATGTCAAACCTCGAGACACAGATAATAATTATTTATGAGATGTAGGTAAGTAAGGAGTATGAAGTAAGGAGGTCTAAAATATAATATTTTTTGCCCTTTAGAATAAATAAGTAATAAAAATAGGGAATGATTTTTTTTCGTCATCTACCCCATCGTGTAGGGTATCGTTGAGTATGTCTTTTAAAATGATTTAGGGGTTTCTACAACATATTTTTGATTTATTGCTCTATTTACGAAATATTAAACTTTCAAGTGCGCGTCCCCCCCCTCCTCCCTCTAAAAGGTTACCTGCGGGCTTAAAAAATAAATTAAAAAATCATGATGACAGTGCATTTCATAAACTTTAAAGGAAAACTATAACGGTTAATACACTTCTGGACACATCTATTGGCCCACCTTGTATTTTCAGTTTCGTTTGGTCCTAGCTAAAATTGTATATTAGGTCGAGCAAAAAGTTTTTATTCAGTTTTGAACCTGGCACATTCACAATTTCATTCAATAGTCTTTTTTTGAATTTCGAACACAGAATTTAAAGAAACAAAAGACAATTTGGAGCCTATTTGTTGATATCAAACAATCGAATACTAAGAAAACTTGGTTTTATTGGTTTACTTGGATTTAATTCTTGAAAAAGTGATTGATATCATTGGTTTTGCAACAAACATAACTTATTCTTAACATTAAGGTGAGGTTCTATAAATAATCTATGGATACTTCACCTGAAGTCGCCGCCCAAGCTGTGGCACTTATTCAGGCCGGACACAGCCAAAGAAACGTGAGTGCTCAACGTAATTTAAGTCGATCTGCGGTCCGAAATGTTTATCGAAGGTACCTAGAGACTGGCGGCTTTGTTCGTCGCCAAGGAAGGCCACGATCTCGGGTCACAACTGAAAGGCAGGGTCGATTCATCGTGACGACCAGCTTGAGAAATCGTCACCTTACCTCCATTGAGATACAAAACCAACTTCGCGACTTCCACGGAGTGTCTGTGAGCGCTCGAACTGTTCGGAGAAGGTGAAAAGAACGCGATATGGTACCACACAAGCCAGCTAATGGGCCCAAACTAACGCGAGCCCACCGAACAGCGCGCCTTCATTTCGCACGCAGTCATTTAAATTGGACACAGCAAGATTGGAGCCGTGTACTCTTTTCTGATAAGTCTAAAATTGTGTTACATGGCAATGATGGAAGGAAGAAGGTCTACTGACGTAAGGGACAGCGTTTTGCACAATTCTGCTTTGAAGAGAGGGTTGCTTATGGCGGTGACTCATGGACTGTCTGGGGCGGTATATCCGCGAGCGGCAAAACTCAACTTGAGGTTGTTATTGGACCACGGCTGCCAACATTAAATGCTGAAAGGTACATTCGTAAGTGCTTAGAACCTCACGTGATACCATACGTGGACTATGTGGGCCCAATAATGCAACCCTTTTTATGCATGATAATGCAAGAGCCCATGCGGCCGGCATCGTCAGGGAATATCTTCGGGATGTGAACATCACAGTTATGGACTGGCCAGCCAGAAGCCCAGACATGAACCCTATTGAGCACATGTGGGACAAACTAAAAAGACGTGTTAGGGCTCGTCAGCCAGTTGCCCAGACGATGCAGGAGTTGAAAACTGCCATAGAAGAGGAATGGGATATGATCCCTCAAAATTTCATAGAGCGGTTGATAAACTCTATGCCTAATCGTATGAGAGCTGTGGTAGATGCCCATGGAGGCAACACGCGTTATTAAATTAAACCTTTATTTGATAAAACATGTTTTTTATTCAAAAATCAATTGCCTTTAACAAGGCGCATATCCGACTTGTTAGGCGTAGCTCCATGTCGTATGGTATTCTGAATTCAAATTTTAAACAATACGATCGAAAAAGATGGTAAAATGTATCAGGTTTAAAACTGCATTAACAGTTTTTGTTCAATCTAGCAATCAAAATATTTCGGTAGGGGCCATCGAAACCTAAACTCTAAGGTGAGGGAATTTCGAGAGGGAAAATTAAAAAAGGCTGACTGAATGTTCAACAATGAGCTATATTTAATTATAAAAATAAAAATAGACAATATCACAGAATCTTCCGAACTCTCACAGGCGAAACTCAAGATCTTCACACGTTTCTGTATCTCTCTGGAAAATCTTTAGTTGTGTTATATGTGTTTTCTTTAGTGCAATATATGTTTTCTTATCCTGAAAAAATATACAACAATTTGGCAGATGCTTTGTTAATTTACCTACCTACTGATTACCTAGCAAAAACTAGATAGGTAGGTGTTTCTTGTTAATTTTTTAGCCTTCCTCCAATAAAAACTTTCTTGACATATTGAATGTAAAATTAAATCAAATTTCACTTACAAAAATTAAACGACTGTTTTAAATTTGATTTAATTTCGTAAAAACTTGCAAAATAATTGCTTAAGTTATAAAAATATAATAATATTTAATGTAATTTTTAATACTGCAACCAATACATACAATACATTCTACTTGGAAACAGTATACACTTTGCTGGTTTTTCATGCGAATGAAATAGACAATAGTTCTATAGCATTAGGAAGAAAGGAAAAAATAATTATTAACTTGGTACATACATTAGGTAGGTAGATAAAATCCTACACTAAAGTCGTAAGAAGAATTACTAAATACTTAAATATGTGTAGGTAGGCAGGTTAGCAAAGACAGTATAGAAAGATATATGTGTACTGATGCAATAAATACCAAAACTATTGAATTTGTGGATAGATTGAAAGTTTGATCAGTAATAATCTCTGCTCGTTGGGACACAGTTCTCGCATAAAGAAAATGGTAGTTACTGCCTAAGAAAATGAATATTCACATCTTAGAACCTAAGGCTGCATTTGTAGCCTATATGATGGTTTTATTGCAATTTACGTACCTGCCTAATTTTACCTGTAATTACACAATGAAGTCACTTTATCAAAAATAATTTTAAAATAGTCATCAGGCTTCTACGGAGAAATCAAGAAATCGGACTTCATTAGATTAATGTTCACATCTTGTAGATATTTCTTTAATTTTGCATTCAAAAATCTCACATTAGTTAATTCGTTGTATTGTTAACATTTCACATTTCGTAAATGAATCCTAAAATTAACTTATGAAACAAGATTTAATCATAACAATTTTGAAAAAGCTACTCGATGGGTAACTTTTTTATGATAGCTTATCTGACATTTAAGGCGGGCAAACTGACACTAGATTGATTTCAGATGGAGTGTCATAGTACGAAATGGCATACAAAAAAAAAGGTGACAGGATAAACGAACTTCCTCGCTGTGGGCCTGCTAATTTTTGGGGTCATGGTACGAATTATAGGAACTATCCTGGTTTAGCGATTGCATTGTTTCTGATGGTAAGGCTCCTGAATTAAGGGCGCTACGAATTCTCTTTATATCACAATACTTGGTATAATCATGTTACTAAGTATCACAACAGATTCTACAAAACAAAAACAAGACAGAACACTTGCAAATTAAGTACTTATTAAATTCAGTGGCTCTTTGTAATATTAGCCTTGAAAGGAGACATTTTTTTTGTATGGAGGATGGGCCGGTGGGCCAATTTTATATATGTTTCATTACTAGACGTCACAATTTTTCACCAAAAATTGTGACGTCTAGTAATGAAACATATATAAAATTGTTCCTTATAACGTCTTAAAAACATTAGCAATATTTGTATTTCTTTGTCGAACAGGAATATTTGAAAATTCATCAAAACGTAAATGATATTAACCTAAAAACTTCTTATATATTTTATTTCATTATTTGCATACACAATGCTATTTATGTCAAAGATATTATAATATAATCATAGAAACAAATATCAAAAGCTGAGTGAAGGTAGATTGCACTTGTCTAAGCTAGGAATGGAACTCGCACCCCTTCGCTATAAAAAATATAAGTAGGTAGCCATAATATACAGTTCAGAAGGTTTTGTCCTTGTGATCATTATTAATAATATTATGTAGGTACCTACATTTAAACTACATGTAATGCAGTTGGATGATTAAAGATACTTCATGGATATCTATTATGTACCTAAATGTGAAAGGGGAAGGAAAAATAAAAACAAAATAGCATAGCAAATCAAAAGACATTTATTCATGTAAATCATCATCATTTTCGAAATCATCTCTCAGTAACAGTACCTACCTCATCTAAGAAAGATACAGGTGGTTGCCCAAGATAAAAACCACATAATGGACACCACATGTGCACAACAACCGACAGTGCGACTTCCTACCAGACAAGTGCAATAGTATCCAGCAAGTACAGCTCTAGTGTTAGAAGTTGATGGGTTAGTGTCAACAAGAATATAAGTATAATACGTTTTTCGACTAGTGGGTCTTGATTGTATCCTACCCCGAAAAAGATAATTATTCAGACCAAGTTCATGTATAGGTTGCCGGTATACCTCTATTCTGTACTCTCCATTGGCTCTGACATGTTCTCCGTAGTAAGAACGTGCCTGTTTAATTTGGTAAGTCCCAAAGGCAAATAGAATTAGATGCAAGTTTTGGAAAATTATTTAACTCTGGGAGATTACCATCAATGCTAGCAAATGGCACCCTCACTCTATTTAAATTGTGCAATTCCACAAAGGTAGCTAAATCATTTGGGGTGTTTCTCCTAGCTTGAGCAATCGATAATATTTGCTCAGCATAAATGTTATCTCTGATCAATAGACGAAATCTATTAATCAACGCAGCTGCAATTTTAAAGTCCAGCATAAGATGGGTGGACGCTGTATTAAAATATTCCTGACGGAACAACTTAAAATCCCGTTTCAATATCCCATTTACCACCTCAACTACCCATCCACACAAGGTCACACACCTTGACTATTAGCTGCAAGGGTCGATAATTGGTTTCACCAGCCTGCTTAGATTCAGGCATGTGTGCAATGTAACCATGTTGTTGCAAAAATGGAATTGCATCCCGAAAACCTCTATCAAGAATAAAAACATCATTTTCTCTAAAAAACTACCGAAACGGACTGTTATTGCTAAACAATCTAATCATGATAGAAGTATCCGACTCTGTCGCTGGGGAGGTTTAAACAACATCAAGAATATAACCGTTACAGCATACTAGTAAAAATGGTTTAACCAAATTGCGAAACTTATGGAAGCTGTATGTTTGTTTTTGATATTAGTAGTTACTACTTTTCTGCACATAAATATAAGTACCATCACATATTACAATGGCTGGGATTAATTCAGGATCTGTGTCAGGATTACTAAATAGACCATTTGGAATTGTCAAATTATATTGAGCTACTGAGAGCTGAATACCGAAGTTATTCGACCCTAAGTGCAAACGGACAAATTGTTCATCAAAGCACTGCCTAACAATATTTATGACACACAGTTGAGGGAGCTACATTAAAAAAGAAGCTATGCGTTCATGACTATCTCCTGTACGAAGTTACATTAGAAACATAGCAAGGCATCTTTTAGGAGATTCAACGGTACAGACGTAAATCTTACGGGCTTTGTATACTAAAATGTTTTAAAATTGCTAAGTCGTAAAGTGAGATTAATAGACTATCGAAACTGACTCATAACCCCTTGGTTAACATAATGTGTACTATCAGTGTTGAATTGTGATGTGGATTTGGACAAGGGAATAAATTTTCTATACCAAATCAGTTGTTAAAATTTAATTTGCTGTGACTGTGAACAGTGCTAGTGCGTGCGAGTGACCTTGCTAAGCGGACCGGTTGTTGGAACCCGTAACGTTCGGGCGCGTTCGTCATTATCTCGGATCAGTGCCGCTTGCTATTATAATTTAAGTTTCGCCCACTACTAATAGCCCTCGGTGGTGTAGCGCGCAGTGTACTGAACAATGAACTGCAGTCTGTGAACACTCGGTTTCGAATCCAGCGGGCACCGCATATTGTCTTTTTGGATTTACCTTTTTTTTATTATTTATCCTTGGTTTGAGCAATAATGCCGAATTTATTTTGTGCCGGCTGCCGAGAACCTATAGTAGATAGGCGGTTCTTATCCTGCTGTAATTGTAGCCAACATTATGACCTAGACTGCGCTAACGTCTCGGAAAAACGTTTCTATAACACACTAACACCGGAGCACAGGGCCTCTTGGAAATGTGTGCTATGTTATAGCAAACAGCCGAAAAAGGATAACACCAATACGCCTGTTCGGGGTGATGTGGAGGGTGTGACCTTTCATCGCGGAGCAGCAGCAAGGAGTCCCACTCAACTGGACATGTCAGTTGTAGAGCAGCCTCAATCACTTGTAGATACTGCCCACAACATGATAATCGAGCTGGGCGACCTACAAGTGCTCATTATGGAGATGCGCGCCTTTAGGGAAGAGATGAGGGAGGAATCGAGGGCCAGTCGAGAGGCCATCAAGCGCGTAGAAAACGCCTTATCTGCGATCTCGTATAGAGTAACAAATAATGAGAGCCGCATCACCAAGCTTGAGGAGCGTCTAGAAATATTGGAAAAAAACTCCAGTGCAAACTCACACCAATCACTAGTATCTACCATTGAAAACCTGAAAGCCGAACTTAATGAAAGGGATCAAGATCTCCTACAAAATGATGTGGAGATTACTAGCATCCCGGAGCAGAAAGGGGAGAATTTGACTCACACTGTTATGACATTGGCGGCCAAACTGAGTGTTAACCTCACAGAGCAGGATACGAGGGTCAAACTGAAAGTTCTTAGAACTGGCCACTTATAAACAATATAATAAAAAAAATATTCTAAAATTTGAAAATAGAACTCTTTGCCAATATTACTGAGTATATATTTCATTCATTTGTCATTTGTTTTACGACTTGGCGGCAAATTGAAAATTGTCTGTGTCACGTCAAAATGAATTTAACACGAGAAAATTTTCGTGCAATGATTTTTTATGACTTTCGATGTCATTTAAGTCAACAAGAAAGTTATGATAGACTACGATTGGCCTTTCACGATGAAGCCCCATCTCGTGCGACTGTTTACAACTGGTTTAATGAGTTTAAACGTGGTCGCACTAATCTCACTGATGATGTACGTGAGGGACGGCCTTCTACGGCGACGACTGAAAATAACATCTGTGTTGTGCGGCGTATGATAGAGACTGACAAAAGAGTGACCTATCAGCAGATTCGGACAAGCTTAGGCATCGGTATGAGTCAAGTGCACAAAATCCTCCACGAACATTTAGCGGTCAGGAAGCTTTGCGCCCGGTGGATACCTCATAATTTGACTAAGGCTCAAAAACTCCATCGTGTGGATTGGTGCCGTAAAATGATTGAAAGATTTAACGGAGGTGACTCAAATGCTGTGTTCGACATACTAACAGGTGACGAAAGCTGGATTTACTGTTATGATCCTGAAACCAAAAGACAATCTGCTCAGTGGGTGTTTCCTTTCGAGGAGTTGCCAACTAAAGTGAAGAGAGATCGAAGTGCGGGAAAAAAAATGGTGGCCTCGTTCTTTGGAAGGATAGGTCATTTCGCAACAATTGTGTTAGAGGATCAAAAAACAGTTTCTGCAGAATGGTACACTACCAATTGTTTGCCACTTGTCTTGGAAAAAGTTCGAGAGAAACGACCTCGCAGTAGGATCCTCCTTCACCACGACAACGCCTCGTCGCACACCGCCAAGCGAATGATCGACTATTTGGCGACATCAAACGTTGAATTACTGGGTCACCCGCCGTATAGCCCCGACCTCGCGCCTTGTGATTTTTATTTATTTCCAAAAATTAAAGAAAAACTTAAAGGAAAGCGGTTTATGAATGCTGAAGAAGCGGTGGCTGCGTATCGCGATGCCATTGAAGAGACCCCTAAGGACGAGTGGGCAAAGTGCTTTTCCCAGTGGTTCCATCGCATGCAGCGGTGTATTGACGTCAATGGACAATATATTGAAAAGATATAATAAAACTAATAACTGGCTAATGTAATCAGTTTTTGATTTTCTAAGAACTTTCAGTTTGACCCTCGTATTATAAGTGCCACCCGAGTAGGTCGTGCGCCGGAGCCGAGGGAGGCGCTCACTTCTTCGCGCCCGCGCCCGATAGTCGTGCGGACTGTGCGAAGAGCTGTGCGCGACCAGCTGCTGCAAGCTGCAAGAGTTCGTCGGGGTGCCACGACCGAGGGTACGAGCATTCCCGGGGCTCCAGGCCGCTTCTATGTCAACGAAAGACTTACCAAAGTTAACAGGCAGTTGTTCAGACGTGCACGAGATTTATGTAAGCAATGCAACTGGCGCTTCGCTTGGACAAGAGACGGTCGTATATACGTGCGTCAGTATCAAGATAAAGGCGCCCCACGGATACGCCTGCGCTCAGAGTCAGATCTTGTAAGGGTTTTTGGCCGAGAGGCAGTTGGGTGCATAGAGGTTCAATAGATTCCCACTCCCCTGTAAGAAATTTGTACGGATATTTGGTTTTTTCGTTATATCTACTACCTGTTAGAATTTTAATGTACAAATTATATTTTAAATTAGAAAATGTTTACTTTCTTTTAACAACTGTACTTACAACATGTATGTGTCAAACGGATTGCCTTTGTGTGCGAGCCAAGGCCATAATATTAATATTGTTTTCTATGTTTGATCTCGGATTGAATGTTAAGAAATATCACGTGATGCTTGTTATTGATACATGTTTACTATTGTTTGGCCCAAGAAATACCCTGTATGATTTTTGCTCATCTGTTTTGACTGTTAATTGTAATTTACCTTTTTTATATGTATACAGTAATCCGTTGATGTGTATACTTTGCGATGAGTCAGGGAGTTTGATTTGCGGTTCAAGTTTGTCTGATGGGTTCAGCATTGACAAGGTCATGCAATATTACGTATTGGCTACAAAGGTGCACTCGCCCAAGCGACTTTTACACACGTATACACTTTTACACACACACTCGTATTATTCTTTATCCATTATTCCGTCCCGTACCTCGGTTGATGAGAAAGTAATTTGCTTTTTTTATGGCTAATGACAGAAATACATGTTTAAGGCTGGGCCTATTAAACGCTAGATCATTAAATACGGGACGGGACGAACTCATTTTCACGATTATAAAGTATAAAATTGATATTCTGGCAATTAATGAGAGCTGGATTCGCGACGGAGAGGAGGCGGCCGCACCATCAATACCACAGTACAGATTTATACATAGGGCTTGGAAAGGTGAGAGAAGGGGCGGTGGAGTAGGTTTTTACGTAAAAAAAGGTATCACAACCAAAGTGCGACAGCACCCGGAATCGCAGCTGGAACAACTCTGGCTTGAAGTCAGATTGCCGGGAAGGAGGCTGACGCTTGGAACGGCCTATAGGCCGGAAAGTGTGGCGGTTTCTGACGCCTTCGATTCTCTGAGCGATTCTATAAATATTATGTCGTCTTCCGATTGTATTTGTATGTTGGGTGACCTAAATATCGACGTAAGCTCAGTAGAATCGACGCCTACAAGGCAACTATCGACTTTTTGTAAACAACATAACCTTGACCAACTGGTTAATGAACCGACTAGGATAACTGATAATACAGAAACAATTTTGGACATAGTCCTCACTGACGATTTAAAGTCCCGTTGCAGAAGTGTCAAGGTGGTACACAACAGTTGCTTGAGTGATCACGCAACAGTTATAGTCGATTTTGATATAAGGAAGCCTAAGCTCTTTAAACAAGTTATATATCAACGTGCATTGCACAATATAATTCCAAATCTTTTTGACGTAGACCGGGAGACAGTTCCTTGGTATTTTGTTGCCCAGGCACAGACGGTCGATGAAATGGTTGAGCTCTTTACCGGTTTCATCACAACGCTGTTTGATCTGCACGCTCCGACGAGGAAAATTATTATTAAAGACGGACTGAAGCCATGGATCACCGACACTATACAATTGATGATGAACCTTAGAGATCGAGCATTATCTAAATTCCATAATACTAGGACGGATTCAGCTAAGAAATATTATATAAACTTAAAGAACTACGTGACAACGGCCATTAGGCATGAAAAAAAAGCGTATTTTAATTCATTCATAAATAATAACTTAGGTAAACCTAACATATTATGGAAAAACATTAAAAACACAGCACTGGTTAATAACCCTCAAGCAAGTGGTATCCCATCTCACATTAACGATCCTAACAAAATAAGTGATTACTTCAATACCTTACCACTCTCTGGAGATGTTCAATTGGACCAATGCACAGACAATTTTAAGAAACCTAAACTACCAAATTCTTTCAATTTGAAAAATACAACTGAATCTGAGGTGTTAAAAATTATAAACTCTATAAAAACAAACTCAGCAGGATGTGATGGTTTGAATGTAAATATGATAAAGCTTACTTTGCATAAAACACTTCCTATTATCACTGCAATTATTAATAAGTCAATCGATACCAATACTTTCCCAGGTGAGTGGAAAAAGGCACTAGTTAGGCCTATACCAAAAAAAAACTCTGTAGAAGACCTAAAAGATTTACGCCCGATTTCTATTTTACCTATTTTATCTAAAATATTAGAGAGAGTAGTACTAAATCAAGTGGTGGATTACCTAGACAAGAGCGGTATCATACCTAAGTACCAGTCTGGTTTTCGCCGAGGGCGGGGTACTGAAACAGCCCTACTACATGTCACAGACGATCTTACAGAAGCTTCAGACATGGGACTTAGCAGCATTATAATACTGCTTGATTATACGAGGGCTTTTGATTGCGTACATCCAGGGCTTCTGCTGGCAAAACTGCATCACTATGGTTTCTCCACTAACACCTGTAAATGGTTTGAAACCTTTTTGATAAACAGACAACAAACTGTGGTTACGGAGGGCAGTGATGGGGGAAAGATGTTTTCATCTCCTGTTGTGACTGATCGAGGCCTACCACAGGGGTCGATACTAAGTCCTATTTTGTTTACAATATTCACGGCTGACTTACCTGACTGCATAGAAACATGTAAATACCATCTATATGCTGATGATACACAGATATACCATTCGTTTGATGCCAAAAATACTAGAGAGGCTATTAGAAAAGTAAATATTGATCTTCAAAATATATACCATTGGTCTCAAAACAACGCCTTAGTTCTGAATCCTAATAAATCTCAAGTGGTAGTTATGGGAACCAAGCTGCAAATTGAAAAAGTCATTGACAGTAACGAACATGTATCAATTAATGGCGTGGCCCTTGCTAGGGTTGATTCGGCTCGAAATCTGGGACTGCTTTTGGATGGGCAACAAAAATACGAAGACCACGTAAACGGACAAATAAGGAATGCTTTCTTTAAACTTAAAACCCTATACAATATCAGGCCATATTTAAGGGAAGAAATCCGTCTACTACTGATTGACGCACTCGTTCTATCTCCTTTTAACTACTGTAGCCCTGTGATCGGTCCAAAATTGAGCGCCAGCCTGGAAAGAGATATACAACGTGTGCAGAATGCCTGCGCTCGGTTTTGCTGGGATATTCCGAGAAGAGAATACATAACTCCATACCTCAATAGAAAGGGTATTCTGAATATGAAGGCTCGTAGGGAGCTCCAGTATGCTTGTACAGTCCACAGGGTGATTTGGAGCAAAAACCCGGATTACCTCTTCGAAAAACTAAACTGGGTAAAAAGCCACACCCAGAGAAGTCTTCGATCTGCGAGACAAGACATGTTGATAATACCGAAACATTGTTCCACACGCTATAAAGGGTCTTTCAAATTCTATGCAGCAAGCATTTGGAATGACCTGCCTCCTCCGCTGAAATCCAGGATGAGTATGCAGTGCTTCAAGGGTAAATACAAAGCTGCGTTGCTAAAAAAACAGCTTGCTACGGAAGATCTTACTCGTGGCTGTTGGAAGTTACTGGCTCTGAAAGACTTCTTTTAAATGTGGACAAACAATACATTTATACAATACATATATACATATATTCACATGTACACACATATTACATGGAGTGTACTGGCTTCTCGCGCTTTTTCATTTTTCGTTTTATGAAAACACTTGCATCACTTATTTACCTAATGTTGTAACCTTGATAGTGAGGAACCAAGGCAAGTTTAGTATATATTTTTGTTTTTATATATGTAGCCTTTAACTATTACTATCGTGTACAATTAGCTCTTGAAAGTTACTAAGCCCCCATTACTGATCTTCTCGTTTACCACCTGGAGAGAAATGGGAGTGACTGAAAATCAGCGCTGGCTAGGCCGGTAGGGTCTACCCAGCATACGCTGAGTCACTTCCATTTGCCTCATACTAGCTATAATTAAGTATGTATATGTACCTCTCATTGTAAAGGCAATAAAAAAATTTTCAATTCAATTTCAATTCAACTTGGCTGCTCCAAACTGAAAACAAGTAACTGCGTTTCCCTAACCTTTACGGGATTAAGAAAAAACATTTTTTCGCTAATAAATCAAATATCTCTAAAGTTTTAACATGAATCAATGTGAATTTTGGACACGTTGTAATAATCACTAAATGTAATCTAATTAAAGCTTTTTTACCCTCAATAACCCCCCGTTTTATTAATATAGTACAAAGTCGTTTTTAGCTTAGTTAAATAATTAATTCTTTAGCCATTGACTAATTACGAAACAAGTAAGTGATATACTAGAATTGATTTCATTTTTTAATTGATGACTTCCTAAATTAAAACCAAGTAACTGGTGACTTGCCTTTATTTAGCGTGGGTGTGATTTAAATCGTATAATAGAAAATTATTTACGAGTTACTTGAATTGCATCATACTCGTAATTATGTAAAAGTAAAAGGGAGGCTGCAAGGGACAGGTTTTCGAAAACTTTACCCATTGCTTCAGACCATCACCCTGAACTCAAAAAGATTTTTTTGTTGGAAATGAAAATTGAAAGGTTTTGAAATTCAAAATTCAAAGCTAAATAAAAATCTAAGTTCTAAAAAAAAATACCCAGGAATGTTGTTAAGGGTGATTGATCTGAAGTTATTGGCTATCGTTCTTGGAAAGGTGGTGGAAAGGTTACATTCTGTGTTTACCCTGTAAACTTAAACAAACACTTTCAAACAAAATATTTATTGAATTTTTTGACACAAAATGAAATACCTAAGTAACACACAAACATACTTAAAAATCACCCTTTACAGACAAGGTTCAAGCTGACCTCCAGTAATAAAGTCAACAGCATTATCATTTTGAGGTAGTCCTGTCCAAAATTCCCTTCTGTTTTGTGGCATCAAAGGCACTAGCTTGTTTATAATCTCCATTTTCTTCTCTGTTCTTATACCCCTGGGTTTCCCTGTGATCAATTTTGGTAGTTCTCGATGCTTATAGCGTTTTTGAATAAAATCTAGTTTTTTGTAACTCCTTTAAACTTTTCTTGTATAGCAAAAACTTTTCACCCTTAATGAATTTTACTTCCACTATGTCTGTCAGCATTACTGGTTCCATTTGTCTGCACACAGTTCTTGTAATCCTCAAAATCATAAATATTTTTTATTTTTTAAAAGTTTTGTTTTATATTTCCGTGCACTCCATCGGCACTCATGTGTGTGTGCCCTTTTGTTCAATATTTAATTGTGATAGATAAATGTCATCATAATAATTAATTATATTGACTAGTGCAGTGAACAAGATCCAATTTTTGTTTTGAGCGCAACAATTGTCGGCCCAGAAAATCAGATTGCGGACGTCTCTGTCACTCAAAATCAATGCATAAATAGCATTGACAATGTCCTTCCCTTTCCTTCCTCCGTCTGCTTCATGCCAAACCATGCATTTAGAGCCTTCCTTACTACTTTTACTTAAACCACAAAAGGTTAGATTAAAGCGAATCATTCTACTTGTGAAATAGCAGTCTATTACTTCAGGCATCATTGGTAGCAAGACTGACTTTTGCAAATCCATGGAATAGATTTTCTCATCTACCATTTTTTCTCTAGTTGCATCAAAATTATATGCGTCAATGGCGTCTTTTGCTTTCAGTTTGTGAACAGCTTTCTGGCTGAGTAGGTTTAAACTAGGCACTTGTTTCGCAGTTTGGCTTACAGATATAGACTTCTCAAATGATATACAGTCATAGCATTTATCACTCTTTGGCCTATGTAACGAAATACGCATGTCTTTCAGTGTACGTCGGATGATTTCCTTGCAGCACTTTAAACCATGATTAAGTACTTTAAAGTGCAATATTACTATTTCGAGTTGCACTACTTTTAAGCAAAGAACATGTCTTCTATTTGCGTTGCAGAAAAATTCAAACAATTACTAATTGTGTACAAATTATTCCAGTCATTATGAGTTTCGTTCAAATAGTAATCACAAATACGAGCACAGCGGGGGACATAAAAAGAATAATCAATCAGTGATCTTTCTTTCAAAAGTGTTGGTATCAAAAATCGAGGTATGTTTTTACATAACCTAAATATACAGTGACGAGATATAGAAGCAGCGCGTTTGTAATTATGCATAGTACTTTCTGATGCTGTCCTGGAAATAGTCGGCTCAGCAGATGCAAGCATGGGAGGTGGTGGCGGGAAGTCAATGCTATCTGCAATCACTGGCTGAATCATCACAGCTCTGTTATTATCCTGTTGTATTTGCCTGCTCACAGCACGAAAAGTTTTCAACCAACAAGCCCTACAGACTTGTTCCAAGCGAAAAAAATCTTCAATTTATGACAGCAAATCATGATACAATTATCTACTTAAATCAATTCAAAGCTATCCAACCGTAAGACAAGAAAAAGTCATTTTAAAAGTACCTACTTATTTGTAAACATATTGAATGCAATGCTGCTAATATGTGACTAACATACAATCGAATTTTTATTACATCCCATTACTCGGTAGGTAAATAAAGAATTTAATTACCTGCTGTGGTGGTATCCACTGCAGAATAATGTTCCTTTCTGCAGTCATTGGAAACACTTTGTGTTTGCCGTGCTCTTAAAACATAAGCACCACATGGAATACAGATATTCCGATATCCAAAGATTCTTGTTGTATCAGGAAGAGCACTTTCTTGTAAAATAATCAAGCAGTTCAAGCAAACTGCATCAAGTGGATTTAACTAAAAAATTAAAGGCGTATGAGGTTAAATTACTGTAAAAACCGAATGTACGTACGACAAAAGAATGATACGTGGTGTAGTAGGGTTTCGCCTTTCGTTTCAATAAGGTATTAAAAGGTTTAAAACCTCACCTCGCGAGAAATCCACTCACGTACAAGTTGAAGCATATTTTCAGTCGTTTCTAAAAGTTATTGTCTTTGCACGTTCCGTTAAAATCTCACTGCATAGTTAAAACAACGGTTTAGTGGAATAGGGGCTGTTGTTGATGCCATTTTTTTCTATGTTTCGGTAAAAATAATGAAAAATCCGGAGAACACAAACACTCAATTCGAAACAAACGGAAGGTATGACAAACTACACTTCAACCACTCCTGTCAATGTCAGTAATAACTGTCAAACATCAAGACAGTTGTTTTCTGTTCCACGGCTTTACTAGATAACCATTTTATGCAAAACATCTTTAAAATTTAATTAAAATATTTTTTCGGAGATTCCAATGTTTAAAATAAATAAAAGTCTTAAATCTTTGAAACAATTGATATGGTTTTTATATTAACCAGCCCGTCGTTCCTTTACACGTATTGTTGAACATAAGATCTATACTCAATAGTTATCTATGCCTTGACTTTAAAAAGGAGGAATGGCGTGACGGAAAATAGTCAATACAACGCATTTTAAGTTGTTTAAACGTTATCTTTCGTCTAATTGTCTACACAAATAAATTATTAATTAAGGGTGTAATGTCATCATTAGACGCAACCGTTGCTACTGGGCCCAAAAAAATGTCTCATTTGGACCGAATTGGAATTATTTTTGCTAAACCACTGTCGGGTAGCAGTAAAATTACCTGTTGTAAATGATATTATTTATAATGGTATCAAACTATTGCAAATGTCGTATATAAATTTTTTGAAACTTCTACGAACTATTTCAGTAAAATCTAAGCAGGGTTGAAATAAAGAAAATAAAACTCGCAAAACGAGTCTAAATAATTGTTAGTTTTCAAAATTGTAATTAAAATATTCTCCGTTAGCATCTATAGCCAGTTCTCATAGTTCGCACTATATGACGTACCAAAAGTTGTGATATGACAACTAAATCAAATATTCATTTGAAGAAATTATGTTGATTACACATATTTCCATGTCGAATATGACTTAAACACATGTTAAACCACTTTTATTTTACGACAGCAAATAGTTTTCGG
Organism: Pyrausta nigrata; assembly: GCA_949316185.1. Classification (NCBI taxonomy): domain Eukaryota; kingdom Metazoa; phylum Arthropoda; class Insecta; order Lepidoptera; family Crambidae; genus Pyrausta; species Pyrausta nigrata. Next base: position 6,313,876 of record OX438958.1, on the reverse strand, counting down.
CGTTTTTAACACATAATAATATCACATACTCGAAAATTAGATCACGCCTCCTCTTTGACACAAATCATTATGACAAAAAATGACATGACGATGAAGATTTGCGGTTTCTGTTGCCAGTAAAAGAAATAAGTTCCTGTTGTTTTCCACAATATGGCGAGGTTCCATATATTTTTGGTCAGGCTATACTTGGTAAGAAAATATATAATAAATGATTAGTAATTTGAAATAGTATCTTTGTGTTGCTTTTTTGGTGTATGTATACCTAAGCAATATGTAGAGCCTTCAAGATCTGCAGACTTACTCTTGAACGCAATGTCAATCTCAATTTAATTCCAATGCAATTCCGATCGTGCGACAATTTGGTACCCTTGAAAACAATTTCGGTAGGATATATTGCTCTTGAGTTTGCACGCGGGATCAGAAGTTAGACATGAAGTTAGTTACATCTTCCACTTGGCAGCAGAGCAAACCAGACTATCAAAGAATAAATTCATAGAAAATAATTTGAATAAAATATTGGAAAATCCAATGTTTTGTCTAAAATTACTCATAATTTATATTACTTTTTAATATTAAACAGTATAAAATTGTTTTTGATGTAAAACTCAATAAAATAATGTATTTTATGTAGGAACGGCAGCGTATGCATTAGTTTGTTTGTCTACTGTAATTATCACCGAAAACTATGTCAGTTTCAAGTGGTCTTTGGTGGTAAACTTTGCTTTAAAAAGTGTTTGTTTAAAAGTGCAAAGGTATTTCAAGTGGTTTGTGCATTAAAGTTTGTGAGAAATGTGTGATAAAATGGATTTCAAGACTAAAGTTTTAAATCACAACCCGTGAGGACCCCACAAGTGCCAGTGTGTGTACTTACTGTAAAAGCTCATTCATATTCAAGGTAAATCTATTTGTTTGTTTATTGCCTTGTTTATTGTGATTATTGCAAAAAAGATAGTGCTGGCTGCTAATATCGGTATACCAAAATAAAACTAAAATTTAGGAAAACTTGCTTAAACAGAAATTTGAGGTTACAAAATTTATAAGTATTTTGTACTTTTATTATTCTATGCTAAAATCACTTTCTTTCTTTTTGCATTGACAACAAGGGCTACGGCAATTCTCCGTAAATAACGCCTTTGTTTTAAGTACATCCTATTAGCTTTACGAAGAATAACGTATTGTAAAACTACGCGATTCGTTTTATGCACCTTTTAGCTGATTATAATGAACTCAATTACAATAAAGTTACACTTTGGTTATTGTGTCAATTCACAATAAAAACACAAGATTAACGCAATAAGCAGCTGTCAATTTAGCGTCAAGAGTATCATTTCGCAATCCCGCGACGCGATCTCAATGTCTATTAGTTCACAAAATTTCCACGCAATTCAATTCCAATGTGGCGCTAGTGTCGGTTTCAAGAGTGCCGTTTGACGTTTTTACGATTGAAATTGAAATTGGACATTAGAATTGCGAGTCAAGAGTAAGCCTACTGGATATGTCGTGTTGCCTTGATAAATGTGGTAATTACAGACAAGCCTGTCTGGCGTCGCAAGCACGAAGGCTTTCAACCCAACAGGTGTCCTGGACAGTACTGCTTCAAACGACATGTTCCTTGGAAAGATATCATCATTTCATCGATTGAGAGGTCTTTGGTTTTTTCCTGGACCAGGTAACCTTTTAAAACAGCGTCAAGCAATGGTCGTACCCTCCATAATTTATCTGTTTGTCTTCAGTACTGACATCGTCATCTTCAACTAATTTTATTGCGTTTCTGAGAATCAAGAAACGATTTCTTGGCATAGTGTTGGCAATTAATGGTACTCTAAATTCCTTTGACCAGTACATTCTGAGTGTTGAGTAGTTTATTCAAGACATTATCATCTGAATAGCTATGTAAGTTTTGCATTCTTCACATTAAACTTAATTAAGTTAATTGTGAAGAATGCAGCAAAACATTCTGAAAAATATGCGGGCATTAAACTTAGCTAAGTTTGCATCAACATGTTCGCATGTTTCTAGAAAAATAGCTCCAGTTCGACTTATTTACGATATTTTCGGTAACTTTGTCATTAATATACTCTCTTTGTGAGAGCAAATAAGCCGGTTGTATAAATGGCACGGTTTCTGTATCAAAATTACAATCTTCCCATTCGGGATCTTCCTAATCGTCAACATTTCCGGATGCATTTAATTCATCAGCTGGACGCAAGACTGATCGCCCTCGAACCCGAATACAACTTCCACGAGATCTACGAGCATTTTGAACCTGTCGTCGCGATCTTGTAGGTCTATGGCACCTACCTCTATTCGGTTGAACTACTGGTATATCATTTACAGATTCTTCAGAGCTTTCTTGGTTTTGGTTTATGTTGAAATCCTCATCTGCAACATCATCATCTCCAAATAGTTCATTCTTTTCCATATCTGACTGACTTATTACTTCTAAAGCTTCTTCGATTTGCTCATCTCGCATTAGGTTACGTTAACCGAATAGATTACTGATAAATATTCTGTATCGGACTAATTAATGGACTTAACATAATGAAGGAGAAAACGGTCAAAATCACACGTTGCAAAAACAAATCCAATTGATTAGTGGCATATTCCCTGTTCCTTCCGATAGCTCAGTATCACTACGATTTTTAAACAGACGTTTTAACTCAACATACACCGCCCACCAAAAGGCCTATGCCTAAATCACAAAAAAATCAGTAACAAATAATTTATCATGCACACTTTTTAAATGTTCATCTCATCACTAATCGTCTTAAGCACTAATTAATGGACACAGTTTGGATATACACCTTTTTGTAACACTGTCACCACACTTCACACTGTAAACACGAGTAGCTCCGTCAGGCCCAGGGTGTTTGGCCATGATGCGCGCATTAACCATTTCCCCGGAGGAAGACCTTCATGTTTGATCAGCACAATGTCGTTTAAGTCAAATTCAGGTTGTTTTCTTAGCCACTTCGGACGTTGCTGTAAGCGAGTCAAATATTCCATTTGCCATTTTTTCCAAAAAGTTTGCAACAATCTTTGTGTATATTGCTAGCTTGCTAAATGGTTGATATTTAAATTTGATAGGTCTGGAGTAGGTAACATGATAGTAGCTTCGCCTATTAAAGAATGTGCAGGTGTTAGTAGACTCAAATTATTTACATCTGTGTCATCGATTGGTGTCAATGGCCTTGTGTTGAGAAGGGATTCAATTTGACATAGCAATGTGGTCGAATGTTCTCGAATGTCAAGTTGGTAGTTAGAACTTTTTAAAGGTGAGACTTCACAGATTTTACACTGGCTTCTCAAAAGTCCGCCGAAGTTTTGGCTATAAGGTGGAATAAATGCGACCTCTATCTGAGTCTCGCTCTGATCGTTTGTGATGCTCGTTGACTTATGAAACATCCTTGTGATCCAGGATCGATTAAGGCTCGCAGAACTGTGGTGTGGTCATCTTCACTTTAACATTCCACCAGGGCTCAGTCAGGGCAGTCGCTAGTAACGCAACAGCTGTACTGTGAGTTGTGTGTGTTTGTGACGTCATCACTGCTATGTTTATTTCTTCACTAGTTTCAGACTCTTCATCTACATTTGCATGTAAACCTTTGGCTGCTTAGTATCATTCTTTTCCATGGGGCCAGAGGCATCGTTTGACCTTTTTGAATGTATAAGGGTATGGTGACGTCGCTGACATAATCTGCACTTGGTGAGTAGTCGACACGCTATAACTCTGTGACCAGGAACCAAACAGTTGTAACAAATGTATTTTGTTTTCACGAACTCGTTTCGTTGTTCTGGTTTCATTTTTCCGAAGTCTTTACAGTAACTGAGTGATTGATTTTCTTCGCATAAAGGACATGTCTTCTCGTAAGCATCATTAGAAGCGTGGTAGGATCTCACAATTCTTTCTCTAGGCAAAGCTGGTTGTTGTATAAGTTCAAGCGTTCTAAAGTTAGACTCCAAAAACATCTTCAATGACTGGAATGTAGGGAGCTCTTCACCTTCCCGGTTGCTCACATGTTCTTCCTATTCTTTGTGTGTGTCTGTGTCTAATTTTTGCACCAAAAGATAGTTGATAAGCGGGTCCCAATCATCAGTTTTTATGTTCATATTTTTTAAACTATTTAGACACTTAGATATTGTATCAACAAGTGATTTGATGTGGTTTGGATTCTGGCTATTTAGTTTTCTTTGATAAAACATGCGTTTTAATAAAGATGTGACAATAGGTAGCTTGTTACTATATCGCCTTTTAAGTGTTTCCTAAGCTTGCGTGTAATTTGCTTCATTAATTTGTATATGTCGCAGTAATAATTCCGCTTTTCTTTCAATAGTGTAATTTCTGCACGCCACTAATTGTGTTATTTCGATTCACTAGTGAAATGAATAAATCTTGAAACGTAGGCCATGCTTCATAGTGACCACTGAATTTTGGTATTTCTATACGCGGTAATTTTACTTCTAAAGCTTGCGTGGTTTGAGTTGTATGGCAAACCTCTTGTCTCGTAGATTTTTGTTGCCAGATTCGTAACTTTGAATCGAAATACGAAAATGTTGGTTCGAAGTGTAAAATTTATGGTACATGAATAATGGCATAAAATTTCAACTTTAAATTCAAAATTGAAATTGTCATTCTTAAAGTAACACTAAACAGAAAAAGAAAATGTTACCACTAGAAGTGGAAGAGAAGTGAGAAAGCTTGCAAGATTTAATGATTATTGTGATGTGTTTGTTAATGAAGACTATTGTTTAATGTCGAGTGAAGATCCAGCTACTTATCAAGAGGCTATACAACACACAGCGAGTGGGTAACTGCTATACTGAAGGAAATAAAGTCGTTAGAAAACTTAAAAACAGACTGAAACAGAATTGCCAACGGGAGAAAACGCTATAGACACAAGATGGATTTTCAGAACAAAGTCAGATGGAAGCAAAAAGGCAAGATTTGTTGCACGGGGTTTTCAACAGCAAATTTGATAAAAACTCAGATCTCGTTTATTCTCCGGTTGCGAAAATGACTACCATTCGCAACAGTCCATCAGTTGCTCTGAACAATGACTGGAAGATAAAACAAATACACATCCATACAGCATTTTAAATGGCATCTAGAAAGTAATGTTTACATTAAAGTTCCAGAGGGAGTAGAAACACAAAAGCCAACCCAACTCCAAAATAGTACTAAAACTACGAAAATCTTTATATGGGTTGAAGGAATTGCCTTAGGAGTTGGAAAAGCAGTATAATAATATAAAAGATTTGATGAATTTTTCAATAGAATCAATTTATCCAGGTCAAAAAATGTCATCTGCTTATACAATGGAAAAGCTATTTGGTTGATAGTATTTGTCGATGATATTTTACTAATGGGAAAGGAAGAGCAAGTTAAAGAAGTTATTAAACAATAACAAAAAGAATATAATGCATAACTTTTAGGCGATATAAGTAAATACTTAGTAATTGATGTAAATATTAGTAACAACACACTTCGTTTATCACAGAAGACATTTATTAAACATTTATTAAAGAAATATAATATGCAAGACTGCAAGGAAATGAAGACTCCTATGGAGCACAACTTCAAAGTACCAGAAAATGAAGAAATTAGTAGTGATGTTCCGTACAGAAGTTTGATTAAAACCTTCAATATCTTATAGTAATATGATTTATAAAGAAGGATATTATAGTCTAAACAATGATGTCTCGTAAACATAACAAATTCCTTAATACTACATTGTCAGCACATACTCAAGGGCGTCGTCAGCCGATGGCGCAGGGGGGGGGGGGGGGCAAGTTGACTTTACCTACTACAATCCATACTTTTCTCATTCTCTATGAATGAGAAAAGTAGGTATGAATTATAGGTAAAGTCGACAGCACATGAAGCTTTTCACTTGTACCACGAGCCTTAAGCGCCTTATTCACCATCCATCCCAGCTGTACGTCCGCTCAAGGCCGCGGCGCTAGATGTAACATACACACACTCGTGCGCGCATCCAGCATGCTAGATGTAATCGATCGATTATTCGAGGTGGTTGTGCGTGTTTATAATGCCGCATAATTTATCAAAGCGCCAAAAAATGAGAGTTCTTCTCATATTGTCAGCAGCAGCAGAAGAGAAGAAAAAAAATAAGAAGAGGTTCTGGATGAAAAAAAATTACCATAAGCGTGCGGAGTATACTCAAATTAATAATATAATGAATTATTTGAACGTCATAGATTATCATACTTATCTTAGAATGGATAGTGCAATATTGTAAATGCTGTTAGGAATGGTTGGACCCGAAATTCAACGTCGTGATACTATTATGAGAGAGAGTGTCCCAGCAAAAGAACGTTTACTTGTAACCCTACGATACCTTGCAACGGGAGAAAGCTATCCTGAACTTATGGTTTCGTATGCAGTTTCACCACAGCTAATGAGTAAAATTATTCCTGAAACTTGTTTAGCTATTTATAAAGCTATAAAGGATGAGTATCTCAAGGTAAGTCAATGAAACAACTTTTTATATATTTATTTATTTAAAAGAAAACAATCACAGTCATTCCAACCACTAATTCACTATTCAATTCGAAATTCACCTACGCCTTAGGCGAAATTAAGAAAACCATAACTTCCAAACGGCTCTCGTCACCTACTACGCATATGCCCAAGCGTGGCTCAGTTATGGGATCATACTTTGGGGCAACAGCACTGATTCACACACCATATTCACACTACAAAAGAAGCTAATTAGAATACTAACAAATATAGATAAATTAGACAGCTGCAAACCATAATTCCTTACCATTAGAAATTGCTTACCATTAGAAAACAAATGAAGTAAGTACCTAAATCATACAGTGAACAAATAAATATGAGACTCATATTCATTTGTTCATACTCATATTCAATAACATATTCATTTATTTCTAAAAACCAGAAATTTGTTTAGCTGTTCTGTGTGTACTGGAGTAGAATTTTCAGTTTCATTATCAAGAATTATTGGAATTGAAGAAAATTGCGTGTTTGGTAATTCTTGTGATGTATCTTGATACTGGGTTAAAGAATTCGTCGAAAGAACCGTCTGAGAAGATGGTATATGAGACAATTGAGTTTCAATGCAACCTTTTATTGTAGAAGAATATTGGATCGGTGTGGAAAAGTATGTTAAGTTTTGAGAAGCCGGTCGTTTGATAATTGTGATCGGAGATGAAGTTTGAATGTTTGGGGATGAAGGCAAGTCTTCACTGTATGGCGAGTTATGGCAAATAGGTGAAGCAGAATGTGCTGAATTTTGAGAAATCGGTAGCTGAATGTTTGGAGGTGAACGCACATTTTCTGCGTATGGTGAAAGTGAGTTGACAAATTGAATAGGTGATGAAGAGTATTCATTTAATGTTGTGGTTGTTTGAGAGGATGGACGCGTGAAGATACGTGAAGTAGCATTTAATTGGTTTGTTCTTGCCAAAAACAAAACATCTGACATTAGTTTTTCTGCATAAATTTTCTGGTTATGTGACAGGTTTTGGAGTTGATTATTTAGATATAATCCAAATGTCATATCCCGATCCGGAGCATTTTTAGGGTTGTCTTCGGTCAATAACTTTTTGGCAACATTTACTAACTCTTCTTGAACTTTCGTGCTTGCTCTTTTTCTTCTGCTTATACCTTCACCAGGTGTTGCCCTCTCCTAAAAACAAAAATTAGTGTATGTTACAGTCACATGAAATATTAAATTCTGTAAACACTTATTTAAACTAAAGTATTTTATCTGTTTCCTCTTCGCATATAACGCAACGGTATTTATTATTTCTTAATATTTGTTTCAGTTCCCATCATCTGCTGAGGTTATCTTTAATACTAAATGTACCCAAGAACATTTCCTTGCATACTTGGTAACGCGTGTTGTTAATCGTAAAGAAATAGCTTACACTTTCAGTTCGTTTTGAGGAATTTGGGTTTTTTGTACTCTTTTTTGAATCCTTATTAATATGAGAACATATAAATGATATCCGCTGTTCCCAATTCATAAACTTCCAGAAATAAGTAAACAGCTGTTGACGTTGTTCTTCAGGTAAATTGTCACATGCCCTGAATTTCGATTTTTTACAAAAGGAAGAAGTACAGGGTGGCTTCATGGAACGCGCAGGCTTAAATACATCTTGTTTCATTTTAAACTTTTCATTCTGTTTAGCCTTTCTGTCTCGTCTTTATCCCAATAGTGTTCGCCTTTCATCCGCAGTTCTCTATTTATATTGCGATTATATTTACTGGGATCCTTGTTGACCTTGTTTTGACGTTGTTTATTTTTGAACAAATCGCCGTGATATGGTACGTCACTGATTATAGCCACCTTTGATGGTGTCAGAGAGGAAGACACGGCAGAACTAGGCTGTTCTATATTATTCTGGCTACCTGCAACAGTACACTCCATAGATTGGGTGATATTTAAATCCATTATTTGCATGTCAGAAAAGGCGTCTATTTGTTGGTTCGCAGGCATAGCAATAACTTCGTTTGTATCAAGAGAAGTGTATGCATTCTCAATAAAAGAACTTAAATAAGTCACTGTGTTATTATTTGGCAGTTCTTGAATAACGTATTCGATATTCTCAGGTAGCGGATCTTCGTTTGTATCAGGGGAAGTGTACGTATTTTCTTGAATAGCATATTCGTTGTCCTGAGGTACCGCAACATCTTTGTTTGGGTCAGAAGTGAATACGTAATTTTTATTAGTCTCAATGACATCAGAGTCTAGAATACTGCTGTTATGGACTTCAATGATAACGTTTGTACATACTTGCAAGGCAGAAGACTGGGAACATTCCTTATTATCTGCAATCTCCTCACTTGGTTACTGTTGTAGATCAATGAAGTTTTCAATATATTGAAGATTATTTATGTCAATATTTTCGATGGTTGTATCAAAATTTTCATTAATATCTAAAACAATAAAAAACATATTTAATAACTATTAAAATATACATATATTTAATAAACTGCATGTAAACATTTACCTAGTTTTGTCTTTTTTTTATTTTGTTCGCGGCTTTGTTTTGGCCGAGTAAGTTTCACCGACAGCCCAGCATCTCGCAATTGTTGATATAACAACTCATCGTCTGAACTCCAATCACTTACAACTGAATCCTCTTCATCCATGCTGTATTTTACTAAAAGATTCTGCAAAAATAACTTGTACATCAACGCCTAAGTCAGAAATAAGTTTTTGTTATCACCGCCTAAGTCGATGGTAATTTTATTAGATTTCTAATTAGATTTTTGGCTTGGTAACAAATGTAAAATAGAGAAATGTTATATGATATCAATAGCTTACCTCTTATATTCCTTAACGACGCTATCTTTTATCTAATTTTAGCGATAATAATCACTTAAAACAGGAATAAACAAGGAGCACACAGTAAACTTTTAAATAAGTATGGCGGAATGACGACTTGCGTGGTGATGGGAGGCAAATTGACATGCGCGCTGTTACTAATTTTTGAATACTGACCTGACTGAGCTTATTGGCTAAAATGTCTAGATTGTGATATGTGGTTCGACGCGCAATGAAAAGATCTATCCAATGGCATTCAAATATCGAAACCGCCAAATTTAGACTTAAGCGGTGATGTTAGCTAAGCAGCTAAATTTGGTGGAAACGAAGGTTTCCACTGTGGAAACGAAGGTTTCCAATTCCATCCCGTGGAATAAATATCCACTTATATAGAGTGCCAGGCATATTCATAGCTACAGCTGTGTAACATAATATAGCTATTGCACAAAATAAGGCAGTACCCCCTGAATATCCAGATTACCAACTAATTGAAGAGTTATCTCTTGAAAATACCGTAAATACTAGTCAGCTGAGAGGTAGCCGTAATAATTTAGAAAGTAGGGTTTTAATTCAGCAATACTTGCAGCCCTATAAACTGACATTGCACTCTATAATATATTTTGTAATGTTATTCAATAAAAAGTAGTTTCTTTGTTTAATAATTTTAATAAAATCGTTTCGAAGAGTCATAATGTTTTATCTTAAGATCTAATAATAAAAGATCCTATTTCCATTTCTAAGTACTTTTTCTGAAGTTGCACCAACTCTAGTTTGCCTTCAGACAGTTGTTAGAAGCTCTGATTTACCGTTGATTTCGGTTTGTTTACCCTGAGAGCTGAAATAAGTATACATTTAAATACATTGATACGAACATGTAGAAATAAACCGGCGTAATAAACAAAATACCTGCATTTATTATTAAAAGGCAACAAACATATAATCGTGTGACTGTATCTATGTAGAAGTACCTACTTAACACAGGAATACTAATTTCCTATGTATAGTGTGTACTTATTAGTTCATAAAAGATGCTTATATTGCTCTATTATCTAATCAAATCATAATACTCACTTAAGAGAGCTGCTTCTTTTTTGTTACGCAGAATTTGCACTCTTGACTGTATGGGAGTGTTTAACACATTAAACGCCGATACAAATAATTGGTTGTTCCGTTTGGGCCATGGGGCTCACCGGTGAGCGACAGCAATACTACCCATTCAGGTCGTGGGGCTCACCGGTGACCGCACGACGAGTTCCTGTTTGAACTCAATTTTCTCGCTGGAGGACACAGTTTCGGTACAAAACTGTTGAGTGTGCCCGGCGCGGCCCTGTAGAACAGTTTACGCATACTAGCTCGTTTCAACACAAAGTATAAAAAAAGACTTAGACGGCTTTAAGTATAAAAGATTTGGTTTCGAAATAAAAACAAGTTTATAAAACATACATATTTTATTTAAAAAAAATTAAAAACCTTTTATTATGCATAGTGCAATTATGTATTTAGGCATTAGGAAAAAAACCGGCCAAGTGCGAGTCGCGCGCGAAGGGTTCCGCATCATTAACTTAAAACATTAGACAGTATAGGCAAAAAAAGAGATATATTTTTATTTTATTTAAAATTTCAAAAGTATTCATCACCAGTTCCAAAATGTTGATTTTTTCTACTTCGAATAATTAAACATTCTTAGTGTTTTGCCATAATTTTGCTGCAAAATTGTAAGATAAAAAAGAAAGGTATTTTCGTAGTTTGGCAGTTTTATTTTATCTACATCAAATAAATATAGGTATAACACTAACAAATATATTTCTATACATTCTTGAAACAATAAAATGTGTTTATTGTCAACATTACATTATTTTTATGCAATGTTTTATTAATACATTTAAATTAATTGCTCTAGTCAATGATTGTAAAAACCAAAAATTTTGCATCAATCGGTCTTTACGACAGCAATTGCAATCTCATGTTTACCAAAAATTCCAATACAACCTAAAGGGATATTTTTAGATCCATTATAGTGGGTCGTATAAACCACCAAGTGTATTTTTTTAAAGACGTAAATCCAAGCTAACTTAAAAACTAACGAAGATGTAACTGATGTTTTCAATATTTAGACTTTTTCATAGAAAAATTTCAATAATGTCTTATCTTGGACATTTTAAAATACTTGATTTGCATTCAAGAAATATTGAATTTTCAATTTATCTTAAATAAGAAGCAATTTTGCATTTAATTTCGACTTAAAAGGTAAAGTTTTTATAAACTCCTTATTTAATGACTTCTGAAAGAAAAAAGTTATGATTTTTTTATTAAAAAGTAAAACGTTTTTCGGCTCTCCTGAAAAGTAAGGTTTTGGTTTATACGACAATTGAACCTGAAGGTATCGACATCCTTTGGCAGATGCTTCCGGTTCTTCCGAATCGTATCTACGAGATGAGTCTCAGAATCCAGTAGTTTTTTGGCAAGATCTACACTGGTGTACCAGTTGTCGGTTACTAGCGTATGTCATTTGTATAGAAGATCGCTGCATAGAGACCACAGACTAATAAGAGAAGAAGTTATAGAGACATAACGACATTCAACGGTGTGGTATTGGTTTCATCGTTATTTTTTCCTGCGTATACATTTATTTTGTATGAATATCCAAGAATGGTGCATTAAAATAAAATTTTAACTAACTTAGTTCCTAAGTACCTTTTGTTACTAATACCAATATAAATTAATTAACTATGTTATGGATCTATGTTATCTGCAAATAAATAAATTATTATTATAGTTTGAATTCTTTTATTCCATATTTATGCCTTTTTTGTTTATTGTATTGTCGGAAAATGATTCGTCCGCGAAAAGGCACAACGCTTTCATCTATGCAGATCTCCTCGGAAGGGGTGTAGTTATTTTGGAAGTTCCTTTTTATAACTTCTAGCAATTCCTCAATCCTGTGTAATCTATAAGTTTTATTTTCTTCGTCTGGCTGAGAAAAGTGCAGCATTTGCAACAGCAGCTCAAATCGGTTTCGACTCATTATTGTTCGACGAAAATTCTGTTCTAATATAGGATTTTTTGACCAGTAGTCTGCTATTTTTGGTAATTTTACGATCCCCATGAAAATGATCAATCCGAAAAATCGTTTCATCTCGGCTGCGGATGTGGGTGTCAACTGGCGAATCTGCGCAAATTTAGATGCTGCATCAGACCCTGTGCTTGGGGTGCAGTGGCGGCAGCGCTTTGGTAGTGATACCAAAAGTTAAGCAACCCACGGCGCGGTCGTGATTGGATGGGTGACCATTCCGACCATTTAAGTGACGTCCATGACAAGCATCTCCGTGCTTCGGAAGGCACGTTAAGCAGTTGGTCCCGGCTAATATCTGTGGTATTAGTCGTTAAGCCTAGTCAGAGGCCCTAGGGCGGCTTGATAACTTCTGACAGTAAGGTTTGTCACTTGCCTTACATACACCCCTCCACCAATCCGCACTGAGCCCGCGTGGTGAAGTATGGCTCGTTCCTCCTCATAGTTGAGGTGAGGCCTTTTCCCAGCAGTGGGATCTAATAATAGGCTGACTTTATCAGACCCTGTTATTTTTTTGATAGGAAAGCTATTCGTATAATCGGCGACCATTTCAAACACTTCGTCTGGTACTAAAAGATGATAGATATCTGCTGGAGTCTTATCGATGAATTTTCTTGCAACTCGTGAATTTAATCCTGCGAATTCAATGTACGGGATAATCCGACGCTGATTACTTTTTGGTTGGTGCCACACCGTTGATGAAGCAGGAAGCGACGGGGTGTGACCAGAAGTACTTCTGGTACCATGGGCCTAAAATATTATGTATTATTACAACATTGATTTTATAAAATTAAATGGACTATGTGTACTCACTTCTTAACAACATCTTTGCCTCAGAGTGTTGCTTTTTAATCTTGCTTTTTACATTTCTATAACAACTTATCAGTTTCTCCGATGTCCGATGCAGGTTACTGGTATTTGCGTTGAATACTTCGGTTATTTTTACCCACGCATTTTGCTTGTCGCTTTGCGGATGGAGTGTAGGAAAAGGTGCGCAGGCCGGTTCCGATTTCTAGCGTCGCGGGCAGTTTAGTCGGCATCGGCAGTTCTGGTGCCTTATGGGGTTCCTGCGCAAGCCTGGATACAATCGATGAATATCTCTCAAAATGCGCCTAAACTGGACAGCATCAGACGGGAGCTTGCGCAGCATCCTGCGCCGGTACATGTATTCGCCCATGTACCATTTAAAGCGGTGATGGCTTCGGCAGGTACGGCAATGGCGTTTTATTTCAAGCCATTGCCGTTCGATTGTGTTGGTGTGAACTTGTACAGTTACTAAATTGGAACCGACCACCGCAAGGCGGGGATCTACAGCCAAATCCACTTTGCCGTTTACGAAGGCCTGCCTGTGATTGACAGTATAATGTCCGCCCATGTGCAGTCTTAGGTGCACCCAGCTGTAGCTCCGGTGCATGTCTAACAATATCATTTAGCCAGGGCGGACATTACCTGCAATAATACTGTCTAGTGTAGGCCTGCTCTTATCCACAATCAGTTCGACATGCACCTTTTTTGTGAGCCGGGTGCATCCGAAAGACCACGTCTGACGTCGTAGAAGTTGGCCCCTATGATATTTGTTTGTATATAGGTGGGTTTCATCGACTTCTACGACGTCATCATTTTCCCCCAGTAATTCTTGATCATGGGCTTCGGCAACTTCGCAAACCTCACGGAAGTAGTGGTACATTTGGATGGCTGTTTTTCTGGTAACCCCTACATCCTTAGCAGCTTGCGACACCTTGTCTTTTCGAAAAAAAAAAATCAGTAATTTCAAAGTTACAAGGACACTGACTTTAGATTTTTCAAAAAACCTACCTTTTACCAATTTTTTTGGAGAAAAATAGATAAACTAACATAATATTGACGACAAATTTGAAATATAATATCTCAGCTTGAATTAAAATTACAATTAAGGAGATCAACATTAAACTATACGAGGTAGATATCTAAAATATTATAATGACCAGTTTTGATAAGTTTTCTTATAATAATTATCACTAGGTATGATACACAGTCTTTGTTTAAAATTAAATAACATAAAGACTGTTGGTCGTAAAATATGCGATTTTCGAATAAACTCTTTATTACTTTGAATTATCTGCGTTTAATTTTTGATGAATTTTGATGGCCAGAACTGGCACATGACTGTGGCCAGAAATGGGGTAAATCTGGCCAAAAATGGCACAAATTTCCTTTTTTTTTATTTTCTACAAAATTATTTTTTATTGAATCATTATGAAAAAAAAATGTATCCTTAGGCTAGATTAATATATATTTAATAACTTTTTACAAGAAATATGTCCGTGATAACAAAAACTGTAAAATGATATAGCCTCAAAGTCTACAAAACTCTTAAAATGGCCAAAACCGGGTCACCTGCCCACCTATAACAAGTGAAAAATAATAAACAGTTGATTATTAAACATATTTATTTGATTTGGTATAAGGTAATTTAGCAATATTAGGTACATACATCCATAGTCCCGGTATTCCCCGATAAAAATAACACGTATTGTAAAAAATATCGATAGTGCTAGTTCGTTGCGTTTCCCACACTAATTCTTCAACAAACAGTCGCATTTGCCCCCACACTAAATACAATCTGCTTTTACCTAAAAATAGGCATTGCTGCAGGGTAATAAAGTTTAAAATCCTATAAAGAGCTCATAATGATATTGTATTTTGTTTTTTATAAGTTAAAAATATAATAGACAGTCGTATTTAGATGCATTTACCCCCGAATAGGGGTAAATGTAACTTTATCTTCAAATTTGAGGAAATTATGTCACTATCAGATATTTATAGGACTATTTGAATGTTTGTGTGGTTTAAAATAATCATTAATGTATATGTAATGAAGTAAACGAGTCAAATAAATAAGCAAATATAGTATGACAAAACAGCGTTTGTTCAAACTTGGAACTTGTTATTTTTTAGTTGCATTTGCCCCGGTTGACCTTACCTATTGACAAGAAATATACAGGGTGGTCCATCCAATGACGTCAAGATTTTTTTTTTAAATTCCTCCCTCCTAGAGGTACCCCCAAAAATACTCCATGTATGTTCCCCGATTTTTTTTAGTCTTCGAGATACGATTTTTTTTATGCTTTCATCGAAAATTTCGCTAGTGTTTACATAAAAAAATTACATAAAAAAAACTGATCGGTTTTTTTAAGTTATTTTTTTTGAAACCTAATTCTCGTAAAGTGTTCTTTCACATGCATAAGAATTAACTGCCTAACATTGCTGCATGTTGTAACAATTTTGATCCAAAGTTAATAAATTACGTTTCTGCGAGCTAGAGTTAAATTTTCAAATTCAAATTTAAAAAAAACAAGAAGGTTGCAAAGATTCTAATAAATTTTAAAAACTTCTCTTGTCTCTAAGCTTTCCAAAAAGTACAAAAAAGCGGTAGGTAAAGGGGCCATTATTTCCTGTAATCGGGCTTCAAACGTGGTGGGGTGAAAATTTGGCCAATCAAGTAACTTCAATTCCACAATTGAACAACTTTAATTTCATAATTTTTTAATAGGTGATTGCTCCAAATTACTGAAAACCCATCTTGGTGGTAATAATAATTATTGTTTTGACTGGTGTATCATTTTATGAGGTTCATAATGAAACAATACAAATCAAATCAAAGTATTTATTAATAAAATTAAATTTACAACAAATTTTCAAAGTGCCTCCCTCCCACTTCAATACATAATCTACAGCGCCTCAAAAAAATTTGCCTTATTCTAAGAAACGCACTTCTGTTGGCTTTTATTTGGTTTTTCGCTTCGTTTAATTTCTGGCGTAGTTCGGCTTCGCTATTCGTCTCCCGCGCATAAACTATTTCTTTGTAGTACCCCCAAGAAAAAATCGATTGGGTTCAGGTCTGGTGAGCGTGCAGGCCATTCAATTGGCCCGGCACGCCCAATCCACCTTCCTGGAAACGTTTCGTTGAGGTGCGCCCTTACTTCTCTTGCATAATGGCAAAGAGCACCGTCGTTTTGGAAAACCATTCTCCTTCTCGTTTCTAGAGGTACTTCTCCTAATAAATCAATTAAATTATTTTCCAGGAAGTTCAAATACTCTGGTCCATTTAGCCTTGCTGGCAGCTCAAAAGGCCCAATGAGCTGCCCGTTGAGTATTCCTGACTACAAATTCACGCTGTAGCGGTTTTGAAAATTAGAGGCTCTTGCAGTATGTGGGTTTTCCACAGCCCAAGTGTGATAATTATGCATGTTGAACACTCCTGTCCTTTCGAACCGTGACTCATCCGTCCAAATATTTTTTCTAAAAAAATCTGGGTCTTCTTGTGACCTTGCCAGCATTTCTCGGCAGAAAGCGACTCGCCGGGGATAGTCAAATGTGGTAGGCGTAGGGTAGCCCTCTGAAAAAAAAAACAAACTCAATCACGACAGACAGCGACAGCGGGGCGATGATGAGGCGGAGATTTGCCTACTAATGGGTTGTTTAGGTGTTCACAAAAGTTACAGTGCAAGGGAAAACCATGACTGCACCTAAGGAATACTCCATGGGTTGACAGAGTAAGGCTCAACTTAAGCTACCTAAGAATGTAAAAAAAATTTAAAAAGTGCTCACCTGATTTCAAAATTCTCAGAACTGAAGTTCGCGGTATTCCAGTTGATCTAGTTATTCTTCTTGAGCTTGTAGATGGATCAATTGCGATCTCATCTAACACCATATCCCTTCGGTCTGGATCAGCAACATGTCCGCCTCCGCGACCAGTTCCCGGAACTCGGCCAG
The DNA here is from genome assembly GCA_949316185.1 of Pyrausta nigrata. Lineage (NCBI taxonomy): Eukaryota > Metazoa > Arthropoda > Insecta > Lepidoptera > Crambidae > Pyrausta > Pyrausta nigrata. The sequence goes on along the minus strand of OX438958.1, from coordinate 6,296,737 downwards.
CCATCAGAGTGTTGCGAGTGTTAATGAAAACTCTGTGTTCTGGGTAATGCTCTCGTACTTCACCTCGCCGCTCTAGCTGTTCTCGATAGAGTCTCGCAGCTAATAGGCCATTGCCTTGCGCGACGCCATAATAATAATGCATCTCTGCGTATTCACCATCCGTATTCCTGCCATCTACTTTAAATGAATATCCTAGCAATATTATTGAACAAATAAGTAATTTAGAAAATAGTGCTAAATGTATTAAAATACTTAAGAACTACATATTGTCTTAAATTGTAACGAGTAGTGTAGTGACTCTCATTACCACGTATAAATCTAAATAGGTTTTTGTTGGTTTTGAAATATGTTTCTTTAATGTAAATTGTTTAACATAAATAAAGAAATAAAGAAGAAAGACCAAGTGAATATGCAGGTCGACTTTAATCCAAATCACTAGGCAGTCAGAATCCGAAGCACAGGCACAGGTCAATCACAAGGCAAATCAAGAGTCCGGGTAACATAGCGAGATGCGGATTTATAAGTAATGCAGTTTTAACCTTGGGATTTACATATTCTTTAATTGCGTTTACAATGTCGGTTTCCAAGTTCGATTCCCTAGCTTGCAATGAAATACGAGTATGAGTGTCGAATAGCTTTGTTACTACGGGTCGTCTTTTAATGTCGCCTACGACAGTGATGTGCAATTGTCGATGAAATCTATTTATAGGTTCATCGGTAATGGGGACTTCAAGTATCGGATGTTCATGACTAGTGTGGGCGGTTAGAGTATCTGAACCAAATAAGGATGCTGGCTTTTCAGAGGGATTCGCAACTAAAGAGCTTATCTCCTCGTTATTGATCTCGATTCTAGACAGAGCGTCGGCATTGGTGTTACTTTTGCCTTTCTTATAAATCACAGTAAAATCATATTCACTTAACTTTAATCTCCATCTAGTTAATCTCGAGTTCGGCTCTTTTAAGTTCATTATCCACTGGAGAGGTCGGTCAGTTAATATTTTAAATTTACGTCCAAATAGGTAAGGTCGGAAATACTTAGTCGCCCATACTATGGCTAACAGTTCTTTTGCTATGGTACTGTAATTTATTTCACTGTCATTGAGAGTGCGAGATGCGAATGAGATAGGGTTATCTGATCCTACAGGTCCTTGGGATAAAATAGCTCCGATGGCCAGATTGGATGCGTCAGTGGTCAGAATAAATTCGCGGGTAAAGTCGGGGTATTGTAGTATAGGGTCGTTAGTCAGGAGTTTTTTACACTTTTCAAATGCTTGTACGTAGTCTGAATCTAGGGTGATCTTTTTCATCATATCAGCCTATTGCAGTCCACTGCTGGACATAGGCCTCTCCAAGACGGCGCCAACTTTCACGGTCCTCCGCTTCTCGCATCCAGCCACCACCGGCCACCTTCCTCAGGTCATCGGTCCACCTAGCAGGGGGGCGTCCAACACTACGTTTCCCGTGACGTGGTCTCCATTCGAGAACCTTCCTACTCCAACGCCCGTCGGTTCTGCGTGATCTTTTTACCTTTCTTTAAACATTGCGTGAGAGGTTTAGTGATATGAGCGAAATCGGGAATGAATTTACGGTAGTATCCAATGAGACCTAAGAATGTGTTTGATCTGTTTGGTCGTCTGTGGAATAGGATATTTTTCGATAGCTGATATTTTATCTGGATTAGGTTTTATACCATCTCTAGTGATGATATGGCCAAGGTAACTTGTCTCGAACTTTAGAAATTCGGACTTATCAATCTGAATCTTAAAGTTGGATTCACGTAATCGTTGGAAGACTTTTTCCAGGTTATTAATGCTCTCTTGAAGGGAAGATCCGAAGACTACGATATCGTCCAAATACACGAGGCATATTTCGTTTTGAAGGCCTTTTAGGACGTTATCCATTACTCTTTGGAACGTGGAAGGTGAGTTTTTGAGACCCATAGGCATACGCAAAAGTTCATGCCCATGCTCCACATTGAAGGCTGTTTTCGAAATATCAGGCTCATTCATTTCTACCTGGTAGAAACCTGATGCAAGATCAAGAGTGGTGAAGTACATGCATTTGCCAAGCTTGTCAAGGACATCGGTGATATTCGGGATTGGGTATTTGTCATCTATAGTCTTGTCATTCAACTTACGAAAGTCTACTACTATACGCCACTTTTTTTACCGGATGCATCAGACTTTTTGGGCACAACCCATATGGGTGAGCTCCAAGCTGACGTTGAAGGTCTAATTATTCCTTGTTCTAGCATCTTATTAATCTGATCGCGGACTTCTTGTCGGTGGACATACGGGTAGCGGTAACTCTTAGTGTAGATTGGAACTTCGTCTGTCGTTTTAATATTGTGCTTAATTTGATTGGTAAAAGTGAGCGGTTCACCGTCTAAATAAAATACGTATACGAGCATAAAGTCTCTATGTTAGCTTTTTCCTCGGCGTTCATATGATCCGTCCTAAGGCGCGAAATGACGTCGCGTGCACGTGACGTAGGCACGGCCTCGGTGCGCATGCACTTGATATTAAAAATCTGCGCTTGCGCTGGATGATCTAGCGAGAATATTACATCGTTATTTGTGGGGTTAGTTATTTCTAGGATTCCACAGTTGTTTTTAACAGTTGTAATGCACTCTGATATAAGGCAGTTACAGATGACTTGCTCTTCGATTATAACGTCGCCGTCCGGGGCATTGATCTTAGAGGTGTTTGCTGGGATGATGTCTTCATAGAGATTGACATTACACGAGTTGTACATCTTAATGGGATTTACTGCAGACTGAGTTGAAAGGGTTTGATCTTTAAGGTCGATCTTTGCTTCCCATTTAGTGAGTAAGTCTAGGCCTATTAGACCATCGAAATAATCATGGAATCGGTATACAAAGAATTTGATCTCATCTGAGCTAATAAATTCGGGAAAACACGGTAGTGTTACAGAATAGTCATTGCGGCTAGTTGCATGAACGTTAGTGACTTCAAATGGATCGTAATTTAAGGGAAAGTTATAAAAGTATTTCTCAACACATTCGGGACTTAAAAACGATTGATTAGCGCCGGTGTCTATTAATAACTTAAGCGGCGGATTTGAAATCTGAATGTAAGGGAGTTGCCGTTGCGTTTGTAAATTCAACTCTATTTTAACTTGTCTGACGATCGAACTATCTGAAAATCCTGCTCTGTGGAATTAGACGCCTGTGGCTCGTCATTTGACTCCGCTTTAGTGACATCAGAGGACTCGTAAAACTGAACTCTATTGTCATGGTCATAAGACATGTCGTAATAGTTATAGTCTGTTAATTCATTGTAATACTCGTTATCATAGTAATAGTCTGTGTAATATGCGTCATCGTATGTGCATTCATTCAAATTTACTTCGCGGGATTTAAAATAATTATTTGGCGGGGGATTGCCGAATCTACGCCAATCGTATCCAGATATAGTTGGCGGCAAAGTCCTAGGTGTAAATTGCTGCACTCCGCTCATAGGCTTTGGAGGCGGCTGGAACTGAGGCTGAGGCCTTGGTGGTAATCTTAACGTATTACTTTGGGGATTATATCTCAGTGGTGGTGCACTGAACATTTGTTGTGTGCGAGAGAAACGCGGCTGGGACTGAGCGTTAACTTGTGGGTTGAATTTAAAAGGTTGCGGTTGCATTGATAAGCGTAGCGGAGGCGGCGGCGAATTATAACGCGGCGCGGCCTGGCTATGTAAATTATAATCGTGATGAAGTGCGAACCCTACCGCGAGGATCCTACCGACTGCGCCAATTATAGAAGCGACAGCTGGAGGATCGAAAAGAAACCGAAACTACTTTATAAAACTAATTTATTTGAAATAAAATATTACAATTAAAAGTACATTAGAAAGTAGTTGACCCGATCGATGGTGGATACGAAGTGTGGGCGATGACGAAGACCCGAGGCTCGGTGATGCGGTTGCGTGACCGTGACCAATCACGTTGAAAATGCACGAGCGCTGAATCAGCGTTTCCGTGGTATTGCAGTATTTCAATGTTCTAGTTTGGAGTTCTGACATCGGCGATATTCTTATGAGCGAATGCGTAATTCACCTATTCAATAATACAATTGATAATATTTAAAAGAACATAAACAAAATATTTTGTTTACATTAAAATGAAACTGACACTTGACAATAACATTCAATGTCATGTGACAGTAGTAGTATTATTTATCCACCAGGGGAAAGGCAATGGTACATAGCCATACAGCCAGATCTTGAATAGTCTTATTTTCGAAGGTAAACTGCAGAGTATAAAAAGGCTATAAAGCCAAATCTTCAAAATTTCTAATCTTTTTTTTCTTTTGTCAGAGATCTCCAACGGTGGATGTGATGAAGTAAAAATGGGTTTAAAAGTCTGAGGCGTTTTTTAAAGTTCTTGAAGGGATGACGGGATTGTCTGATATATGTTTTGCAATTGATCAATCAGCAGAATTCGCTAAATGTTATATGCTGGGCAATCAAATATTATATGATGCAAAGTGTGCTCTGCATTAAGATAGCATTCAGGGCATATAGCGGAGTCTTTTATCCTCATGCGGTGCAAATAAACATTAAATCTGGCCAAAACTTAAAACGACATATTTGAGTGTAGAATCTTCTGCTGTGAAACGTACTGCTTCTGACAAACCAGGGATTTTTCATTATTTTTTCATTGATTCCAGCTTACCACACTCTTTTATGTTGATTAGTACGATGCCACGGAATGTCAATATGTCTTACTTGGTCACCCAGTTCATTTACTGTTCTGGCAAGGAAGTCGGCATTTTCATTACCTGTCACAAGTTAAAATAATTTCTATCCCACGTTTACTGCTCAATTCTGTCCACAGCTCTTTTATTTTGTAAATAATATAGTTAGTTTTGTTGACTAGTGAGTGGTGCCGTAAGGCTTACTAAGTACAGACATACTGTCACTTAAAAATAAGCCATTGTTTATGGGGTCTAGCATAAACATTATCACGAATGTACTGCAGAGCGCTGAGAATTGCACATGCTTCTGCATTGTATATACCGAAAGTAATGGGTAAACAGAATCCATGACCAGTTTTAATATTGCAGTGATAAAAAGCCAACGCAACTCCTTTATCTGTTTTAAAACCATCTGTATAAATGTAATTGTATTGAGGTTGAGGCCATTTAGAGAAGTGTTCATATGCTTCTTCTTTATTTTTTATATTGTTATTAATAAAAATGTTCATATTACTGTCCCGTATCTTTATTCTTTAATAAGTTACTATAATTGTTACAAATGTTTAAAAGTTTTCTATTTCAATAAAAATAATCAATTAATTAAATATGTACACTTAACAAAACTTAAAAATCTACTTATTCGAAAATGTAACCGTGTCCATGAGGCAAGGAAGCGAGAATGCTAGCTGCGTTTCCGCGTTGGATAGCCAAACTTAGCCTCTGAGCGAGAAATGAGCCAGCTTTTTTGTTTTCCAGAATTGTATTTAATTTAGGGGCTATTTTTCTAAAAAGTAATTTGGCGTTAGGTCCCCATGGTCCAAAAGTTTCAACGCCAAACGGTGCAAACACATAATCACCTGCAAGAGACTCGTATTTGCGCCGCTTGGCGTTTTCTGCCGACTCAGCGGCAGACCCAGCTTTAAGAGCTGATTCCCTGAGATGAGAAGGGGCCAAAGTATCAACACAAGTTGCGTCCCATACCAAGGCCCGTCCCCGCTCCCAGGGAATGAGCGTGAGGCCATCAGGTCTCCTGCCATCATCACGGACCAACCCACGAGGTTCTAATGTGGAAGGAACGTTAATGCTGGCAAGAGCTCTTCTGATAGCGTCATTAAGTGCTGCATGGCGGGCAAGACGCCCCGCACTTTGCTGGCAACAAAGACTAACTAATTTGTCGACCTCCTTGCCACGGGGACACGTAAATGGTTCACAAACCGGGGCCCCGATTCGCAAACCCACACACACCCGGAATGTCTCGCTGTCAAAAAGTGTACCTATATTTTTGGAAGGGAGGGCGTGAAGCCAGTGACCTGATTCCTTGCAGGAAACTGCCAAGAGCCTTGCACGATGACAATCACTGACTGAATTTTGAAGCAGGGTATTGAAAGTCTCTCTTGCTAGAGGGACATCCCAGAGTTTTTGGTTGTGTGTTTCCTTTGGGATGTCTTCACTAGTACAGAGACTTTGCCAACATTCCTCCGCCTCTCTCAATTCAGTTAGCTGGCGAGGGTGTTTAAGGATTTTGTCTACAAGACCAGCAGTGCTATGAAGAGAGGAGAGAAAGGCGGGAAGGGCAATACTAGAAATTTTGCGAACGCCGATACCACCAAACCGAATAGGAAGCGTTGCTTGTAACCAAGAGTCGTTTTTTAGCTGCAAATTCAGAATTTTTTCAAGATATGTTCTAAGAGTGGTATCGATAAGTTCTACAAGTTGTAGTTTTTTCCAGATTGGACTTGCGCGAAGGTAATATGTAAATTTTGGAACGAAAAGGCAGGATTTTAGAATGGTGTAGGCAATATGAGAGTTAAGATGTTCCAATCTGGGGGCTAACAGGGTGAAATGATTCAATTTTTTATCGAGAAAAGGTTGGATGCTGGCATCTAGAAGAGGAGCTCCTAAAAGGCAAAGTGATTCAGAATTTAGAATTTTGATGTTAGGAGCGAGGACGTTAAATCTTTCCATTATATTTTGACGGGATTCCGCAGAAACATTGTCATTAATATAAAGTTCGCACTTTGAAAGATTGAGCTCCAAACCTATTTTTTTAAATTCTTGAATTATCCGAACGAGGTCTTGATATACAATATCAGCTTTGCCTCCGAGAGACCCATCATCAAGATACCAGATGTTAAATTTTGAATTTAAAGACGAAATGACGGGGTGAATGCCTAAACTAAAAAGTGCTGGACCTAATGGGTCACCTTGCTGAACGCCGACGGCAGAATCAATGCAATGGTCAAGATATAATAATTTGGATGGGCAATTGTAGCATTGGAACACAAAAGGGTAAATTTGGGAAGTATGGGCATGAACTTCATTCAGCAAGGCGGATCTATCAATAGAGTTAAAAGCATTCCTCACGTCAACTTTCAGAAATACCTCTGATTCGTTACAGGCGAGAAAATTTCGGGCTGCATGAACTGCAGCTTCGCAGCCTCCTCTACTGCCAAAGCCAAGTTGTATGGGCTGAAATATGTCTTTGAGCGGAGAAAAAATATTTCGGCAGGCTAATTTCGCCGCTAGGCGTCGAAACGTAGAGCCAATTGCGATTGGGCGGATACCGCCATCTTTTTTTACAAAAGCACAAAGTCTTGCGCCATACAATAAAGGAACAAAGCTATCAAGCACTTTACCTGACAGGAGGAGGTTGCAAAGCTTCGTGATGTTAGAAAGTAAGGTTCTGCCGGCGTCAGCGGCGGATGCACTAACCAAATCCTTAAGATGTTGAGGAGTGATGCCGTCGATGCCCCCGGCAGAACCAGACGGGAATGACATAATCGCAGCAAGCGTATCGCTGTCATCAAAAACCTGTAATGGATGAATGTTGTGAGGTGGTGGAATAGGAAAGGTAGGAAAGTCTGGACGTGAGGGATGCTTATTTTGAAGGCTGTCGAGAGTTTCCTGATTACGAGGAGCGAGTGTATCATCAGAGAAAAGGATACGAGCCGCATTCTTCAGATCACCGTCCATCACTTTATTTTCAACTGTGCGGAATAAGTTGTAGGATTTGTTATTATAACGAGGATTAAAAGTGGGAGGGGTTGAATTTTGAATAGTGTTGTCGATAAGAGCGCGAGTTAGAGACTTAGATGAAGTACTGACATGAAGGAAGGTATAGGAAAAAGTAAAAAGATTTTGCCAATTTGATTCAGTGTTCAGAAGACATTTTTCGATGGACGATGAAAGAGATTTAGCAATAGATATTCTCGCTCCCCTAGGAATTCTTTTGACTACTGGAGTTGATTGGTGGAGGTGAGAGATATGCGATTCGAAAGAAGGGTTGGATGTAGATGGAGAATTTGGAAGAGAGGGTAGAGGAAGAGATGTCTGTAACCTGGGATTGCTGTGACATCTTGATATATGAATATTCAGGCCCCTTTTACCTTTAAAAGTTGTGTTTGAGTTACAGATGTAACAGCGATAAAACTCCGGCTGTGAGTGGGAACCGGGAGTTATAAAAGCACTCATAAAATTAAATTTAAACCTACGTAAACAAACAAAGAAATTTTTTAGACTAAAAATCTGCCAAAATAAACAATAAAAATTATATGCAAAAAGAAAGCGTGTGAATTACCTTACGTTATTTATAATCTTATCAACTAACTTAATTTTGTTTCTAATACCACTAATACACTAAAACACACAAAAAAAACAAAAATTGTTCAAACACGAAACAATTTGATGTGGCGCTGACACACGCAAGACATTTCATTTTCATCTTGATAGAAGTTATTCCATTGGTAGACGAAGTTTGGTGTAATGCGCATATTGGTCAAGATTCCAAGTAACTCCTGGAAACGGCGGGGGCTTGAAATGGCTTCCTTGGCAACGGTGGCTTCGTAGAAAAAATGACGTTGACAGGCAACAATCAGCTGATATTGTAAATAAAATTGAATACGATGTCGAAGGCTGCGCACATGCGGAGAGTGGAAATCTGCACTTTAATTTAAAAAAGAAAACTGAATAGCGCCATATTAATCAGAAAAAGATATTAAACCAAATAAATAAAAAATCCAGCGAAGTCGCCTTCCTTTTTTTTTTTTTTTTATGTCGCAAAACTTACTTTCATAATGTATAGCAAGCCCATTTGTTTTTGCTCTCTATAAATTGTGTTCTTCTATGTATATTTCAAATATTGCAAAATTTAACAGAATAAATGGAGATTTATTATGATTAATGGAGGGCAGTGTTGACCGAAAGAATCTAATTTTGTTTAAAAGAGAGTTGTAAGATATGGAAAAAAGTTTTACAATATATCTATACATAAGCAGCCTTATTAATAAACACAGACTAGAGTAAGATTAACTTTATTCCAAGGCTTAAGTTCAGATTAACTAAATCCAGTATTAATAAACATGGAGTAAGGAAGGAGTAATCTATTCTTAATCTACTCTCGGACTAAAAGTTAATCCAAGGCACTACATGGTTTAAAGATTGACTAAGCATAGAGTACATGTATTTGACATTTATTTCAATGCATAACCCAAATTTTCAACAGCAAAAGATCTTTGATTTTAACAATGGAGTCATCTGAAGTACCTAGGTGGTCTCGCACTCGTTTTAAGCACTTCACATTTAAAGGTGTATATGGTTTTCCATGCATTGACTTTCATCGTCTTCCAAAGATTTTGCAGCCGACTAGTTCTTGAGGTTTTATTTTGTTTGTATTTATATCCAGGGTTTTGTTTTCAATAATTTGGGCGTATTCTAACAGACCGAAAAAAATGCTGCAATAAATATGAGCATATTGATAATATTAAAAAATAAACCAATAACAATCAAACAATACCACGTATTACAGAAGAATCAATACGAGAATTACCTTTTATCTTCATTTCAGTTCATGGAATGGTTCATCGTTTTTGGCTCATTTTTACACAGATATAGGTTTTATCAAAATTATCTTTTTACTGAATTATCTTATATTATAGCTACAAATTTGTTTTGAATTTAAATAGCACGCGGCAATCGCACACAAACGAAAATTCAAACGTGATGTCAATTTGACAGACAGCATCACAGCAAAGCCTGAGTTTCGTTCCTCATTCATTCAGTAACTCATTCTTTTTACTTTTAACTTAACTGGGTTGCCATAACAATCGCATTAATCTTGGTGTAAGGAATGCATTGTTAGTCCAAAGTTACTCCATGTTTATTAATAACGATTGATTTACTGAGTTAATCCTCTGTTACTCTGGGATTAACAACTCCAAGTGTAACATCAGATTATGTTTGGAACAGGCGTTTTTTTTTAATAAGACTGAAGAAGTTTAAATCTTAATGTCAGTGGATTGATCTTAAATTCTTATTTTGCAGAATTTCTAGCTTCTTTACAAGCTTAGCATTTGAAGAGAAACAGGGGTAACTATATTCAAAATGTGAGCGAACAATGGACTTATACCTAGTCAGGTCATAAGTTCTGTCACATGTGTAATATGAAATAATTAAGACATGTTTATTATTTATGTAACCATTTATATAGTAAAATGAACTTAACAGAACATAGATTCATATGGTATTTATTACCATATGAATTCAAAATGATTTTTCAAAATGACCCCCGCGATTTTGAATACAGGCCTTCAATCTGCGCGGCCAGTCGTCTATCGCATCACGAACGAGGTCCATGTCAATATCGGCGGCTGCCTTAATCAAGGATGCCTTGAGTGACTCCAAATCAGGATGAGGCTTTGAGCAGGCCTTTTCCTCCCAGTATTGCCATATCTTGTGATCTAACGGACTCAAATCTGGACTGGAGGAAGGCCGCATGAAGTCGATTTCACGCGCCGCCAGCCAGTCTTGTGTGCTTTTCGCTCTATAAGCTGGCGCAGAATCTTGTTGGAATACCCAGTGCCTGTTATTAAACATGGTATGAGAAACAGGTTCCACAAGGTTCTTGAGGACTGTATTTTGATACACAACTGCATTCGTTTTTACGCCTTTCTCACAAAAATGTACCTCAGTTAAGCCCGAATAAGAGATCCCAACCAAACCATGAGCGAGGAAGGAAAATGACCTCGTTGGACACACGGAATACGGTTGCTCGCTTTTTCACTGCTGTGTGCGTACACCTTATCATTTTGTTTGTTTAAGCTCTCTTCCACGGTGAAAATTTTTATCCGAAAAAAGACTTTCCCGATGCTTTTTTCCCGCGTACTGCTTCAACAAAGCGCGACATCTCTTCAGTCTCAGGTCCATTAAACAAGCGTCCAAACGATGTTCTGTTTTTCTTCAATATGCCCTAAGCCCTTAGTCTTCATTTAACACCCTTTTCACCGTGGTCCTGCTTAACCCCATCTGAAGGGCCAACAGTTTCTGCTTACGTATGGGATTTCTTTGAATTCTCGCTTTCACAGCTTTTATAACAAAGCGAGGGCGACCACTTCTTGACCTGTCATCTACACTAGAGTCTTCATTGTATCGTTTTATGGCACGATAAACTAATCTTTTGGTTGTATTCAAATTTTTCAGTAAGTCGAAAATCTGAATTAGCGCGTAACCGCAACGATGCAACGCAATATCCGCGACATGGTCTTCTTTAAGTGTCCACTCCATATTTAAAAATGAGGAAAATTTTAAAAAGTACACATATTTATTTTCATGAAAAATTCGACTTTCGAATTCAATAAACTTTTTTGTGGCCAGCATTCTAAATTCAAGTTTTTATTGTGTGACAGAACGTATGACCTGACTATGTATAATATCAACAAAATCTTAGGATCTGCACCTCAGGTTGTTCCTGCTAGGGATCTAAGAATATTATAGGCCCGAACATCTCTATCATATATATCAGAAACATGTTTATTCCAAGACATTGCTAGTAAAAGTTATACCAAGAAATTTCACTTTTTTACGGCAGGTAATAAATTATTATCATAGATAATGTTTGCTTTTATTGTTCTGGTTTTACTAAAAACCACCATTTTTGATTTATTTAAATTGACCTCTAAATTCAAGTAATCGAAGTATGTTTTCAAATCGCTCAAGGCAAGATAATTTTTTTCTTCAATAATATGTGAATTAGACCCTGCATAGTAAACAACCAAATCATCTGCATACTGAAGATTACTCACATGAGGACCAAGTTAGTTATATTTAGTTGATGGATGTATAAAATAAATATAAGTGGACTTAAAATCCTACCTTGACAAACGCCTAAATGTGAGTTTTGTGGCCCAAACAAACTATTATTATATTTTACATACAGTTGTCTTTCATGTAGAAAATTTAAAACCCAATTTATGAACTTTCCAGGGATACCTACACGCTGTAATTCTCTAGCAAGAATGGAGTGGCTCACGCTGTTAAATGCACCCACTATATCAAAGTAGACAGCAACTAAAACTTTGTTACTTACAAAAGCATTGTAAATATCAAGTAGAAGATGATTCAAGCTTTCAACTGCAGAAAAACCTTTACGGAATCCAAATTGATTTGATGGTAATAAATTATTTGATTCAATTTAATATTCCAGTGGCTGTTTTAACATTTGTTCAAAGACTTTACTAAAGCAAGAAGTTAAAGCTATGGGCCTATAGGAGTCAGGATTATCACAGTCTTTACCTGGTTTCAAGATAGGTACTATGCAGTCAGTTTTCCAATCCGAAGGGATTATTGATTTAGCCCAAAGTTGGTTGAGTAAGTCAAGAAGCAATATTTTGCATTTACCAGTTAAAAGTTTTAACATTTTGTATGACATGTTATCTAAACCAAATGCTGTATCCCGCCTAGTATTGAGAGCACTGAGTAACTCATTTAAAGAGAATGATTCTGTCGACAAAGCATCATTGCTTGAATTATCTGTAATATAGCTAATATTATGTTCTGTTAGTAAATCTGAAGTGAATTTATGGAACATGGAAGAGGTGTCGGAGTCATCTCTATTGTTGTAATTGCCTTCGACCTGTGTTTTACGTTTTTTACGCTTACTTCCCCCCCTCGTGGATGGTCGTTTATTTTGTGAAACACAATAAAATGCACGGGTTTTATAACAACTTTTAAATAAAAAGAAAACGCGCCCTGTCTTTGCAAACTCCCGCCAAAAAGTCCTGTCATGTGACAGTTGACAAGAATCAATCTATAGATACCTTTTTTTTACTCTTACGGTTTGTGACTCAACTATTTAGCCAAACTATAGATTATTCAGAAAATCATAAATATTTTAACCGACAACAAAGAAGCAAATTTAACAAAAACGCTTTTACTACAATATTCATTACACTTCCTGGCAAAATTATGTATGAAATTACCTTGCAATAAAATTATGATGAATGATAGGAATCATTCATCATAACCAACTTTACGACCAAAATTAATTTTTTGTCTTTCTTGTACTTTACTTATATTACATGACACGACATGTAAGTAGTCGTACATACTATACGTATTAATTGATAAGTAAAGATAATGCTGTAGCTAACACCTTGGAAGCCATAACTGGTTATCGCTGCAGCAGTCTTTTTGGCAAACGAACCGTTGGTTGGGTTAAATATAGGTCTAATTCTTTATTTAAGTATTTTCATTCAAATCTGCCACAACTAGATGAGAATTATTTTTATTTAAAGGTTATGTTATGTTTTCAAAAAAACTCCTGTTTTGTATTTTACCTGTGTAAAGATACTTCAAAGATTAGATTTTATCGAAGAAGAAGGATAGATTTTATCTCAGAAACCACCCTTTAAAAGGAAATCATTATTTATGTGAGAAAGTTTTTATAATCCTGTATCTCAGAAAATGCCTGCGTAAGTATTTGACTGGCAGAGGTTCTAATAGTCATAATTATTTACATCAATATGGCATTACTGTTTTCCAGATATTGTTGTAGTATTTAGACTTACCCGCAGTCCTGGCGTCAGGTTGGCGGCTCACTTAAATTACTGCGTAACTTTGCAAATCGTGAGGTATCTAATTGAAGGGAGTAGGTATCAAAAGGTAAAAACTAGGTAATAAAACAATATTAATCACTCTTTCGATCCCTCTCACCACACCCGCCATTTTGACGTTTACAAATTTTTAGTGCCCGGACATACGCATTTGGAATGCGACAGCGATCATGCAGCGATAGAAAGATTTATAAAACATCATAGAGTTTATCCAAACATTAAAGCAAACATTATTCAAATGACTAGTCGCAGATACACAGTCCAAATGATGACACAAGAAGAGTTTTTAGGATTTTCTCAACTTAAAAAAAAATGTTTATGAAAAGAAACATACCGATAAAAATCCTTTTATTTTACAATATTTTTTGGGTAATGTGTTACTCTAATGATGTGGCGTTCAAAGAGTCTTTAGACTCAAGTGAACCTTTTATTTGTTAAAAGGGGACGGTTATCATCGGGTGCTACTTTGAGCATACCAAGAGCATATTCGAGTCCTTTCCCTATATGCTCAAAAATTACCATGATATTATAAATTTGCTACCTTTTACAGATCGTGTTTATCATAATTTTTATAAAAATTTGAAAACCTTAAACACGAACCCTGACTCTGTAAGCGACAGTGACGAAAATTACGAATAAATTATAACACTTATGTTTTACTAACTTTTCATTTCCATATGTGAACTCCATTGTTTGCAATTTAATTAGTTATTGTTAATTTGCCATTAAAAATAAAACGACTGTGTTTTTAGTTTTTGTTAATATTTTTTAAAAAAACCTGATTAATAAATAGTTACTGCAGTAGTGGTTGGCTTTTTCTACTTTACCTGACTGATTTGTAAACTTGAACCTTAAATACTGAAAAAATACGTTTTTGGACTTAAAAATATCTGTATATGGCTTTAGCAATATACAACAACTTACCAAAAAATAGAACGAAGAATTAGAATTAGACTTAGAACTGTTAGTGGATTGGTTGCTGAGTGAGAGTTTTTAAAGCCTTAATAAATATTTTAACTTAAATAAATAAATCAATATGTATGAATATGTAATATTTTATTTTTGATATTCTGTTAAATTGTAATATATGAATTAATATTTTCAATATTTTTATTAATATTTGCACGCCTGCATGCAAGCTGAATACAAGGGGATACTAACTTTAAGATCCGATAATTGCCGATAGCGAGATGACCAGAAAGTATCATATGAAATCCAATTTGTCACTGAAATTAGGTCTCAAAGGAAGAATAAGAAATCTACACGGGTCTAAAAACCCAAACAGAGTATTAAAACAGGACATTAGGATTTTTTTCCTTCGAGATGACATAAGCCGGTCTACAGCAGGGCGAAGTGAAACCAGGACTCTGAATAAGATAAAAATGCAAAAACGGTTTTTGACAGACACTTTAGACAACTTGAACAAATAGTATCAATTAGAAGGAGGAAAAGCATCTCGAACAACTTTTGGGCGATTATATAAAATGGTCTATATTTCATGTTTTAAGCCCCAATGTAAATGACAGAAACACCTGCCTGTGCACAAAACATACAAATTTACAATTGAAAGCAGACAAACTAAAAGCTTTAGGAATACTTACAACTAACTCACTGTCACAGCTTGTGCAGGAAGTTGCTTGTGACTGTAATTCCAAAACCTGCATGTATTCTTCTTGTGAGTTTTGTAAAGACAAAATGCCAGAAGTTAACACTGACATTCATGCCAACAAGGGAAATACGTTGGCAACAATGGATTTTAAAAAACATGAATATGTCAAAGGCAAGCCGGGATATCATAGAGTAAAGTAATATACTCCGGAAATAGAGTGCCATCTCGCCGGTTTTTAGTGTCACCAACTTCTCATGCGAATCCAACGCCATCTATTAGTAGTTCACCTACAACTTGATATACCTATATATATAATACTACCCTATAATACTTAGGTATATGCATTTTTATACTACTGCTATTTAGGAAGGTAAACCAAAACCACATACATTTTCAGTATTTGATTAAGTTTAAAATTTACTGCAAAATGCTAATTATAAACTAAAAACCACATTAGCAGTAAATTTTAAAACTGAATAAAACACTGTAAAAATGTATGCGGTTTTGGTTAACCTTCCTATATATCAGTAATACAGAGATGTAGCAGTAATAAGTAGGTAGAGGTAGATACATTAAATCAATAATAATTAGTTTACTTTTTATTTTTATAATGTTTGTGTTTATTATAATACATTTGTGCGTGTATTTTTGTTTCATCATCCCCATCATAAGCTATTTTACCGCATAAAATTCTATTAATGGAACGGCACCAAATATAGTGACATTTATAATAAGATCTTCGAACTTTATTCGAAGATCTTCTTTATGGGCAAGACAGTCAAATATGTTATTGACAAATATTTCATTGAAAGCCTTAATATTTTGTTTTATTTTATTTGTGTTTAAATTCCTTTTCAACACCGTAGTGGTCGTTTTCGAAATTTCATCAAAAAAACTTACACATTCGATTGAAGGATAGCACAACCAATCTTTGTTATAGTATTCTTTTGCTGAAATGTACGCATGGGCCGACACACGTTCTGACACAAATATTTTTCTTTTACAGATAATGCAATCTTTTATGATTTTTGAACATTTTTTTAGGACCCAACCGCATACGTAGCCTTTTTTGCTAATGCCCTCTATCTCATCAGTTGTACTTAAAAGTTCTTCATTCATAATTAATTCCTCCGTGGTTTCTTTTACCATGTCTACATTTGTGCAATCGGTGGATTCTTTTACAAAAAAGTCCACTGATTGCAAAAATGTAGAAACATCCTCTTCACAATTCGATTTAATTGAATAAGCCGAACTAAAATTATTTAATAAGAGGGATTTAAAGGCTCCCTCAAACCTAATTGTATTTGGGGATATATTTCTTGCCCCTAAACTTCGAACACTCCCAAAAAAGTTTTCGTTTGGGTCTTGATTAAAGTTTATGCACAACGTTGTGTCAAAAGCATACCTCTCATGCAAAACTTTCCAAATGGCCTGCATTCCTTCAAAGGTTTTGATCATTTTTTTGATGGAAGGTACCACTTTTTCAATTATTCTAATTTTTGCACCATCTTTCTTCTTTTCGACATATTTCATATTTTTCAAAAATTTTATACTATCTTGCCAAAGCACTTAGGCGGCTATTGCGATTTCTGTGATTTTCAATAAAATGTCTGTCGCACACTTTCATTTTTGGATACATAGCTTCAACAGGTAAGTTTTTCAGCTTTTCACTACATAACTCGACCCAGACTTTAAACTGCTCTAGAAACTTTAAAGGATTTGGGAAGCTGTGGACGGGGAGACTAGTACAAAAAAAAAACATAAATTAGTAAATACTACCATATTAGCAACAGCTATGTCAAGCCATCATTCATTTTATTAATGCAAGAACAGCCTTTGGCTTGGACCAGGTTTTTTCAAAGTATTCAATAGCTTTATTTCTCCATATGGAAAATAAACACATTTTGTTTAAATTAGTCACTGAAACACATTTATTTTATTAGTCAGTATTATTATTGTTTTATGTTAGACAAACTATAAAGTCGCACAATATTGAAAGTTGCCAATCATAAGCTTCCTTGCGAAATATGATTTCTACCTACAGCAAATTTATAAGTTAGATTTTGTTTTTAAAATATGCATGTGATTAAGTTTGACTACATAATCTTCTGATGTAATGATAGAAATATTAAAATCTTTTTTCTTTTCAGAAACTATAATCACATCTAGGTAGTTTTATATTGTGTAACTCATTACTAATACATTTATTGAACGTTTTATGTACCACCTAGCTACAGTTTCATTATGTTGCCTTGCTGGTAAAAAGCAAATCCTTACCTTTTGTCACGCAACCAAATACACAACGCCTAGAATTGGGCATGATGAGCACAACACCAGCAACTTATTAGCGTCTTTGTCGCACAAAACCTTAACTAAATAGCGTCTTTTCCGCAAAATCACAAACACCGGTACCTATACCGGCGCCGCGTTTCGTCGAGCGAGGAACAAAGTTCGAACTCAACTTGACGAAAACACGAAGAAGTTCAGTAAATATGAACACAAATGATGAATACGGAGGAGAAAATTCTCAACTCGACGATTATACTACACGAAAATTTGTAGTATAACGGCCACAACAATACAACGAACTTTAGAAACTTTGGTGAAAAAATTCAAAGAAGAACTGCATATCTTCAAGCGTCACTACTTTAACATAGCAACTCAAGCGTCAGCATTCAAAATGTGCAAAGAAACAGTAAAAGAAGACGAGATTATTATAATATGTGATTTCTCAGAAAATTTCACGTGCAAAATGTCTGAAGAAATACAATCTGCCCATTTTGGCGCAAGCAAAAGTCAATTTACTTTATATACTGGGGTGATTTACTTGCAAGGAAACAGTCCTATCTCATTTTGTACTATATCACCATCGCTTTCTCATGATCCTGGTGCGATTTGGGCTCATTTGAAACCAATTATTGAGTACGCTAAAGAAAGATGTCTAAAGGCACGAGTCATTCACTTCTTCTCAGACGGACCTTCGACGCAGTACCGTCAGAAAAAAAACGTTTATTTATTTAACAAAATTATTGGTGAAAGCGTCTTTGATTACGGTACTTGGTCCTTTTTCGAAGCTGCGCATGGCAAAGGCCCTGCAGACGGCGTCGGTGGTGCAGTTAAAAGGAAGCTAGACCAATTTGTTGCTTATAAACATGACATACCATCTGCAGAAGCAGCATACACTCTACTGAAATCACAAGAAACTGAAGTGAAAATATTTTTTATTCCGGAAGAAGATATAACCGCTATTCAAAATACAATACCTGATGATCTAATACCACTGTCTTCAAGTTCATCAGATCATTACACAAAACTGTGATGGGTCGATTTTTTATAGGGATGTAAGTTGTTACTGCGAATCTAACAATAGAGGACTTTGCAAATGTTTTGATCTGAAAGAACACCAACTAATTCGTAAAAAGTCCCTCTTCATCACTTCGGGTTAAACCTTAACCATCTTTTTACACTGATGTTGCTCCTTATAGTCTCAAGGAAAAGGAACCAAGGATTCCTCCCATTCCTGAGAATTGTTCGGTTGATCTGACTGTAGATCTGAATGCTAAAAAACGGATCGAAGAGGCATGGCTTAAGCGCTTTCGAGATACTATAGATAGAACAGAACAAAACCCAGAATCTATTTCATGGGCTGCCTATCACGCATGTCAACAGCCGAGCGAACAGAAAGGATTGTCGCGGTCTGTCCTTTTGCCCCTTCTTCCAGATTCCTCACATTCAATAGCTGTTGTCAAACATATCATTAATAACGTGCAAAAAACCATTACGTCTTTAAACCCAAATCAAACAACAGTCATTGCTATGGATCAACCTCTATACGCTCTTGGAAAGATCTTCCAATGGAACAATCAGGAGCAATTTGGAGAAAAGAACACTGTTCTTATGATGGGTGCTTTTTACATAGAGATGAATTTTATGACGTTGATTGGGGATTTATTAGGGAAATCTGGAATAATTTCAATATTTGGAAGCTAAAATGGTAAAGAATAAAAGTAAGCTATAAAATTACATAGTTATAGGGCACATTTTTTTAGTAATTTGAAGTTTTTTTAAATACACGTCTAAAAAAATCATTTTTTTCATAAAAATACATTTTTTTACCCAAGATAGTAACTTTTTTGCGGACTATTTATTATTTCATGGTCATCGCCAGGTATTAGGCATACTGTTTTTTTTTTCAAAGAAATAGACCCATTATTTTGGAAGAAATTAATACTTTTGTACATAGAGTCCTTAATGAAACATGAAAATCTTAAAATACCAATAAATCCTACAATAATTTTTTATATATTTTTTAATATTTTTCTAGTCAATGATTCATGGTCTTGTTTCATCCCCTTTCGGGATTGCACTTTATCCAGGGACACACTGTATAAAGACACTGGACGGACTGTCCATTAAAATGCGTGTGATGAATGCCAGAGGGGCGTGTAGGGCTGCAGGCAGATGAAATAAAAAATGTCCTTTTGCACAACACCAACACTGTCATTTATTGTATAGGTACTTTGCTAGCAATACAATTCACACTTTTATGATAGCTTACAACGTAAATAACGTGTAATACATAAGTTACAATGTCTATTTCACACAAATTTTGGTGATTCAACAGATATTGACCGGGATCGACCCGCACGCACCGCGCTTAAATCGAAACAGGGAGCGGGAACCCGGCAGATGCATAGACAATAAAAAGAATAATTTTTTAAAGTAAAACAATAGCGGCCTTGGCACAAAACTATGCTTATTGTTTATGTTGTTCTCAACATAAGCTGCGGGCTCAGAAACAAAAGTTATGAATACAACATTGTTGAAGGTAACAATGGTAAGATACCGATAGTTAACATTGATCAAACAATCTCTAACTAACAACAAAAATTTAAGATACTAATACTTTATCTCAATATTACATTTGTGTATTTCTTACATGAGTATTTATTTACCTATACTTATGTATCAATTGTCTTATTATACAGGTGCGTGCAAATTACCAAAGTATTGAACACAAGTGAGATATAAAATTAGTTAACAGTACTTAAAAATTATAGCAATAAGTATTACTCTACTGTGTACATTTCTTACATTTTGTATATTTACCTAGCGTAAAACTGTCAAAATTAGTTTGACACTTTTAACACCGCTTTCCCAGAGACCACCGAAGACTGGACTATAGCTAGGTATAAAGTGAAAATCGATACCTTTTTCTGAAGCAAATGTTTGTACAGTGGTCTGGTGGCTTTGGGAAGCGTGCAAGCGGTACAACTCATCTAATTTATTCCTTGCCCCCTTGTATGTCGAACCATTGTCGCAGTAGACGTCGCTGGGCAAGTTGCGTCGTGAGATGAATCGTTTAAAACAAGCTAGGAAAGCTTCTGTCGTTAGATCAGAGGCGAGCTCTAAATGAATTGCTTTTGTAACAAAACAGACGAATAAAACTATGTAACCCTTTCCTATTACCGGCTTTCTAATACGGCTATTCTTGACCGCCACTGGCCCAGCGAAGTCTGTCCCGATCTTCTGGAACGGACGACAGGCTGACTCGATCGGCAGGCAAGGAACCCATCAGCTGAGTGGTCGCCGCGGCTTTCATTCTGAAACAGGTTACACATTTATGTAATATCTTTTTAACAGCACGTAAACCGTCTACAATCCAAAATCGTTGTCTTAGTGAACTTAGTACTAATTTCTGACCAGCATGAAGTAATTTTAAATGTTCATTTCTAATTATTAATGCAGTGATATCTGAATCTTTGGGCAAAATAATGTGATGCTGTTTTGCATATGATATAGGCGCATTGTTTAAACGGCCACCCACTCTTATTATTCCATCACTATCCAGGAAGGGTAAAAGAGGTTTTGAATTACCCTTGATTGGAGTCTGATCTGACAAACATTTAATTTCTTGTTGATAAAAGTTACCCTGCTCATATTTAATTATCAATCGCAAGGCTTTATTTAGTTCACATAAGGACAAAAAATTACTCTGCCTTACAGCTTGAGGCTTTATGTTATTACAAAATCTCAGCACATAGGCTAATACTTTAATCATTCTATTATTTTTTGAGAACTTTTTAAGCTCTTCAAAGAGATCTGAAGCTAATGTAACTGTTGCACAAACAATGTTGTCTTTGGGGGACTTTAACTCTGGCAACTCTATAGGAAGTTCACAGCTTGATTGAAAATTGTAATTCCTATCAAATAAAAATGAGGGTCCATGCCACCATAAGTTGTTACATTCAAGTTCGTGAGGCTGAAGGCCTCGGCTTAGACAATCTGAGGGATTATCCTCTGTGTTAACATAATGCCAATGGCTATTTTTATGCGCATGCTCTGTAATTGCTCTGACTCGATTTGCTACATAAGTTTGCAGTTTAGTGGCATCGGTTTGTTACCAAGCCAAGACAATTTGCGAATCGGAGAAGAGGTGAATGTCATGAACTTGAGTTTTAGATGACAGTATATGCTCTACCTTGCCAGTCAAATCTGACAGCAACACTGCAGCATTGAGCTCTAACCTGGGTATCGTCAGCTGTTTACGAAGGGGATTTATTCTAGATTTTGAGCACAACAATTCAACATGAATCTTGCCATGGGCATCAACAGTGCGCAAGTATAGACAGCACCCATGCGCCTTTGAGAAGGCGTCCGCAAAACCTATCAGTTGTACTATACGTGTATCGTGAGGTTTCACGCAACGGGGTACACTTACCTGTTTCATTTCATGTAAATCCCTAACAAAATTTGACCACATGGTTCGTATATCAGGAGCAGGAATCGAATCCCACTTTGTGTTGGTAGCCCAGAGACTTTGCATAATTAGTTTTGCCTGTACTAGTATGGGACCAATTAAACCCATGGGATCATAAAACTTTGATATGTGACTCAGTATTTCACGTTTGGAGTCACTAAGACTAGTGTAGGGCTCCGGCCTTGTGATTTTGAACACATCATCTTCGACATGAAATGTAACACCCAGTGTTTTGACTGACATGTCATGTTTTTGTAGATCTAGCTCACCAAAGTGATGAGCTTCTTTAGGTACATTTAAAAGAATATTATTACAATTTGACGCCCACTTGTGCAGCTGAAATCCTCCCAGAGAAAGTAATTTGACTAACTCATCTTGCATTTGAGTTAAAGTTTCCTGCGAGTCACTGTTTGACAAGACGTCATCAACATAAGTATTGTTTCTTAGAATTTGAGATGCTAAGGGGAACTGATCCTGATACCTATCTGCAAGTTCTATAAGGCAGCGAGTGGCAAGATATGATGATGGCTTAAGGCCATATGTAACTGTGTTAAGCTGAATGCAAGAAATGTCTTGATCAGGAGAGTCGCGCCATAATATGTTTTGTAAAGGTCGTTGTAGTGGATCTAGTTCAATACATCTGAACATCATACGAATGTCACATATAAAATAATATTTTTCTAATCTGAATGATAACAGTACTTCGAAAAAATCCTTTTGAACCACAGGACCGTTTAAGAGGAGATCATTTAGTGAAACTTTGTTTGTTGTTGGCATGGAGCCATCAAAAACTGTCCTTAGCTTGGTGGTTTTGCTAGATTCTTTTATAACAGCATGGTGGGAGAGAAAGTAGATCGGGTCTTTAGACATATCGTAACTACTTATGTCAATAATTGTACCATGCTTCAAAGAAATATATTGATGTATAAATTTAGTATATTCTATGAGAAGTACTGAGTCTTTTTGCAGTCGCTTCGCAAGGTTATAGAGCCTTTTTAGTGCTAAGTGTTTTTGGGCACAGTAGTATCTTTAAAAAGCCTTTCACAATAATCGTGTTCCGGTAATTGCTCTGGGAAGATTTCAGGCACCTTTTCCGTACTCCAAAATGCACTCAAATTGTCATTAATATTTGAATTACATTCATTACAAAACAAATATACAACCTGATTGCTTGTTTTGGTCTTGCTGCGGCCAGCGACGACGACCCCGAATGCGGTGTGGATGATTGAAGGCTGTGGTGCTGATGTAGTTGGTGCCGTGAATTGTTGGCTCGATGCGGGCGGAGACACCACATCAGGCTGCGGCAACAGCACTTGAAAGAATACATCAGCTCCAAGCAATAGGTCCACATCACCAGGCACGTTAAAAGTTGCGTCAGCAAGCTTACAATTGGCAGGGAATGTAATTGATGACAAGTCAATGTTCGTTTGAGGCAATTGGGTAGTAATTGTTTTTACAATATGGCAGTCGACATTAGTTTTGAATGGATATACCATGGATTGTACTTCGAGGTTTATACATTTGTCAACAGGTTGGCCAATATTGGTTATACCCATAATATGAGTGTTGGTGCGCACAGGAGACAATCCGAGTCGTCCCACAATCTTATTTGTCACAAGAGAGACTTGTGACCCGCTATCAAGCAGTGCTCTAGCCAGAATTTGTCTTCCATGCTTTCCAGTGAGTTTAACTTGTGCAGTGGGCAGTACCTGTGAATTTGACCCACTGGTGCTTGAAAGCAAGGACACTGAAGGACTAGCATTTTCTTGAGGCTCAATTCCATGCAGGAGGGTATTGTGCTCCCGTTTACATTCGGCACACTTAAAGTGATATTTACATTTGCGATTATGCTGTGTCAAACAAATTTTACAAATTTTGTTGGCTATAGCGAACTCCACACGCTTATTTTGAGATGCAAGTTTAAAGTTCGGACACTGAAATAATTTATGTGCAATCGACTTACAGTACAAGCATGATGGTTGTCCTTGCTGAGCTGTCACGGAATGGCTGACGAGGCGCTGGGCCTGCCACTGCGGCTTGTGGGCGCTCTTGTCAGTCGTCTCTAGGGCGAGAGTACGCTTATCCAAGTACTCCAACAGCTCCTTAACTGTAGGCAACACTTTATTGTTCCCGTCTAATTGGAAAGCGCGACTGGTTACCAAGTCCAGTTTGCGCATTATGATACAAACTATCACGCGATTCCACGGGCTCATTAAGATTTTTTAACGCAGCCAGGTGCTGTTTAATTTCTGAAATCAAATTACGTATGTTAGTTGACCGAGTCATGTTTGGCAAGTCCATAATAGAGTATATACGAGGGTCAAACTGAAAGTTCTTAGAACTGGCCACTTATAAACAATATAATAAAAAAAATATTCTAAAATTTGAAAATAGAACTCTTTGCCAATATTACTGAGTATATATTTCATTCATTTGTCATTTGTTTTACGACTTGGCGGCAAATTGAAAATTGTCTGTGTCACGTCAAAATGAATTTAACACGAGAAAATTTTCGTGCAATGATTTTTTATGACTTTCGATGTCATTTAAGTCAACAAGAAAGTTATGATAGACTACGATTGGCCTTTCACGATGAAGCCCCATCTCGTGCGACTGTTTACAACTGGTTTAATGAGTTTAAACGTGGTCGCACTAATCTCACTGATGATGTACGTGAGGGACGGCCTTCTACGGCGACGACTGAAAATAACATCTGTGTTGTGCGGCGTATGATAGAGACTGACAAAAGAGTGACCTATCAGCAGATTCGGACAAGCTTAGGCATCGGTATGAGTCAAGTGCACAAAATCCTCCACGAACATTTAGCGGTCAGGAAGCTTTGCGCCCGGTGGATACCTCATAATTTGACTAAGGCTCAAAAACTCAATCGTGTGGATTGGTGCCGTAAAATGATTGAAAGATTTAACGGAGGTGACTCAAATGCTGTGTTCGACATACTAACAGGTGACGAAAGCTGGATTTACTGTTATGATCCTGAAACCAAAAGACAATCTGCTCAGTGGGTGTTTCCTTTCGAGGAGTTGCCAACTAAAGTGAAGAGAGATCGAAGTGCGGGAAAAAAAATGGTGGCCTCGTTCTTTGGAAGGATAGGTCATTTCGCAACAATTGTGTTAGAGGATCAAAAAACAGTTTCTGCAGAATGGTACACTACCAATTGTTTGCCACTTGTCTTGGAAAAAGTTCGAGAGAAACGACCTCGCAGTAGGATCCTCCTTCACCACGACAACGCCTCGTCGCACACCGCCAAGCGAACGATCGACTATTTGGCGACATCAAACGTTGAATTACTGGGTCACCCGCCGTATAGCCCCGACCTCGCGCCTTGTGATTTTTATTTATTTCCAAAAATTAAAGAAAAACTTAAAGGAAAGCGGTTTATGAATGCTGAAGAAGCGGTGGCTGCGTATCGCGATGCCATTGAAGAGACCCCTAAGGACGAGTGGGCAAAGTGCTTTTCCCAGTGGTTCCATCGCATGCAGCGGTGTATTGACGTCAATGGACAATATTTTGAAAAGATATAATAAAACTAATAACTGGCTAATGTAATCAGTTTTTGATTTTCTAAGAACTTTCAGTTTGACCCTCGTATGCTCCTGAACGATTCTAGTTTTGTTGTCATATCGTTCTTTGAGCAACGACAGAGCCTGCTCATAACTAGAGTCTATAAGAGGCAGATTGCTAATGAGGGAATGCGGTTCATCGGATAAAAATCCCTTTAAGTAGTATAACTTTTGAACCGAAGTTAAACTGTTGTCATTTTCAATCATGGCTGTAAAAATGTTTATAAATTCATAATATTCTGTATAATTACCTGTGAACTTCCTAATTTCTACGGTTGGCAATTTAATTTTAAAAACCACCTGTGGATTAGAGCGTTTGGAATCTATTGCCTCGTTGACAGCGGATAACGCTTCGAGGTATTGCTCCTCAATGGCAGCCACGTCCTCAGAGTCGTCTTCATCAATGGCTATTATTTTGACCGCAACATCGTTGTACTGTTTAAAAACCTCTTTTAGCCTGTCCCGCCTAGTGAGCAGGCGTTGGAGGGATATTTACCCCAAGTCATCAGCCAGCTTCGATAAGCGAGTCAGGCTCGACTTGCTGTAGCCACGCGATGCCTTTAACTCTTTTAAATCGGTCATCGTGATGCCGATACTTGAAAATCACGGTATGAAATATATTAACTACGACACACGATAGCTAAAAAACAAGCACTTAAAGTCTTTAACAGGAAAATACCAACTAGATTTTTTACTTCTCACACCGATAAATGGCGGACACGCAAATGATGATGATGGCGTCAGGCGTTGTTTGTGACGTCATACACGCGTAGTGGTCGCAGGATCCTATTTCGGCGGGCTCCCTTCTGATTGGTCGATGGTTCGCTTCGTTCCCCTCGCGGCGGCTCTGTTGGCTAAATCGTTCGGTGCGTAAATTGCGGCAACCAATGGCTACACGGAACCGAAACAGTGCCGCCAATATAACGAACGTAATTGCGGCCAATAAGGAAGACAGCCGGCTCCCGTGCGTGTGTTGATTCGTCCGGTTGATGTTTTCGTAGTGGCGCTGTGATCACTCGGCGTGCAAAAACCAATGAACTTGCTCGACGAGACAGCGCTGCCAACACCTCGTTCTCTTCAAGTTTTCGATGAATCACGCTGCTCGATGTCGCTGGTGTCGCTGTTTTGGCGGGCCGGTCCGGAATAAAATGGCGTCGGCGCGAAAAACTCGTGTTCACGATGATATGAAGTGGATGCTTTTCTTGATTTTCATACTGCTGATTTCTCTTCGAAGGACCAAATGTACGGACTGTCCATTAAAATGCGTGTGATGAATGCCAGAGGGGCGTGTAGGGCTGCAGGCAGATGAAATAAAAAATGTCCTTTTGCACAACACCAACACTGTCATTTATTGTATAGGTACTTTGCTAGCAATACAATTCACACTTTTATGATAGCTCACAACGTAAATAACGTGTAATACATAAGTTACAATGTCTATTTCGCACAAATTTAGGTGATTCAACAGATATTGACCGGGACCGACCCGCACGCACCGCGCTTAAATCGAAACAGGGAGCGGGAACCCGGCAGAGGCATAGACAATAAAAAGAATATTTTTTTAAAGTAAAACAATAGCGGCCTTGGCACAAAACTATGCTTTTTGTTTATGTTGTTCTCAACAGACACCCAAATGACTGATACAGGAGGTGAAAACTCGGTGGAACTCAACTCAACTTATTTCTTGTTGGAGTGGTTCAGCGAGTTAAAGGAAGAAATAAAAATCACATTAGCGATTTTAAATAAACATCATCCAATTATATCCGAGGAAGAATGGTTAGCATTTGAGAAACTATGCAAGATTCTTAAGCCATTTGAAGAAATTATCGCCACTATGAGTGGTGAAAAGTATGTTACTGGTGGAGACGTCATAGTTATGACCAGAATTCTGAAACAAACCTGCCAAAGTTTCAAGGCTGACGAAGACAATAATACAATTAGTAGCTTCATAGGTATGCTGCCTGACAATTTGGACTAAAGAATGGGAAACGTAGAGAAAAATGGAACGTTTTCTCTTAGCACAATCCTGGATCCCAGATATGAAATGGCCGCATTTTGCGACTCGAATGATGCCGCGCAGATAAAAAGGCGAGTACAAAATAAGGTCCAGGAACAAATTGCAAAACAGAGGAAGAATTTGCAACAAGCAGCTAAAACTTTACCTTCATCGTCTTCGAACCAAAAATCTGTGTGGGATATATTTGTCAATTTTATGATCCAAGAAACGTCATCACACCAAGGGACTCCACTGTCGAAGGCAATAAAAGAGGTACAAATGTATGTGGATGATGATATCTTACCTCGTAAAAATGAAACCGGAATGTATAATTGTCCTGGAAAGTGGTGGTTGGCGCACAAAACCAAACCAAATTTGGTCCGGATTTATCGAGACAACTGCAATGTTGTGAGTACATCTGTGTCTTGCGAGAGAAGGTTTAGCAAGACTGGTTTGATCATATCAGACCGAAGAGCTAGTCTGAAAACTAAAAAGTACGCGAACTAATGTTCCTTAATGTAAATATGGATCAAAATATATTTAAGTAAATAAAAAAAATGTAAATAGGTACTCTAGTTGTAAATATGTACATATTATTTTATGTACATATTTACAACTAGAGTACCTATTTACATTTTTTTATTAATATTAATAAAAAAATACAAAAAAAAGATACCAACTGCACATTATAAATCAAAATACTGTAAATAGATAAATAAAATAAATATACATAGTGTAAATGCCAAATCATGTACATAAAATGAACTTTTAAGTACGCCAGATCATTTTTTCTGCCAGTCCTAAGCCTGGATAAAGTACAAAGGGAAGTTCTTTTTAAACCGAAGTAGTCGAAGAAAGCGTTTTTTATGAAACTGTTTTTGCCCAGAAAAAAACTAGTTCGTTTCGTTTTTTATAAAAAGCGTTACTTCCCAGCACTAGATGGAACTGAAAATTGCGTGTCGACCAAAGACATAAAATGTATGCGAAAGGGTGATAGGATGCGTATAGGATCAGCCGTAAAAATTTTGTTTGAACGAAAATGGTACTATGGTGTTATTATAATGACTGAAAAAGACCGTCTATTAGAGAAAGGGTCAGACCATAACTCTGATTCATCTCCAGATGAACCACTCGCAAATATCGCATTGGCCGAAAATTCGAAAGATGTAGATCCATTTTATTGTTCAGATGACTATTAATGACCCTGATTTTAATCCCTTACAAAAAAACAACGAAAAAAATTACTTTTGGGCGATGAGTGTAGTAATGAAGAAAATTGCATTGAATTAAATGAACAGCTGCCGCAATTAATGCTGACGATGAATATGATGAAATTTCATGTGTCCAAAATATTTTTTCTACTAGTATTAGAAGAGCTTCTTTTTCCAGTGACGTAACGATTTGTATCGATGATTTAACTGCGGCTAATAATAATTCTACAATTATGCAAATCCCAGATCAACTTACGGTTCAACCAGATTCTATTTCAAGTGTCCAAACGGATTGTTCAGAAAGCATATTGCCAAGAATTATTGATGATGAACGACGAGGGTAAAATGAGGAATGTGCTAGTGAACAAACCATTTTTCGTGATGAGCTACAAACATCTTACCCTATTGTTACTCGAAATGTTGAGACAGAATATCAAGTCCAGTCCTGTGAGGTAAACGAGTGCCATGGGGAAGTATTTAGTGCGTGTGTAAGATGTGAAATTGTGTTGTGTTGGCATCATTTTGAAAATGATGCCACTTGTGATGATCATTTACAACCACTTCGTATCTTACCACGAGCAACGTTAATTCCAGACTTTGTGACCAAAGATCCATACCAGGAGATTTTGCAGTAGAAGGTGCTCCGAGAAAAATAGACCGAAGAGAGACAGCAATTAACAAAAGAAAAGCCAATAAAAAGAATGAAGATTTTGGGAAGGAATATTCAACGCAAGTTTCAAAACTAGGACCGGTCTGTAACATAACAAATTGTATGAGAATACACCGTGAATGTTATTTATTTAGTTAAGAAGACCGTCAAGAAATATTTAGAATTTACTGGGGTTTAGGAAGCTTAACAACTCAAAGAGATTTCATTGTACGTCATGTTGAACAAGTATGTACCAAACAAAAAACGGCTGGTCCTAAATCCAGAAGACAAAACACAGTTTTTTATCACCTTTATCTAAACGGCGAAAAGAAAAAGGTTTGCCGGACTTTCTTTTTGAATACTCTCGGCATTGGCGATACGATTGAAAAAACTGCCTTAAAAAAATATTACAGACAGGAATACTGGAGAAAGATATGCGTGGTGGCCGCAAACCATCATCCATTGAAAAAGATGTTCGTGCTAAAGCCATCGTTGAAGAGCACCTTACACGTTTTCCAAAGGTTGAATCACATTACTGTCGGGAAAAAAGCACTCGTGAATATTTGAGTTCAGATTTGACCATGAGGAAAATACACAGCTAGTTGAAGAGTTAAGAGATGAGCCAAAACCCAGCCTTTCCTTGAAAAAATTTAAAATCTAAAAATCTGTCCTTCCGCCGACCGAAAAAAGACCAATGTAGTATTTGCTCGACATATCGCCAGGGAAATGAAGAAACCAAAAGTAATTTGCAAGAAAAGTATACAACCCATATAACAGAAGAAATCGTTCCGTAATAAACGATCAGAACGAAAAGAAGAAACTCAAACAAATACATTATCTACAGTTTGTGCCACCTTTGACATGCAGCAAGTAATTCATTTACCCAGGAGAATTGAAAGTGCTCTGTTTTACTTGCGAAGATTATCGGTACTCCAGTTTACCATTTATGACATGGTTTCACATGATTGCTATTGTTATACATGGCATGAGGGGCACAGTAAGAGAGGAGCTTCAGAAATTGCTGCTGCTTTGTATCTGTACCTCAAAAACTACGATGAAAAAGGTGTTAAGAAAGTATTCTTATTTGCTGATGGCTGCAGTGGGCAGAATTAGAATTTCATAGTTGCCTCTGCTCTTCTATACTTTACTAATAATTCTGTGTCCATTGAAGAAATAATTTTAAGCATATCTGTTCCTTGTCATGGTCAAAATTAGGGTGACTCTGCCCACAGCGCCATAGGTTATGCTATAATTCACGCGCAGCGCGTCAGTGCGTACGTACGTTTGTAAACATGGCCGGATCGGAGGTACCGTCGACCTCTAACATGATAAAGTGTGCGAGTTGTAACGTAGTGATAAACGAATTACTTTCGTTTGTGCAAAATAAGGCAGACATTATGGATGAGGACTCCATGGTCAGACTGTGTATCACGGCATTTACTCCCGACGAGATTGGTGCAGCGAAGAGGCTATTGTATGGCTCAGTGAAATCAAAAAAGATGATAACCCGTAAAAAAAACGGCAAGTGTCAGCGTGAGCTGGAAGACATCATCTCCCTCATTAAGGAAGTCCCACCCGAAGAACTACCAATTTTTGTCGCTCGTGATCTTCAAAAGCTACCCCTGGTGACCTTTGACCACTTGAATGCTACGAGAATATTAAGGGACCTCATCTCACTCAAAAACGAGATCCAGGTGGTAGAGGATACCTATGTGACCATGGACAACTTCAAAACGATGTCGTTAATTTAAAACAAACTTCGATTGTCAATAATTTTCAACATGTCAATTTTGTAAACAAGAAAAGGGGCACTGGACCAATAATAGACAGCTGTGAAAGCAACTGTGATAGCGGGCCTATTGGATTGTTACATATTTCACCGAAAACTACAAATTATCATCATCATAACCGTGAGGAACAGAGGTTAAACGATATTGAAGCTGGTGATGGCACGCATTGCGTGCTGTCCCTTTCGCACTCGCAGCTACAACCATCTGTTTCAAACTTAGTAACGGATGTGCGCGTGATGCCTTCTCAGGTCGCCGCAACTGATAAGCCAACAAACATAACGGCTCAACCGGTTAGTGCTTGCGATCAGCTGTTGCCGACGCGTATAACTACGAATGCGCAAAACAAACAGAGTAGTAAAGACGAAGAATGGCAGATTATACAAAGAAAAAGATATAGGAATAGATTCGAGGGTGAGAGAGGTACTTGTACGCTGATAAATGGAAGTTTTAAAGCGGCAAATCCGAATAAAATTGCAATGTTTATAAATAATGTACATAAAGAAACCAGTGAAAAAGATATAGCGTTGTACGTGAAGAATAAAACCGGCATAGAGGTAGCCTTGGATTTAATCAACCCGAGACAACCCAGAGAGTACAACTCCTTTAAAATGCTTGTACCTAAGAACAAGTTAAGCTTGTTTTTAGACTGTAATCTGTGGCCGGACGGAATAACTTTCCGTCGTTTTATCGAATTTCGTAAGCGAGAAAGAGGCTATAAGGAAGCTGGACCTGGACTCTCAGAAAAACAAGTAAATGGATAGTACATATACTGAAGTAACCTTGATTAGTTTTAACTGCAAATCCTTCAAGAGATCCATAGATTGTGTTCGACATCTTAGTCAAAAGGCAGATATTATTGCTCTTCAGGAAACTTGGTTGTTGCCGAACGAGATTACTGAATTGAGTAAAGTAAATAGTGAGTATGGATTCTGTGGTAAATCGGCGGTGGATACCTCGAGTGGAATACTGCGCGGGCGGCCGTACGGCGGCGTCGCGCTTCTGTGGAAGAACAATAGTTTTGACAGTGTTACGGTGATCCCGTGTGTCCAGTGTGAGTGATCGAATCGTCGCGGTTGAAGTGTGTGTGTCAAGTCGCTCATTTCTTGTGTTTTCCGTATACATGCCCACGGACTCGTCGGATAATTTAGTGGAGTTTACTCAATGTCTATGTGAAATCACGTCAATAATCGAAAGTAAAAATATTGAGTTTGTGTACATTTTAGGGGACTCATTGTGATTTGCAGTCGGTCCATCCAACTGTTAAGCAGCCGCGTGAGAAAATTAATACTATTATTTGGGGTGACAGGGACCTGAATGCTGTAGAAGCTTACACTAAAATTTGTAATTAAAAATTAAAAAATGTAGACTTTCCGTGTGAGTTTAGGGATTGTTGCAACAGTATGGGTGGTATAGCCTGACCAGGAATATATGGGACCTCGCCATATTGCGGAAAACAACTGGAACTAATTTCTTTTACTGGCAACAGAAACCTCAAATCATCACTGACATGTCATCATTGTCATAATGATTAGTGTCAAAGTGGACGCGTAATCTAATTTTCTTCCAAGTGCAATTTTTATGTGATAAAAATACCAAGAACTATTCGTTTTCGTAAAAGAAAAGTGGTTTAACATGTGTTGTAGTATTTTTCGACTAGAAAGTCTATGTGATCACCACGGTTTCTTTAAATTAATTACTGATATAGTTGTCATCATGAATTTTTGGTACGTCGTATAGTGCGTATAGTGAAAATTGGCTACTGATGGCTACGGAGAATCTTTTAATAACGATTTTGAAAAATGATTATAATAAATACTTGTTTGAGCTTTATTTTCTTTATTTCAACCCTGCTTGGATTTAACAACTAAAATAGTTCGTAAAGTTTTTAAGATTTCCTATAAATTATATAAAATAATGATAACATTGTTTAATGTTTCTGTTACCTATTAGTGGTTTTGCAAAAATAATAGTGTTTTAGTCCAAAATTCAAGACTAATATTACAAAGAGTTACTGAATTTATTGAGTACTAAATTTGCGAGTGTTCTGTCGTGGTATTTTATCGTTGAATCTGTTATCATTAGGCAGCGGGCTTAAAAAATTAACATGGATGTAAACATATAAAAAATATGTTTTTTTTATGTTCAGTTGCCAATCTACGCTGGTATGTTTATACCGAGTGTTGTCATATAAAGTGCATTCGAAGCGCCCTTAATTCAGGTCCCATATATTTCTGGTCAGGCTATAATTGTAATATAGCTCACTTAAATGCCATGGACACTCTTTATACTACAATTGTGATGAAGCTACAGGAGGCCGCTGTTGCGAGCTATGTGGGTCCTGCGGGAGGGGTTAGCAAACCTTACCGTGGTAAGCATGTAGCGGGTTGGAATAAGTTTGTACGGGACGCTCACCTGGAGGCCAGGAAAAACTTTTTGACCTGGGTTCGGTGCGGCCGACCCAGAACTGGTATAACATATAATGATATGCGGGAATCCAGAAGTTTGTTTAGGTCAAAATTAAAAATCTGTCAAGACAACCAACAACAAATTAAAATGAATATTTTGGCAGCTAAACATAAAAATAGAGATTTTAGGGGCTTTTGGAAATACACTAAAAAGCTAAGCGCTAAGCCTGGCGTCCCGGTGAGCGTCAGCGGAATGACCAACCCGAGTGATATAGCAAATATGTTTAAGTGTCACTTTCAAGTTAAATCTCCTTACAAGGGTGACACAACCGATGAAGGGGCCGTGGTGTCGGGGGTGCCGGATCGAGTTACAACAAAGCAAGTTGCTTTAATAATTAAAGGTATGACTCGGGGCAAGTCTCCCGGACACGACGGTCTTAGCATTGAACATTTGCAATACGCGAGGCCGCACCTCTCTAGGCTGTTGGGCTTGTTATTTACCTTATGTATCAGGCATTGCTACTTACCTAAGGATCTGATGAGGACTGTTATTGTGCCGATAGTTAAGAATAAGACAGGAGACAGCTCGGATAAAAGGAACTATCGTCCGATTTCACTGGCTTCAGTAGCATCTAAGGTGTTTGATGGCCTGCTTGAGCAACATCTTAAAAAACAGCTTTCCCTGCATGACGCTCAATTTGGATTTCGATCGGGACTCTCAACAGAAAGCGCTATCATGTCCCTCAAGCAGACCGTCAGATACTACACCGACAGGCACACTCCTGTTTACGCTGCCTTTCTCGATCTCTCCAAGGCATTTGATCTGGTAAGATATGACATTCTCTGGCGCAAATTAAAACAAACTAATATGCCAGGTGAGCTTGTCAATATATTGAGATATTGGTATAACCATCAGTCGAACCAGGTCAGATGGCTTGGCGAGCTTTCTGGGGAGTATGGGCTGGAGTGTGGGGTGAGGCAACTCCCCTTGCCTCACCCCACGTGACGTTGACGTCTCCTTCCCTCTTCAGCCTGTATGTGAACCAGCTGATCGAGGGGCTGAGCGAGACTGGTGTCGGCTGTTCTGTTGATGGGCACATCATCAACAGTATCAGTTATGCGGACGACATGGTCTTGCTTAGCCCTTCGATTGCTGGGCTCAGAAAATTAATAAAGGTGTGTGAGGAGTACGCGACAGCACACGGCCTCCTTTATAATGTAGAAAAGAGCGAACTCTTAGTTTTCAAAGCCGGGGGCCGTAAGGTATGTAATGTGGCTCCCGTGCTTTTGAACAATGTCGCTCTTAGTAGAGTGAAGGAATTTAAGTACCTCGGTCATATCGTCACCGAGGATCTGAAGGATGACAAAGACATAGAGAGGGAGAGGAGAGCGATGGCGGTCCGCTGCAATATGTTGGCTCGCAGATTCGCACGATGTAGTGCAGAGGTAAAAATTACTCTTTTTAAGGCTTTCTGCCAGACCATGTACACGTGCAACCTGTGGGTCAGCTATACCCAGCGGGCCCTCAACGCTCTCAGGGTACAGTATAACGACGCCTTCAGGGTGATGTTGGGGCTGCCGCGATACTGCAGCGCGTCTGCGATGTTCGCGCACGCGCATACTGACTCGTTCGTACAACAGCATCCTGAGGGTGCTCGCCGACAAGCCGGACTGCCCGCTGCGGGAGCACTGGGTGCGGGCGCATGTGCTGGTGCCCGGTGCCCCCATAGCACCACGGTACTTAGGCTAGGAATGTGATAATTTTATTCTTGTATTTTTTTTAAATTTTAATGTTAATTTCTATTTTAATTTTTTAATTTTAGTTTCAATTTTAATTTTTTGATTTTAGTTTCAATTTTAATTTTTAATTTTGTGATTTGATTTTGTAATGATTGATTTTATTCTTTATTTTATTTGGTATTTGATGTATTTTTATTTTTGTTTGGTTGAGTAGACGTGATATGGACATGATCCGATTTTTTTTTTTTTATAAAAAAAGTGGTGACATTTTCATACCCTCGCAGTTGATCCCTATTATTAAATTAGCAAGAAGACGACAGCCTTTCAAGGTATTGGCTCTGACCTCCACCGATTTCATGGATTTTAAAAAACTATCACAAGTTTTGCGCTTACTTTCTATCCGAAAAGATAACGAAGGTGAAACTGTCGATTGGAGGAATATGGCAGAACTTTCTTTCCAGAAGACACATGGTGACAAAATATTTTTAAGAAAGACCACAGAGCTGTGTCTTATCGTTTTTTGACACTGAGGCAACACAGTTATGAGGCAATGGAATCTGAAATTTCACCACTCAATATGACACAGCCGAAGATTTCACAAGACAAATATAACGATTTGATATCGTTGACTACAGGTGAACCAGAATTCATAGATTTTTATCGTTCACTGCCGCATTAAACATAAAAGACTTGTTAAATTATTATTATAATTGAAAAGCATTTAGACTGATTTATGATAAATACTTAATTACTAATTGTGATCTCAGATCCAAGTGACTCTTGTTTCCAACTGTATAGGAGCCCCTTTAGGCATAAGATTTAATTCAGACTTGATTAAAAGATTCAGACTGATTTATGATATTCAATTACTTATTGTGATCTCAGAATGAGAATTGTTTTGTTTTTTTGTTTAAATTAGGTATTTCCATAAGGCATTCGATTCAATTCAGACTTGATTAAATCATTTAGTTAGACTGATTGATGATTCTCAATTACTTATTATTGTCATCTCAAAATGAGAATATTTTAGTTTTTAAATATTTGTTAAAATGA
Source organism: Pyrausta nigrata (assembly GCA_949316185.1). NCBI lineage: Eukaryota > Metazoa > Arthropoda > Insecta > Lepidoptera > Crambidae > Pyrausta > Pyrausta nigrata. Next base: position 6,260,353 of record OX438958.1, on the reverse strand, counting down.
TTTTCTTACTCTTTTTTTATTGACAAATACTTGGTAATTATTTTTATACGCTATCTTGTAGAGGTTTTTATTAATGTTAAGAATAATGTTGCTACAATTTATTAACTTCATAAAGTATTTCCTTATTGAAAGAAAAGTTATCTGTTATTTTATTAATTATTCTGTGATTTCTAAAATTACTTAATAAAAATACTATTTGTTTCTTAGTGATTAAGTATAATATAATATTACATGAAGGTAATGCTTTAACCATACAAGATTTGGTTGTGAAGTGTGCAAAATAAAAAATAATATTGTTACGCCTCTAGTTTTGTGATAACACTTATTGTATGTGATACTTTTTTCTTTTTTCGTAATAAAAACTACAGTAAACGATTACATTTTAGTGTTTAATTTCAAACTGAAGCTCGTAAGTGGAAAAAAAAAACTAATATTGAAAAACAAAGTTATCACTAACACTCCCATCTGTGAAATATCAAAATAAATATAATGCAATTATATACGCATGTAATACATAGAACAATAGTACAACCTTTACTTCATTGATAAGTACCTATTTTTCCTCCCACGAGGTCCTTAAAGTATAAACAGAAACTAAATTTGAAATTACCTAACTGAAAACCCGTGGTTTTGAGAAAGTGACAAACTGAGATAAGAGAGTTAGTCATGCAAGAGACGTTACGATGTCGAGCACCTCAACTTTTTTGGTAGTAAAATGTTACTTCTAAGAGGACGCATAAGGTCAAGTCAACACATTAGCAGAAATATTAACTATAACTATATTTTATTAAATCTAGAGCATTTAGATTGGGAGCACAGAATCCACAGTCACTAATACAGTTGTATTATCCGGAAACATACTGTTAGCTCCTGTGCTCATATTATGACAATTGTATGGTGGGCTCGACATCAACCTAATAATATATCAGCACCTGCCTCTTTCCTCGATAATGTATTAATTAGAAAAGATATAGAAAATAAAGAATTAAAACCTAAAATGATAAAAACATGTTTTATTTTAAAAATCTGTTGAACATAAATACTTCCCTAAAGTATCCCGATTGTTTTCAATAGAACAGACACTGCTGGTGGAACTGCAGAAGAGTTCTTTGTAACGGTATTGCAGGATATGGATGGAATCAACTTTGGGTTATGGGTTTGGATGCTAGGTGGATCGGTTAATTAGGACTATGGAGGAAGAGACTACGGGACCACCTGCCAGTCAGCAACTGAAGCCCCCCCCCCCCCCCCCCCCTGGCGTCATGGGTCGCATAGACCGGACTGAGGGGCAACATTGAAGTTGCCAGCTAAGGGTGGAGAAGTGACCCTGTACTTTAAACGAAGATCACGCGCTCCCTGAGGGTCCAGCATCACGTGCCCACTCGCCACTTACGCAACCACATCCACCCTTCAAGCATCACGCTCTCGCTACTCCACTCTGGCCGGCCGGTTAAGGCAAGCCAGATGTGAGAGTCCTGTAGACCCCCTTGAGTTCCACTTCGGCAAGCCGAAGACGAGGGCCTAGACCGTCTCTCAAGAGCATTCGGATTAACGACTGACCCCGTGGTGTCGCTACTCACCACAGCTCGCCACAAAGCTGCACTGCGTGGGGTATTATTATTAGAAGCCTGTCGTGTCCCACTGCAGGGCAAAGGCCTCCCTACCCTTTATCCACTCACCATGATTTTAGGCCACTGCCTCCCAGTCTTCTCTATATGAGTCTAGCTCGTCACGCCACCGCCTTCTGGGTCTACCGCGTGGCCGTTTTCCATTTAAAGGAACCCCACTTGGTGCATATTTTGGCCCACAGGTCGTTTGACATGCGGCAGACATGCGGCACGGCCCAGTCCCACTTTAACTGACCAGCTTTCTTGGAGATATTAGTAATGAAAGTTCTGGAGCGCAGTATACTGCGCTACAGGCTGAACCTCTGACGATTAGTCAAAGACAAAGTTTGGGCGCCATACGTGAGGATGGGAAGGATACACATATCCATGATCATACGCTTAAGGCATATTGGTAATTTGCCTTTCATGAAGTTTTTAAAAGACCAATAGCTCTTCCAGGCGTTTTCGATGCGGCGTGCTATCACTTTATCTTGTCTGGTCTGGAATGATACTATTTGGCCAAGATAATTTCACCTCCACCTCCCTCACGTATATTCTACGCTTGACACTGACAAACCGACTAAAATCTCAGATTTTGATGCAAAGAAAAAGAGTTAAGGGAAGAAAAAATTCTCAGAGAATGGAAAATCAGAAAAAAACAAGACATAGGAAAAAAACACAATACCAAAAAAGTAAAAGACAAGTACTCATGTCTGTAGGGCTATTATGTACATATCTCATTTGACGACCAAAGTGATTATCACTATGCCTTGGCACAGAATACTAGTACTTCGTACAGAAGTATGACTTAGCAATTGTATTCAAAGAAATGTCTACTCAATGTCGTCAACAATATGGCGTAATTTAGTTCGCCTCAGAGTCAAGCACATTTTCGTGTAGACACCTACAAAAACCCTTTGCAAGATAATTTCATACTTATTGCTCTGGAATAAAAAAGACAAATACATTTCTGTGTAATTAACTATATATACAACTTATTAATAAAAATTAAGATAAATTACTTAATACAACACAAAAACAAAAATTATAAAAAGGGTCCTTGTGGTAAGGTTCCTAGGATGCTGGCAGCATTACCGCGCTGGATAGCGATGCTTACAAGCTGAGCAAGGTAGCTGCCAGCTCTTAGGTCACCACCGATGTCAACTAGCCTCTTGGAAATCTCTTTGAAAAAGAGATAGCGTTGGGACCCCACGAACCCAGTGTTTTGACTCCAAACGGTACAAAGTGGTACCGGGAGTCGATCTGCCTGTAATTGTTCTTTTTAAAGTTTTCGGCACCTTTCGCAGCCAAACCAGCATCACGGCTTGTCCCGGGCAGATGAGAGGCTGCAAGTGTGTCGACACAGGTAGCGTCCCACACAAGAGCCCGACCCATCCGCCAAGGAACAAGTGACATCCCGTCTGGTCTCTTGCCATCATCACGCGCGATACCGTTCGGCTCGAGTAAAGCCGGCACGTTGATAGAGGTAAGAGATCGACGGATGATGTCGTTGATGCTGGCATGACGCGGCCTGCACTTTTAATACAGGAGAGTCCGTGATGTCCCAACGAGCCGACATCAGAACCACAAGGACATCTGTGTGGAAGGCAAACCTCAGCACCAACACGCAGACCTATCGCGACTCGTAGAGTTTCTGAGTCCAAAAGGGTTCCCACGTTGGCCGAAGGATAGGCCTGAAGCCAGTATCCTGCTTCCTTGGTGGAAACTGCTTTTAGTCTGGCTAGATCCGCGTTGTCAGTGCCACTGTCAATAAGACTTTTCAAAATAGACTAACAAGAAATTTGGTCCCAACTCCTTTGAATTTTAAGATCTGAAGGAAATTTATTCGCATATGCTATATCCCAAGCATTTCTAGCCTCGTCCAGGCACGCCACTTCGAAGTTTATTAAGTTTTTTTATTTATCTTAATTTTTATTAATAAGTTGCTCTGGAATATGATTCATAATACACTAAACCTATTCAGTGACGTAATATCACGCGACGCGATAGGGTCGACTGCTACGAGAAGCTTCTAACGCCATCTAGCGCCTCTTTCTAGTACTTTATTCATTCTCGTCCAGCCAGCAACTTAGCCGCGCGGCCGCTGGTGAATAAAACGCGCGAGCGTGGCTCTGGCCGGTAGCGACACGCAACTTGTTTTAGCACGTACGTAGGTGCGCCGCGCGTAGGTACGTTTTTGCTACCTCCGCGGGGAGATACACAGGCCTGGCCTTGGTTCCTAACTAGAATGACGTCATTGCCGGTGGATATGCTGATAGACACCGGCATATCCACTGTCCATCTTTTGACAACTGTTTATGTATCGATAAACAGATTTTTGTATTATGTGATTGTCTTTTGACAACTGTTTATGTATCGATAAACAGATTTTTGTATTATGTAAGCTCAGTGGATATCAAAATCGTTGATCACCGAAGCTGTCAAGTGGCTATTGATAGGAACTAATTATGAGCAGTGTTTTTTGGAAAAACAGTGATAGTCACTATTAACCAACCTAGTCAAAACGTACGTAAAATACAACGTAATTACTTGTTATATTTATACCAATTTTAATTAATTTGATTGCGGGCTGTTAAACCATTTAACAGCCCGCAATCGAATTAAGTTTGTAAAATAAATAAAGCTCTCTGCTAATAATGGCTCTAGCTTTTTTATTGGGATATGCATGGGATATGCCGAGAAACAAAGGAAAATAAATGAGCTGAGGTTTAAAGACGTGTTTTCACGTTCGTAGTGACCCAATAAAAAATAGCATTACCCCTTTCGGACCGCTCCAATACAATTGTGTGGGTCGAGTATAGCTCATTAGTTTTACGTTGGCAGTGGACGAGCCTAGTATCATTCAATTGTGCGGGAAGCGAATTTTCACCTCCCGCGCAAATTTTGTCCGACGCCAGGCCTGTGTATCTCCCCGCGTAGGTAGCAAAAACGTACCTGCGCGCGGCGACCCCTTGGAAGGTGCTAAATCAAGTTGGGTGCGCCAGCGAGCAACGAGACGCCCGCGCGTTTTATTTACCGGCGGCGCACGGCACTTATGTGTAATTACGTTGCTGGCTGGACGAGCATGAATAAAGTGCTAAAAAGGTGCGCTAGATGGCGTAAGTAGCTTCTTGTAGCAGTCAACCCTATCGCGTCGCATGATAGTACGTCACTGAATAGGTTTAGTGTATTATGATTCATATTCCAGAGTTATAAGATTGAAATTATCTTGCAATGGATTTCTGTAGGTGTCTAAACGAGAATGTGCTTGACTCTTAGCCGAACTAAATTACACCATATCGTTGACGACATTGAGTAGATATTTCTTTAAATTTCATTGCAAAGTCAAACTTCTGTACGGAGTACTAGAACTTATTCTGTGCCGACGCGCAGTCGGCGAGCAGGTTTCAACCTGTACAGTTTGTGTCTGAGGCCGCTCCCCGATTTGGCGGAAGTAATTACCTACTATTGTTTGATTTTGTGAGTTATTGATTAGAAAAATAGTTAAACATAGGATGTTTTTGTGGTAACAGTGACTATTGACAAGCAAACGTTTTGACGTAAGGGCTTAACGAACTTTATTGTATCGACGTGGGCCGTACATTACCTGATGCGTATTTTAAGTTTCTAATAGTGATACTTTATTCACAGGTTCCACATAATGTTTCCGATTTTAAACAGCGCTGCTATTGCAGAGATACGTAATAACTCTGGGGACGAGTGCGATGACAACGACGAAATCGATTTGGACTGCTGAATTAAAGACAATCCCGAATATTCAAGTTCCTCTTCTTCTGATGAAGGCGAAGAAAGCGGTGACGATAACATACCTCTGAGTATGCTAGCAGCATGAGAAAAGAAGCCTTTTATTGGCAAACCTCTTCCAAAGTATGCTGTTCGAGATCCAGGAGATATTAAAACTCCATACGAATATTTCGAGCGGTCTTTTATTATCGAGAACAGATGGCTTTGACCACAAATCAATATTATATGACCAATACTGGTATACAAATGAAACCTGTTTGTTCTTTAATGGATAAAAAGATGTTTTTCGGAATACATGCCTGATGCCATGATTTGGAGCGAAAAATAGAGGTCATACTATTTTTCGATTAGGACCCGATTGCAAATGAATACTACTTGAATACTTAAGTGTCTAGGGAACGGTTTTTCCTTCTCAGGACAAACTTGCATTATGTAGACGTTATAGCGGTGAATCAGACTGAAGAACAAACAAAAAATAGATTATGGAGGGTTCAGCCTGTTATCGATGCCGTCCGAAACAGATGCCTGCAGTTGCCAAAAGATGCTGGTAACTTTTCACTTGATGAACAAATGATACCTTTTAAAGGTAGATGCGATATTAAGGTAGTAAGTAGTAAAAAACAAACCCCGCCCAGCAGGATTGAAGAACTTCGTGCTGCTAACTACCTACAAAGGACAAGTTTTAAACTTTGAGAGGAAATGAAGGGCCTAGTATGATACAATTGTGAGCTTCACAATTTAGGACCCAATATGATACAATATTGGAGTATGAATTTTCCAAGATGGCGGCGGAAAATCTGGAAAATTATAGCAGATTTGTAATCTGCGGCCCCAAATTATCAAAGATTGTAATTCAAAATGTTTACCTTTTATTACATAATTCATAATTAACTATATACATATACAACTTATTAATAAAAATTAAGAAAAATTACTTAATACAACATAAAAACAAAAATTATAAAAAGGGTCCTTGTGGTAAGGTTCCTAGGATGCTGGCAGCATTACCGCGCTGGATAGCGATGCTTATACGCTGAGCAAGGTAGCTGCCAGCTCTTCGGTCACCACTGATGTCAACTAGCCTCTTGGAAATCTCTTTGAAAAAAGAGATAGCGTTGGGACCCCACGAACCCTGTGTTTCGACTCCAAACGGTACAAAGTGGTGGTTCTTGTGAGTCTTTTCAAAATAGACTCACAAGAAATTTGGTCCCAACTCCTTTGAATTTTAAGATCTGAAGGGAATTTATTCGTATATGCTATATCCCAAGCATTTCTAGCCTCGTCCAGGCATGCCACTTCGAAGTTTGCAGTAGAAGGCTGCAGGATACTTGCAACGAGAGTGGACGTGCTGTAAGATGAGGATAGAAAGGCTGGTAAGGAGACAGTAGAAATTTTGCGTGTCCCAATCCCACCAAAACGGATAGGAAGGGACGCTTGATGCCAAGACCGTTCCAAAAGACGAATGTTCAGAATCTTTTCCAAATGTGTTTTAACAAGATTGTTTAAATTATTAGTAAAATTTTGGAATTTAAAAATTACATTTCTTTTCTTTTTACTGTGATAAAGTCATATAATGTTGAAGTAAAAGAAAATCGTCAAACTATATTATCGTTCTCGATGACAGCATTGTCATTTGCTTAGCGAATCGACATGCAGCTTGCTGTTTTATTACAGCCTTCTGCTGTGATGAGACAGCGTTCATTGAATCGCTGCGGACTCGCATGCTTTTTGAGCGGTTTGGCTAGTCTGACCTCTGAGGTCCACCGGAGGAAGCGACCTAACGTAAAGTCCCGGTTTCCCTCGACAAACTAAAACATTAAAACTATTTGTCTAAAATATATATTTTTAAATGATGTAATAGTGTGGCTCTAAGAAATTGACATGGCTATAATAATCTATAGCAGGGATCTATAGCTGCTAAAATAAAACTTATGATGAAGAACATGCGGCTTATTGCGGCATGGAGTTGATGAATACAGTGCAGATTAATACAAGCTCCTACCAACGTCTGTTACCCTAGCTAGTACCTACAAGTTTTTAAAGGTCGAGTTTAAGAAAATGACTTCGAAGTTTTCTCGAGGTATAAAAATAGTTTTTAGTTTTTTAAAAATAGTTTTTGTAGGTACATTTTCAAACAATTAAGTGTTTTTTTATTTGTCATTTTAAATAAAAAATAGGTTCATTGAAGTAATGCCGACTAAACTTTAAATATATCAAAAGATCGTGTAATTCGAGAAACACCTCACACTTGTATGCCAGATTATAAAGAGGAACATGTTGCCAAGGCGGTTTCTGAATGTCACAAGAGGGTTAGAATATACCAACTGTGTACGAGGAAACTATGTCTCATATAAAAACTCAAGATTTTGTGGACGAAATGCCTAATTTAATAAATATTAAAAGCTCCCTTTATAGATGTCGCAATAAATTTCTTGATGTTGAAAAAACATCTTTTAAAACTCTCAGTGAAGTTAAAATATCAGAGACTTTTGGCAAAGATTTTTTGATGTTTGATGATGGAACTTACGATAAAATATTGTGTTTTATTTCGCAAAAGAGCAAAAGTGTGTTCCCAAATTTTAGCCACGTATTTTTAGATGGAACTGTTAAGGTAGTTCCTAAACCTTTTTATCAAATTTATACCATACATGGCGATTTGGGTATCGGCAATGTCGTTCCTTAATTATATGCCCTTTTGCCAAACAAAACACAGGAAACATATTGGTTCTTCTGGAATTAAAGTCTTTTTCCTTGAGAAGAAACTTTTATTGTAAGTATAATGAAGTAGTTTGAAAAAAAATATAATTTGACGAAATCTGTTGATTCGTATCTATAGCAACTGAAGTCTTTGCGCGCAGCCGCGGCGACGCCAGCGCCAGCGGCATTATCGGGAACAACTGCGACTGCGTTGTGACCATTCTCCCCCCCCTTGAAAGAACTAAGTGCTTTCAAGGAGCTCTTGGGATTCTCCGATCAGAGGGCATAGTTTTGAAAGTGCCCTTCGCAATACACCCTTTTTAGTTGTTACATCTACTACCCTGGTGATGCCGTCTGCTCCAGGGTAAAGCTTTGTGACTCGTCCCATTATCCACTGCAGCGGCGGCAACTGGTCATCCTTAACCAGCACAATGTCGTCGATCTTAATGAGATGACCCTTTGTACGCCACTTCCCTCGCTGTTGTAAATTCGAGAGTACTTCTTGTGTCCATCTCTTCCAAAATTGTAACCGCAGCCTTTCCAACAACTGGTACCGATTGATGCTGGGTATTCCGGTAGTTAGGTTGGGATTAGGCAACGCCGTTAGCGGGCGCCCAATAAGGAAATGCCCAGGGGTGAGAGGTGCTAAATCGGACGGATCAGGTGACAAGCATGAGATGGGACGAGAATTTAAAATGGCCTCAATTTGGGCAAACAATGTAGACAATTCTTCGAACGTGAGGCTAGTGTTGCCAATAATACGTTTTAAATGGAATTTTGCCGCTTTAACGTTCAACTCCCAAATTCCGCCGAAGTTGGGGCTATAAGGAGGACTAAACTTAAAGCTAATTCCTTCACTAGACGCGAACGCGACAGATTGATCACATTTTTTAATTAATCTGGCTAATTCGTTACTTGCTCCTACAAAGTTCTTTCCATTATCACAGTAAATAACACGAGGTTTTCCACGACGAGCGATAAATCTTCGCAAGCATAAGATAAAAGCATTAGTGCTCAGGTCACTTACAACCTCTAAATGAACTGCTTTAGTACACAAACAAATGAATATACATAAGTAACATTTTGTAGTTCGTGCACCACGACCTTTTTTATTTGAAATTAAGAACGGACCAGCAAAATCGGTTCCACACGCTTCGAAAGGTGGCGCTGGGCTAACGCGTAAATGTGGCAAGTTACCCATTAGCGGTTGCATCGTTTTCGCCTTAAACCTTTTACACGTTAAACATTTAAACACTGTTGATGAACTAAGTGTTCTGCCACCTATAGGCCAAAAATTTTCACGAATGGAACTTAACAATTGTTGTGGCCCACAATGAAGTAAACGAAGATGTTCCCTTTCGAACAAAAGTTTAGTTAATATATGTTTTGAATCCAACAACATTGGGTGAATTTTATTAAACGAGCAATGTGGTGCATTTTGAATACGACCTCCTACTCGAAGGATACCATGGTCATCTAGAAACGGAGTTAGAGACAAAATGTTAGATTTTGAACTAACTGACTTTGTTGTTGACAGTGAGTGTATGTCTGTAAGAAAGGAATCAATTTGAGATTGTTTTACAAGAACAACTAACGATGCGTATAATTCATCGGCGGTAAGTACGCCCTTCAATTTATTTTTCTTGTTTTCTTTACAGTTTTTTATGAATCTTAAAACATATGCTATAATCTTCTGTAACTTTGTAAACTTTGAAAATCTTTCGAAAGGCACGATATTTTCATGACTTTGTAATTTAAGACAAAATTTTGTTTCAGGTAATTCGACGTGAGCAGGGTTGTAAGGGGGCCAATACTCTTGGGGCTTCGCTAAAAAATTAGGACCATGCCACCAGAGGGCATTGTCATGAAGCTGCTGTGGCGTGACACCACGAGAAGCCAAATCTGCTGGATTGACACTGGTGGGTATATGACGCCAAGATAATGGATCAGTTAATTGGCGAACTTCCTGAATTCTGTTACAAACAAATGTTTGAAGCGTTTTAGGTTCAGTCTTCAACCATCCCAACACAATTGTCGAATCTGACCAAAAAACAGATGTAGAAACTGCGATTTTTTTCGACTCTACAACTTTAGAATAAAGTCTTGCACCTAACAATGCTCCTAACAACTCTAGTCTTGGAACAGTCATTTGTGGTTTTAATGGTGCTACTTTCGATTTCGCACAAAGCAAATGAACTTTGCCATTCGATTTCATATAAATACAAGCAGCATATGCCTTTTGGGATGCATCTGTGAAGCAATGAATTTCAATATCATGTGAATTAGGCGTAAGAACACAACGAGGTATCTGGATATTTGACAAATAAGACAAGTTACCAAAAAATGATTCCCACAAAGTTTTTATTTCTCCTGGAATAGGATCATCCCAATCCAATTTCAAGGACCATAAATCTTGCAAAATAATTTTTGATGTAATAGTACATGCCGACAACAACCCAAGCGGGTCAAACAATTTACTGGATGTAGACAAAATATTTCGCTTGGTCGTCTTAGTCGGTAAATTAGATTGTGTTGAAAAATGAAGCAAATCACTCTTAGGAGACCATTTCAAACCCAGAACAGTTGAGTCTTTCGAAAACTCCTGAGCTTGATTCTCAATAGAAAATTCATCAAAAATTTCTGGAACATTAGTTCGAAATTTTCTTAATGGAAAACAGCCTTTATTCAGCGTTTCAATTACACCCTTTATGATGGTTTTTAATTCATCTTTGGAACTACACCTTGTATTTAAATCATCGACATAAAAATCACTATGTATGATGTCGGCAATTTTTTCATCAGGACATTCATTAGCAAGTTGAACTAAACAACGTGTGCTCAAAAAAGGAGCCGCTGCAGTTCCATAAGTAACCGTATTGAATTGAAGAACCTTTAACGGCTGTGACTCCTCTTCGCGCCATAAAATCATTTGCAAGTGACGCTGAGACTCATCAACCACGATTTGTCTATACATTTTTTCGATATCCCCAGTGACGACATAAATGTTTTGACGGAACCTTAAAAGAATGGAGAACAAATCATCTTGGACTCTTGGGCCTACAAGCATGATGTCATTAAGTGATTTTCCAGAAGACGTCTTAAATGAAGCGTTGAATACAACTCTTAGTTTGGTAGTTTCACTTTGTTCGCGTATGACCGCATGATGTGGTATAAAATAACCAAAATAAGGACGAGACACCTCAGACAAGTGCCCCAGCTCCTCGTATTCTTTTAAAAAGTCAGAGTAACCACGTTTCATGTTATTTTTAGTTAAACGTTTCTCTAAGCCGAAAAATTGTTTACGAACAATAGAATAGGACTCGCCTAGTGCTGATTCAAGATTTTCACGTAGTGGAAGTTTCACACAAAATCTTCCATTTGGCAGCCGCTTATGATTTTCAACAAAGTGAGCTTCACACTCTTCCTCGTCTTTAGACAACAATTTGAATGATTGTGGAAGCTCTTCAATATCCCAAAACTTAGCGAGAGAGTCTCTTATTTCCTGAGAAAAGTTGCATTTGACCTTAGGACTGGAAGCAAATCTCGTTTCAATAGGACCAGCAACAAGCCAGCCAAACTGAGATTCTTGCAATGTTGGTTGATTCTGATTCAACTTTATTTGATTGGACAAAACAATGTCCCAAAACACGTCCGCTCCTAACAAGATATGAATCTCTGACGGTTTGAAGAACGTAGAATCCGCGAGCTGAATGTGAGACGGGAAATTAAGTTTGGATACATCGACAGGGACGTTTGACATATTACTAGTAACTTGAGGAACTACCAAGCAACTGACATTTATAGAAAAATCATTAACACGAGACTTAACTTGAAGATCACAAGTTTTCACTATATTTGTGACTGTATTATTAACGCCTATAACTGTGATAGGATTGACTCGAGAACTCATCAAATTCAATTTATTTTGCATTGTTTCAGCAATGAAAGACGACTGACTTCCACTGTCGAGTAAAGCCTTAGCAGGAACCGATTTATTTGTGTTGATGTCGACTAAGATGACTTCAGCAGTGCACAACAAAACTTGACGCGGCACCATAGCAGACATCGCTAAAGTTGAAGACGATGCCTGATTTGTAGAAGTAGACGACGAAGGGACGTTAGATGAAGTGTTATTATGTCCGCTATTATCCTCATCACTTTTTTGATGCAATAACGAATTATGTCTCTTCTTACAGGTTTTACATGAACCCAGACGACACTGAGCAACACTATGACCAGTGCGAAGACAGTTAGGACACACTCTAGTCTTGTTTACAAAAGCGATTCTATCCTTTACGGACATGTTGTGAAATAAGTCGCATTGATGAAGGAGATGATTTTGATTACATGACACACATTTTTTGAAAGTTGAATTGTTATTATCGTTATTGGTGTTAAGAAACGACTTAGTAGACTTACTCATGTTTAGATCCTTATTGGATTTTGCTGACGAATCATATCGACTGTACTGCATGGTTTCAAGCACGTCAGCTCGACCGCGAAGGAATTCGAAGAAATCCGTGAGTTTAGGTGACACATCTAAGTTATTCCTATGTTCTTCCCATTTTTGACACGTAGCGCTATCTAGTTTTGAAGACATAATGTAAATGATGATTGAATGCCAGTGTTGCACTGACTCACCCAACTCTTCGAGCGCCCGTAAGTTTTTAGAATAATAGTCAATTACGTATCTGATGGACTTAAACGATTCCTTGGATACGGCTTCAAAATTAAATAACGCTTTTGTATGATTATTTATAAGAATTCTTTTATTATTGAAACGATCACATAACATTGACCAAGCTATCTCATAGTTGGACGAGGTGAAACTAATGGACTTAATCACGACAGAAGCGCCACCTTCCAATGAGTTACGAAGATAATGAAACTTACTTATTGCTGGCAAAGATTCATTGCTGTGTATCAGGGATTCAAACGTATCTTTAAACTCTAACCATTTTAAATGGTTACCATCGAATGTTGGTAAGTTTATAGTCGGCAATCTTACGACATTCAATTGCTTAGGACTATGATATGACATTGCGCTATGACAAGAACCTGCGTCACTGTCCTTTGGAGAACTAGATTTTTTAACATAATTTTCAATCATGTTTTGTGCAACGGCTATAAGTTTGCAAAATCTAGTTTCAATTAAGTCGCGTTCTTCGCTTTGTGCATCTATATCTGTTATCAACCGTTCGATTTTGCTCTGAACATTGTCAAAGACAGTAAACAATTCTTGTACGCGAGTCAATTTTATTTGCAGTTCATTAATCGCGATACTATCAAAACTCTTAGGATCAAGTTTGTCGACATATTTTTGAAAGTTTGTAAGGCGAGCTTTTATAGTACCACGTTCATGATTTAGCTCTTTAAGTTCACTTGGCTCGGATTCGGCCATTATTGCTGTTAACACAAAGAAAACAATAGGAGCCAGTACCGAATAACACTGAATATCAATATAAATAAAAGAAAACGTTTATCTGGCCGTGCAGTCCGCTCGCAACTCACTGCGAAGCGGAAAAGTATTGCTGCCAATCGAACGCGTTGCGTCTGTATTTCGGCGATGAACTTTCTCACTTGAACTCGACGGAATCAAGAAGTCAAACGTTATAACGACAACCTGAAAAGTATACAGACAAGAGTTAGACATCTGGATGTACAATTAAAGAATGCTAGGAACATTAATGTTATAATAGGAACGTGAATGTTTTAATAGGAATGTGAATGTTATGAATGTGAATGATAGGTAGGTAGGCAACTGCAAGAAAGGGAGTAAGGTTTGGGGATATTGAATCAGTTAGAGGAGTATGAACTATGAAGCTAGCCACCCTAATCCGGCACCGACACACCACGACCCTAGCACCTCACTCGACACCCAACCTTTACCACAGCATATTCAATCACGTCGACAGGTCACCAATGGTTCTTCTGGAATTAAAGTCTTTTTCCTTGAGAAGAAACTTTTATTGTAAGTATAATGAAGTAGTTTGGAAAAAAATATAATTTGACGAAATCTGTTGATTCGTATCTATAGCAACTGAAGTCTTTGCGCGCAGCCGCGGCGACGCCAGCGCCAGCGGCATTATCGGGAACAACTGCGACTGCGTTGTGACCACATATACAAGATTATTTTATCTTATAAAGGAAAATAATCCTGATTTTCGGCTAACTAACTTCAAAATTGATTTCGAAAAAGCAGCAATCAATGCTATTAATGAAATATTTCCTGAAGCCGTGGTAAACGGCTGTTTTTTTTTCATTATAGTCAGGCAATTTGGAAAAAGGCAAAAAATCTCGGTTTCACAGAGACAGAGGGTGGTAAAAAAATTATTGGGCTATGTGCTGCTATGGCCTACCTTCCACAAGATTATATGTAACATATAAAAATATTTATTCATCACTAATACTAAGGTCTAAACTATTAACATTTGTTACATCACTTTATGATAACAAACTTAGTACATCAGACGATAGTGGTTTTTTATTCTTATTAAACTGATGTCTCATTCCAGTTATTAGGGGGTCTGAAGTTAAAAGAAGTCGATTCAAAATATCAACATTGTAGGTAACACGAGAAAATTTTCGGGTGTAATTTAATCTATATGACCTTATATGTTTGTTCCTGGCCTTCGCAGCTTCTTCTGACAATTGTCCTATTGGAAGAATTGCTTCTTTGATAACTTCAGCTCCATGTCGAAGTATTTTGTGCAAGGTTGGGGATATGGGATAAAAATTATATAATGTCACGTATAGTTCGGCAGTTTCTTGACAATACTTTTCATACGCTTCTGTGTTTATTTTAAGTCCACAACATAGTGTGTCTTATATTATCTTAAACCTATAAATTAAATCTTTGTCTACTCCTGTTATGGCTGCTGATATTTCGTATTCTTCAAAAAATCGCCTGCTGGTGTTGCATCATTCGTATTTCCAAAATTGGTTTTGGGAATGTCAACTAAAAGGCCCAGTTATTGTTTGAATTGGTCTTGAATTTTTTATTTTTTATTTTCCACCATTTGTTTTTCTTCTGCAATAAGACGAGCGCGCCATTTTCTTACAGGCAGTTTGTATGCCAAATGTAAGATATTCTCAAAAATCGGATTCGAGCATGTAATAAGGAAAGCCCAAAGCACAAATTGTCCTTTTTACTCGGCCTCGCCTTGGATAGGTCATTAACCCTTTTCTTGACGGTGTATCTGGCTAGATACAGTTAACTTTGAAAAATCGATACTAAAAAAGCGTTACTCCTGGCACTAAACGTTATTTATTTTTAAAAAGTGACACATTTTCTGAACGTATTAACGTCAAGGTGACGTTTGTTGAAGTATCGGTTACTTTATAATAGTTCAAAATGCCGAGCGGACTAAAGGCAATCCCGCGTAAAAAGGTGAATTTTTTTTTTATTTATTTATTTGGGTCAATTATATCTTTATTTTTAATGGCACGATAAACTTGAATAATAGGTTAGTGTAAGGAAAGAGATTTTTCAAGTAAAAAAGTAATAATTGTATTGGAAACGAACTCTGTAATGTTATGTATCTGGCTGTGCACACTGCCATGTTCACTAATATTTTTTATTTGAATTAAGTGTATCTTATAGTGCACATTGCCATGTAAACTAACTACTCTTAATTAAACCAAATGCATATTATCAAGTTTGCATTAATAAGAAAAATACGTTTTGTTATACTGGGTGCTTTGTGCTTGCAATTTTTGACATTATGAACAACTTTTATTAAGAATCTATAGTAAAATCCAAAAATATATTTCAACTTCATAATTTTGGTACCTGTGTAAGCTTTAGTAAATTAAGGATATGTGGTGATTGTTTGATGATCTTTTGAAAGAGCAAAAAAGATATGCGCTCTTGTACCAAATTCGGGCAGAATATCAACGAACGATGGATCATCTTCTGAGTCTGGAAATAAAATACAGGACATTCCATATTTACGGGGGGCAGATGATGATCGTCACCTGAGCCTTCTTTACCATCATCACTCGGTACCATAAGGGCCAATAGATTACGTGGTGCTCAAAAAAAAATACCACAAATAAAGAGTCGAAGAAGAAACCAAGAGGTTCCCATTCACAGGTGGTATGCAATAACTTTTATGGATCTTTGTAATCTGAGTTAAAATAAATAATAATAAAAACAAGGAGTATGGTATCAAGTGGTACGATAAAAAATGTGTAACAACTGCAAGCAGTTATGTCGATGCACACCCCGTGTCAACCATTCTGTGTATAATACCCTTATTGGGAAAAAAGAAGAGATCCGCGGTACCTTTCCCCGTGATCAAAAAACACTATAACGCCCATATGGGCGGTGTTGATTTAGCGGACATGTTAATAGCTCTTTACAGAACCGAATTAAAAGGGGCACCGTTGGTATTTTCCGTTAGTTTCACAGCTATTGGACATCTGCGTAACTAATAGTTGGAATTGTACCGCAGAAATCACACCGGTAAAACTATGAGTTAAAAAAAAAACAGGATCCCAAGATTAGTGGGGGATAGTTTTAATGGAATGTTTACTACAAATCGACCATCTGGTTGGCGAATTGTAGTTTCAGCGAAAATGATTTCGCATTGTGTCTCGTCTTTGGTGTGACGAGGTGGATCAATGAATGATTCGCACTCGAAATAGTCATCGAGTTTTTTCTGTAACTCAGTGTCTGAATTATTTTAAAAATGGCAATGTACTGTAGTTTGTGATTGTTTGAATGAATGACTCTTGTTTGAGTTTGGTATGTGGCAACGACTAACGCCTGAAACCAGCCAGCCTAACTTTGTCTCATTTAGACTAGGTCTGTTTTTCCCTAGAGAAATAGTGTTGTTACCGAGCAACTCCCAGAAGAGGTCAGCTCCGAGCAACATTTCCACCTCGGCCGGCGTATGGAACGCTGGGTCTGCGAGTTTAATGTGTTGTGGAATTTTAAATGAATTTATATTAACCTTATGTGTAGGTAGCAGTTGGGTAATGCAAGGTACAATGAAACAGGTGATTTGTTTACTGAACTCATTGTTAACTAATGAATAAACGTTAACTTCACATCTGTTAGTGATTTGTGAAGCTTGGTTATGCAGTCCTTGTATGCGGACATGAGTTTTTTGACTTGTAAGTTTGAGTTTACATGCTGGGCCCTAATTCTCATTTTTCGAGATGTAGTCTCGAATCGAGTTTCCATTTCGATCTCTATCTTGACCATGAAATCTCGATAGTCGACATCGTGTTCACGTATTTGGTATTCTCAGCACTAATCGAAATAGACTTCGAGATTTTTGGGACATATGTTGCCATTTCTATATGCAGTCAACTTGGGATGCGTTCCGTTCCATCCGATTTAAAATCGGTTCCAACTATGTACCTCAAATATTATCACTTGAAAGGTTTTTAAATGTATTAAATATTGTTTTTCTTTTAATTAAGTATTTTTTTTAGAATTAGTATCGAAAAATCATTATATTTACTGTATTGTGATCAAATTGAATTTCCGTAGATAGGTAACTTGTATTGCACAAAACGTAACGTATCGTCGACAGACATTTCAATGTCAAATTGTCAATTAAAATGTTTGATTTGTGTTTTGTATAGATTGGGATTTGTGCATTTCTTTATTTAATTTGTGGTTGTGTGGTCACGTAAATAATAAAATAAAATAACATATAATATCATCAAAATATATATTCAAACGCCACAGCAGAAAGAGCTTCTTCTGCAAATGTTGGAAGCTGATCCACAATTAAAGGAGGAAAGGAAAGGAGTAGAAAGTTTTCTTCCACCTTCTCAAAAGAAGTGAGTGAGCTAAGGAGGAAGCGGATTGCCTAAAAAAAAAATGCCTTAAACGGTGCATTACCTATTTGTGTAAAGACTTGATTGTGATATTTATAATTATAAGATAAATATGCGAGTTTTGCTTAACAATATTCATTTTGATTTATATCTTAGATATCCTTAGAGTTGTCATCATAAATTCTGTGACAAATATTAGACCAAATACATGTGAAAATATGATAAAACACTATTAAATGATTTTTGTATATTATTTAAGAAACTAGGTAAATACAAAACTTTGAAAAAAAAGGTAATCAGCAACAGCAACAGCTGTTGTTTTTCTCTCCCTTGGAGTAGGAAAATATTGCCTCTATCACGTTTACTGCTAACCAATGGGCTAGGCGCATCAATAAAGCCTAAATATATGTTGTCAAGCATATCATCAGGCTTAGCAAAGTTATGAGCCACACACATATTGTGTAATACAGAATAGGCATTAATTATTTTCTTGGCCTTGATAGGGGAGTAGTGAAGAACCCTATCTTTTAGTAAACATCTAAACCGTCCCTTCAATACTCCGTTACATCTCTCAATAATTGAGAGTCTTCTTCAAGGCTTCATTATATAAAAACAGTCCAAGTGCGAGTCGGACTCGCGCGCGAAGGGTTCCGTACCATTAACTTAAAACATTGGACAGTATAGGCAAAAAAAGTTTATATTTTTATTTTATTTATAACTTCAAAAGTATTCATCACAGGATACCCGAAACAATTTTAAATAAGAGTTTCCGCGGCTGTTTCTTTACGTGAGTGATTTGAAGTTTATAGGTCCAAGACTTTAGAAATTACAGGGGGGGACACCGTGTAAACGACTTTGGCGGGCTATATCTCGTAAATGGTAAAGCTGATAAAAAAGTGTTGTATAAAAACCCTACCTTATTTTCATAGTCCTTTTCAACGATATCCCCCAAAAGGAGGTGCCCTCAAAAAATAACTCCCCCCCCCTCCCCCCCTTTACATGTATGGGGAGGTACCCTTAAAAGGGGTAATTTAAATTTTTGGTATTTTTAAAAATGAGATCTATATGTGAAGTATCCTCGAACCAAGTTACATGCAAATCAGTCTATAAACGTAGAATATATTCTGCTATGACAGACTAGGCCGGACGGACTGAACGATCTTATAAGGGTTCCTTGTCGGACTACGGAACCCAAAAAATGCTGAAGATGCCTTCCTCTGTATCTATGTAGTATTGGTGTCAGACACCATGGTCCACCGGTAGTTGATAACCACCAGTGGAAGTAACCATACCCACTAGAGTAATATTCAAGTAAATTATCTTTAAATATCTATCAAGTAAATGATAGCTGTTGTACCCAGCTACAACAATCCAATAACTTCCACAAAAAAAATTTGATATTAACTCCTCCATATCACCGTAATTGCGCCGATAGTTGACGTTTCGTTCGTTTCTCGTAGTCGAAATTAAGTCTCGACCACTGCCGACCACTCGAAGCAATTCGAGCGGCTCTACTTCGACAAATGTCGTGTTCAAGATGTCCAGAATACCAAAAGTGGATTACCACTCGAGAAAAATTCGAATTCGAACTTTATCTCTATTTGAGATTACATCTCGAAAAATGAGAATTGGCGTCCTGCTCTGTGATAAAACTCGAAGTGCTCCCATTATCTAGAAGAGCACGAACTTTATGAATGTTACCTTCGTGATCAGTGATGCCTATAAGAACGGTTGAAAGCAAAACTTGGTTATGATTTGTGCATGATAAAGTTATTTTGTTTTGAATGTCGTTATATTGTGATTGTGATGACTCAGCTTGCGAACTATTGTTAGATGCAGTTAATACTACACACTCGGGAGAACTTTGCTTTGATTCTGTGATAGGTTTAGGACACGCTTTCTCCTCTAGATGTAGTAAACTATTATGCTTTTGGAAACATAGTTTACAAGGACCTAATGTGCATTTGTTGACGTCATGTCCTTGTCTTAGGCAATTAGTACACAACTTTAATTCCTTGGCCTTTTTTATTCTGCTTTCTATTGGAAGTGATTTGAAACGGAAACACTTATAAATATTATGGCTACCTTTACATAACTGACAAAAGGATCTAGTTACATTCGTCGGTGATGCTACGAATGTCCTGGGTCGCGTGTGAGTAATGTCACTATGTCTTCGTGGTTTAGTTTGATTTATTTCCATTGTTTCCAATAAATCAGCGCGACCCTTAATAAAATAATTAAATTGTTGCAAAGTAGGAATGTCTTAATTATTGTTTCTTTCTTCTTCCCACTCGCGAGAGGTAACCGAGTCTAGTTTAGAAGAGGCCATATAAATGATAATAGCGTCCCAATATTGAAAAGGTAGATTGAGCGCCTTCAGTGATCTGAGATTTTTATTTATTGTATCTATCAAGTTACGCAATGATCTAGAGGATTCTCGTGTAATTATTTCAACATCAAATAATGCTTTAATATGATTGTTTACAAGTAGCCTTTTATTGTTAAATCTATCACAAATTAATTCCCAAGCTATTTCATAGTTTTCAGCAGAAAAATCTATAGATTGAATCATCAGAGAAGCACTATCCTTTAGAGATGCACGTAAATAGTGGAATTTATGAATTTTAGGTATTGAATTGTTGTTATGAATGAGAGACGTGTACGAATTATGAAATCCTAACCAATCCTGATAGCGACCAGAAAAGGTGGGCAAGTGTATTATAGGTAGTTTTAAAGTAGGGGGCCCTGTTGCGAAAGCAGTACCAAAGCCCGTCACCTGTGAGCCGTCATCGCCCGCCGAGGAGTGCCCGCTGGGGACGCTCGTGTTCCTGGCCAGCGACTCCTCCGCAGAGGCGACCGCTGCATGGAAGCCCGTCCCGAAGTTTTCCCTTTCCTTGATTTCGTCATCTGGAATTTCGCATAAAGATTCTATGTGAGTTTGATTGCTATCAAAATCATTGTACATAGATTTTAAAATTTGGAGGCGGTTTGATAATTCTCTGATTTGTAAAGAACTAAGTTTTTCGCAGGAAAGAACTGTTTTCAAATATTGATTGAACAGCGTAAGCTTTGCTTTGTAAGTACCTCGAGTTCTTCTCAATGTTGTGAGATCCATTTTAATTTGAATTGGATTCCACTGAAATAAATTACTTTAGAATGATTTGCAAATAAAAATGTTTAAGCTTAAAATGAGAATCGGTATACTTAAATTTTAAATACAGCAGGAAATCACGCTAGGTAGGTAGGTATGTGCAGGTAAGCGCGTGTGCAAAAAGAAGTGCAAAGCGGCGGGCCAACGCGAGTTTGTAAGAAACCGGTTGGTTGTAGGTAGTAGTCGAGCGATGCGCCGGGCGCGGCAGAGCACAGCGAAGTTTCTGGAATGTGAATTTTATTACGTTAAATAGCGTATCAATTATTGGTACAAATATGGTATGGTAATATGCAACTCACTAATGCAAAACAGCTGAAATATTGATAGGAGATGAAATAGTTGAGAAGTAGGTAGAATTGAGAAGGAAATTATTATGTAACGGACCTATGGCGGCAACCGTTACGGTGAAAAAATGAATAAAAATGAATCGTAAAGTGGAAGCTAGTAGTACAAATATGCGTAGGTATTGTAACTACGTAGATTTATTGGTCCCTATGGCGGGAACCGAAAGCTTTGTAAGTAGATATTTACCGTTACAAATGGATACGAATGCAGTTAAAGCGAAAAATTAAATGATAATTTAGCGTGAATGGAGAGAAAATGTAAAAATGGAACGAACTCACAAGATTTACACTTCCGCAAGTTGACGTAACCGTCTTGGTTTGAATTTTTCAAACGATCGCCGCCACGCCGTTGATTTTCAAGGTGAAATCCAAAGGTCAACTGCTGCAGGTTGCAGCTACTTCATCCGGCTCGAAGAAATGGGCAGGCTCGGCGATGGTGAATAAGTAAAAAACTGCAATCTTCTTGGAAGTGGATTTACTCGTACGTAAAATATATTATTTAAAAATTGTATTGAGGGACGCGTGACGTGGGCGCACGGTCGGAGGCGCAGTCGAATGTGTGGGGCACTGGCCGGCCCGCGGGGGTCGAGGCAAGGCAGGGGCGACGCGCGGCGCACAGGATGCTCGGCGTTAACAATCTGCAACAAACAATGATGCCAATTTTGCAAATTCTGGGGTAACTGATGAACTTGTAACCATTGCATCACAACTTGTCCATGAACTTGAAAAAAATAATCGAAATTCTGAAAATATAAGTGGAAAAAATATAATACTTACTCCTGAAGCAATAAGACCATTTCCTAAAGCAGCTTCCTCGTACTGGTAGAAAAGGAAGAAAGAAAGGTTCTTCACGTATTTTAACAGACACCCCAGAAAAATCCGCAATAGAAGCTGCTTATCTAGAACGCATGAAACGCAAGCCAACTCTTAATTTAGAAAAACAAAGAAAACTACGCCCAAAAACACTTTAAAAAAATCTAAAAGAAATAAAATTTTGCCCCATAATCAATCAGACTCAGAATCAGATGGAAATTTATCTTCGCATGACGATTCTGATATGGATGCAAGCGATCCTGGATGTCTACTCTTGTTGTTCGAACGAAAATTCTAAGTTTCGTTCAAAGTGTATTCGCATCAAAGAAGTTTAGGCTACTCTCTAACACTTTCGAATAGGAATGTTTCCAACGAGTTCATAGACAAA
The DNA here is from genome assembly GCA_949316185.1 of Pyrausta nigrata. NCBI lineage: Eukaryota > Metazoa > Arthropoda > Insecta > Lepidoptera > Crambidae > Pyrausta > Pyrausta nigrata. Next base: position 6,237,793 of record OX438958.1, on the reverse strand, counting down.
TCATAGACTTCATCGGGAACGAATGATGTCTACTACCACAGATTATATAATTGTTACTACGGTACAACTAGGGTTGTGATACTCTATCGACATTTAACGGTTTTCCTAATTTGAGACATGATTATTTGTTTTTACATAAATTCATGCACTTATTTACAATAAATTATGACGAAATGATCAAATTAATCGCAGTTAATATAAATAAAGTGCGAAATAAGTATTATTTATAAGTTTTGCTTTACATTTAATTCGTGAATGGCATTACATGCGATTCCTTTGCTACTTTTTATCTCCTTGTCCATCCACAGACATTGTCAAGTTAACTGACATTGACATTTGACAATATCAAAAGATGTTTTACAAGTTTGTTTACTTTACGTAATTAGACCTCTTTTAATATAAAAAGCCTAAAAATAAGTATCGTTAGCCCGATATACCTACCGGCTGCGACTCGTGCCGAAGTTGGGCTCTTCTAAACCATGGAGATTGTAAACATATTATCCAAACACAACCAAGTAAGTATCATGTTAATAAAACATTTTCAATTGAATATTTCAGAAAATTACAGTGCTAATCCATGCTACGTACTAAATAAATCACTTATGTTGCCGCAGCCATGAACGGCATTTACAGAAATTGTATTTGAGACTAGAAGTATATAGGTATATTTTTATATCATACTAATGATGTTTTATTTTATTTACAGTAATCAAATCATGCCATTTATATGGCTATCAGCTCGCTCTGAAGATTTAATAGAGATCTCAATCATTGTGGTGGAAGAACAACGGATTTTAGAAAAGGCAAACGAAATGTCAGAAATCTAAACCTCACAGCAAATGGAATATAGGTTGCAATCAATAAGCTGTTTGTGATTAAACATTATAATAGTAACACTAGTTATGTGGTTTAGTTAACCTATTGTATCTATCGAATATGAAAGTTACGGTGAATTCTATTATGTATATTTTGACTAACCACATGAAATGATAAAACTCAAGTGCGAAGGTTGTTGTAAGTTATTAATTACTATTTATTGTGCTCTTAATACTTTGTAGATCCTCTGTGTAGTGTGATGTTTCGGTATTTGTAACTTTCTTTTGATGTCGGATCAGCTGATTTCATTGTGATTTTTATGCATAGTTTTCTGTAAAAATTGTTTAAAATGTTTGCTCCTCATAATTTTTCAAGAAAATTTAAGTTGTAAAATGAAAGTTAGGCCTAGGTTATTCTTATTACAAGTGTTATGCTAAACATAACGACGTAGACGTAAGAGGGATCGTTATCAGAAGGCTCATACATGGTGGCGTACACGAAATATTAGTCAAGTTAGTTATTACAGACGTCTATTTTCAGTATCACAATCAATTTAACACAAAATAACAAACAGTGAACAGGATGGCTTCGAATTACAGTCAAGAAACGCGGCAAGTTCAATACGGCGACGCAAAACTCAACAAGACACAACCACACACCCACACAACCATTTGTGTTGGCACTCTAGCCATAACATTCCCACGGGGTTCTCACGTTCCCGTCAAACGAAACGTCAAAATGACAGAAAAGTGCTGCCACCGCCGTATCGACCATGCCCAAGTAAACAACGAGGGTCAAACTGAAAGTTCTTAGAAAATCAAAAACTGATTACATTAGCCAGTTATTAGTTTTATTATATCTTTTCAAAATATTGTCCATTGACGTCAATACACCGCTGCATGCGATGGAACCACTGGGAAAAGCACTTTGCCCACTCGTCCTTAGGGGTCTCTTCAATGGCATCGCGATACGCAGCCACCGCTTCTTCAGCATTCATAAACCGCTTTCCTTTAAGTTTTTCTTTAATTTTTGGAAATAAATAAAAATCACAAGGCGCGAGGTCGGGGCTATACGGCGGGTGACCCAGTAATTCAACGTTTGATGTCGCCAAATAGTCGATCGTTCGCTTGGCGGTGTGCGACGAGGCGTTGTCGTGGTGAAGGAGGATCCTACTGCGAGGTCGTTTCTCTCGAACTTTTTCCAAGACAAGTGGCAAACAATTGGTAGTGTACCATTCTGCACAAACTGTTTTTTGATCCTCTAACACAATTGTTGCGAAATGACCTATCCTTCCAAAGAACGAGGCCACCATTTTTTTTCCCGCACTTCGATCTCTCTTCACTTTAGTTGGCAACTCCTCGAAAGGAAACACCCACTGAGCAGATTGTCTTTTGGTTTCAGGATCATAACAGTAAATCCAGCTTTCGTCACCTGTTAGTATGTCGAACACAGCATTTGAGTCACCTCCGTTAAATCTTTCAATCATTTTACGGCACCAATCCACACGATGGAGTTTTTGAGCCTTAGTCAAATTATGAGGTATCCACCGGGCGCAAAGCTTCCTGACCGCTAAATGTTCGTGGAGGATTTTGTGCACTTGACTCATACCGATGCCTAAGCTTGTCCGAATCTGCTGATAGGTCACTCTTTTGTCAGTCTCTATCATACGCCGCACAACACAGATGTTATTTTCAGTCGTCGCCGTAGAAGGCCGTCCCTCACGTACATCATCAGTGAGATTAGTGCGACCACGTTTAAACTCATTAAACCAGTTGTAAACAGTCGCACGAGATGGGGCTTCATCGTGAAAGGCCAATCGTAGTCTATCATAACTTTCTTGTTGACTTAAATGACATCGAAAGTCATAAAAAATCATTGCACGAAAATTTTCTCGTGTTAAATTCATTTTGACGTGACACAGACAATTTTCAATTTGCCGCCAAGTCGTAAAACAAATGACAAATGAATGAAATATATACTCAGTAATATTGGCAAAGAGTTCTATTTTCAAATTTTAGAATATTTTTTTTATTATATTGTTTATAAGTGGCCAGTTCTAAGAACTTTCAGTTTGACCCTCGTACTAACTTACTACTTACTTATTTAAACGTAATTATTTTCAGTAGATTTATAAATTACAAAACTTGTTGAAAATGCTCTCCTTGGGCATTAAAACACACAAGACGACCAATGTGTCACTGTCACTTTTCACCACATTAAATGCGTTCAGGATTCACTGGCGTAAATTGAGTCAGGGGTCGGGGAACGCGTTGACCAGGGTACCGACCCACTGCGACCGATCCAGCGACGCCCGTACTTGCCCGTTAGGTAGGGAGTAGGCACGTAGGTAAATCGCGGTCAATGTGGGCAGGCGCTCCATCTTGCTGAATGAACATTCCCCCACGACGTCCGCAAGCAGATCCAGTCGAGGGTGGCAGCTGCATCAGCTAAGCTAGCCGTCGGGTGGCGGTCAAAAAATTCCAGGACGGCCGCTTTCACTGTCACAGGCAGCCGTGGTCACTTAGTGTCGTCTACAGGCATAAACTGCCCCAATCGCGGAACCGCTGTTCTGCTGCTAAAATTTTCCGTGGGTTCACGCCATTGCATTGTGGTAATAAAATGGCATCGCGTTATGTTACTAAACATCCTCACCATTTGAAAGCAAGTACAAGACCGAGGTAAAAAAAAAAACAAATTACGTGCAATAAATAGGTACACGCGCGGGCGCTTTGCCGAAAGTCGAGAAAGAAAGAGCCGCTGCGCCGGCTGCGAGGGATGTGCTTATGTTCGGTGCGCTCGCGATATCGAATCGGGATATTGAATAACGAATTAAGAGGAATTAATCTTAACGCCACTTCACTCCATATAATTTCTTTCAAAGTGGCTTAGACCCAAAATTAAAAACACAACTTTAGGTACATACCTTATCTTTTAAATTTATCAAAACTTAACCAATTTCGTTGTTTCAGATAATAATAATAACACTACTTAATGCTTCCAAGGACTAAAAGATACTGTTCGTCCTTAGTACCTACATGTGGCATTTTTCTTATTCATTAGTAGACATTCTGATAGTGTCAAAATAAAAACAAATTAAGTGCATTATTACAAAAATATCCGTCCGTAACTGAACAATGAATGTTTTAAGATTATAAAATTCATCTCTTTGATCTGATATTTGAGTAGATTAAAATTCCTCTCAGCTGTCGTACGTATCACAGGTCGTATCCGCGCACATCACTAAACGCTTGCGCTAATAGGCGACACAGAAGACGCCGCCTCGCTAGCTGCTCGCCTTTCGGCGCGCGCGGCCGTAAGATGGAGGTTACACGCTCAGTTTGTCATCAGTTCAGTCCATCAATCTGGTAAGATTGACGCGAAACTGCTAATGGACTGATGGATGGGATTGACGGATTTCTGAATATTTTAATAATTTCCATCAATCTTGGTAAGATTGACGTCAGATTGACGGTGTAACCGCGTTCATCAGTTTTACGTCAGTCAACGTTCTTTGTGCGATGGAGGAGGACGCTGCGTCGCCACCACCTGCGGGGATTTCCCCACCGCAAGCGATCGAAGTAGAAAAAGATTTTATATTGACATTTGAATCGCTTCCGATTTTGTGGGACAAAATCCACAAAAACTATGTTAATAAATATAAAAGGAATGAGGCCTTAGAAAGATTATTAATAGTATTTAAAAAAATTAAACCTCATTCTTCCATAGAAGATGTTAAAAAGAAAATCAACAGCCTGCGCTCGAATTATCGAAGAGAATTAAAGAAAATTTTAGCATCGCAAAGGTCAGGAGCCGGAACAGATGAAGTCTACACACCAAAAAGCTGGACCTTCGAATACCTGGGTTTTCTGAATAAATTTGAGCAGCCGGTAAATCAGGTGTGTATTTTAAATTCTTTAATTTTGTTTTATTATTTCTTCGATATATCTAATACAGTTGTCGATGGCCGCGAATAAAATTAAAACATATTACAAGATTTTTCCAAAAAACCTTTTATTAATAAAATATTTAGTAAACATCATAGGTACATACCTATTCATGTACAATGTTACAAGAAGGATATCTACAGCCGAAGGCATCTAAATCTACTCATGAAACGGAACAATTTTCAAACATTTTTTATTGAATATTGCTATTTTTTTTATATATTTTTTTACGGTACTATGTCCCGTATACCTCGTATGCACTTTTTGTTAACACTTATTATACTTACCTACTTATACTAACAATACTGTCTATTTGAATACTTATGAAAGTATAGGTCCTATTATTATTATATATTAGGTAGTTACAGTACATTCTTACTAATATGTAGTTTTCCTTCGTGGCTATAATAGTGGCAGTATCTTTCTCTTATAGCTTTCGCATCGTTTGGTGGATTTCGGTTGGTAGTAGGCTCTAAGTCAAGTAGTGTTCCTTCGTCTTGTTTTTGTATTTTCCAATTTGATGCCAATTTTCCAATTTGGTTCAAAACATATTCCTTTATGGAAAACACTAAATTTTGTTCTTAAAAGCCCGAAGGCACCTTCTACAACCGATCTTGCACGGGATAGTCGATAATTGAATGTTTTTTGATCAGCATTCCATTTTGTTTGTGGATAGGGCTTCATTAAATTTTTTCCTAGAGCAAAAGCCTCGTCAGATATGAAAATGTAAGGAAATTCTTCATTTGTATTTGGCAATGGCGATGGATTTGGGATGTTTAATTCACTATTTCCGTATGATTCCCAGAATTTAGTATAAAATAGCACACCACCATCGTATATACGCGGCCGTTGGCACCCACATCTATCATGATAAATTCTTTATTTGCATTCGCCAGTGCCATTAAGACAATGCTGAAATGCTTTTTATAATTGAAATATAACGCTCCTGAATGTGCTGGTTTTTGGATGGCAACATGTTTCCCATCTAAAGCTCCCAAGCAGTTCCAAAACTGGTATCTTATGCCAAAATCAGAGGCAATATTTTTCCATTCTTCCTCACTGGACGGCATCTGTAGGGTATAAAAAAAGTAATGAATAAAAATAACATTAATAAAAGTTGTTTCGCAGGGCATCGACACAGAAGAAAATACTTTCGATGAATCACAACCACAAGAAAAAGAAACAGAATCACAAGGAAGCTCTTCAAGAAATCCTTCATCTATTTCATCTGTAAATGAAATACCACCACCGACACCGTCGCCACGAGTTACCAAAAACAAGAAAAATGCCCTTGCAAAGCAGAATGAGTTGTTGGAACGAGCTTGCGCATATTTAGAATCTGAACCACAACAAACTAGTATTGGAAACACAATCTCATTTGATTGGGCAGAAACACTTAAAAGACTTCACCCTACTCAAAGGCTATATGCTAAAAAAGCTATAAATGATATACTATTTGAAGCAGAATTAGGCAACTTGACCAGACATTCTGTACAAATAAATATTCCATACACATTTTCTCCCACCTCTCCGTATTCATCGCACACATCTCCATCAATTCCGTCTTCATTTCACGCCTCATCGCCGATTCATATAGTAGATACATCACAAGTAACACCTACTTCCGAGTATATCTCATCATCCAGTCACCCACATACTTCTGTCATATCTACTGGCGCTCAAGCTTCAAATGACATGCACACATCATCTTCCGTTTATCTGCCTACTGTCACATCTGCAATTACACATACATCATCTTCCATTTACTTGCCTACTGTGACATCTGCAATTACACACACATCACACTCATCTCTCACTCAGTCACATTCATCTCCATCAGACACAATAATTCAAAGAGGACCAGTATCTCAGATAACAATTAACAAAGATCAACCTATCAACACGCTTTCACAATCTCCAAATACAGTTGCATACGAACTTTATGTCCCACCTTCAGAATCCGAAAAATATTCTACTGCAACGTTATTTTCTCAATTTAGAGAGTAAAAAACTCTGCTTAATTTTTTTGATGGAAACTAATATGTTCCATAAAAAGTTATCTTTATATGATTATGTTAATTTCCACTGAGAAATTTGAACATTTTTTTTACTATTCAATAACCTGTGTGAAATTTTTAGTTGAAAAATAAAGATAAATTTTCTTTCTAATAAGATGGTTTTATTTTGCTCACTTACCTTTATATAACCTTGAAGAATATAAAGAATGCTTGGCAGGTGTCCATTATAGCTTCACTAATAGCAGCTGGTGACATTATAACTGAAAATCGCAAGTCCTTAATATTTCTTCCAGTTGCGAGATACCTTAAAGTAACAGCCAATTTTGCTTCAGCAGTTATGGACTTTCGCATACAAGTATCTTGTTTTGTCAAGTAAGGCTTAACCATTGCCAACAAATGATCATAGCACGCATCTTTCATACGAAAATAATTTTCGTAATCCTCCTCATCTGTGTCCCTGATTTCTTTCAATAAATTTAAATGCGTATACAGGGTGTGGCGTAAATAGTGGTCCAAAGCTAAGGTGTGGATACACTGTACAAGGAAGCACCACATACCAGTATTTAAAAAAAAGTTATGTACAGGGTTTTCAAAAAAAAAATTTTTTTAATTTTTTTTTAAAATCGTTACCTTGCCTTACAAATTTGGTTATAATTTCCAAAAATTACGGTATTTTTTTATGCAGTTTTTTTATTATTATTGCTGATCACATGTACTTAGTATTCCATTTGTTTTTTTTTACAAACTGAATTTAATTAAAAAAAAATTAAGTTACTTTCAAAATTCAATACTCACTGCTAGCAAATCGTTTGACTTTAAATGCTTTTGGTGCAAAAAAAATGTACCACAATGTTAGTGCCCATTATTTTACAAAAATGTCCATCTTTTGCAGATTCTAAAATGGTGCAACAATAAGTGTTACGACTTACAGGAAAAAAGTTATTGCTTTTCGAAACAAAAAGGAGCCCAATTCAGAAAAACAATTTATTTGAAGTTCAAGGGTTTACAAGGGTTGTAATTTTTTTCTAACCAATCATTTAGGTTTTCTTTAATTTTGGTTATTCAAACGGCGTTTAAAATTTTTAGAACGTGGATCCATAAAAATGTTCTAAGCATTTTCAAAATTACCACGACGACTTGTGTCAGGTTATGAAATTTTTGTGGTAATTTGTCGTCGCGTGGTAATTTTTCCTTTCATTTAAAGTAAAAGGAATGCGACGGGACCTTACAGTTCAATTCAAGGTCGAGTTTAAAAAGGAAAGAGACAGCAACTCAAACAATAAAAGCAGTACCGTCGTCTCAGTCGGGTTAGGGTCATAAATTCAAAGCGAGTGTTTCTGTCTCGCTTCCGCTTATTGCTCTTGTTCCGTGAGTCTTCACATTGATGAGTCATGTTGATAGAAAACGACTGCTGACATGCGAGCGCGTGAAGCAGTTATTTTACTATCCGAGTGTACCACCGGATGATTGATTGGTGCGCCGGCGCTGCTTACACCCCCTCCCCCTCCTTAATTTTTGACCACGTCTCTATGATAGATGACAGAGTCAGTGCGATTTCGTACGTCGCATGCGCTTATCATTTGTGTTTCCTGTGGTTTCTATCTCTGCCGTTAAATTGCTGTTTTTGGACTTTGTTTTGCTTCTTGAATTGGACTTGTTAATTTGGTGATCTCTACGACTTTTGCTACGTTATTTGGACTTGAAACCAGATTGGTTTTGCTTCATGATTTGGATTTGTTGATTTGGTGATCCCTACGACTTTGGCTACACAATTTGGACTTGGAACCTGTTTGTGGCAGTAACGAATCAACCATGTCGCAGTACACGCCGCGAGAATACGCCGAAATGTATTTAATTTACGGCGAATGCGGATGCAATGGTAGAGAAGCAGCTCGAGTGTACAGAGAAAGGTATCCTGATCGACGACACCCTGATCATCGGGTGTTTATTAGAGTGCATCAGGCATACCTTGAAGGGAGGATACCAGGTACAGGCGTTGGCGGCGCAAGTGAGGGACGCCCAATGGTCTATGATGACAATCAAATTTTAGAACTGGTACATGAAGACCCTACCACTTCAGTTCGTGCCATAGCAAGGAGGACCGGAATTTCTACCAGAACGGTGCATCGGGTGTTGAAAAGGCATGAACTGTACCCGTATCACTATCAAAGAGTGCAAAGTTTACTGCCCCGTGATCGACCACTCCGGGTTCAGTTTTGCCGAGAAATGCTACGCAGAATGCGAGTCGACTCAAGCTTCTTCGATAAAATATTATGGACGGACGAATCATCGTGTAAAAAAGACGGATATTTTAACATGCATAATTTACACAGTTGGCAACTTGAAAATCCCAACCTAATTAGACAAGACAGATCCCAGTATCAATTTAAAATCAATTTATGGACTGGGATCATTGGTGGGCAAATAATTGGCCCATTCGAGTTACCTGAAACTCTAAATGGCGAAAGGTACCTAAACTTTTTACAGAACGAACTTCCGGAATTGCTCGGAGGGATCGATCCGGAGGTGAGGGAAGTGATGTGGCTGCAAAATGACGGCTGTCCGGCCCATTACGCTGTTATCGTAAGAGAATTTTTAAATGCGACATTTCCTCAAAGATGGATTGGCCGACTAGGGCCTATAACATGGCCACCTCGGTCCCCTGATTTGAACCCCCTCGACTTTTTCTACTGGGGGTGCCTTAAAGAAAAGGTATATCATGAAGAAATCACTTCAGTAAATCAACTGAGACAAAGAATCGGAAGAGCGGCCGAAGAAATAAATACTAGCGGGTATGCACGCAGAATCAAACGTTCTTTTATTAGACGGTGCAGAGCTTGCATCGCCGCTAACGGTGGTCATTTTGAACATTTAGTATAGGGCCTAAACTAAATGTTCAAAATGACTACCTTACTGGTATGGTACACCTTATGGTTTACTGTAAGTTTAATTTGTTAGTTTAAGTTTAAGATTTAAGTTAAGACTTTTGTTTTTTAATAAAGATGATTTCAGTACACCGTTTTTTTTTGTCACTAGAGTAACCTAAAATTTAAGAAAGAACTGAATAATTGGTACAAAAAAAACAACACTTGTAATGTAACTAACTTGAAAAAAATTGTTTTTCTTAACTAGGCTCTTTTTTGTTTCGAAAAGTAATAACTTTATTTCTGTAAGTAGTAACACTTATTGTTGCACCATTTTAGAATCTGCAAAAGATGGGCATTTTTTTTAAACAATGGGCACTGACAGTGTGGTACATTTTTTTTGCACCAAAAGCATTGAAAGTCAAACGATTTGCTAGCAGTGAGTATTGAATTTTGAAAGAAACTTAATTTTTTTATTAAATTCAGTTTGTAAAAAAAAAAAAACGAATGGAGTACTAAGTACAAGTAATCAGCAATAATAATAATAAAAATGGATAAAAAAAACCGTCATTTTTGGAAATTATAACCAAATTTGTAAGGCAAGGTAACGATTTCTAAAAAAATTTAAAAATTTTTTTTTTTTTTGAAAACCCTGTACATATTTTTTTTTTAAATACTGGTATGTGGTGCTTCAGTGTACAGTGTATCCACACCTTTGCTTTGGACCACTATTTACGCCACACCCTGTATAATTCTCTTTTTAGAAGCCACTGCTTTACCCATCGTTTTCTTTTAACACGTTTTTTTTTTGTTAAAGCTATGATAATAGCAGCACAAGCCTTTTTTTAATCCATCCTGTTACACACGTCTGCTCCTTGAAAACGTAAATCGCTGAATGAGATGCCAAATTGATGGTAAACTGACAGTCCTGATTGATCGTCTAACATCGTTCATAGGTCGATCAATTTACCATCAGTTTGGTCGTTACCATGATCACGGATCAGATTGATGACAAACTGAGCGTGTAACCTCCATCTAAGAACGAGTACCGCACGTGCCTTGTCTTGTTGCGTACTGTGTGTGTGTAGGTAGGCAGTGGCAGTGCAGGGTGTCCACGCCAGTAAATACTTTTGTTGTATTTTTATTACCCAATATGAAGTTTACTGAGGATAATTAATTATAAAGCCTACCGCAACAGTAGATTCCAGTTAAATCCATGCCATTCTGTCATCTCATGGAATTTAATACTTAAGAATTATTCGGTTAATACAGGTTCGATAACGATTTTTTAAGAAGCTACGATCGAATGATTTTGTTGTTTATGGTTGTGTCTTAATACCTAAATGAAGTCGAGTAATGAAACGATTTACGACAATTCGTTTTCAAAACTACAGAACATTAAATACTTACATAGCTTTTTGGGTCTCAAACCAAAACATAAACAAATAATTAATTTAGATAAGGAAGGAAAATTAGAAGATCCTGGAATAAAAATTAAAGATAAGAAACTTCATAAAATCATTGTCACCCTATCCAGTGATACCGACAAGCGGAAGCGGAATTATTGGCGGATTCTTTGAAGTTTTAGAGCTGTCTTTAGGTGAAGAAAAGGAACCGAGACGAGAGACAATGTGAACCTTAAATCAATGAAATACGGTTGGATATCTGAATACTAAACCAAACGTTTTAAAGCCGGGAATACACATGCCTTTAACTGGCACACTTGCATACCAGCTCCTTGCACGTGCCAGCTATTGTCATGTGTATACACTAACTGGCATGCCTGTATCTGGCAAGCAAGTAGACTGCAAGCAATTTGATTTACTAGCATGCAATATGAGGGAGGGGACGCGGGGGGCTGCAAAACCGGCATGAGTGAACGCACGCGACAGCTACAGGCATGCCAGTAGCGAAAAGAGTTGTCGATGGGGTGCACGTTTTTGTAGTTTTGTGTTCGCGTCAAGTTTTTGTTTGTTCTTTATCTTTTGGATTCATCATGTCACGATGGGGAGATGAGAAGACGATACAATTTATACATTTGTACAAAGAATACGAATGTCTTTGGAACCCGAGTAGCTCTCTTTATAAAAATAAAATTGCCCGCGACAATGCCTACACTAAAATTCAAGAGGCATTTAAAGTAACTCAAAAGGAAATTAAAAATAAAATAAAAAGTTTAAGAAGTACTTACCATCAAGAATTGAATAAAGTGCAAAAATCAAAAACATCCGGTGCTGGATTGGGTGACGTCTATAAACCTGGTTTAACTTGGTTTAAGGAGATGGAATTTCTGAATGATACTTTTGAGTACAGGCAGTCAATCCATACAGAAGTAAGTACCTACCTATGCCTACCTATCTACACTTCATTTATTAAAAGCTTTCTTGCAATTTAGGTAGGTATGTATGTATGTTAATTGGGATGGAATACATAATAATATGGTACCATGGCTTTGTTGATGAAGCCGGAAGGTGGCCGTAGCAACTCTGTAATAAATAAAGCAATCGTACCGAGTTTGGGCTCTTTAGAATTGTCTTGCTGAGCAGTTGATGGATGTTCAAAGACAAGTACAGTCGGCTATAAAAGCTTGTCAGAAAAAAATATTTTTTGACAGAAACATATTTTAGTATTAAAGAAGGTAAGCGATCTAGACGTGTGTTTTATGCGTGCGTTTTTCAATAAAAAGACACGTCAAGTTTGATTACCCTTTTTCTAATGATCAGTTTCGAATTAGGCACCTAGTTAAAAAAAAAGAAAGTTGGTAAACATAACAGTTTTATTAGTAAAGTAAGCATTTACATTCATCCTACAATATTGATCATACGATCTTGCCAAGGCACTGCTTCCGTTGTAATAAAAAGATTAGCATAATTCTCTCGAACAAGTGTTGCTTCTCTAGATGGATGATTACTGCGTGTTGGTGGTAAACTCTCTAATAACCTTTGTAATTGTTGACGCCAAGAGCCTTCAATTATATCACCGACTTAAATATCTTCATAATCTACACATCTTTGAGTAATATAAGTTGGAGAAGTTTTACGCAACCAATTGTGTAAAGAACATGCCGCTAATACTATAACGTCAACTTTTTCCGGCTTTAGGGCTATATTTGATTCAAAAATTCTAAATCTCGATACAAGGATACCAAACGCATTTTCGACGATTCGCCTAGCCCTTGATAACCGATAGTTAAAAACTTTTTCTCTGTGAGTTGGCATGGTTGGAAATGGTTTCATGAGGTACTTTTTTAATGGAAAAGCCGCATCTCCAAGTATAACAAAATGATCAGGAAAATCCAAAGAATTACTAGCTAGTGCTTGTCCTAAGCTTGATCTTTCAAATACTCCTCCATCTGAAGCTCTACCGTTGCATCCTATATCAACGTAAGAAAAACAGTAGTCATCATCCACCAATGCTAGTAATACTATGCTACTATTTCCTTTATAATTAAAATAATTTGAACTGTCTTCAGGAGCTATTATATTAATGTGTTTTCCATCGATAGCTCCAATACAGCCTGGAAAATTCCATTTAGTTCGAAAACCATGTTCTATCACCTTCCATTCTTGCATCGTAGGAATCTGAAAAACATTAAATCCCTTAGTAGATAAAAAAATACTCCTACCACAACCGAAAACTAATATGTTTTTTTTTATAGCTACAATCGTCCTCGCAAACAAACACTCCAAGAGTCGAGCAATCACAGCAGTCAGAGCCATTCTCTCAAGCAATGAACGCAACAGTCGAGCCACCACAGTCATCCCCTCAAATAGCAACAGTTGTGCCACCACAGTCATCCCCTCAAATAAACGCCGCAACAGTCGAGCCACCAAGGTCATCCTCTCAAGCACCTACAAAAAAAACCGTTCAGAAAAGAAAACGTGTAGAAGAAAACGAAACTTTAACTGCACTTGAACGCCTGGAAAATATTTCCGCTACTATTAATGCATCTTCTAAAGAAGACGAATTTTATTATTTCGGTCAAAACGTTGCTGCACAGTTAAGATCGTTACCATTACACAATGCACTGGATCTACAATCCAAAATTCAAACGTTGATATCCACAGAGAGGTCGCGATTGTCGGCTTCCTATTCTCAGCCTTCCATTCCGTTTACTTTAACGACACATTCTGAAGATACAACAGATTCATCTGGCAGTTATCAATTAATGAACACAATGTACTCTGACGCAAACACAATATATGAGACACAACTGGCTAATGGACATGGCTCAAACATTTTGAGTGAAGCATGGAGAAATGCTTCAAATAATATTTAAAACCTATTGTTAAGAACGATGACACAGAGGTCACACTTAGATTTACTTAAATAAAGACTTAATTTAAAATAAAGACTGTTTTACTCACTTTAATAAAATCCTTTAATGCTGTAGCTATTTCATTGCAGACATCAGGAACAAATTGTGAAATCGTCGACTTTCCTACTCTATACAGTGCTTCTAGAGATGCAAATGAATCGCCAGTAGCTAAAAATCGTAAAGTTATTTCCAATTTAGTTTTGGCCGGGATAGCATTTCGCATATGAGTATCATTTTTTTTAATTTTGTCTGCAACTTTTGCTAACAATTCGTCAATTTTTTCTGGAAGCATTCTTAAATGATTCCTGTAACCACCTATATCTTCTTGTCGCATTTCTGTAAGCAGACATGAACTTGCTCCGTAGTTTTCCCTTCTGGAAATCCAATTTCTCACCCAAATCTGCCTATTCTTTCTCTTTTTCTTTTCTCTCATCAATTTAGCCACACATTGTATTGCTAGTAGCAATACCATACTATTTAATTCACTTCGAATGTTTTCCATTGCAAGCTCAACGTGAAACTGGTGAAACTAGAATGCAAGTGTGCCAGCTACAGTCATGTGTATACGGCTCAGATATACAAGCATGCAAGGAAGCAGATTGCATGCAAGTTTTACTTGCAAATGTATTCACTGTGGGTCAGCTACTTCTACATGCCATTACCTAATATGCAAGCTACTGATCCGTTTTACAGGCATGTGTATTCCCGGCTTAAGAGTGTTTAATCAAGCCGCCATTATGCTGCTTTGACAAGTAATTTACAACTGTATACCATTAAGTTAGGGCTTACTTTAGGTTTGCGCTGGCGGCTATTTTTGTTGGTGTGCACCCTTGTCAGTCGGCTATGGTTGTGCGCGTGCGCACTTGCCAGTGTAGTAGTTAAACAGCTGTAAATGGTGTGTTTTTTCACAGCTGAGAAATGCGAATGTTTTGTTGAATATCTCGATAACTAGACTGAATTTTTGGCCCAAATTTGGTGAGCTTGATCAGTGTGATGTATAGATATCCCCCTTTGCCGGTTGATAACTAATTTCGTTAGACCCTATATACTTATATAAATACTTATTTTTATTGTTGGGGGCGGGGAAGAGAGGAGGGAGCTGCGCCTTTTGACTTTGTTTTTAGCATCCTATACAGTACCTGATAAAAGATCTCGTGTTTTAATTACTAAAGTTAAAAAAATTTAAGGAGTTCCACTATCAGCTCAGCTCCACAAAATGATGACTATCAGACGTAAAAACATGTCACATACTTGAACGAAAACACTATACGTACCTTTAAAATTAGTTTGATCAGGAGGGATCAAACTAATGATTGCAAATTCTTGAAATTACGAATGACTGTACAAGCTATATATGATTTATATTTAGAGGAATTCAATAAAACAATAAATACCGACCCTGAAAATCCAAAAAAGCCAGTATCGTTTTCAACTCTAAACGTATATTTTACAATAATTTCAATCTTAGATGTAAGAGTTTACGAAATGACACATGCAATAAATGTGACACTCTATCAATCAAGATTAAAAATTGTACTTCAGATGTTGAGCGCAAACAGTATCAAGAAGAAAAAGAGATACACTTAAAGAGAGCTGAAGATTTAATGAGAGCTATGAAGGAGGATATGATGAAAGCTAAAACCGAAGACAATTGTGAGTGCATAACATTTGATATGGAAAAAACGTTGCCCCTTCCTAGAATCCCAACAAGCGTCGTTTTTTACAAACGACAACTTTGGTTTTACAATTGCTCTGTACATACTGCCTCAGATAATATCGGACATTGTTATGTTTGGGTTGAGGGTGAAGCAGGTCGAGGGTCCCAAAAAGTGGGATCATGTATTTCCAAATATATAAAACATAAACTGAACCCTAAAGTAGAACATCTCGCGCTCTGGAGCAATTGTTGTGGGGGCCAAAATCGCAACATCAAAATAGTATTAATGTTAAAAGCGGTTTTGAATTTCCATCCCACGTTAAAGACGGTAACTTTTAAATATTTGGAATCGGGACACACATACTTACCCAATGATACAAATTTTTCGAAAATTGAAACAATGCTGAAATACCATGAAAGGATAAACACAGTCCAGGAATATATTAATTTTATTAAAAATTGCAAATTACAAGTTTACCGCGTGGAAAAAAATATTTTATGGGGACCAAAACACTTGAAAAGAATACAGTAAATAGAAAACTTTTTGTATCCAAAGAAAAAGTTAATTGGTTTACTGGTTGATTGGTATTTACGGGATTGATTGAGGTTTATCGAGACGAGCAATTAGAAGATTTGACAGATTTTAATATCTTTCAAACAAATGTATTTTTGATTAGAATTAATATTCAATCACGACATGCGAGGGCGCGCGAGTATCGTGGCTACATAGTAATTGACAAAGACAAAACTGGCATCAGCTGTATTTTACAATACTATTGTACTTGTTTGACCGGAAGTCGTACGCTGGGAAGCTGTGCGCACATTTTATCCGTAGTTTGGTATATGAGCTTAGCAAGATACGAAGGATTTAACCCTCCAGCCGCATTTTTAGATTCTATTATTCTGGATATAGACTAATGTAAAAAAATCTTGTTTTCATTTATTGTATTTATTATTATACGTAGCTGTCGATGGATGTCGTAAGAGGCGTTTTAAATTGCAAATATTGCAATCAACAGAATTTGGGAGTAGCTCCAGTGCTATTTTAGGGTAATATTCCTTCATTCGTATTGAAAAACAATTATTAATTGCAAAATATTTAACTTAAATAAATAAAACTTTTCGATGTGACTGTACAACAACCCGGTACATTTTTTTTATCTCGTTAGTTGTGTGTTATGACCTATCGCAAAAACAATATCTCATGTGTATTGGTCAGCAGGCCCAACTCTCATAGTGTTTTGCCAATTGTCCTTTTGTAAGAAATCATTGATATTTTGATTGTATTACATCATTAAGTATATGATACATATGAATGACTATAACTTTCTTCTATATTTTCAGTAATTACCGACTTAATTTACGACAAAATTATCAGCTCACTGTCGTGATATCTGGGTTGCAATTGTACCAACGCATGATCGTGAGTTCATTCATTATTAAGTATTTTTCGATTTATTTTTTTAACTAGGCATGTAATTGAACAATGACCTTGTCTTGGGCATCCTTAATGATGGTAACTGTTCCGAGTTGGACTTCGACGACGACGATGAAGAGTTTATTCCTCTGCAGCTGGAAAATGAGGAAGAAGGTGAAGTTGAGCTATCGTCTCCGCCTCGCTTATCTGCGGCAGCTGAGAAATCGGAAAATATTAAAGATAAAGTGTCTAAAAGGAAGTCTACATCTAATAACATGAATGAGAGTGAAGCAGGCCCAGCTTGTTCTAAAAAGTCAAAGCAAACACCTTGTTCAAAAGTAACACAAAAAACAAAGGCTGTTATAGTGAAATTGCCTGCTCGTAAAAGGTTATGGAAGAAAACCGATTACTTCGATAAATCACATAACTACTCAGGTCATCCACAACCAAATGAAATAAGATCGCCGGTGGAATATTATAATGATTATTATAATGATGATTCTTACGAGCGCATGGCATTGTGTACAAACTTATACTATTTAAGAATAACTGGGCGAGTTTTAAATACCACCAAACAGGAAATAAAAAAAACTGGTATCCATCTACTGATGGGTATACTATCATATCCCAGGATCGCAATGTACTGGCGAAGAAATATTAAAGTTGACATGATTGTTTCTGCAATAACAAGAGATAGATTGACAACTTTAAGAAACAGTTATCACGTATTGGATTATGACTCTCCACCCGTCTCGGAAGCAAATAATCCTGTCTGGAAGGTTCAGCCGATGATCGACATTGTGAGAGAAGGCTGCAACAAAATTCTAAGGATTCGATCGATGAACAAATGATACCTTTCACTGGCAAGTGTCATTTTCGCCAGCTAGTAAAGAACAAGCCTCGCCCAGTGGGTCTTAAGAATTTCGTGGTTACTACCAGTGAAGGGCTAGTGGTGGATTTTGAAATATATTACGGCAACAATCCCGGCCTTTATTATATTTTACTTATTTTAGGGATTACAAACAAATGTGTTACAACAATTAATAAGAATGTATAAACTTATAAACTATGAGTGGTAACACATCCCACCACGTAATCCACGTGTAAGTATACAAAATTAATAAAATATACGAGGTAAAATGCGTGCTTATGAAGAAGTAATATAAAAATTTATATTAAAAACTGACAGGTTGCAAAAAAAATTAATACAATATTTGTGCTAGGCTTGCAGAATGTCTAAAACAAGTCTTTTAAATTTGGAAGGAGGCTGGGAAAAATCGAGTTCGTTAAAGTGCCTGTTGAAATCAGACAGTATTCTATTTAATGGGGCTCGCTTGCCTGCATTGGTTTTACTTGTGTTGATATAAAAGTCATATGTTTGCGCGTACTTCTAAGCACAGCGCATCTGGGAATATTGTAATTAATTTTATTACTAAGGCTTAGGCATGGAAAATAATTGAAATGCTTATAACTTTTGTTTGCCGGCACATAGAGCCGTCACATAACGAAATTCGTATTCACCATCGCCGTCACTAAGGATAAAATGATATTCCAGCTACGTAGAACACCTAGGAGTAGTAGAACTGGCTGGCTCAGACAGCCAGCATCCGGCCGTCTGAACCATCAATCTTTTTAGAATAGCTCCTAAACGCGTGGGTTTTGGTGGTTCAAATCTAGTTGAGAGCCGTCACATTAGTATAATCCATAAAGATTAGTCTGTAGTGTGAGCGTCACTTACATACCATTAAACACTCACACTTGCTTCCTCCCATAGTATATAAGTGTATCGTATTCCCTAATAAAGGCTCTTAATCGCAGTCAGTCTTATCACTTACATCGCCCCTAACGCCACACAGTGCATGGCGACCCAGCCAGTGCTGCCTGTTGGCAGCGCTGATTAAAAATAAATAATTAATATTACTTATAACGTTTTTTGACGGCTTACTTAATATTTACAAATAATAATGATTATTTGAAAACATAATAATCGATACTATAATAAATACTGAATAGGTATGTAACTCAACATGTACGCTGCTACGAGTAACATGAACGTTGCATAATATTTTATTAGGAAATTGTTATGTTTACAAAAAAAAAAACCTTAATAATTATCAATTTTTTTTTTCTACCAGGATTCAGGTAGGATCACCAGATATTTTGGTATGTACGTAGTTTTATTTCATTTCGCCAGTGATATTTTACAGCCTCATTTTTACACTTTTTACTTGGGAAAGATTTTGTTAACTATTCAGGAACTATTATTACATTTTGTATGTTAACAGTTTTGAAATTCTTAAATTGCGTTATCTACACTATTTATTTCTCGATCATTCCGTGTAGTCTTTTGCAAATTAGCGAAACGTGACTACTTAAAATGCCTCGTGAATTGTACTACTTACTTACATCTATATCAATATGAAATTCGAATCTATTTTTAGAATCTAATTAACAATAAAGTATTTAGAAAGTCCTTTTGTCATTAATAAAGGAAACACAAAGATAAGCAATTTAGTAGTTTTACATTTTTGCACCTAGTACAGTTTTACCGAGTTATTTTTCAATATTTTTCACTTTTATTAATTAACATCAACTTTTAGTGACAAAAAAAATAATAGAAACAGCTACTTAACACTAAACATTTTTCAATTACGTATTTATTAAAGTAGAATTATATTTTTTTTGCTACTGCATTTCGCATTATTAGATAATACACCGTATAGTTTTACAGTAAAGTTGCGAGTTCGATTCCCGCACCATGACAAATAAGTGCTACTCATATTGAAATTGCATTTCTGTATAGTTTGCATAATTTTTAGAATTTTAAATTTAATATATTACACAGTTAAATTAATACGATAATACCATGGATAATACTCGTAATTACATCCAAAGAAATCTTACACTATGTAAGAAGATTTTTTTTTTAGGGTTCCGTTTTGTGTAATTTTACAGAATGCAGTAAAATATGTGTATGATTTATTAATAAAAATTCATTTATTTTACATTTATAAATTCGTAATTTAAAATAATGTTGGTGAATCTATATTAAAATTATATTTAAAATCATAATGAGTATTTAAAAATAGCTAAGGTTAAATTTAAACAAGCGTAATTTAATGGGTTATTCTAAACCATTTTCGTACCTGTGATATTCTTATTTAAAATATTTTTACAATACATAACTTTATTTTGTGTTACAGTTATATCGCTTATTTTTTCTTTGATATACACATACTTGGCAGCTGCTCATCTTAATTATTTCAAGTATTATTGCAGTAAGTTTTCATCTTTTTTTAATTTAAATTGGAATTAAACTTTTAAGTCCTCTAACCATTCACAAAATACCTTATAGTAAAACTTGACGCGGTTGACTGAAAGAGCATGCCTTAAGGCATTTAGTCCGCCCAATGTACTTAAATTCTTTTTGGATAAAGTGCAATAAAGTTTAATTAAATAAACGAATATCTTATTTTTTACATTCTAATAGAAATTGGCCAATGAAAGTGTACGTAATTGTAGTAGAAACGAGTACGTAAGTAAGTAGTTGTATTTAACAGAAATAACACAACTAAATTTCATTTGCACTAATAAAAACTGTATTCAGGCAGGTTACATAAGTAACAAATTATTTTATGACGCTTCATTTTCTAACTAACTTGTCGTAATACCGTGTTAGGTATGCAGGTATGTGCATTGTGCAGGCAGATCATTTTTTTTTTCTTGATTAGAACTTACAGCATCAACATTACAGGATTATGGGAACCCCTTTTAAGCTAAATATTATATTGCATTTCAAACTAAAATCGGATTTCCATGTAGATAATTTGATTAACCGCCTTATAAAGATATGTAAAACTTAGGTGGTCGTATCCCTAAATACGGTCTCTGAAGTATCAAGACACGAGTTGATTATAATTAACTTTGAAGTCGATGTTTAATTTTTTGTCGTTTTGATGATAATGTTGTGACGCATTACGTTGTATTGATAAAAAAGGGAAGTTTTACACAGCTTCGTACTACAGATTTAGGATGGTAAATATTTTGCAAAGGTGTAAAATATCACTCGGCTAATAGCTACCGTAAATAGAAAGAAAGTTCACAAGTTTTTGTGGTGTGCAGTGATGGGCGTTAGGGTCGATGACAATGATACAACTGACTGCGTTCTAAGAGAGGATTTATTGCAATATAATGCCTTATATACTATAGGAGGAAGTGAGTGTGCGTAGTAACAGCTACACATGATGCCCACACTACACCTCCCCCGTATTTCAAACTTTTTTTACATGAAGTTTAAAAAAAAAAAAAGTTTACTATACTCTTATATAATCGCTATGCAAACAAAATCATTTCACAGATTTTGTCAAGACAAAAATTTTATTTTTGGGACCAATAAATGCTTTTATTTTTCTCATTTCATAGCAAAAGGAAACATTAATAGAATTAAGTTGTACTTTTATACATCAGTAGGTACATTTTATTTATCGGTAATTGACACCATTCTGTAAAATCTAACGATTTTTTTTTTTAAAATCTTGATTTAACACAAACAGAAAAAAATAACCATTGACTGTCGAGAAAATGCAAATGCAATCATATAATTTTGAAAAAAGTTGAAAATGTAAATTATTATAAAGTGGTGTTAAGTAGCCGTAACAGTAAGTAGGTATTTATAGAATTAAAAATTACAGAAAGCTAATACGCTTATTACATTTATTTGATTATAAGTATTTTTTTTATTACTAAACGCGTTGTTGACGACTGGTTAACATTTTAGGTACTTTTATTAGTTGCTTTAAAAAAATACAACTTACTTTTCTAAGTAATAGTAACTCTATAAATTTAAATTTTAAAACATTGACTCCTTCATATCTATTAAAAGTATTAAATATTTTTAAAAAAATCACTTCCGGGAGCAAAGTACGTGTTGAACATACACTTTTGTCAAATCCATTTTGTGTCATATTAAGTTATCATAACAAAGATATCTCATACAACATAATCTCATGTGGTGTGGCCACCCACATAGTATTGTCGTAAAGTTAGTAGTACCTACTACTTATTATACAAGTCATTATTAGTCATGCATGACAAATATTATGTTCATTTATTCATAATATTTATATAACATTTTTATTTATAGTCGACTTATTTATTAATTATTCATGGTACTTTTATAACGTGTGCGCGCACTTTATAATAATATTTAATTTACTGGTACATTTATTTATTAAACATTTATTTGGTACATCTTATTTATTTATATAATTGCTATGCATAGCCTTATTTATACTAGGGGCATGTTTTAAGGTTCTTCGACCTCCAAATATTTTCACAGAGAGAAGCTCGTCTACACCATAATCAAATAAAGGATCTGACACCCTGTATTGTACCATTGTACCATTATTTGTACCTTTTTTATTTATTGAATATCATTTTAATTAAGGGGCAATTTTAAGACTTAATTAATGTCTCCAACTATTCTCACAGAGATAACTCGTATGCACCATGATCGAATGAAGGATGATTCCCCTAATTTTTAGTTTCGTAAACATTATAACATTCAATAATTCATTGTATTCATTATTTCATATATCTCATTATTCTTTCTATTTCCAACAAAACATCTTACAATTCAACAAGCCTATGCAATCAATACATCAGAATACATTACAATTATTGGGTGATCAGTCCAAATCGTTTAATATGATCCTATGCAAGAATGCATGCCCAACTTTAACTAACTTAAACAAAACAATAACAAAACTATTTTACGTTACCTATATCAATCTCAAATCAAAGCCTATCTTAAAACAACAAACCTTTTACATAACCTTCGTCATAATAATACCACTAACATTTTCATTCAAAAACCTACATTTTTCAATACTCACAAATATTTAAATTTCTTCCATAAATCATCATTATTTTCCTTTTTATTTCTCACTAGCTCGTAGCTATTACTGTATTTCTTATCATTGTCTTATCCGTGTAATATTTACTATAAAATAATACAAATACAACGCCGTGCAATATTTTCATTTAAAATCTTTGCCAATAAAGTACTGTATAAATTATGTCCATCTATCAATCTTGTTAAAACGGTATGAATACTTAGTAAATCATAGTATAATAAAACAAAACAAAATTGATTCCACTTAAACGTTAAGAAGTTACAACATTCTATCAAAATTACAACAAACTATTTATCCAATCGTGTACACTGACCCAAAAATACTAGTAATCATCTATCTACTCGATTAGTTACCTAGCCAAGTGATATGGTACTTACACCTTTGCTAAACATTTCTTATCATTAAATCAACCGTAAATCTACAAATCTTTAGAGGATTCTTTACTGTTACGAAAATTATATGCAGAAATCTTATTACTTCGTCACGAACCGAACGAATGACCGAATGTAAAAAAAGTGTAGTTGTGTATACTTAGTTCACTTAAGTAATAAGCAAAGTTAAATAACTAAAACCAATAAATAACCCAAATCAATGTGTTGAAACTTAATAGACTACCTATATTTAGCGACGCGATCTAGGTGTTCCTAACAGATCCTAATATGACGTTGAATCTACTTGCATAATATGAATTCCAAAGTTTGTTTGTTAGAAATGTAATAAGATCCTCACCTACCGCGGCGAAGTATTGCGTCCATAACTGGAAAATGTAACGTGCTGAACTGATGACGCTTCAACACGTGTGATAGTCATGTTTCGCGTTCTGTCCTTAATTATGATAATGTGTGTAGCAATCCATATTTTAAAAGTAAGAGCTATTAACCGACATTAAAAATGGAGGAATCAGTTCTGATAAATTTAGTAAGTTTAAATAATGATAACTTATTACAAGTGAATCTTTTCCAAAATATTTCATTACTTTTACCAAAAAGATTATGAAATTTAATTAAATACCTATTTAATATATAAAAGTAAAAAAAACACTGCAGCATAAAAAGAACAACGATTATTTAAAATAAAATACTGCAAAGACTTCAAAAGATTAAAATGAACTGTAGCTGAATTTAATAAAAATGTTTAGTAGTACAAAATGGATAAAAAATTGAATAAAAATTCAAATCAAATTTATATAAATCAGATAAACGAAAATAATAATGATACTATTTTCAAAATCGAGATAAATGAAGATTATTACGTGTCATACAGGTTACCAAATTTTTATTAAAATGTTTATTTAAAGTTCGGCAAAAATTTAACTAGAATTTGGAAATTTATATAGGTAAATTATAGTACACAAATAGAAACCTGATAAAATACTTACATATTTCTTGTGATTGTGTTTAGATAAATTGCAACTCATTGAGTACTATAATATGCTTTAAAATTTTAACCTATGCAAAACTATCAAAAATCAGATCATTACGCAACATTGTCCTTGTGTTGTTGCAATGCAGGAATCGAACCCGCAATGTTTAGATACTATTTATAGCTTAATATTTATGTTATTTCAAGTATTTCGTACGTACCAAAAGATTTCGTCAACGAAAATGTAGCAATAACTTATGGTAACATTTTCAAAAGTAATCGTCCAAATTACAAAAGTAATTAGTTATGTGTGAAACTTTAGAGTATATCAAGTTATTAAATGAAAAAAATATTGAAATAAACATTTATAATTAATCGGAGTTATTTGAAAAGAGAATAATATTTAAATTGGTAAATTATGTCAATTTAATAAATTAGATAACATTGTTCCAATAAGATGCTAAAAATAGATTCTAGACATTCCTAATGAATGTAAGATGAGTAGTTAAGTCACGAGGAGCTTGTAACTCAGGTTTTGCTGTTCTGCAAATACTTGTGCTCAACGCGCACGATAGTAAATGTGTAATTCACATTTATCTAATTTTAGAAAATCATACTTTTAAAATGCAATTTGAATGTATTAATGTACTCAAATTGAGCTTTCCTAGTAAAATACACAAATTGTTAAAAAATGAGGCTGTAAATAAAATATCACTGGCGAAATAAAAAAAATACACACCAAAATTATCAAGCTGCATTAATCCCTGTTAAGAAATAAGTAGATTAATATCAACCTTTTACTACGAGTAGGTATGTCCTAATTTACTATGCATACATGTACCTCTTTTTTGTGAACAGTAAATTAGCGTATTTTCATGTTGTTTTATTATGCTGTCAAAATTAAATTTTATAAATATAAAATTAAAAAGTTAGTCGTCAACAACCGTTACTAATATTTCTCATATTTAACTACTCGTAAAGAGCATATAAAACTTATGTATTATTTATTAATCTTCAAAAAAAATATCAGACTACAGAATAAAATAATTCATCCTTTTTGTAAAAAAAATATAAACAAACATCGTTAGTGCTTATTATGACCTGCAATAATTGTTTTTGTTACAAACATTACACGTGTACTAATACAAATTATATGGAAATAAATCGAAAGTAAGCTAAAGATGTGTTTTATAAAAAAATGGAAATAAAATAAATTTAATTAATAATATTATGGTACCGTATGATGTGTTCCTTTCTTCTTGTTTTCTTCGTCGAATGTTGCTTAGTGAAAATAGATTATAGGAGGACAAGCGGACTTTTCTTCTCGGGGAACTGTTTAAGGGGACTGACGAAATTTTAGCACGGGGACTCAACACATTTTAGGTTCTCCCGGCTGCGACCTCTTCCGACTCGAACTAATCCCGGCACCCTGCATACTGATGTTAAACCTCATCGGACTCCAACATCTCCCGGCGCCCAGCACACTGTTGTTACCAATCTGACTACATCATCTCCCGGCGCCCAGCTCATTTAGTTCTTCATCGTCGTTACGTTTATATATTTTTTTAAACCAGCTGCTCAGCGCTGCCAATAGGCAGCACTGGCAGGGTCGCCATGCAGTGATGGGCGTTAGGGTCGATGTCAATGATACAACTGACTGCGTTCTAAGAGAGGATTTATTGCAATATAATGCCTTATATACTATAGGAGGAAGTGAGTGTGCGTAGTAACAGCTACACATGATGCCCACACTACAGACAGTTTATTCCTAATTTATTTTTAGTAAATGTTTCAATGAAGAGTTTAACTTGAGTTTTCATGCCCCCATCACCGACTCATGTAAGCGTTGCGATTCACTAGACATCAAACTAAAAGCTTGTGAAAATCCTGTAAACAAACTGGAATTAGAAAAAGAGAAAAAAATACATTTGCTTAAAGCAAATGCAGCAAGGGAGGGCATCAAAAAGGATGTGGAAATGTATAAGAATGATGACAATGTAGCTATTATTTCATTTGATCTGATGAAGACCCTACCAACTCCAGTTATAAGTACAGGAATATGTTATTATAAACGTCAGCTATGGACATACTGTCTGGGTATTCATGATATGAAAACAAATGAGGTTTATATTTTTACATGGAATGAAAGCATAGCTTCTCGTGGCCCACAGGAAATAGGTTCCTGCAATATGTATGTGGCGAACATCACTATTTCGCCTGCGCATCACTACGCCCGCGAACCCGTACAGGCGACCGCGGGTGGCGGCATGAGGCGCGGGAGACGCGCACTCAGAACCCGCTCCCAGTCTACAGGACGCAGCCCCAGTGTGCATCGAAACGGCTTCTACGCACAACCTTTTTTTTTTTTTTTTTTAACGTGAGGAAATGCTTTTACGCATTTCCCTGACCACGGGGGAGCGGCCAGGGGGTATGTGGGACTCAGGTCCCAGAAGGGGGCCTACTACCCACTAAAACCTCACGGTGCCCTCCGGTGCCTTGGCGAGCCGGAACCTGCGGGTATCGTCGGCGACTTTCTCCGCATGGTTCCGACACAGGCTGCGACTCGCTAATATTGTAGCAAGCCGCCCGGTCTGCAGGGGGAGCTGTTATCTCCCCCCACTCTCCTGCGAACGGCGCGCGGGGCTACGCGCAGCGCCGTCGCGGGCCCCGCAGACCCCCCCAGGTCTGTTGTTCGGGGCCCATCAGCAAGAGGCAGGTGGAGGAGGTATTCCCTCCTCCGGTGCCCACCACGTCGGCGGCGAATCATTGGGGCGTCAGCCGCAGCCTCCCGCTCCCTCTCCGCCACCTCCTTTTGCGAGATGACGTTCTCGCAAAAGGTGAGCACCGCCTGCCACGCCTCTTCTTTGGTGACCATTTGTGCCACCACCGATGTCAGGGCAAGGTCGCTCCCGACCACCGCAGCGAGGTCCGCACGTTCCACTGTCCACGCCGCGCACGACATGAGGCTGTGGTTCGCAGTATCATCGTCACGGCTGGTGCAATGCTGGCATTCTGCTGTCGGCTCCCGCCCGATCCTGGCCAGGTAAGAGCCGAAACACCCATGTCCAGAGAGTATTTGGGTCGCCCTAAATGCAAGGCGACCGTGCTGCCGCTGCACCCACTCAGTGAGTACCGGGGCTATTGCCCCAGTGGTGTAGCGGCCAGCTTCACTCTCGGCCAGGCGCTCCCCCCATCTTGCGAGTGCGTCTTGTTCGAGGCGGACTCGCTCTGCCTCGATCTCTCGCGGAGCGGGTCTTTGCTCCTGGGACCTTTGGTCTCCCCGCCACTGGTAAAGAGCAGCGAGGACCAGGGCGTCTAGGTCCCAGGGCATGCTTCCAGCTAGCGTGAGAGCTGCGTTTGCGGATACCGTACGGTATCCGCGAGCCACGCGTATGGCCATTTGGCGCTGGGCCCTCTGCAGCAGCATGGCGCTGCGATTCGACAGGGCGCCGTACCAAACGGGGGCCCCGTACAGGGCCTGGGAGCGTACGACGCCCATGTACAGGCGCCGGCTTGAGGCAGAGGGCCCACCAAGATTGGGCATCAGCCTGCTCAAGGCGCCAGCTGTCTTAAGCAGCTTCGGCACCAGCCGCTCGAAGTGAGCGTTGAAATTCCAACGCCCATCCAGCGTGAGGCCGAGGTACTTAAGTGTACGCCCGACCTCTATTCGCGTTCCGCCGACCACTATGTGAGACCCAGGAGGTGGCGCGCGTCGAGGACCGTGGAAGCACAGAGCCTCCGACTTCTCAAGCGCCACCCTGAGCCCCAGCTCTCTGATGCGACGCACGACAGTGGCGACTCCCGCCGTCGCGTGCCGCGCCGCCTCACTGAAGTCAGCTCCGCGGGCCGTGACGAGGGTGTCGTCAGCGTAGCAAGTAACGCTGACGCCTCTGATAAGACGCCCGCGGAGGACCCAGTCGTACCCCAGGTTCCACAGGAGTGGACCTAAAACCGACCCCTGTGGGACCCCGCACGTCGATTGCCGCCTCAGCATGCCACTGGCCGACACACACTCGACCGTCCTACCGGCCAGGTAATCAGATACAACCCTCTGTAAGTAGGCTGGCACTCCGTGATGGACGAGTGCCTGCCTAATGCATGACCACGGCAGGGTGTTGAAAGCGTTAGCGATGTCAAGGGACACCGCCAACAGCACCCCACCGCTATCCACCGCCCTGTCCGACAACTCTCTTACACGGAGGACCGCGTCAATTGTTGACCTCTCCGCCCTGAAGACGCTAGCCTCCGCTATTTTATCGCGCTTTGCTTTTATCGCTGTATATCTGTTACTGCTTGCACATTATAGATTTAACTTCATAGACGTGTTTATCTTCAAACATCCTCTCAATAGATAGGGCTTAGAACATTACACCCTATAGTGGTGACCCCCAGACCGAACACGGTTTTAAAATTATTCTCATCGCGCCGTGTAGTGCTCGTTTCTTCGCCGTTAAAACATGGACGCAGCTGCGCCGGCTACGAATAGTGGATCGTCGAGTCATGATGACGCGGACGTTGAACAAGAATTTAAAGACGCGTCGAACGAAGAATCGTGTGCAGTGGATCGCGTTGCATTACGTCTACCACCATTTTGGGCGGAAGATCCGGAAATATGGTTCGCTCAGGTAGAAGCTCAATTCGCGTGTACCGGGACGAAGAAAGATAGTACCAAATTTTTCCAAGTCATCCGTGAATTAGACCAGCGTACCGCGCGTGAAGTAAGAGACGTTATTACGAATCCACCAGCAAGCGGCAAGTATGAAAAATTAAAGCAAGAATTAATCAATCGTCTTTCTGTTTCTCGAGAACATCGAATGCGTCAACTTCTTACTCACGAGGAATTAGGAGACCGGAAGCCGTCGCAATTTTTGCGCCACCTCAGAGCGTTAGCCGGTGATGGAGTAAACGATGATTTTTTGCGTAGTTTGTGGTCAGGTCGACTTCCAACCCACATACAAAAAATTATTGCTTCTCAAAAAGCCACGTGCCTAGATGAGGTTGCAGTTCTCGCGGATCAAATTTCTGACGTTGTGCCTACCCCCGCAAATCAAGTTGCTAGTACTTCAGCATTTTCCATCGAAGGAATGTTTCAACGTTTGGAGCAAACTCTTACATCGCGAATCCAAGACGAATTGAGTCGTCAGATTTCCCAACTAAACGTAAGTCCAAATCACAGACGTAATTCGTTCCGGGGCAGTCAAATAATTCAAGAAGTCGTTCAAATTCTAGGAGCAATGAGCCTGGTCGGATACGTAAATCGGGTATGTGTTGGTATCATTACAAATTTGCCGATAAAGCGACCAAATATATTTCCCCCTGCAACTACAAGAAGGAAAACAGTCGAGACGGTCAGTAGAGGCGACAGCCGACTGTCGCACAACTACCCGTCGCCTTTTTATAACTGACAAAAAGAGCAAAGTACAATTTTTAATCGACACGGGCTCCGAGCTATGCTTTTTACCTCGCCGATTTTTACGAGAATATAAAACACCTACTGATTACAGCCTAACAGCAGCCAACGGCTCCAGTATTCGTACCTACGGGATTATGAAGATGCGCCTTGACCTCGGGTTACGTCGCGATTTTTCTTGGAACTTCGTGTTGGCGGATGTGGACAAGCCTATCATAGGGGCTGACTTCATCGCTCAATATGGTTTGCTGGTTGATTGTAAAAATGGACGTTTAATAGATAACCTAACTACTTTGTCTACAGCGTTTTCGATCAAACCTTGTCAGGTATCCAGCATTAAGGCGATTTCCGGCAAAAGTGAGTACCACACCTTATTAGCTCAATTTCCAGCATTGACTAAGCCATCAGGTACGTCCCATGAAGTGAAACATAAGACTGTTCACTACATACGCACAACACCTGGGCCACCTGTCTATTGCAAACCTCGACGCTTGGCACCAGATCGCCTGAAAATTGCCAAGGAACAATTTGAAGAGATGCTGCGAGACGGAACTGTACGTCGTTCGGATTCCCCCTGGGCTTCGGCATTGCATTTAGTTCCAAAGAAAGGAGATAGTTGGAGGCCGTGTGAAGATTATCGGGCACTAAATGCTAGAACCATACCCGATAGGTACCCCATAAGGCACATCGAGGACTACTCACACAGGTTAGCGGGATGTAAGATCTTTTCTAAATTAGACCTGGTAAAAGCTTACCATCAGATTCCGGTCTTTCATGAGGATATTCCAAAAACCGCAAAAACTACGCCTTTTGGAATGTTCGAATACCCGTTTATGTCGTTTGGATTAAGGAATGCGGCTCAAACATTCCAAAGATTTGTTGACGAAGTACTCAGAGGGCTTGATTGTTGCTATGCGTATATTGATGATATTCTTGTCTATTCTAGAACGCAATCCGAACACCTGGAGCAGGTCTTTCGTCGCCTAGATGAACATGGCATACTTATCAACGAAGCTAAGTGCAGTTTTGGCCAGGACGAGGTAACATTTCTTAGCTACTCTATTTCTGCAGATGGTACCCGCCCTTTGGACGAGAAAGTAACAGCCGTTCAGGAATTTCCCCCTCCGAAAACTGTTGGGGGGTTGCTGCGATTTTTGGGAATGATTAATTTTTATAGGCGTTTTATTCCCCATGCCGCAGAATACCAGACGCCTCCGCATAATATGCTAGCTGGTACTAAGAATAAAAGCTCACACCCTTTGACCTGGACTCCAGAGCAACTATCAGCATTTGATAGATGTAAGCAAAGCCTTTTAAGAACAGCTCTTTTAGCACACCCTCATCTTAATGCACTACTCGCCCTTGTGACTGACGCCTCTAGCTCAGCCCTGGGCGCTGTGGTTCAACAATTGGTCGGGGACAGTTGGCAGCCGCTAGCTTTTTACTCCAAGAAATTAAATCGAGCTCAGCAGCAATACAGCGCCTATCCTCTTAAGACCGTTGGTACACGTATGTGCACCTTTAATTTATTCAAGTTAAGACTAATAGCGACATCTTTTGACAGCTGCCAGTACTTGGATGAGTTACTTTAGCATATATAGTTTCGGCTAATACTAATTGGTGGCGTAGCGGATATGGTTTGTCAAATAATTTTTTCGTTTAAATTTTGTTCGTTCGTTTTTTTTCAAGTGACAGCTTCTTGCAGCTTTTGAATTTCGGTAAAAAATACAATTCTTCAGTGTAGTGAAGATAGTTTTGTTGATTTTTGTTCCTGAATAATTGAACTAACGTATGAAAGGTAAGTTTTATGTTCATTTGTTTTTTTTTTTGTGTTATAGTTGTCTTGTTCGCGGTGGTACACATATGTGTACCTCCGGGTTAAAGATTAGTTTTGTATAATATATGACCGTTTTACAGCTTAAATATGAACGACCGGGAGATTGAAGATATCCTGAATGACAGCGACCTTGACTTTTCTGGAGACGACGACGATAAAGAGTACTTGCCGCCAGATGTCTTAAGAGCTATTCAAGATTCGGAAGAAGAGGCGGAAAATAGCGGAGAAGGCGAAGATGAAGAGACACGTGAAGAAGTGAGACAAGATGACGAAAATACTGAAGAAGTAAGTCAAAGTACATCACGATCATTGTGGCAGAAGAATGTTATGCCTCACCGTGGACCTGATATAGCAGATGACGTGCTGATTTCGCAGGGGAGTGCAGACATGAATGTCTTGTATTGTTTTTTTGAATATTTGGGGCTAGACTTTTGGGAATTATTAGCAGAACAGAGCAACCTGTATTCAGCTCAAAAAAGGAATTTAAAATCAATAGATACAAATGCTATTGAAATGATACACTTTGCTGGCGTGCAACTGATGATGGGCACCCTCAAATACCCTCAAGGAAAGCTCTATTGGAGTAGGGATCTTTGCGTACCTGCGGTTAGGGATACAATCACACGTGATCGTTTTTTTGAGCTCCGAAACTATCTGCACTTAGTGGACATAAACCAGCCAAATGCTAATGACAAGTTGTGGAAAATCAGGCCTCTGATAGACTACATTCTGAGAAAATGCCACAGTTTGCCACGGTCCAAACACATGTCAATCGACGAGCAAATGATACCATTTTCCGGACGCTGTGAATATCGGCAATACGTGCCAGCCAAACCAAATCCACTGGGTTTGAAGAACTTTGTGCTGGCTGCCCGAGATGGGCTGGTGTTGGATTTTGAAATCTATGTTGGTAAGGATACATTACCTAAGGATGTAATGCAAAATCTAGGACTAGGAGCAGGTATTGTGGAAAAACCTTGTCGCACAATTAGAGGTAGCTGTGTTTTGTACACAGACAGATTCTTTACGAGTCTGAAGCTAGCAGAACTTTTGCTGGAAAAAGAAGACGGCATTTTCCTAACTGGAACTGCAATGCCAAATAGGATTGGACCAGTAGCGATGAAACTAAAATGGATGGATACAAAGGCCGTAACCATGTTGTCTACATGTTCAGGGAGCGCTTCAGCAGATACCTGCGGACGCTGGTCTAAGAAAGAAAAGCGAAGAGTAAACGTAGACAGCCCAGCAGCAGTTAGAAATTACAACACTTGCATGGGTGGAATTGACTTGTGCGACAGACTAATTGCTTACTACCGAAGTGCCATGCGAACAAAAAAATGGACAATAAGAACTTTCTGCCATTTACTTGATTTAGTTGTGGTAAATTGCTGGATCATGTACACCCGGTGTTGCACCGAAAAAGATGTCCAACGCAAAGACAAGTTAGGTTTACTTCAATACAGATTGAATTTGGCCAAAGCCATGATGAAGTATAGCGGTGGAAGAGTTGAACCCAACTTCTTGCTTCCTGGTTCCACATCTCGTCCCAGCTCCAGCCCTTCGACAAGATCCAACTTGACTTCGTCCAGTGATGCCAATGAACCACCCACAAAAAAACACCGGCCAGTTGTACCACAACCACAACCTGAAGTAAAGCTGGACAACGTTGGTCATCTGCCAAGATTTGTGGACAGCAAATCGGCCTCAAAATGTCGCAATCCTTCATGCTCCTCCCGCTGCCGCACGATGTGCATAAAATGTAACGTGTATCTATGTGTGCTGAAAAATAATTGCTTTGAGAATTACCATACCTTTAAGAATTTTGGCCCATATTAAATCCTAAGGTGCACATATGTGCACCAACTTTTTTTAATACTTACAATTAAAAAAAAATGTGTGTCTTATTTACGCCCCTACAACTATAATAAATCATTAAAAACATAAGTATCATATTTGGTTCAAGTTCAGGTCTTAAGAGGCTATGACCGTGAACTTTTAGCAATCTATGAAAGCGTGAAGCATTTCCGATATTTGGTCGAAGGTAGACATTTTACAATTTATACCGACCACAAACCCATTACTTTTGCTTTCCAACAGAAAGATCGAAAATATTCCCCAAGGCAATTTAACTATTTAGATTTTATTTCTCAGTTCACCACTGATATTGAACATATTTCGGGAAAAGACAATGTTACAGCCGATGCACTCTCACGCATAGAAGGTATATCCGTCCCTCCTGATTTCGAAATTATCGCACGTTCACAGCTTGATGATGCAGAACTTTAGGATATGCTGAATGACAATCCTTCATCATTGAAGATACAAAAGGTTCCAGTACCGGGTACAGATATAACTATTTACTGTGATACCTCTCTGTCGAAGCCTCGTCCTTTTATTACAAAGAAGTTGCGCCGCCAGATTTTCAACAGTGTCCACAGCATGAACCACCCTGGAGTCAAGACAACCACAAAAATGGTCACTGATCGCTTCATTTGGCCATCGGTGAGAAGAGATTGTCGTGATTGGGTCAACGCCTGTCAACCATGCCAGAGGTCTAAGGTACAAAGACACACTTCATCTCCCTTAGTCAATTTTCCTTTGACTGCACATCGGTTTAGTCACGTTCATATTGACTTGATCGGCCCACTTCCACCGTCTGCTGACTTCAGATACTGTCTTACAGCTGTGGATAGATTTACTCGCTGGCCCGAAGTCATACCACTTGTGGACATCACAGCAGAAACTGTCGCCAGAGCCTTTTATGATACGTGGATTTAACGCTTTGGATGCCCTGAAACTGTGACAATTGACCAAGGTCGTCAATTTAATTCATATTTATTTAAATCTTTGACAGATCTTTGTGGAATTCGTCTACGTCACACCACGGCCTATCACCCTGAGGCAAACGGTATGGTTGAACGTTTTCATCGGACATTAAAAGCTGCAATTATGGCCCACAGTTCTACCCGATGGACCGATGTCCTGCCGATGTGCTGCTTGGCGTGCGCACAGCTTGGAAACCCGACTTGCAACGCTCTGTTGCTGAGATGCTATATGGTGAGCCACTACGGATCCCTGGTGAGTTCTTTCAATCCAATAACTCCCAGTTACCTCAGCCTTCAGACTTTGTATCACAGCTCCGTACTTATATGTCGCATTTAAAACCGATACCAGCATCTAGACATGGCCAAAAATCTGTTTTCATCCATGAAGATTTAAAAACAGCAAAATACAGGGTGTGGCGTAAATAGTGGTCCAAAGCAAAGGTGTGGATACACTGTACACTGAAGCACCACATACCAGTATTTAAAAAAAAATTATGTACAGGGTTTTCAAAAAAAAAAAAAAATTTTAATTTTTTTAGAAATCGTTACCTTGCCTTACAAATTTGGTTATAATTTCCAAAAATGACGGTTTTTTTTTATCCATTTTTTTATTATTATTGCTGATCACTTGTACTTAGTACTCCATTCGTTTTTTTTTTTACAAACTGAATTTAATAAAAAAAATTAAGTTTCTTTCAAAATTCAATACTCACTGCTAGCAAATCGTTTGACTTTCAATGCTTTTGGTGCAAAAAAAATGTACCACACTGTCAGTGCCCATTATTTAAAAAAAATGCCCATCTTTTGCAGATTCTAAAATGGTGCAACAATAAGTGTTACGACTTACAGGAAAAAAGTTATTGCTTTTCGAAACAAAAAGGAGCCCAATTCAGAAAAACAATTTATTTGAAGTTCAAGGGTTTACAAGGGTTGTAATTTTTTTCTGTGTGGTCCAAAGCAAAGGTGTGGATACACTGTACACTGAAGCACCACATACCAGTATTTAAAAAAAAATATGTACAGGGTTTTCAAAAAAAAAAAAATTTTTTTAATTTTTTTAGAAATCGTTACCTTGCCTTACAAATTTGGTTATAATTTCCAAAAATGACGGTTTTTTTTATCCATTTTTTTATTATTATTGCTGATCACTTGTACTTAGTACTCCATTCGTTTTTTTTTTTACAAACTGAATTTAATAAAAAAAATTAAGTTTCTTTCAAAATTCAATACTCACTGCTAGCAAATCGTTTGACTTTCAATGCTTTTGGTGCAAAAAAAATGTACCACACTGTCAGTGCCCATTGTTTAAAAAAATGCCCATCTTTTGCAGATTCTAAAATGGTGCAACAATAAGTGTTACGACTTACAGGAAAAAAGTTATTGCTTTTCGAAACAAAAAGGAGCCCAATTCAGAAAAGCAATTTATTTGAAGTTCAAGGGTTTACAAGGGTTGTAATTTTTTTCTGTGTGGTCCAAAGCAAAGGTGTGGATACACTGTACACTGAAGCACCACATACCAGTATTAAAAAAAAAAATATGTACAGGGTTTTCAGGGTTTTCAGGGTTTTTTTTATTAAATTCAGTTTGTAAAAAAAAAAAAAACGAATGGAGTACTAAGTACAAGTGATCAGCAATAATAATAAAAAAATGGATAAAAAAAACCGTCATTTTTGGAAATTATAACCAAATTTGTAAGGCAAGGTAACGATTTCTAAAAAAATTAAAAAAAAATTTTTTTTTTTAAAACCCTGTACATAATTTTTTTTTTAATACTGGTATGTGGTGCTTCAGTGTACAGTGTATCCACACCTTTGCTTTGGACCACACAGAAAAAAATTACAACCCTTGTAAACCCTTGAACTTCAAATAAATTGTTTTAAAGGCGTCAACGTCTACGCAAAACGTGAAAGTGCACGAAGATAATATCGATAATGATTTACTTATTGAAGAAGTTGAAAAAAGAGCATTAATTTACGATAAAAAGCTGAAAGAGTATTCAGATTCTAATTTGTTACAAAGTATACCAAAAGTGCATTCAACCATGCGTCGTGCCCTAGTGTGGCGATAGTTTTAAATTTTATTCACAGCAGACAATGATTTTCTTGAATATGGTCGCAAAATATGCCTCGACAAGCCAAATGCCTCATCAGCGACCAAACAAAATGGCATTTTTTTTCCATTTTCATCATATGGCAAATTACGATCATCTGGTATGCTCAATTGATTTTGCTGCAATCTTTTGCCCATGCCAGAATTCTGAAATACATTGGAGTCGCTTGCTGCTCCATTAGCACCGACATCTATGTATACAAATTTATAATCTGCATCTACCCATGCCATGAGAACAGTAGAAAAGTACTTTTTGTAATTGAAACACTGCGTACCGGTGTTTTCCGGCTGAATTATTCTCACATGTTTGCCATCAATTGCGCCAATTATGTTCGGAAAATTTGTCCGTTGGTAAAACTGATTTGAAATAGTATACCAATCCTCTTCAGACTTTTCAGGCATGTATAGTGTATGTAAATTCCAGATAGCGGAACATGTAGATTTTACAATTTCTCGTGCAGTGGTGGCACCTATCAAATATTCAAATGATATGCTGTAAAAACTGTTGCCGGTTGCAAGATATCTGAAACAAAAGAAAATTAAATACATAATACAAAATTAAAGTTAAAAATACATAAATTAAATAAATGACTGACTGTTTTATACTAGTTAAATATTTATTTTCAGGTAAACTTGTACAAAAACGATGGAAGAATTTAAGGGCTTGTTTTTCACGTGAGCTACGTGAGCAAAAATGTACTAAGTCTGGCCAGGCCGCTACAAAAAGAAGAAAGTACAAACATTTTGACCAACTTTTATTTCTTATCCCAAGCATGGATACCCGAGAAACCTCAGGAAATGCTGATTCTGTAGAGGAAATTGCTTGCGAAGAAGATAGTCAGGATGCCAGTGTGGAAGCACTACAGCGAGAAGAATATTCCCGAAAGAAAAATAAGAATAAAATATGTTACGAAGAAAGGCTTCTAGAGATTTTAAACAACAAAAGAGTTGATGATAACAGGTTTATCGAGGCTATGAGAAATAACAAAAGTGACTGTAATGACGATGACAAGGAAAAGCATTTTGCGCTGTCTTTGGTGCCGTTGTTAAAAGCAGTCCCGGAGGAGAAAAAACTAGACGTACAGATCAAAATTTTTCAAATTTTCCAGGAAATTCAGAAACAAAACACTCAGCGCAATAATTATTCTCCTATGAATAGCCCATCCACAATTTATAGAGGTAGTCCTCAAAATTTTCAAATCAAGCCCAAATATTCTGTCTCTCTACCATCGCAAAGTCCCCAAGGCCCACTCCACTTAGCAAGAAACACTCCACTGATTTTATCTCCTTCTCCTACATATATTCCATCTTCAAGCCCTCAAAATATGCAAATCAAACCCAAATATTCTGTCTCTCTACCATCGCAAAGTCCCGAAGGCCCACTCTACTTAGCAAGAAACACTCCACTGACTTTATCTCCTTCTCCTACGTATATTCCATCTTCAAGCCCTCAAAACATGCA
The DNA here is from genome assembly GCA_949316185.1 of Pyrausta nigrata. Classification (NCBI taxonomy): domain Eukaryota; kingdom Metazoa; phylum Arthropoda; class Insecta; order Lepidoptera; family Crambidae; genus Pyrausta; species Pyrausta nigrata. The sequence goes on along the minus strand of OX438958.1, from coordinate 6,199,839 downwards.
AATCAAACCCATATATTCTGTCTCTCTTCCATCGCACATTCCTCAAAATCCGCTCCACTTAGCAAGAAACACTCAACTTGTTTTATCTCCTTCTCCTACTCATACATCTACAAGTTCCCAAAATTTGCTACCCTCTGCACACACTCCATCGAATTCATCTTCACAATCATCGCCTCCTAAGCAAGACCCTAAAAACTCCTCAGCCGCCTCATCGTCATCAATTCAAACCTATATTACAGAGTTTGCAGAAGATTCCGAATTGTATGACATCTGCCAGGAGTACAATATTAACCAACAAGAAGAATAATTAAAGAATATTACATTTCAATTACTTTTTTGATTTTTGATTATAGTTAAAAACTACGTACTTTAATTTGTATATCATTTTTGTATTTTCATTAAAATAAACAATTTAAAATTACATAATATTCTAATTACTTATATTTACCTCAAAGTAACAGCGAGTCTTTCTTCAGCCGGAACAGACAATCTCATGTTTGTATTTTCGTATGTCAACGCAGGTCCTAAATTGCGAAGTAATTCATCAAAACTTCTAACACTCATTCGAAAATACCCAAAAAATTTCTTTGAATGTTCCCGAAGTTTATGAAACATGGTGTAGAACTTTCCATTTATTAACCTGTCACTCCAAAGGGGGTGTACCCTATATTCTTTTCGCTTTTTTTCTCTTTTGAGTTTCCTTATAAGCTCACAGATGACGACCGTCTCTTCGAAATCCATTTCGACAAAAAAAGCTTTTTAAAAAAAAAATTGTCACTGTCACCTTTCGTGAGCGCACCTCGCTTTGGAGGCGTGACGTGACAGCGACAAAAACTTTTTTGTCATGCTGACAAAAGTCACCGGTGCGCGCTAGGCCTAAGCCAGCATATATTTTAACAGATTCAGACGATTTAGTATCGCCGCCGCTAACTTGTAATAAATCTTTGAATTTACAGCCCGTTCGAACAACTCGTTCAGGGCGTCAGGTTAAATTTCCTGATTATTTTTTCGCAGGACAATAATTCTGCCAAGGGGGTGGTGTGGCAAACATCACTATTTCGCCTGCGCATCACTACGCCCGCGAACCCGTCCAGGCGACCGCGGGTGGCGGCATGAGGCGCGGGAGACGCGCGCTCAGAACCCGCTCCCAGTCTACAGGACGCAGCCCCAGTGTGCATCGAAACGGCTTCTACGCACAACCTACGCTAGGCTCCGCTATTTTATCGGGCTTTGCTTTTATCGCTGTATATCTGTTACTGCTTGCACATTATAGATTTAACTTCATAGACGTGTTTATCTTCAAACATCCTCTCAATAGATAGGGCTTAGAACATTACACCCTATATGTATTTTCTTAAAAATATTGTAAAATGTGAGCACTTGATTATGTACTCTGACCAATGTGGTGGCCAAAACCGAAATATTAAAATGGCTCTTATCTGCCAATATATTGTTTTCAATCCTGGGTTTGCTACAAAGAAAATTGATCATAAGTTTCTTGTAAGTGGACATTCGTATATGACTTGCGATCAAGATTTTGGCCTAGTGGAAAAACAAAAACGATTTTTTTTAAATATTTTTGTTCCTCAAGATTGGAACCAAGTGATTTTAGCTGCCAGGAAAGTCAGACCATTTAAAATAATTTCTATGACCAAAGATCTATTTTTTTCAATCCAGTTACTAGAAAGAAACATTACTAACAGGAAAATATCGGTAGATAAGGGAAAAGTGGAGTTGCTAAAAATGCAATGGCTGTTGTTTCATGAAATACATCAATTTAAGATTTTTTAAGTATTACAATAACCCTGATGTACGCTTTCAAGAGGTTGATATAAAGAAACGAAATTCAATTATGATTGAAAACCTAAATATGTATATTATATCCTGAGGGTCATGCCATCAGTGATAAAAAAAGAAGGATTTACTGGAGTTGTTAAATTTTATACCACCTGTACATCACAGTTTTTACAAGGAGTTAAAGAGTTCAGCAGCAAAAAATGATATGATTTTCAACAATGACCTAATGATGACTAGTTTAAGTTCTATTTACTTTGTTAAAATAATAATTTCCAAATTTCTGTACTTTTGAAATAAAAAAGATGAATTTCAGTAAATATTTGTTTTATTAATGGCCTAACCTTGCCTATTAGTAATGGAATTATTATAGTACTCTAAATGCAAAAGTGGCTTAAGCCACACAAATAATCCAAAAATGTGAGTATATTCCAAAATAACTACTTCATCCCACAGAATGTATGACAGTAATTGATTAGAATATGCTGCAGAACTAAAATCACAAACCAAAAAAAATAAATTAAAATGCATGAATATACAAACCCCACTATTTTCATACTGCCTATCTCAAGCTGAAGCCACTTTTGCGCTGACGGCCTCATTTATGATTTGGTATATGAATATGATAAGTGCCACTATTTCCCGAAATAGGTTTTTGGAATTAACATTGTTGTGCCAAACACCATAGAAGTAATCCCACTGATGTATCAATCCCGCCAAGCTAAGTTTGCACCTCGATGGAATGCGGCGCCCCGCCCGCTTCCCCGCTTATCTTCCCGCGATTAGGGTTACCAGATGAAAAAATCAAAAGTCCGGAGAAAAGGCCTGATTTCCATGGAAAGTCCTGAGATTTTCTACAGATGAGAATTTTCTCTCAAAAACGTATTATTATCGTTATATATACTGCGGATCTTGCGCACGCGTTTTACGCGACGCGTTGCAAGCTTGTATGTACATCGCACTCCCAACAGCGGGGTGGAGGGAGGAGGGGGGCGCCCGTCGCCCCGCAGCGCGGTTGCCGCTCGCTCGCTCACTCAGTCAGTTAGTCTTGCGCCATTGCGAAGGTTGGACTATGCTTCATTGAGTGTCACCACGGGACGGGCGAGCAAGTGAAAATCGGAGCTGTTGGATGGATACGAGTTAAAATGTCTTCAAGTACCAAACGACCACGATACGTGTGTACATTCACAGATACTTTAAAACAAAGATTTCCGATTATGAAAGATGGAAGAGAACCTACCGAAGTGTTTTGTTCAATATGTAACAATCATTTTTCAATTAAGTTTAAGGGAGGTGCTGATATTGAAAAACATATCCTAACGGAAAAACATAAAAAAAATAGTCTGACTGTTTCAAGTAACACCAAAATCGACTCTTTATTTCAACCATAAAGTTCTGGACTGACAGACCAAATATCCGCCGCTGAAGCCACTTTAGCTTTTCACACAGTGAAACATCACCAGTCATTTAAATCTATGGATTGCACCAGCCAACTGGTTAAGGCTATATTTGCCGATTCCAACACTGCGAAGAATATTTCTTGTGCACGAACGAAGACTGAGGCCATTGTAACGGGCGTGATATCTCCGTGGGTAATTGAACAGGTACAAGTCTCATTACAAAATATCAACTTCTTGGGCGTTTTCACAGATGCAAGTAATCACGGTGCTGAAAAAATATTTCCTATTATGATACAATTCTTCGACTGGCAAGAAGGAATTAAAACAAAACTGCTGGATGTGCTGAGCACACCCAATGAAAATGCTGACACTATACGAGGGTCAAACTGAAAGTTCTTATAACTGGCCACTTATAAACAATATAATAAAAAAAATATTCTAAAATTTGAAAATAGAACTCTTTGCCAATATTACTGAGTATAAATTTCATTCATTTGTCATTTGTTTTACGACTTGGCGGCAAATTGAAAATTGTCTGTGTCACGTCAAAATGAATTTAACACGAGAAAATTTTCGTGCAATGATTTTTTATGACTTTCGATGTCATTTAAGTGAACAAGAAAGTTATGATAGACTACGATTGGCCTTTCACGATGAAGCCCCATCTCGTGCGACTGTTTACAACTGGTTTAATGAGTTTAAACGTGGTCGCACTAATCTCACTGATGATGTACGTGAGGGACGGCCTTCTACGGCGACGACTGAAAATAACATCTGTGTTGTGCGGCGTATGATAGAGACTGACAAAAGAGTGACCTATCAGCAGATTTGGACAAGCTTAGGCATCGGTATGAGTCAAGTGCACAAAAACCTCCACGAACATTTAGCGGTCAGGAAGCTTTGCGCCCGGTGGATACCTCATAATTTGACTAAGGCTCAAAAACTCCATCGTGTGGATTGGTGCCGTAAAATGATTGAAAGATTTAACGGAGGTGACTCAAATGCTGTGTTCGACATACTAACAGGTGACGAAAGCTGGATTTACTGTTATGATCCTGAAACCAAAAGACAATCTGCTCAGTGGGTGTTTCCTTTTGAGGAGTTGCCAACTAAAGTGAAGAGAGATCGAAGTGCGGGAAAAAAAATGGTGGCCTCGTTCTTTGGAAGGATAGGTCATTTCGCAACAATTGTGTTAGAGGATCAAAAAACAGTTTCTGCAGAATGGTACACTACCAATTGTTTGCCACTTGTCTTGGAAAAAGTTCGAGAGAAACGACCTCGCAGTAGGATCCTCCTTCACCACGACAACGCCTCGTCGCACACCGCCAAGCGAACGATCGACTATTTGGCGACATCAAACGTTGAATTACTGGGTCACCCGCCGTATAGCCCCGACCTCGCGCCTTGTGATTTTTATTTATTTCCAAAAATTAAAGAAAAAATAAAGGAAAGCGGTTTATGAATGCTGAAGAAGCGGTGGCTGCGTATCGCGATGCCATTGAAGAGACCCCTAAGGACGAGTGGGCAAAGTGCTTTTCCCAGTGGTTCCATCGCATGCAGCGGTGTATTGACGTCAATGGACAATATTTTGAAAAGATATAATAAAACTAATAACTGGCTAATGTAATCAGTTTTTGATTTTCTAAGAACTTTCAGTTTGACCCTCGTAACAGAAAAAATTGAAACAAGCTTGCAAAAGTACGACTTGTTGATGAAATGTGTATCATTTACAGCAGACAACGCTAATGTTAATTTTGGCGGAGTTAATCGGCAACCGGGACAAAATGTTTGGACTAATTTAAAAACTTTCTGGACAAAGATATCGTAGGAGTTGGGTGCCCAGCGCACATACTACACAATTGTATTCAACATGGCACTGATAATCTGCATATTGATATAGAATCTGTAGTAATGAAGCTGTTTAATTATTTTTCCGTATACACCGTACGCACGGAGGCGTTGAAGGATATCAGCGAATATATAGACATCAATTATCAGAAACTATTGTTTCATAGCAAGACCCGATGGCTTAGTCTGTTTCCAGCGATCGAAAGAATATTGAAGATGTATGAACCGTTGAAGCAGTACTTTTTATCTACTCCTGGTGTACCAATTACTTTGAAGAACTTTTTTGAAAATGAACTCAGCGAAGTTTATTTATTTCTTGCTCACTCATTAATGTCAATGAAAGACGAAAATTGAAGACATCGAAAAAGAAAACAATTCTGTTTTAGATATTAAAAGAATCCTCGAATCCACACATGAAATTTTAGTTGCACAAGCCAACGCAAACTTCATGCCACTTAAAGTGCGAGAGTTACTGGCTAAGTGCACTACGGAAAACCAAGAAGTTTTCAAGCACGACCTTAAAAATATGTATAAGACTTGCGTAGCATATCTGATCAAGTGGATGACGCCTTTAGATGATTTCAAAGTCTTTAATTGGTTGATGCTGAAAAAGGGCCAAATGATCTACTTTGATCAGATTGCTTTATCAATTCATTATCTAAATGGAAAAGGAATACACATAGATGATGTGAAGTTATTCGATGAAATTGCATCTCTGAATAGTTTTTTGACAAAACAGGAAGAAGCATTTTTTGACGTAATGCTTCATGCGTTGTGGGCAAACATTTTCAAGACAATAGGTATTTTACGATTGCCAGAGATACTGCGTATTTGTCAATATATATTTGCAATAACAGCTCAAAATGCAAACGTAGAAAGAGTTTTTTTCTATCATGGGAGCTCAATGGTCGAAAGAAAGAAACCGACTAAACGTGTCTTCAGTTCGAGCTCTACTTTGAGTTCAATATAACTTGAAGAGTTTAACTTGTAAGGCATTTTATAAATCAATAATCAAAGAAAAGAATTAACTTAAAAAAGTTTCTTCAAATATTAAATACGACAAAACTAATTAAGTACCTATTTAGATAAATAAGTATTGATTTTACCTGCAAATGTTGGTAACATTATTTTTAAAGATGATTATTGAAGATGATTATTTTTAGTTTGTTTTACTTTGATAAATAAGGATTGATTTTAACTGCAACTGCAATTGTTACCGAAAGAAGATTGTTTTTAGTTCGTTTTACTTCGATAAATAAGTATTGATTTTAGCTGCAATTGTTACCAAAAGAATATTATTTTAAGTTTGTTTTAAATTAATACATAAGTATTGATTTTAACTGCAATTGTTACCAAAAGAAGATTATTTTAAGTTTGTTTTAAATTAATACATAAGTATTGATTTTAACTGCAATTGTTACCAAAAGAAGATTATTTTTAGTAGTTTAATAAGAGAGATCTTTAAAATGTAACCTGTGTTTTATAGAAAATCCTGAGCTATCACTTGATTTGCTAAATCCGGCCGGAATCCTGAGAAGAGTCGAAAAATCCTGAAATCTCAGGACAAATCCTGAGATATGGTAACCCTACCCGCGATCGCCCTGTCGCGTCAGTACGGTAAGCATCTTTGTCACCGACACGCGTCATACGAGTTCTCGTCTCCCTATCTGTTGAATTTTAATTTTTTGAACTGTTCTTGTTACGTTTTTTGTTGAAGTTTTGTTGTTACCACAGTTTTGTTATATTACTGGACTGTTTTTGTTAAGTTTTTGTTGAACCTGTTACTGTTAATATTCATTTTTAGAGTTCCGTACCTCAAAAGGAAAGGAACCCTTATAGGATCACTTTGTTGTCCGTCTGTCCGTCTGTCTGTCAAGACCCTTTTACTCAGGAACGCGTGGAGGTATAAAGTTAAAATTAACATCAAATTCTTATGTCTATGGTCCCTTAATGATGTAAAAAAATCAAGCTTTTAAGTTAACGCTGAAAAAAGTTAGGCCAATTTTGTCCAATTTTCTATCATTTTTCCCCATTTCTCAGGGGAATCAAAACCTATAGGGTACTTCCCATAGACCTAGAACCATGAAATTTGGCAAGAAGGAAGGTCTTACAGCATAAGTTAAGGAAAAAGTCCGAAAATCGTTAATTGTTGTTAAATCAAATACAAAAAGAGCTTTTTCGATCGTCATCGCGAGGACAAAATGCTGGTGCAAAAAAATAAGTAGATGGAGCGCTAGCGCTATGCTTATTATACTGTTCTATAATTATGTTTAGGTAGATTTAAAAATAGACCACGAAACGTCTTAATTCCTATTAAATATTGATATGGTTTTACAGAAACATTTTATCATTTACCAATAATTTTATAAAATTCTCGTGCAACTGGGCGCACGGTGTATGCAAATAAACGAATATTAATATAAGTTAGTTCTGACATTCGTCACTAGATGGCGTCATTCGTTGGCATTGTTGTTTTTTTAAGTTCGCGCTAAAATGAGTTTTTTCTTGGAGTACGTACTTCTTATTACTTTTCGTTAGATAACCATAAGCACGCTTGGCCCAGTGGTTAGCATCTTGGGTATGATCGTAAGAATCTGGGATCGATCCCAGGGATATAATACTGATGTTTTCGAAATGTACGCTTTTTTTTTCGAGGTATATTTAAATGCCCAGCAAAGACATAAAGCATCTATCAAATTTCAATTATACTATTTTTACTTGAAATAAATTATTGCACTGCAAATATAAATATTGATTAACAAAAATTGTACTATCTATACTAATATTATAAAGAGGAAAGATTTGTTTGTTTATTTGCATCGTATCATATCCGGCTGATGCGATGGAATGCTGGCTCGTGAGAATACAGTTTTATTTGGTACACGAGCAGCTTAGGTACAAACCGAATCCAGCCAAATGAGAAACACGATAGTACTCGTCTATGGGCACAAGTATTAGGTGCCTGTCTGCTTATCTATACTAATATTATAAAGAGGAAAGATTTGTTTGCTTGTTTATTTGCATCGAATAGGCTCCGAAACTATTGGACCGAATCAAATGAAATTTAGCACAGAGATAGTTTGAGACATTGGGAAGGACATAGGCTACTTTTCGTCGCGTTATAAAATCATCGAGGGGGTGAAATGGGGTATAAAAAATTGTATGGAAAATCCGACTTTTGGCGCGGGCGAAGTCGCGGAGAACTGCTAGTACTACTAAACAATAAATTTGAAAATGTGCACAAATTTTTTCTCAAAAAAAAAGCTGCTATAAAGTTGTTTAATCAATGTACCTACAGAAATTTGATTTCCACATCGAATACCTAATTTTATAAAATTATCGGATAAATTTGACGTGCAATTAATATTAATTGCACGTCAAATTTATCCGAAATTGGCCTTAGTTTTAGTCTGTGTGTGTAGGATTTAAAATCTGTTACACTAATTTTGATGCTCATACCAATTCTTGTTTAAAAAAGAAAAAAAGCTATGAACTTGAATAAATACAAAATAAATCACCCATTAAGATTCGAACGCTCGTCTTCTAAGATTCAGCATTCTAAGTAACGTCTTTCGCACTGCGCCAAGACATACATAAGTACCGTGAGGAAATTAGCACACTTAATATGCGTTAAACAATTGCGAAAGAAAAACGCATGTACTTCTTTTTGTTGTTTTACGCTATCTATTGTACGTTTCTCATGTACCACAACTCTTGAGCTATGGTACAATGAGAAACGTTCAATTTGTGTTCGATATGCATTGAGCGAAGCGCAGTAGTTAGTTTTTATAGCAGTTATCCGAGAGATGGCGCCAATTGTATGTAACAACAATAGTTATTTCATGGCAAAGTTAAAGCCTCTTTTAGAGATTAATTATTGTCTTTGTAATAAGTGTTATTGTCACCTACATACCTACTTCATAATTCATTAATGAGGGCATGGTTATCCATTTAAAATAATTTAGACGACTTTGCTGATAATTTCATACTATAAACGGAGCGCAACATCCGCGCGGTATAGTGCGCGACATTCGCATGCGCTCTCTGCATTCAATCAAGGCGCTGAGCTAGTGTTGTTTTATTATAGGACAATAATAACCATTTTGGAGACACTTTTAAAAAGCTTCGACAGCGCGACTGTATACGCCAAAGTCACGCTGCTAAAGTCGCCTAAATGTAAAAGCGTTTTGAAGTGATTGTAGCCACCCTAGGGAATACGGAACCCTTCGTGCGCGAGCTCGACTCGCACTTGGCCGGTTTTTTTTTACCTCGAGTGGATTGTTGTGGTCAACAAAAATGAAAGGAAAGGTGATACACAGTGAAGGGAGAAACATAATCCTGAAAGTATTGAAGTTTTTTGAAGAAGAAAAAGCTAATAAAAGAATGACCTATCCGGTTGATAAAGTTATTCAGCGAACTTGTGCCGCAACCGGCATATCTAAGAGGACGCTTATGAATATAAAAAAGGAAGCCAAACAATTATCGCAGCCAGCTGCTTTACCAACTTCAAGTTCTTCGTCACAGCTTCCTTATTCGCCACGTCCAAGTACTAGTGCCCAAATAAGTCCACCGAAAATATTGACAACAAAAACGCAAACCATGTCCTAGCAAAATTGTTCTTGACAGTTTTGACCTCTGTGCTTTGAGGAATATTGTTAACTCATTTTACACCGTCAGAAAAGAAATCCCCACTTTAAATAAAATTCTCAAGATTGCAAAAAGAGATCTGAATTTTCCAGGACAAAAGGAAACGTTAAGAAAAATTATTACTGGGCAGCTGGGATACAAATTTAAAAAATGTAAGAATGCCCGGCAGGTCTTAATCCAAAAACCTGATATCGCTGCTTGGAGAGCTTGATACCTGCGGCGAAAGAAAGAGAACTATGACCTTGGCGCCGACAAAAAACCTGTGACGTACCTTGACGAAACCTGGATTCATTTCCATTACACAGTGAGTAAGTGCTGGCAAAATAGCACCGACAGCAGTGTTAAAAAAATATAAATCCAGGTCAACGGTGGATTATTGTTCACGCTGGGGGAGAGAATGGGTTTATACCGGGCGCAGATCTTCTATACAACGTGTAAAAAAAATGAGCACTAACGTTTAAGCGGGCTACGCTTTCGGTAGTAACAAATCTTTTGAGCAGTATTAGGCAACTGGAAATCTCATAATTTTAGAGCAAAAAGAAGTAACAGGTTTTGTTAAAAACTTTAGGTTGCAGCCCTGAAAATGGGTTAATAAACTCAAATTTAAAGAGCAATAATGCAGAGTTGCCAATTCGATTACCCCATTATGTACCTATTCTTTTGCTAGAAAAAGTAGGAAATGGTAGGCTAGGTAACAGTCGTACAATTAACTATCTTTAAAAAAAGACCCAGTGTTCCTAATAGTGAATTCATTTCTTCCTTGCTGTGCCTTTCATAATTTCGTCATATTATGTATTGGTATGGAATTTATGCACGGCTTCATAATCAATAAAACATCGTAGATCGTTCCTTAGCAAGACATATCGCAAACCCATTTCGGTTTTAACACGATTTTCCGTTCACGTAGTTTTATAGGCCACGCCATTGTTAAGTACCTACGGACGGACGTGTGATTTGTTTTACTTTACCTATTCGAAATAAGATTTAATTAACCGAAGTTATTAAACATGCATAAACTTATTAACAATTCCATCCACATATCGTATTGCCAAAAGCAAAAGTTATTCTACGAACAGTTAATCTTTGATCAGTCCAAGTGGACTGTCGGCGTTTACGCAAAGAAAAATCAAGAAATGTTATGCTTCTAACCGCGCCAATCAGATACGCAAATAGGAGAAAGGGGTGCGCGGTCAAAATCTAGCTCCGCCTACAATTTTTAATAATCTTTGATCAGTCCACGTGGACTGTCGGCGTTTACGCAAAGAAAAATCAAGAAATGTTATGCTTCTAACCGCGCCAATCAGATACGCAAATAGGAGAAAGGGGTGCGCGGTCAAAATCTAGCTCCGCCTACAATTTTTAATAATTGCAATGAAGGTTCTGTAGTTTTAGGAAATTCAATAATTGCTCTGCTTTTAATTTGAAACTTGCCTAAGTAATTTTTATCATGTATTTGATTGTTGTTTTAGTAAATTTAAATATTATGCCGATTTAGGTATTGCGTTCAAAAAAAAAAGGTACTTTATTTCTTAAGTAATTTTGGTTTACAACAAGCTTAAGCATGATAAATTATCAACTTATTTGACGGTAACGAAGACGTTTTCATACTAAATCTTTATTATGATTACAAGTTAGAGACCTGCAAAAAATTATTATCGATTTTGGAATTGACATCAGTGAACCCTAATTTTTTTATTCGCAATTTTGTTTGAGTTGACCACTCCTCCGCTCAGCAGTTGCTTCGTATCGTATCTCTCGAGAACGTTAGTCGCTACGTAAACTGAAGTAAAAATGAATCGCCACGTGTATTCAAATAGTGAATTTTACGAGATGATGCTGTGTGTTGGTGCTGCATGCAACAACAGCATTAAGGTAAGGTGGGGTAAGACAATCACCGGGGGAAGACTATCACTGTGTAATAACTCGTTGTACACAGTTTCCTTCTCTAGTTTATTATGCTGGTAAAGTAGTAAACACTAAAAAGTTCTTGGCTCAAAACACAGATGTCGCTACTTTACATACAAAAGGTGAACATGAGACATTTCTAAGTTGACATTTCGAGGAAGCAAAACACGAGGTCGCCGGTTGGTGGTTTTAATAAAATTTTCGGTGGAAATAGTGGTGAATTTGAAGCGTTGCATACGTAAGTATTATTGCAATAATAATAGCTTTTAAGAAATGATATTGGTCCAACGTAAAACCAAACCAATAAAAGATTATTGATCAAAATAAATATATAACCTCAAAATTTCGAGGTGGGGTAAGACTATCAGTCCACCTGGGGCTACACTAACATATGGTAGTCTTGCCCCAAGTCAGATGTCATAAACATTTGGATCTCTACATATACATACACAAGTACTTTTCCGAAAATTTTATTTCATCCAGGTAAATATTTACATAAGTAGAAAATAACTTCTAACTTTTAAATAAATGTGTTACTCACGTGATTCAAAAATATTTATGAAAGGGTGTACCAAGTCTTAAGGAAGGGGAATTTATACTCATCAATATAAACAATTTTTGTTCTACTTTTGTCCTAATTTTTGTGCTTTTCCATACATATTACACTTGGTGGAAAATTGTTTTGTATGTGAAGCGATTTTATTTCACAAGTTCAGGAAAGTTGCAGAACAGAACTTGATATATTGTTACGTTACTCTTTTCCTTTTTAATATATTAAAGATTTTAATATTTGTATTTCAGATGAATGCAAGATGGTACGAAATTATGTCCGCAAAACTGATAGAGCAACTAAATATACGCATGATGACTTGTTGGAAGCTATTGCAAAAGTAAAAAGTGGTGAATTGACGGCATACAGAGCCGCTATTGTTTACAATATTCCTAGACCAACAATAGTAGCTCGAGTGTATGGAAGATATGGCGAAAAATCTGATTCTTTAGGAAGATCTACAGTTATTCCAAAGGAAATAGAAACAAAATTGGCAGAAAACTTACATCTAATGGAAATATACGGATTCGGTTTATCAAGAACAGAAATCATGGAGCTTGTTGGACACTACGTCACAAAAAATAACATAAACAATCCTTTTAAAAACGGCATCCCAGGAGAAGACTGGTTTTTGTCTTTCAAAAAACGCCACAATTAAGCTGTAAAAAAACCACAAGCCGTGGAAAATTCTCGGAAAAAAGCCTGCAATCCTTGGATTATATACCCCTATTTTGATTTGCTGAAAAACACAATGGATGAATTGAAATTACACGATAAACCGTCACAGATATGGAATCTAGACGAGACGAGTTTTTGCAAAGATCCTAGTAAAACCAAAGTAGTGGGTTTGAAAGGATATGCTTCTACAAGAACTATTGCATCACCTGGCAAAAGCAGCACTACGGTTTTACTGGGAATTAGTGCCGCTGGTGACAAAACTCCCCCACTAATTGTTTATAAAGGAAAAGACATTTGGGACCAGTGGACGACTAAGGATGACTATCCCGGGACTAGTTATGCGGCCACCAAGAATGGCTGGATGGAGACCGATGTTTTTAAGAGTTTTTTTGATAAAGTGTTTTTACCGACAGTGGGACCAAAACAACCCATATTACTCATATATGATGGCCACTCAACACATGTAGGATTAAATATAATAGAAAAAGCACGTGAAGCTAGTATTACTATCTTAAAAATCCCAGCACACACCAGCGACAATCTGCAGCCGTTAGATTTAGCAGTCAATAAGTCTTTTAAAGACAAGTGGGACCAAGCCCTTGTAAAGTGGCAAAGATTGCATGTGGGTGAAGTGTTGCCTAAAAAAGAGTTCTCAAAGCTTATTGGCAAAATATGGGCTCAAGTAGATACTAAAGTATGTGTTGCTGGGTTTCGCAAGGCTGGTATTTTTCCTTTTAATAAGAATGCAGTGCCAGAAGTAAAATTTCACCCAGATCAACTTGCGGAATATAAAAAACAGCTTGGTCAGTCGAGTGAACCTCAAACTCAAGACCAAAGTACTCAGCCAACTCCTGGCCCCTCATGGGCAACTCCTGGCCACTCATTGGCCAAAGTTTTATCCGAGAATGAAACTGAGATTCCGCCCGTGAGCAACACAAGTATTGGTGTTCTTGCGCCGTTTCCTTCATTAGTTTCCATCTGTTTGAACAATGTAAATGATCATTATAAAAAATGCTTACCTGTAAAAGACAAACACCTTTCTGGCGCCAAAACTGCTGAAACTACACAGTCTGTTGATTTCAATGCAAAAAAAAATACTGTTATAGATAATCGTGTAGTAAAGTGTAAGTATACTTTTGAAGAATTATTGCTTCAGAAAATAAGAACAGGGTCACCACACAACAAACAAAAACGTACAAAAGTTGCTTGCGGTGCTGAAGTAATTACAAGTGAAGAAGTTTTTAAAAAACAAAAACGTATTGAAGAAGAAAAGAAGAAAAAAAATAAAGAAAAAGAGGAAAGAATAAATAAAAAATTGGAAAAAAAATTATAAAAAGACATAAAGTTAAAAACTACTTAAGAGAAAAATAAAGTAATTAAAAATACTATAATTGAAGGAGACGGAAAAAAGACTGCAAATATAGAAAACTTAGAGGACAAGAAAAGCAGAAAGTCTGATAAAAAAAATATAAGAAACGTAGAGAAACAAACATCGACAAACCGTAAAAAAATTAGAAAACTAGTCTATTCTTCAACCAGTGAAAGTGATGCTGACTTAGAACTAATGGATGAAAGTGATTTAGAAAATTTAGAAGAAATGTTAGATGATGAGGATGAATATATAAAAACCTATGAAAAAATCATAAATGATGAGGAAAAGGATATAGAAAACTGTGAAGAAATGTTAGATGATGAGGAAAATGATCAAAATGTTAATTTACAAACAGAAACAAATAAGTCTGATGATTATGATGATCCGCCCACCAGTACCGTTGTTACGGGACAATGGGTTTTGGTAAAATTTACTACAAAATCAAGCGTAAAACATTATGTCGGAAATGTCTCAAGTGTAAACCAGGAGAGAATACCAACGGTAACGTATGTAAGAAAAAGTGCTTTCAGAGGCAGTGAGGATAATAGTGCATTTATTTACCCTGATGTTCCTGACGTTTGTGAGCTCAAACATCTAGATGACATTGTGTGCAAGTTACCTAATCCTATAATTGGGCGGAGAGGAAAAATCGTTTTTAAGATGTCCTTTAAAGGATATAATATTATGTAAGTCCATATTTTAAGTTCTCGTGAAATAATTTTAAGTAAATTGAAAAAATTTAAGTAATTGTAATTTTAAGTAATTTTCTGATATAAAAGGATTCTGACTCTTTTTGGTAATTTTATTACAAGATTTCCCAGGTTCTTCACTGATTTTAGTCATATGTTAGTCTTCCCCCAAGTAAAAGAAAAAAGGTTCTACACCTCTGATTTTAGTTATATGTCAGTCTTCCCCCAAATAAAGAAAAAACTGAATAACTACAAAACTGCACCTTATTCTGTTATGCATAAAGTTTAAAATCTAAGTGGCAATTTTAAATGTAACAGCTTTTCTGTCAAATGTTAAGAAAGTATGTTTTATTAGAGAATAAAAAGCAGTGTTAGTCTTACCCCGTTTAGTGGGGCAAGACTAGCAGTTCGAAAGGCTTTAGATATCCCTTAATAAATCTAATTCGAGTGTACTTGCGTAAAAATGAAAACAATTGTGTAAAAGTGTAAAGAAATCTAAATTTAGTGTAATTATTCATTTAACGGTAAGATGTGAAATTTCAGTGTAAGAACAGATTTTTCGTTTCTAACAATAAACTATGTTAGTCTTACCCCACCTTACATGAAGCGCGCCAGATTTACCGGCAGCGGTTCATCGACGGAAGGCCGCCGTCTGAACAACGACATTTACCGCCGTACTCCGTATTTTGTCTTTTGTGTCTCCGACTCCAGCGTACCGGTTCTTTTCACGCGGACCGCACTGCAGCCGGGCGTCCTACATTACGATCCGCGGACTTAGAAGAGCAAATTTTGGAGCACTTCGAGGAAAATCCAAGGACAAGTTCTCGACGGGCAGGCGCTCTATTCGGTGTGTACCACATGGTGATATGGCACACCCTTCACGACGATGGACAACATCCCTATCACTTTAGGCGGACGCAAGAGTTGACGCCGGCTGATAACCAAGCGCGAATGGATTTCTCTACTTGGTACAGAAGCCGCGCGGTGGCCGACCCTGACTTTGCCAAGGAAGTGTTGTGGACCGACGAGGCTTCTTTTACGAGAAACGGTATCCTGAACCTTCACAACGAGCATGTTTGGTCCCAGATAAATCCCCATGCTTCATGCGAAAGCAGTTTCCAGCACCAGTGGCGGATCAATGTTTGGGCTGGCATCATTGGTGACCGGGTACTTGGGCCGATAGTGCTCCCAGCGAGACTCACCGGGCCTATTTATTTAAATCTTTTAACTGGCGAGTTGGAAGAATTGCTCGAAGATCTCTCTTTGGCGGAATACGTAAACGTCATATTCCAGCACGATGGAGCGCCCGCTCACTTTGAAAGAAGAGAGCGTGGCTACTTAGATGCTCGATTTACGCAGTGGATTGGAAGAGGAGGTCCGGTGCCGTGGCCAGCTCGTTCCCCAGATTTGACAGTCCTGGATTTTTTTTATGGGGTTACGTGAAAAGCTTAGTTTACGCTGTCGAATGCAGTACACGAGAAGAAATGGAGGAAAAAATTAATGCAGCGTTTGCTTCGATAACCCCGGTGATGCTACAGAACGCGAGGGCATCGATGTTGCGTAGAACAGAACTGTGCCTAGATAAACAAGGCGGGCACTTCGAGCCTTTCTTGTAGTGGGTATTTGTGGGATAAAACAAAAAGTGCGCGTTTTAATGGTTGTATTATTCCGTCCCTTACTTATGTTGTTTATTCTGTGATAAGTATTTGTGTTTGTGACTGATTACGATTACTTGTAAGTGGGTACCTACAGTATTTAAAATTAAACACATTTTTATTGTACTTGTGTTATTTTATTTCTCACTTTCCCGTTCCCTCTTTTGTTATTTTCCATAACGTACGTAAGGGAATTCAGTCAGACTGGCATAAGATAATTTGTAGGACAGGCAGAAGCAGATAGGCAGGCAGACACGCAGTAAAGTAATAATCGTTCTTTTTGTAGTTTACTGTAGTGAAGTAGGTAAAGTAATTGAATAGTTAGTTTGATCCGCCCGCGCGGCAGTTAGGCGCGGGGGTGCGGCGCGCGAGCCGCGGGTCAGAGGTCACCGACCCGGTGCATGCGCTTGTAAATAACTAGAGTTGTCCAAAATATTGACATAATATTTCGTGACAAAAAATGTATGAAAAAAAAATTTACAGATTTAGTTAAGATTTTGTCTGTGGAATCTTTACTTGATATATGTACATACCCTTAAATATTATTGCTTATTTTTTTACACGTTGTATAAATGCAAAAGTACCACGGGAGACTATCACCATGAGATGAACACAAAAAATTTCACAAAATGGCTTCAAGAAAAATTGATACCAAACCTGCCATCAAATGGGATTGTAGTCATTGACAACGCACCCTACCATTCGACCCAAAGCGAAAAGGCGCCAACAAGTGCATCCCTAAAGGGCGAAATTCAAGAATGGCTACGCGCTCATAACGTGGTGACCTTTGAAGAAAATATAGACAAGAGGGGGGAATTGTATCAAATTATATTAAGAAGCAAACCACCGAAAAAATATGTTGTCGACGAACTTATGAAAGCACACGGCCACGAAATTCTGCGTCTGCCACCCTATCATTGCGATCTAAATCCAATCGAATATATAAGGTCGCCTTTTATAAAGTGGTGAAACTTTAACAGAACTTCTAAATATTTTAGATAAACCGGGCCCTATGATTTTCATTTTTAAAAACGTGCTAGTATTCATTTTTATTTTTCCTAACAAAAAAAAATAATATTTTTAAGAGCATCCTGTCTACTCTGAAACATCCCTACATGCCATCGCCGCTCTCTCTTATTTCAATCGTGCCCGTCTCTTCCCTCATTTCATTCATGTTGCGCGGTGCGCGGTGCGCGGGGGGATCGCGGCTGCGCACTACTCACTAGTAGCGCATTAAAACCGAGTCTTATCTACCTACGCTGAACGCTGCGCATGCTACCTGCATAGGTTCCTTCTCTGCTGAGACAGAAAATCTACCTACAACCCCGCGCCCGCAACAAAACTTCTCCCGCTTCCTGATAGCACAATGCCATATTCAGGTATTCCTGGGCGTTATACCGATACGCCATGATGAAATGTTCCGCACGTAGCGCGCGTGTTAGAGCCGCTAACCCTACATCTTTCAGCTTTGTTAGCAACACTCAATGCTCTACTTAAGATATCGCTGAGTATGTATTAATTATAGTATATAAGCTTGTGTCTAAGTTAGTTTTAATCGAATATCTTGTAGTAGTAATAAGGCTGCCCAATTTAATGAATAAATATTTTTTTTTTACTTTAAACTCGCCGTTGTTATTTAATTGGCGCAGCCGGTAGGATCCCAGTAGTTGGGAACGCGAAATTTTTGGTAGTCTCTAACAAAAGTGAAACTCTAACTTCTTTCCGCGTCGCAACGTCTGTCTCTACAGTTAGACTGGGATCGCCGAACAAACAAATTTATTGGATAAGGACGTCGAGCAACAGCAGCCCGAGCTACGACAAGTTTTCCACGTCATGGGAAGAGCTGCGAGTCTGTGAGTAAAACTTTTCACATTCCTGTCACTTTTCCTCTATGAAACTTAGTGTAGTTATATGTGTTATTAGGGATTGAAAAACGCCATAGTAACATCAGGATAAACCTTTCCGCATTAATTTTATTATTATCGTTTATTTTGCCGCGATATTTTAGATTTTTACGTTAACTTTGTACATCATTTGTGTGTAATTTTTATTCAAAATGGAAAACATTACTCACGTTCCTTCTGAAATGGTGAAGATGATCCCCATATTCGAGGGAGATTCAAGACAACTACCGTTATTTATTAAAAAATGCGGATACATTTTGCATATTTTTGGTAATAGTGCAGCGGCACAAAACATGTATCTTTTCCATGTCATAACTAGCAGGCTAGGGGGACAAGCCGCGAATTTAATCGGTGAAAGAGACAATATCACTACGTGGGAGGAACTTAAAACCTTACTCAATCAACATTTTGGGGACCCGCGTACTGAGGAGTGTCTGTTATTAGAGTTAGAATCATTAAAAATACAAAGGAACGAAAGTTATTTAGAGTTCTGTCATAGAATACAAAACCTTCGAAGTATATTAATTGCTAAAGTTAATGCAACTGTACGAGATGCAAATATGATTAGGGCAAAACAGGAGATATATAACCATACATCATTAAATGTATTTCTTTACAATTTACCTGCATACTTAGTTCGATTGGTACGCTTGCGAAATGGGATTACCTTGGAAGATGCTCTTAAAATTGTTCTAGAGGAACAAAACTTCTAAACCGTTTACAATTTTAAAAATAAAAACCGGGATAATAGGAATAACAGCAACTTTCACGACCAACGTCAACCTAATTTCATGCCAAACGTACAGCATAGACCCCCGCATTTCCAAAATAATAACTTTAATAGAGATCAGAACATAAATAGGCCCCAAAATAGTAATTTCAATAGATCTTATAATAATAATTTTTCACCAAACCCTTCAATGCAGTCGCGTAATACATTCAGGTCAATTAACTCGCATCAGAATCAGGCACAACAACCGACCTACAGACAGGCGCAACATCAGCACTTTTCGGACAATGCCCCGCGTAACACGAGCAGTCCATATGTTGGGTCAGGTAGCAACACTGACGTAACAATGAGAACTGCAAGTTCGCGTCACGTAAATTATACGAACGAAAGTGAAAACAATAATTGAAAACAACAATTTAAATAATTACGATTATGACGAACCTCTTCCAGGAACGTCTGAAGTGCCAGACAGAGTAGAAAATTTTCAAATGTCGGCCTACACAATAGAGAAAAGATAATTTTAAATTGCAATAAACGACTTAACCTACCACACATTAAAATACCAGAGTTAAATTCCGTTTTTATGATAGATACCGGGAGTACTAGGTCATTTATTAGCCCTCAAAAGGCGAACGAATATTTCACGCAGTTTAAAAAACACGAACGGTTCAAAGTAGTGAGCACACACGCTTCTAGCCAACATAATAAAGTAATAAATATCGTCTTACCAAAGATTTTCAAAAGCACACTAAAACATAAGTTTTACGTGTACAGCGTAGATGATAGATACGATGGCTTAATAGGAACAGATTTACTTAAGCTGCTCGAGGCAAATATCGACATGAGAACACAGACGCTATTTACTAGGGATACGAAAATTCCTATCATTTACTCACCACCCATGAGGATTTCATATGAACTGCCTGTTAGGTTTGTTTGCGGGAGTCGAAGGAATGAAAACAACCGATACGCTCAAGATCGTATATTCGACTGTCGCAGCAGCCGTTGCTTCTTTTTTATCTCAACCTACCGCCTAAACAGTGTAATAAAACCTGAGTTTTACCCTACAATATAACATCCCTCCACCATTATTTTAAAAAAACTTTTTATAATCTACAACTGTCCTGGTACGTTTGGAACGTGTGGTGGCTTCCTCTTGCGGCGCGGTACGACCAGGCTCGTCTTCGAGACGTGTCGGCGCGGTGACGTCATCCGACTGCCCGTTTCCATCATTAGCGCCGCAGTCAAACCAATCGTCATGATTATGTTCACTTTGATTAGAATGGGTGACGACATTTCCTGCTTGTGGATATAAATCAGTGGATACTACGGTTTCCTCTTGACATGATGGTTCCTCGTTGCTGCTCTGCTCTGTTGGTAATATGAAAGCAGGGACAGTCTCTTCTCTCCTAGCTTTCAGATGATGATCACCAACTTCTCCCCCTTTAAATTTTAACAATTGATTGGTATGTCTTTTCACAATTTGGTCGTTGCTGGTCACCCGCACCAAATACAATGATTTTCCAATTTTCTTGCATACTACGCCGCGAGTCCAGTAATGTTTTTGCTGGGTAAAAAGCTTAACTAACACCACATCGCCTATATTAAAGTTTACTTTCCGATTGCCGCTATAGTTATCACTCTGTAAGCACTGTTTAGATTTAACGCAACTGTCGAGCACTGCGTCCGATGGAGATGACGTGGTTGGTTCTAAAAGATCTAAACGACATCTTAACTTGTGGCCGAATAATACCTCAGCGGGAGATCTGTTGAGTGTAGAATGAATTGAATTTCGGTAGTTTATAAGAAATTCCTGCAACTTGACATTTATATCTTTCAAATAATACCCAGACAGCAAAATAGATTTAATAGCCTTTTTAATTATCTTTACGGCACTCTCAGCCTGACCATTACTAGCCGGGTTGTAAATAGGAGACGTCAGGTGAGTTATGCTATTCAATAAACAAAATTTCTTAAACTCGGAAGACATAAAGGAGCTACCATTATCTGAGCAAATTGTATGTATCAATCCAAATCTTGCCATCACTTCACACAGCTTTTCAATAACTACACGAGAGCCAAAACCAGTAGAAACATCAAAACATTCGACCCATTTAGAGTAGGCGTCCACCACTATCAGGTACATTTTTCCACTAATCGGACCAAGAAAATCTAAGTGGACTCGATGCCACGGCGCGGCCGGATAGGGCCAAGGCGTGAGCGGGGCGCGAGGGGGCGCCGCGCGCTGCGAGAAACAGGTTACGCACGAGCCGGCAAGTCTCTCAATTGCGGCAGCCATACCTGGCCACCAAAACCTATGACGGGCTTCTTCTTTCATTTTTGTCACGCCTAAGTGACCTCTATGCAACTCGTTTAAAATAGTTGTTTGTAAGCTTATAGGAATTACTAACTTATGGCCTCTCATGAGACAGTTATTTTCTACAGATAATTCAAGTCTATGACTATAGAACGTTTTATACCTATCATTTATGTTATTTGGCCAACCGTTTAAGACATAGTGAGCGACGGTAGACAATACCTCATCTTGCTTTACAGCTTCCTGTAAGTCTGAAAACGATAGGAAGGGTTCACCCTCGTAAACGAACCGTACATATGCAGATTTGTCGATCGATTCAACGCATGAACCCGAGTGCGCGCGCGCATTAGAACAGGTTCCGTCGCCCACTGACCTACTTAAATAATCAGCACAATTGTGAACGCTCCTAATATATTCTATTTTATAATTGTATGCCGAAAGAAATATTGCGTAACGCTGTAATCTGTTCGCTGATATTTCAGGAATGCCTTTGTCCGGGTTGAATATTGATATGAGTGGTTTATGGTCCGTTCTTAAAATGAACGGTTTATTTCTACCATACAAATATTGGTGGAATTTTTTTACACCAAAAATAATAGCTGTAGCCTCTTTTTGAATCTGGCTATACCTTTTTTCAGCCGAAGTGAGTGATCGGGACATGTACGAAATAGGTTTTTCTAAGCCATCTTCCATTTGTGATAAAACCGCCCCTAAACCATATGGTGACGCGTTCACAGTCAATATTAGCTCAGCTTCCGGGTTAAAATGAGTTAAAATGTTGTCTGATGCCAACTGATACTTAATGTTAGCTACGGCTTCATCGTGCTCTTTGGTCCACGACCAAGACACATTTTTCTGTAGTAACTGATATAGAGGACTTAAAATCGAGGATGCATTTTTAACAAAGTTCCTATAGTAATTTACCATACCCAAGAATGACTTAAGCTCTGTAGCATTTGTTGGTGCACGAGACTGCAAAATGGATTCTATTTTCTCTGGGGATTTATGTATACCATTGCGATCTATAACAAATCCAAGATAGGACACCGATTTCTGAAAAAACGTACATTTGTCCTTATTTAAAACAAACCCGGCCTCCTCCAATCTACGGAACACCTCGCTCAGCCTTGACATCATCTGCGCGCGATCCTCAGCACACACACAAACATCATCCATGAATAATAGCGTACCGTCCAACCCTGATAGGACCGATTCCATGGTTCTTTGAAAAATTGCGGGTGCGCTGGCGAGACCAAACACTAACCTAGTAAATTTAAAGAGTCCTTTGTGTGTATTAATTCATATAAATGAATTGACAAAAGACCTCTTAGATAAAAGGAAGAAGCTATACACGCAAGTAAGAACAAAAGAAGTAAAGAACGAAATAACTAAAATAAGCAAAGAAATCAATAGAAACATCACACGCCAAAAAAGAACGACAAGACGGGAAACCTTCGTAAACTTTATAGGTAGAGCAGGGGCCCTACGCAAAGCCTATAAAGAGCTCAGCGATAAGTCAGAATGGACCGAGAAACTAAAAAATAAACAAGGAACCATACAATCAAGGCGCCCTGATATCATAAACGAGGCAACCAAATTCTATAAAGAACTCTACGCCGCTAAAGATAATTATCGCCTACCAAGTACAAAACCAGTCGAATTAGATGCGAGTATAAACGAGGAACCACCAATAATCCTTACATCAGAAATCGAGTACGCTATAAAATCCCTGAAAAATGACAAGACCCCGGGAAGCGACAATATTTCAAATGAAGTCCTCAAAACTCTATCTAAATCTCTTCTGAAACCACTACAAGCACTATTTAACAACATACTTAATACAGAAACCACGCCAGACCAATGGTCAATATCAACAATAATATTACTACATAAAAAAGGTGACAGAAGCGACCTTGGTAATTACAGACCAATTAGTCTAATGACAAACCTATACAAAGTGTTTTCAAAGGTCATATTAAGCAGAATAACGAAAACACTCGACGAAAACCAACCACGGGAGCAAGCCGGTTTTCGAAAAGGTTACTCCACCGTAGACCATATACAAGTCATAACGCAGCTAATAGAAAAGGCAAAAGAATACAATTTAACGTTATATATGTGTTTTATAGACTACACTAAAGCATTCGATTCCATACACTTTGATACTATATGGACATCGCTAGCACAACAAGGTGTCAATCATAAATATATAAATTTGATAAAAAGTATATACTCTAAATGCCTCGCTAAAGTACGCCTAGAGCGCGAGGGTGCGGAATTCCCCATACAGAAAGGAGTAAGACAAGGGGACCCCCTTTCTCCAACACTATTTTCTGCGGTACTGGAATCTATTTTCAGACATCTACAATGGCAACAGAGAGGAATAAAGGTGGACGGGGAACTGCTGCACCACCTTCGGTTCGCTGACGATATCGTAGTCTTTACAAATAACGCTACAGAACTAGAGATCATGGTAAACGAACTAGCAATAGAAAGTAGAAAGGCTGGATTATCAATGAACTCAACGAAAACCAAAATTTTAACCAACGGAGAGCCTCACGACATCACTTTATTAAATGAAAAAATCGAGTACGTTAAAGAGTACATATATCTCGGCCAACTAGTATCATTTGAGAACAATACAGGAAAAGAAATACAACGAAGAATAACTCTAGCTTGGAAAAAATACTGGGGATTAAGAGAAATAGTGAAAAATAAAGACATTAACATACACATAAAGAAGAAGCTCTATGAAGTTGCAATACTACCCTGCCTGACCTACGGTTGCCAGACATGGTCACTTCGAAAAGAAGACGAGGAAAGAGTGGCTATTTGCCAACGCAAAATGGAAAGAAGTATGCTTGGGTTAAAATTGTCGGACAAGGTTAGCAACAAAAACATTAGACGGAAAACTAAAATAACTGATGTCACGAAAAGAACGAGACTCCTCAAATGGCAATGGGCGGGACACATTTGTAGGATGATCAATAACAGGTGGACGAAGCGCCTTACAGAATGGTTACCCAGAGACAAAAAGAGGAAAAAAGGAAGACCATATAAACGATGGTGCGACATTTTTACCCAGAGGATCGGAACTTTCTGGATGCGTGAAGCGCGTGAAAGAGAAAGGTGGAAAGGTTTAGGAGAGGCCTACGCCGCTGAGGCGACTGCTGCCAATATATTATTTTAAGTAGATTAGTTTAGCATGTATTCAAATTAGATGGTAGTAGAAATAAAGGCTATTTTTATTTTTATTTTATTTTTATTTTATTTTATTTATTTTATTTTATTTTATTTGTGTGTATTAATGCAAGTAAGCATTTGTGAAGCTTCGTTTAAAATCAATTGATTGTATGCCTGTGAAAGGTCTAACTTGCTAAAAAACTTTCCACCATGCAACTTAGCAAAAAGTTCCTCATGCCTCGGCAACGGATATTTGTCAACTAGTAATTGCTTATTGATTGTTACGGAGTAATCTGCACAAAGTCTGATAGATCCGTCTCGCTTCAATACAGGCACAATGGGACTGGCATAGTCGGAATATTTAACCGGTACTAAAATTCCTAAATTAACCAACCGGTCTAATTCTTTCTCAACGCTAGAACGGAGAGAAAACGGTAATGGCCGTGCTTTAAAAAAGATAGGTTTTGATTCTGGTTTAAGGTTTAAATCCACTTGCACTTCTTTAAAACAACCTAGTTTATCGGAAAACAATTTCGGGTATCTTAATGTGATGTCATCTATAAAATTGTTACAATTATTAACCGAGCAAATTTGTAAGTTAAATCGCGAAAAAAAATCTCTCCTTAACAATGGCGGACCCCCATTATAAACAACGTAAACAACAATTTCGTTGGTTTTATCTTTATACGTAAACGATAACTTTAACACTCCCATTATGTTCAATCGATCCCCATTGTAACTATGTAAAATAACGTCACTAGGCTCTAACGTAACATTTGAAAAGAACCGTTTATACATCTGCTCAGATATGACCGTAACCGGAGATCCCGTATCGATTTCAAAAATCAAATCCACCCCATTGACCACAACAGACTCCCTCAAGGGTTCCCCGCGTAAGGTGCGAATATTACAACATAATTGCTTACCATCGTCATCGACATCCTCACGGCGCTCGACATAATGCTGCCCATCTAGCTTATTACACATTCGCCTGAGATGGCCTTGAATACCGCACTTCCTACACTTGTAACGCGCAAACCGACACGTAGCCGCCTGATGTCCTCGGTAGCCGCACACGGAGCAGCGGGCGGCCTGGGCGGCCTGGTCTGCGGCCGGGGCGGACGCCGGGCCGCGCTGCTGCACACCGCCCGCGCCGCTCGACATCGCCACCTTCATCACCTGCAGAGGCACCGGCGCCTCCCGCCGTTGCAATGAGCTATGAGCGCCCGCTCGAGCGCAGCGTATTCCTTCTGCCGTGTCCAGGGCCGCACTTAAGGTCAAATCCGCCAAATCCTTCGTAAACAGCGTATCGCGTTCGGGTCCGGACTCCAAGCCCAGAACGAATCTATCGCGAAGGTGCTCGTCCAGATACTCCGCCTTAAAACCGCAGTGAGTCGCTAAGCTTCGTACGCGCGCTGACCACTCTGCTAAGCCTTTACCCATATGCTGTGTGGCGCTGTGAAATTTCCACCGCTCCGCAAATGTGCATTTCTTTGTTTTAAAATGGTCATTGAACAACTTCACGACTGAATCGTAATCGAGTGTACCGACATCCTTTGGTGAAGCCAAATCACGCACGAGCTTGTAAGTTGATTCTGACAAATTGCTCAATAATATAGCTCGTCGTTTCGTACCGGCTTTATCCGAACCTGTATCCGCCGAAATGTCGTTCGCGAGAAACCACTGTTCTAAACGTTCTTTGTACACAGACCACTCTTGTACGTCATGGTTAAACGTCGATAAGACGCCAACCGCTAATTTCGCCATTATTGTTGCACGCGTTGCACTTTTACTCGTTCGCCAACTGTTAGGTTTGTTTGCGGGAGTCGAAGGAATGAAAACAACCGATACGCTCAAGATCGTATATTCGACTGTCGCAGCAGCCGTTGCTTCTTTTTTATCTCAACCTACCGCCTAAACAGTGTAATAAAACCTGAGTTTTACCCTACAATATAACACTGCCACCCCGTAGCGAAGTACGCGTTAAGCTTCCTGTTAACTTACTTGATGGTTGCGGTATATTAGATCATTTGACATTCAGCGACGGAGTTAGGATGCCCGCCGCACTAGTCTCATGTAAAGAAGGTTTCGCAACAACCGTAATTTAAAATTGCAAGGATGATAAAATGCTATTAACGGTAACATCCCCATTCAAAATAGAGCCATATCAGGAAAACGAAAGTTACGTAAACTATACTAGGGATAATAGTAGGGATATAGAAGACTTGTTAACAGAGAATCTAAATAAGTTACAATTAGAACACATGAATGAAGAAGAAAAACAAGTTATAGGTAACCTTTGTAAGGAATACAAGGATATTTTTTATTGCGAGGATATTCCGTTGTCATTTACAAATCAAGTCAAGCACGAGATTAGGACAACAAATGAAGATCCCATTATTAAAAGAGCACATAGATTGCCGCCATCACAAACAGCCGAAATAAAAAAATCAAGTAGAGAAGATGCTAAAGGATAATGTAATCCAAGAGTCCCACTCACCTTGGAGTGCCCCAGTCCATCTCGTACCAAAAAAATTGACGCTTCCGGGAAGCAAAAATGGAGAATGGTAGTCGACTATCGAAGACTTAACGAAATTACAGTCGACGATAAGTATCCCCTTCCTAATATAAGCGATCTATTTGATATGTTAGGGAAAAGTATGTATTTTACCACCCTGGACCTGGCTAGCGGCTACCATCAGCTCGAGGTCAAGCCTGACGATAGACCGAAAACTGCATTTAGCACACCTTTCGGGCATTATGAATTCAATAGGATGCCCTTTGGTTTAAAAACAGCACCTGCCACTTTCCAGCGAGCAATGGACAATGTTCTTAGAGGGCTCCAGGGCATTCATTGCTTAATATATTTAGATGACGTAATCATTTTTTCAAAAAGCCTGACAGAATATGTTCAGAAATTTCGAGCAGTTTTGATAGATTTAGACAAACTAATTTAAAAGTGCAATTAGATAAGTCTCAATTTTTAAGGAAAGAAGTCTTATACTTAGGACGCACTATAACGAGAGAAGGGTTGAAACCTAATAACGATAAGATAGATGCAATTTTAAACTACCCCATCCCTAAAACGGTAACAGAAATAAAAAGTTTTCTCGGGTTAATTGGGTACTACAGAAAGTTTATTAAAGACTTCGCTAAAATTACCAGACCATTGACAGTATGTCTTAAAAAGGGTCGTAAAATAGAACATAATGAAGAGTATGTAAATAGCTTCGAAACTTGTAAAAAACTTTTAACAAATGCCCCACTATTACAATTTCCAGACTTCCAAAAACCTTTTGTCTTAACAACAGATGCTTCAAACTACGCCATAGGAGCTGTTTTGTCTCAAGGACCTTTAGGTTCGGACAAACCTATAGCCTACTTTAGTAAAACGTTAGGCGACACTCAAACTAGATACAGCACAATAGAAAAGGAGCTTTTAGCTATTATCGAAGGTGTCAAACACTTCAGACCATACTTATACGGGAATAAATTCACAATATATACTGACCATAGACCGTTAGCATGGCTTTACTCGTTAAAGGAACCAAACAGTAAACTCACACGATGGCGATTAAGGTTAGAAGAATACGATTTCGAAATTAAATATAAAAAAGGACCTCAGAACACGAACGCAGACGCTTTGTCAAGAATTAGATTAAACGCCGTAGACGATGACATCGAGTCCATGTTAGTGAACGTAGACGGAGATAGCGATAAGATTCAGGATATCGTAAAGGAATTAGAAGAAGATTTAGCCAAGTACGGCAAAAGCGATGGAAATCTCGGAGTCCGACGATGGTGCTACCGCTCATTCGATATCAAACAGGGAACATGAGGAAATACCTATACTTAATGAAGCCATTGACACAAAACCAAAACAAATCATCGTGTACAAATGGTTCATGGATAAACTGTCAGTTAAGGATATTTCTAACAAAAAACAAAGAATTTTAGAGGTCCACATGCCTTTAAATAATGAAAGCTTAGTTAAAGATTTCTTCAAAGAATATGTAGACTTCAAACACAAATACTTTATCCATTACGAAGACATAGCATTTAGACCAACCTTTACGTCAGTAATTACTCAACTTTACAAAAAAGGTATGGTTAACTTAGTTGAATGTACAGAGCGAGTCGTAAATGTGACAGATTCTGAAGAGGATCAGGTAGAATTAATACGCAAATACCACGAAGGTAAAACTTGCCATCGAGGTATTACCGAGACATATGCTCGACTCAAACGTAATTATTGGTGGAACAATATGAAAGAAACAATAACCGCCATAATTAACGGATGTGAACAGTGCAAAAAAATGAAATATGAAAGGAACCCCATTAAACCACACATACAATTGACAAAAACTCAGGATGCACCATTTCAAGAGATATTCATCGATCTACTATTCATAGAAGGCAAATACTATTTAACAGCCGTAGACGCCTTTAGCAAATTAGCCCAGGCCATTTACATTCCTAATAGAAGTACACCCGTAGTAGTTAGAGCTCTGATTATGTATTTCAGTATGTATGGCATACCTAAAAAGATTAATTGCGACTCAGGAGCAGAATTTAATAATGACCTTTTGAAAGAACTCTTGAACTTTTACAAAATTGAATTACACATAGGAACACCTAACAATCCCACTTCAATGGCTATAGTAGAAAGGTTCCATTCCACTATTATAGAAATATACAGACTAGCGAAGTATGAAAGGAATGAACAAGACGCTTGTTCAGTCATGACCTATGCCATTATGGCCTATAACAACACAATTCATAGAGCCACTAACTTCACCCCATTCGAAATTGCGTTTGGACATACAGAAACAGGGAACGTTTTTGATACAGATAGGGAGATGAATTTGCTACAGAAACTTGTTAGAGATCATAGGAAACGTCTAAAAGTATTATATGAGTTCGTCAAGGAAAAGTTAGAATCAGATAAAATACAAGTTAGAGAAAAGAAGGGAGGTGAAAATCCGCCGGACATTAAAGTAGGAGATAAAGTTTTTATGAAGAATACTCGTACCAGAAAAGCGAAAGACTTACCGCGGTTCGAAGAAGCAAAGGTCATAGGCGAAGGTAGTAGAAATATTTTACCAGTACAGGTTAAAAATAGGAAAAGTAGAGTAGCCATTAAGAATATAAAACGCCCTCCACAGGTGGTTCGTGATGGTGCTAGCACTAGCAACATTCAGAAGCTAGACCCGAATCCAGGAATAGCACCCATTCGCATTGGGACAGCGACGAGGAGGACTTACAACTGGAGCATAATTAAGACTTTAGATTTAAATTTATTAGAACAACAAATAGATAATAATTCCCAAGAATACAATAAGATGAAAACGTTAGCATTTAAGGAAACAGAAACGCGAAGAGAGTTATTAGGTTTAACTGTACAAATAGATTCATTAATTAATTTAACAACAGATAAGTTGAATCAAATACTACCAACATTTAGAATTAAGCGAGGTTTATTGAACCCATTAGGATCTTTAGTTAAAATCATTTCAGGGAATCTAGATAATGAAGACGCTATTAAGTACGACCAGGAAATAAATAAACTTAAAGATAAGGAACATAGTATAGAAAAAAAGATGTCAGTTATGAAAGTTGCTGTAGAAAAATTAATTAACGTTTCAAACGATATAAATCTAAATGTTAAGCACATTAACTATAGCAATTACCGCTTAGGTATGTTAGTTAACAATCAAACTATCATTCACAATTCACTCAGATTAATGAATGGTATGTACCAAATTCTAAATAATTTTCGAACCTTGTATCAGATGATTTACGAAATAGAAACATCAATTGCATTTTCTAAGCTACATACATTACATAAAACTATTATTAATTCGACAGAACTTCTTAATATTCTCATTAAAATAGAAGAACACGCAAATCTCCTATACAAAGTTAACGAACATAATTTAGTTAACCTTGATCAAAATATAGTTATGAAATCATATTTAAGTAAAAAAGTATTAGTTTTTATATTAGAAATTCCACTAGTAGAAAAAGACACATATAATTATTACCGAGTTATGCCTATCCCTATCCATAATCCTAGTACAAACAAAACCCATGTCATAATTCCACAATACCCTTATTGTGAAAAGTTTGAAATACACGCCCGTAACTCATGCCTGTGAGGAAATAGAAGAAGGAAGATACCTCTGCGCAGACGACGACATCATCCAGTACCCAGCCGAATTCTGTATGGAACAACTAATGATGATCAAGAACAACTTCAGCGCTTGCCAGCGACACGAGATTCAAATTGAGAAACAAAGAATACAACCAGTCACAAGCAGCCAATGGTTACTGTTCTTCAAGGAGTTAACAACTATCACCGAAAACTGCCACGAGGAGATTCGAAAACACACTCTAAGAGGTACATACATCCTATTACGAGGGCAAGAATGTACAATACAAATAGAGGGATCAACCATAGCACCATTGACAAACGCCACAGCCGTAGCGACCAACGTGCCACCAATCCATTTACCAGAGTGGAACAACAAGAATCTGCCAAGTTGGAAACCCATCAACCTGCGAAATGTGGACCTAAGAGACATAAGTGCAGTGTTAAGTGATGTAGAAACAGACTACAGTGCAAACAACCCCTTCAGCATAACAACAACTATAAGTGTATGGACTATAAGTATCTACATAATATTAATTGTATGTCTAACACTAACTGTCTATACTTTTTATAGTAAAAATTTTCCTAGGTGTTGCCCGTAGAAAATTCCTCATTAGGGGAGGGAGGTGTTAGAGCCGCTAACCCTACATCTTTCAGCTTTGTTAGCAACACTCAATGCTCTACTTAAGATATCGCTGAGTATGTATTAATTATAGTATAAAGCTTGTGTCTAAGTTAGTTTTAATCGAATATATTGTAGTAGTAATAAGGCTGCCCAATTTAGTGAATAAATTATTTTTTTTTACTTTAAACTCGCCGTTGTTATTAAATTCGCGCGCACAACCCAGTGAATTGTTTTATGCGGACTGAACTCTCGCGCTGCGTGCGCTCTGCGGCGGGGGTAGCAGTGAGCGGGAGCGGGGTGAGGCTCGGCACGTGTTAAGCTGAGAACAAATTATCAGACGCGTCCGTAAGCCGCGGCTGATGGACGCGCCTTACTTTTATTTGGCTAGTACAATAACTATGTAGCTGTGCAAACTATCGGTGATAAGTTGCGGACGTGACCTTATGCCGTCCTTGAGCCTTTGGACGTCCGAAGAGAATCTGGCCAGCCGGATGTTTTTGCGTCCGCGGACGGTGTGAACGGGGAGCGGGACGCGTCCGCGGACGATTTGAGTGTCATAAGCGAACCAACTGCGTAGGTGACACGTCAAGCGCGATGGAAGAAAAATTAATAGAGTGCGTTCGTGCCCACGAGTGTCTTTATAATCAGAAACTTCAGCATTATAAAAATGCTGCATTAAAAAACGAAGTATGGGAACAAATAGGTAGTGAATTAAACGCTACAGGTAAGTGTTATCAAAACTTTATTTTACATTACTTTATACAAAATATTTCGCTATGATTTTTGCAGAAAGAATACGCCGTGTTGCACAAATTATTAATGTGTCACATTTTAGGAAATATTTAATAGATTATTCCTATATATTTCTTTTACATTTTGATCCATCATAAAAATTTGTTTTTAGTTTTTGTGCGATGGAAAACATTGGTGAAGTGATGGGAATTAAGTGCGTTTTGTTTATCAAGATTTTGTTTTTAAGACAAATTAAAGTCTATGAAATAAAGTAGGTATACCTATCCGATTTGATAATTATTCACTATTATATTACAGTTTCACGACAGTTCCTATCTAATTTTTTTTGTGTCCGTTGTACAGATTATGCAATAGTGTCAACCTCAACAATCATAGCCAAATATTTAACACATCCTTTTTCTAATTTGTCCAAGGTAAACGTCCAGTTTCGGAACTAAAGTAGTTGCAAAACTTATCTCGTATGTCAAATGCCGCTCGTGTAGAATTATGACGAACACCTTCAAATGATATAAAGTTATCTGGTACACCATTAGGTAGTTCTTGCAAAAAAATATTGTCGTCTTCGTCGTTCCTTAGCATGTTGTGTAAGCAACAACTAGCTAAAATAATTTTATCAACAAATTCTGGTTGTACTTCAATATCTGTATGAAATATCCGCCATCTTGCTGCCAAAATTCCAAACGCATTTTCGACTGTCCTCCTCGCACGCGATAATCTATAATTAAAGTTTTTTTTATTTGCGTTATTGGAGACAGCTTCTTTACTATATGGTCTCATTAAATATCGTTTTAATAGAAAGGCTTGGTCTCCTATAATGACATGTGGCATGGGTTCACCACCATTTTCTAATGGTGTATCTGCTGGTATATCTGCAGTATTATTCGCCAATGAAGTTCCCAGTTTTGACTCGGCAAACACACCACCATCACTATTACGTCCAAAGGCACCAACATCAATTGTAATAAATTTGTAATGAGCGTCAACTAATGCTAAAAGAACGACAGAGTGTCGGCCTTTATAATTGTAGAATGACGTTCCTGCATTATTAGGGCAAAACATCATAACATGCTTGCCGTCTAAGCTGCCGACACAATTAGGAAACTGCCATTTGTCATTGTATGCTTTCGCTATTTGCTTCCACGTTTCTTTAGTAGGTTTTGGCATAAAAATGTTTTTTAAATTTTTCCAAATAGCCATAGTTACCTCAAGTACGATAGTTCTTATTGTGCTAAATCCCATTCTATATCTAAATCCCAGCGATCGAAATGATTCTCCGGTGGCTAAAAACCTGAAAAAGTAAAAATTATAAAATTTACCGGCCAAGTGCTTCTCCATTCCGTAGTTATTCATACTTTCATATGTCTAATATAGGTAAGATAAACTGATTAGTAATGATAATTCTTTTTTTTCAGCTTCAGGATGCAAGACTAAATGGAACCTGTTACGAAATGCGTTTGTGCACGCCATATCTAGAAGAAAAACGGTAACGGGCCAAGGAGTAAAAAACTGGAAGAAATGGAAATTTGAAGAAGAAATGTCTTTTTTATTACCCTATATGACACATAGGAACACGGTGTCTAATGTTGATGGGTGCGATGAAGACCAAAATTCAGGTCCAATCGACGAAGACTCAAACGAGAACAATAGGAAACAAAAAAAACGGAAAGATAACAACAATTACCAGGAACAAATATTAAACATAATGAAAACAAGGACACTGAATAAATCTGAAAAAGATGATATTGACTTATTTTTTGAAACGATGGCCAAAAAAGTGAAGAAGTTCCCCAAACTAGATCAAATTCAATTACAGTTTAACATAATGAAAATGGTTCATGAAATAGAACTCAGATATGAAACATCTGCTATAGAACCTTCTGCTTCTTCCAGTAGATCGTCAATAATATCAACGCCGTCATCATCGCCGATCGTTCGACGTACATCTTCTCCCTATTTAAGTGATTATCCTGTCTCACCTTCGTACGTACCGCAATCTACACCCTCACCTCAAAATGCCCACCAAGCACACTCTCCTCTTTCTCAACAATCTGCTTCACCTTCGTACGTACCGCAATCTTCACCCTCACCTCACAACGCCTACCAGTCACATTCTGCTCTCACTCAACAATCTGCTTTACCTTCGTACGTACCGCAATCTTCACCCTCACCTCAAAATGCCCACCAAGCACACTCTCCTCTTTCTCAACAATCTGCTTCACCTTCGTACGTACCGCAATCTTCACCCTCACCTCACAACGCCTACCAGTCACATTCTGCTCTCACTCAACAATCTGCTTCACCTTCATACGTACCGCAATCTTCACTCTCACCTCACAATGCCTACCAGTCACTCTCTGCTCTCACTCAACAATCTGTTTCGTCTTCGTACGTACCGCTGTATTCACCCACTCCTCCTCAGATCCAATCACATTCATCTCCTCAGACTCAACAGTCTTCCTCGCCTATGTACTCTAACATACTCCAACTTTCTAGTTCACAAATTCCATGCACCCAATATATCTCTCAACCGCTGCAGCCGATACAAGATTCTGTTATTGAACTTTCAATCCCAGAAGAAACAAATGAAGTAAATGAAGGTCCAGCAAAAAAGCTACTAGAATTTTTAATTGTGAAAAAGCGTAAATAGAACAAATAAATAAGAAAATTAGATAAAGTACTTGTTTTATTATTCACCTACCTCAAAGTTACAACTAAACGTTCCTTTGCAGATTTTGGTGTCCGAAACTGTGTCATTTGTTTCTCAATGTCATTTTCAATTAGACTAAGCAGAAACATAAATTGATCTTCATTCATTCTTAAATATAATTTATAACGTTTCTCGTCCTTTTGTAAATCAGGATACAAGGTGTGAAATTCACCAAACTGTAATCGTTTTTTATTAATATTGTGGACCCAAATACTCCTTTTTATTCTTTTTTTTGGCGGACAACACAGCGCAGCTACCGCTAAATAATCGTCCTCACTGTCGCTGCTTGACATGTTTTCCAGTTAACAATTCTTTCTGAAATGACTGGCCAGACGTCCGAAGACCCGTCGTCCTACAAGCGTGCACATTGTTAAGCCGCGTCCATCAGCCGCGACTTACGGACGCGTCAGATAATTTGTTCCCAGCTTTAGCCGCGGCGCGTGTTTTCGTGTGTCGGCATAGCGGCACCTTTGCCGGCGTGTTTGACTACGCCGACAGACCGCGAGTGAGGCGAACCGCCGGCCAGTCGCACGTGTAAGGTGGGAGTGCGAGAGAGCATAGTGGCGTCTTTATCGAATTCATTGATACACCGAACCTGCGCACCGAACGTACTACGCAAGCTGCACGGGGTGTTTTATTTTACGTTTAAATCAAAATAGTTTTTTGCGATTTTCTCGAAAACTAGCGTATAAAGAAATTCTTTTTTTTAAACGAAAAAGTTTCATTTATGTTTTTGTAATTGCCCTTTTAATTTCACCATTTTTTAAAAAGCGACCTTATATATGGAATTTGGTGAAACAGAGGGTGGCAGACAAAAACGTAAACCAGTCGGAAAAAGAAATTGAAAAACTTAGACGAGCCGCTATAAATTCAATCACACCTGCCGATTGGAGAAAAGAGGTAGGTAACGTGTAGGCTTATCAAGCAGTTTTTGAACTAACCCTAACCTCAACGATTATCGAACGATTTGTATGAAATAAAATTATTCATTGCCTAATTTTGACTATAAATTGTATAGGTACTAATTAATAATTAGGTTGACGATGTAACTGCAAGCTTAAAAAATCAGATTCTGATGCTATTTTATTTTTTAGGTGAACCACGTCAAAGGCTTGAGCGCCAATACTGGGAAAGCGACCACCTCGAGGATATAAATAGACGAGAATTAATTATTTCTTTTGGAGGAGAAGAAAGTGATGAACAGTTATATTTGTGAGAATGAGAGCGAAAGCGAAATGTCGGGCATTGAACCAATAAACAGTAGTGATTCTTCTTAATTATAGTTGAAAAACTAACTACTGTACACTATTTTTTTGTGTATACAGCACGGCCTTGATAATCCGTACCCCAGCTCGTCCGAACGCCTCTATAAAGCTGATCGCACATTTCTAAGCACCGTACGCGCCGCACGCGCCGAACGCGCCGCATTTTAGAATTCGTTGTATGCAATGATATGAAACCTCGCATATTTATCCGCACCGTACGCGCCGCATTTTGTAAAATACGGCAGGCATCCGAACTCCGAAGGAAAGATTCTGATGACGTCATAAAACGCGGCGCGTACGGCGCGTGCGGCGCGTGCTGCTACTCAGTGTTGCCTCATTCGGATCCAAAGAGCTGAACGATTTGCACGTACTGAACGTACCTACACGCCCGAAATGGACGAATTGGCTTTAATATCGTTTGTACAACAATATGAAGAGTTGTATAATTTACGACATCCGCACTATATGAACCAGCAAAGACGGGACAACATATGGGAAGAAATTGGAGAACAAATGAATGAATCTGGTAAGAAATTATAATTTTTATTTCAAAAGAATTTTAAGACCTACAGTCATCGATTTGTAACATATAACTAAAAACGCACTCGACATTGGCACTTGACCGGTTTATATTATGTTTAAAAAATCACTATTGCCGTCTTCCAGCACGTGCTCTTTGTCTTTGCCACGGAACTGCTCCCCTTTCGGAATTAAAATATTCCTTAAAGGCATTTCTTACTGCCAGAGCATCAGAAGTTGACTGTCCTCCAATACCTGTGAAATTTTCCAATGCATGCATGTCTCTCAACGTTATCATTTGATCTCTTTCTGACCAATAACATGTATCATCGCGTAAAATATTATGTAGGCAACATATTGCCGTAACGACTGTGACAGTATGATCGAGATTCATAAGTAATCTCCTTTCAAATAGTCTAAATTTTTTCACTAATATACCAAACGTATCTTCAACTGTATTTCGTGCTCGGCTCAGGCGGTAGTTAAATATTTTTTTTCCTTCATCTCCTCTGGCGTCGTCACGTGAATAAGGTCTCATTAAATACGTACTTAATCCGAAAGCTTCGTCTGCAATTATTACATGTGGCAAGACTGTGTTTCCTCCTGGAAGTGCTTTTGGTGATGGCATATTTAAACTTCCGTCGCTTAAACGCTTTCCCAAATTAGAATTTTTGAATATGTTGGCATCTGAATTCTTACCACAAGCGCCAACATCTATGGCAATAAATTTGTAATTTGCGTCTACCAATGCCAGTAACACTGTACTAAAATGTTTTTTGTAGCAATAATACATAGAGCCACTGTGCGCCGGAGCTTGAAGTAATATATGTTTACCGTCAAGAGCTGCAACAGCATTTGGAAAATTCCACTTTTCGCGAAACACTATTTCTGACGACATCCACAAAAATTCATCTGGCGTAGGCATTACAATCGGTTGTAGTATTTGATATATTACTTTACATGTTGAATAAATTATTGTACGAATTGTGCTCTCGCCCATACGGAAATTATCCGACAGCGATGTAAAAGAATTTCCGGTTGCTAAAAATCTGAAAAGAAACATATTACATTAGGTATTTTATATTCTTTTTTCTTGATTTATTAAAAAATTGTTCCCAGGTGTAGCATGTAGAGAAAGATGGACAAGAATCCGAGAAAACTATAGAAAGGCGTTGAGTTTAAGAAAAACAAAAAGTGGTCAAGCCGCAACCAAAATAAAACCTCCTAAATATAACAAAGAGCTAAGCTTCCTCTTTCCCTATATAAACGATGAAGAAAATAGAGTTTCAAATATATCAGTACCAGCACGAGAAGCGCCCCCTTCAGTTAATTCCCCACATTCCGAGTCTGGAGAAGATTTCCAACAAGCGGAATCGCCACTACCGAGATACACTCCAAATCGCTCTTGTAGTCGTTCGTCATCGCACAGATCCACAGAAAATCCTACCACTAGTGTAGCAACAGTACTAAAAGACTATTTGGCCGAACAAAACCGGTCACGTGATTCTGCGCAAAATAATATTAATGTAAACCAAGATCCTATAATAGATTTTTTTATGAGTATGGCTAGAACTGTACAAGGACTTGATAAAAAGAAACAACTGTACATCAAAGGTCAATTGTTTCAATTAGTGCATAATGCAGAAATGGAAACGCTAAATGAAAAGGAGGCTACTTCTGTATCTATTGATACGGTTCACTCCCCTGAAATGACCCTCTTTACGTTGCCGCTGAATTCTCTACAAAATACTACAGTGTCTCATTTGACAAATGCTGAATCTGTACGTCCGCATATTTCACCGACCACCTCGACTGTCACATCTGGAGTGTCTCATTTAACGAATGCTGAATCTGTACGTCCACGTATTGCACCGACCACCTCGACTGTCACATCTGGAGTGTCTCATTTAACGAATACTGAAACTGTACGTCCTCGTATTGCACCAACCACTTCGACTGGTACGATACCTCAACAAGAAATGGCATCAATACACCCTACACAACAAATAACGATAATGAGTGACGAGATTATTAATGCACCGACCACTTCAACCGCCACGATACCTCAACAAGTAATGTTTATGAGTGACGAGATTATTAATGCATCCTATGATCATGAGAGCTCTGAGTTCAATGAAGAACTAAAGAAATACGTAGTATTTAAGAAATACTAATTGTTGATTTTATGTTCTTTTCTAAACAATACCTGATTACTACCTCTAAATACTTAATAAAACTTATCAATAAATAATACCTCAAACATACAACGAGTCTTTCCTCTGGTCCGATTGCTCTTCTAAATCTTGAATTTTCCATAGTAAGATGTGGTTTTAGAATATGTAGCAATTCTTGAAATTTCCTGTATGTCATGTGTAGATATCTGAAAAATCGTTCATCATCATCTATTAAATCTGGAAATAAGGTATGATATTCTCCATATAAGTTCCTTTTTAAATTAATGTTGTGAATCCAGAGTCTTTTTTTTCTTCGAATTTCATTTTCTTCTTCCTCTGCCAATAAGCAGGCTATTACAACAATTTCTTCCATAGCAAAATGTCACCGCACCGTTTTACACCAGAAGCAAGAAAAAACTGCAAAAATTGTTGGCAGCACACAGAAATGCGGCGCGTTCGGCGCGTACAGTGCTGACAAATATGCGACCCAATTTTAAAATGCGGCGCGTTCGGCGCGTGCGGCGCGTACGGTGCTTACAAATGTGCGTTCAGCTTAATCCGAACGACCCCCCTTACCCCTGCGCAACCGCCATTTCTCACTGTTTCTCTCTCGCAGTGCCACGCAGTGCGTTTTAGATAACACACGTATCGCTTTTTCGTCCGCCCGCGCGCCTTTCCGCCATTTTATTGTTTTGGCGTCTCAAATTTGCATCATGGCCTCAACATCGAAGAAAAGAAAACACGTGACGCTAACAATTGGACAAAAGTGCGAGATTTTGGACAAGATTAAAGAAGGCATCTCGTCATCAATTCTCGCACAGCAGTATAACGTTGGAAAATCCACAATTACAGATATCAAACACAAGGAGGAAAAAATACGATCATTTGTAATAAACACAGAAAAGGGTCCAGGTGCTAGGAAAACCTTGAAAACTCCTGAAAATCCTTTGCTTGAAGATGCTTTATTTACGTGGTTCATAGAACAGCGAAGAAAGAACGTCCCGTTGTCTGGTGATATACTGATGCAGAAGGCTAAGTTTTTCCATGAACGACTTGGAAGAGGAGAGTTTGTGGCTAGCAGAGGATGGTTAGATAATTTTAAGAAAAGACATGGTATACGCCAACTTAAGGTAAGTGGCGAAAAATTGTCGAATAATGAAGCAGCTGTAAAGCCATTCCAGGACAAATTCATGGATGTAATAAGGGAACAGGATCTGTCTGCAGACCAAATCTATAATGCTGATGAGTCAGGCCTGTACTGGAGATCGATACCAGATAAAACATTGGCGTCGGCATCAGAAATTAGGGCCCCAGGTTCCAAAGTGTCGAAGGAGAGGATCACATTTATGCCATGCGCGAACGTAACCGGAACGCACAAACTGCCCTTGCTGGTTGTAGGCAAAGCACAAAGGCCACGTGCATTTGCAACAGTCAGAAAATTACCGGTTCATTACACAGGTCAAAGAAGTGCTTGGGTCACAAGACCAATATTTATGGAGTGGCTGAAGGAACATTTTATTCCCGAAGTAAAGAATTTTTTATCAAAAAAGAACTTACCGCTAAAAGCACTGTTACTTCTTGATAATGCACCAGCCCATCCACTCGAAGACGATCTGCAGTCGATTGATGAAAATTTTACCATTTTGTACATGCCCCCAACTGCACAGCCCTTATTCAACCTATGGATCAAAATGTGATCCAGAACATTAAAGTCAATTACAAGAAGAAACTCCTGTTGCAAGTTTTTGGCCAGCAAGAAGTTAATCCAGAATGTACAGTAACTGAAGTGCTTAAAAAAAATACAATGAAAGATGCAGTGTTTTCACTAGCTCAATCTTGGGAGCAATTGTCACCAAATCTAATTAAAAAGTCATGGAAGCCTCTGTGGCCCCTGCTTTTCGAATCAGAGGGAATGTCTGGCCAAGATGAAGAAGATTTTGATCCTGAAGATGACTTACCGTTGAGTATTTTCCAGAACAAAGGATTGTCTGAAGCAGATATTAATAATTTCTTGAGTAGCAATGATGACATTGATTGCCAGGAGCCCTTGACTGATGAAGACATAATAAGACAAGTAACAGATCAGCAAGACAACGAAAACGAAGAAGAATTGGAGGCATCGGAATCAGTTGCAAGGATCCCACATACTCAAGCTGTGTCTTGCTTAAATACTTGTTTGGAATGGGCAGATGAAGTCGACATTTCTATTCCGGAAAAAATGCTGTTACGTAAATTAAGGGATAAAGCATTTTCTATGTCACTAAATACTACTCGTCAGAGCACTATATTGGAATTCTTTAAAAAAGTGTGATTAATAGCATTGTATCTAACATACATCTAACGTACACACTTCAATAAACACATTATAATGTAAAATATTTTTGTTTTATTTCGAAAAATCCCTTCCAAAATTTTAACATACTATAATCCGAACGCTTCGTGCATCCGAACAGGGTATAAACTTTCGGTGTTCGGATCATCGAGGCCGTGCTGTATTTTAATGTATGTACCTATGTATAATATAATTTTAAAACAATAAAGCAAAGTAGAATCTAACAAATAATTGTTTACTTTTTTAAAGTCATAACGAATCCTTTTTTGCAGACTGTACCTAAGCGTCATTGTGACGTAATTGACGCGAGGTGCAAACTTAACTAGGTGGAGTAGTATGTAATGATGTCAGATATAATTAAGGTGCTACCAGAGCCACATACCAATGGTGACTGAATATATTATGAATCTAATGAAAATATTGATGTTTTCGAGGCAGGATAATATCAAAATTACTCCATTATAACAGTTTACATGAATGCATGCATTTTTGTCCATTTGCTACTTGTCCCGATCATCACATTCTTTTAATCAGAATTTGTTAAAAATTATAGTTTAATATCAAACCAGATCTTCACGTATCTGAAATTTGAACCTTTAAGTATAAACATACGATTATTTGCACTGATATCATTAATAGTTTCATACAAACTTTCAAAACTAGTTGTAAATCTGGAGTAGATCATAAAGTAAGGGTCTCGACTGTCACAATTTTCAACCCTCTATTTTTCATAGAAAAAGATAATTTTAATTAATTAAACCTATAAAAATTCATGTTAATTAGAGCAAACTTATTGAATTTATATCACTGTTCATATCTTTTGTGTACTGTTAATATAACTACAAAAATATGTTTAATTACATAGAAAAGAGTGTAAAAATGTCCCGACCGTCACCATGGAATGCCCCAACTGCCAAGTAATCCAACAGCTACAAATCCATTACTAACTGAAGTGTTTCCTGAACACTATGACTTGGATTTCTTTAAGAAAAGAATGAATAGACAGACATGACCCATTCTTGGCCGCATCATCATTTATCATCAGGTGAGATAGCAGTCAAATGCCAGCCTATTTATATATTAAAAAAGATCAAATAAATCTGAACTATACATATTTAAAAAAAAACAGGGGGTAACACTATCCACTTCTCATTGTGCAGTCTTCTGGCGGGACAGGACTTACACCTGGTATACAATATTCAAGTCCAGAAATATACTGTGGATGCTGGATGAAATACTGGGAAAAGGGCGAAGGGCACTGGAATACCAGTATTCATTACAGAGCCGGTTTCCATTGGAACAATGTAAATAAGTTAAGTTTGATCAAATATTTACCGAAATCACAATTTATCACAACCAATCAGTCACAAAAAACCAATAATGTATCCTATTTTATCACACTCTAACCATGTTTCATGCATGCCACATGATGAATTTTATAGAGAAAAATACCATGACTTTTTTGACAGGCACAAAAGAAAACAACAAACACTTTCTTATTCGATTCACCCATTCTGGGTAGGCAAAGGATCAAGTTCATACAGCCTCGTCTTCAGTATTTATTTGTATCTTTTCTTTATTTTCTTCAGTATATGTACTTCTTCATAAAAACTTACACAACTAAACTACAAACTAACCAAACCTAACTCATTGAAATGTGAGGCTGGTTCACATTTCAATGCTTTCAAGGAAATTTTGAGCAGGAAATCGAACCGGATCAGATAGGAGCGCCTTACTTTGTTTCTTACTTTTACTTCATTAGTTCTCCACTGCAGCACATTATTAAGATTATTCCACCACACAATCACAACAATGACCACGAAAAACTAATTTAGAAAATTAAGAAACGAAGCCCAGCCATCACAGTTCGTTTCCCGCCAAAACTCCGAAAACAACAAACAATAATCAGCATTATGTACCACTGATCATGTATCTAATCTTTTAAGATCATTAACTCCCATAGACTAAGAATCGGCAAAAAATTACTGTCATTATGCGTCAAAGTCAAAACCTACAGTGCTCGACTTTTTTTTTAAAAAAAAAGAGTGAGCAAACTTTAGTGATGTACGTATATCTGATGTCGGAACGAATATAACCAATCCTTTTATCGAGTCATTTTTGATCGGTTCCGCACAATCGATACTATTTACCTAATCGATACCAGTTAATCGATATTCACTATCCGGTATAGATTGTATTTTATTGTTGGTAAATAAATAAAATATTGCTGTTTGTTGCTATAATACTTTATTATACTGCTTTACGTAAAAATATAAACTTATATATAATATAAACTAGTAACATAAAAGATCCATACCTATTACTAAAATACCGTAGATTACCTACTCCGTAATATAATACAGTATGTCCCTAGTAAGGAGTAATATTGTGCACTCATATTTAGCCGTACCTTATCGCCAAGCAAGATACAGTTCAAACGATCTATGTATTAAATGATGCAAGCCTGTCTAATGACCTCATTGCCCGCGTACCTAACTCATATCTTGGTGCTCTGGCAAAGCTATAATATGGGCGGGCCCTCTAGGCCTAAAGTACTCCGACCTAACGGAAATATTATGTTTACTTGTTGCAGCTCTATATAAGGAAAAAAATGAAACAGATGTTGAGGCCCTATATGGGCTAATATTCGATACACAGAGGCTTTTCTCAGCTCTACAGGCATACAGCAGATCCGATCCCCCGCTGGTAACCTGCAATGCAACATACTCAGTTTAGTTTGTTAGATTCAATTCTACATTGACTGCACAAACCAATTGCTCAGCTCCACACGAAAGAACGTGTGTGCGTTTCAAGCTTCCTCATATAAATTCAAAGCATGCTATATCTTTAAGCATAATTAGAGGAATTAACTTTATTGTGTATTAAGTACGAATCAAAATTCTCAGTCGAATTGCAGCAGAAGGCTCGAAAATATGAAACATTTTGTTGGTTTTACGTACTCCGAATGGCATGCCTAGGATTTTTCATTGCTTGTCTATGAGGAAGCTAGAGACACGCACATCACGAAAGCAGTTTTTAGGTTTAAATTTCAGTACTTACAGTGATAATGTGAAACAAGAGGATGAATGAGAGAAAACCAGGAAATCTTCCTGGCGGCACATTTAAGCTTAGCAGAAGCAGACAAGATTTCACACACA
Organism: Pyrausta nigrata; assembly: GCA_949316185.1. Lineage (NCBI taxonomy): Eukaryota > Metazoa > Arthropoda > Insecta > Lepidoptera > Crambidae > Pyrausta > Pyrausta nigrata. The sequence goes on along the minus strand of OX438958.1, from coordinate 6,155,483 downwards.
AGGCGTCTCAGTCCACTCACTTAACCACTTCTTATGCAATTATTTATAAAGCAAATGTTCGTGTTACAAATGCAATCGCACAAAACGCTAAAAAACGTTGTTTCGTTCTTACTTAATGTAGAAAACGAAAAAATTTATATACAACTTATTAATAAAAATTAAGAAAAATTACTTAATACAACACAAAAACAAAAATTATAAAAATTATTATAATTTTAAATTAATGTCACTTTTTATTGACATTTTGACATTCGACTATGGGCTGTCAGGCAGACCTGTTGAAATATTCGTTCTTTTATGACATATTGGGCATTATCACTTCACTTTTGTTTAATCATTCGCGCTCTACGATCGCTCATTTAACAAAAGTGAAGTGATAATGCCCAATATACCAAAATTTTACAAGATCAGACACTTACCAATGAATCACGGTGCCCCAGTCACGGTCACATTCAATTAAATTCACAACACTGTCCAAAATACTAATCACACGTGGCATGATTCGTTCCGCCTTGGAGATTTACTCCATCACGCTTCTTCGTACTGATACATCTACTAGGTGCAATGAAACACGTTGCGATGTTCTTCTTACTTTCCTGAAAATATCGACACCTAGAACCGACACCGGTCGCTCATGGAGTGGTGCATTCTAGCCCGCTTGGTCGTATCGATATTTTCTTACTGAGTTCAAAATACTAATCGCATTGTGCTGTAAGTTCTACTTGTTTCAATTCTAGCCCGCTTGGTCGTACAATATTCGATCACACTTTTTATAGAAAACAACGGCACCCAGAACTGGAACTATTTACTTAGAATTAGTTCATTCTGGCCCGGTTGGTCGTACCGATGTTAGCTGATTAGTTTCGGTATGATATTGCACCTAGAATACCTCTAAAACGGCACCCAGAACTGGAACCTTTCACTTGGAAGTGGTTCATTCTGGCCCGGTTGGTCGTACCGATATTAGATGAATAGATTAATGTAAAATTGCACCTAGTAGAGTACCTCCCAAGAGTGTATGAGACTGACGACGTTCACTAAAATACTGAGGCGTACATGCGACTACCATAAGTGTTGCAAAACTATCGATGGTTTAACTATCGATAGTTTAATTATCGATAGTTGAAACACAAAAAAGTAACTGTACCACAGTAATTTTCCATACTACTGATGAAAGGTAAAACCATTTATTTATTGTATGGAATTTTTAACAGTGGTAATTTAAATTGACCAGCTGAATGACCTGGACAGTTCAACTCTACTGCTTTTATCTAAATAGTATCGAAAGTAATTTAGGTATCGTTGGTTTGACCTTTCAACAATGGTATTGCAAACTATTATCTATTAATATTATTTTTGTTTTGTTTACAAAGGCTATAATAAAATTATTTATCTATTTTTTAAACCATAACTTGCAACATTATCATGAACAAAGCATTTGGTTTATAATTGTAGCGTCAGCAGTTAGTTCCTGTTACCCGCTATGCAATGTGATACCCTAGCGGCAGTCATACCTATTTGCGCCCATTCCTGCTCATAAATAATTAATCGATGAATGAAATAAAATAGTACAATAAACAAAGGTTCTGCATATTATTATTATTTTATTTATTTTAGGAAGATTTCCAGTTTCAATTATTTACTAAACAACAACATATATTGTTGTTAATATTATTATTTTGATCCACGCATAACTTTTTGTAATCCTTTCATAAATAAAGTTTGAATCCCAAAATCGAATATTAAGTTAATTTTGCAAATTCAAAATATATGATTATTAATTATGATCTCATTTCTTAATTAATTTAAGATCAAAAGTACTTCAGTATGTAAAAAAATGTTTTTTTACAAAAATTGCATTGATGAATTACTGACTTCGGAGTGGTTGTATTTACTAGTTTATTATCTTTAAATTGCAATTTTATAGTAACCTTACTATTGATTCTGCAAATAATTTACAGTAAACAACTTCGTATATTATGAGAAAGAAACTACTGAGTGATTTGTAATAGGCACCATCGTAATTTTGAACCAATAACAAGGAACCCTAACACTTCTACAAAAATACAATCCCTACCATTTTAACAAAGGTATAGTCAATATCATGCATGGTAACCAACTTCGACTAGAGTAGATGAAATTTCTTTTAGTGACAAGACCGCCTTTTGAGTTTTGTATTTTAAGTTTTTTACTGACAAAGTCTACGTAAGTTAGGCTAACTACGTAAGTATGTTTTTTTTCTGTAGTATGATTAAGAAGAAGATTAGATTAGATCCACTTGTCAACTTTGATCTATTTGACGATATCTTTTGTATTTCAAGCGAGTTAAATTCCTGAGCTGATCACCAAATGTTAACACCGCATCTTTGTCTTTAAGTACACTCAACAGCTTAAACACATTCGCATATCATCCTAGACCCTAGGGGGTCCATTGTGTTTATAATACTGTAGCAAGATGTTTACACAAAGATGCATGCTTTTTATAACTGAGCTTGATTCCCTGATGGTGAATATAATTAAATTATTTGAATGATAATATTAACTTATTACGCGAACTGTACTTAATTTAATTTTGCAAACGTAGATTGCAAATTGATGCCTTTGTTTTTCGCTAAAATATTGATTCAATTTAATTATTGCTGACATTAAAATTAGGACCTTTGATACCGTTTTTTATACAATCATTACTTAAATATAACGAAATTTTAAGAAAAAATGTTTGGTACCTCACCAGCTGAATAAGCTATATATTTGTTTAAATTGAGCACTTAAAATCAATAAGATTTCATTGCATCAGAGACAGTGGTCGTGACTATCAAGGCCCTGCGAACCACCAGGAACTTTCCAGCTGATTGTGCTTCAGTTTCCTGCAAATAATCATGTTCGTAAGTTTTATTATCGATTCATTATCTTATTTATACTAGATACTGGACTTGTACAAACACTATGTGTTCTATTACACACTGAATAGTAGATCAAATACCGAATAATAACAAGTTGCAAGTTTACTAGTAAGTACTTTGATGCTGTTTTTCATGTAATCTTTATATTTTTCCGTAGGTCTGACATTGAGTACCACACCACCAAGTACGAAGCTAAGCCCCGAGCTGACCGTAAGAGGGAGTTCTCGGAGTCAGAGGACGAGTACATCAGCCGACGACCTCAGGAGGCTAGCAAGTCGGTGCTTTACGATTCTGAGGAGGAGCATGCTAAAAAGAGGTGAGTTCAATGTTTTACATTGATTTCACTTAATCTTGTATATTTCTTATACTTACTCATTATGTCAATGATCGACTTGAATATGATATATATACATAATTTTTTTAGCACCAGTAAGACACCGGTGAAAAAGGCAAAACCATCCAAGCGAAAGTCCACGGTGTGCCTAGAAAAAGAAGCCAACTCGGAAGACGAACAAGTGAACAAACGGTCATAAGTTCTTTATGTCGATAGATTTATGTAGATAATTATAACTATATTTAGTTGATAATGAGTTAGTTACCTATTTGTGCCGCTATTTCAATCTAAGTATTTATCGAAACTCTGCCAAATAACTAGTTTTCTCAACTATTGAATTTATTTTTCCAGCGCCAGTAAATCGGTGAAAAGACTCATTAAACGCAAGGCGGAAAGCAGGGAGAAACGAGCTCAACCAGACGGATGGGGACTGGACGACTTCGACGACGCGTTGGAGATCGAGGCCAGCCGCGCACGCTCCGCGCCCGCTCTGCAGTCCGTGCTGACGCGTCGAGTCGCCGACGGGAACCTGCGCCGCACGGCGATTTTGACTGGTGATCTGTTTGTAGAGCTTCGGCTCTACAATACTAAAGATATCAGATCGGTAGCGACTCGGGATCGCTGGGAGAAAGTGGTGCTGTTACTAAAGTATCAGACGGATTCTGACGCTGTCGAACTAGACTTCCTCCGTCAGTTCATTAAGCGGGCACGTGGGGAGTTCGTCGAGGAAGGCACATTTTTCCCTGATAAGAAAAAATAACCAATTTTTGTATTATGTAGTTAGTAAGATTTTATAAAATATATTTGTTTATTACATTATCGTGTCCAGTCTATTTAAATTTTACTAACATTTTCATAAGTATTTTTGAAAATAATTAAGTAACGATGTCGAGTAGATCAATATATTGTTCAGTTTGCGATATTTCCGTTAAAAGCAAGGCTTTTGCTTCAGCTCATCTCAAAAGTGCCATTGAAGTTAGTCATGGTATTGAAAAAATAAGTAGTGCTTTCCGTAGTCGAATCGCATCATATAGATTGCATAGCGATGAAGGTGAGGCCGGCATAGCGCAGGCGCCAGCCCTGTACCTGCGCCGAATAAGCGCACGTGCGCCAGCTGCTGCAGGCACGCCAGTTAACTTTCGATAGCATCAAAGTCAACTTTGAATTATTTGCTGAATTTTATTTAAGGACTGATGGTTCGAACAAGTCCGAAATAAAGTCTTTTGCTACAGAGAACATAATCATACATAATAATTTTGATTTTCAAGAAATTTATTCTCGTGTTATTAACACAATTTCCTCTAAAATTGACGAATTCGAAGAACGAGACAGCGGCTGGATATTTTTACGAAATAGTCTCTTAGAAATAAACATCAATAAGTACAACCCTCTGAGCGCATCTAGATTTATTGATTTACCGAAAGCTTTGAAACTTAAACGTGCTTGCATTAACATTCAAAATAGAGACGAGTTTTGTTTTTTGTGGAGTATAATGGCTGCGTTATTTCCAGCTGACAACAATGCGCATCGAACATCGTAATATCCTCATTTTAAAAGCGTACTTAACGTAACAAAATATGTCCTTCCCTGTGAGGTTTATAGACATAAAAACGTTTAAAAAAAATAATCCAAATATAAGCGTAAAATGTTTATGGACTCAAAAATAAAACTAATATTATCGGTCCGTTATACCGAACTCAGTGTAAAAGAAATAATCACATAAACTTATTGTACATAGAAAGAGGAAATCTTTCTCATTATTGTTTGATAAAAAATCTTTGTCGTTTAATGAGATCACAAATAACGAAGCATCATAGCAAAATATATTTTTGTGATGACTGCATGATATTTTTTGAGAACGAACGCAAATTAAACGCCCATTTGTGCGGTGGTGTTGCAACTATATTGCCAAAGCCCGGTACACTTATTCAATTTAAGAACTATGAAAAAATGCAGGACATGCCTTTTGTCATATATGCAGACTTTGAATCACTATTGCAGCCCAGTCAAGACGGACCCAGTTCGAATTGCACTGAAGTGTTCCAAAAACATATACCGGCTGCGTTTGCTTATTATGTCGTATGTTCATATAACAGTTCCTTGAATCGATACGTGTCTTATCGCGGTAAAGATTGTGTTAAAGTTTTTATAAATAACCTTAAGAGAGATGCATCTAACATTTTACAGATTTATAAAAATACAATCCCCATGAAAAATTTAACATCAAACGAATTAGAAATGTTCAATAAGGCAAAAGTATGTTATTTATGTAATCAATTATTATTTGACGATAAAGTTAGGGATCATTGTCACTTGACAGGCAACTATCGTGGTGCAACACATTCTTACTGTCGTTTGCCGCAATTTGTACCCGTGTTTTTTCACAACTTATCTGGATACGACAGCCATTTATTTATTTGTCAATTGGGACAAACATCGGGACCAATTAAAGTTATCGCTAAAAATAAAGAAAATTACATTTCATTCACTAAGTTTTTTACAACACGTGACACATAGCTGTTCGTTTTGTAGACTCCTTTAAATTTTTAGGCACGAGTCTTGAGAAACTTGTTGCTAATTTAGATTCAAAAGATTTTGTGCATTTACTTCGTTTTTTTCCTGAACGTGAGAGATTTGAGTTGTTAAGACGGAAAGGCGTATATCCTTATGAATACATGTCTACCTGGGAGACATACAATGAAAATAAACTGCCTTCTAAACAGAGCTTCTATACCAGTTTAAGCAATTCTACTGTTTCGGAGTCAGATTATAAACATGCTAAACATGTGTGGAAAGAATTTGATTTAAAAAATCTTGGTGAGTACACAGATTTATATTTGAAGTCTGACGTACTGTTACTGGCAGATGTATTTAAGTTTCGCCACACTTGAAAGACTAACTTAGATCCGTCGTTTTATCTCACAGCCCCAAGTTTAAGTTTTGATGCTATGCTCCTAAAAACGAATGTAAAACTCCGATTAATCGACGATTTAGAAATAATTAGATTAATTCAGAAAGGCATCCGCGGAGGAGTTTGTCTGTGTTCTACGAGATATTCCAAGGCGAACAATAAATATTTAGTAGATTATAAACCATCGTCGCCGGATAACTATTTGTTTTATATTGATTGTAATAATTTGTACGGTTATGCAATGTGCTCGTACTTACCTTATTTCGATTTTCGATTAGTAAATACCTCGGACGTCACTTATCACGAAATCTTAGAAACGCCAGATAACTCCGAAGAAGGGTATATTTTAGAAGTGGATTTAGAATATCCTGAAAACAGCACCCGGAATCGCAGCTGGAACAACTCTGGCTTGAAGTCAGATTGCCGGGAAGGAGGCTGACGCTTGGAACGGCCTATAGGCCGGAAAGTGTGGCGGTTTCTGACGCCTTCGATTCTCTGAGCGATTCTATAAATATTATGTCGTCTTCCGATTGTATTTGTATGTTGGGTGACCTAAATATCGACGTAAGCTCAGTAGAATCGACGCCTACAAGGCAACTATCGACTTTTTGTAAACAACATAACCTTGACCAACTGGTTAATGAACCGACTAGGATAACTGATAATACAGAAACAATTTTGGACATAGTCCTCACTGACGATTTAAAGTCCCGTTGCAGAAGTGTCAAGGTGGTACACAACAGTTGCTTGAGTGATCACGCAACAGTTATAGTCGATTTTGATATAAGGAAGCCTAAGCTCTTTAAACAAGTTATATATCAACGTGCATTGCACAATATAATTCCAAATCTTTTTGACGTAGACCTGGAGACAGTTCCTTGGTATTTTGTTGCCCAGGCACAGACGGTCGATGAAATGGTTGAGCTCTTTACCGGTTTCATCACAACGCTGTTTGATCTGCACGCTCCGACGAGGAAAATTATTATTAAAGACGGACTGAAGCCATGGATCACCGACACTATACAATTGATGATGAACCTTAGAGATCGAGCATTATCTAAATTCCATAATACTAGGACGGATTCAGCTAAGAAATATTATATAAACTTAAAGAACTACGTGACAACGGCCATTAGGCATGAAAAAAAAGCGTATTTTAATTCATTCATAAATAATAACTTAGGTAAACCTAACATATTATGGAAAAACATTAAAAACACAGCACTGGTTAATAACCCTCAAGCAAGTGGTATCCCATCTCACATTAACGATCCTAACAAAATAAGTGATTACTTCAATACCTTACCACTCTCTGGAGATGTTCAATTGGACCAATGCACAGACAATTTTAAGAAACCTAAACTACCAAATTCTTTCAATTTGAAAAATACAACTGAATCTGAGGTGTTAAAAATTATAAACTCTATAAAAACAAACTCAGCAGGATGTGATGGTTTGAATGTAAATATGATAAAGCTTACTTTGCATAAAACACTTCCTATTATCACTGCAATTATTAATAAGTCAATCGATACCAATACTTTCCCAGGTGAGTGGAAAAAGGCACTAGTTAGGCCTATACCAAAAAAAAACTCTGTAGAAGACCTAAAAGATTTACGCCCGATTTCTATTTTACCTATTTTATCTAAAATATTAGAGAGAGTAGTACTAAATCAAGTGGTGGATTACCTAGACAAGAGCGGTATCATACCTAAGTACCAGTCTGGTTTTCGCCGAGGGCGGGGTACTGAAACAGCCCTACTACATGTCACAGACGATCTTACAAAAGCTTCAGACATGGGACTTAGCAGCATTATAATACTGCTTGATTATACGAGGGCTTTTGATTGCGTACATCCAGGGCTTCTGCTGGCAAAACTGCATCACTATGGTTTCTCCACTAACACCTGTAAATGGTTTGAAACCTTTCTGATAAACAGACAACAAACTGTGGTTACGGAGGGCAGTGATGGGGGAAAGATGTTTTCATCTCCTGTTGTGACTGATCGAGGCCTACCACAGGGGTCGATACTAAGTCCTATTTTGTTTACAATATTCACGGCTGACTTACCTGACTGCATAGAAACATGTAAATACCATCTATATGCTGATGATACACAGATATACCATTCGTTTGATGCCAAAAATACTGGAGAGGCTATTAGAAAAGTAAATATTGATCTTCAAAATATATACCATTGGTCTCAAAACAACGCCTTAGTTCTGAATCCTAATAAATCTCAAGTGGTAGTTATGGGAACCAAGCTGCAAATTGAAAAAGTCATTGACAGTAACGAACATGTATCAATTAATGGCGTGGCCCTTGCTAGGGTTGATTCGGCTCGAAACCTGGGACTGCTTTTGGATGGGCAACAAAAATACGAAGACCACGTAAACGGACAAATAAGGAATGCTTTCTTTAAACTTAAAACCCTATACAATATCAGGCCATATTTAAGGGAAGAAATCCGTCTACTACTGATTGACGCACTCGTTCTATCTCCTTTTAACTACTGTAGCCCTGTGATCGGTCCAAAATTGAGCGCCAGCCTGGAAAGAGATATACAACGTGTGCAGAATGCCTGCGCTCGGTTTTGCTGGGATATTCCGAGAAGAGAATACATAACTCCATACCTCAATAGAAAGGGTATTCTGAATATGAAGGCTCGTAGGGAGCTCCAGTATGCTTGTACAGTCCACAGGGTGATTTGGAGCAAAAACCCGGATTACCTCTTCGAAAAACTAAACTGGGTAAAAAGCCACACCCAGAGAAGTCTTCGATCTGCGAGACAAGACATGTTGATAATACCGAAACATTGTTCCACACGCTATAAAGGGTCTTTCAAATTCTATGCAGCAAGCATTTGGAATGACCTGCCTCCTCCGCTGAAATCCAGGATGAGTATGCAGTGCTTCAAGGGTAAATACAAAGCTGCGTTGCTAAAAAAACAGCTTGCTACGGAAGATCTTACTCGTGGCTGTTGGAAGTTACTGGCTCTGAAAGACTTCTTTTAAATGTGGACAAACAATACATTTATACAATACATATATACATATATTCACATGTACACACATATTACATGGAGTGTACTGGCTTCTCGCGCTTTTTCATTTTTCGTTTTATGAAAACACTTGCATCACTTATTTACCTAATGTTGTAACCTTGATAGTGAGGAACCAAGGCAAGTTTAGTATATATTTTTGTTTTTATATATGTAGCCTTTAACTATTACTATCGTGTACAATTAGCTCTTGAAAGTTACTAAGCCCCCATTACTGATCTCGTTTACCACCTGAAGAGAAATGGGAGTGACTGAAAATCAGCGCTGGCTAGGCCGGTAGGGTCTACCCAGCATACGCTGAGTCACTTCCATTTGCCTCATACTAGCTATAATTAAGTATGTATATGTACCTCTCATTGTAAAGGCAATAAAAAAATTTTCAATTTCAATTTCAATTTCAAAATTTACACGACCTTCATAATGAATTACCGTTTTGCCCACAAAAGTTTTCGCCACCGGGTTCTAAAACTCCAAAATTAATACCAAACCTATACGATAAATTCAACTACGTTATACATTATGTGCATTTGAAAACGTGCTTAGCACATGGTTTAAAACTCAAAAAAAATCATAAAGTGATAAAATTCAAACAAAGTCCGTATTTAAAACAATACATTGATTTAAATACAGATTTACGGCAAAAAGCTAAGTCTTCTTTCGAACAGGATTTTTTCAAATTATTAAACAATAGCATTTTCGGTAAAACTTTAGAAGATACCGAAAAAAGGTTAGACGTTAAGTTAGTCAATCAGTGGGTTGATACTAAAAATAAAACAAAAAAGTTGTTTACTGCTGAGCAACTGATAGCGAGACCTAATTATCATAGTTCTACAATTTTTTCAGAGAATTTTGTAGCGGTTCAATTCAAGCCGGAATCAGTTGTACTAGACAAACCTATTTACATAGGATTTACGGTTTTAGAGATTTCGAAAAGTCATATGTATGATTTTCATTACTCTGTGATGAAACCATTTTATGGCAGCAATATAAAACTTTGTTATACAGACACCGACAGTTTTTTATACTCCGTAAAAACCAGTGACATATATAAAAACCCTTAGACTTAAATTTCAAACTTACTTCTATACAAGCAACTATGAGGAAAATAATTCGTACGGTATTATACGTCAGAACAAAAAGGTTCCTGGCTTGTTTAAAGACGAACTTGGTGGACAACTCATAACAGAATTCGTCGGTTTAAGATCTAAGTTATATTGTATAAAAACGAATACTAAAGAAATAAAGAAGGCTAAAGGAATTAAAAAACCTGTGGTTAATCAGTTGTTTTTCAAAAACTACAATAAGACTTTGTTGGATAACGAAATAATTCGCAAAAGAAACATAGTATTTAAATCTATTAAACATCAAATATTTACTCAGTCGGTCAATAAAGTAGCACTGTCGTCTAATGACGATAAACGCATTATATTAAGAAACAACATAGATACATTAGCCTGGGGGCATAAGTCGAGCTTTTTCTAATTAATAATATTTTAACTTTATTAAAATTAAATAGACTGGGCCTTATAATAAGACATAAATAATATTAACAATAAATAATTTTCTTTAGGTTTAGTAAAATTATAGTGAATATATGTTTAATGTTTTAAGATTAAGAAAAAGTGTAATATAATCATAATAGAAATAATAAAGATTTGTCTCATCTCACATTTGTTGTTTCATTCCACATAAACATGTGCATTTATGCATATTTACGGCTACCATGCTCATTTACGTAATACTAACCTAGGACTTAATCAATCATTCATTCATGAAAAAGTTTTCAATTCAAACTTTACAAACACTTAAACAGTCTTGTAGATTACGCAACGAGCTCACACGTAACGGACGATATAATCTAGTTCTGACATGTTGCTCTACTCTGCAATACGATATCAGTATTTCCACCTCTATCACTCAAGCAACTCACCTAGCGTGCGAGACAATGTCGAGAATACGAAAAGCGCTTACATTGTAGACACTGTTACGTAGGGCTGCCAAAAGTTAGAAGCATAGGGAAATAAAAACTTAATTCTTCCGCTTAGCGTAAAACGCATGGCTTCTTATCAGTGAAATTAAAACTTGCTTCATCAACATCATGAAATTGATAGGTACAGTATATGTATGTATGTTCGTTAAAGTATTACTCAGAAATTTAAAATAAACTATACCCGTCCACAACCAAGTATAAGATGGATTATTTTTATTAGTAAATATTTTTTTTAATTCCATAATATATAGATGGATAATTACATTTGTAGATTGACAGCCCTGCAAGTCCGATCCGAAAAATGCTAGTCTTGCAAGAAATTCCTGAGTACTCGATTGAGTTACTATTTATTCACAGCCATTCTTTTAGTGTGCGAGGTCGGTCAAAGTGGTCTGTAACTTTGTTAAAAACATGTAAGTATTTTTTATATTTAAAACTTAGACGATTCTTTAAAGTTTCCTGAATATTAATGTGTTATGATATGATACGGTACCACACAAGATGTTTGCTGAAGGTATCTTCCACTACGACCAGAACTAAGTCCTTTCCTTCATTAACCCTAACAGAAACCGAACCCGGAACCCGTGGAATTTAAGGCGAAAAATCACAATACAGCGTAGTAGGTAATAATGGTGTTTTTTTTTTTCTTACAGACAATGTCAGACTGCGAAATAATGTTCAGCCAGTACGCACAAGATCCATTTGGTCTGGATCAAGAACAAGCTTGCCCTGAATTGTGTCGACCTGTAAATGCACCAAGAGAAAGACAACCCAGGCGGAAGACCCACAAATGCAAAAAGTCTAAGCTGCGTAGAACTTCTTATGTTATAAACAATGAACATCAGTCAGGAATACGTCTAATTAAAATAAAAGTGATTGACATAAGCGGTGAATCTTTAGTGAATTCGAACATTGAATGCGATAAAGAAAACATAGTGATAAGTGCACAATATGTTGTGAGAGGCCCTGTAGACGATATAATGAACGAGACGGAAACTGTGATTAAAAAAATATGTAAACAAATTAGTGATGATCGTTTTTAGTGTTATACTTTTGTATATTTTTCAAGTGGTAATTAGTCAGGTATGTCGGTAATTGTGTAAATAAAATAAATGTTTTTAAATGTGTGTCTTATATTTCTTTTTATTTCCTGTTAACTGGTAGGCGATACAATAATCGCTTGCCAACGAGCATGAGGTAGGTAATATATATATATATATATATATATATATATATATATATATTGTTAAATGATACAACACATTAGGTATAAAATCCATTTATTCATAATTTTAAATTATTATCTTAACACCACTTTTTAATACACAATACATTTTTTAATGCACAACATGTAATACTTTTATGACTTAAACAATTTTTGAAACCATTTTTAGCATACAATTCATACAGCTCTTTTAAATTTGGAACGTTTTCACTACCAATATCTACTAAATTTTCATGGTCACATAGTTCTCTTACCCACTTCATCTTTTCCTCGCCTTTCACAATATTTTTTTATCCTTTAAATGAGGTCTTATAATTCTATGAAATTCTCTGTAGACAATGATGCCTTCGCTCCAGCGATGCCCTCTATTCTTTTCTATCCACCTAACATGTTTCTTTTCCTCATCAGATAGCGAAAAAATAGGGGTATGGAGGTTTTATTAAAAATATTTCTGTATGCTGTTGGGTAGCTAATGCCACTTCTTTGACTATGAAATTATTATTGTTATCTTTAAATCCTTGCAAATCCAAGAAAATAGTGTTACAGCTCATGATATTTTTTTCACGATGTTACTGAGAGGCTTATACTCAAATATGCAATCGTTTAATATTAAACAGTAAGCAGCCGTCTGGTCAGGTATTTCTTGATCTGTTTCAATTTCAACCCTCACGTCGATCGATCACTTTAACGTTTCGTGTTGCCGCGAACAGTCAATAACAAATAAAGGAGCGATGTCTTTGAATTCTTTCAAACTCATCAACGGTTCTGACCGACGTCCGTGATACGACTGTTGAAATCTTGTATACTGTTCGTATAATAAAGTGAATTTGTCTTCTGCAAAACTGACATTTAATCCTTCATATGGATAATACGCTGAATTTAAAAATACCCTAACATCACGTACACGACAATGATCAAACTCAGCCATTGACAATAGACCGTTGTGCTTTCGGTTGGTTTGTAGGGCTATTACAACAAACCGTGGTTTCTCAATTTGGGACGAAGTTTTAATAGACCAAGTATGCTTACGCGTTTTAGGTAGTAATGGGTATTCATACAGATCCCAATTACGAAATACTAATGGAATAGCCCGATCTTTCTCTAAAATACTTCAGTAAATTTAATCTTTCACGATCAGACACTTTGATGTGTGGCACTCTCCACACAATTTTACTTATTGTAATATCAACTACAACTTCTCCTGAATTTAATTTGACTGTATTAAGATTTGTATTGCTTCTAAGTAACACTAACTCGTGTTTACAGTTAATAATTATTTTTTCATAATCTTCCGCAAAACCTAATATCTTGTTTAATGGAATGGATACGGAAAATGCACCACCATTTACATTATTTGTTACTTCCCTTGACCAGCCCCAAACTCGAGCATATTTTGATTCGTTCTCATTTAAGGATAAGTATGATTTTATTGTTGTAGTTACACCTGCATTTTTAATTTTATCAATTTCTACTCCATTAAATTCATATCGAATATCTTGAAACAAAAATAATGCGGGATTATTAATGAAGTGTACATTCGATACTTTTTCTTTTGTTGTGCTGTTATATACGTTTACTTTTCCTTCGATATACAAACTACTAAGTGAGGGTAGCACGTATAGGTCTTGCTGATTAATAGGTATTCTTATTTCATCATTCTTGTTAAAACTTGTCACGTATGGTTTGTATGAATGATATTCGAAACTTTCAATGCTGTTGTCGTATGATGTTTGTTGAGATATATTTAAAATATTCATTTTATTAAACCAATTAGCTTGAGAAACTCTTTATTGGTCTTGGTAAGCTTCTTTTTCAGCTGATGCGGTGTGCCTTTGGTAGCTGTTCTTTTAGAACTGACTTGAGTACACGATGTTGATGGGCTTTTATTGCAATTTATCATTTTTTTCTAAAATGCAAATACAGCTGCACTTCTTCACCTCGTAAATTTATCTCCTTATGATCAGCGTCCAATAGCCTTATGTTAATAGCACTTATAGAACTTTGATTAACAGGAAAATAAATTAAATTTTTAGGTATCTCAATTATTCGATAGCCAGGTGGCACATTAGGCACAAATTCATAAATTATATGGCTGGCTTTCCCGTTTACAAATGAACCGCTAACCACATCGCATTCGATTCGTACGATGGTTGTTGATAGAATGCTAACAGGATACTGAGAATTAGTACTTATATTTGCATTAATTGTTTCTGTTCCAAAACCTAGAATTTTACCCAGTGATGCACTTTTATTGAAATAAACATCTTTAGAGCAAAATATATTGGTTCTTAGTGTATTATTATTGCAAGTGAGTCTTAATACAGTGTTTTTTATGTTGTTTTTTAAATAATCACATATATCCTGAAACTCATAAGATTCTTCAGGAATTTCAATAATTTCATTATCACCATAATAAAACTTATTGTTTCTTTCATCGATATTAGGAATAGAGTTGAAAGTTGAGAAATACATAAGACCGCATTCATATTCTCCGCGAAGTTCCAAAGTTGGGGTATGGTTTGTTGTTAGAGAGGCTCCTCTCCCAGTTATAGACACAGTGAAAGACATTTTTATACAGATACAATTATTTATTTCGTTTATTTTATAAATGCTTTTTCCAATACTTTTTTAAAAACTTTAAACACAAATGACCACAGTTAGTACTTCCGTAAGCTTGATGTCTCACATAATTGTAGTTTATCGGCAAGTCATGCATATATTTGTTAAATTCCAACGGTGGTTTTAAATTACCGAAACTGTCATAATACTCTACATAATTGTTTTGCTTTACAAAGGCCACCCAATGTGTGTAATGTATCTCTCATGTAAACGCCGCGAAAGTAAGGAATATCACTAACATGTTCCAATATATCTAGGTTAGTGAGCGCACGTCTGGGTAGCCGCCTAATCAGTTTTTTGTCGGGTTCAGATATAAACCTGCCCCATTTTTATGAGGTTTGATATACAACCTCTTTCCAAGCGCTACCGCTTCCATCATTCTGTTGTGTCTTTCAGATTCTTGAAGACTTTTCTGTGCTGCTTTAGAATCATTCACAGCCTTGGCTATACCTGCTGCTCCACCCGCTAGTGAACCTAACGCAGACAATCCCGCAAATATGGGAATAAGAGGTAGTAATCCTCCGCACTTTGGAAGTGGAATACACCGAGGCAAACGTATTCCTTTCTTGTTACTAAGCAGTTTTTTTGCAGCTGCATAAGCATACTTTATAGCAGAGTTGTGGTCTTTTGTTTTTTTTTTAATTGGGACTGTATTTTTTTAATACCTTTCTTAAATAACTTCATTCCATTGCCCGATCTGATTTTTGCCTTCATAGCATTTTTTACTATCCACGATGCAATTTTTTCTCTTTTGCTAGCATCCTTGGATTTCAACCTCCTTTTAGCCATATTTAAAAGATCTAAGTCAGCTTTGCGTCGAGTTTCAGAATCTTTATTAATATAAGCGATATCGTGATGCATGCAGGCTTTATCTAAAGCGTTAACCCCTTGATCACGTCTTAGAATCCTTTTTTTTAAGTTTTGTTCCGGGACCACAAAATTGATACCCAGGTAAATGTAACTCGAAAGGTAAATGATCTATCAAGCTATTAATTATACTACTGCCTTCCTTCATTGATAAGCTTTAAGTGTGACTAAAGAGTAATTATGTACTTTTATATACTACACCACTAAATCACTTTTTTTTATCCAACTGTTTTCTTGATCACTTAGTCCTAACCACTTTACAAATAGTTTGTTTCCTTTTCTCTTTATAACTTTTTCAATTAGGTAAAGGTGGGGGAAATAAGCTTTTTGTAGCTCGTATCCATAAAAAGAACCTAGAATTATTTTATTATGCTTGTCTTCTATTTGATATGTTTGGGGACAGGTTTCATTAACTTTTACGATGCGAAATATTTCCGTAGACCAATTAGGGGTATAACCCTTATAGAAATCACCTTTATATTTGCTTATACGAATAAAATCGCCAACTTTAAAAGTTAAATTATTTGGTACTTTCTTTGTCGTTTTAAATATCTTATTTCAGCATTTTCAGTTTTTACCACCAAGTGATCAATTTTTTTTCTGAACTTCTGAAACATCAACTAATTTCTAAGCCGTTACGATTCGGTGTGCACGCAGGACTTAGTTTGGCACATATCATAATCATCACACAGTGAAAGGAATTCCCGCGATCCTCGGAGGTGCAGGGTTCTGTTCCCAGGACAGGCGCGTCACGCGATACGCGGCCTCCCCTGGTATTCCACTATGGTGACCATGGTCGCAATAGCTAGAATGTCTACATTTTGAGAATGTGTTGGTTTATTAAAGATGTTTTTTAAATTAAAATGTATGGATTCTTAAACCTGAATTCATAATTATTCGAAAAGTTAAACATTATTACCATCCTCGCATTGCTGAAATAACGCAAACACCAGTACCAACCTAGATCGTGCTGTAACGCACTACTATAGGTGCTAACAGCTGTAAATAGCCTCGTTCATCGTTTTTTTTCAACCTATTCTTTCTTACTTGCTTACATACATTCTAATTATTTCTTTTGAACTCTACGTCCTTACGTTTGAAGTCCAATCGTCAGAATGTGTCGCCTTTACAACGACCTCTTGCTGGCCCATCCGGATCTCGACATCTTTACGCCAAATCCAAACGTTTTCCGAAGGAATACCGCAGCCTTAGTAATATGATTTCTTTTTTTCCGTGCACCTATGCCTACATTTCTTTTACACACACATATTACATATTTGTTTGTTATATTTAAGCTACTATCACTTGTAACTTCTAGGATGCATCTTATTAGGTACTATTTAGCCCTTAAGCCATTGTCAAGTAAGTTGTGTAATCCTAATTGTAATCTGTTTTGCATCTCGAATAAATAAATAAATAAATTAGATCCTATCGATAGAACAAAAAATATTGAAGGACAAAAAATATGATGGTATTTAAACATGCTTGTGCAATGTATTACTAACGATGCACTTATTGGTCACATTAAAAATCAACATTTACCTGTTTATTTATTAAATCAGGAACTTAATCAGTTTTACTAAACTGAATTTGCGATTTTAATTAATTTAATTTAAGCAAAGTTACTGATGTTGTCCAGCGCGTAGCGAAACTTAAGTGGAAATGGGCAGGCCATGTCGCCCGCAAACATGACTCCTGGTGTAAGACGGTTATTGAGTGGAGACCATGGGAAGAGAAACGCCCGGTGGGAAGACCCCAAATGCGATGGAGCGATGACATAAAGAGAGAAGCCGGATCGATGTGGATACAGGTAGCTCAAGATACGAGTAGAAGAGACTGGCATAAAAGAAAGGAGGCCTACACCAAGAACATGGTAGACGAAGGCTGAGAAGAAGAAGAATTTAATTTCCTCGCCTCCTTGCCTCAAGGATACGGGTTTATTTTTGATTCAGTAAGTAGTTTAAGTTTATTTATTTTTATTTCATGCATGTCTTTGTGTTTAGTTTGTTTTAATTTAATTATTTATTTTAAAGTGAAATACAAAAAGTAAAATTACCGTTTTACTTTTGAACTGTATTCTCCGGAATCAACGTTATCATGGTGTCCATACAAATAACAGAGCATTCGGGCAGCCCGCCCGCGGCCGTCACACACCGGTCAATTGGTCATTTTGGTCATTTGCCGCCATTTTAATCAGACAGACTGCGTCTATTTTGACAGTAAAATCGCTTCTAAATTGGTGTGAATAATTGTATCAATGTACCGTGATTTATTTAGTGTAAACTGGGTAGATTGTTGCGTTTTTGTTACGTTTTGTAACTTTACAGTTTACATTGCACTTAACCTAAATTGTGAATTGTGGCATATCTATGAGTTAATATTATATGGTAATATCTAGTCACGATCCTACCACGGAAAGTAATTTTGAAGACATACATAACTTTTCTAGGTCTTTGGGGTCTGAGAGAGCCTTTAAGGTAATATCACCTTCCAATGACAGATAGGTGACAACATGACATAATGGAGACAAACATTTTCAAAGTAGCCGTCTCTTATTTATTCAAGTGTAAAAGCAATAATATTACGCATTATTAGTAAAGGGGTTAGTCTGCAGTGTCAATGTGTTTAAAATACAATCAAGGTAAAACTGAAATTATTGTTTTTGTGTAGCTTGCTCGGCTTAACGTTGCTTTATCGCAACATCTGGTAACGTACCATGAGTTTACGGTGGTTTTACTCGCTAGCGACGACGTAAAAAAAGTGTATAGAAAATTTTAGTTCTCCAAGTAACCGCTAGAGGCGCTGTGCAATTTTCCATACACTTTTTTTACGTCGTCGCTAGCGAGTAAAACCGCCGTAAACTCATGGTAACGGTACTGTACTCGGTTGTTACATATACTTTATATAAAACTTTCGAACAGTCAGCCACACATGAACCTACCCTGATCCTTTAAATTTCCACAACCTTAATTCAACCATTTATGTTGATTCCTTAGAGTTCCATATCATACGAGATATTTTGACTGATTTGGGTAAGTTGATGTGTGGCCCACTGTACAATCTCAAAATGATCACAACACAACCCACCTGTCGTTAAATCAGTGCTGTCGGCATCGATACTAGGTATCTGATAATCGTTAGCTAAAAAATATATTAACAAGCGTTATAACAGTGGTCAATTCTTTTAATCGAGACATTTTTGATCGGTTCCGCACAGTCAAAGCTAGCCAAACAGTGCCTTTGTGTGTCTGTAATGTCCAAATCAAGGGGGCCTCACTCAGCTTAAGCCCGGTCCCCAGAAGGGCCTGGCGCTGATTTTCAGTGGGCCCCTACCGAGTGACGTCTGCGGACAATGTAGCCAACACTAGATACTTATAGATATATAATAATACTATAGATAGTTGAATATAAGCTACAAGCATAAAATACAAGCTAAAATACAAGCTAAGGTCGGAGGGATATATAAGTGTATGTGTGCAATGAGCATTCATAATAATCTATACATATAATAAAACTCTAAAACCAATGTGGCTGTCATTGAGTATTTTTACGAAACTAATTGAGGTGATGTTAAAATAGTAACAGAATATGAATCTATAACTTATAAATTTTTTGTCTGTTTATCTGTTTGTACACGCTAATTTCCGGAACTACTGAACGGATTTAAATGAACTTTTTTTGTTGTGTAGCTATTGGGTCTGGGCAAATACTAGGCTATAATTTAATTTGAAGATCTAAGTACCTGGCGTGGAACCTTAGCAGTATACTTAAACTAAGAGAGATATCAAAATAGCGCCTTAAGATAAGTTATTCAGCGTGATGAGCATTTTCTATTGACGTACACAAATTGAACGTCTGGAACAACTGATGTGGAATCCTTACAGTTCAGCTAAACAATAAGAGATATGAATAGAGCGCCTTAGGGAACATTGTTCAGCGTGATGAGCATTTTTTATTGACTTACACAAATTGAAGATCTGGAGCAACTGATATGGAACAATAGCAGGTCAGCTAAATTACTTTAGACTGATTGTTCATTCCTCTCTTCTCCTTACGACATAACAGACTAAGAAATCGTGATCGCTGGATGGCGACGGGAGTATAAAATATTTTGTATCATCAAGTCCACGTGGACGAAGTCGCGGGAAATATCTAGTATAAAATAAAACAACTAACAACACGACGTGCTTGCGATTTTGCGAACGACAAGTTTCACAGTTCATTGCGAACGATGAACGCGGCGCGCCGGGTATCTGCTGCGACGCGTAGATCAAAATTAAATTAATAGAAAAATTGAAAATACAGGGTCTAACGAAATTAGTTATCAACCGACAAAGGTGGGATCTATACATCATACTGAATACGATGGCAAAAAATGAACTATAGTTTTATAGTCATTTTTCAAAGTTTTCTAACAAAATAATTTAATTAAAATACTGCAAATGATTAAGCACGCTGTATCTTTACTTTACGCATACAATTACATCAAATCACAGATAGTGTGGTTATAAGTCAGCCTATTAGATCCCATTGCTGGGAAAAGGCCTCACCTCAACTATGAGGTGCCTGTGGCGCAGTGGCGGCAGCGCTTTGGTAGTGATACCAAAAGTTAAGCAACCCACGGCGCGGTCGTGATTGGATGGGTGACCATTCCGACCATTTAAGTGACGTCCATGACAAGCATCTCCGTGCTTCGGAAGGCACGTTAAGCAGTTGGTCCCGGCTAATATCTGTGGTATTAGTCGTTAAGCCTAGTCAGAGGCCCTAGGGCGGCTTGATAACTTCTGACAGTATGGTTTGTCACTTGCCTTACATACACCCCTCCACCAATCCGCACTGAGCCCGCGTGGTGAAGTATGGCTCGATAGTGTGGTTACACGAACACAATTCAAAACGCATTGTACGAAAATCACACACACACAGCTGTAAATAGTGTGTTTTTTCACAACTGAGAATTGCGAATATCTCGGTAACAAACTGAATTTTTGGCCCAAATTTGGTGAGCTTGATCAGTGTGATGTATAGATGTGTCCCTTTGCCGGTTGATAACTAATTTCGTTAGACCCTACATATTTAATAGTGCATTAATAAAAGTATCAAGTGGGCCTCAAATGTCATATAAGTAGGTAGGTACCTAAAATCAAATGTCGATTGTATATTAAAAAATGAATAAAGTTATTGACATTGATATTTATATTTTAGGTCAAGTCAGTGCAGTGTTAATGTCAATGTTTTTCTACCCTCATTTTACGACGTACAACCAACCGAGTCAAGTCGACCGGTCTCGCTGGCAGGACCAAAGTTTACGGCCGTGTCCACAGTTGTGGAGTTGGAACGCTTTCATTGTTTGAATGTCTAGCTCTAATGTTCCCGGCGCAGATTCATTTTTCAGTTAGACACGATACACTTTGAATTAGCTCGCAAAAAATGTGGAGGGAAATTGTGAAAATGGAACTATTTTTACTAATAAATAATCATATTTTCGAAAAAGATTCTAACCGGCCCATATATAAAATCTTTTTTGGCCTGATATATCGGCTATGAAGCCGTCTGCTCCTGGAACCTTTTTAGGGCTGAACGACTTTGCAGTTGCCTCCAACTCATGCCTGATATAGGGTTGATCATGCGTCTCGTCATCCTCCATGGCACTTAACTTGTCTGCCCTTTCCCTGATGTGGCGCTGCTCCAAATTTTCGTTCATCTCCTGGTCTTCTGGGTAAAATTTTCTGCCAAGAGATCCACCGACAGCTTTGTCACTCCTTCCCTTCTCAATAGGTTCTCCTGCCTCTGTGTGTTTCTTCCTATGACCCATATATTCCCTCCCATAATCTTTCCTTATACTGCTTTCACAGAATCCCATCCAACTTTTCTTACTTACAACTTAACTAATTTGATATTAAAGCTAATGCCGTTGTGGTCAGATCCTCTACTTTTCAGTCAATGACAATTGCAAGCAAATCAGAAGAGTAAGCTGTAACATCTTCATGGCTGCTGTACCTGTTGCCTCCCTATGGCTGCAGTCTCCTTCGTTCAGAATGTGCAAGTCACTCTCCACAAGCGCACCACACATCATCTCTCCTCCTATCGAATCCTCTATGTCGCTCCCCCACCCCGTGCTCTTTGCGTTGGCGTCCCCTTCGATTAGGATTCCCGTCGGCCCAACCTTCTTCATTGCTGCCTTCATATTTTTTAGGTAGGGTCCTATTGCGCCTGGTCTGGTTCAAAAGAGTATGAGATCCTGCAGGCCCTACTTCCGACCACCACCACGACATTGTTCTTTGTGGTGAGTACTGAGTACTAACGTAGTAATTTCAAAAATCACCTTTCTGATTCGCTATAGTCAAATTGATCCAATCAAGCGAGTACAAAATCTTCACAATTTTTCGCGTTATACTGCGGAAAGTTTATTATACTACGGATTACTTCGCGATTTATTTACATTTTATTTTAAACCTGACGTTTCGAACACTTTACAACGATCGTGGTCACAGGGAGACTAAGGTATTATTTGTCATTACAAAGTTTTGAAAAATTTTAACTACCGTCACTCAATAATATTAATTTACGTTCCTATTTACGCAGAAAGAGCTAACCGTGTCTTGAGATCTTGCAGTGCTAGGTGTTGCTTTGGTTTTTGCTAGAATAGGATCCCATGCCGGTGGAACTTTCCAACCATCTTCTCTATTTAAATTTGGATGTTTTCTAATTTCAATGGCTTCACGTAGCATTCGAGGAATAAAACGCCGTTCTTTTGCAAGTATTTTAGGTTGGTCAAAACGAATAAAGTGGTTGGGTTTGTCTAAGGCATGTTCACACACTGCAGATTTCGTGTTCCGTCTATGTTTTACGTCAGCTATGTGTTCTTTTATCCGCACGCCTATACTTCGCTTTGTTTGCCCGATGTAGGAGAGGCCACAGTCACACTCCAGCTTAAAAAAATTAATCGCGAAGTAATCCGTAAAATTGTGTTTTAATGAGTTCAACAATTCGCGTAAACGTAAGAAACAAATATTTATTATACTATTCAAAACAAAATAAAGGCCACTTATTTATTTCGACGTCTGGAGCGATTTTAATAATTTCTAACTGATGTTAAGTACCTACCTTTTTTGTGGTGTTACCTTAAGCGTTAACGAACATCGTGAGAGTTTACAGCTTGCATAGTTTTTGAAGTGGGTGACAGTTTGTAATTTTTTTTGTAACCACTTGAATTTACCCAACTTTTTAAACGAACTGTGAATTCGTGCGCGCAGTAAAATTTTGCTAAGTTTGAGTGTGAATAAATATTTTCAAAGAGCAATGCCGAGAAATCGTAGACATATGGACGTGCAAACCGCAACTAGAGCCATAACATTGATACAAGAAGGGCAGTCGCAGCGTTCTGTAGCTCTGCAGCTGGGATTTTCACGAAGAGCAATCCAGAATGCTTGGAATCGATTCCAAGAGACTGGAAGTGTAACCAGAAGACGGGGATCTGGAAGAATTTAAGCAACCACAACACAAGAAGATCGCTACAAACGCTTAACTGCGCGCAGAGAGCGATTCGTCACCGCTCGCTCCATACAAAATCGCTTGCGCCAGGCGACGGGTACTCGTGTTAGCGACCAAACGATTAGGAATCGATTACACGAGGACCAACAATTCTCTAGGAGACGTGTAGTGCGAATTCCGTTGACAAGTGCGCATCGTGCGAACCGTTTATCTTTCACAAGACAACACCAGGACTGGGTCACAAATGATTGGAGCACAGTATTGTTCACTGATGAGTGCAAAGTAAATTTTTTTAGTGACGATCGTCGCATTAGAGTTTGGAGACGAGAGGGTGAGCGATTTTCGGATGCCTGCATCCATGAAAGTGACAGATTGGGGGTCCCAATGTAATGGCGTGGGGCGGAATTTCGATGTCCGATCGAACCGAGCTCGCAGTTCTCAATGAAGGTACGGTAACGGCTCAACGATACATTGAACAGGTCATAAGACCCCATGTGGTGCCATTTGCACAAAGAATTGGTGCAGGATTTAAATTAATGCACGACAATGCTCGCGCTCATACAGCAAGAGCCACCCGAGAAGCCCTAGAGGAAGCTGGTATACAGGTTTTATCGTGGCCCGCCAACAGTCCGGACCTTAACCCAATCGAGCACACGTGGGATTTATTAAAAAGAAGTGTCCGGAACACAAACCAACCTGTGCATAACGAAAGACAGCTCATTAATGTGCTGAAAACAAGCTGGGAACAAATTGCACAAGAAACAGTTCTCCACTTGGTAGAGAGTATGCCCTCTAGGCTTCGAGAATGCATTCACAAAAGAGGAGGGCATACATGGTACTAAAAAGTGAAAAAATGAGAAAAAAATAAGATTGTTTTACATTTTAAAACTCTTTTTTTTCACAAAAATCTAACATTTGAAAATTTTCAAATTTATCTTCGTTAATTTTAATGTTAAAACATTAAAAATTAATCAATAAATTAAGTCGAATAATTTATCAACCCCTAAATATAATACATTTATTGGAAAACTAAAAAAACGTGGTGGCCCCTATTTTGTTTTGACTAGTATATATTAACTGAGGTACACTGTTTAACTGAGGTAACTGAGGCAAACACCGAGTTAGTACCTGTAGTTATTTATTTAGGCATTAAACTAACTAAAGGAGTAGGCTCTTAAACCTAGTCAGAAAGAATCCATTTCAACTTTGGGTAAAAACAATAGAACCAGGGACCACTCCAAGAGTGGTCGCCCGGCATTCAAGTTAAACGAAAAATCAAATCAAAAATCAGCCTTGTTTTATTTTTATTCTTCCACTATCACATTATAAGTACACTTCACTTTTAATTTATCGACGAACGCACAAACTTAAACCAACGCTTGATACAAGTACGAGTTCCACGCTGAGATTACAGTATCTTTAATGATGTACGAGTATTTCAATAAAAACTGCCATCTATAGGGAGAGCTTTGCAATGCGTTTGCTTGCATGAAGGAAAAGTTGACGAGTTCGGGTCAGTAGTACGAAGCGTGTGAGTTTCGCCTGCCCTTCGGTGACGACGGTCGTGATGGCCCAAAGAAGCCTCTAGACGTGCTGCTTGTTCTTTCCCTTGGTCCACTGTGGAAACACAAAATGTTTTTTTTTAAGTGGCGAGTGAACAAAGTCTCAACAATTTTTATCCCTAAATGAACAAGCTAAGACTTGTAACAGATTTGAATATTTAAAATATGCAAAGTGCAAGTAGGTGTTTTTTCTAAAATAAATTATTTTAATTAAAATTATGTCAAAATTTCATCCCCAAGAGAAGATCTACGGACGCCGGCACATCAAGCTAAGCACTTCTGCTATTAATGCAGTTATAATAGAGGCGATTTAGCAATCAAAATGGGTAGTCTGATGTGCTGGCCACAGTTCTTAAAAAGTAGTTAATTTTGATGCAAAAATTCTATCTAATAAAAAAACGTGTGAATCCTTAAAGTTTGTATACACTGCCGTACGTCAGACTACCTACCCCACTTTGACTTTGAGAACGCCTCTATTCCCTACGTAATAAAACGGTTTTTGTAGTACAAATGGGTAACCTGACGTGCTGCCGACTGTGCCTTAGTCATCTTCTGCTTAAAAAGCGCATTTTTTAATCGTAGAATAAAATTATTATGGCACCGTTTTTACGTGGAGGAAATGCTTTTACGCTTTCTTACTCCTCAGGGTATGACAGCAGGTTAAGTATGTGATGGATGACACGGGTGTGCGAAATCACTGCAAAACTGTCAAGTAAGGTATCTTTACCCACTAAAACCTCCGCGAATTCCCTAAAGCCTACATTAGCAGTGCAACACAAAACGATAGATGATAGCTTAAATAACATTCACTTCATCGCCTAAGCGGCAGTTATAATCCACTCTGCTTACTAATAAATAAAACAGACCTACCTACCTAACTACTACATGACCACAGATTAAATAAAATGCAGTAAGTATTGCAGTCTATCTATAACCTACTTGGTGTCATGATGAAGACTTGATTTGGTGAGTGTACTAGTTTTGGAATTCACATCTTGGATGCTTGACTTTTGTTTTGGTGTCACACTAAAAAAGGAAATAAAAATTAATACAAAAAATCGAAACTGTATCAATAAACGGAAGTTGATACAGATTATATGCAAATCAAAATAAGTTTCGATATTCTTGGATCTAAGTGCAGTTTTAATGTTGAGTTCACCAACAAATGTTTAATTTTTAATTTACCGTCTTAGCATTCTTGACATAAATTAGAGAAATACAAATGTACACCATCATGAATAATAATGATAAATTTAAATACGAACCAGACTTTATCTTGAACCAGACCACAAAGCTTTTCCGAATGTAAAGAATCGCGTAGTCTTCTTTGAAACTGAAAATACATAGATATTAGGCAACTACGAACATTGAAGCATGGACGGAAGTCAGGAGATGTAAAGGTATTATTATGACTAAGTCCTATAGCAACAAGAATGAACAAAGAAACAGACATACACATACATTCGGATTAACAAACCCTCTTTTTGGGCTTAGCAGTAGTCGGGTAAAATTAAGTAATGCATCCGAGAGTCTATTTTTAGTTTTATTACCCGACTACGGTGAAGAGGTAAAACGTTTTGATCGGTACGTTATAATAATTTTTAACAATTCGAATTTGAAAATCCTCGTTTATATAAAAACGTGACTGTATTAAATAAACAACTAGTACCTAAACAAGTATTTCTTGGGTCCGTATTGCAAAAGAAAAAGCGGAACCCTTCATTTAAGAACTTACGTAGCTAAATATGCAATACATAGAAATGTACGTGACAACGTCGCGATGGCGGACAACCAGTGACCATGGCCTGTAAATGATGAGGAGTCTACCTTGATGCTGTTCAGCATGTCCCCTTGCGTAGCCAGAGGGCGTTCATCGGAACGGACACTTGGGGCGCGCTTGGGCGCGGGAGCTTCCCTTCGCGCACCCAGAGAGGCTGCACCCACAGACGCCGCGCCGATCGAACCGTCGCGACCAGTGACTACTGTCATACAAAACGAAAAGTAGGTAATTATAATTTACTATAACTTTGTTTTGTAAGAAATGTTTGTTTTGTAATTAAATCAAAAAGGGAAGATACGACATAAGAAGCTCATATCTAAATGATCTGATTCAGTCGTCTCCAGTCAGTCACACAATATTACACTGTCAAGGAGAAAGATAATAAAATTATTTAAAAATAATAATTATTTTTAAAGAAATAGCATTTAATTTTTATTGTTTTATGTTTTGTCTTCTGCATTACACGGTTACGTTCTGTGTGTGATAACTCTGACCGGTCAAATTGAACCTATTATATTATTCAGAATATAGCAATCGCTATACTGAAACTATCGATAACTTTTTGGACTTCCTATCGAACTGATACTTCTATAGAACAACACTACCTATTATCTCTCCTCATCACTCACTCATCTTTCATCATAGTGTCAGTAAATGTCAAAATGACAGCTAGCTTGTCAGAGGGTTCATCATCAAATTTAAGAGCTAGGCTCTTGTCGGTGGAGTTTTTTCCATTCCTCTCTGCTTTCCGCCCTTCTCTTAACCTCCTGATACGACCCGACATTTATCTTTTCTTTTATTTGCTGCATGTAGCTTATTCTTGGTCTTCCTCGCTTCCTTTTTCCTTCTATTCTTCCTTCTATTATCGTTTTAATAAAATTGTCGAATCAGGTGGCCTAACATTCGTCCTTTCCTACACTCTATTGTTTCCATCAACCCTAACCATAGACAAAACTTCTTCATTTGTTTTCTTCTCCGTCCAACTTATACGCTCCATTCTCCTCCAGCACCACATCTCGAAGGCTTCCAGTCTCTCTCTGTCCCTCTTTGTCAATGTCCACGCTTCACATCCATAGAGTGCTATACTCCAAATGTACACTTTAACAAGTTTTTTGCGAACTTTGCTTGATATTCTGGCTTTGAGCAGGTGCTTTTTTGCATTATAAGTTTGTCTCGCCATCGCTATCCTTGCTTTTATATCTGGTGTACATCTGGAGTCACTAGTTATCAAGCTACCTAGATATTTGAAGGTTTTTAACCTGTTCTATTTTTGTGTTATTTATTGAGATAGGGCTACATTTTTCCTTTTTAGAAGCAATTAGTGTTATAGTCAGAGGGTTATAGTGCGAGTTTTCATTTGTTACTTACACACGCTCACGATCGACAGGGAAAAATCCAGTAGAAAGAAACATGTGATGTCTTACATTGCTTTTTTTTAAGTCTTACACCCGAGTTCACCAATTTTTGAACAGCGGTTAAACTTAAACCCCGTTATTCCAAAAACTTAGTACTGGGTTTAAGACAGGACTAAGCTATTAGCTAGCCAATAGAAAAGCGCTTCTCTATTAGGTTATGTCACGCATGTGTCATTAATTCCTCTGTTGTCGGCTAATATTTACTGCCGTAGTTACTCAGAGACGTCAATTAAAGTTACCTAATCCTTCATTAAGTCTTATACAGTCTTTTTCTATTTCATTGACAAAGAAAGTGACAGAACAAGACTTAATTATAGATATCACTAGTGGTTCCCCGTGACTTCGCTTGCAAGAGTTGGATTTCCATATAAACTTTCATCCCCCATTTCACCCCCTTAATATTTTTATATCGCAACAAAATGTAGCCTATGTCCTTTCCAGGGCCTCAAACTGTCTCCATACCAAGTTTCATCTCAATCGGTTCAGTGGTTTAAGCGTCAAGAGGTAACAGACAGACAGACAAATACACTTTCGCATTTATTATATTAGTATTCATTTAATTGACGTCTCTGAGTGCGGCAGTTAGACCCATTTTAAACATGTCTTTTTGTAATATCACCGAAACTGACGTTTATTTTGACAGAATCCAAATACATACAAAATTATGTCGAATAATACCTAAGCCAGCTTAGCCAGCTGATTAAAATCCACGGCAAGCCTCACTTAGAATATAATTTCGTAATGAAAAACGGCCTAAGAGAAAATCGGTCCATTGTGCGGGACCGCCGCGTGAAGCTGACAAATACAAATAACTACGCGTCGCTCTAGCCACTAAGCCTTTATTCATAAATTAATAATTCACCACACCTACGTACCTACCTACCTGAAGAGTCTTATTATTGCTTTACAATTATTATAATAAGGTTTTCTTTTCTTTCGTCATCGAGCTGACAATCACATACTTGTGAAACATTTTTATTTAGGTAGTCTTATTTTCATTTTATTATACAAGTGGGGTATGCATTGTGACATTCCAACAGTAGAATGAAAATAAATATGAATTTCAAACAAAACATCTTTTATTTTTAGAACTACAACTAGATCACATTTTCTTTCCACTTTTACCCAAACATTATATTAAATTAACAGTAAATTAGGTATAACCTCAATGCTTTTCAGTACATATCTGCTGATAGCAAAGTACTTAGTAAATTATACAATTTTGGCGAGTACAATAATCCAGATATCATCCTTAATTTTTTAGTTTAGGTACTGCACCAAAATTAAATATGTATTTCTATACCAATAAAACAAAATTACAATTTACAAGTGTATTAATAAGAAATAAAACTTCTTGACAGTATTTACAATGCAGAAATAAAAGCTACCTACCATTTTAATATAACAATATTATGTAATGAATGACTGATACCCACATAAAATTATGTGAATCAAAATAAATAATTTTGATCTGAAGTTGTTTAATGTTTAAGATACTATTAAGAATAGTTTTTTTATTTAATTTTCATTTGTTTTACTCAATATTTTTACTAACTTTTTCTAGGCATGTAGGTAGGTAACCAAATTGCTATATTTTGTGCTGACACCTCCAAGATATAGTGCTTTAACCCAGATATTACTAAAAATGGAAGTATCGAGAACCTTAGGGTATTAAGTGCCAAAAAAACAAAACTAAGTCTTCAATATTTGGGTATTACTTGTATCAATCTTATTTGAAAAGTTTCTATATTTTATATAGTGATTTAGTAACTATTCAGTTTCGATTGTCCAAAAGGTAAATCTTTTATGTTTAACTCAATCATTAAAAATAAATTAAAAACTGAAGCTACATAATTAAACAACTTGTCATTTCCAAATACATACATGATATTTATAATGATCGGTAGCAACATCTGGGTTAAACTAATATCATTCTGGATATCACTAATTTTAGCAAAATTTGTACTCCTAACCCAAGATCAAGATGTGCGCTGCTGCACTTATAATTAATTGTAGGTAGTCAAAACTTAACTTTCCAAACAAATATAAAACAGTCCACTTTATGATGATTTAAGGTTTTCTACCACTTTTTTACTGTCACTATCTTCAATTTTTTTTACATTAGTTTCTTGTTCTTCCAACTTTTTCCTAGAAGTGGCTGGCCCAGCAAAAATGGCTGGTGAAGTCTTGCTTTTTGGTATATAAACCTCATATGTTTTGAAGTACTTTAACACACTATGCACATCTTCCTCTTTTAATTTATACTCTAAGGCAATCTTAGATGGAGTTGCTTCCTCGGGATTCATTTGATGCGCCCCTATAAAGTCTATGGCATGTCGAAGCGTAGTTTTACCGTAAGATACACGATCTGGCTCTTTGAAACCCATTTCGAAATCTTCCAGACCTTTACGGTCTTGAGGGAGGGGCCTTTCAAGGTTCTGACTTTTACGCTCTCGCGTAATATCATCCTCCGGCCTGCCGTGCGAGGTTACATAAACATCCTTGAGTCTGCAATCAAGTTCAGGATCCTTTTTATCAAGCTTCTCGTCAATATCTGGCACAGCTTCAAGAGTCCTCTTCAGATCCTCAACATTTTGAGGATATATGGGCGCCCGATCTGGCTTTTCTTTAGAAATTACACGATGAGCACGATTTTCAATGTTGAACGATCTGATCGGTCTCAGAGCTTTTGTCACTAAAGCACCCATCTTGGGCGGCGTTAGCACAAAGGGGTTTACGATTTATTTATTTTTATAGCAATTCATGGTCTATTTTCACTCAAAATTATAATTTATTTTAAATTTTAGTTTTTACTCAATTTTGAGGTTACTTTTTCATAATGACAGATGTCTTGTTTGTCAAATAAATTGACATTCGAAATTTGAAAAGGAAAATTGAGAATTTTCAGGCGGGAAACGAGCCGAAAAAGTTGGTCTTCATTTCTTAATTTTCTAAATTCGTTTTCCATGGTCATTGTTGTGATTGTGTGGTGGAATAATCTTAATAATGTAAAAGTGAGAAACAAAGTAAGGCTCTGCTATCTGATCCGGTTCGATTTCCCGCTCAACCGTGAAAGCATTGAAATGTGAACAATCCTTGCATTTCAATGAGTTAGGTTATGTTAGTAAACTAAGTTTAGTGTAAGTGTAGTTGTGTAAGTAATTTAATAAGAAGAAAACTGAAGAAAAAAAGGATACAAATAAAAATATTGAAGACGTGGCTGTATGGACTTGATCCTTTGCCTGCCTAGAATCGGTAAATAATGAACAAAAGAAAGAAAAATTATGACTTGCTTGCCAGCGCAAAAAACTTCGGATAAGTTTCCTTTGCCAATTTACCTAGGTACCTCTCCTCACTCACACTCATCTCCTTAAGTTTCTTCCCATTTATTATTCCTCTATATATCAAAAGTAGGTACCTCTACAAACTAAAAATATTGCAATAAATACAAAACTTATCAAAAGTTACATGGTTGGTCCTGCTGCCTGGATTCATCAACAAATTACAAATGCAAGATGAATGATTTTAAATTACTTACATTTAAGTCTTGATAAAACTTCTTTTAGTGCCGTTTTGGATGCATCTTTTGCCAAGAATTTAGCATTTGCCAAGAACGGAGTGTTGGTCGCGCGACTTTGCTCTGCAACATTGCGGTGTTGTGGAGGACTTGGGCTCCTGCCTAGACGACGGCGATGTTGCGGTTGAGATGAACCTCGCGACACTAAGAAATAGAAGTAAAAAAATTACAGCATATTAATAAACACAAACACGAGCTGAATGAAGAAAAGTTTACAGGGAATTCCCTCTCAAAAAGGCATGGCCACTTTAACGTTCCTTGACACGTAGTAAGATTTTTAATTATAAGGTCATTGTAGCGGAAAAATCAAAATTAGGCCTTTACTTGATAATGTAAAACATGATTAAAGTAAAAAAAATATAAGTTATAAATTGTTTTTATGATGGAAGACATTTTCACCCTGAAAAGTTTCAGAATCTTTTTATTTAGAATCATTTATAGTTCAGGATATGAATAATGGAACGCTTTTTGACATTAACTTGCCTTTTTTTGTCTTATATTCAGAGAAAAAACAAATTTTCAACTTAGTAAGTTTGGAAAGTTCTCCTGTTTATTTGCTGCATTTAATTTTTATAAACAACATTCCAAACAATGACTTTATCGGAGTATACACAATTAAAGCAGG
The DNA here is from genome assembly GCA_949316185.1 of Pyrausta nigrata. Classification (NCBI taxonomy): domain Eukaryota; kingdom Metazoa; phylum Arthropoda; class Insecta; order Lepidoptera; family Crambidae; genus Pyrausta; species Pyrausta nigrata. Next base: position 6,123,122 of record OX438958.1, on the reverse strand, counting down.
AACTGGTTTTTAGTTTCGTTAATAGTGAACGCCACAGTGAGCTGCTAAGTAGACTAAAAGAGTTATTTCGTGATGTAATCAACTCTCCCAGAAGATATGAAAAGATTATGACAATAGGTCAGTTATTGAGGGTTTTGGAGATAAGAGACGAGCTGTCCGAGAACAACGTGGGTCACTTGAAGAAGATAGCCAGTATGATCCCAAACCGTAATGGTATGCTGCAAAAAATAAACGATTACGAAAAAAGTCGCCTACCAGAAGAGTTCAACTGCTATGGTAAGATTTTTTTTTATATCATAGAAAACATAGTTGAAAATTAATATTTCTATGTTAAAAGTCATATGCACTTCACAGCCAAGCCAAGATAGTTTTGGTACTAGTTACTAGGTTAGTTTAATAAATGTCATAAATCATATACATTATCTATATTAGATACACAAACCATTATATGAAATAATTTTAATTTACAGCCTCCGAAAATATACGTAGCACACCACACAGACCCATTGATAGCTTCATTGTGAGCAACCCAAACACAATGAGTGAAACTAAAAGGCAACTAATTATCACTACTGTTGTAGAAGACATTGGTACATTTTGGCGTGATCTAGCAAGGTGTTTGGAAATAAAAGAAAAACTCATTGATGAAATTGAGGTTAGCAATAAAAATATATGTGAAAAAGCAAAAACAATAATGGACATATACCAAAGTAAGGCAGACAATCAGAATTGGTTCTTTGAACTGTGCGATGCTTTAGAAACTTGTAGAAGAAAAGATTTGGCTAAAAAACTGAGGAAAATGACAATAAGGAACATTTAAAAACTATTTTGGCAAAATGAAGAACATGAAGATATCTCCAGTGTTATTATTATTATTTTAACCTACAATTTTATAATCACAATATGTATTAAAAATTATTTTTTATGATTAGTTAAATTTGCATTCCAGTATAAATGATGTACCTAGTTATTCTATGCAGATGATATTATATTCGGGGAATACAAGAATATCCAAAAACTAATCGTACAATGGCATCCCAAACTTTTAAAATTAAATACCTATTTCTTAACATTAAAACAATTTCTTATAGCCAAGAATATTTGTAAGTTTTGAGTTTCTAAATATTAATTAAATAACTATGTACATAAGGCTTCACGTCAGACTATCCCACTTTGACATTGAGCCTCTATGCCTATTCCACTATTAAGTAGTAGAGTAGTTCAAATGGGTAACTTCACGTGCTGCTGAAGTGCAGACTGCACTTACTCATACTCACCTGTACTAAAAGTGGAAGGTGTTATTTGTGCCATGTTTCCTGCAGTGGAATGTTCCCCTCCATACTGCGACACGCGAGAGTAGTGCGGGGTGACAGTGATTGTAGAATTCAGGTGCCTATCTCGCTCATCTCTGGTGATAGAACTTCTCATCAGGAAATTCTGAACAAAAATGGTGGAAGAGTCAGACCCCAACTTGGGTCTTGGTTACTACCTCCCGCTAGATGGCGCTAATTCAACATACATTGCATAGGAGCCATGCGAGATAGGAGAAATTGTTTGATGATTTCAATGCGGAGAAAAAAAAAACATTACATAAATTTTGGGCGTTTATAGAGTCGTGCGTATTTGATCAAACTCGCGGGATTGAGATACATAATCTGTGATGGAAAAGAACATTTCACTCACAATCACTATCAATCAATGCGCTGTCGCGGGTTTTATATGCATCACAGAGTCCTAATCTCAATTCCACGGAATTCAGATTTAATTAATTTAAATAAGTAAATCGTAAAATTGTGTTTTAATGAGTTCGATATTCGCGTAAACGTAAGAAACATGTCAATCCCGCTTGCGTGTGCAAATCCGCACGACTCTAGGGCTCTATCATACTGAATGACGGATTGGGAGCGTTTTCAAGGCGAAGCGGATGCGTAGCGAGACGTCGCGGCCGCGCAACGTCTCACTGCTAATAGCTCCGTGGACGCCATTTTGTCCTATCTTCCCGAATATATCTCCCGTTAGTATAATAAGGCCCTAAAACACCTGTGGGTGTTGTGAGTCAATCCAGTATTACGAAAATCGATAAATATAGTGTGTAACTTACCCTAGCATCGTTTATAGTTTTTATAACAGGGCCTTGTGAGGTCCTGAACGTTGGAACAGGCGATTGGTAGCCCGCGGTACTTCTCGTAGCGCCGGAATCCTAAAGTAAATAATAATAATAAAACTTACTTACAAAGGTGTTTTTTTTCTTTTAGATTTATTTTGTACCTACAGTGTGTGGAGTTAGTCAGTTAATAAAATTATTTATTTATTTGATTTGTTACGTACGTTGGATTTAGCGCTGTTTCGTGGTGTCCTAGTGCTACTTCCCCGAGAGGGTGTCAACTGAGCCCTCGGCTCTCCACTGCCAGTTCCGCGCCTTGGCATGTCTTTTTGATCCCTACACAATATTAAATGTATAAGACACACACAGACAGATTTTCTATCGGCCGATAATTTGGTCGGCTTCTTATAATCAGTATGAAGAGGTAATGCAAATTCACACACAACAATCGCGCGATAAAAAAAGAGTTAAATTTTCTACCATACTGATTATGAAGCGGATCAATCTATCGCGCCCGATAGAAGATAGTCTGTAGTTTGCAGGGTGTCTTGTCTTGGTGGGATATTTTTTTTTTTCAAAGCCACGTAAGTAGCTACAGTTAGCATGACGTTCATTCAATATCCCAAATTATAATGAACTCTGTGATCAACATTCGTTAGGCTAAAATTTAGTTGCGAAAGTTCGGCAGTTTTAGGTGGTGTGTGACTAACACTGTGTATTCTAGTCGGTATACACTTACCAAGACAGTAAAGCTCGGTGCAGTTAATACTACTAACCCTTTGTTGTTTATCTTTTGACTGTTGTTAGTCTTCGGAGATTTCAAACGACACTCGCTTGGTTTCTTTTCGGACGCCTTACTAGGAGCTAGCAGGAAAAATACCAAATAAATATAATGTAAATAATACATATAAGCTAAGCAGTATAAGCTGGTTTTTTTTGTTTTAAGACGAAAGAATAGCACCATTTCTCCATACAAACGTAGTCCCCTGTTTCCTCCCTGGATATAGACTTAGGTTGAAAACTTATTTTTTTATAATATCTGCATTTACTACCGCTATGTTCCTATGTTTCGTTTTTTCTAATATTCGAATTAACACAGGAAATATGAGCCTTCAAACATTAAGAAAATTGCCAAATTTCAACCTTAAACTTTAGTCACTCGCCAAAAAAAATCAACGCACATTAACACAAAAATTAAAACATAGGAGCATAGTCCCATCCTTTAATTATTAATTTTGAAAACAAAATGATCATTGGTAAAGTTTTCGTCGAGAAAACAGGGGACTACGAAGTGTTGTTTTGGTCAGTTTTATGAAGCCGATTTTGGTCTGAGCTGCATTTGTCCCTTTCTTGCTTTAAGAGGAGAGGTTTGGGGGGTGGGGAATATCGTAACAAATACGTATACGTATAGTGATGCTTCATAGTCGATGACTATATCGATACGCTATTGTTGGCCTAATCGACATCGATGTATTAAGTTATATATTGTCTTGATAATAGTCTTAATATTTTATATTATTAGCTGTCTTTACTTTAAATTTTAAAAGTCTACTACTCCTTAGTGGTGTTTCTATAGAAGTAAAAAGCAGGTAGATGTTCCGTTGCTGACTCCTAGAATTACTGTGCACATACATGTAAGCACTTACTCAGGACGTAACGTAAGTATATTCATTTCAATTCGATAGATTGCAGCCAAACTGATTTCGGCTGATGTCGGTGGAAGCTAATTATAAGAAATGGATTTTACTAGCGGTTGCCCACGACTTCGTCCGCGCACATGTCTAATTCATAAGAAAAATACCTACTTTTACTTTCTACAGGAGGAACACACACATGCCAGGTTCTTAAACCAATTAAACAAATTGTTCCATAATATTGTTTTTATTGCGCCAACTGCAAACCACTTGTTAGTATAATATACAATTATCTTCAAAACTAGGGTTAGTAACAAAGAAAGAAAAACAATTTTATTGTGACAACTATGAATGTCGTTACACGAACACATTGAGACTGTAACAACAACATTCTGGTTAAACTGAGCCCATCTTCTTGCGAATGATTGAGTAAAGATCATCAGTTCTATACTTTGCAAACATCGCGGATGCGCTACCGTAACGAAGAAGTCCAAGCAGAGCCCTGAACCCGTTGTTATAGGTGCTACACACGCAGCATTATCCTGCACCTGTTATGAAATTGTCCGGGGGTATTGTATCCACTTTTGTCGGTTGTCTTCGCCCAAGATACATCTCCGCCAACAGTAAGAATAATTAGCCTCTTCTCTTGCTGCGATCGTTTCGTGTAAAGCACATGATGCTTGTGCAGGTTGACCATTTGTGTCGGGCATATTTATGAAACAAGTATTCATGAATCCTGCATTTCATGCGAAAATGATGTTCTTCCGTTTTGCGATCATAAATAAACGACATTTACTTCATTTTCTTTAAGAGATAGTGGATTTTAATTTGTTATTGTTACACAATTAGATAGTCTTGTTGAAAGGTGTTGTCATTGTTGTCAATCAATCTTCATAAGTAAAAAGTTCCGTTCCACGTATGAACAAAATTTAAAAAAATAGATGATTTTTTAATTTCATTAGCATTGAGCTTTTGCAAAATCATTCTTGTTGTTAAAGTAGACTGTCGTGTCGTGTATTAATAGTATGTTTGTAGAGATATAAAAAGAAATTATAAATTATTATTTTTGAAAAATATTTATTTAGTAACTTAATCGTAATATGAGTGAACCGGAAAATGTCATCTGTCACCTCGCCTTCTTATTTCTAGGTATATCTTTGATAAACTATATTAAAGGATATAATCATGAAACTGACAGCCACGGCACATGTTTTCATTTATTTTTTTCTTTTAATTTAATGATGTATCATGTTCGAGCTCCTGTAAAAATAGCAACGTATTGATATCTTGCATAATGCCCTGCTATAAAGATATAGTAACGTAAATATAGGAATCCAAACACAAATTTTATTCAATATTGGCTCTACCATAACCTAAATTTTAATAACTTTTTCTTCTTTGCTGTCAAAGTTTTAAGAAACTTTCCATAAAACTTTCCACTAAAAAGAGTTGTGTACACAAAGACTTTATTTTTTATTGCGTACTGTATCTTCGGTTTTAGTTTATCAAAGAGTACACATCATGTTTCCTGAAAATACTTTAATTTAGCGAATTTTGCGCGGGGTCACAGAATACTAGTACTTCGTACAGAAGTATGACTTAGCAATTGTATTCAAAGAAATGTTTACTCAATGTCGTCAACAATATGGCGTAATTTAGTTCGCCTCAGAGTCAAGCACATTTTCGTGTAGACACCTACAAAATCCATTGCAAGATAATTTCATACTTATTGCTCTGGAATATGATTCATAATACACTAAACCTATTCAGTGACGTAATATCACGCGACGCGATAGGGTTGACTGCTACGAGAAGCTTCTAACGCCATCTAGCGCCTCTTTCTAGTACTTTATTCATTCTCGTCCAGCCAGCAACGTAGCCGCGCGGTCGCCGGTGAATAAAACGCGCGAGCGTGGCTCTGGCCGGTAGCGACACGCAACTTGTTTTAGCCATGGGTTTTAGCACCTACGTAGGTGCGCCGCGCGTAGGTACGTTTTTGCTACCTCCGCGCGGAGATACACAGGCCTGGCGGGGTCCATTGCGCACACACACTAACTTACGCTACTCACACAAGGAAAGAGCAGTGCGGGGTGCGGGGGCGGCCGCCAGAGCTTGCATCGAGACAGCAACATTTTATTCAAAAACCTATTTTTCAAATGTCACTTAGACCGCGTTTCCTCTTAACAAGCTTTCAAAAGTAAGTGAGTTGAGCACAGCACAGCGTGACTTCACCGTTTAAAATATGGAAGAAGAGCGTTTTGATAGTCCTTAAAAAGTACCTAAGTTAACGATTGAAAAAGTCACAAAAAATAATTTTGTATTTCATCATCATCAAATTTAAGAGCTAGGCTCTTGTCGGTGGAATTTTGTATTTGGTACAAAATTATCCAACACCCAAGTTCAACGAATATTTCAGTGAAACTAATAGAGTTATCTTAACCACAGTTTTCCTTTAAAGTTTGTGAAATGCACTATTATCATGAAGTTTTTCAGATTTTTCAAGCCAGCAGGTAAGTTTTTTAGAAGGGAATTACGGAACCCTAAAAATAAAAGTATTAAATCGGCCGCTTCGAAAGTACCCACCAGAAAACTTAAAAGCTACTACTAATACTATTAGGAACATTTACATACCTTATCTAAGAAAAAACAACATCTATTTGCACGAAAAGTGTTTGGTGCCAACTTTGTGCAACGCACCGCCAATATCCAGATTCGTTCATTGCATGTTTCTATACAAGCATGACAGCAAAAGTATTTTTTCCAGAAGGACATCTTTCGTTCATTTGACGGAAGCTCACGGTGGTCAGAATTATCAGTTACTAAAATGGTGTTCCTAATTATGCACCCTTTCATTTGTATCTGTGCCATCGGAGTCTGAGGCGGCTCAGTCAGATCACAGGATGTGATAAAAACCTCGTCTTCTTCATCAGCTCTTGGAGCTACTTCTGGATGAAGGAAGGGAAATCTCCGTCAGTTTTTCGATAAAACCCGCCAAAATAAATTTAAAATAACACTGTTTCTGAGTTAGAATAGAAATGAAAATCGGTATTGGCTATGCGTTGCGTAAAGCTGCAAAAAATATAACACAAACAGTGTTATTTTAAATAAGTTTAGGGGGCCCAAATGATATTACTGTAACGCTTGTAAAATAACACTGTTTTGTGAAACTACGTAAAAGGCAACTAGGTAACCAACTTGAACTACTTACAAGCAGAACTTATTAGAACAAATTAAAAGCTAGTAAGAAAAGTCCAAACAATCATTTGTAAGGTACCTGCGGGTATCAAGAGCCGGTGTTTATCGAGGGCCACTACTAAAAAAATGCACTTCCAACGGTTTTATTTTATTCTTGTTACGCACGCATATAAAGGACCAATAGGAAAGCTAATATACGTCAGCGCAGTCACGCACGAAACTCCATCGTGTCAGTAGTTAAGAAGCCGTTCAGGGTGTTGATCTGCGTCACTTGATAGTAATTTTTTCTTCCGGAAACAACGAAATTGTGGTTTAAATAATTTGTTCCTTTTAAATCTTGCTGTTTTGAAGTAAACATTACAGTTTATTGATGCTGAAGCAGGGTAAAGTTACAATGTATTTTTTATTTAAGTGTATTTTAGATCAAATTTAGTAAAGTGACCACCAAAGCCTAATAAGGGCCAGGTGAAAGGCGGGTTAAAGGGCCGGCCGTAATTAAACTGTCGAACTTGTGATTTGATTAATCCCAAGTTTACATTATTTTTAACTTTTGCAATAATTGTAACAGAATTTGAATGTTTATTGTAATGTAATGTTTTTATTTCTCAAAAAGGTTTTTTTTTATATTTCTTATTAAGTTTTTAGATTGCAGTTATGGAAGCACCTGCTAAAACCACGTTGTTATCCATGTGACTTTTATTGATATTAAATTATTTGTTGATTGAGGCATTAGTTATTATAAAACCGATACATTTTTACACTTCAGTGTTGAGTAAAACCAGATAAAAAAGCTATAAGCTTAATTGAATCCACAGAATTTGCCTAATTTTATTTTATGACTTTTTTTTTTTTACTGTTAAAGTTTCATTTAGAGTTAAGGATGCTTTGTTGAAAGGTAAAATAATTGGATCAAAATGTTGTCTAGAAATGCTTTTACACTAATTTTTGTTACTTTAGTTTAATAAGGTCCATTATTATTCTTCTCTTTGATTTATGTGCATTCATAGGTGTGATATTATGCTAAATGGTATTATACAAAACTAAAACATATTGTGTTTATTGTGTTTTTCCTATTAGGTATTGGCTCCAGATCTTGGGCCCTATTAAACTACCTATGTTTAATAAAGGCCACAGAAGGGGTTGTAAAAATTGATTATTTTCAAGCGAAAATCTACAAGCAAAAGCAAAAATGTTACATATTTACGTTGCTAAAATAATAAATATTCTTTAAGTGATCAATTTTTTTATTTTAATTTATTATTAATACTAAATATGTAATTCTGAAGTTAGGTGGCCCTTGTTTACCGCAAGTACCTTACGGAAAAAGTCTTTGCATTTGTTACACAGCTTGATCTGATTTTATGGACAACTACTCTTTTTTCTAAAGATTTCTGACTACCTTCTCTAACACGAGAAGCGTGAGCTCTGACTGGTGGAGCAATGTCTGATCTCGTCTGCCGTTGCATCGGCGGTGGCGGCGAAGGCGACTTCCTGAAGACCACGGGCTTCTGCTTGAGCGATTTCTCCGCGATTGAGTAGACCCCGTACTTGTGAGTGGGCAAACATTCTGTGTCTTGGTAGATCCGCTTTCTGTAATAAGTATAATGTGCCTTTAGAATTGTTAGGGACATTTTACACCACGTATATTATGCTCTGCAGACGACGCGCGTTATTGCGTACATACATTAGCCGATACAAACGCACATGAAAAGTGCATCAAACGCGCGAAAATTGAATCGATAAACCAAACAAAAAAAAAAAGATAAAGCACTTTTATGGTTGAGACGTAGGTAACGTTGCACGGGTAGTCCAAAATACGAGCATCGTCTTAGAGCCCTTTTACACGAGCGAGTTTAATCGGAGATTCCTCGGCGGAGCGAGCACGCGGCGGCTCGCGGAGTGCACGCAACGATATCGCGAGTACCTGCAGACTTCGCACAATTATTTGTTAGTAGCAATAAACCCTAATTCTGACACCGTTTTGTAGTATTCTGCACAGGAGATTGCACGTAAATATGCGATATTATAATGGCACGGCACTAGACTTCGATCACGAATCGTTTATAAAAGAAATACGTAAACGTATACGTATTTTGAGTACTGTAAGATAGCTGGAAGTAGCTCCTCGTCTGAGTCCATTTTGTAAATGACGAAAGCCGTTACCGACGGTACCGAATAAAAAGCGCGAGTTCGCCGCGTACTCGCAGCGATCTCGCTCCGCCGAGGAATCGCCGATTAAAATCGCTCGTGTGAAAGGGCTCCTATAGAGTAGGTACTCAGCCGAGCTTGCCAGTAGTAATTTATTACCTATTCTACTAGGAGTGGGAGATCCCTTATTATAACATCTTTCATATTCATAACCGAATGTTTTAGAACATCACAAAGACAGGAAAGATAACGTAAATGTCTTTGTTTAGTCACCGCACCGTGCATGAAATATAGTAAGTAGATAGTGTCTGTAAATTACAAAATCTTCACCTGTTTACCTATAAACATTTCCTTGCTTTATCAGCCACGGCTCCAATTGTTCCAGCCAACCCTAATAACAATAAAAGTACTTTATTATGTTCTTTGGTTCTTAGTAATGGCGTTTTTCGAGTCACGCGGATTTGCTTATGCCCGCGGCATTGAGTAGGTATAATACTGGTGTCCCGTTAGAGAAGGATAATTCTTTAGGTACAGATAAGTTACATCATCATGCTCTACTGTATAGAAAAACCTAGTAAAAGATTTTGTTTTCATTATTTTTGGGAGCCTCACCTAACATTTTGAGTAAAAAGTTACTATTGATTTCGGTGCTTGGAATATTAAAGAGTTTTAAAATAGTAACAGACTTTTAGAAAGTCATAAATTTTAGATGTAGCCATACAAAAATTAAATATTTACTTACATCTCGAAAATGGTAAACCTTTTACTTGAAAAAAAATTAACATATGTATGTAACTAATCTGTATCCAAAGGATTATCCTTGTTATCCTTCATTAACAGGACAGCCTGTAAATATAAGTACATAATGCGTACACCCGCAACAGCGCACGACATGTGAAATGTTCTTTGGCATAAGCAAATCCGCACGAATCTGGAAGCACCCTAATGATAGATCGTCCGGCGTCCTGCTAGCTGCTAGCAGGATTTTTTGTACTTCCGGAAGGACGCATTGTATTGGGTCACAGTTCCTTAAATAATTATAATTCGAAGTTCAAATTAGCATGAAAAAATTTAGTATTTCTTTCTCTTTCGCCTGTATATGATATTTATTACTAATCGATACCGCTATTCAATTGGCAAGCGATGGCGCACGGATATAGACGCGGGCAGCGCTTTCGCGCGCCGGCGACGTGTTTCGACCTGCCCGGCACCGATGACGCCTGGTGTCGCCAACGTTTTGGCGACAATTATAATACGTGTGAAATATTTTGAGTTATTATTGTGCGTGTTCACGATGTAAACAAAGTACGAGTGCTTCGGACGTACTTCCGGAAGCGCTCCAACAGGACACGGGGTCGGACGATCTATCACTAATATTTCACACTTAAAGAAAAGTATAGGTACCTGTTGGTGGCCGATGACAGATCCAGGCCTGCAGATCCTCATCCATCCTATGGCTTCGTGGGAAGTCATGCGATAATGCTTGATCAGATAACAACCAATTAGTGAGCCCGTGCGCCCTAGACCTGCCTAAACAATTTATTCATCAGTATCTTCATATTATAAACCAATAAAAGGCGTTGGGCTTGGGTTTATTAAGTTAATATCTTATAAAATTTTAGTCGTCTTTACATAAGCAAGCGATCTACAGCACTATAAGAAACAAAGGCAAGCTTGAGTTTTACAGTAATGAGCGATTTTCCTAGTGTTTAAAATCGGTAGGGTAAGGGGGGGCACAGTAGAACGCGGGGCAGAGTGAAACACAGGCAATAACTCTGTCCTTTTCTAATATTCTGATTAGTTTTATTTGACTGCATAATCACGTGGTGAAACGGCTATATGAATTCAGTTGTCAAATTGAATTTGTGTAAGTCGTGTGTTAAATAATTTAGAAAATCGTTTTCAGACATAAACTTCTTTAAATTTTACGTGTAGTATTTTCTAATTTATGCAAAAACCGTAGCTCAGGTAAGTAACATTTTATAATGTCTACTTAAGTACGTCATTGGTAATATATTAAGAAACATAACATAACCTAAAAATTATAACGATTTTTGCTTTCATAAAATCAGATGAGGGGCACAGTGGAACGGGGCACACTGGAACATGTTTCACTGTGCCGCGAGTCACATTTTTTTCATATGGAATAGTATTGTAAGGGCCATGCGGAGGTCTTAGTCTAAAAGTGGGCCATTTAATACTTTATTAGACAAATTCTAACTGACTGTGACATTGAAAAGAACGAATATGATATTAGCTACCTGAGAAAAAGTGGCAAGTTTAACGGATTTCACTTTTCTCTAGAACCAGATATGGCAGTTGTGTCCAAAATTGACATAGTACTTAAAGTATTCCCACAGATAAGGAAAACGTCAACTAAAAGACAGGCCAACCTATTCTACTTTCCACAACGTATCCATAAAATGTTTAATTTCAATTAGTTAATTTTTTGTTTTCTAGATTTATTTCGTTTGTTCTACTGTGCCCCTAGGTCTGTTCCACTCAACCCCAGACCTGGGGCACAGTGGAACAAAATTTTAATCTCAAAAAAGTGCCAATAAAAATTATAATAATAGGTTTTTATAACATTTTCTGTTGGGAAATAATAGAGCAAAGACTGCTTAATATACAAGTGATATTTCCATTATGATTCAATAAAAGTTGATTTTTCTAAAAGAGTTACCCTACTTAAAAATACGCTAGATGGCGCTGAACAACCTAAGCCAGGTAGATTTTTATTTAAGAAAAAGGCTGGTTTTAGCGTCGATTATGTTATTGTCAATACTACTCGCGATTATAAAGTTTTTAGAACACTGTAATTTAATAATTACACAAGTGGACAAGCAGTCCATAATGCAAACAAACAAACTATCAAATATCTTTCCTCTTTATAATGATGTAGATTACAAAAAAGCCAAGACATATAGTAATTCATAACCTTGCAATGAACTGCTATAGCACCATCAGATTCTTCGCTGATTTGCAAGAATTTGAACAGAATGTTCCTAGGTGGACACGAACCATCGGGAAAAAATAGATCGTAGTGACATATGCCGGCGTTATTGAATCTGCAAATCGCATTGAATTTAAGATGAAATGAATGAAGTTGAACATAAATAATGAATATAGTGCAACAAGTTTGTGCGCGACCCTCCTTAACGTGCTAGACATGCGGGGAAATCCTATTTGCCGCTACACCACCCATCCCCACTGACATGTTTCGTCGCCCCCGCACGTTTTCACTCCGCTGGGAGGGTCGCACCCAAAATTGTCGGACTATAATTGTGTAGGGAAATACTTACACATTACCATCATAAAGTCTTTTGTTCAATCTAATTACTATTCTTACGTCGTTTTCCAAAAAATAGTCAATGTACATTTCAGGCGGATGGTATATAGACACACTGCAGTCCACAGGTCCAATAAACGCTAGAAACTTTTCTGAAAATTTCCATTATAAAATATATGCGCCATTGGTAATGTACGATGTTAAAACTTTATCTCACAGTTATTTGAATTTACCAGGAACAATCCAATTTAGATCACCGCCCTGTATTTTGTCCAGTCTATCATACTCTTCATAGTTAAAATCTTGAAAGTTAAAGAAACCCAAGTCCCTTGCTTTTTTTATACCGTTGAGGCAATCGATTAAAGATATCGTGTATGCAGAATCACCCTGTGTCGCGTCTTGAAAAGGCCTAAACGAAACATTATTTTTAACTCGACTCAACTGCAAAACTACAATTGTACTAATTATAGCTACTCAACACTAGATGGCGTTACTAGTCAAGATGGCGCGGCTTCATAAACATGAGGTAGAAGTTAGTTAGTTCATCAGTTTTCGATATAATCCTAGGCTACACACACTTACCGGTAACTTTGACCATGAATTAAAAGAGGCTTCAGTGCGTCTCTTGGTGATAAACTTAAATACAAAACACCGTAACATCCTAAAACGAAAGCTGCGTTTGCCTTTTTCTTTGGGTCTATAGATGTGTAATGAACTATCACTTGTTTATTCAAATGCTGCTTTAATTTTTCATTCAATATCCTACAATACTGATAAACGCAACCCAAGTTCAATGGTCCAAAGTCGGAATAATAGTTCTCGTATACTAAATCGTTGTCTATACAAAAATAATGTGTATCCGCTGTACTTTTAAGGACCTTCCCCTGTCGAACTGTTGCAAAATATAACACATTTTTAATATATTCTGCCATAAACATAATATCTGGGCTTCGCGTCATAGCTGCACCAAAAATGGTAAACATAAACTTATTCGATAGCACATTATAACTAAAATACGCAGTTTGAACAAATAAAAAACTAAAACACTATGATTTCTTCACACAAACACATTTCTAAATAAAATTTACAAAAATAAAATTAATATCTCAAAATCAAAATGACATTGTTGCCAACCCTCTTTTGTTTTAAAATTACCGCCATCTTTTATTTAAAGTGGCCTTTAAAATAAGTTGCACTTTAAAATAATATTTTTTCTAAACTCATTGCATTTATCACAAGCTTTGTTATAATTAGAACATTTGTTATTTTCATTTAGTATTCTTGAAATAAATAAAAAATGTAGGTACCTAAATAATAATTTACATGGTCATGTAAAATGGAACGTAGATAATGTCAAAGCAGTATCTAGTGTTGTAAACGAAATGATCGGTTCTTTTATCGAATCAATATTTTTATATTGCATAATCCTTATTGTAAACAGTTTTTTTTTTAGAACAAGTTGCAACCAACAATTCTCACAGTTATTATTTATTTTTTAAAGCGTTTTTCATATTTTCATAGCATTTTTACTTCTGTTTTGATGCTACCTTTGCCGTTGTTGTTGTTTTTTGTACCCTTTTGCGGTATCGATTATTGTAATACTTCAACAGTTCACTCATTAACTTCACTAGTCTTTTTCCGGTGCGCAAGGTAAAGTGTCAAACGTTTCGTGGTGAAATTTTCGATATCTTGAAATATTTTATTAATCTTTCGGGATATTGTGATTATGTTAATGTTAGCAAAATGTGGAGATTTTATGTTATGTGCTATATCCCATATTTCAGGTCGGCAAACAGTTTTAAATCATGGCTGATGTTGAAGTGTAAGTATTGTTGTTTTCGCTAATAACTGTACATTTCAGTGGTTTTTTTTTACATTTATACGAATTTTTAAACGTTCATTGGAGTTCAGTGATATGTAATTTATTTTCATTTTGTCTGGAAATATTAGTGTAAACATGTTATCAACATAACCTCTGACGAAGATTTTAGGTTAGTTGTCTTGATACCTTGAATTCAATTCAAGTCTAATTTTCATTATTAACTGCCCTGAAAACCTTATTCCTTGGATTAGAATTTGTAGTGTTGGGTTTTACATAATATAAATGTGATATTTCCCGTAGTGAAGTCGCCCCGAACCCCGTCTTGAGCGGAGGCGCTATGGATGTGAACACAGCCCTCCAAGAGGTGCTGAAGACTGCGCTCATCCACGGTGGACTCGTCCATGGTCTCCACGAAGCCGCCAAAGCTCTTGACAAGTATGTACAACTTTGTTTTCATGCGGTAGGTATTTGGGCAATCAAAAATACATGCTTTCATAACTTGAAGGTAGCCGACTGTCCTTAACTTGAAGGTAGCCGGGAACAAATTGATTATAGCAATAAGACTGCCTAAATTGTATGACTTATTTTTTAAAACTATGCCCAGTGATCTCCTATACATGCCTTAAGTATAAGATTGTTGCCCTATAAATATTAAGGCATTAGAGGCCCTACACAATATTCACATAATGTGGGTCTGTTTTAGTCTTGCATTGTGTGGAAATATTGATTGTAATGTCCGAGTTACACTTGATCTCCTCTGTTGCCAACAAAATATGCACATACATAGTACCACAGTGCTTGCATTTCAAGGTTGTGGCCTCCCAAGTGTGCTACAAATGTATTTACAAAAATCTTTATGTATCTTTTTCAATATAAACTATACTGGAGTTGATCTCCCTTTGGAAAACAGGGAGTGCCACTCTTAGCTAACAGAATGCTAATACATAAATCAAAAAATAATACTTAAATATATGTTATGGCAATATCTTTAACAAGTCTTACCACTAAACAGAAAGTAATTACCTTAGGTATGCTGTAAATAATAATAATAATGTCCTCCTAGCCGAATTTCGTCTACAGTGTCCAATCTCAACAGAGATTAGCAGACTGCGGGGGAGATATTATAGTGCACAAGTGTGTGCGGAATACACAGGTGCACTACTCTCTGTTTCTTCACTCTCATAATTCTGTGTCCGAGTTATTTCAAGACAGAAAGAAAAACCCAGCAACTTATGGCCCGACCCGGGATTTGAACCCGGGACCTTGTGGATAGTACCCAGAATGCTGACCACTAGATCAACGAGGCATGTGTATCTGAATGCTGTACAAACATAAGATTAAAAATACTTAGCTGAGAACTATTCGTACCGTCATCATATTCAACTTCTAGGCTCATGCTAATGATTGATTTAACAGGAGGCAAGCTATGCTGTGTGTCCTGGCTGAGAACTGCGATGAAGCTTCCTACAAGAAGCTTGTACAGGCCCTCTGCAATGAACATCAGATTCCTCTTGTCAAGGTAATTTGAGATATTTTTTTTACTGTATTTATAAACTTAAAGTTGACAATAGTCTTCTTTTGAGTTTTTGAAAATAATGAAGATAGACTCGTAAATTCGAGTTTTGGAAGTCAATAATGCCTTTGGAATCAAGCCCTTTATAGCCCGACATGTTCGACTCGTGCGCTTCTTGCCAGAGCCCGCACTCCAGTTGATGATGTCTGTATAATAGAGTTTAGCCATCTCGCTCGTTCGCGTTGTCATTCTGGCGTGAGTGACAGGGATGGCTACAGTCGAAGCTACGGGCATCATCAATTGGAGTAAGGCCCGCACTGGCGCTCGGCAGGAGAGTCGCGCACGAACTTGTCAGACTATAGTAGCCTAACGGCCGAATACTGAAAGGCTACTCAAATCCATCACTCACTTGAAGGCCTCCTAAAATTGAATGTATATGAGATACATTCAATATTTAAATGGTATACACAAACGCTACTCAGGCCATTTGAAACTATGATTAGCTGAGCAGTCGTTAAATGTTTACATCATGGCAACATTCATTTTTAAAAGTATGTTCTTGTTTACATTTTTCATATTTTTAAGGAGCGTATTCGTTTTACGCAGCATTGTTTGTATAGATTCTATGTGTTTTTTTGGATAGAAACTTTTACGACGCGATTGATGTGAAATGAAACGTTGAGTGACAACGAAAAAAATATATTTGCTAATCTTTTTGACATCTGTCACAGCGCGGTTCTAATCAAATTAATTTCAATTCACGTTATTAAAATACATTTTAACCAGGTTGAAGTGCAGTGCAGGATTTAATAACTATTCAATTAACAAAAATAACATGGAAATGAACAAGTATAAAATAGACATACAATTTTTGAAATGAAGACAGAACAAATTGGTATGCCCTATAAAAAACATTTGTGGATCAAACCCACCAGCTATTCTTGTCCGATGAGATAAAAGACCCTGCCGGGACAACTTGGTCTAGAAATACCGGCGATAGAGCGTTGTAGAAATGTTTGGAGAGGCCTAGTATGCCCTGCAGTAAGCAGATACATGCTGAAGAAGAATAAGAACACATCAAATACTACTCGCTTATTTCGACTCTCTACTTATTGTTTTATTGATGTTTTATGATGTACTTGTGATTATATGATGAATATTAAAAAAAAAAGTGTACATATTTATTAATATCGTGCTGACAACAAAGTTTTAATTAGTTTTGAGAGCGCAGTTATATAGTAAAAGCATAGGTGCCAAGTTGTACAAAACTACGCATATTACAATAACTGGAAGGATATTTGTAATTTAAATTGTAATTTCCGATTTCTAGGCAAAGAAAACACCTTTGTAAGACAACAAAAAGCCTCCCTATGGGATTTCTAGTGCATTCTAAGTCCTGATTGTTTTCTAGTATATAAAAGTAGGGTTAAAAAAGGGCGACATGGGTACCCACAGAGAAAATAAGTATTTTATAAACATTATTTTTATACTATTATATCACTATCAACGATTTAGGAGACCTCAAGACCACTCTCAGATTTAACGGCTACTCAAATCGATATGACAGTCATTTGACAGCTAAATATCGTTGAGTTGCGTTTCAGTATACCATTTTTCATCTGAGTGGCGTTTGGGAACGACTTATTTTGAGATGGTGTTAAATTTAACAGATGCTTACATTTCGTCTTTGAGTATGCGAATTCTGAGTTTAGGATCTGCTTAATTGTTTGAGAAGCCGTCAAATATTTGAGTAGCGTTTCAGTATTCGGCCGTTAATCACTTATTACACTGTCCTTTTTGTGTAGCATCCTACTACGGAAATAAGAAGATGTAATCGCAGTTTACTATGTAGATTCTGCCTTCCTAGTTAGAAAGCTCGCGTCCGAACTAGGAAGGTGACTGGGGCCCCACTCTGTAAAACCATATCCGTAGTTTTGGCGGTAGCCGTCCCTGTCACTTATGCCAGCATGTCAGCGCGACGGCTAGACGGGAAAATACGGACAATGCGTTATCAGAGTAGAGCACCTGCCTATCCATCTAGAGGTGAAAACTTCCAAAACTTCCGGATTTTTGGAAGTTTTAAAAAAAAAAATGTTTACTTTAATTAGGTACAATAATTTCGTTACATCGACTAAATGTTAACTTAATTATATGATATATAGGTAGGCACTTACATAACACGATGATTTATTTGAAGATAAGTAAATTCGCCATACATTTCGTTGGTGAAGCGGCTTTTGTTTGGCGGCTTTATATCAAAGGATTGACGCCGCCGCTCGCGCGGCTGACTGGCGCTATCCCCGCCCCGCCCCGCACCTACACCACGCTTGTGTAGTAACCGATTTTATGGTAGTTGCGTGCACGCAGTAACAGTGAATAGTCGTGGTTGTGGCTTATTTTGTATATGGAAATTAGTTAGAGTAATAAGTGCCTTCGTAAATTAGGTAATTACTATGCCTCGTCACGTATCAAAAATATGTGTTATTGGCTACTATAACTACACTTCTACACTAATATTATAAAGGGGAAAGATTTGCTTGTTTGTAATGAATAGGCTCCGAAACTACTGGACCGATTTCCAAAATTCTTTCACCATTGGGTAGCTACACTATCCCCAAGTGTCATAGGCTATGTATGTACCGTGGGCGAAGCCGGGGCGGACTGCTAGTTACTAGCGTTGGGTTTACTCCCCGGAATATTTCCAACTGTTGGGTTTATTTCCATTTTCGGGAAAAGTATGCGGAATATTTCCAATTCTTCGGGAAAATAGGGAAAATACTCAAAAGTGCACCTTAATTAATAATATGCGAGAATTTAGCTATTTTGACCATGGTTTTACGTTTGTAGCACACCTTTACATAAAACCATAACAGCGGGACCACGCTAGTTTTGCCTGTTTGTCAGTTTTATTACACCAAACGTAAACAGCATGTTCTAATGCTTAGATTCATCTGAGTCTCTCCTTCTTTGAGATTCGACGATCTTATAGTAGGTATACTTCCTACTACTGTGCCCACGATGTGGCGAATGAGTGCAGAAATGTAGACGTTTGAGAAGGATTGGAGAAATCTTGACATAATGACAGGGTCATAGTAAATTCACTGCATTAGAAACGGCAGGTTGGTTTCTGCAAGTGATAATAAAGTTAAATCTTCGTTATTTAAAACAAAAAAAATTAGAAAAATAAAACGTGTAGGTTTGTTTTCTTCAAAGTGTCTAGGTGAACATACTTAAAGTCACGAGTGTGGTAAGTGAGCTATCAGCGGGAGAGTGAAAGAAAGGCGCCTCTTTTGTTTATATTTTTTTGTTTCATCATATCAGCCTATTGCAGTCCACTGGACATAGGCCTCCAAGACGGCGCCAACTTTCACGGTCCTCCACTTCTCGCATCCAACCACCACTGGCCACCTTCCTACTCCAACGCCCGTCGGTTATGCGACAGACATGACCAGCCCACTGCCACTTCAGCTTACTGCACCTCTGAACGATATCTATGACTTTCGTCTTTTGACGAATGATCTCGTTTCGGATTCTATCCCTTAGCGAGATCCCCAGCATAGACCGTTCCATAGCTCGCTGGGTGACATGCAGTCGGTGGGCCAGCTTAACTGTCAAGTTCCACGTCTCGGCCCCGTAGGTCATGACAGGTAGGACGCACTGGTTATATACCCTGCTCTTCATGCATTGCGGTAGTGGCGACGAGAAGATGTGACGCAACTTCCTAAATGCTGCCCAACCTAGCTGCACTCTTCTGGGGATTTTGCGCTCGAAGTTGTCTTTACCCAGTTGCAACACTTGCCTGAGGTAGACGTATTCCTGGACAACTTCGAGCGTCTCGCCACTGACTGCTATCGGTTCCGGGACAATATGTTTGTTGAAAATGACCTTAGTCTTGTCCAAGTTCATCCGGAGACCAACGCATCGCGAAGTCAAGAGTTTTGAAGACATCCTCCAATGCACTTGAGAACAGTTTCGGGGAAATAACGTCCCCCTGTCTCATACCTCTGAGCAGATGGATGGATCTTGTCTTGTGACCTTGGACTTGGACGGACATCGTTGCCATATCATACAGGCCTCTCAGCACCTCCACATACCGCCAGTCGACTTGGCATCGCTGGAAGGATTCCAGAACAGCCCAGGTTTAGGAAGGCTTTTTCGTAGTCCACAAAAGCTAGACACAATGGCTGGTTATACTCTTCGGACTTCTATATAACCTGCCTGACTGTGTGGATGTGATCTACGGTACTGTAGCCTTTACGAAACCCGGCCTGTTCCATTGGCTGGAATGCGTCGCATCTTGCGGCGAGACGATTTGTGAGGACTCTCGAGAACAGCTTGTAGACGTGACTCAGGAGCGCGATTGGCCTGTAAGTTTTCAAGAGCGACTTGTCGCCTTTCTTAAAAACAGCGCCACAACGCTTCCACTCCACGCCTTCGGGGTAGTCCCATTTGCAATGACGGCATTGAAGATTCTCACGAGCTCCTTGATGACTGGAGGTCCTCCTGCCTTCAGGAGCTCGGATGTAATGCCGTCTTCTCCGGGAGCCTTCTCATTGCTAAGCTGTTTGAGAGCCCCCGCAACTTCGTGTTCGTCCACATTTGGGAGGTCGTTATTGTAGTGGTGTGTCAGCGTGGCTCTTGGGTCAGTCGCATCGGGAGGAGGCTTCGAGACATGCGAGGTATATAGTTGGCCCTAGAAGCCTTCAACTTCGGCGAGAATTTTTGGAATTGAGGTGACTATGTCGCCGTTCGAGGTTTTGAGTTTCGATTTTTTTTGAGGTTTTGAATTTTTTTGCTTGTAAACTCGAAAACTGCTTATTTTATTTTAAGACACATTCAAAAATGAACAAGATATTACAAAGTATCTGATTTGATATCAAGTTCAAAAACTTAATTCCAACTGCGGACAAATCGCGTAATACTACTTTAATGTCATCTCTTTTGAACTTACAATTTAGATAGTCACATGTACTAAAAGATTAGCCACTAGGCGAAATCGGTCGATTTCATTGAACTTCCTACTCCTTAGAAGAAACTTAGGTATCTGATCAAAAAAGAGTAAATAGTGAGTTCAAAAACATAGATTCGGACACCTGTTTTCGTGTTTATTTTTCTGAATTTATTGTTTTTAATAACGAAGATTAAACTTTATTATCACTTATCTTAAATCTTCAAACTTAGCAGAAGCCAAACTGCCGTTTCTTATGTAGAGATTTTACTATGACCGTGTTTCTTTATGTCAAGATTTCTCCAATCCTTCTCAAACGTCTACATTTCTGCACCCCTTCGCGACATCGTGGGCACAGTAGTAGGAAGTATACTACAGGATCGTCGAATCTCAAAGAAAGAGAGATTCAGAAAACTCTAAGCATTAGAACATGCAGTTTACGTTTGGTGTAATAAAACTGACAAACAGGCAAAACTAGCGTGGTCCCGTTGTTATGGTTTTAAGTGAAGGTGTGCTACAGGCGTAAAACCACTGTCAAAATAGCTAAATTCTCGCATTTTATTAATTTAAGTCCACTTTTGAGTATTTTCCCGCCGAATTGGAATATTTTCCAATCTTTCCGTTTTTTCCCATACTTTCCCGTATTTTTCTTTTCCATCCCAATTTTAGTTACTTCTATATTATAAGGTAATAGGGTTTAGCCATCAAACACTGTTTATTTGTGATGTTCAGTATGTAATCATAGTAACACAGTAAGTAAGGTTCAAAGTATCCCCAGTTTTTGAAAACTTCCAAAGTTGCCGGAAGTTTTGGAAGTTTTCAGCAAAACTTCCGGAAGTATTCTTGAAAATTTCCAAAATTTCGGAATGATTCCGAAGTTTTCACCTCTATATGCATCCTACCTTCCTAGTTAGGATCCTACAAATAGGATGGTGTAATAATTGCTTTAGCGCTCCGCACGAGCCGCCTCGGTCCATACCGCGGTTGGCACAAGGAGCGCAGAATGAATTGTGTGCCCCTATGGTGGCTCGCACCATGCTGAGTCAACTTTCCTAGCACCCATACATTTGTGTTTATAAATAAAAATAATTATCTATAATTTTTGTTTTATCTCCTTTCAAAAATAATGCATCTAGTTTATTCAGAAGCAGCAGATTCCATTTCTTATAACTGATGTGCGTGCAGTGGCCAGCTCATCAGACTAACCATTTTCGCTGTGAAGTTATTATAACTGCAGTTGTCTATATTTTTGATTATTTATTATTGTAAGAGATTTTCTACTTATTCCGTCCATACTTTGGCGGTTTGTCTATTTGATAACCATACAAAATGCACAGATAAACCTGCTTAAGTACTTAGGAAACTGGGCTAAAGATGTTAGCAAAAAGAATAATACCATAGTGGCGCCACCGGTCGCGCGCTACTAACTAAAAGTAGCAATAAAAAGAGCAAATGGAATAGTTCATTGCACCTCCCATCTGTTTGGATGTACAACCAATTTTACGTATCGAAAGGACCCTTTTTCACTAAAACACCATGGTGTCGCCATCTTTTACTTCAATTTTTTGCGCAACCACTGGCTGCTAGGTGAGCTACCCTCCATACAGCCCTATACTTTGATATAGATGACCCAGTGATATAGATAGCACCTCTAAAGGTGGCGCTATCTCTTTGGTGTCCTCGTGAGACAGGGTTTTATGCATGTAGATATATTGCAGATGCATAGGTACTTGCATACTATATCCGATAGTATACAAAATATCCACATTTGCACTGTTTCAGGTTGACAACAACAAGAAGCTTGGTGAATGGGCTGGTCTCTGCAAAATCGACAAAGACGGCAAAGCCAGGAAGATTGTCGGCTGCTCGTGCGTCGTGATCAAAGTGAGTTGATATCTTGTGTTGCGTTTATTTGCTATGGGACGATCACTGAGGACAAACTACAGGACTCACTTTAACAAAAAAACCTGTTAAGAGCGGTATTAGAGACATGCGGAGTGGATACCGCGCGCGGGATTGAGATACATCACCTGTGATGTCAAAGAACAGTACAATGTAACTCAATCATAGTTAAATATGGTAATTTTCACATTTGGCCCATACTAGAACTGTCAAAGTTATGCTATTCAATCACGTTTCTTTTACAATTTTGCTCGTGAAATTTAGCATACTTAGGCCCCAGATGAGAAACCCTCCATACAACTAAACATTTTGTTTATAGTGTGATTCGGCCAGTATTTTGATTTTCTGGGTCTAAAAGGTTAAGAAGTGAACAATTATTTTATATACACAAAATTCGAAGATTATGCGCTTTGCACGAACACTACCAATTTTTGTAAGTTGTTAGTGTACATAAAATCAGCGCTATATCGACAGAGTGACCCTATGGTGTCGTGCTACTTGCACAGGCAACTTTCCTATCACTCTTACATTGATTTATTAGTTAGTCAGCAAAATTGACAGTTTTGTTAACAAGCAATTTTAAAAAGCTGAGCCAAATATGAATTAATACAATAGGGCTATCTAAAGGAAAACTACCGATGGCCTGGCGCAAAAGAAGTGTATTCCAGATTGTAGAAATATTGTAGAGTATCGCTATTTCCAAATTCGGTGGCTAAAATAGATTTTTTGTCAGCATCAAGATGGCGGGATCAAGCTTCTGATTCAAAATGTTTCATATC
The DNA here is from genome assembly GCA_949316185.1 of Pyrausta nigrata. Classification (NCBI taxonomy): domain Eukaryota; kingdom Metazoa; phylum Arthropoda; class Insecta; order Lepidoptera; family Crambidae; genus Pyrausta; species Pyrausta nigrata. Next base: position 6,099,788 of record OX438958.1, on the reverse strand, counting down.
AGGGTATAAGTGCTTCATTTGTACCATTTGTACCCTGACCTAGACATTTGTACAAATGAAGTCAAAAACGGCACATGACGTCAAAGTGGCGGGACCAACTTGAAGCGCTGCACACACAACTATAGGTCATTGAACGCGATTAGTACTGCATTTGTACTTCCTGTATACTGAACTTTTATCTCAGTAGTAATAACAGAAATAAAGCAATTTAATCGAAAAGCTGATCCCGCCATTTTGACGTTTCTGTAAATTGGTGCATTCATATTAAAGTCGCTAAATCACACAAAAATGCACATAATAAGACTGTACTAGCTGAGTACATGATCGTGATGTTTGTCTCAGATTTCTAAGCCTTGTAGGGAAAAAAATATCATCAATTTGTTGCTCCATAATCCGTTTGGTATGTAAATAGGGAAAGGGGGCCCAAAGCAGGTCACTTATGTTTATTTTAATGACCTCTTCAGATTCTTGATGAGCAGTCTCGCGAGAAGGCTCGCCATGATGTCTCGCACATCACTGGTGTCTGTTCACACTTAAAATATTTCTCACTTGCTGATCTCTTCGCTACTAAAGTACTAGTATGGACGACTTTGACAGTGCGCCTCCCGCACATCTGGTGATCGCAGGAGGGTCGCCGCGAACAAACTTGTGTGTGTTCTTCGATCGGTGTCGGTACTTTTTCCGAACATTATCACATTCTCGTCTATGTTCTCAGTGAAACGAAAGGAAACAAATAACGTTATTTTTGCAATGCCGTTGATTTAATTTATGTTGTGTGCTCAAGGTTATCATTCAAGCAGGGGTCGCGCAAGATATTGTCTGTGTTCTCCAATTGGTGACGGTATTTTTCCCCGCTTTTAATTAGTTGCTCCATATGTCATGTACCTACACAACATATATATATATATATATATATATATATACACACACACACACACAGGGTACATTATATATTTATATATATAAGTACCCAATAAGTGTAGGTAGCTCAAACACACCGAATTTAGAAGCCAGAACAGCCTCCGCCCGCTGTAACAAGGAGCAGGTGCCCATGCGAGCCGGAGCGGCTCTAAGGATGGACGACCAACAAGCCGAAGCTGCGACGGGTGAGCGGAGGCGAGCGTAGGTGACTGCACCTTGTTACTTAAGAGCGAAAAAGCTGATAATTGAACATTACAAACACTATTAAGTATTTAAACAGAAAAGCTATATTTTTACATAGATACGAGAAATATCTTAAGTGTAAACGGATACCAGTGTTGTGCGAAAAATATTGGCAAGCCTTCTCGCAAGACTTCTCATTGAGAATCTGAAGAGGTCATTAAAATAAACATAAGTAACCTGTTTTAGGCTCCCTTCCTCTATTAACATGCCAAACGGAAAATGGAGCAATAAATTGATTATAACTTTTTCCCTACAAGGCTTACAGATCTGAGACAAACATCACGATCATGTAGTAGTAGTAGTAGAAAGTACAAAGTCAGCTAGTACAAAGTCTTGTTATGTGTTTTTTTGTGTGATTTAGCGACTTTGATATGAATGCATCAATTTACATTAACGTCAAAATGGCGGGATCAACGTTTTGATTAAATTACTTCAATTCTGTTATTACTACTAAGATAACAGTAAAGTATATAGGAAGTACAAATGCAGTACTAATCGCGTTCAATGAACTATGGTTGTGTGTGCAGCGCTTTAAGTTGATCCCGCCACTTTGACGTCATAGTGGCGGGACCAGAAAAAAATCCATGTGCCATTTTTGTCTTCATTTGTACAAATGTCTAGGTCAGGGTACAAATGGCACAAATGAAGCACTAATACCCTGATATGAAACATTTTGAATCGGAAGCTTGATCCCGCCATCTTGATGCTGACGATTTTTTGGCATGGGGTTTTTTTCCTGTGGGATTTCGCGGATCTCCTTTTACATTGCCTCTTTTGTGGACAAAGGTTCACAGGTGCATTATAAAGGTATTCAATATTGCAATTTCTTTCCAGGACTTTGGGGAGGAGACGCCTGCACTGGACGTGCTCAAAGACTACCTCAAGTCTTCGAGTTAATTCCTAGGTTGTAGTCGATAAGTATAAAAATAAAAACCCAAAAAAATTGACATGTTTTCTTTTATTAGCATTCTGCATCACCACATCATAAACGAGAAAATAAATATCATCAAACACAAACGCTAGGTACGTCAGCAGCATTCCATCTCTTCAGGTTTAGCAGGAGATAAAAAAATCATTCCAAAGAAATCAAATATCAAATTATACACACAGATTAGCGAACTGATCGCAGATTTCCTTGTGTTTCGGCCACTGCTGTACTTGGCATTCCCTGAAAAATAGAAAAAAATCTTCCACAAAGTTACCCTTATTTTATAGACGCCAAGACTTGTGTTCTCTCAGCTAGACTGTGACTGATGATGACTTGTGAAATTGTGCCCTTAGGAGTAATTGAAGTTAGGAACAAATTAGATCCTATTTACACAATATGTAGGTTTCTAATTAGAAAAATAGGATAGTTTAATACGTGCTTTAATTTAACGAGAATACGCCGGCCAGCCTGCACCCGCAGTAAGCACTTATAAAAATTCGTCGACTGAATAACGACCTCCGTAGCTCAGTCGGAAGAGCATTCGCCCGGATAGCGAAGGGTCGTGGTTCTTGTCTCAACGGACCACACGGCTGATCAATTGTGTGCAAAATTTACTTTCAATTAAGCGGTTTACCTATACTTGGCCTTAAATGTGGAATAAGAAAAACTAACCTGCCACAATACCACTCGCTCTTGCACCTAGAGCATTTCTTGCTGGCCTTGTCACCGCACTTGGCGCACTTTGCACCGCCACTGTCAAGCGCCAAGGCCGCGTCGCTCGTGTACGATTCTAGAAGTTTCTTAGCCATGCTCCGGGAGTCGTCGGATCCGTCAAGGTGGAACTGCTCGATTTGCGACTTGGCTATGATCTTCGTGCGCTTGTGGACTTGCTTAAGGTAGTCTTCTTTGATCTGTAAGAAACATTGTGAAGAATGATAATCTTTGATCTCCGGACACCACTATAAAGGCGAGAGATGTGCTGCGAAGGTTATGGAATCGTGTTTTAAACTCCGTTACGCTCAAACGTATGGAAAGCCGCACATATTTTCGCTCTCCGCTTTGGTGGAGCCTGGCCTTAAGTTCTTGGTACAATAGACCGGCTGTAAAACCTATAGTTAAAGCAATTATTCGATTAATTGAAGTCAAGTACCCTAACTAAAGCAAAGCATTTTCTTAAGACTAAAAAGAAATACAGGTTCATAGGTACAAAAGCAGACTTTATATAAATGTATGCCGGATTTTCGCGAAACTAATTTATTATGCAGGCTAAGAAAATTGATAGAAACTGTCGAAACTAGAGCGACTATTAGACTACGCGGTATTCAGACAGACTTACATGTATTATAATATTTGTGGTCTTACTAAGACTCGGCGTATTGTAATTAGAGTTAGCCTGCAAGTCTGTCTGCCCCATCCCATCTAGCTCTTTCACAGTATGAAAGAGCGAGATGGGAGATAGACTGTCTGAATATCGCGTAGTCTGATAACCCTTTAAGGAGATTATTAGGCTACGCGTTATTCACAGGATGAAAGAGCGAGATCGGGGCAGACAGACTTGGGGGAGCTATCAGACTACACGGTATTCAGACAGTTACTGAGATAGTCTATCCCCCATCTCGCTCTTTCATACTGTGAGAAAGCGAGATAGGGCCGACATATTTAGAGACTAAATCTTATTATACTACGCTGAGTTTTAGTAAGACTGTCTGAATACCGCGAAGTCTAATATAACTGCTTTACAGGCTAAATCTTATTAATAACCCCATAACCTGTGGCACCAGCTCGATAAGTGTGCAGCCAGGGTTCTTGACCCCGTTGGTGCGCTGTAGGCCGGAGTAGTCGCCGACCGAAAGCCGGCACAGGAACGTCTTCAAGTCCACCAGAGGCGGGATCTGGTCCAACATGTCTTCGGTCATCTTCGCTTGGAGCTGTCGGAAAGAGGCTTATTATGTCAAGACGAACCAAGAAAGCATAGGTACATTGATAGTGTTATGACAGGTAGGTACAAGTAGAGAATGGAATTGGTATTTGCGGTACTTTATTCTGGAGGAACTGAACTTTAAATACGTAAACCATTTTAGTAACGCTACTCCCCGCTAGATGGTGCTGTCTTTTTTATTTGTTGCCTAAATGATAAAAAATATTTTTAAATAAGAAATCACCTAAGTGTTAATTGCCCAAAGAATGCAGTTGCTGCCAAATGGAAGCATATATTCGAACGATTCAAATCAAGCAGCAAAGCTGAAAATTATTAGATTTATTTCCGAAATTCCGACAGAAGAGACTGCAGTGATGAAAGAAGAGAATGTAAGTATCTGGGGCACGATTCTCATGCAGTGGAAAAAAGTTCACATTCGTAAAAATGTATGCAATTTTACAAAAACTTTCTCACTGCATGAAAATCGTGCCCCAGGTATCTGAACGTGAAGAAATAAGTGAACCATTTCAAGTACTGCATATTTTTCAAAGCATAGGTAAATACAAAAAAATATGCAAAAATATTCTAATGAGCTAGGCCCGTACTGTCAGCAAAATAACTATCCTTAATGATTTTATTAAGGTATGACAGACAACTAACTTTTTTCTTTTTTTTTAAATGGCGGGGTCGTGCTCCGTTGCACGCAATCATTCATGACAGCCAATCACGTTTGACATTTCGGAGATTTGACAAGTCATACACACACACTGGAGACACACACATGCGTAGTTAAGTCACAGATTATAAAGTTTAGTGGCGGATGTGATGTCACTCGGTGGTTTCCGCCTGTTTAGAGGTCGTATGAATGTCAAATGATTGTTTGTATTTTGGTAAAAAAAGTCCATCTTTTAATTCTGAATAACTTAAATAGCGAAATAGTGTTAAAGAGCGTAAAATTTCTAAATAGTTTCGGAATTAGCATAGGTTATATTTTACTTTACGTACCAAATTCCGGAGTCATGACATGAATTAATGGAACTTGCCTATACCCGGCCCGGCGAACCTTGATCCCTATGACAGTTCATGTTAGTGATGGGTCGTGTCGATGAAACTTAACTTTTTTAACTTAACAAAAAAGGAGGAGGTTATCAATTTGACTGTATGTTTTTTTTATTAGCCGACTTCAAAAAAGGAGGTAGTTATCAATTTGACTGTATGATTATTTTTTGTGGCTATTTTACCGCATATCTCAGTCAGTTGTGGACCGATTTGAAAAGAAATATGTTTACCTAGAGGCTATACCTTCTAGTTGGTCCCATTTTGGCCCAGTCGAGATCTGATGATGGGATCTTGGTGTAATCGAGGGAAACCCTCAAATTTTGAAGGCACGTATAGTGTTTTCGTACTAGTATCTTAATGTTGACATGTTGTTACGTCTGATAGTCATTATGTGGAGCTGAGCTGATGGTGGAACTCCTTAAAAATTAGGTTTTTAGTAATTAAAACACCAGATGTTTTGTCAGGTACTGTATAGGATGCTAACAAAACAAAGTCAAAGGCGCAGCTCCCTTCTCTTCCCCCCTCCTAACCCCTCCCTCCCGCCACCAACAATAAAAATATATAATTACTTAAATATATGTGGCTGATATTAATTTACTTAAAACCGTCTACTATGCATTATGTCAGTCTATTATCTCATATTGTATCGTGGTTTGGGGCGGTGCTTGTAGGACGAGACTTCTGTCCACAGAAAGAGCCCAAAGATCTGTGCTCAAAGTTATGATGAAAAAAACTATTTAGATTTTGTACGACTGAGTTATACAGACTATGTGGTGTTCTTACTGTCAGACAGTTGTGTATATTTAAAACCGTGTTGAAACAGCATTCGAAACTAATTTTTGACCCGTCACTATTGGACTGCACGAATAGAAGAAGACCAAAAGAAATATGTGAAATAGACAGATATAAAACTAGCTTTTACAAACGATTCCCCTGCTTTTTGGGACCGTTTCTATATAATAAAGTACATAAAATCATTGGAATCTACAACTTACAAAAAACCTTATGTAAATTCAAAATCAAAGATTGGCTACAACACTTAGACTACAAAAGCACTAAAATTCTTATAAATTAAATTTAACTTTTGCTTGAATATGACTTAACAAATAACTTTAACTTTATTAAAAATTTGGACAGGACTGACTCATTCATGCACATACACACACAAACACACTCGCACACGCACACTTAGATACTACTAATATTATCGTCTAATTTTATTTTTGTTTTGTAGTATTATCGTCTACTTGCATTTTGTTTTATAGCTTGGGAAGTGTATAAGTGCTTTGCACTATACTATCTAATGGAAAGAACTGTTTCCTAGAATACAGGATAATCCTAAACTAGGAGGAAGAGTGATGTTACTAGTAATAAGCACTGTATCAAGACTAAATTATGTAATTACTATTAAATTGTAAAACAACATTTACAACTTTATATTATTATTATATTATATAATAAATGATCGCTGGACAGCTTTTGTTATATTTGGTTTTGTCCTACAGTTAATTTTTAATTCTCTTGGGTATACAATCGTGAGTGCATGTATGCCTTGCTCCGTTCTATTCAATAGAGAATGTACTAATACTTAAAAGTATGAAAAAGTAATGACACTCATAATTTATCACTTAATTATGCCACACATGAAAACTGATACTAATAAAATCTAATCTTAAATAATACAAAACCTGGTGTCCCCAGAAATATTTTATAAATTTGAGTGAAATAAAAACAATTTCATGCAACTTTTTAACATTCAGCACCTATAACCTAAATGATTATAAATCATGTACACTCGTTTCCATTATCGACATTTGTTTATCGATATTTTCCGCACTAGTCGATATCTTCCGAACGAAGTAACTTTTGCAGGACTTAAACGTAAAGTCTGATTAAGATAATTTCTTGTAAATGTTAAGAATTGTTACAATTCCGACGGAATATCAGTGTAATGGCATATATCTACCTTACCTTAATAAATGGCATTTTTAGAAGCCTCCAATTCAATTCTAATGTAACGGTGACACCACTTCAATGTTGTGTCGTAGGAATAACTTTCAATGTCATAGGGATCAAGGTTCGCCGGGCCGAGTATAGTTAAGAAACTGCATTGCTTCTGATATGGTAAGGGGGCTAAACAAAGGTTAGATTCATACCCGACAAAATAGACTGCGGCGCGTATCGTCGATCGAGTAGTGGTGTGGAAGGCGCGGTTCCAGAAGCAGCTGCCGCAGACACAGCCAAAGCTGCGCCTCGCTGCGGTGCATCTGCGACAGGTCCTCTGCGGTAGGCTTGGACCAGCGACCGACTTGGAAGATAATCAAACACTTTAAAGGATGCACACCTTGCCTGTTATGACCTATTTTGACGAGCAGGTTTTCTTTTGAGAGAGAATTTAAGATTAGGTTACGCGACAGAAAGAGATCTAGGTAGGTTTTTATATCTGTGGGCATTGGCACTCCGCGATATCAATTGCATTTGATTGTGTAATAGCACGGGAACCCTATTTTTGAATTCACTCGTATGACCTATTTGTTGGCAAATATTCTATGGCTTGCCTTCTGTGACGAGTAGATTGCGGTTCCGAGCGGTCAAACGTAGCCGATTGAGTGATTCAAACATGCGAGTTTTAGATGACGAACGAAAATCAATAGAAATCCAGGCGCGAGTGGATAGACAGCAAAAATAGAGTTGATCATTACTTAAATCATTTTGCGAAGTGATTCTCCTGCACCTGAATCTACTCTGTGGTACCCGTTCCATTTATACTATTGCCAATTTATATAAGTAGACCTAGTCCACGCAGCCGAAAGCAGAGCATAAAACAGGAGATGAAGAAAAAGATGATGTCATAACGTATAGCGAGTGCAAGGTGCAGAAAGTCCTGATAGGTATGGAAATTGGTCTACCGACAAGAGAACAGGGCCCTTTTCTTTGAATTGACAGCAATCTGAAAACTATCAAACTTTAAGATGGCTTAAATTCGTGCTATGAATGAGCGTTCATAAAGTGATAGGTTTACAGGATGAAAGAGCGAGATGATTCAGGGGCCATGGTACCAATTAATAGAACTTGCCTGGTTTGGAAACAGCATTATTACTGATGGTAAAGGGGCAGCTTTTTAATTGTGAATGTCACGCCGCAGCAAAGACATAAAAGGAATGACTTACAGTTGAAAGTCTGCAGTTCCCCCTTGGCATCCATGCGGCGCCAGGGCTGCAGCTGTATGAGGTGCGCGAGTAGCGCGGGCACGTCGTGCGTCTTGTACAGGTTGGTAGCCATCGACGCGCCCACGCCGGCCATCTCCATGTGCTCCGCTATGTAGCTGGAAATGGATCGTGAAAGTAAGCGGATAGGTTGAATCAGTCTGGAAATAAACATTATTATTATTCACGTTTTTTGACTTTTCGTCTCTCTCATTTCTGAGGTTTTCATTTCCACGCGGGCATTATACCAAGCGTGAAAATGTATTTAGACATTATGAAAGAATGTGTGTGTGAAATATTGAATGCATGGGTGCGCGTGTATCTGTGTGCGTTGTGTGAGTACGAAAGAGGGTAAAAACTGTAGATATATTTTAGTGCTAGTTAGTTATACGGGCTGAAGATAAAATTTTTCGTGTAATGCGACATGTGTTTAAAATGACGACTTTCTGTATAAGGTTTATATTTTTATGAATTTGTAGAATATCCAGATTATTTTTAAGAGTCTTTGGTACGACGCCAGTAGATGATATAACTATTGGTATAATATGCACTGCTTGAACGTTCCACTGTGTTTTTAACTGTATGGCTAAATCTGTGTATTTGGTGAGTTTTTCAGTAATGGTACTTTGGAGATTGTGGGTGTTCGGTACAGCAATGCCAATGAGATATACAATGTTGTGTTCTTTGTCATGAATAGTAATGTCTGGTCTATTATAATGCGTGGTTCGATCCGTTAGTATTGTTCGGTCCCAGTATATTTTGTGTTTATTATTGTCTAGTACTATAGTCAGAGGCCCTAGGGCGGCTTCATAACTTCTGACAGTAAGGTTTGTCACTTGCCTTACATACACCCCTCCACCAATCCGCACTGAGCCCGCGTGGTGAAGTATGGCTCGTTCCTCCTCATAGTTGAGGTGAGGCCTTTTCCCAGCAGTGGGATCTAATAGGCTGACTTATTATTATATTATTGTCTAGTACTGAAACCGTTTTATATTAATAATAAGCGGTTTTCTTTTGAATTAACTTGTATTTATGGGCAAAATATTATTATAGTCCGAGAATATATGGTGTGGTGTATGATTCAAAATGTAGTGTAGATAGTGGAGTAAGTCCAGTAGGATAACGATTTATTTCCCGGTTGGGTTATTATTTGGTAAAGAAATCGTTCACTTCGCATAACCCGGCACCTACCTCTACCTTGACTGCCTCGTTGGTCTAGTGGTCAGCACGCTGGGTACTATCCACGAGGTCCCGGGTTTGAATCCCGGGTCGGGCCGAGAGTGTTTGAGTTTTTCTGTCTTGAAATTACTCAGACACAGCTCCGGAGTCAGGAAGTTGGTGGTGTTAACACCCCCGTGCCCCGAAAAGCACGTTAAGCCGTTGGTCCTGTGCCTGGTCTCTCTACGGTCATGTCGGACTGCCGTCTCACCGAATTATGAGAGTGAAGGAACAGAGCACCTATGTATTGCGCACACACTTGTGCACTATAATATGTCCCACGCAGTTGGCAAATCTCTGCTGAGATAGGCCGCCGTGGTCGCAATTCGGCTAGGAGGACATTATAACCCGGCACCTAGCGATGAGTCTCTTAATAGTGGGATGAGATATAGTATAGTAGTTTTTTAATTTATGTCCTTGTGTTTAAAAATAGCGTCATCTTAGAAAATTCTAAGGCAGACATATTAAAAAAAAGTACTATCACACACAAATTACTTCTAGGTAATTTCTGCTGCGTGGGATAAAATTGGGTCGAAGTACTTAGAAGTACTATAGAATTTTAAATTCAGTCAGTAACGTTACGTACCGTATAATGGAAATACACCTCATGCTGATATCAAACTGTAGGTCTCGTTTTTGCCTCTCCAGCTCTTCGATTGCCGTTTCACATTCCATTTCCTTGGCCGTTAGCGGCTTCAAGTATCCATTACTAGGGAAAAGATAACTTATTCAGTGATTTGGTGGTGTGGTGGCACAATAAACAAATTGTTCCCACCTAGCCCCAAGCTAAGCGTGAGCTAGTTACTATGACAAATTAGCGAGTAGGGTAATGGACAAACATTCTGTGTTTATAAACATCATTGACTTCGGTAAAAGCCCTCGTTTTTATCACACAAACGTTTGCTATGTTCAGGGATTTGAACCCAAACCCTCTGGTTTTTAACCCAGAGGGCACAACGCTACACCCAGACAGTCGTGACAGTGAAAGGGATTTTGAAATATTGAAGGTTATATACCTACCCCGTAACTCACTCAGTGCCGGTTTTAGGGGGGAGTGTAATAGGACAACGGTCTGGGAGCCCAAATGGGAGAAAAGGCGACATTACACCGGCTCGTACTGCCCTAACAGAAAACGGAGAAAATCATACAACTTACTTGAGCAAGGCAAGGAGTGCAGTCATTTGATCAACTGCGTAGTCCAATAAATCGATCATGACTTCACTAATGCACTGAGCCCCATCTTCGTGAAACAAAACTGTTTCTAGCAGACCCACAGCTGCTGCCTCATGGTAAAGCTGAAATAGACTTAATGTTTTGAACCACAAATTGTCAATGGTTCGAGAGATGATAAAGGTAGCCCTTAACATCAGCAACAATGCTGTTTCTAGCAAGTTCTCTTAAGGGGGTGCAGCGCGAAGCAAGTCAAGTAAGGCTAAACGATCTTAAAACAGAATCGAACTTATTAATTATTAGTAATAGGATCCATTTGCTTTAAAGTTTTAGACTTGATGATTTATTTAGAACAATAGTTTTATTCTGTGCAATGCGAAAAACCATCAGACATTAGTGTTAAAAACTGAAAAATCGTTCATATTTTCTTATTTATATTTTATTCGTGTATATAAAAAAGATGGGGACCTGCGGAATATCAATATAATCATTTTCATATACAAAGTATTGTTTCATGCGTAAAAATCACCAAGTTTTTGAAAAAAAATGCTCTTAGATATCATTAGCTACAACTGCTACAAGTCATGTTTACCTACTATAAACATGGACGAAATATATTTCGTCCATGCTATAAATCATAAAAAATTTGTTTAAAATTCCATGCTATAAATCATAAAGAATTTGTTTAAAATTTCAACAAGACCAGGACCTTGTGCAATGATTAGGCTAACGTTAAGGAGTTGTTTTAATGTATTTAACTAATTCAGCTTATCGTACAAGTGATTTAGAAATACGTTAATTTTCTCGATTTTGAGAAGGACCGCCTTAATTTGTACCATGTACGCACGACCCCGGAAATTAGGATCTTTTCACCAATTAATCAAACGAAATAAGTCATAATGTGATGTGAATGTATAGTCCCTTCTTTTATCCTGTCAACACTTACCAAGGCCTTGCCATCAGTAAACCTGTCACCTTTTGAAAGCTCGTAGTACGAGTTTTAGCCATTCCAAAGTTGGTCTGTTTTCCGATTGCTGGCAATTCAAAGGATAGTTATGCTTTTGATTTCGAATATAATATTACATGAGGAGTGAGGGATAAATGCAGACTTTAAATTTAATGTATCTTACCACCATATAAATACCAAACGTGTGAGCTGGAGCTGGCTCCAGTTTTAATATTTGAGGGTATATCTTAAGTCTCCAAACTTGTATACATATGGCTTCATAGATTAGAACTGGCAACTGTAACAATTTTTTTAAAAGTAAAACTGAGTAAAATCGATTAAGCATTATTCCATCCATATTAAGATTTGTTAAACTACTGGACACTAGATAGCGCTGTCCAAAAACTTTTATTTTGCAAACCTTTCCACATGAAATGAGTGTCTCCTTAGTAAGTTCTTCCTGCATAGATGATGCTTCCAGAACGGCTTGTTGGTTCAGTTTCTGGAGCCTGATATGCCAATCCACCCACCTAAAATAAGACTTTTGAAGTAGAGGATTACTTAATAAGTATTTTGGAAAGCTAGTTCCTATTCACTTACTCTTTGTTACCTCACATGTAACATATATTTTATGTCTCCAATGTAGGTTACCTAGGTAAATTTAAAAACTTACGCTTGATTTCCAACACTCTCGATTCGCCATGGTACCATACTCTCTACAAACATGTCCAACTCTCCTATTTCTAGAGCACTTAGCTGAGGATCTTTTTCAACCATCTTCAAAGAGTTTCCCGAAATATCTCCTCGCAAAATCAAGCCGTTTCTTTACAAATTCAAGAAAAAAGTTTTTTAAATGTCAGTAACTATGGTAACGTTTGTTCAATTTTTATGGCGTTTTGTAAATACGCGCCACTCGCTCGCCACAGGAAGTTGGATCCTAAAATCATATTATTGGTAATTTCAGCAGACCTATGTTTCATAGAAAATTAATGAAAGATCGTTGAAGAAACTATGGTAACGTTTGTTCAATTTTTATGGCGTTTTGTAAATACGCGCCACTCGCTCGCCACAGGAAGTTGGATCCTAAAATCATATTATTGGTAATTTCAGCAGACCTATGTTTCATAGAAAATTAATGAAAGATCGTTTAAGAAAAGTTTTTTTTAGTATTATAATAAAAATAATACTTTTTTGTGATTTTCTTTATCAAGTTTTTGAACTGAAGAACCAGTGTTGCTACTAGGAAATTAAAATATGGCGGTCGGCGGAAGTCAATTTTCTGTCTTTCTTTGATAACTTGACACACGTGCCGCGTGGAGTTTTGACCCGCAGGTTGATAATTATTTTGTATTTTATTGTAAAACTGGTGCTATTTAGTTTCTAAGAAATTGAGGAGTTGATCTATAGTGTCAGTATATGTATTTTATCTAGTGGAAAACAGTGAAGAGTGAAAAGATTATCAATGTTGGATGACATGCCGCCCTACATTGATGCTTGTATTTTACATCTGAGCTGCTATTATTCTTGAAGTGCCTTCCTCCTACATTTATAATTCTCATATTTTACATCGCTTACATGTACAAGCGACTTTGAATAGTATTTATAATGTTGTCACCCAAATTCTAACCTCTACTTACAATTTCATGCCATGCCCAGTATGCCTAAATTTTGTGCGTTGTAGCAGCAGTACTTCCTAAAATGATATTCTTAATTATTTTTTCTTCAATAACTACTGGTATTCGTACCTTCGATTTTGTAGTTCATGTAAATACCCATCTAACCTCACTTGCCTATGAATTTAACATATTTGGAATCTTTTACTGACTTTTTATGATACCTAATAATAGTAGACAAGGGGATAAGGAATTGGTGGAATTATCATTACTAGAAAATAAGTTAAAACTGTGGTTGAACATAAAATTATTTGTAAAGATCTTGAAAGAAAGAAAATTTGCAAATAGCATCAAGGATACTCTGACCTTACTGTTTGAAATAAATGTGTAAATCAAATTAAAAATTACCCACTTGAGATTATCTACTGTTGGTTAGCTGTATGCATAATCTAATAATAATGGTTGTCTTTAATATTACAGCACGATGGTTGCGACTACAGAGAAGAAGGTTGCGGCTGAGAAGAAGCCCGTGAAGGGCAAGGAGGACAGCAAGAAGCTGCCCGCAGTCCCTGAGTCAGTGCTCAAGCACCGCAAACGGAGAGAACATTTGCGCGCTCGTCGTCTCCAGGTAGGTTGTTATTTCAGCTGTATTCCGGGAATTACCATAAAAACAGAGTAAATCTCATTGATTTTATATTTATGATTCAAGGCTTGTAAATTTTGTCCGTATAGATAGATTTTGTTCTGAAAGATGTTGTGGTGGATCACATTTTTTGGTATGAGCTCTTAGTTATTATTAATTTTCAAAATAATATGGTCTATTGCCAATTTTTAAGTTACTGTTTTAAAAGAATGTGTCCCAAAGACTAGTAAATTGCATATCAGTTGACAAGTTAGCCCCTTGTGTGGCAGGCAACCTCCTAGAGGTTGTTGTCAAAAAATGCGCAAGTGGCAGGCCACCTCCTAGAGGTCGTTATGGGTTGTTTGTATTTAAGCCCAAAAATAATTATATTTACTGATTTTTAGTCTGTGCTACTATAGAAAGTCTCTAATCATGGCTCAATGCAACCAACATAACACTAAATCAAGAACAAATGTAGTGACATTTGTTCTTGATTTAGTGTTATTGGCAGTGGCCAAATACGTCAAAAACACATATTTGCTTCCGGCTCTGAATGGTCGCGTTCACTAAAATCTATTTATTTCGTGATAACAGTATTAAATAACATGGCTTTTAATTTAAAAAAAAACGTTTTTATTATAACAAACATATAAAACTAAAATTCATACTTTTATCTTACTTTATTTCTGAGTAAAAAGCCATCGAATACAAATGACGGACAAAATGTTCAATGCTGTTTTTGAAGTTCATATCTGTTTTGATTACAATAAAACGTATAATCAAAATGTAGCTAAGTTCATGACAATTTCGATCACATGCAACAGTTTAAGGGTTTCTTTTATATAATAATAATATAAGAAGTTACCAAGTTATAGAAACCCGTAATTATCTAAAACATATTATGAAGATACGCAACTTACCGACTTTGTAGAAAATATAATAGCAGTACTCAAACAATACAACACATTATAGGTGTATGCAAATCGATTGTTCAAACAGACTATAAACATCGCCATGACCAGGTTGCAAACATAATTCACCAGAAACTAGCTCAAAAGTATAACCTTATTCCACCAAAACTTATCCCATACTACAAATACATCCCTGAACCAGTTCTAGAAAACAGAAATTATAGACTCTCATACGACCGCGCCATATTAACAGATAAAACGACACATTTCAACAGACCAGACATCACCCTCCAAGACAAAAACAATCGCACTGCATACATAATTGACATAGCTATACCTAACACTCATAATCTACAAAACACAATATCTGAAAAAATCTCAAAATATACAGACCTAAAAGATGAAATAAAAAGAATGTGGAGATTAACTAACGTTTATATTGTACCTATTGTTCTATCCACCACAGGCGTCATCTCCAAACAACTACACCAGTTACTTCGCACCCTGGACATACCACAGTTCACGTACATTTCACTCCAAAAAGCAGTCATTTTGAACACTTGCAGAATAGTTCGTAATTCCTTCAGAACCATGAAGAACTCCCAAAACGAACACAAAATAGGCACATGCAAACCCATGCTTTTACTCTACGACACACTCCCGCACCAGTTCACCACTCTTCTCCCCAATCCACACTTACAAACCCGACCACAGAGACGTCTCCACAATTAACAGACTTAAGTCTATTGGGAATGGACTTGGCTTAGGCCCGTTCATTCTGAAATACATACCAGCTCTGAGCTGAGACACAAAAGTGTAAACAAATAATAATAATAATAATAAAGCTTTATTTATTCCGTTATACATAAAAGTTTTTACAATTCAAATGTGTGTTAGTAGTGTTACTGTTACTTGCATGTATTAAATTTAGTTAGTGTTAGTATATTTTACTTATTTTATTTAATTTATTTTTGTAGAACGGACCCCTTTTGGGTAAAAGCCTCCTCATTACCTGTCTGTCTTGGGCCAATTCCATCCAGTTCATTCCTGCTGTTTCAATTATGTCGTCGGCCCACCTTTTATGTGGTCTGCCCACATTTCTCTTTCCGACTGGTCCAGTCCATCTTGTCGCTAATATTGACCATCTTTTGTCGGAATATCTCGAGACATGCCCAGCCCATTTCCACTTGAGGCGTAAAGCATGTTGGAGAGCATCTGTGAGTTTGGTTTTTGCCTTATGTTCTCACTTCTGATTTTATGCATTCTCTTCAGTTTCAGTATACTCCTCTCCATAGAGCGTTGGCAAGATGTGATTTTGTTTTTTATTATGTTTGTATAAATCCATGTCTGACTCCCATATGTTAAGCTAGGTAAAATACATGTGTCCATTACTACTTTCTTTAGCTTTAGATGGTAGTGACTTTTGAGTATCTCTTTATGCGACCAGAACTTCTTCCATGTGCAGTTGCTTCTTCTTTCTACTTCATTTTCGTTGTTATTTGTGTTAAAGGACACTTGTTTTCCAAGGTAGATGTATTCTTCTACATAGTCAATTGTTTTTCCTAATACTTGTATTTTCTTGGTATTTATACTATTTGTCATTGCTTTGGTCTTGTTCGCGTTCATGTATAATCCGACTTTTTCGCTCTCGTTGGCCAGGTCTTGCATCATTTGCTCTAATTCCTTGGCTGTTTTGGCAAAGAGAACAATGTCGTCCGCAAATCTTAGGTGGCTCAAGTGTTTACCAAGTATCCATATTCCCTTGCCATTCCAACTGATATTTTTAAAGATGTCTTCAAGTACTGCTATAAAGAGTTTTGGTGACAGAGGGTCTCCTTGTCTAACTCCCCTCTCTATTTTTATCTCATCACCCATGTTATCCAACCTCACCCTGCTTGTGCTTTGGGAGTATATGTTTTTTAAGATGTTTCTGTATGTTTTAGGTATCCCGCATGATTTGAGAGTTTGCCAGATGGAGCTGTGAAATATAGTGTCGAATGCCTTCGTATAATCGACAAAGGCTAAATAGAGTGGGCAGTTAAATTCCTTGTATTTCTCAAGTATTTGTTCAAGAGTGTGGACATGGTCTATAGTTGAAAAACCCGAGCGGAAGCCAGCTTGCTCAACTGGCTGTTCGATATCAATTTTTGGTGTAATTCGTCTCAACAATATGGATGCGAACAGTTTATAAATGCTTGAGAGTAGACTGATTGGTCTGTAGTTGCCAATGTCTAGTGGAATAGAGCAAAATTATATCAGAACTACACCACTGGTTGGGTACCTTTTCAGTTAGGAGCGTCTTATTGAAGAGTTGTGTTAAATAGTAAGTCAATATAGGCGCACCTATTTTTAGCACTTCATTAGTAATATTATCAGGTCCAGGGCTTTTTTCTGAATTCAGCTTTTTAATATGCGTTAGAACCTCAGATTCGTTAATTGGTTCAATAGGTTCTATTATGCTTTCCTCCGTATCTTCGTTATCTATTTTCGTGTCTTCTATTGTTTTTTTATATAGCTCCTTATAGAATTTGTGGCATGATTGATGATGTCTTTTCGAGTTTTTGTTTCTTCGTTTCCTTTTTTGAGTTTTTGTATCCAATCTTTATGTGTGCTTAATTCTTTGTATGCTCGTTTGGCGCTTCTGTAGTTATTTAAGTTTTTCTCTATAATTTGTCTTCTGTGATTGTTGTAATCTTCTTTAATAGCTTTGTGTGTTGTTTTAAATAAGTTTTTCAGCTCTTGTTTCATCTCACCAGTTTTGTTTTTAGTTGTTATAAGCTTTGTGCGTTTGTTAATTAATTGTATTGTTGTTTCGCTTAGTATTTTGGTGTTATGCTTTTCGCTGCTACGTGTAAAATTTGATTTAAGACTGGTTGTAATAACTCTTTCTATTTTGTCATAGTATTGAACATCATTTTCATCTTGTGTTTTGGCGAGTTGATCTTTAATGTTATCCTCCAAACGTTCAATAAATGCTGATTTCTCAGGGTCTGTTTTAGGCGTTTTTGGCAGTGAACTGAAGGTTTTCCTGCTCTTTTTCGGCGTTTTTAGTAAGAATGACGTTCTCAGCATTCGGTGGTCTGATGGAAAGGATACTTTATTTAGAACTTCAACATTAGTTATTTTATGAGGTCTATTACACAATATGAAATCAATTTCATTCTTTGTTCTTTGGTCTGGTGATGGCCAAGTCCATCTTCGACTAGGTTTCTTTTTAAAGAAAGTGTTCATTATAGACAGTTTTTGTTCGCAGGCATACCTAAGAAGTATATCGCCTCTCTCGTTTCGTTTTCCATATCCAAAGTTTCCCATTACCAAGTCTTCATATCTTTTAGGTTGGCCAATTTTCGCGTTGAATTCGCCCATAACCAGTACATCTTTATCTTGAGATTTTTGAGCTTGTCTTAGATCGTTATAGAATTTGTTGATCTCCTCTTCGCTGGCTTTCTCAGTAGGAGCATAGGTCTGTATTAATGTTAAGGATTCATCTTCAAATTTTAATTTCAGGATTGCTACTCTCTCAGATATTCCAGTAAAGCTGACAAGATTTAGTTTGTAGATTTTCTTTACTAAAAATCCCACTCCATGTAGCCCCATGGTTTCTCCGATGAAGCAGAATATGTATTCTTGTAATTCCTGTATTTTACAGCCCATCCTCCTTACTTCTGCCAACCCAATTATATCGAAATCTATCTTCTTCAGAGAATGGGTTAGTTCCAGCAGTCGTTCTGTTGTTGACAGCGATTTTGTATTGTAGGTGCAGATCTTAAGGTATTTGTCTCTTCTTTCTTTTGAGGGTTGAGGGTAGTGGTCTAATTCCCCACGGGGACCAACCGGATTGGCTAATGTAGTTTTAATTATGTTTCTTGAGATTTTTGTACTTACTGTTAGTGTTGTTTTCCGGTTGGTGTGCTTTAGTTTTTTTGTTCTGAATTTGGTAGTGAGTCTGACCTTTTTCTCATGTATGTGAAGGCGTTTATTTTATTTATCTTATGTGGGCAGTTTATGTTTCGAAATTCATCTGGAAGTAATGGCGGTGTAGCCTCTTGCCGTTTCCATTTCTCTGTTTTGTTTGCGCTAGAGTCTTTTACTATTAACTTATCATATTTAATGTACGCATAATGGCCTTTCTGTCTTGCCTCTTGCAATTGGCCTTGCAGTTCCCTGCGCTTTTCCTGAACATCTTTTGGGAAGTCCTCTGTAATATATATCTCGTTGGGCAGGTTCTTTTTGTTTCGTAGGATCTCGGTTCTCCTCCAGGCTGTTGTTAGTGAAAAACGTATTGGTCTTTTATTCTTTTCGTTGCGCTTGCCAATTCGAAATGCTTCACTTATTTCCAGTTCGCCTATGTCAATGTTCTTGCTTTGTAGTACTCTGGATATTAGAGTGATGAGCTCTTTCGTGTTCTTCTCGGTTTCATTCACTCCGTGTATTATTATTATATATTTATATATAAACAATTAATTATCCTTATTACGACGCGCGGAGTGAAATCTGACACTGTCCGAGAATCATCTGCCACATCCGCACTTTTTTTACAAAATGGCGCTGCCACTATAGGGGTTAGAAATAATATATAATTAAATTTATCTACTGAATGATGAAAAATTATACTGACTAACATGATGGCTAACTCTTTATACCTGACTTTCATCTTCAATTCTATTTACTACTGTGTGTTTGTATTTTTGTTTACTAAATGTGCATTCCCCATCAAGGTCACACTCAAGAGGCGTACAGCGGCAATCAAGAAGAAGAAGGAAATCTTCAAGAGGGCTGAGCAATATGTTAAGGAATACCGCATCAAGGAACGTGATGAAATTAGGCTAGTCAGACAGGTAAGACAAAGTCAAATATATTTTCTAAGAGATTAACAATGAGATAGGTATTATTAAAAAATAAAAAATGACACTGCTTCAAATGATCACATTTCTTGGCCCTGATATGGATAGAATCTTAAACAGCAAGATTTTACAGTTACAATTTTGTTCGAGGCCCTGGTCATGTCTTTCTTACTTAATTTTTATTGTATGCAATTTTGATGATTAATTTCAACCTAGATTAGTAAAATTTTTGGCGTGATAAAATGTCATAGTAAATAATTTAAAAAGTGTTAAAAATAATTTTATTTAAACTTGTGTTTTTATTTTGCAGGCACGCAACCGTGGCAACTACTATGTTCCCGGTGAAGCAAAACTTGCCTTCGTCATCCGTATCCGTGGTATCAACCAGGTCTCACCCAAGGTTTGTAACTAATTTACATACTACATACGTATTTCTAAAATCTTTTTTGGACAATATCTTTCCTACCTTTGTAAACGT
The DNA here is from genome assembly GCA_949316185.1 of Pyrausta nigrata. Taxonomy (NCBI): domain Eukaryota; kingdom Metazoa; phylum Arthropoda; class Insecta; order Lepidoptera; family Crambidae; genus Pyrausta; species Pyrausta nigrata. The sequence continues at coordinate 6,079,711 of OX438958.1, read as the reverse complement.
AAACAATCTAGACATTCCTTTTTAATGAAATTATTAGACACATAAATAACAACAACAACAAGACAAGTTCAAAAAGAAAATTTTAGTAAATGTTTCAGATAATTATTTCTCATAAGTATGTCTAAAGTTTGCCTATATAAATAAATAAATAAATTGTTTCAACAAACACCAATTACCTAGCCCCAACTAAGCGTGAGCTTGTGCTATGGTGACTAGGATAACAGATAAAAATACTTAAATACATATAAACATCCATGACTTAGGTACAAATGCTCGTGCTCATCACACAAACATTTGCCCCTTGCGGGATTCGAACCCGCAACCGTCTGGTTTAGAAGTCCGGTGCGCGAACGACTACACCAAGACGGTCGTCGTATAGTAGTAACCGAGCAAAGCTTGGTCGCCCAGGTCCAAGGTAAGGTAAGGTCCAGGTAATAGTCATGAAAAGAATGTTTGCCAAGCAACAAAAAGTGGACTTAACCATGTACCATGAGGTTGTCCTTAAACAAATACAAAGCATTGTTCTGAGTTAGATTTTAGCTTTAAGTTAAAAATGATGATCCCAAATTAAAGGCATAGTTCATCTGACTAAAGATGCTGTCAACTTTTATTATCTGACCACACATCTTAGAATGCTGGTCACCTCATCCACAAAACATCATGTTAACAAGTTTTTTTTATTAACCAGGTCCGTAAAGTGCTGCAGCTGTTCAGATTAAGGCAGATCAACAATGGAGTGTTCATCAGGCTGAACAAGGCTACAGTCAACATGCTGCGTATCGCTGAGCCCTACATCACCTGGGGATACCCCAACCTGAAGAGTGTGCGCGAGGTCAGTGTACTATAGTCCGACAAGTATACTAATCAACACTGTCTAGGGATATTTTGGATATAATAATACTATGTTTTGTACATCCCTAAACAGTATTGATGTGTGTATATGCGCTAACCTTCTGCGGTGAAGCGTCAATCGCACGCGACGGTCTTAAGCGGTTATAAGATTACACGTTATTCAGACAGTATATGCCCCATCTCGCTCTTTCAACCTGTGATAGAGCGAGATGGGGCAGACAGGCTTACAGGCTAACTCTTATTACACTATGCTGAGTCGTAGTAAGACTGTTTAAATACTGAGTAATCTGATAACCCCCTTAGGAAATCCCCTTCCCCGCAACACCATCTCACTAACACACTTCTTGCGACCGCAGGAAGGTCGCGAATGATGAACTTGACGGACTTAAGTATTGTTTTTTTTGCTAGCTTTTTGGGAAAACCTGAAGTGATTAGAATAAAAGAATAAAGGGACATACGCACAATGGCCTAATCAAGAGGCTAAGTGCGGAAAACACCCCAGCCAAACTAACTAACTATTGTTTTTTTATGTACTAATAATATTATAAAGAGGAAAGATTTTATTGTTTGTTTCTTTGTTTGTATTGAATAGGCGTCGAAACTACTGGACCGATTTATATGAAATTTAGTACAGACATAGGCTACATAGGCTACTTTTTGTCGCGACATAAAATCATCAGGGGGGTGAAATGGAGGATGAAAGTTTGTATGGACTCTGGCTTTTGACGCGGGTGAAGTCGCGGGGAACTGCTATATAGTATAAGATCCAAATTAGACACCACATCTGTTTAACGGATGACAATTATTTTAGATTGTTTGCCAAATGCCAGATTTCCCATACAAACTGTTATCTGCCATTTCATCCTCTTAATGAAAATTTCTCGATCTTTTTGGTGTTATTCTAACAAATCATAGATCATTAAAATCAGTCTAGCCAATCTTGAGAAGTGTTTGAACAAACCTGACTTTGTATTATGCATTAAGATTTTTGTAGTTTGATAATAAAATATATTATGAGTGGGTTGTCTGAATAAATCCTGGCTTAGTTCAAAATTGAAAAATATATATTATTAAACATTGTACTCATGAATGCATGAGTAACAAACTGCAAATAAATTGCATAAAATATAAAACAAATACAATAGAAAACGTGTGTATTATAAACCAGTAGCTAGTATTTATTCCGTATTTTTACTAACTATTCTTAGCATTTTACGACACTAATATCATAACGAGGAAAGATTTAGCTATTATTTGTATTGAATAGGCTCCAAAACTACTGGACCGATTCAAATAAAATTTGGTACAGAGATAGTTTGAGACCATAGGAAGGACAGGCTACTTTTTGTCGCGATATAAAGTCATCAGGAATGTGAAATGGGGGATGAAAGTTTGTATGGAAAATCCGACTTTTAGCGCTGACGAAGTCTCGGGGAACTGCTAGTATATCTATAAAAACAAGCAATCATAATTAATTATTGAAAAAACAAAACTGCAAAAATTTTTATATTTTTGAAATGGTCTTTTTACTGGCTTTAATTTCATTTGCTTTAGCAAGGAAAAAATCAATTCCCCCTCCCCCCCTTTATTTCCATTTGAGGGCGCCATTTGTTAAATGTTATATACATTTAACAATGGCACTATCGCAATTTTGACTAATTCAACGACAACTCATATGTCAAAAACTGTCCAGCCGTTTGGGCTATATGTTATGGCTATATATATATATATATATATAATTATACATACAAACTCTCGAAAAACAACCCTCCTTCCGCAGTCGGGTAAAAACATTGTGTTATTTGAAGCTAAGCTTAGCCATAGCTGACATTGGTATAATCTTGCAGCTGGTGTACAAGCGCGGCTTCGCCAAGGTGAAGGGGCAGCGCGTGCCCATCACGTCGAACACCACCATCGAGGAGAAGCTCGGCAAGAGCGACATCATCTGCGTGGAGGACCTCATCCACGAGATCTTCACCGTTGGTGAAAAGTTCAAGGTATTTTTATTTTAGTTAATATAAGTTTGCTCTTGACTGCGAACAAAAAATTGTACTTTAAAGTTTAATATTTCGTAAATGGAGCAATAATTCGGAAAATTGTTTAAGTAACCACTAAGACATTTTAATAGACCTACTCAACGGAGTAGACGACGAAAAACAAAATTCTTCCCTACTTCACATGTAGGGGAGCTACCCTAGAATTAAATATTTTTCAAAGTTTTATTCTGCCACTTTTTCGGCGTAATTGGCGTAACCTACAAAATTACAGTTTACTAGTACTAAATTCGCTTTCTAATTTGCATAGTTTGTCGTTACAATTATTGTTTGAAAAGGATTAAAGCCTTGCATTGTTAGTAGGTGCCAGATGCATTAAATTTCATTTGAAGGATCTTGCTGGGTTCATTTATCCTTCCACCAGCTGCTATGTTTTTTATCCCCAGTAGGTACAAATAAACCTATTAATTGTTTGTCCCCAGCAAGTATGCCATATCTAATGATTGTTTGTTTGTCTCCAGTATGCCAGCAACTTCCTCTGGCCGTTCAAGCTGAACAACCCGACCGGTGGCTGGCGCAAGAAGACGATCCACTACGTCGACGGCGGCGACTTCGGCAACCGCGAGGACAAGATCAACGACCTGCTCCGGAGGATGGTCTAAATAAATAGATTGTAATTTACCATTGATTGTTTCATTTCGTTGTTTTACCCCGTAGATAATGCATGAAACTCGACAGCCGCGAAAAATGTTCTTGTCCTTCTTTGACTACATTTAATTTTGTAAGACTGAATCCAATTATGCGTTTAACACGCTCGCTAAAACTTCAAATGTTAAAGAAAGTTGTGCCACGTTTAGGTTAGGTTAGGATAGAGAAATTTAGGGCGCGCACCGCTCATTGCGTACCTATTAGTAGCCTCTATCCCGCAATGTTAGCGCCTACTACGTAGTGTCAAATCACGCGGCACATGACAGGGCCCGTGTGCGAGTAACGGTCGTCTAGGCAGTAACGCAGGGATTGTATACCTATTAGTTCTCACAATTTTTGCTCTTCTTACTACGTAGGGTCAAATGATCTAAGGACGCGGCACATGACAGGGCCCGTGTGCAATTAACCGCCGTCGATGTAGATTACTCATAGCCCGTGAGTGAGTTACGGTCGTCGAAGCAGTGACGCGGGAATCTGGATCCAGAGCCCGTAGACAAGATGCGATCTATTCTAAAGCGAAGTTCGTGATCGCTAATAAAATGTATAAAACTGACATAAGCCATCGAAATATCACGTGACTTGCATACATTTTGTTGGCGATAGCGAAGTTCGCTGTAGAAAGATTGTATCTTGTCTAAGGGCCCAGCGCGTTTGTGGTAGTGTCATAGATTCAAGCGCCTGGTCTAATACCTAAGGCTCTTATTAGACTACGCCAGACAGTCCTACAAAGACATGGCGTAGTGTAATAAGAGTTAGCCTGTAGGTAAGTTTGTTTGCCCCATCCCGCTCTTTCATAGGATGAAAGAGCGAGACCCCATCTCGCTCTTTCATCCTGTGAAAGAGCTAAGACTGAATATCGCGTAGGTAGTCTAATAACCACTTAACACTATACCGGCTTCGCAACAGCACCGGCATCGCCTCGAATTTACAAAATACAGTGTGTCCTGGTTTCGACTGGCGTAAATTTATGGGCTATTAGATCATCAAATGTTATCGACAAAAAAACCCATGTTGGGGGTCTAACTCCCCCCCCCTCTTGAAATGGCAGCCATTTTAATTATTATTTTGGTAGGTAACGTTATGGCCTATCAAGTGACAAAGATCAATTAATGGTCAAGGAGAAAAAACAATTCAAAATGATTAATTGTCAGAGGAAAAAATTTTTTTTTATAAATATTGCTAAAAATTTAAAAAAAGTTAAATCGTTTTTTAAACTTATTACAAAACTAAACCCAAAAATATTTCTTTTCAGAATTTTTTTTTCTCAAAAAAAATTATTTAGAAAAATGTCTTTAAAATTTGCTAAATAAAAGGCCCTTAAATTATCGCTAGTCGAAACCCGGACATCCTGTATATTGTACGACTCAACGTAATGCTCTAATTTAAATGGCACGTTAATTTGCTGGGTTGAGGCGGTGCCGGTATAGTGTACCATGACCTGTAGACTGCGGAGTGTCATCACGACAGGCCTGCTCTACTCAAGAACAGCGGACAGCTCTCTGGCTGGGGACTCACGGAGTCCCCAGTACGCCAGCCAGCAGCTTCCTCTGGCCGTTCAAGCTGAACAACCCGACCGGCGGCTGGCGCAAGAAGACGATCCACTACGTCGACGGCGGCGACTTCGGCAACCGCGAGGACAAGATCAACGACCTGCTCCGGAGGATGGTCTAAATAAATAGATTGTAATTTACCACTGATCGTTTCATTTTGTTGTTCTACTACTCACTTAGCATTATCATAGCATCTATTCATTTCATATTATAAAACTGTAGAAGGTCGAATTCTGTACATTGTTTTCTTTTAATTTTTGTCTATACGTTTATAAATATTGAAGGTACTTTTACATAAAATCTATTTTGTGACAAAAATATACCAGGGGGTAAATATACCATATATCAACCCCATGACCACCCCTGGTATATTTTTTGTATCCCCCCTGGATCCGCCCTTGTCCTCATCCCCCGCACGTCTTGCGTCTTGCACGTCGGATTATAGGTTTAGGTAGGCGTCGCTCGACAGTACATGATTGATTTCATACAAATATATCAAACCTAATTATACCTACCTATATATTAGTTTACAAAAGAAAAGGCAGGCAGAAAATATTAATATAATATTTATCACAGCCTCATAAAAACTTACCACTCTTACATACATCACATATTCTTACTCTACTAGATTATGTTTATTGAGATAATTTACTTATACTTAGATAGCTAATGCACCCACAATGTTTCTTTCAAACTCATCAGCATATGGTTGAAACTCTTGAAAGTCCACTTTGTTTAGTACACAGCTCTTTATTTTCTTACGGAGTTTCTGAAACAAAACCAAAATGTATAATTGCAGTTACATATTCTGTGCTGTGAACGCCATGAAGTTAGGCTTGTCACTATCCATATTATGTATATGATAGAGAATGCTTTTAGCATTAATGCCGCCATTTGTAAAATTGATGGTTTTGTAAAGAAAAATATAGTAAATAAATTTATAATCGCGAGTGTGTCAGCCTGTCTGTTACCTCTTCTATCTTAACCTGCTAAACCGATTCAGATTTAATATGGTAGAGAAATAGTTTGAGAGCCTGGAAAGGATGTTTGCTACTTTTTGTCGCAATAGAAAAAATTAAAGGAAATAGGAGGTTAAAGTTTATAAGGGTAAATAATTATTTTTAATTTTCAATATTCATGTTTATTGGCATTTTTTGGCCTAAATTGAATAATTAATGATGTTTGAGTTTTTTTTAAATCAATAGACATTTGACCGCAATCTCATGATAATGGCAAATCTAATCTAGAATCTGCTAGTAAACTATACATACAGTAACTATTTTACTTAGGTACATACCTCAGCTTCATCATACAGCACATATTTGACAAACTCCTGACCTGGTCCATATGCCTTAAAATCATTGTAGATAATTTTCGAAAATAAATTTCTTATAAGGTATGCTGTGGCCATATTTCTGCAAGAGACTTTTAATACAGAACTAGAGAAATCATCATTAACAATTTCTACTGCAACATTGTTTATACCTATTTCAAAACAAATACTGCCATTCAATTTCATAAAATCTTCAGTAGAACAGTTTTTTACTATTTGTGATGATATTTTCTTATTCAAATAATTCAAGCAATCAGTCTCTTTCTTCAGTAATTCTGTGTAGTTATTAGGCAGCTTGAGGTATACGGAAAACTTAGGTATTGTGTCTAATTTTGTGAGATCAGTGATTTTGATGAGATCACTGTAATTTGCCTGTGCGTATTTGCTTACTAAATCATTGATATTAGAGTCTTGTGAAGCCACGTTTTCGCAAGGCACAGTGGATTTAATAAAATGCTCCGAGGTAAGTGCTACACGTCTCCTGTAAAGAGTGACCCATAGTTTTTGCTTTTCATCAAATGCTCCAGGTACACTCGACACTAATTCCAAATTTACGTCCATGTCTGATATATCCTCGTCTTGAATATTCACAGGTACCAGAACCGTTAACTTTTTAAATGTATCTGTTACTTTCATACTGGTGCTTTTTAGTAGTTTACCATCTATTGATAGAGTTATATGAATTTTGACATCATTTAATATATTTGAAAGGATGTTATTGAACATATGCTGAAGTGTTGTTGTGGATAGACTGATTAAAATGAGAAAAGATCCGGGAATCCAGTACTTGTATAGTTCTTCTGTTGTAGTGACTGTTGAGTGTTCGTTTATCACATCCTGATAGCATTCATACACTTTTATGCTATGATGAATAATGTTATCCATAATATCTTGTCTGTTTGATAATGAGAAGGCAGTAACAAAGTTGCCTTCTTCATTTATTCTTTTAGTCAAGGCATTATTCTTGTCCAATTCTTCAATAATTTTGTACAAATACTCTGAATTGTTTAACAGTTTCTCAGCTGCACAGTACTCGTCGGTTGTTTCAGGTTTTATGTATGAGGAATCATCATCAATAGGGAAGATGTAAATTAAATCTGTGAATGTAGTGCAAATGATCTGGTCACCAAATTTAATGAAATCCTTCACATCTCTTACAAAGAATTGAAAGAATGATATATTATCTGTAAATGTATTATCAGTTTTCCACATAGATTTACCATCAGTATATAAAACTGTATCCTTTATGGTGACAAACTTGTACAGAGCTGTGTTCAAATGAACCAATTCAGGTTTGTCTGACACATTCTTTATATTTAATCTTACCAAAGTGCCAATGTTCAGCCCAATCAAAATTAAAAGGTCATCCACAGGACTTATTTCTATGTTACATATTTCAGATGGACAGGTGTAGAACTTCACTAAATTGACTGCTTCCTCCGCCAATTTAGTACTAAATAGGCAGCCATAAACTGATAATTTATCAAATGACATGATTACCAAGTTACAATCATTAGCAATATTGTGGTCATGAACACCAAAAATATGTTTTACATAGTCAAATTCACTGTCTGTTAATTTATGTAACGCTATTAAACATTTTTCTTGAACAGCACTGGGTAATGGCCACCGGCCAGCATACAGCAAGGCAATTTTCTTTTCTAGAGTGTATTCAGAGTTTATCTTATTGAGGCATAAGGAGTACAGGCCACTCTCAAACTTTAAGCTTAATATACTTGCCGAATTATCGTGAGTTTGAGTGCAAACAGTGATACCTTGTTCTTTAGGTTGAAAACTGCTTTTGAATCGTTTTTGGGCGGGATTCTTGAACTTCATAGAAGTTGTATGAATGTTTCCACTGTTGTCTAAACATACTAAATAATTATTGGACAGTATCAGCTGCTGGACTTGAAATTCGGGCACGAATACCTTAGCAGTGCTTTCAAAGTTGAGGTCTTCGTAAACGAATATTTGAAACTTATTCCAAATTACAATCATGGAATTCGAAGCATTGTAAACTAAGTTTATTTTATCGAATATCTGATGCTCACACTTGTAACACCTCTTCAGGACTTCGGGCTCCTCCAACAGGTCCATGGCGGATAAACTGTTTGAAATAACCCACCACCCGGGTTTGTTTTGCAATATAATTTACGTTTTCTTTCTTCTTCTGACTGAGTTTGGATGAGAATCACACACAGATTAGCTATACTTGGAATTACAAACTAGAAATTGAAGATTTTTTGCTATTTGTCGATTTGAATTTGATTTGTGCCTTTAACAGTTTGACACTGTCAAAGGCACTGTTTGACAAATACCATCCATGACCATGACCACACGACCTTTTTAGGGTTCCGTAACCATGGGTAAAAACGACCCTATCTAAGATTTTAGATTATCAGCAGGCAGGAATAATTATTAAAATATCTGTGTCATATCATGAACCGTTGCTTTACAGCTAGACAGTTGAAATGTGTTTCTGCAAGAAAAACAAAATAAAATAAATATGTATTTAAGTTGGGCTATCATCCAAGAAACGTTTTTTGCTCGGTTTTTAACGTCAACAGGTAGGTGCTTGAGATACAGTAATAATAATAATAATAATAAATTCTTTATTTCAGGTGCATAGATTACAGAATTATGTAGTTGTATTTAAAATAAACCAAAAATATTATCGCATACAACAAATGTGATTTTTCACGGTTTTTAAAACTTACTTACTTTGCTAGCTCAGCGAACCGAAGTCGATCTTGGCCTCCGACATTGAAGTGCGCCATTTTTCCCTATTCTGTGCCAAATCTGTGTTTTCATAACTAAAAAAATATATTATTAGTTTGTCTAATTTTGTATAGAAATACGGAACCCTTCAAGTGCGAGTCCGACTGGAACTTGGCCGGTTTTACGTTTATTTTATTAACCCATTCTGGGTCGGCAAATGAACTAGGTTCATACAGCCAAATCACGGTAAAGATAACCTTAGAATAATTTAATAGATACGTATAAGCCAAAGATCGTGGGTTTAAATGAATCCTACCCATGTGCGACATTATGGTTTCTAAACTTATAAAAATAAAATAACACTGAGTGTTCTTTACCTGCTATAAGTCTCATCACATACTTTTAAGTCAGTGTATTTTCATTGTTTTATGTGTTTTCTATGGAATCCTTCCACACATACTGCTAGCTAGGTACCTAGTATAGCCTGACCAGAAATATATGGGACCTGAATCAGGCCCGTGTATCTCCCCGCGGAGGTAGCAAAAACGTACCTACGCGCGGCGCACCTACGTAGGTGCTAAAACAAGTTGCGTGTCGCTACCGGCCAGAGCCACGCTCGCGCGTTTTATTCACCGGCGGCCGCGCGGCTACGTTGCTGGCTGGACGAGAATGAATAAAGTACTAGAAAGAGGCGCTAGATGGCGTTAGAAGCTTCTCGTAGCAGTCAACCCTATCGCGTCGCGTGATTTTACGTCACTGAATAGGCTTAGTGTATTGTGAATCATATTCCAGAGCAATAAGTATGAAATTATCTTGCAATGGATTTTTGTACGTGTCTACACGAAAATGTGCTTGACTCTGAGGCGAACTAAATTACGCCATATTGTTGACGACATTGAGTAGACATTTCTTTGAATACAATTGCTAAGTCATACTTCTGTACGAAGTACTAGTATTCTGTGCCTGAATTAAGGGCGCTACGAATCCTCTTTATATGACAACACTTGATATAATTATGCCAGCGTAGATTGGCTATTGAACATTTAAAATATATACATTTGTTACATTTCTAAGTCTGATAATAGATTCTACGATACAAGAACAAGACATGACACTTGTAAATTAAGTACTTATTAAATCAGTGGCTCTTTGTTATATTAGCCTTGAAATTTGGACCAAATTTTTTTTTGCTAAAACGCAGTCGGGTACAAGTAAAATTACCTGCTGTTGTTGTAAATAATAGTATATTCAATGTTAACAGACTATTGCAAATATAATATATGTCATTTTTGAAAATTTTACGAACTATTTCAGTAAAATATCTAAGTAGGTTTGAAATAAAGAAAATAAAACTCTCAAAACAAGTATAAATAATTGTTATTTTTTAAAATCATTCACTCACAGTTTGCACTAAGTATATGACGTACCAAAAATTGTGATATGACAACTAAGTCGGTAATTCATTTGAAGAAATTATGTTGATTACACGGATTTCCTTGTCGAATATGACTAAAACACATGTTAAACCACTTTTTTTTTACGACAGCGAATAGATTTCGGCGTTTTTAACACATAATAATATTACATTCTCAAAAATAAGATCACGCTTCCTCTCTGTCACAAATCATTATGACAAAAAATGACACGACAATGACGATTTGTGGTATCTGTTGCCAGTAAAAGAAATTAGTTCCTGTTGTTTTCCGCAATATGGCGAGGTCCCATATATTCTTGGTCAGGCTATACCTACGTTTTGTGATAACTCTGAGCTGTCAAATTGAACCTATTAGATTATTTAGGCTAAAGTTCCTAAAGGCGACGGTAAACTGTCGAATCGCACGCGCGCCACCAAGCGGGGAGTAGTAGTACTGTATAAATTATTCAGACTAATAAGAGTTTGGGATATTACAGGATGTTACAAAAACCCGTTATAACTAAAAGGTATTAAATAAATTCCCTTAAGGAGACGTCTGTTAATTTCTTACATTTGTATCATTGAATTTTCGTGTAAAATAGAGTAGAGTACTTACTACCCGACCAAGCTAACTAGACAAATGTCAAACGACTTCCAACGACCAATTTTTAAAAATACAGATGGAATTTAAAAAGCAATGGTGTTAAATAAACTTAGGCGAGTGACAATTTTGGTTTTTAATTGACAACATTTCAAAAATGTTTCATGCACTTTTTTATTTTTTTCCACAAATTACATAAAAAAAGAAGTAACACTTATTTATTTAAAAACTCTCTTTTCCAAAAGAGCGTAAGTACAAAAGAAAGGATGTGCGTCTTCACGCCTTTGCCAAATTTTGTTACTCCCCGCGTAGGCACAGAATAACTACTAGTACTCCTACTAGTACTAGCGTAGGTAGCAAAAACGTACCTACGCGCGGCGATCCGTTGGAAGGGGCTAAATTAAGTTTGGTGTCGCGAGCGAGCAACGAGACAACCGCGCGTTTTATTCACCGGCGGCGCGGCGGCGCACGGCACTTCTTATGTGTGATTACGTTGCTGGCTGGACGAGCATGAATAAAGTGCTAGAAAGGTGCGCTAAATGGCGTAAGCAGCCAACCCTATCGCGTCGCATGATTACGTCACTGAATAGGGTTAGTGTATTATGATTCATATTCCAGAGTTATAAGAATGAAATTATCTTGCAATGGATTTCTGTAGGTGTCTAAACAAGAATGTGCTTGACTCTGAGGCGAACTAAATTAAACCATATCGTTGACGACATTAAGTAGATATTTCTTTGAATTTCATTGCAAAGTCATACTTCTGTACGGAGTACTAGTACTTATTCTATGACTTAGTCGAATGGTAGTATTGACGAACAAAGCACCACCAAGCGTGCGACGCACATCGACGTGCGTAAACTGAAAAACCACAGGAGTAGGTAAACTCATGTGGCAAAACAAAGTGACGGTTGCGTGCGTGCGTATGACGTAACGAAAGTAGTTTTTTTTAACGTCTTATGATATGTTTTTTTCGCCTAAAACCAAAAGAAGAAGAACATATGATTTTTAGCCAAGGCTTATTATTATTAAAATATGTTATAATTAAATAAACAGTTATTAACTAGATATTTTTGTTTTAATAAAACAAATTTGAAACATCATTCGTTTATTCCACGAAACAAAAATCAAATTACAAATGGCGAATAAAATGAATTATGAAGTTACTATTCTCGATTCAAACATTGTTTGTTAGGGCTAGTTGAATAGTCAAACACAAAACAATAGTTAGAAGATAGGGTAGGTATTCACCGCGTGGTGAGATATTGTGGCGATAGTGGCAAATAAATATGCAGTTTTAACACATAATTTTTAATTACAATAATATGCGGAAAAAATACCAAATTTTCTGAAGAAATTACCGTATTAATTTCATAAAATAAAATGACAGTACTTATATTTTATTATTAGGTAAAATAAAATGACTTTTTTGGAACTTCTTCAAATAACATTCCTAAAAATTTTCCATTCTGCTAGTAGAGATTCGCTATTTATCGTGAGGATCTGGATTGAATTTTAAAGTCTTTGAATCACTGATGGAATGGAAACTTTTCTAATTGATAAAAAAACATGTCCCACACACCCACGATGAATAACGAATTTGACAGTTCCAAGGGTTTCGAATTATTAAAATATGGTTTTGTAAATCATTTTCCATTTAAATATCTACAAACTTTTCTTTATTGTAATTAATCTTAGTGCCATGACTTAATAAGACGCTAAATTAGAAATCTTACGACGATGAGGTAATCAACATACAGTGTAGATTATCAAAGTACTATTCAATTTTTAAATTATACAAAATAACTTAGCCTAAGTAAGGTTTTACTATTTATTAATATACCTGTAAGTTTTTTTAATAAAAAATTAGGGACAGTGTCTATTGTTAATTTGGCACATTTTTGAGTTGTTAAGGTAAGTATTATGTATTTGAAAATAACATAATTTGATAATGACATAAAATGTATTATTTTAAAATGAAGAGATACTTAAAATTAAACCAATATTGTACTAATTAAAATAAATAAATATCACACAGAGAAAACATAAAAATATTTTTATGGCCTACTAAGTGGCTTATAAAATATTGTACTTTTTTAGTTTATGTAAAAATATTTGATTCAACAGATTATACTTGGAAACAAGTAATCTCACTGCTATGACATCTTGTCATTATTTTAAGCAAAATATTCAAAGAATGACTAAAATAAGTTTGAGGCAAGAGAACAGCTTATTTTTTATGTACATGACACAGTGATAAATAAATATTAATTAAGTATCTATTTAATAGGTATAAATTCCAATAAACAGATACTAATTGGCACACGTTCACATTGATTCACTAGCAAAACTATGTCTAATTAAAATTAACTATGAAGAATCGTTTTAAAGGAACAATATGTGTTGAATGCAATACTGTTCTTTACTTGATGGAGCTTCACTATCAAGGAAATTGATTAATTAATGATTGAAGGGCATAATTATAGAATTTTTAAGTAAATTAGCCCCACGGACCCTTTCGATAGCGAATTGACAACCAACCGACGAGTGGTCGTCGTTGGCATGTGGTTTATTGGTAGACAATTTGTCGAAAGGTTTTGGAATAGCGAAGCAGGTTGTTCTGTTACAACAAAGCAGGAAAATGTCCAATTGACATTTGAAATGAGTACTTACTCAAAAAATCTGTTAAAATTTTATTATTACTAGTAATTAATATAAAAAAGAAAATAATTTCATTAATAGTGGACTCAACTCAGACATGTTTAAGTGACAAATCCCTAATAAACAAATGCAAAAACCGTTAAAAATTCATTTGAATATTCTAATTTATTTACAATTAACATTTTGATATGTTTTTTCATTGCGGTGGATGCTGTGAAAATCTATCGTAAGTATCAAAGTAATAAAAAAATGTGTCCTTAGCCAACGAGCAATCAAAATTACGTACACTATAAATGCTTAATTAATACTACAGATCCTATGCTATCTATATTTACATTTTCTCACAATCTTGAGTATTATAATTGCACTTTATTTGTATGCGGGTCACCACAGACGTTCATAAACATAAATACGCAATCTCACGTAATATCTGTCAATGGCAGTATTTTTTTTATCGATAAAAGTTTGAGTGGATACTTTTTTTTCTACACATAAAATTGATTTTTTAAGTGTAGTCCTCAAAAGGGTTAATAAACGTCCATTAAAGCTCCACTGGCTCGCCTTGAGTGTGCGCGTTGAGTGTATTCCGACGAGATCGTCGTGATACGTTTGTTACTTCTTGATGTCGGGGTCCATTTTTGTTTTGTCCATCGACGACGACACCATGCCACTTTGGGGGTATAATTTGTCTAAATGCTTGAGGGACTCGTTGAGGAAATTCTGGAAAGAAAAATAATGGTCATACATTAATCATTCAAAATTTGTAAATGCCTATATATTTACATGATATTAGTACATAACGTAAATAAACGTAGAACGCGATAATTTATGCTTTTAAATTTTCTGACACTCAATGGGCATAAAGGTAATTTAACCCTGCCTATGCCAACGTGGCGTCTCTTCAATCGACTCCAATTTATTTCTACAGCAATGTTTGCTGGCTTTTTGATCTGTGCCATTTCTACTCTACATCAGGAAGCGATAACAGGTAGGTAATTAGTAACCTAGCCCATATTCATGAGTTGAGTAATAAGTGTGGCTCGTAGAGCCTTACCTACGTTTATCATGTGACTGGTCCTACGAAATATCACCAGAATGGTCATAATATGGAACACAACTGGAACTTACTTGTATCGCAGTGAGGGCTGCTACGATGGCCGGGCCACCAAACCCGTGTGATATGAGAGAGAAGTGCGTGAGATGCCTCTGGATGGCAGGCTCCAGCAGGTGAGGTGGTCGAGTATTGCAGAGCGGTGACCGGTCCTGGTTTAGTAGGTCCATCAGCTCCTTCGTCACCTGAGGGTAAAGAAAGAAGATAAATCAGTAATGGAAAATCGTGGTTTCAGGGGTTTTAACAATTTTCAATTCCTGCCTTTCTATGAAAGTAGACAATTAAACGTAATTTCAGCGTGAGCCTGAAAGACCCATAGGGCGGAAATATGATGTTTGCAACGTCTTACGAAGGCCTACAGCAATGCGTTGGGTGTGTAACCCAACGCATTGACTCCTCCCCCCTTTATTTTCATTTGCGACTTTGGTCTAAATCTGTTAATCTGACCTGCTTAGTGGCCTGCAGCAGGTCCCTCCGGCGGCGCGCGTCGTGCTCTGCGTACTGCCGCGCGAGGTACTCGGCCAGCGCGCGCGCAGGGAACTCCGTCTCGCACACGTAGCCGAAGTCGCGCGCTAGGTGCACTGCCTCCGCTGTTGGTAACAGACAGACATTCTTTATTAAAAGGGAAAATTAAAATTATCTTGCTTTTTTCCGGTAACAGACGCTAGCGCAGGCACCAAAACCACACCGACCGCATCCACGTTGAGTTTTAGTTAATAATTCTTTTTGGGTTATACACCCAAAAAGAATTTTTATCATTAAAGTTGGCCATTATTTACACTTATTGTGTGAGTGAATAGTTCTATAAGGTCTAAGCATGTTGCTAGTTTTCCTTTGTTGCTTTGCACGCATTTTCCAAACATCCTGTATTCATATTAGACAATCAATCGTTTATTTGCGTGTCACATGTACAAATATGCGGTGTTGTTGTTAGCTTTGTGTTTGTTCAATCTTGTTTTTTTTTTAAATTATATCTTACAAAGAGTGTCTTGCATAGACGTTCCGTTTTACGGTAGTACCCAGCCAATAATAGCGTACCTTCGACTAGAGAAGTGAGCAGCGTCACGTTGGCGGCTTTCCGCCTGCCGGCTGGCAGGTTCAGGCCAATCTTCTCCAACTTTTCGCGGAGGAGCCGCCCGCCATTTTTACTCTTTGCTCTGTAACAAAAGGAACACTGATGAATTTTTGACCCAACTATTGCTCCAGTGCAAAAGGATCTGCAGAACACAATGGAATCAGATATAATGTATAGGTGTCTTAAATTTTTCCTTGTTATATGTTTATTTGCATTTGAATTTTTCTGCATGACGATCTGACACGCACGACTTACTCCTAATGACGATGTTCGTATTTTTGACTATAAAGAAACTTCTAGCATGAAAACGCGAACGAGCGTAATGGCTAGGCTGGACTAGACATCACAGTGCTCTGTCACACTGCACACAATTTAGGTAATCGTTTGTTACAAAAATGTTTAGCCACCGCTATTTTGACTAACAAAGAACCCGCAATCAAAACGCTAGTCCAACATGACTGTGCAGTTTGCCTGAGTCATTGAACTCAAAGGAACCAAAAAAGCAATAAGTTATTTAGTTTAGACGTGACATGATATTGGAGATGTGTCGTAGTTCAGCTACTGCCCGCTAGATGGAGCAACCGATAACCTGCCGATTAGCGCGCGACTATGATTGACACGTAGAAAGTTGTCGGAAATTCAAATCGTATCAATTACCAATGGATTTTTAAACGTAATAGCAAAGAGATAGAGATGCAAATTGGTTTCAAATAAATGTATGTCGGAAGCTGACGTCTAAAACTGGCTACTAGTATTAACTGAAATTGTATCAAAGCTCGTTAACAAAATTGTTTTCGATAAATCTTTTGGCGATGGACGTTTTTGATGAGTTGACCAAAGAATGTGGTGTGCTTGTTTACAAGAGGTAGCTGAAAGTAGGTAAAGTACGTAGTAAAAGATGGAGTCAAATTTTAGTTACGATTTGTTAAGGTATGTTTACTATTCGCCTCAAGTTTAAAAGTTTTGAACGACAAAACTGTTATTACTTACAACTAACTCCCTCTCTTCTTTATGCAGATGATTTAAAAATATACACTGATGTCACGGACATAACAAACTGTACATTACTTCAGAAAGATCTTGACACTGTGTGTGATTGGTGTGCTTCAAACAAAATGAGCCTCAATGTAAGCAAGAGCTGTGTTATCTCCTTCACTAAAAAGAAAAATAGAATTATTTACCAATATCATATTCGGGACAAAGTACTGGGCAGAAGTGAGATTGTCAGAGACTTGGGTGTTTACTTCGATCAGGAATTAACATTTCATCATCATTACGAACACATAATTAAAAAAAGTAACAAACTCTTAGGTTTTATAATCAGAACCACCAAAGATTTTAAGAAGCCACATAGTATATTGTGCTTATTCTTTAGCTTGATCAGGAGTGTCCTGGAGCACTGCTGTCCAGTATGGTCCCCGTACTACGATGTCCATTTAAATGCTATAGAGAAGGTGCAAAAGAGATCTATAAAGTACATATCCTATAGATACAACATGGGTCGATTGCCAAAGGACTACAGTAAAAGACTTTCTAAGTTTGAATTGATTTCTTTGCATTCTCGTCGAGACAGATATGACCTACTTTGTCTTCACAAAATAGTTCACTCAACTATCGATGCCCCAGACTTATTGTATTCACTCAATTTTAACACTTTGTTTAGATCTCGTAACCCAAACATATTCGCATTAAAGGTGTATAGGAACAACACTTCCTTTTTCAATCCTATAGTAAGGATGTGCCGTTCATACAACGAGGTGGTTCGCAGTGGTAGAGACGTTGATTTGTTTAATGGCAGTTTTCCCCCGTATAAGCGAGTCGTAACTGACATTTTTAAATGAACATAAGTGTCCTCGACTCTACTTATAAATGTTATTTATCTAATATTTATAAATACTTAGTTAAGTTAAGAATTATTATAGTGTAGCTGCTGCTGTTTTTAAGAAAACATTCTAAAATTTTAGGATTAATTTTCCTTGGTTAGATGAGTAATTTAAATTTTCAAGCCGATCTGTCTGTGCAAAGGCATTCCGAGCGACTCAGGCATGTTGTGAAGGATTTAGTTCTAATTTATTATTTATTTAATTACACCCACGGATAAAAAAATAATTCAATAATCAGTACAAAAGAGATTATTTCAGTTAACTGCACATCTATCTAAATACTGCTTCTCAAAATCTTATTTCATTATTGTATCGATAATAGTGCGAACCGCTCGGTCGAAGAAGCTCTAATTGATATCTCATTAAAATCTGACATGAAAATAAACTTAATTTTAATTTATCAACGGCCAACACGTCCATATTTTCACACGTTCGGTTAGACAGGCATAAAAGAATCAAGAATCATACGTGGATAACGAACCAAACAAAGAATTCGAATTTCGAATCAATGGAAAACTAAATCGAATGAATCGACACATCGATACAACTAATGGCGTATCAAGTGCATGCTTGTATCGATACTGCCAGTGCGATTACAGAGGTTATCAATCATCCTCCTTGATTTTTAAACGATAATAATTATAAAACTTAATGAGACTTTCATTACGGGTTCTTCTTTTTAAAGCAGTAAAGTTCTAAATCGCTTGATGCGTTTAGTAGTTTTGGCGGTTCTTTAGTTACAGGAGTGGATTAAATTGACATAATTTCACTATGAGTAGGTACCTATTCGACACGGTCGGTACCTATTCACATTACACAAATTGTAGGGATCTGTCCAATTAACTTGATGGTTGGGAATAGCGTTTGTTTATGAATTTGAATCGATATCTTGAGGTATTTAGATAACTTACCTACATGTTGTTAGAAAAATATCCTTGATTAAAAATAATTTCGATAAAGTCGTTTCTGTAATATTGTTCCATAAAAAGTTTCTTTTAAAATTTGGGCACCCCTTTGCAATGTAACCCTGTGTTTACATAGTATCCTTAATAATTTCAGGATTCAGGTACAATAAAATGCACACAATATAGGTCTAACCAAGATATAGGCAGATTTATTGGATCAGTAGGTAGGTAAGGTAGGCACATACCTACAACTGATTAACATTGCGTGACTTCGACTTCTGAGTCAAAATAATGGATCAAAATTAAATGTTTAAAATTCCCGAGATAACTTCATCCAATTACCGAACGATAAATACTCGAATATCATAATACACGCGCGATCCATTAATAACTTCGATTGATTCAACCGAAATGGCGTACCTGCCTACTTACGACACAATAACTTTTCGGATTTGGAAACAGTGTGCAATGAATCTGGTATAGGGCTGCTACCATCACTGGTACCATCGGTAACAAATGGCTGTAGTATTTACCTAATATAAGTAGGTTTTTCTGTAGGTATGTAATTTAAAAAAAAAACCTAATGTTTTCTATGTAATCTGAAAGATATCGCTCTCATAGATAAGACCGCCTTGTGCTAAAACCTATGTCAAAATTACATGTATGACTGCATTGTGTTTTCTTTTTGCAATAAAAAATATTTATTAGCATAAAAAATACAGGGTCTTTTTTGGAAAACCATACAAAACATTTTACAAAAATTTACGCGTGCATGTACATGCATGAAAAGGCTCTACTTAGTTTAAGGCGCAGAGTCGGGGTTCCAGCGGCGCTGGTCTTCCGTAGACGCCAGAAAATAAGGAGTACTATCACAGCAATAAGCATGTTGAATATTTGGAATTTATTTAAAAAATAATTATTTAACCATTTTTTTCCCAACCATTCTGACCAACAAATAAAAAATAAAAATTGATTATTTCGGATAAGGTACATCCTTAAGGGTTAGTAACAATTAGTACCTACTTATATTGAAAGTTCCCTTGAGC
Source organism: Pyrausta nigrata (assembly GCA_949316185.1). Lineage (NCBI taxonomy): Eukaryota > Metazoa > Arthropoda > Insecta > Lepidoptera > Crambidae > Pyrausta > Pyrausta nigrata. The sequence goes on along the minus strand of OX438958.1, from coordinate 6,059,860 downwards.
AGAGAGAGAGAGAGAGAGAGACCATTTACAAAGCAATAGTAAAAACTCGAAAACTTGTTGAACTCTTCTAAACACAATTTTACTTTTTTTATTTTTTTTATGTGACCACGAACGCTGTAAAGTGTTCGAAACGTCAAGTGTTAAAAAATGTAAATAAATCGCGAAGTAATCCCTAAAATTGTGTTTCAATCAACTCGACAAAAGTTTAAAAACTTTTCTTATGGCAGCCCTATGTTGTTTTGACACTCGCCTTTTGTTAAAAGATAGGTATGCGGCTTGTGAAATTCACGTATGATTAATTCCTCATAGATCGGTATTTGATACGGACACGTCATTTATACACTTTTGCGGCATTCGACTTGTCTCGTTATAATAAATAGCGGATTGTATTGACGCCCGAATAATTGACGTCTCGATGCGGCTTAAAAATAATGAATTAAATTGAGAGTTGAAAGGGAATGAGTTACCTTCTGAGTGTGCGATGATACCTAAATAAATAAATATTACTTAAATGCTAACGTTGATATGCTATAGGAACTCTTATTTATAGCTTTTAGGCTTTGTTAGATAAACTTAGCCGGTACCTACTTAGGCTAAGCTGTTCCTGCGTTTTGGAGGATGGATACAGATTGTAATTTTCCGTGAGTTTTTGCAGCTCATGCTCAATAACTTGTCTTGAGTGAGACCAAAATTGTTACGTAAACTAACCCCTAGACTCGAACTACACACCAATCCATTTAACAGCGAAATTAGTTAGCGCTAAAAAAATGTATGACACTGACTCACTGATGAGTGACAGTGTGTCCTGATCAGTGATGACACTGATCAGGACATCGATCGAAACATCGTGTGACTTTTGCATACATACTTATTTTGACATTTCTTTGGTAAGACCTACTAACACCTACTAACTACACTTAGACTTATCAAACAATGGCTATACGATCACATGTTACCTACAGGTTATAACGGTGGCTAAAAATGTGCTAATGTTGATTGGTTCGACTACCTAGGTACATCACGAAAAAAATATGCGTAATTTCGGGCTCCAATAGTTCACTTTGTATTCTTTTTTCAAAGACCACTCGCGTGTCACGACCGTCATTATGCCCCGTTGTCGCTAAGCGTATTCTAAATTCAATTAATCGACCGCTGTAATTCTCGTAAATTGAAATTACCGCGGTAATTTTGCAATTACAATGTTTACGATGACACGTCTGAACGGAGACGTGCAGTCATAATTACGAGGTAATAAATTGGAGCAGGTGATTGTACCTAAGTCATATTAATATGATATATAATTATTTTAGTTTGTATTTATATATTATAATTATATTTTAAGTGTATATGTATGTAAGTATAGTATTATATATATATCTAAATTACTTTTAATGTTGCATTGTTATTAACAATTGCTCTTTCTTGCTGATGTCTCACTGCAACCGTTGCCATCTTTCTACATGACCTAAAGGGTTGACTGGCAGAGAATGCTTTTTAGTATTAAGTCCACCTTTTGTACACTTCTATTTGTGCAATAGTTTTTAAATAAAAAAAAAAATAATAATATGAATATTATTTGAGACGTACCGACGTTTTTATCATAACAACTAGCAGTTCCCCGGGACTTCACCCGCGCCAAAAGTCGGATTTTCCATACAAATTTTCATACCCCATTTTACCCCCCTGATGATTTTATATCGCGACAAAAAGTAGCATATGTCCTTCCCAGTGTCTTAAACTATCTCTGTGCCAAATTTCATTTGATTCGGTCCAGTAGTTTCGGAGCCTATTCGATGCAAATAAACAAACAAACAAATCTTTCCTATATAATATTAGTATAGATATAAGAAATAAAATTGAATTTGTGGGGTTGATATTACGTATACAGTGTGTCCGGGCTTCGACTGGCGGTAATTTATGGGCTATTAGATCATCAAATGTTATCGACAAAAACCCCCATGTTGGGGGTCTAACTTGGGGGTTTTTTGTCGAAACTCTTGAAATGGCAGCCATTTTAATTATTTAAAAAAATGCTATTTCTATGGATCTGGAGGTCCTATTATGAAAATAATTCTTTTGGGAGGTAACGCTATGGCCTATCAAGTGAAATAAAGATCAATTCCAAATTATTAACAGCCATAGAGGATTTTTTTATATATAAATCTTACTAAAAATTCAAAAAGTTTAATAGTTATTTAAACCTATTAAAAAACTAAACCCAAAAATGTTTTTTTTAAATTCTTAAAAAAAAGTTTTTTGTCAAATTTTTTTTTCATTAGGATTATGTTTTTAAAAATTTGGTAAATAAAAGGTCCTTAAATTATCACTAGTCGAAACAAGGACACCAAGGTATATCGGTTAAAAATAATTAAATTAAAATGGTCACAAATCATTGGTCAAGCATTTTAAACCCACGAAATGAAATGATTCGTCATCATTGTTACATTTAGACTGTTTCACTATGATCTATGAGTGTGTCATGGTTTTTAAGAAACTAATAATGGTCTAGGAAGTAGGTATATTTTTGCAATAAAATCAAATTACTTATTCATTCGGACATAATCATCTTTACACGTGTAAAAATTACTTATACATCCCAGGCTCTCACAATTTACTTGCTTGCTACCTTTAAAAACAACCATGAAATCATAACAATTTCTATAATAATATGTGGGCTGACGAGCAATAATTGGATGGTTTATTAAATTAATTTTCATAAAACCTTTACAATAACCGGTAGCAGCTACATAACGGGCACCTTGTAAAAGTAGAGACGTTATTAAGTGAATGTGATCGCTTTTGGTCGCGCGATTATCGCCATCAAAGTTGCGCAGTTTGGTACCAATAAGGGCGAGATTGATGAAATAAGGTTAATAGGCGATCAGCGTTTGATTTAGTTAAACCTTGATTTGCTGCATTCGGTCTGAAAGGCCCGTTTAGAACAGGAACCTGTAGTACAGATTTTCAGACAAGTCGCCTAACATTTTTGGTTAGGCCTTAATTCGACGGTACGTCATTTGATGAATGCATGCAAGCTGCAATTGATTTTGATCTGATAGGCAAACGCGACGTTGCCGCTTTGCAGACATTGTTTCGTTAGTTTCTACGCCAGATACAAGCAACCGTCCGAATTACGATAGCGCCTATGACGTGTGGTTAGGTCTACTACCGAACACTTTGAATTATTTCTTCAGTGGATAGTCAATAATCTACAGTAGGTAGTTTAACATGACTGATTCCATTAAAATTTCTTGTTGCACCAAATCCCCTATGCGAAGAAGTAAGTTTTTAAGAAATATTGAAAGAAAGATCCTAATTTTTTATGTTTTTTATTTAGGCATTGTATTTATAGACGTTGTGTCGTGCATCCTAAGTTAAGGGTTAAAAGTAAGTACCAACCTACTCAATACAGGTGCCCACGAAACTTGTCTCGATAATTACGGCTGATAAACGCAAGAAACGCGTCTATATCAACAGGCGAGACTGACCACAACACAAAAAATAGTCTAATAACTACCGACCGAAACTCTAGTGGAGTATAAGGCGGCCACAAAGATGCAGACACGACTTTTTTGTGCACTAACAATAAAATGATTAGCCGTTGTAGTTTCGGTTTGTCTAGCGTTGCAGCTTGACTGTGAAAAACTCATCTAGTGGGTATAGTCAGATCAAAACCACAGCTGAGGCGGTTGCCACAGAGATGCATTATGCCCATGACTTTTATCTGTATATAAAAGGCAACCGTTACTGACTGACTAATCTATCAACGCACAGCTCAAACCACAGAACAGATTGCTCGGAAATTTGGCACACGTAAAGCATTTATGATTTAGGCGGGCACTAAGAAAGGATTTGACATTTGCGCGGAAGCAGTCGCGTGTAACTAGGGTTACCAGATGAAAAAATCAAAAGTCCGGAGAAAAGGCCTAATTTCCATGGAAAAGTCCTGAGATTTTCTACAGATGAGAATTTTCTGTCAAAAACGTATTATTATCGTTGTATACACTGCGGATCTTGCGCACGCGTTTTACGCGACACGTTGCAAGCTTGTATGTACATCGCACTCAAAACAGCGGGGTGGAGGGAGGAGGGGGGCGCCCGTCGCCCCGCAGCGCGGTTGCCGCTCGCTCGCTCACTCAGTCAGTTCGTCTTGCGCCATTGCGAAGGTTGGACTACGCTTTATTGAGTGTCACCACGGGACGGGCGAGCGAGCGAGAATCGGAGCTGTTGGATGGATACGAGTTAAAATGTCTTCAAGTAAATGTAACCTGTGTTTTATTGAAAATCCTGAGCTATCACTAGATTTGCTAAATCCGGCCGGAATCCTGAGAAGAGTCGAAAAATCCTGAAATCTCAGGACAAATCCTGAGATATGGTAACCCTACGTGTAACCGCTTATCTAATATAATACGTCACTCCCTCTAACTCTTAACTGTTTTTTATACATTCTGCCGTATTCAGAGACGTCAATTAAAGTTAATTCTTCATTAAGTCTCATGCAGTCCTTTTCTATTTCATTGGCAATGAAAGTGTCAGAACGAGACTTAATTATAGATAAAATTTAATTGACGTCGGATCGGACAGGTAGTTTTTTTTACTAAATGTCGTTTAAGTAAGCTAGGTTTAAGAGTTTGATAAAACACACGTTGCATTTCTGTGGCGTGCACTTCCGTAGCTTTCCAAGTCAAACATATCTTTAGCGGTCGCCGCAACCACCACAGTGTTGCTAGCGCAAAAAATGTAATAAACGTACAAGGTACTCGTAAAATGGGAGTTAATTCCATCCACCGGTAGGTGGCGGTGGAATAATTCGACTAAAATGTATTATGCATGCAGTCTGTAATTATTTTTAAATTGAACTTTAATCATGTTGCGGCCCCGAATTAAACTGTGAATCATCTTCATCATTTTTAACAGACGAAAGTCGTTTGATTGATGTAAAAAGTTCGCTTTAACGCGTTGTTGCCTGTCCTCAACGCCTCGAAAGGTTAATAACTTGTATTGCATATTGGCAAAGGTATTTTAATTCATAAGACAGTGATAATTTTAATAGGCAATCTCCGTAGGTCGTCTCTGCTGTGCCGTAGAAACGTAACTATCGTTTGATTTTTCCCGTATCCTAACGAAATGTATCAGCAATCTCTCTGATCCTTATATCATTATTAAAACCATGAAGACACTAACCTCTAGAGCGCGTAGGGAATGTCTTCAGACCACGTCTTTGAGAGCGCAGGCAGGAGCCAGCAGGCCGGTACCCTGTCTCTCCGAGATCAATAAAGTACGAGTAACTGTTGTAATAATGGTTCAACCTCTTGCAGCGTCGGGTGTAGGGTTCAGTACGTTTGTTTTGAGAGCAGACGGGCGCCTAGTATCCTGTCTCTCTAAGATTCAACAAAGAAACTCGTTGGTTCTTCATCCAATTACAACTTTTCCCGGATCTTGATGTTATTGCTTAATGATGTAAGGATGCTAACCTCCTGAGCACGCCTCCCAGCAGCGACGCGTTGAGGCACTCGGGCGGCGACAGCCGGCGCTGCACCTCCGCCACTGTCACCTTGTACTTGCTGGTGGACGACAGCAGAGACAGCCGGCCAGGCACCGAGCAGAACACGTCGTTAGGCGCGCAGGACCCTGTACCGCCGAGGCCATCGCGACCTTTCATTGCTGGAGAAAGATTCACGATTAGATTTTTATTATAGTCCGACGAGTTTGTACGCAACCCTCCCGCCAAACGAAAAACGTTACAAGCTAACGCCCAAAATTAATAACCGATACAAGGTCGATCTCGGTTGTTGGTGTTTCCATTGCACACGTGTTTTGTCACAGACATAGCCGTGGCTACCTTGGACTGTTTATTGGATACGCAGATAGCTGGGATTGATTTGAATCTTGGATTACGGATTAGTTATTGTATAAGGGTGGTAGTGTAAGATGAAATTAGATAAAAGGTATTTAAATCTTGTAATTTTGAAACGGGGTTGCTACTCGTAGTACAAAATATTTATGTTTAGGAAACGCGATTGTAAAAATCAGAAATAATTTTACCGACAAAATTAAGTTAGGTATTTCATTTTTATAAAAAAAGAAAAAAGAAGTTCCATTTATTAGAGAGATTTTTCTAACAATACAATACTGCTAATAAAAAACAGCGTGATACGAATATTAACAAAAGTACCAATGTAAAAAGTTTCGATGATTACAAAATTCCCGGTTCCGAAATGCAAACAATGGCACTCTTAACAATCACCGCCACGCCCCAAACATGCTCTCAGCGTGATCGCCATTGTGATGGGTAATATTTAACTATGGCAACCCTAATACAATAAACATTAGTGTATCATTAACTTTGCACCATACTGGCTATTTAATATTTAGCACCCTGACTCTTTTCATGATTTGAAGATGAAAAAAAAAAACGCAAGGGTCTCGCTTTAGCATTTGAAATTGGAACACCGTACGATCCATTGTAAGTAGTTTCTATACCATGACTTTATTAGCCACATTCATATTTTGAAGTCTCATTTCCACAACGCACTATTCAAACATCGATTGATTAATCGATACTTTTATTTTTCGATATCGATTCACTCGGCCGTCGAATGAAGAGTTTTTTTTACAATCTACTTAGAAAAATTGATACACCCATCCGATAAGTACGGTATGAGGCCTAATTACAGTTTTATCTGTGGGGTCATCGGTGTTGCAACAATAAAATCTTTGATAAGTTAATAATAAGTACCAATTTAGCTGATGGATGTTCTGTCCATACATCTATTTAAAGATGTTATAACTGCATAATATATGGACGTTTGAACGTTTGATGGGCTACCAAAGTTTTTTTAGACGCGGTTACCTATCAATGTTATTGCCAAATGTCAAAACTTTAAAAAATAATAATAAAAAGTGTAGATTGAATAAACGCTATGATTCATTATGAATGTATTTATCAATTAAATGTGTTTAAAGAAAGTTTTAGCTTCCGTTTGTAATAAGCTGCTTATAAGAAAAATGAAATTGCAAGTGGCGATAAATAATTAAGGTATTTATCTAACTAGTTACTACAAGCAATAACTACTTACTCTGACTCAATCTGTGCAGCCATTAGTAAGATGCTAGATGCTAGGTATCTACCTAATCAAATGGTTGTAATAGTTTAGTTCGTTGAGTTTGGATGATGACAGTTTTTCTTAAAGGATAGGCTCGTAACGGACCACACGCGGCAGCAGCATACGACATGTCGCCTTCTACAGTCTACTACCAGGCCTGTGTATCTTCCCGCGTAGGTAGCAAAAACGTACCTACGCGCGGCGACCCCTTGGTAAGGGACTAAACAAGTTGGGTGTCGCTAGCCGGCAGCGACACGCTCCCGCGTTTTATTCACCGGCGGTGCGCGACACTAGGCTGCTGGTTGGACGAGCGTGAATAAAGTCCTAGAAAGATGCGCTAGATGGCGTAAGTAGCTTCTTGTGGCAGTCAACCCTATCGCGTTGCGTGATAGTACGTCACTGAATAGGTTTAGTGTATTATGAATCATATTCCAGAGTTATAAAAATGAAATTATCTTGCAATGTATTTCTGTAGGTGTCTACACGAAAATGTGCTTGAGTCAGAGGCAAACTGAATTACACCATATCGTTAACACCATTGAGTAGATATTTCTTTGAATTTCATTGCAAAGTCATACTTCTGTACGAAGTACTAGTACTTATTCTGTGCTATTACTACCTAACGGGTCGGATTCTATGCCAAAGCGACACGAACGAAGCTATGCATAGAAATACATAGAAACCAGTTGTGCCATTAACTCATGATGCCGCGTGGCGTCGGCTATGAACTTATAGGTACCTAATGATAGTACCAGTTTCATGCGGATTGTACTTACTTTTTAGTAGAGGGAGATCCGTCATAAACCCTGTCGTATCGTCCATCGCCGCATTCTAGAACAAAATTATTATATTTAGCGTCTGTATCATTACCTATTATCATGATATTTGTTATCATCTGGAACTATAGTAAGTACCTAACAATTTCTCTACCCTATGTTTGCAGTTTTATAAGAATGGTTCTCCATAACATTTTTGACTTTCAAGTCGGTCATATTTCTGTCTTGTAGCAATAGAAATTTCCTTGTGCAACCTTGAGCAGCGTTTTCCATACCACACTACAATTTAGCCAACTTTAAGAAAATGTGAGATTTAACCCTATTCATACCATGTTTATACTTAATCAATCAGTGGCCAAACAAAAGCAAAAGCTAATAAGCCGTTTAGATATAAAAATATTGTTAATACGGTTACGGTTACCCCACATCTTGTCTTAACATAATGAGGATGTAAAAGCGAAAAATGTGTATGAAAATTCCAAAGACATTTGGATCTGGGGTTGATCCCTATTTTAATTTAGTAAGCTTATTATTAAATTCCTATTGACCGGCGGACATTTTTGTTGGAATACTTGTTTGAAAATGTTGAGATGTAATTCGCATTTTTGTGGGGGATGTGTTACCTTTTTATTTTCATTAGATTTTAAGATGAATACCAAAGGAAAATGTTGGACGCTATATCAGGAAAACTAAGGAAAGTGTAACGATTAGTGTTAATTAAACAAGCTACCCTACTAAAATCTTCCCTAAAGACTATGACCTGGGTATATTAAGGTAAGAGTGAATAAGATAATACCTAGTAAAAACTAGGCAGATACAAAGCACCTTAGACCGTGTCTACACCTCAAGTCAATCACGTGTGTTTGGTTACGTTACGTGTGTAACTAATGTCAAATACATGCTCAGTTAAGATTAAAATAAGAAAACCTGATTTTATATACAAGTTTATCATTTAGTTAACTTAAAGCCAAGAATGGTCCTTATAGCCGGACGCATAGATTCTTGGGACGGGTGTTGCCTGTGATTGGCACCTCGCCCCTAAATCTGGCGGGGAGCATGAGGGTCGCGTACGAAATTGTCGTACTGCAAATTATCAGCTTAGCCCAACGGTGTGGCTGGTAGAGAATGCCACTTGGCATTAAGTCTGCCGTTGTACAAAATTTTCAGCTGTGCAATAAAGCTTAAATAAATAAATAAACAAACTTCTTACCGGCGCTTCTTCAGCGGAGTGGAGCGCGTGATGCAGTGCGAGCTCGTGCTGCTCCCGCGCGCCGTAGTCCGCGCGCCGCTCGCCGCCGCCATAGCTGAACCCGCCGTGGGATAACTACACAAACACAATCACATCAGCATTTGATTACGTGGGGTGAGGGTGGTAAAGAATCTACCTCCTAGTGGTCCACCCCGGGCAACGACATCAGTGGCTGAATGATCTGAACAGTGGTAGCTACTAGGCGGCACCTAACGGAGCATGTTAGGTGCCGCGTGGTAGCTACCAACCTCCCACAGCGTCAGCTTCAAATTTAAAGTTGTAGCTGAACCCGCCGTGGAATAACTGCACAAACACACAATCACGTCAGCGTTTGATTAGATGGGGTGCTGGTGGTAAAGGATCTACCTCGACCCTGCGCAACGACATCACAAACTTAAGTTAGTGATGGCGGCTGAACGATCCTAACAGTGGTAGCTACCAACAGTCCCGTTAGGTGCCGTCTGGTAGCTACCACTCTCCCATAGCGTCAGCTTTAAATTTACCGCTGCTCCAAATTTTTATTTGACTTAAGAGGCATTTTCAGAAACCTTTTTCAATGTCTAGCTAAAGATGACAAGATTTCCAAAACTTCCCCACAAAAACCTATGTCCTACATATACATTTTTCCTATGCGTTAAATATGAGGAGACACAAAAAAAAACAGTCTGGTTTAATCAAACTTGCCATAGATAGGAAACTTACGATAGTACGAGTGTTTGATAAACTCTTAAAATTCCATGAAATAACCATAACAACAAAATATCCCAACAAAAACGGTCATTATCGAAATACCCATCCATCGCAATAGCGTCACATACCGCCTTTCATAAATCGCCATAGAATCAGGCAAAGGCATCGAGCTCCCTGCAGCCTATTGTGCCGCGAGCCCAACGGAACATTAGTTCTGGCTAATCTGCTAAAGTGGCGTCCTAACGTCAAACGTATTGTTGGCCGAAAATATTGGGTCGTCTCAATGACGATGAAAAGAGTTACGTTCGCTTTTTGAATTGTGTTTTTCTTTCTATTTTTACTGAAGTTGCCAGTTCTTATTTCAGTGATAACTTCTTGGAGTGGAACATAGAACCAGCCATGGAAATAGTATAAATTATTGATCAACAGTTACAACAAAATACTAAGCAACTAAAGGTTGAAAAAAGACTCCTTTACTTGTACAGATTTTAACGGCAATCATGTTAAGTTTTCCAGTTTATTAGGTAATGCAATTTTTTTACACATAATAATGTGATAACAATTTTCATTCAAAAATTTCTCCAACCTTACTTACACTAACATTACTGTTAAGTTATAATAACCGAGTTGAATTTATTCCTTGTGCATAATGATGTGAAGAATGTTAAAGACGCTCCAACTATGCGAGGGTGGGAATAGTTTTAGTCTGTGCTGTTATGATTTTGTATCGATCCCGCTGGCATTTCGAGAAAGGATGCTTGGTAGTTAGAAAATAGCTTGGCATAAATACGGGTATTGTTAGCATAGGTACATATTAGAATATGAAAGTCATAAAAGCTTTCAAACTTACATCAGCAGGCCTACCGCCTAACTCAGTTGCTTTAAAATTGCAATAATTATTATGTCATGACATAATAATGTCTTTCAGGAAAGCACAAATATCTTTCAAATTAACATCAGGAAAGCAAAGATAGTTTTCAAAACAATGAAAGAGTGTCAATTCTTATGTGTTAGATATTGACAATAGCTTTCTAGTTAGGCGGTAGGTGCTTTGCAACCCCATAGCAATGACATGAGAATTGTCATGTTGCACTGTTTAAAAAAATATCATTACTTTCCATAAGATAGGTTTTTATTTTTTAAAGATGACATCTGACTGCTGTGGTTATATATTCGCGGGAGGAGCTGCTGGGCGCGTAGTGCTAATCGGTGACGTCATACACCGCTGTAGCTATTCTCCCAGCTGTGTCGAGCTACTCACATGGTGCGCGTGGATGGGGTCATGGTGGTCGCGGTGGTGGCGTAGGTGGTGCGTCTCGTGGTGCGCGTGGTGGCGCGGGAGGAGCTGCTGGGGTGCGTAGTGCTGAGCGTATTCTGCGCCACCGCCTCCTCCACCGCCGTATTCCATGCCATGGCTCTGTTGAAAACAAACAAAGTAATCATATTAAATTTTGATCGAGAATTCAATAAAATACAATTTATTTTCACCTTACAACATAAAAAGGCCATAGAGTTTTTTTTAAATGATTAGGCAGACAATTGGCAATATCACCTAATGGTAAGCGAGAGAATGTCTCGCTCATTACATTCCATGTTGCTGGTGGTGCGGGTTGGCCGGGTGGGGTACTGGGGCGAAACGGGAAGAACGGCAGCTGTAAGGAAGCTGATCGCTGATTGACAAACAGGAACTGTCGCAGCTGCAACTTATTACCTGTTGCTGGTGGTGCGGACTGGCCGGGTAGGGCACAGGGGCGAACGGCGGAGGGAAGTATGGTGGCTGGAAGACGGCGAGCGAGGACTGCTAACAGGCTTACAGTAATTTAAGCAGCTGCAACTATAGAGTACATAGTCTGACAAGTTCATGCGCGACCCTCCTGCCGAGTGCCAGACGGATACTAGATGTCAGCTAGGACGGGTGATGTTCCAGGCAAGGTGATTTTCTAGCAGAGTTTCGTGCGATTGACGCTTTCTCACCCCTGCACGTCTGGCGGGGTGCCGGTCGCTGACTTAGCAGCTGTTACTAGCAGGGTAACTCTAGAGACATTACTTGTTGCTAGTGGTGCGGGCTAGCTGGGTGGGGTGCGGGGGCAAAGGGCGGAGGGAAGTATGGCGGCTGGAAGTCGGCGAGCGAGGGCAGCTAGCATCTGCAGCTCATTATCTGCTGCTGATGATGCGGGCTGGCCGGGTGAGGCGCGAGGGCAAGGGGAGGTGGGCAGTACGGTGCTTGTAAGGCTCCGCTCAGATGGGCCACCAACCACAGCCACCAGTGGCTGTCGCGCGCCACTCAATTTGTTTCCGCGCAAATAAGGGTGGTCGGTGGCCGCTACAATTTGACACTCACCTGCTAGATCCTTTGACAGATGTTTTGTCAAAAAGGTGAGTGGCCGCCACCGGTGGCGTGTCGCGGCCACTGATTACCTGTTGTTGGTGATGCGAGCTGTGGGAATTGCAGTGGCTTACTTACTGAAGCAGATGCAAGTTGCAGCCTGCAACTCATTACCTGTTGCTGGTGGTGCGGGCTGGCCGGGTGGGGTGCGGGGGCAAATGGCGGAGGGAAGTATGGCGGCTGGAAGTCGGCGAGCGAGGGCTGCGCGCCGCCGCGGAACCCGCCGCCGCCAAGCCCGAGCCCGCCTCCGCCGAGGCGCTCCTGGGGACAAAGAGCATAAAGGTTAAGTTCGACAACCTTTGTAATGAGAACAGAGTCACCGATAGACAGAAATTCTGCGACCAAACAAAAGATAGAACAGCACATTGAAAAACACATGTTTTGGCTCACAGTTTAGCACCTAACTACTTATGTTATAATAAAAAAAACCGGGCAAGTGCGAGTCGGACTCGCGCAATGAGGGTTTCGTTAAAACAAAGATTTTTTATACGATGTAACCACGAATTTTCGGTTTTTGGTCTTTTTTCTTTATTTAATTGTGCTGTTAGACCTTCCTTCCTGCCAAATTTCATGATTTTAGGTCTATGGGAAGTAGGTACCTATAGGATTTATTCCCCTGCGAAAAGTTAGAAAATACGGTTAAAATGACAATATCTTCGGATTGCGTTAACTTTGAAACAAGATTTTCTCACAGCTTTAAGGGACCCATATAAAACAACCTATTGCTTACAAGCATTGAAAAGTTAAAACGACGAGCATGATTGAGTACCCCCACAATTTAGGCATGATGGCAGATTTTGAAAAACTAGCCAATAATTGTTGGAAACGTTTACAATGAATAACACATTTCTAAAAAGGGTTTAGTAAGAAAACATTATTCTGATCAAATCGCTATAGCATCAAACAAAATGGTAGGACGACCGTCTTGGTGTAATGGTCCGCGCTCCGGACTACAAAACCAGAGGTTGCGGGTTCGAATCCCGCAAGGGGCAAATGTTAGTGTGATCAGCACGAGTATTTGTACCTAAGTCATGATTTAAGTATGTCTATCTGTGTCCTATCCTAGTCGCCATAGCAGAAGTTTCACGCTAGGTATTTGGTGTGATTGTTACAATTTATTTATTTATTATATTTATAAAATTTGGACTTCTAGTATAAGTGCCCCTTGTTGAGCCTCTATGCAAAACCGCTATGTAATTTTAGTCATCTGTCGGATCTGTCGGATGTAGCATGCGTATTTTAGGTTTATTATAATATATAATAATATTACACAATATACTTTTATTGAACAACACATTACTGTGACAGGTGTTAAACCACTAATTAGCTAATTACCGATCCGTCAGTAAGGCTATACAAGCCGAATTATACCATTGTTTGTTCCAAATTAAACGTCAATTTAAACAGTGAATAATGCTGGTAGGCAATCACGGTAATTATAGAATAGATCACTCGTGTAATGATATTATGCGTCTGCGCACGCAAAGTGAGTATTAGATCTTACGAAAATGTGATGATGATTCGAATGAAACGAGATTAAGGCTTAATTGAAATACCTGATGGTTACAACCATTGATTTTTAATACACATACATGTATCTACTTTAAACAGCAAATGGTTTTGGCAATCATCGAAACGAAAGGGGTAAAAAATGGACTTCGTGTTTTAATTAAAAGTAATAAAAATACATCACTCCGGTTTGATTCAAGCAATTCGATAGTTGTATATGTGCTGGTCAATGGTCAAGGTAATTAAAAGGTTATTCTTAGAATAGGTATAGGATAGGTCTTCCAAGTTTAAATTCTTGAATCCTGGGCGAGAGTGACTACTAAAAACAAGAAGGAAGCATAAAATCTAAGCATACAGCAGTATTTTTACCCGAACGCGTTAGAAGAAGGGTAATAAAAAAAATTAAAGCCATGTTAGTCTAAATGGCCATGATCTAAATTCGAATTACAAAACCGCGGTATCGATATTAAGCACTCGATCGATGGCTGATCTAGTTTTTTTTTAATTTGAACGACCGGATGAGGCGAAGGAAACCCGTTGCGTTGACATGCGCGGTGTCTCAATTGTTGGTCAAGAAACTATGACATCAGTTTTTAACAGTTAGGAATTAATTTATCTTCTAATCTTTTTTATGTCTATCTAGTCTTTTTTATGGCCGTCATATTAGATCTGATATACATAGCAGAATTTACCTTCTTCAATATATTACAAGGATAGTAATAGATTGTTTTGAAAAAATATCTTTTAAGTAAAATTGCAAAAAATGGATTTTTTTGTAACGTCTATGGTAAAAATAAACCGTGAAGTAACAGACGAATTTTATAAATTTTTAATTACAGTTTTGATCAGCCTAATTCTGTATGCCACAATCGATATATCGAAATCGAATCATCTCGTTCGCGATCGATTACGGTTTACTGTTACGCCAGCGCGGGCGCATCAATCAGACGATATCTCTATCACAAAAGATATAAATTGATCGATACGTGTGTCTCATTAACATAAATAACGTGCTATTGCTATACGAGTACTATGAATACATCGGGCAAGTCACGTGGTTTAAATAGTGTTTGAGTTTTTTGTGTCAATTGTTGTGTTGTTTAAAAAACATTTATCTTGAAGTGAAAACAACTTTAAAAATACCTGCTTAGTACCTACTTACTCTTGCCAGGCTTACATGAAATAATTACACATTGAACCTTGTTTGACATGTCGAAAATGATCATAAACTAATAAGGGATTTTCTGACAACTCAAAATTTTTGTTTCATAGCCTATGGAGTGAAGATTGGGAAGTTAGCGGACGGATCAAAGGTAAACGTTATAAGTTTATTCAACCTAGCATTCCTTTAAAGCCATGGTTTCACATCATGAAGCTTGGTAAGATTGCAACAACTTGTATAATCCGTATGAGACTTGGACTCGTTAGTACTCCAGTTCACCTAGCAAGATTCCGAATAATTGACTCTGACTTGTGTGAATGTGGGGTTAACATAGGTGACCTGAACCACATCTTCTTTTCATGTCCTCTTATTGATCATTCTTCATTGTTTTCCTCTATTGTATCCCACCGTATTCCTTTCCCTCAGTGTTGCCAGTCAGTCTTATCAGAAATTACCTGAAATATAAAAAAATGTAACCTTTTTGTAAAAAAAGTTACCTTTCATATTTTTTTTACTGGAAAGGTATTAAAAGGACTTGTCCATTAATGGTTTTTTATTCATCAATATTTCTAACCAGAGTAAACTAAAAATTATATGAAAGAGTTCACAAAAACTAGCCTTTCTGTATAATCAATATATTTTTTAAGGCCTCCGATTTAGAGAAAAATTGAAATTATATTTTTTCTTTGACTGTACATAACCGCACCTACGCCTATATCAATTAACGCATGAAAAAATTTTGCCAGCAAAATTGACATTCCATTGACAGTAGTACCTATTATATAATCTGTGGTAGTACCTAGAAGTATTTATCCACCAGTGGAAAGGCAATGGTACAAAACCATACAGCCAGGAAATACAAGTAAGTGATCAATGGATGATGCCTGTTACAAAACATATTTTTTCTCAGAATTTTTAATTCTGATTTCTATGGTTACGTGTTTCGTATTTTTGAAGCTTCAAAATAAAAATAGGTTATTGGTGGTTGGTGATATCTTGGAATAAAAAACCAGCCTCCATACAAAAAGAGGACAAGTCCTTTGATAGAATAGAATATTAGTTGTATTGACTTACAGAAACATCGATGACTATTTGAGCACTTGCCCACATATCTTTTTTGGTTCATATTGATACATACTAAATATGAATTTCAATTTATTTATTAGTTGTTATAATTCCTAAATTTATATTTTATATAATCAACTAGTGATCCTAAAAATAAAATTAATAAGTACATACTCGTAAGTGTACAATTTAAGATTTCTATATCAAAATTTGTAAATTGATACTATAAATATTTTTTACTGAGTTTTACCTGTAGGTCTGACTGCACCATAGTATATTTAAGTAGGTACAATAACGGGTTGTAGTATACAGTGATTACGTACAATATTGAATTGGTACAACAATTGTGATAATGAGAATAAAATAATCTACAAATTCCGAAAAATCACCTAAAAGTAACCTTTTTATTAGTGTAACCTCAAAGTAACCAATGCAGTTAAAAAGTTACCTAAAAGGTTACAAAAGTAACCTTCTGGCAAGACTGCTTTCCCTACTTCCATCGAGACATTATTATGTATGAATAACTCAGATATCCTTAATATTTTATCTATGTTTATAGTATCTAATCATATAAAAGTATAATAATATCTATATAATTTATGTCAATATTAACCTAACCTGATCCTATCCCAAAATTACGTTCCGTTCCTTCCAACATTCCCTTCCATAATCGTTTCCTTACCTTTTGACACTCCGTTGTGGCGAATGCACTAGTCGTGCAAAGAACCAAAAACTAAACAAAAACAAAAAATTGATTTATTTTTTGTTGATAGATGGCGCTATTTATCTTAGTTATATAAATATTAAATCATTGAGCATAAAACAAAAATAAATTATTGTAATATTATGTACGTACGGACATGTAGTGGAAGTACTTACGTTAAAAATAGCAAGTTTTAAATTACAGTTAAAATTCAATTTAATGGAAAAACGTCTTGATGATCATAAATTGTTAAAAAACGACCCGACAACGAGTGTAGATAAAAAATATGCCAAACATTATAACATAATGAACACTAAAACCAGCCTTTTACCTAAATAATTTACCTGACTTAGATTGTTCAACGCCATGCAGCGGATTTTAAGTACTGATTTTTAGGGTTCCGTAGTCCGACAAGGAACCCTTATAAGATCGTTCAGTCCGTCCGTCCGACTGCCCTAGTCTGTCACAGCAGAATATCTTCTACGTTTATGAACTGATTTGCATGTATCTTGGTTCGAGGATACTTTACATATAGATCTCATTTTTTAAAAATACAAAAAATTAAAATTACCCCTTTTTAGAGGGTCCCTCCCCATACATGTGAATTATTTTTTTGAGTGCACCCCCTTGTGTGGGGTATTGTTGAAAAGGACTATGAAAATTAGGTAGGGTTTCCATACAACACTTTTTTTATCAGCGTTACCATTTGCGAGATATAGCCCGCCAAAGTTGTTTACACGGTGTCCCCCCCCCCCCTGTAATTTCTATAGTCTTGGACCTATAAACTTCAAATCACTCACGTAAAGAAACAGGCGCGGAAACTTTTATTTAAAATTGTTTCGGGTATTCTGTGATGAATACTTTTGAAATTATAAATAAAATAAAAATACATACTTTTTTGCCTATACTGTCTATTTAAGTTAATGGCATGGAACCCTTCGCGCGCGAGTCCGACTCGCACTTGGCCCGTTTTTGACACTAGGAAAACTCGTAATTCAACGCGATGGCATTTTTAATATCGCTCAATGTTCACAAAAGAAAAGGTATTGGTTGGGATGTTTTGTTTTAAATATCAAAAGTATTGATATACCTAATTAAAAGTTTTGAACAATTATTTATTTCAGGGTTGAAGCAAAATCATTAAGGTGCCATGGATGGAGCTCTAACCGCTCTTAATTCTATGCCACAAAGTTTTTTAGATAAGTATACCGAAAGAAAAGTATCACATGGAATTCTTAAAACTATCTTCCGGTTCACCCTTTACTATTTGGTAACTGGATTTGAATTTAAAACTAATTGGTTGATCGAGATTTAATTATTGTATGAATAATAGATCAATTATATTGTAAAACCGCGATACAACTATAAACTGGTTACACTTCCATGCAATATAAATGTGACCAATTCTAACTATAATTTTATTTATAAAATATCATTTCTGTTATTTAAGTATATTATTATTAAAAAAGCAGCTTTACTACTACTTTGGCATTGATAAAAATCTATTAGCATAAAAAATATTTCAAGTAAATAACGGTATTCACAAGTCGCGCGTGCATTACGTCATCGCTACGCACACTTCGTAGTCGTAGCGTCGTAGCAGCTTGCGTCGAAACAGACCGGTAATTTCGCCGCTTCGCTCAAGTCTTCGGTAGTATAGTGGTCAGTATCCCCGCCTGTCACGCGGGAGACCGGGGTTCGATTCCCCGCCGGAGAGATCATTTGTTTTTTTTTTGTTCGTTTTATTCTTTAATATGATCGCTATTTCTACACTTTTGTTATAATGTGCAGGCAAAGGCCATAGAAAAGGCTGTTTTATAGTTTTGTAATTCTGTTTTAAAGTACTGTACTGCCAATATGTATGTACATTATAATAATGAAATTGATGATCAAACAAAGCATTGTGAATGAGATACTGTTCATAAAATAATTATGTTCAACTATCTAATTATTTATTTTGTTACTATTAGCACAGATATAATACACTAGTACTTGTACTACTCGTATTAGGCCCACTTGCGCCATGTCGCTAGCCCCGGTTTAACCCGTTAACCCTGTCATTTTTGTATGAACTATTCTCGGGTTAGGAATTAACCCGTGTTTGTGCAAGTCGGGCTTAGTTTATTAAAAATTTTTAGTTGTTTACATGTCTAGTTAGTACTAAAAAACGCTTTGGTTACTGTACCATAATTTCGACAGTAACTTCAGGTCTTCGGTAGTATAGTGGTCAGTATCCCCGCCTGTCACGCGGGAGACCGGGGTTCGATTCCCCGCCGGAGAGAACTTTTGTACCTTTTTCCTTTTTATTTTTTAATTAACTAATAATATTTTACGTAGATTTATTAGTATATACTAAACTTTACCTGCACCTCGATCACACTGGATAAATCCACGTACGCCAGCGCCGTATCTGTGGTCGCACTTCACAATATGAAAACTATCACTTTTGGCAAACGGAACGGCACTCTGTACACTTATCATTTACATGCTGGCGTGTGGTCTTGAAGATAATAATAATAATTGCTCATTATTGACACTGAATATCTACGAATCAATTTGATTAATACTTTTTTGACTTTTGATAAAATACAAATAACGCTGGGTCTGTATTGATAACTCATTTGGAACAAGATAATTATAGAATCACACATAAAATATGCTATTAAAATTATTATCACTATATACACACACTAGTCCACCTATTTTATGTTTAATAGTTGTAATTTTCTACATATATGTATTACCGTATCTGAATTTACTTTAATTTTATGCATACTTTTATGAGTTGTGTAGATAATTTGATACTTAAGTGTTTAGCGCTCGGTGTACTGAAGTTCAACTTTTTTCTCAATTATAGCAAAGCCAAAAGGGAGCATTATATGTACTTATATGACTTTTCATTTTAAAATTATTGAGATGACCGTCACCGACAACTTTAATGCGGAGTCATCACAGCCATCTTTTTTAAGCTTTACTTTAAAAAGGATGGCTGTGATGGCTCCATATTAAAGTTTATCGATAATCGCATCGCAGAATTACGAAAAGATATACAATCACCCTAGTCAATTCGAAATTATGGGGACACTAATCGATTACAGTCCACATAAATCGTGAATAGTAGGTGAAAGCGAACGTTACAAAAACAATATGTAAATTGCGTTCGAAATTCGAATATGTCGATAATTAACGGTCCCTTAAAAGGCGGGTGATCCGGCCACAATCGCGGGAGATTGCTTTTTAAATTGATGCATCAATAAGTACTGTCAGCGTCATCTCGAGGTATACATTACCACCATATTGAGAACTCTTACTAATAGGACCCCCGCTACAACGACAGTTCAGTTGGTATTGGAAATGGTCAGTTAACTATGGCGTTATGTTTCTTGCTTCATAATGGCCAGAACTGACTGGTCTGATTTGTACAAATTGGTAGTACACCAAACAAGAAACTATTACCTACGTTTGGCGTGTTTAACGATTCTTTTCTTATCGAAGATAACTTTAATAAAGCTGAAAGTACAGGATTAGGACTGCCATAAAATAAATCAACGCTGTCTAAATATAGACGCCATTAAAATTTTAAACATTCCCTATTATGTTGCAAAAGCTAAGACATTGAAAGTGAAT
This sequence comes from Pyrausta nigrata, assembly GCA_949316185.1. Lineage (NCBI taxonomy): Eukaryota > Metazoa > Arthropoda > Insecta > Lepidoptera > Crambidae > Pyrausta > Pyrausta nigrata. Next base: position 6,039,587 of record OX438958.1, on the reverse strand, counting down.
TGGCTAATTTGAGACCATAAAAGTAAGTTATGGCTTACAAATTAACGTTATTTGTGTTTATTACTTCGAAGCACGCTCGAAAGAAACTTTTTAACACTACTGTTCTATTAATTATTTTTATTATGAGGATTTATGCTTTATAATTGATTGAAAGAAAGGTATATTGCAGCAATATGTGTTGATTGCAAAGAATCAAATAGTTAATTTGTAGCAAATCGTTACAATCGATCGCAATTAACATTTTTGATTTATCGATGTTCATTAATGAAGCGCACTTCACAAAAAATATTGTTTGCAAAATAATAAAGCGTGCTGGATCGATTTTGACGCATAATTAAAACTGATATTTTCAAAGCACAGTTTTGAAACTGAGATGGTAGTAAAATATTTCTTTAGCTACTATATAACTGTTTATATGTAACAAGTAAGTTATAAGGCGCGGCTTTTTTGTTGATGAAAAAACATAAATATGATTTTATTGCGATTGTGATATCTTGATTAGAGCAGATTACATGGACCGTTATGTTATACATCGAAAAATAATTAAGAACAAGTTGTTGTAAACATGTCAATTGCTGTATAGTATTTTTATGGCGATCGGATGTAGAAATTGAGGAATGTACGGAATGAGCGTTTTTTGTGATGCAAATATTGGTTACAATGTTATGACATATTTTTTTTAGTTTTTTTTTGTATGTGGAAGCTGTAAATAATGGTGGAACTAAAACTATAATGCAAAATACATAAACCAAATACCTATTCTATGTTGTTCTTAAGATTTTTTGTAAGCCGTTTTTCTTATGTATTTTCGTAAGAAACGCAACTTTTTCAATATAAAGACCGTCTAATGCTACCTAAATATAAAGTCAAGCCGTATTTTTGTTGAAAACGGAACACAAGTAGGTAAAAATATTTAAAGTTATTTAAAGTTAAGACTTATAATTTAAACATTAGCAATTAATTTTAAGCAAGCAATTTGATTAAAAATTAACGTTCCGAGTAACTAACAATATGTTTTAATTACATAAAAATAAGTACAATACGATACAAATTAACTGTCATTAAAACAAACTCCAAACCGTAACCAGCAGTTAAAATTAAAAAAAACAAAAGCGGATCGCGTAAACTCCCCGCGAAAACAAAAACACCGCGGCCGAATCGAGTTATAATCGATACGCGGCCGATCGCGAATCGTTATGACGTCGTTAATCGGTAATCGCTCGCGTGGCAACGATCGCGCGCGCCGCGAGCCGCGTACAGACTGCCGGAGGGCGGCGATCCGCCCTCGGCGACCATGTGCTCACGACTTTACATCCGATTTTTAGGGTCCCGTAGATGTAAATTGGCAAAAGGACTTGCTGAAAATTAAGATTACGTTAAATCTTTGGTATCAGAATCATCGTCGTACTTAATCAGCCTTAGGACGTCCACTGCTAAACACAGGCCGTTCACATTGATATTTTGTACAGCTTTTTTTATCTGCTGCTGCTGTAACCGCAAATATATTTTACCTTCCTCTGTGTATCGTATCAAAATTAATGCATTGCATCTTAAATAGAGACATTCCTAGGTGTAAATGATGTCAAATCTAGGTACTAGGTAAGATATTGGTTTTAAGCTAACCACGTTTAAAATTTGTTAATAGAATCACATGATAATATCGTCAAATAAAATTAAAGATAATATAATAATTTGAGAAAAATACCTCTTAAATAACGTGTATATCACTGCTATAATTTATGAGTGCTTATAGCCTATGTCTATACCGCTTTAGAGGTTAAGGAAGTAAATGGAATCTAGGAAAAGTTAAAACAACTATCAATAGCACAACAGCAATAAAATATTAATGTTTGGTGGACGATGATGGACTTCTTGTAACTTCTTCTTGGTTGGTGAACCCTGAATCATGCGCGCGACTCGGTCTTGACCGGTTTTTCATGTGTGACCCTCTTTTGTCGGTGCCACTATTGGTGCGAAAGGTTAATTGAATTTGAATCGAGTAGCGATATTACTATTTGCGAGTTTCTCGCGGGAATATCTAACCTGTTGCATGGTTTGTTAAAAGTAAGGTTTTTGGAAGTAATGGATTTGGTTGAATAGACTGACACGCATTCCATGAAATATCAGCTAGTGACTATTACCAAAAAATACTGGATTTTGAGTTTCTTCATTACTCTAGATATTTCTATTTTTTTTGAAATTAACTTTATAGTTTTCTTACACAAAGCCGTAAATAATGTGATGACTTTAACGCAGTTTATTATATGAAAATTGTATCAATTTTTATAACGTACAAAAAAGGTTTTAATAAGGGATAAATAATAGTAAGCAACTTTCAATAGAGCAATGTGATCGTCAGCAAATCGAATGATTAATTTTATTAAAATATTAAATACTTATGTAGAGTGCCTTTATCGGATAAAATATATACACTTGGTTTTACAATGTATTATCGCGACTGATACTCGATCTACACTCACTTTATAATCGCTAACGTGAGTTTCAATCGAGTTATAATAGTATAGAGTACCGCCCCACCCTCAGGCGATTCTAATTAGTAGGTATTGCGAACGATTGCGATTGGCGATCACTGGACTGTAATCAAAACATCGTTTTCACCTTTATTTCAACTACATTAAAGCTCAAACTCGTAAAACATTTTTTTCCGCACTCTTCAATGAGCTTCAATGGAAATGCCAATTACACACTAATATCTTATTCCAATAGAATAGAGGTCACTTTACATTGTGTCGGTCACACCTCGTTGGGTATAGTAAGAAAAATGAATTTTTAACTTTTTATTAAATTGTATTGTATAATTTGTATACCTATTTATAATGACGCAGTAGAAGAGAGAGTAGGGAACACTTTTAAAAAAAGTAGATGCTTTAAACAGTTGCTTTTCTATATTGTACATTATGTAAATGAGCAAAAAATTTGCAGTTAAAAGTTTTGCAGTAATAAATTAATGATGTACCGAATCTTGGGACAAATGCCCCGGATTTTTTTTGTAGTAAGGAAGTCTCCGATTCTTGTCTCTGTTCTTCGAAGTTTAGGCTAAGTATGTACTTACATAAATAATAATACTTCTCGACCTAAGTAAGTAATTTGTGTAGGAGTGGTACAAACGCTTAACGGTAGGTAAGTAGTTTCCAACAGCCACTTTCGAAACCTAATTTAAGATTACTGTCTCTTTCTTTCTTTTCCGAAAAAACTAAAATACCAAAGTTTTTTTTAAAGCTTTTTTCATGATACACTGAAAAAAAGGATCAATCGAACTAGTTTTGTCAGTTGAAAGTTTTGTTGTAGGGAAGTCAATTTTAGTTAAATATAAACAAACAGTTCAGTAACCGGTCTAAAACTAGTTTATTACTGATAACCAGTAGTTTGAAAGTCACTAGATTACGGCCTACTAGTAGCCAAATTTTGGTTACTGTTAACCAATCATTTTTTTCAGTGTATACTGGCTGAAAACTAAAGGGTTTGCAAGAGATAAACTAACAATTATTTCATATGGCATCACCCCTAACAAGATGGCGGAATGGGTCACGTTTGTTAATATCCGCAATTTAGCCACCCCAGCTAGTCTTCGTAGCCCGAGGCTTTAGTCAATGAAATATTTTACGTGTTATGAACTGGAATAAGCAAATAAAACACTGCCTAACTAAATAATGTATCAAAAACCGAATTTCCAATGTCGGATAAAAGTAACTCTAGAATAACGGCTGATTCAGCGATCTTTTGAATTGAAATGTCATTTAATTATAAATACCTATAACAGATCTGAAAATTTAAAATCAGTTGCACTGTATTGTATTTAAATAATATTTTGTATCTGATTACTAAATAATCTGTCAATTAAAAAAATCAATCGAAAATGTATGTGCAGTGCAGTAGTGCTAAACTAAGTAACTAAACGAACTACCTCAGAGGTGCGTGACAATTCGAACGAAAAAAATATTAAACTGAAACTTAAAAGGCATTTTGTTGAGAGCCTAAAACTTGTAGGTAGTTATGTTTTGAGTTTATATTTGAATTATCTTCTATAAACATATTATGCGCTTACTCATTTCCTAGTTGTAGTACGTTTTGTAGAATACCTAGGAGGGTGTGTTTAAATTATATCGTTGGAAATTGTACCTACCTATATCGTCGACTCGGGTCATTTCATAACAAACCTTAGTGGTTTAAGTACATGATTTTACTAACATATATTGTACTGTTTTGTACATGGTAAATAAATTAAAAAAAAAAGTAGTTTCAGACATAGCCTGCATAAGAGAGGATACGATGCAATATCTAGTGAACTTGTAGAGATTGACTTCTACGCGTTTAGGTAACATAAATACACTAGTATTCTTTATAGGGTAAGACAAACGAAGTTGCATATTAATTTTCATTGATCTGAGTATTAAGTAAGTACAATACATTCATGGTGCGATGGATGTTCATTGATTTTTATTCTATTCAATTTACGGCTTAATTTATTCTAAAACATACAAGAGCTGGCCAATTTACTACTTTCAATGCATATATGTAGAAAAATAAAGTGCTATTGTAGAGTTCGATTTTTAAAGAATGAATTCGTATTGGCCGTATCGCCTTCGGCTAGATAGCGGGGTGCCGGTGTTGCCAGCCTCTCGTCCGGAAACGCGCGTTCTGTTGTCTAATGACGTTCCAAACTTAAATCGAATTTGGCACTCCATTTTTTCTTTTTCTCTAATTGGGAGGTGGAGGATTCACAATTGGGACTTTTTTCTTTGAATGGACCCAATATTTTTTTAATAGTTTAGTGACGTATGTTCTAGATACTTCCCATTTAATTCGAATTGTACTAGTAAATTATGACGGTAACTTATAATTAATATTATTTCTCGCGACTCTATGTCCGCAGATATAAAATAATATTAAATTCTCTATTTACACTAACCCTTATTCAACCATCTATCCATCCCACCATCTACCTATCTTTTGATCTATTATTAAAATTAACCAAAATCGGCGTAGAGGTTTAGCCGTGCAAATGTAGGTAATCTAGGTAGATAAATAATAAAAAAATATGTTTCAACAAACACACCAATTACCTAGCCCACTGCCTAGCCCCAAACTAAGCTTGAGAGCTTGTGACATGGAGACTAGGATAACGAATAGACATACTTATGTACATTTATAAACATCCATAACTTAGGGACAAATACTCGTGCTCATCACACAAACACTTGCCCCTTGCGGGATTCGAACCCGCAACCGCCTGCGGTTCAGAAGTCCAGGGCGCGATCCACCAACCAAGACGGTCGTCAAACGAAACCTATATTTTCACGCAAAATATGTATATTCTCCCGAATACATGTAGAACGTGAATAGGGTGAAATTGCAATTAAATATTTATAAAGAAAATCTATCATTTGTGCAGACAAAGTGACAGAGAAAACACAAAATAAATGTGTGCTTTGGAAACTGCATTGCACAAAAACAGATAATTGCAAAATATTAAAAAAGCCGCCACGACCGGGCCCGTTGGTTCTCGGAAAGAAATGATTGAATCCCGACCTCACAGAGAGTACAGCTGATTCGGAATGCCTCGTGGTCAGAAATAGGTCATTCGGGGTCAACTGAATGTCACTTGATTTAAGAAAATAGGTTTTTTAAATATTTTCCGCCATTTGCTAGGCTTTAGTTAGACTCTAGCGGCCTTATTAAAAAAACTTAGTACCAGTTCTAAGCCAGGGCCCTATTTCACGAAAATATTAGTTTACTAGTATATTAGCTATTAGTTCCTAGTGTAAAAATTACGAGTCCTAATATTTTCTGTTTCTCAAAAACAGGTACTAGCCTAATAACTAATAGTAGCGACTAAAATAATATATTAGTCTGGCTTTGACGTTTATACACATATTATCCATCCATGATTATAAAAACCGGGCAAGTGCGAGTTGGGCTCGCGCACAATTGCAATAATCTTGCATTACTGCAACATATGATTTTTTTCTACGATTATTCCTCAAAATTTGGTTTTTATTCCTGTACCGATTCACAGCAAGACCGAAGGTCAACACAAGTTGACCTTTGGTCTTGCTGTGTTTTATTTTTTTTTGTTTGGTACAATGCCGGTAAAAGCGAAATAAATAAATAAAATAAATTGTTTCAACAAACACACCAATAACCTAGCCCCAAACTAAGCATGAGCTTGTGCTATGGTGACTAGGATAACGGATAGAAATACTTAAATACATATAAACATCCATGACTTAGGTACAAATGCTCGTGCTCATTACACAAACATATGCCCCTTGCGGGATTCGAACCCGCAACCGCCTGGTTTAGAAGTCCGGTGCGCGAACGACTACACCAAGACGGTCGTCAAATCTAATGTTTTATTCAATAAGATTTAAAGTAAATTTATAATTGATATATTTTGTAAGTGGTTCTGGTTAAAAAGACAATATTTTATAAAAAAACACTGTTAAATTTAAGTCTAATAGTTTGAGCTAATATATTTCACAAGCATTCTGAGACTAATAGCTTTATTAGTGTTATTTACAAGAGTATTTAAAAACTTTTTTTTCAAGAAACCAAATTGAATTTACTCTAGTAAATTTTGCTAATATTTATTAGCTGGTAACTAGTAACTAATATTTTACTACCGTACCTTCGAGAAACGCACACTAGTAAACTTGTAAAAAATATTAGTTCATGGACTCATATTATTAGTCTAATTATAAAGTTTCCTTACCAGGACTAAATATTTGCTGACAAATTAAAAATGAATGAATGACACATTCTTGACATTACCTAATAGCATAATAGAGAAACACTTTTCTGATTGGTCGGCTAATATTTGGTCCTGGTTTAAGTTTTTGTAATTTATTACAAAGCTATTGTTGAAGTCATTCTTATGAAGGGTTGTATAGAAACATAATGTTAAAAATAATGATTAAGTATTCACTATGCATTCTAATGATACTTAAATAGTATTGCACTTGAAAAACTCGTCCCGTGAGCAAAGATAGTACCTATGTACCTACCTCTTTACTATGGCCTGAGGCAGGATTCGAACCCGCGTCTTTCGCGTTCTTGCCTCAGGCGGGTGGACTTGTTCAAGTGCATCATCAAATCGCTGAATATAACAGATTGTGACATCACGCGTCATGACGTCACGCAATTTATTGTTTGGAAAGAAATTAAAACCGAATACTTATTATAATAATATTTTCATAGTAATAACGATTAAAAATAATTAAGGTCTTAGATGTTTATTTATTATTTTTGAGATAGAACTAAGTTGTTATATTATTTTACTTAATAATTAAATTTTGGGAGTTTCTCAATTATGTATTTCAATCAAAGGTGTCAACAATGTTTTCCATATTGTTAACAATGTTACCAATACAAAATAGAAATACGTGAGGAGGGAAAATTTTTACAGGGTCTGCTCAAGTAAAATCGAAACTTTATGAATTACTTACCTAATAACTTTAGGTAACTTTCTTCGTTACGTAAATGTAACGATTTATTACATGCACTAGCAATGTCACTTTATTAGAAGTCAAAAAACCGCACTCTGATCTGAGTGTATAACAAAAATAACTTTTCAGCTGCAAAAGCTTTCTGTAATCCTTATTGTTGTAGCAATAAAAGTGAATTTGGTCCGCAAAATAACATTGTAGCTGCAAAGTTACCATTGAGTAATGTTGACAAGTCGTCTGATTTGGGAGCAACTTTCTATAAGTATAAACAAGTATGTTGTATCAGTATGTGCGTCGTATGTACGTAACGGACTGTCGAAATTTGTATGTGTGGGACTACTGGAACTGGGGACTTTACATTTGTTATCTGAATGTACTCTCTAGAGCGATAGATTTCTAGAGTGCATTATCCTAGTTGTGCACTCGCACGCGAGGGCCCAGGGTCCGCTGACCATGATGATGATGTCCTCCTAGCCGATTTCGACTACGGCGGCCTATCTCAACAGAGATTAGCCAACTGCGCAGGACATATTACTGTGCACAAGTGTGAGCGCAATACACACTCTCTGTTCCTTCACTTTCATGATTCGGTGAGACGGCAATCCGATATGACCGTAGAGAGATCAGGCGCAGGACTAACGGTGTAACGTGCTTTCCGAGCCACGGGGGTGTTAACACCACCTACTTCCTGACTCCGGAGCTGTGTCTGAGTAATTTCAAGACAGAAAAACCCAAACACTCTCGGCCCGACCCGGGATTCAAACCCGGGACCTCGTGGATAGTACCCAGCGTGCTGACCACTAGACCAACGAGGCAGTCATGATCAGGCTGACCATGATCCAGGATTTGGCAGATCTGGTTATTACAGTAGAGTGACTGCCACCTGCCCTCCGTGACCCTGTTTTACACATTCAGTTCCCTTACCGTATGAGCATCTGTTAGTAAAACAGCTAATGTACATAACTCAGAAAAAGTCATTGGTACATGGCGGCACGTGGGATTGAACTGGGCTCCTCCCGCATGTGAGGCAACCCGCTAGCCACTGCGCCACCCACGCCCATAGATATTATTTTACTTACACTTTATTAAATGTGTATTTAAGCGCAACGTTCTAGTAAGTACTAAACTTTTACCCAAGTCGCCAGTTACAGTGGTGGTCCCGAAACTATAATTACAACACGGCGATTCGGCTTTGCCAATTAAAAGATAAACTGTGTGACAACACTCGCACAATGGCTGAACGAATAGCGAAGGTATGGTCTGGCAAGAAAGTGGTCTATCACCCTAAGGTTGAAAATCATTTGCGCGACATAGAACAACAGGGTTGATTTTGCCCATGAAAAATATTCTGACATACTATTATACAAATATTAAGTCATGTGCATCTCTTTCATTCTTAAAAAGGTAATATCCATGAGTGAGTTCAAACTTATCGCTGTTTTACTTACACATGCCATTTAGTCAAAACTGGTAGACCACTTTCTTGGTTGACCGTACCTACTGCTGAAGCCTTACTTCGTATGATGATCCGTATGCGTTTTGCCGACTGTAGCCGTCTCTGTCACACATGCTACCATGACAGCAGAGTGTTGGCTAGACCACAGAATACGTAATAGTACTGCTAGACTAAAAAATACCGATCGTGGAGTAGAGACTTCTGATTTCAATAGCATCGAATCTGTATTTAATCTAGGTACCTAATTGGGCAATTGTTCGAACACTGAGCCTGGAGTTCACCAATACATGTTTAATTTTGAATTTGTCAAATTTTGTAAATTATGTCAAATTAACCGTCAATCGTGGTTAACCAGCTGTTTAAAAATGGTGATCTCGGGACTTAGTTGGAACAATTAAAATCACATTTTCTCATTATTTTCATTACTACAAGTATCATTGCCTTGTAGCCGTCAGTTGGATAGCTCATGCTGCTTTTCTGAAAGCTATGACTATTGCAATTATAAAGCATTTGAGTTAGGTAGGTCTGCTGAGCTGCAAAATACCGCCTGCCGAGTTGATATTATCAAGAAAGTGAAATCGTAAAAGTAGGCTTTAGACATATTAATCTGATCAAGTGTACGATTGTTTATGAGCATGTTATTATTAAGCTGGTTACATGCTACAATGGAAAAGCAAGTGGTAATTCGTAGCAACGAACACACAAGTGCAGATCTAAATAAGTATAGGTATTGATAAGGATTTCTCTTTAAATGGACGTTATCAGTTATGACAACAAATGAAATGCGTACCTTTTTGATACAATCCAATTGTTTCTTTTATACATTGTGGATTCCGAGCCTAGCACTGACCTCTTTTATACAAGTACACCGGACTAAGGGTTCTCTAAGAAATGACAGATAATTTTTGTGCCTTATCAAAGCGGCCCCACCGAGTGTCCAAGTATATAAAATAGAGTAATTTACATACGTTTATGTCAAATCTAATGTCTCCTATATTAGTTCCTTGGACGCTCACCACACGCTCACTACAGCCGTCAGCGCCAAAATGGCGATATTCAAATGACTTAATTTTTAGGTTGACAGTATGCAGTCCAGCATTATTTTATTTTGACAAAAAAGAATTGTACAATACTCGTAATAAATTATCTTAATAAAGGTGTGTAACATTATTGCACAACCAACAACTTTATTCACATATTGTGTGATTAAAAAAACAATCTAATCTAGTTCATAATATTGTGCGACTCTGCAGCGCGCCCGCGGTACCGTGAATGCTAGGTAGGCGCTTTTGCCGACTCGGGCATACTTGTATTATAGAGGTCAGTGGAGTCTAGTCATACGAATTTTGAGAAAAAGTTTTCCATGTTGAGTTCCGTTTTTTAATGGCGTTTCAAATGTGCTTTTATTTTTTTTGTCAGCAAACAAGCACTTGCTTATCTTATCTTATCTTTTGCACTTGCTTAAACAACTTAAATGTGTTTGTATTTTTCACGTCACGAAAACATTTTTACGGGAGTTTTCAGTTGTTACGATAGGTTGAATGAGTAGTTAATTAATGGTCTTCGCCTATTACAATTGTATGAAATTAATACTTATCAAACACGGAAAACATTCCTTCTCACACATTAAGTTTTCTGCTTCATTAACTTGAACTCTGTGAACAATCGTAGTCAATTAGCGGGCTTTTTTGCTCGGTTCAAATTGATTTATTGTTTATGTATCTTTGCCATAGGTCGATGACCTCGCTAAATGTGTCAAGAGAGTGACTCGGACCGGCCAAAGATAGAATAACATTATTGAGTTTTATAATACTTCCAAAAATGGTAGGACTGACTTACGGAAAAGAGAATGCGACAAAGAGACAAAAATTACCCAATTCAAAGATAGAAGAAGAAACCATGGTCTCAATGGTATTATGGTATTATAACTTTGATGTGGTTATTATTCCACTTACCTACTCCAAATTGATTGCTCTCAAAATTTTACCAGCACATAGTTAGCACTTCTATGCGACCGTAATTTTATAATTTTACGCATTTAAAGAATAAGAGTTGAGAATAAGAGAGATGGTTCTGTCAAATACCAACTGGCTGTATTAGACTTGATGAAAAAAAGAGCAAAGAGCAATAAGGATTTTTGGAGACACTAAACTTTGTGAAACTAAGCTGCAAAGCCTTGAAAAATATGCGTCAGGTGGCGTGCCTTTCAGTGTTCTACAGACTACATTTCAGTGAGTGTGCGAAGGAATTAAGTACACGAATTGATTCAACCTTGATTCCACCGCCCCATTTTACTATCGGGGACATAAGACGCAGGTGGGGTTTCTACCCTTATCAGACATATTACTAATCCGCACTCAAAGTTTTAAATCTACGTTCCTCTTGCGTACGGATGTAGAGTAGACTAAACACTGTTTTTTTTTTAAAAAAATTTACACTATATTTATGATTTATCTATATTTATGTATGGTTTCCAACGCGGAAACGCAGCCAGCATTCTCGCTTCCTTGCCTCATGGACACAGTTACATTTTTGAATAAGTAGATTTTTAAGTTCTGTTAAGTGTACATATTTAGTTAATTAATTATTTTTATGTGATTTTCTATGATTTTGATTCCTTTATTTCGTTTCAGAAAAAGTGAATAGTATGTTTCTAGACAGACATGACTCATCCTAGGCCGCATCGTCGCTTACCATCAGGTGACATAGCGGTCAAAAGTCTGCCAATTATTAAAAATTACTATTTTATATCGGTTCGGTTGCGGCGGAGTATCGGACGCTACAGAATCGAGACGTGTAGGTAAGCTACTACACGTATCCTAATTTCTAGTTAAGCTCACAATTTTGTGACAAACGTATCCAGGACAACAAAATCTGATTCCGGGACACATAAAGCGCGAAATTCCGGGACAGTCCCAGGAATGTTGTGCACCTGGTAATCCTAGTCTTGACGGAGGCCTTAGCCAAGCTGGCTGCAGCCCACGCGTCGCGTCGCTTGCGCAACGTCTGTACTATTATCGGTTCGGAAGTCGTAAACACTGGTATTACGGGTCGTGTCGAGAACTTTAAATTAATTCGATAACGACTCGCTGAGATTAAATTGTTTTGGTACAAAATGTGGAAACGTTCGTAAAAATGAGTGTCATTTTTACAACTGCCGTTTTTAGGAGTCGTCGGGTTTTTAGGCGATCGGCGTTATAGTAAATTATAATTTTTGAAATTAAACCATTTTTATGAATTCAAATAAGTAGCAAGTTTTAAAACATCTACATTATCAATTACTTCCATATTTTTTTTTTTTTTAGATGTTTTTGCAAGCGAAAATGCTGTTTACTATTAAGCATATTGCTGAACATCAGTGCGGTTCATCAATTTTCTTCATTGAAATGATATTTCATAAAATATAACGAAACGAGTATCAAGTAATATCGTTCTGGTAATACATTTTGGCAATACTTACCAGCCAAGCTAAAAGGAACATAATTATAATTACTATTTAAAATACAATTATGACCACAGATTATATAATACTTTATGCTAAAAAATGCCAGATTTCCAAACAAACTACTATCTCCCATTTCACTCACCTCATTTTAGTATTATTTTCGATGTTTTTAAAGTTTTTCTGTTTTTCGGGGAGGAGAAACATATACCAAATCAAAGATCATTAAAATCGGTCCAGCCGTTATTGAGTTTCACCTAAATGATGTAACTAACCCAACATTGTTATATGTACGGCAGCACGTCACGCTACCCATTTAAACAACGAAAATAGCGTCTATTACGTAGGGAATAGAGGTTACAGTGGGTAAGTGCGGCCGTGTGTACCATATAGAGATTCTCACTTCAATCTCGAACACAACTCACTCTCTCGTAGCCCCAGACTTAGTAGATGTACAACCTAATGACAATAATATATTGCCAGTGGCGAGACAAGCTATTGTATTTTTACAAGCGGTGATAGATAGCTCAGCTCAGCATACACTATCTCAGTAGCCAATATTTTAGTTGCAGATAGAAAATTGTCTGTATGTTAAAAGAATCAAGATAAAACACTTTCTATTGTGATGGATTATAAAAGTAGAGAAGAGATTATTACTGTACATTTTACATGGTGAATATACTGAATAACTGCCTCGTTGGTCTAGTGTTCAGCACGCTGCGTACTATCCACGAGGTCCCGGGTTCGAATCCCGGGTCGGGCCAAGAGTGATTTGGGTTTTTCTGTCTTGAAATTAATCAGACACAGCTCTGGAGTCAGGAAGTTGGTGGTGTTAACACCTCCGTGCCTCGGAAAGCACGTTAAGCCGTTGATCCTGCGCCTGATCTTTCTACGGTCATGTCGGACTGCCGTCTCACCGAATAATGAGAGTGAAGGAACAGAGAGTGCACCTGTGTAATGCGCACACACTTGTGCACTATAATATGTCCCGCGCAGTTGGCTTATCTCTGTTAAGATAGGCCGCCGTAGTCGAAATTCGGCTAGGAGGACATTATATTGAATTAATTGAATATATTATTCTATTACGCTACACGGCAGTGTTTCAAATTTAAAAGATTGTTAAATAAGGAAATTTAACAATATTTTTAAGCATTGTCATTCAGTAGAACGTTGATCAGTGTAAAATTAAAATCAAGACAGTAAAATAAAGTTATAATTTTACGAGCAAAAGTGAAAATCGCAGTTAAAAGGTGTGCGACGAATCATCATTGTTTCGATAAGTGTTGTTTTCTTTAAAATAAAAATAAATAAAGTGAGTATCATCGTAACATACAATTTTGTTGCAGCACCGTGCGAACTGGTTTTAAAGAAGGTATTAAAATTGTGCAAATTCACTACATTTAGTTTCACTGAAGTTTTGGATCTGTTATAGAAAAGTGTGTGTATCGTAATATTTGGTTTAAGCAATGACTATGTTGAAGAGCTTTTGGTTTTTAAGGCTTTATAAGTAGATATAGTTACAAGGGATCATATAGATATGTACAGGGTGTAGATTTCAATCTAAGTAGTACTTACAGAGGTGATACTGAAACTGATAACAAATCACGAAAAAATGACTATATTTTTAATATTAAATTGACACAATTTGAATCACCTCTGTCAACTGCTCCGATTGAAATCTATACACTCTGTGTAAAGATAAAAGAGTCAATATTTCGTTGTTGTGTTTTAAATGACATCATTGAAATATATAAATAAATAAAAAAAAATTGTTTCAACAAACACACCAATTACCTAGCCCCAAACTAAGCGTGAGCTTGTGCTATGGTGACTAGGATAACGGATAGACATACTTATATACATTTATAAGCATCCATGACTTAGGTACATAATGCTAGTGCTCATCACACAAACATTTGCCCCTTGCGGGATTCGAACCCGCAACCGCCATACACAGGCATCTACACAGGCATATACACAGGCATCGTAGATAGCACAAAAAGAATCATGTTTTTGTAGGCTCGGTCTCAGTATAGTATTGTCAGGATCATCATCTTAGCGTCATCCCGGTTAAATTTTATTTCGCTCACAAAAATTGATCGACCGTGTCATCCGGTGGGACTCGAACCCACGACCCTTCGCTATCCGGGCGAATGCTCTTACCAACTAAACTACGGAGGACGTTACTCAGTCACCGAATTTTTGTAAGTGCTTGCTACGCCAGTGAGCCGGCGTTCGATTTCATCAATACTTTGGGAATATACCCACATGTATACGATGGAACTATTTATACTCTCACGGGAGGGCCCAGGGTCCGCTTTGGACCATGATCCAGGATATGCCAGATCAGGTAATTACAGTGGAGCGACTGCCATTTGTTTGACCTCCGTGACCCTGTTAACCGGGAACCTGACCAGTTTTGGAACATGGTTACACATTCAGTCGCCTGAATGTGCAAGTTTCTCACAATGTTTTTCCTCACCGTAAGAGTCACAGTGTAGTATCTAGGCACCAATTTAGGTCATTTTAAAGTGATGTCTGCTGACCTGTCTAAAGGATAGTGTACCTATAACTGAAAGTGCATTCTGCAGTCCCGAACTGCATGCAGGTGCACTGATATTCGGCACTCGCGACACGAGAACCAAAGGTCACTGCAGTGTTTACAAATGTCAAGAATGTGACTCATTTTATTTTATTTTTGTACAAGAATTTTAATGCAAACAAAAAATACAGGCTCAGGTGGGCTTTTTAGTAAGCCTACCTAAGCCTATATTTTTTATTCAATAAACACATTTCTTACGAGTATTAACCATTACACTGAAGATTGGAATTGGAACACAAAAAACTAAATATTTTAAAGTTTTTACAAGAGAGAAAAAATCTTAATTATAAATCATTATTATATCTAATATTATTATAAAAAATATTAAAATCATCGCCCATACATTAGATTTCAACGCGTCACCTACTATGACCACTACTTGATATTTTTCTTCTCTTTTCCCCCATACAAAATTAACGGTTAAATCTAGAAAGTTCGTGTTTCCTTATAAGATCCTCATTTGTTCTTGCGTTGTGATTTCGACCTACTTGGCGAACCTTTGAGCCGCCCGCCAAGATTGCATGCGAATATTCTGTGCGTTTCATTACGAGTTTGTGGTCATTCATTATTACTCGTATCGTATATATAAGTACCTTATAGCCTATGTAAGCTATAGAACCCCCTGTAGGTTTGATTCGGAAAAGACTTTGTTGTTCAAATTCAGCTTCAAGACTAATCAATTTAATACATACCTATAAAAGTCGCGTGTTGCGGGTTTAGTGGTCGCGGCACGGCTGGACCAATTTTTATGAAATTTTTCACGTTTGTTTGTTAGGTATGTATAGTAAAGTATACTTCATGTCACTTTTGGCATTATCGAGTCTACGCAGTCGAAGTCGCGGGCAGTAGCTAGTTTGTATTAAAATGTCCATTTTACGTTTAAAACAACAGAGCAAGAATATGATGAACCATATTCATCAATCATCTACTATTTGGAAAGTGCTAAAAAGTTTGAACACTTCATTTTTTATGGGATATATCCCAGGATTAGTTGTGGTTAATGTTGGTTGTGTTCGTTTTCATTACATCCATGATTCAATACAACATTATTAGGTACGTAAGTCAGCATCAAAATGATCTGTAGATATTTACAATTTGCACCGGCTGTTAAGAAGATAAGTTATGCCAAAACATGGAGGCAATATTTTGTCCAAGATATTTGTATCGCGTTCCGAAAAGGATTCAGATGACAGAATCTTATCGTCAAAGTATCTCGCGGTGCGATATAACATCTCTCGTTAATTTGTCAGTTTACTGCGGTCAAGATTTTCAAATAGAACCATAGATGTGAAATTTGCATGAAATTTGCATGAGTACAGAATCGATATAACTGCAGCATTTAATTATGCGGAATTTAAAACTGTGGTTAGTCATTTTTAATTGAGATGTAGGAATAATAATAATAAGGGTATGGACAAATCAAGTTGTCAAAGTATTGTTACTAAGATCTAATTGAGTATGTAGGTTTAAAATAAATAAATAGAAAAGAAACTTGTGAAACAAAAACTACGAATTATCCCAAAAAGCGCTAGGCAGTTTTTGGATTTTGGGAAAACGTAGAATTTTTACGTAAAATTTCTGATTATTTTTAGAAGCATTGCCAACAAAACATTTAAGCAAACATGTTTGCATAAATTTTAAAAATATAGCTGGGCACTAAACTCCGGAAAGTTTATCCTTTCTTCCTTAATATCTATGTTGTTCTTAGTAAATTTCCGAATGCAATTATTATTAGTATATCGTCCAATTTGTAAGTGTCATTTTAATACGATTACCACCTGTTTAAAATGTCACTACAGTCGTAAATTACTTCGATCGCTGAACAACTTGTCACATTTGTATTAAACTTTCTCTGTATTGCCATATACAAATTTAAAACAACATCGCATTAACATCATGCATGATAGATAACAATTACCTAATTTAAAGTTAAGCATAAATTATTTTTTGAGAGAGCATGTTATAGGGTCTTAGTGTGTTCATCTCCCCAACTTTATTTTGATAAGACCTTACCTAATTGCTTTATCAATAATTATTCTTTTTGTAAATATAAATTTTAAACATTTCAGGTAATAAATATTTAAGTTTAGTTATCTGTAAATCAATGTGAGTTTAATCTTATTCCTTATTGTTATGATATACTTATATTTATTTTTAAAAATCATTTAAGAAGGTAAATTGTTTACTTACCTAAGTACGTGTTTTCGATAAAAATAAACTAATAAAGTATTCATACAGCATTTATATCATACGGATACGATCGAACAAAGCATTTAAGACCTGAAGTGAGAAATTCTTTATCAATTTTACTATTTATGAAAAAATGTGGACTTACGTCATTCTCCTGGTCATTCTCATTAGCAAATTCACCATTATGGCTGACGTCTTCACCATTCTTATCCCTGTTCTCCATACTAATATCCACACCGTCTTTCAAATTGTACTCGTCAATTCGATCAATCGCACTTGGATCATTCACCTCATCCACATGCCCGTTTTTGTATTCGGCATTGTCATTTCCTGGGTGTCTAAGCTCCAACCTTATCGTTCTATTTGATTCTTTATCTATTCTTATATTTAACTCCGTATTTATGTAATTGTCTTCAATTACATGTCTGGTCGATTTGCTTTTTAAATTTTCTGGAGAACCGCCCTCTTTGTCGGTCAGTTTTATATCATTATTGTTGAATGTTTGGTCCAACTTTTTCGCATTTTCCGGGCCATAATCATCTAAGTGTAGTTTCTTGCGTTTGGAACTGAAATTGTCCGTAAAAATGTTGTCTACAATTAAATTTTGTTGCCCAATCATGTCGGGCAGGTTCACTCCGTTCATTTTGGTCATCTTAGCGAAAGTCTCAAAGGAACCTAATTGGTCACATTGTGAGGAATGCCCGGGGTTATCGCCATTGTCGGTTTAACACGGCGTAAATCATCGATAGATGATTATCTCCCCAAGTATGATGACCGCACAACCGACCAGGTTAACCTGAACCACGATTTCAGAAGTCGCTTCCACCAAAAAATCGATTTGTTCAAGACCAACTTAGGCTGGTCTAGATCTACCTATTGTTACCGCGTTGGGCAACCATCGTGAACTTTTACACGATTATTGTACCGCCATTACATTTCGTATGAGAATTCTATTTTCTTTAGATCGATGATTTGATCTCCATCTCTCTCTGGCTCGTACGTCCGTTCCGCTCGTACAACAAATAATGTTATTGTTTACTCGCCCCGTTACTGATGGTATAGGAAATCGATGTTCATCACGTCCAATATGTGATTATCTTTGCGGGGTATTATTTCAGTGTTTTGTCGGATATCTTTATCGAGTTTTTATCACACTAGGTAACACTGGCTAGAATAACACACGTTCGAGTAAAAAGAAAAAAAAGCACTATTAAAAAAGGCACGTCCCGAATACGAAATTTGAAAGAGTTAATTTAAATTTGGAAGGTTCGCGCGCCACGTGAGCTGCGCGCGTCGCTCGGGGCGATCACATGGAGTGGGTGCGCGCGCAGAGGGCCTCGAGACATGATAAAGATGGGGAGAGAGAAGACTATACGCGGTGCGCAGATAAAACATGGCGAGTGTTTTTAAAAGCTTTTGTCAGGGATTGACAAAACTTGTTGCCTTAGATCGTAAGCTTGTTGCTTACTGGGCGAATGTACAAACGGACGACAGGAGGTCATAGTAAACCTATGCAGTTGTAATAATAAAAATGCTACGAAAATGTGTAGTCTGGTGTGCTGGCCACTGAGTATAAAAATCAATTCCAAAGGACTTTTGGAAAAGTATGTTAAATCTAATCGTTTCAGTGTGCAGTGTGGCCAATTTATCAAGGTAAGTTTTTTATGGAAAAGCCTAAAGGGAAAGCCTGAACATGATTGCCAAAGCATTTTGCAAATTTTGCGAAAATTATCCTAAACAACTTACGAGTATCTCTTTAGTATACAATAAGTAGTACTAGGTCACTCATACCATTTCCGATATTTACCTTAACAATAAAGTTTGCAATAAGTAATATATAATAACATTTAAAAACAGCATGCATGAGTTTTATCTCAAATTCGAGCATATACGGCAGAAAAAGCTCGCTACTCGCCGACCGCGAATCTATAACATTGTTCCTCTCATATCCAGTTTGATCGCGGCGTGTGCGCAATACACCGCTACACCAGAGCGGCCACGTAACTGGGCGAAGCGGTTTTAGCGCTGTAAGCGGAGCGATTTGAGCGCTGTAAGCGCAGCGATTTAAGAGCCGTGAGCGGAGCGATTTGAGCGCTGTGAGGGAAGCGATTTAAGCGCCGTGAGTCGAGTGATTTAATTGCTGTGAGCGAAGTTATATAGACACCGTGTGTGGAGCGATTTGGGTCTGTGCGCTGTGAGCGAAAGGTTTTGAGCTGTTTAAGCACTGTAAGCAGATCAAATTGAGCTTTATAAATGTGACATAGGCTAATTATCGTTAGGTCCTCAGGCAGACTTATTGAACCATACAGTAGGTGTCGTAGCCGAAAATAGTGTTTTACTATGATGAAAAGCAAATAAAAGTATTATTTGCTTAAAGACTGATCTAATAAATTGATTAATGTAGAAGTGTTTTTTGTTTACATTGGAACATCCTGCCTTACGCGTACGTGCGTACGAGTAAGTACTTGGCTATTGTTTAATCAGCATAAAAATTCAGGAATATATATTTTTCAATCCTTTGTCGAATGCGAATACTTACCTACGTTAGATGCAAACCCGGATACATAACAACGGTAAAATAAGATGGAAAGTGTGTACTATATAGTCTTTTTATATTCGCTTATTGCTTCAGATGTCGCTCCGCCTACGAACAAGTATGAGGCTTAGGTTTTACGTTTTTATAATAATGGTCAGAGAGTTCAAATTCGGTAGGACCAAATTGTTGGATCTGTATGACATATTATATTTTTTGTAAAATCACTTTTGATTATTGCGTAATTATGATAACATGAAATGAGCAATGAAGGTTTAATTATTTCAGATAATAATAACATTAGAAAAATACATTTAATCGATTGAAAGTTGAATGTCGAATGACGATCGCCTTAGTGCAGTGTTTCGCGCTCCGAACTACAAATCCAGAGGTTACAGGTTCAAATCCCGCAAGGGGAAAATGTTTGTGTGATGAGATGACTGATAAGGAATGAGTCATGGATGTTTATAAACGTATATATATATATATATATATACATAAAGACATACCAATCCGTTATTCTGGTCGGTATAGTACACGCTCAGGCTTAGTTTGGGGCTAGGTAATTGGTGTGATTGTTAGAAAATAAAAGTAACATTCATACTTAGTTCATCATTACATAATATAATTCCGAAAAATCTCCGATGGACTGGCCATCAGTCGCCCGGGCGGTCGCCGGTGGTTCTCATCATTAATATCATACGTTGTATGTCCAATGAAGTATCGTTATAGGAATCATTATTTTGTATCTAATGTGTCCGTCGTAACTAGGGCGATACGCTAAATATGCTAGAGCTACTTTACAAAACTGTTTAGATAGGTAAGGTAAAGGTCTAGGTAAGTAGTTACAGCCTTATCAGCCATAGACAATAAGAAAACCGGGCAAGAGCGTGTCGGACTCGCGCACTGATGGCACACACAAATGAGGTTTTTTCTTCTACGATGTATCTAACCATAAATTTATGCTTTTCGGACTTATTCATTAATTTGTGCTGCCAAATGCCTGCCTTACTTCTTGCCAAATTTCATGATTCTAGGTCTACGGGAAGTACCCTATAGGTTTAATTCCCCTGCGAAATAGTAGAAAAAAAGGCTTGCCGTATCTTCGGACGGCGCGCCCGTTAAGTTAGAAGCTTGATTTTTTCACAGCTTCAAGGGATCGAAAAATGTCATAGAAATACTTTACTAAAGGCACGATCTCGTCATCTTTTAGATTGTCAAGATCCGTTTCTGTCTAAGATACCTACTTGAGCGATTTACCTATCCATTTTGTATGAATATCGAATGGGATAAATAGCAGTCTTAAATTCCTTAAATGCCATTACCGCAGTTCTCACAGACGTCACTCAAAATCATTCATTAAGATTCATGCCCTGTTATTCCAAAAACTTAGTACCGGGTTTAAGACAGGACTAAGCTATTAGCTAGCCAATTAGAAGAGCGCTTCTCTATTAGGTTATGTCACGAATGTGTCATTCATTCCTCTGTTGTCGGCTAATATTTAGACCCATTTTAAATCTGGTCTACTTTTTTGTAATAACACCGATGCAGTTCTTTTCTTTTTCATTTACTAGGAAAATGACATAACGAGACCGAGACTTAATTAAATACGAGTACTACTACTAAATAATTACTGTTAAATTTGACTACTCTGAGTCGTTTACTTAGTCAATTAGTAAAAAATGTTTTTTTTTTAAATTTAGGTAAGTTAACATTTATTGTAAGTAATAGTAATTGATTTACACTAGGTTGACCTATGGGTTCAAGATTAACTCTCTACTGTCCCAAAATAAAGTACAAACAATTCAGTCAGACTTCAGACTCAGATATTATTTTCCCATCATTCTGTGATTCTCACAATCCTAAGTAAACCACTAACTGTCCAGTTAGTAACGAAAATTCCTCAATAGTTAGTGATAAATCAAACAGTTGAGTCGCTGCGTGGGTGCACATTTTGGGGTCAGTGTGTGGACAGTCCCACTTGTGGGATGACAAGGGTTCAATGTTTTGGCGGGAAAATCCTGCTTGCTTATAATTTTGTATATTCAAATTATCCAACCAGGATTATTACAATTAAGTATTTGATTAGCTTCTTTGCGATAAATTAAATTAAATTTGTTTTATAAATGCCTACTTACTAACATTAGAAAAAGTTAACAATGTTACTACCTAACACTTGTATAGATTTTTAAAGTTTGAATTAATAAACGCATTATGATTATGATAAAATGTTACAAGTACATTCTGGTTCACACGGCCGCAAGTCAGACTATACGTCATGTTGACCTTCCTTAAGGCGAGAGAGGTGGTCTGTTCCCGTAATAAAAGCTGTCATCGTAGTTAAAATGTATAGCTTGACGTGCTGCCGACAGTTCTAGGTAGGTATTACAAAAAGCTTACATGCTGAATAAGTTTAGGGACTCTTACTCCAAATCAAATGTATTTTTTTCAAAATTATTATGTACTTAAGTAGGTATAATATTTTACTTGTTAATCCAACTAGACAACTCTCAAACGACTTACGACGACGAATACAACGAAATTACCAAAGGTAATTGAAATATTGTTAGAATTTAGATGAATTGCCGAAGTTTATTTTAACACCATTGCTTTTTAATTTCCATTAGTATTTTCAATGTATTCGTCGTCGAAAGTTGATAAACAGTTAGCTAGTTTGCTTGGTCGGGTAGTATACCGAATGGTCGACTCAGCCCCTCACGGCCTTTTCTACCTGTCCGGTTATGATTATAAAGCACAGGTTCTCAGTTTTTACGATGACATTTGTGATGTCCCGAGAATGTAGCTAATAATTTTGGTAACCCTAGCCTCGACCTACAGTGACATGTCGAGCAACTAGGCTTACGTACACTCGACGTGTCAGCGGCACTGTAGCGCGTAGGTTAAGTGACCCTGTGAACGAGGAATCGGCATAAGGTATCTTAGTCGTCAATTGTGTTTGGATAGCTATTAGATGATGAATCAAATAGGTATGTAGGTACGAGTACTATGTACCAACTTAAGCTGGAAGTACCTACCAACCGAAATACATATTCCCAAAAAATGGGTAACCTATTTTATCTGTTCTGTGCATATAACTTAGGAAATAATTAGGCAATTGGAAGTTAATAAACTAGCAAAGAAAAAGAGGACCAATCTTTATATTATTTTTTATTTGATTTGATATTAAGAATAATAGTATTGTTGTGACATCTAGTAGCAAGTAGCGACACTACAATCAGATTTGCGTATCACTTAGTTTAAACTAAATACAAAAGATGGCGTTGCACACACTTGTTAAAAACTAAGCAAATAACTTTAAAACTAACCGAAAGTAAGGTTGTTTTTTTTAGCAACAAAGACCAAAAAGCCTTTTTGTTATTGGTCAATTAGTGGAATGATAAAATAAATCATTAAGTTTAAAATATCAAGTAAAAAAATTGTCATGCATGCTATCGTAAAAAGCATCAATAGCGCCATCTAGTGTCGAGTAGCAGTAACAGTAGTTGATAACAACTTACCCAGGTGGCGTTACTGTCGTTGGAGACCGCTTGAAATGTAGGAACACAACGAAAAGTCATTTTCAGGGAAAATAATTTGACACTTATAAATATTTTTACATTTGATTTTGTTGTCACAGCTTACCTAGAACAAAACAAAACACTTACTTAGTGATACAGTAGAAATAGTCAGGCTTAAAATTAGACTGAAATAAAGTGATCTTGCCGAAACCGTACTTTCTTTCTACTTTCTAATAAGGAACGGTCGGCCAAGAAAGTGAAGAAAATAGAACAACAGGGTTGATTTTCCCATGCAAAAATATTCTGACAGCTAATTCTAATATCACGTCATGTGCATCTTTGTCATTGTTAAAAGGGTAGGTAATGAATGCATTTTTGCACTTGTTACTTTTGCATGCTAAATATTTGCATGGATATTTGGCAAGACATGTATGTGCACACGTTTTTTATAACACTTGTAAAATCTGAATCTGAATAAGTCCAGTTAGTTAAACCTTATCTCTTACTTGCAAATAATTTTGTCAACATTCTGTCTGCCGATCGTACTAATCTTCCCATACATAGTCCCATGATACATAATTTAATTTTTGGGTATCTCAAATTATATTTAAAGGTAGATACTTAATATAACTTATTCTTCAAATTCTTTCCAATCATTTAATTATTTTTGAAAAAATATAATTTATTGTTCGAATTCTTACGTAACAATGTAATTAGATACTCCTAGTGTGCAATCCAAAGCCAAGCTTCTAAGATGAACTTAATTTCGGATATTGATTTATAGATCGAGCTTGACGGGATAATTACCGACAATTATCATCACCTACGTCAATCAGACGGAGTGATGATGCCACTTAGATATTTTGGGTTCCGCAGTCTAAGTTCAAAACTTCAAAGAATTTTGTAGAGTCGATAGTTTAGGTAAAATTTTATTGCATTTGCGAAAATTAGAATATGTGCATAATCGAGATACCTTCTGTATTAAATAAATATTTTTGAAGGAAAGATGCTTGCGTTACAAACCAGTAAGACTTATCTTTGAAAATATTTTTTGTGTTAGCTTTAAACACTTTTCAGTTTAGATAAAGTGTTTTAGAGTAATTTATTTCACTACTATGTGATGTACTGATCAAAGTAGGTTGAATAAATCTCCATAAGTGCCTTAAGGTAACTGGTAGAAACTGTCGATAAGCCGAAATATGAAATGTTGAAAAGTTAACTTTTCTGATAGGAATTCGATAGTCAGAGTTTCTAATCTATATTATCAGAAACTTCAGGATATTGTTAAGATAATTATGGATCTCGAAACACGATTAGAGGATTTTGGTTCTATAGAAAATCCTCCTGAAGTTTAGTCTTACTTTGCCTTTTGCATGTTTAGGTAATATTGTTTTATTCGTTTGTTGGTGCTAAAATTTCGAAGCCTTCTCTATTATTCTATTTTCCATTACACTAAAACGAAAACTACGGGTATTAATTTTTGATTTGCTTAAATTTTAATTCGATAAATTGCCAATAACCCATTTTTATGTGCAAAATCTGAGCAGCGACATCGCAATGTGACAGTTGGACCTTAATTGAATAAATAAATAGTTGATTAATTTCATTATTACAGAAAATACTTCCTTAAAATGCTATATTTAACACCTCGCATTCTGTTTTACCTAAAATAACTAGGTAAAACCTATATCTCAGGCTAAAAGGAGCAAGGAGAAATTAGCTAACAGACAGATTTATTTAGAGACGAAAGTTCTTAATATTTACAATGAGTATGATTTTGGTCACGACAAGGACTGTATTATCTTTATGAGACATAAGTAATTTGTTTTACCGTGTCAAAATGTGTATCGAAAGCAAAATTAAGACAACGCCTCCGTGCCGTGGCCTGGAGTTACAGCCCAAAGTGTTGTGGTAGCGCAACCTTAAAAGTGCCGAATCCAGCACAATGGAACTAATCCGATACGCAAATAAATCAGGACCGGTCGAACACAGCGTAATGATACCTCGGTACGTGCTCCACAATGAGGCATAAAATGCTTGGTGTCTGTGCCAAAAAACATTTAAAAAATAACTTCAGGAAAAATCCCTGCTAAAGAAGAAGCGACTTTGGTTGAGAAGTTTAGGGTTTGAAATCGAGCGAAAGGCAGCAACAATTTCGAAAAAGCGCTAAGGATTTATAGTGGGCGGAAAAGAGGTTTAATATCAAAGTTGTAGAGTCCAAATTGATTTGTGTTTAGTTACGTTTTTTCGACGGCAAAAAACTCTGGACATGAACGCCTCGGGCGTGGCACGGGCCGACTGGCCGGCTAGAAATGTTTTTGAATCTGTGGCGGTTAATGATCGCGCGCGCGAGTTAAAATTAGCTGTCAATAAAACTGTTAACTGCAGGCTATATTGTTTTATGAAAGCAAATGGTTGGGGCTTGTTTTTGTTGAACTCCATTTTGATTAGGTAAAATAACTGTCTTATTGCAAGTAGTTAAAAAATATTTAATTTACAACAAATAAAAAAAACTATCAACTCTTTCCAAAGCACGTGGCATATTGAAAAAAAAGCAGGCAGGTTTTTCGGCTAAGAACGATGTAATCATATAGCCTAGAAGTTTTCGACATATTTCATACGTATTTTCGCACGGAAATATGACCATAAATTCCTTTTCAAACAAAGAGCCATAGAGACGTCCAAACAAAAAAGTTTGGTCCCGAAAGAGGCGCGTAGTGTTTTATTAGCGGTTCCCCGAAAGGTCGGTTATTATGTAATTACAGGGGTAACCTTGCTCGAGTTCAGGCTTTTTGGAGATAATTTTAGAAATGGACGAAAGGCTTGATGACGAGAGGTCACGCTATGGTGAAATTGGGATAGGGTAAAATAGGCATAGCTCCATCAATTTAGGTATTACACAGGAACGATAATTTGATCGACATGACTCTGAAATGAAGCAGGTCTCTAGGTAGACCGTTAATAGTGGCACCTCAGTCAAATACCTAGATATTATTGCAAAAAAAATTGAGGCCTATCCTACGCTGTTTGAGCTTTATGTATTATGAACGTAAGTACTTAATCTATACTGGAATCATTACATTCCAATCTGATAAACTTCCAGCAACTGTAGACTAGATTATGAAGAAAATACAAAAAGTCGGTCTTTTAGTTCAAAATATTTATTTAATTAATGGAAATTTATTGGAATAGATATTTAAATTAAAATAACCTTAGAATTTATTCCTATTAGCTCAAAGGCATACGAGAGGCAGATACTACTGATTCGAGTAGTGTCAGTAAATAGGTACGTATCATGTTAAGTTATTTCTTTAATAAATAAAGTATATTGCAGTTACGTAATGTTGTTGCAATTACTAAAGTTTAACATATGTAGGTAATTTATAATTTTTACTTAGAGAGGTTACCTACATACTCTCTGTGTAAAAACGGAAGTCGATACTTTATGACCGAATATTAAAACATAACACGTTGATATACTAGGAAAAAGTAAATGGTGCTTTATTTTAAAAGTAGTAGAGATGAATTTAGAAAATACATCTGCATGCGTATCCAAAGTTGGTAGCTCCGTTCATTTCAACATTCCAAGCCCACGTGTTCTCTTTTTAAATTCAGGTGGTTTTTAAATTGCCAGCGATTCGTTTTTCTTTTTTATACAACATGCCAGTAGGTTTTGAGTTAAAAAGAAGAAAATATTTTAAAATATTAAACAAAAATTTATTGTTCTTTAACCTTTTTAATGTACACATAAGTTTAATTAAAGTTGATTATTTTTTGAGTTGTAGTAAAATTATGTTCTTGTCGATCCATTATTATATTATTTAAAAAAAATAGGTGTTGGGTTGTTAAAAAATGCTTTCAATGTTTTACCCAAAGTATGGTGGTATTACATAGTACATAGGTATGTCATCTTACGAACACTAAAGGGAATACATAAAATTACAACAGAAGCTACATTTTACGATTTCCGAAAAGTCCAGCTATCTTATACCTGCTCTTTGACGACTGACTGGCTACTAATTTAGTATGGCTAAAGTCAACTATTAAGTATTATAGGTTCATTTTTTTGTTTTCACTGCGAACTTTTTTCTACCTTCTTAAATTTTATTAACGTCCTAAATCCACTTATATCTTTAATTTAAATCCGTCACACTTGTATCCGTACAGTTGGTCCGGAGCCCGAACTATTGCTTGGAAGTTTTAATCACCTTCAAATCGAGGCGCGGGCGCAGGGGCGTGGCCGCGTGATGGATGCGCGCGCATGATTGAATGTCCAGTCAGGGTTGCCAGAATTAACATGCACTAAAAGTAAAGTCAGCCTATTAGATCCTACTGCTTGGAAAAGGCCTCACCTCAACTATGAGGAGGTACGAGCCATACTCCACCACGCGGGCTCAGTTGGTGGAGGGGTGTCTGTAAGGCAAGTGACAAACCTACTGTCAGATGTTATCAACACGCCCTAGGGCCTCTGAATAGGCTTTACGACTAATACCAACAGATATTAGCCGGGACCAACTGCTTAACGTGCCTTCTGAAGCACGGAGATGCTTGTCATGGTTGTCACTTTAATGGTCGGAATGGTCACCCATCCAATCACGACCGCGCCGTGGGTTGCTTTACTTTTGGTATCACTACCAAAGCGCTGCCGCCACTGCGCCACATGCACCTCGTTTTGTAACGAAACGTCGGCGTCATACGGCCTAATAATGCGGCTCATTCGCATCTGTCAAGCGAGATGTGACGTGAGCTGTCATTAGAAGAGACGCATCGCGAGTGGCGTACGCACCATTATTGTGTGATTGTGTAAAACTCGTAATTGTAAGGAATATCGCTTAGATTGTATTACTGTAAATCACCAAGATTTGGATAAAGATGAGTATATTGATATAAATGTGTTTATTTTATCATCCACGTCCTGACTCCGTTTTCACTAAGTAAGGTATAAGTACAAGTTATTTACTTCGTTGCCTAACTTACAGATCGAAATATATTTGGATAAATACACAATTCTATATTGAATAGCCAGACATATGGGCGCCATCTCACCTGAGGGTAAGCGATGATTTAGGTTGTAAATTATATTCTTAATGCCTTAAAAATAAGTTAAGTAAAATCAATAGTTACGAATTTATAAGGATGGATAATTATGTACTTGTAAGATTTTTTAAACACTACAAGTTCCGTATCAGCACAATTCTTGTTCCGCAATTATCATATTGGAACGTGCATTTGTATGTAATGCTTAAGTGTCTTGAAGCCCAAATAGAGTCTTGTATTGTAATTTTGTGAGCTCTGCACAATCTGTGAGGATTCAGAATCTTATCGTGAAAACAGTCGTAAATACATAATCGACAACCCTACCTACTCTCGCGCGCCTTACTCCCTAATAAATACTTACAAGCTTACCACCAAGCTCAAAATCAAGGCATTTTAAAGGTTATCTCCTTTGCCTTACAGTCTTGCGTGACAGCTGGCCAGTGTTGCCATAGTTAAAAACATTTGTTCTTGCTTTGAGTAGGGAAAACTCAATCTGCGTTAGAAAATGAATACGATTTTAACATGGTCACAGATAATGAAGGAAGTGGGCTCTCATTCCAGCGCTGGACAGGTAGACCCTTTGTTGGACACATAGTTATGGAGCTTTTTGATTTTTTTCAACCGTTTTCGTTTACGGTTTAATTTTAGAAGTTGTTATTGTTTTGGAGTAAGAAATGAGAGATTAAAATTTACAAAATATTAATATTAGACAACGTCACATAAATTGCTCTGATCCCAAAGTAAGTAGCTAAAGACCTTGTGTTTTGGGAATCTGAAACAACGGTGGTATCTCATCACCCAGACCCGAGACAATATAGAAAATATGGATTACTATATTGATGATTGAGGGATTGAACTCAGGACCCCAAAGATGGCGACTTGAAAACCGGTGTGCGAGTTGAATACATTGTGATATGTTACGAATTAAGAAGTCCTAATACTAGTCATAAAAACGTAGTATTTAAAAGCAAAATTACAACAACTTTTATCAAAAGACATTACTTCGAAATCCTAAACAAAAATGACATTTTCAAATTATAATATGCGGTACCTACTAACTATGTAACTTTTATGAAAACAATGATTTTTTAGGATTCTTTATTATGTAATGTAATGTCTTAAATTTATTTTTAGGAAGAAGAAGGTATGTCCTAAAGTAAACGTTGTTATAAATTCGTTTTCAATACGCTCCTAGAATAGTAGAACTTCGTAACTTAACTCATTGTAACTCATATTTAGTTAATGTCTGCCTATTGTTCCCATACCAATTGAATGAGTTAGTATTTAGCTCTGAGAATCTATTAAAATTAAAAAAGAGGGTATATAATATAACTTAAGGTACTGTGCAGTGAAAAAGTACATAATCAATCATCCTTCAAACCAGCTAATTCTATATTTTTAGTGTCTTTGATATCTTTAAGCAACTTCTCTACATTACTTGTTTTAACAAGGACCTAAGATGTCATTAACTTTTTCTTATTGCGACTCAAATACTGGCCAACACCAAAACGGATAGAGCAACCCAAAAAAAAAAATACGAAAATTAATCAGCTTCTGAATTTGAAAAAGCAATTAAAGAACGGGTGAAATAACCCAGCAACGCCCGCGAGAGGTCGTGATCGTGTGCGCTACCGGCACGTGATCGGGTAATGAGTATTGGAATTCAACGGGTTTACGGAATCCGTGTTACGAGGTGATGAGGTGAAAGAAATGTGAAAATGTTTTTGATATAACCAGAAGTTATATGATTATGATGTTGTTGTTGTTATTCGATAATAGACTTTACGCTTTACTTATTTGGCATTTTGACAGCTTTCTTAAACTTCGCTATTTATATGGTAATACTCGTAGTTAGTTGGTCCAACTGATCCCTTTGGTTTATAGTTCCATTAAATATTTTTAATTAATTATACAAATAAAATAAAATAAACATGGTATCAATTCCACCTAAAGCAAACAATTCTACATGTTAAATAAAATAATTAATAGTTTATGAGATTTTTTGTGATGTAGACAGAACTAATTTTGGCCATCGTCAAGCCAAATCTACCTTTTAAGTACGCTCTAAAAAATACTTAAACTTACTTACCCCAACAGTGGTAAATACTCGTGTAAAACTGATTCGATGTATGTAAAGATGTATCGGTTTGTTAATCGGTGCGTTGAAACAATTAAAATAACCACTGTGTTACGTCCAGGCGGGCTGCACCGCGGTGGGGTGTGGCCCTTAAATCAACATTTAGGGTTTCTTACACCAATACTGAAAGATTTTATAATTCTTAGGCCCACTTATAGTACTACTGGTATGATGAAAGAAAACTACCTAGCTAATTTAAACACAATTTTACGGATTACTTCGCGATTTATTTACATTTTATTGAAAACCTGACGTTTCGAACACTTTACCTTCAGCGTTCGTGGTCACAGGGAGACTGTAAAGGAACTGTAGGAACACTGTAAAGTGTTCGAAACGTCAGGTTTTAAATAAAATGTATTTGCATTTTATTCACGACCAGTGAAAATTGCAATCCGCAAAATTGTGTTTAAATGAGTTCAACAATTCGCGTTAACGTAAGAAACAAACTGACTAGCGTATGGATTGATGGAAGAAAACTAACTAATGTAGGAAACTCTCGATTAAAAGCTGATTTGGCTTCTCACATCCTAATATTTGCTTTTATGTTAGTCAAGAACAAGGAAAACCTTGTCGTTAATATATGTAGATTAGATTGTTAAGAATGAATAAAGATATTTCATACGAGAACTGTCTAGTATAGTCTGTCTGAGTAAAACGTCGTCGTTACGTCAACTCAAAGTCCTTATGAGTTTTATGACTTATACTCAAAGAATTAAGGTCTTAGGTAGGTAGTACAGATGAAATCGGTAGTTAACAATGAGGTTGTCTTTTCATAAAAGTATTTATTTTATAATGATGATTGTTATACTTCTATTCTATTCCATACAAAAATAAGATTGATTGGAAACCTATCGTCATTTGGAGTACAATTTGCCCGAATCCTTAATGGTAACAACGTTAAAAATGCCTGCAAGAAATTCAAGTCAAATGTTTATTTTAATTAACGTTTTTATTACTTTTATCTGACCAAGAAGGGCGTATATGAGTATAAATAGAAACCACTGTGTTACGTCCAGGCGGTCTCAGGTCGTGGTTGGGTGTGGCTGCTTAAATTGCTTTTTAGAGAGGCTATAAAGCGTTCAAGTAATTACTGGGGTCAAAGGTAAGGAATTTCATGGTGTAGGATAGTTCGAAAAGGCCAAAGATATGCTGGAATTAAGCATATTTCCAGTAGACTAGGAAGAAGAGTTTCCCAAAAAATAACCTTGTTACTACTTTTGTAAACCAATTTGTAGTGATTATTTGACGACCGTCTTGGTGTAGTGGTTCGCGCCACGGACTTCTAAACCAGGCGGTTGCGGGTTCGAATCCCGCAAGGGGCAAATGATTGTGTGATGAGCACGAGCATTATGTACCTAAGTCATGGATGTTTATAAATGTATATAAGTATGTCTATCCGTTATCCTAGTCACCATAGCACAAGCTCACGCTTAGTTTGGGTCTGGTGTGTTTTGAAACAATTTATTATTATTATTATTTATGAACCCTGCAGAGTTTTTAGCACAGACTGCAGCATCATAGTGTTAGGCCCACATGCGAACGTCTGGATTAGCTGTCTCGCACTTTTTCAAGCCTGTATCTGAGTTGAAGGCCCACTTGCACAAGTCTAGATCATCTAATCCGGATGGTCCACTGTGGTCGCGAGTGGGCTTTCAATATGCCTTGAACAAATCCAGATTACCTTATCCGGATGTGGACCTTTGTGTGTTTAGTAAGCTTTACTTATCTGTAAAGGTCTACGACATCTTAAAAGTTCCGTTTCAGGATTATTTGCAAGAAAGAAAATTATAGGAATTAATTTATTATAAAATCTCTTGTGCATAAGAGGACAGCCTATAAACACAGTCAAATTAAAATGTCTATCATCTATATATACTAAAGATGTAAAAAAGAACCTTTTAATTTCGCATTACCTTAGTGTTTTTTTTAATTATATCTAGAATTTAGCGAAATAAAATAAGAGAGCAGTAGAGCCCTTTTGAATAATACTTACTTATCTGATTTGGATAACAAAACTTACGATTGGGCTGGTTTTCTCATAACTTTGAACATCTATACTTAATCCGTTCATAATTCTCTACGCTTACAACCGCCCATCATATCATTATGACATCACTAACGATTTTATAATAAACGCAAAATTTAATATTCATTCTAATTTAAGACGCTAATATCTCGTCGTTTTCCGTTACACATTACCGATGCAAAGTCTTTAACCGTCATCTATGAAATTTAAATGCGTGGAATGGAACGCGCGTGCGAGGGGGATAGACGTACTCTATTAAAATAATTGATGGTTGTAAATCTGGAGGTGTCATGTCTTCCGGTGTTGGAAAAAATAAAGGAGTGACTGCTTTTAGACTATTGGATGCCACAGCGTTGCGTCACGCGTTTAAAATGCTAGATAACGTTTCAGGATATCGCAAATGTTCTTGAATTGAATGGTCAATTCAATTGATATAGAGCGTGATTGATTATGTGTAAAATATATCCTGTTTTTTTACCCGTAAGTAGTAATCAAATTTGCTTAGTTACAGTACCTGACTACTTGTAAGCTTATATGAAAGCTGCCTTCTATTAATTATAGTAAGGAAACGATGCTGGTTTCCGAAAATCACGATACAATTTATAAGGATAATGTATTACGCAGGAACACGATCTCATCAGGTAATTGGTGGATTAATTAATATGGTTTTACTACTGATATTTACGAATTACATCACTGTCTTGTTAAGATATTATGTATCTACCTACGTTGGGAAATGTACCCAGGAAATATGTTTGTTTGATATACGTATGTATCGATTGGGATATATTGGAATATTCTTGAATTGTACGATGTTCATGGAACCTTTATTATAACTTGCTGTAATATCAATTATAGGTGATTTAAGTCGTAAAATTCAATCGCACTAGCTTATACCTATTTCAGTTGTCATTACCGTTATGTAAGTATTTTCTAGGTATAGATTGTTTGAACTTAGTAAAGTTAAATACCTTACAGGACGTTTAGTGCATCGTGTGCAAAATTAAATCATAATATCTCACAATAGTGAGATACCTAATATCATCTAGTTACTATGATTATATAAAAAAATCTTTAATTGTTTTTTTTTATTTTCTCTCAATAAAATATCTGAAAACATCCGAGTCGGCAGGGGGGTACTTTAAGGAACCTATCTGGGACCATATTTTATTTGGCACACGAATGCAGTATATTTTGAAGTTCTTAATTTCAATATTTGTCATAAGCATGCATTTCTGTGGCGACTTCTATAGAGTATCGACAATTTTTAGAGCCGGCAAGGAAGCAAAGGAGTAATCTTAATATTCCAACCCGTCCTGGGTGCTGGCCATAATTATTTATTTTTTTACCGAACGCGATGACAAGCAAATTAGTTCTATGAGTAAATAATTCAAAAAACCTTTTAATTTTATGAATGAAAAGTTGCTTTTGTGAAAGAAAGGGTTTGGTAATACCAAACCGTGTACCGAGCCGCCTAAAACACAGAAAATATCACGATAGGTAGTAATTAAATAGTTATAGCTAGTAAAATTTCGAGACTAGTTTGTTGATAGGCATTATTCTTGTAAATATGTTTGTTTTTTTATCAATTCCATTAGGGTTTTAAGGAAAGCATGATTTGTTGGATTGTTTTATTTGTATGTTGTACATTTTAACTATCTGATCTCATTGCTTAAAAGCATGACTGGTAAAGAATACCAATATTGCTTTATGTTATTTTAAAATCCAAAAACGAAATTTATTTTAATTATTCTATGTTTTTGTACTCAAAAATATTTTTTTATCAATTTTCAGGTTACCTCTTGAGCCCACAGTAGCCAAAGAAATGCCATAATGACATCAAAGTGGACCAAGAATTGAGCTCAAATGACAGGTCCTGGTAGAAATTGGCTTATTTAAGCTACGTTACCATGTCATTTGAGAGAATTGTACGAACGTGACGAGAATATATGCAGGCCTATAGTTTGGTGCATAAAAAAATCCTAATATAATTTGGGATTAACATAATGTTTGCTGGAAACACACTTGGCCGTCATTTGATTTTGTTAACTTTACTTTTTTATTTTTTTGGGTCTCTCTTTTATGAACGCCATTTATGTTTGATACAGTTCGAATAGCAGTGTTTTATTAATAAAATTAAAAAACAATAGAATTGTAATGATCAGATCAGATTCCTACACTGTGTTTTGATCTAATGGGCTGCTGTTTGACTGTCTTAATTACATTTGCATGTGTACCTACTTCTCAACATTTGAGATGGAACCGTTTTTACGATACCTATATATTTTTTTGCAAAATTTGCGATCAATTTCCATATATTTTTGGCCTGGTGTTTTGAGTACCTTATAGCGATCGAGGTCATATGTTAGGTCGAGAAATAGTTTTGTTTCAAATGTTTAGTGCTCGCGAGAATAGAAGTGTGATAATTGTGTAATAGTACTTACTTTATGTTTGTCTTAAAGACCTTTGTATGGGGTGGAGGGCTAATAACCTGAGCTACAGGAGCAATCCTAATTTAGGTGTTAGCCTGCCATAATGTTTTATTTTGTGTGTAACTGTGTTGTCTATAGCAACTAATTTTACTTTAACGTGCTCTTTTATTTTTAGACAACATTATGTATTTTTAAAGTACTTATGGTGAGAAATAAATCGTATTATTATTATATTACATTACTTTATATCTTGAGCTGCTGATTTACTAAAAATCCTGGAAAATTATTTTTTTAAAGGGACTGGGGACTCCTTCCTATATCAATTTTCAGACCTCTATATCAATAAAATATAAAGTTTTAGAGCTATGCAACTGAAAGTTTATATGTTTTGACATCCAAACCCATGTTATTAGTGTTCAAAACACGCCGAAGCACTTCGAGAAAAGGTAGGTAGATAGTACCTTTGCGCTGGCTGGGCTCGAGTTTGGCGGAGTCCCACCTGACCCCAAAGAAAGTTGATTAATTTTTGAGTGCATTATTTACTTTTCTCGTTTTAGTGCTTTCATTTTCCCCATCCTTCTCTTTAGGTATGATAAAACTTGCAATATCTTCTCTTCTCTAGCGAGCTTCTCCAACAAAATGGTCGTTAAACAATAGAGTAGGTGAAATTAGATTACACGACGCATACGTATTTATCGCATAGAGGTGCTTGTGGCGCAGCGCTTTGGTAGTGGTACCAAAAGTTAAGCAACCACGGCGCGGTCGTGATTGGATGGGTGACCATTCCGACCATTAAAGTGACGACCATGACAAGCATCTCCGTGCTTCGGAAGGCACGTTAAGCAGTTGGTCCCGGCTAATATCTCTTGGTATTAGTCGTTAAGCCTAGTCAGAGGCCCTAGGGCGGCTTGATAACATCTGACAGTAAGGTTTGTCACTTGCCTTACAGACACCCCTCCACCAATCCGCACTGAGCCCGCGTGGTGGAGTATGGCTCGTTCCTCCTCATAGTTGAGGTGAGGCCTTTTCCCAGCAGTGGGATCTAATAGGCTGACTTAACTTTAACGTATTTATCTGATTTAATAATAAGGTACAAGTTCATAGTTGAGGTGAGGCCTTTTCCCAGCAGTGGGATCTAATAGGCTGATTTATTTACAAGTTTCAAGTATAATAAAATGAGTAAATTTAGCTCAGCAGGTTTATTTGTTGACATTCATAAAGCCCAAGAATTTTACCTTAATTTAATTAAAATTATTAAAACGACATCTCTGACTGCAATATTTCAACCATTCCAGAGAAATATGTAAATAACAACTTAATCTTGGCATTGAACCTCCTTTATTCGGTATACGCACGCAAGGAGGATTTGCGAAAAAAAAAACATATCGCGTTCGAAATTCGAAACATTTAAATTGTACGTTATTGCTACTGTGCACGCGGCGGCTTCTACCAAATTCGTCCAGGGCTGTAATTACGGGCGCTGATTGGTCCATCCAGATCAGATGTTGCCAGAAATAAAAATTAGTCTACTAATTCGTGGGAGTCGGGATATCTCTTGTTTAGCGTGAGAAAGGGAAAGATTTTGAGACCGAAATTAGAACTGTCTGCGATTTCTTCTTAGGGAAAAGAATTTTGGAAGTCGTGCAAACCTTAATCACTGTTCGATATCAATTTTAAAACCGTGGGTATTTGAAGGAATTTTTGTGGTTTGTATTTGTTTTTTATTTTGTTTCGATTTCAAATTGAAGTAAGTAAACTTATAAAACCGTTCTCATAAAACAGAAGGCAAACTCTTATAAAAATGATATTTTGCCAAAAATGTATCCAACCAGAAAAAATATTTGTTGGTATTTTATACCAACAAACTCAGCACTGACAGGCAATCTAGACTCTATTATATTAGATCGCATACGTTGAAAGTTAAAAGCTTAATTCAGAATAGGTGGGTCAAAATGCACCGAAATCGGGTAAATCATATTCAGATAAATATGTAATATGACCTCATATTTGATCATAAATCTAATTTAGGGGTAATTTTATGAAGACTCGAGCAATTGCGGCTTAAGAGCAATGCCCAAAGTCAAATTATTATTCTTTTCAAATGCCAATACGATGACAAAGAATTTATGAATGGTAAGTTTTTTGGCAATCAAATAATTCAAAACAATTAAAACCGTGAAATCGTCGGTGGATCGAAAGGCTTCGGAGGGACGTGAATTATAGCTGCAACCCAAAGTGCGGTCGGTAGATTAAAATAAAATTAAAATAAGATATTGTGACCGAACGGATGCACCGACAACCCGCGGAGAGATCGCGCCTTACACTTGCCGGGTTTTGGTACAAATGTTCATTCAATTTTCTGTACAATTTTGAAAGAAATAGGTACGAGACTACTACAAAATGCAATCTATTTTACAGCGAAATTCGCTATCGCCAACTTAATACATTTTGCTAGTGATAGCGAACATCGCAGTAGAATAGATTGCAGCGTGACTACTATCATATAATCTGTGTTATTATTATTTTTAAAACTAAACCTACTAGCCAAACGTTTTATGATTGTAGAAGCAGAAATAGATAAGTTTATTTATGAATAAAATTTCATTTTATTTTATAATTTCTACTGCGTTGATGGAACAGAACAGGTAATTTGGTTCCATTTTAACGAGTCCTAGAGGTCCCTAAGCACAACGTCAATCGAGCTATCAGTGAGTTTGACAGATTGAATAATGTTGCCCGTGCTAAAAAAACTAAGAGAGCGTTCATTCATAAACTCGACGCGTTTAGAACCTAGTTAGTTTATTTTAATTACTTTACGGGTATTGTGTTTTAATTAGTTATCCTTTGCCGTTCGTATTTATTGTCTGTCTGTGCTGACCATAACTGGGCATAGTAAAGATAACGATGGCGGAAATTCGCGATTTTATTATGACAAATGCAGTAGCCAATGGTTAAAATGATTTATTAGCCTACCACTAGAGATGACAGAACGTAAATCTTTGTATGCACTGGCTTGCAAATTACATTGGATGTGCAGACTTTTGCAACAAAATTGAACATAATTTTACGATTTTATCACGAGGCCTTTAATCTGATATTTTTAATAATAATTCTACCAAATCGGTAATTTAATTTAAAAAAAATGTTAAATTTGGGTACTAATATTTTGTGTTGCGCGTTTTTCGTTCGCCTCTTGCTATGTTAACCTACCCATGTTATATTGTCCTAAAAGTTGTCAGCATCGAAAAAGTTCACAATTACGTCACCCGTTCATGCTGTGGTCACGTGTAGAAAATTAGTTTATTTTAATTACCGCTCGGCATTGCATTAATTATTACAGACGAAGCCTCGGACAATATATTTTATTGTCTTTCTGTGCGCCACTGATTTATACATCTAGTTAGTAAGTTATTTGAATTTTAATTTAGACGAGTTTTAATGGGCACCGCTGAATGGATTCTAATTAGGGAAAACAACCTGAGAGGATATAATGAATAATGTCAGATATAAATTCCTGTTATGGCCGCAGAGATATCGGGACTTCGGCTGACAATGGTTTTTATTTACCATAACAAATTGCCAGTGGAAAAAAATAGACGATGAGAAATGAGTTCGAACGTTTTGCTAGCGGTCTGTTTAAACAGATCGCTTGTGGGTCAAACCTCTTTGTCAGCTATTGTTTCCGGGGTTTGATTGTGTTATTGTGTTTCGTATGTTGTAGCAGTAAACATTTGAAGATCATTTGGACTTAAAAATTAAGTTGTTGTCCATGGTTTATGCGAAAGAGGAGATTCGGGATAATCGGACTAGTTAGTGCGCAACTAAATTAAAAAAAAGTTAATTTAAGATAACTTTATAACATTTTTACACCAAGGCTTCCGAGTAAGTAATCAAAGATACTTATGATGGGAATGTCTCAGTACTTCCCAGTCCTGCCCATTGATAGAGAAAGGTACTCATACACCAATTCTGTATCATCATCATTAATCACACATCACATCAGATCAGCCTCTAGGTAGACCTCCCCCAATCTAGGCCACTCATCCCTATATCGATCCCGATTCTGTATAAAATACCATAATTATATTTGCTCAGAAGGAGTACCAACCAACCGAGAATTATGATTATAGCCAGTCATTAAAACACTGAAATAAAAGAGCTAGCTCATCGCGACATTACTCAATTCTTCATTAGCTGTGTTCACAATTCATTGCTTGTAAATCATGATTTTTAAAAAAAGAACGCGCTCATTTGGCTGCCAGTGCGGTGCGCACTATTTAAAAGAAAAAAGAAAACGGGTCAAGCGCGTGGCGGCCATGATGTATGTAGGCCTGTAACTTTGTGTTATTTTGTTTCTGTTTCGTTTCTATTTATGACATTTTTAAATAAGCATTTTTCTGACGACTTTTACTAACTACGAACGTTAGTAGAAAGTAGAAAGAAATAATATAATTAATGTTAATGAATTGATGAATTCATTACTATGAAAGTATTTGCTTTAGCCGTTTACACACTGTTGTAAAAATGTGGGACACACAAATTTAATAAATTAAGTATTTCACAAAACTTTTCGGACGCTACCGATCTCTAAAGCGTTAAAAACAAAAGAAGTCCGGAATTCATGCTCTTATAGCCTATTAAAATATCAGCAATGCTTATTGAAAATCGAATTTCGAAATAGCCAATTAGACCCGCTGTTTTGAATGCGATTATAGATTATACCGAGCAGACCGGTAGGCGGGGCTGGAGTGACATATCGTTTATTTTTTTCCCTGCGCGACTGTGACAAGTAATACAACCTGTTTAGATGATAATATTCAAAGTAGTAGTAGAATTTTTTTTTCAGGGGATTATTATTTTGTCAGTTGACATTAATTTTGTTGGTTATAAAAATAAAGCAGTTAAAGTAAACCTTAAATTTATCTGAATTTTATAAAAAAACTGGAATATGTAACCGTTTCAATACTTAGTTAGAAGGCCATTAAATGTTTGTATAGATACCTTCTTTTTTCTAGGGGCCAGTTCATATTGCAAACAGGGTCTATAGAAGCAAAGGGATAATGGGGAAAGATCAACAGAAAATCTATGCAACCTTGACTTATTTACGATGATGGACTTAAATACATTTGACTATCTACAGGTTATTGATGCTTACTACCACCGTTAAAAATAAATTGCTGAGTATACATTTTTGATATTTAGGGAAAAATAATAAAAACTAATTAGCTGACAGACAATGTAGTCACAACAGCACAAAGCGTTGGCTACAAAATTAATTTATCAGAATTACATTCAATGACTGCGTAGCGACTACAGCCACGCAAGGGCATTGCGGGCGGCGTGGCCCACGGAGAACAGTATCTACTCTTGAATAATTAATCTTAATCAAATAAATAAATAAGTCGTTTAATAATTGTTACAACTTTTATTGTTACAGTTATGAATTAATTACCTATTGTAATTTCTTTATTGGATTTTGTTTTTGATTCTATGTTTTCTGAATGCCATTTATCTATTTCAAGTTGTATTTTTCAATTATATGTGTGGTTACTGTATTATGGGTCTAACTAAGTAGCCTGAACAAATAAATTTTATTTATTTTGCAGGTTATGGCAAAAATTACGTATTCTTAGCAGGTAGGGTACTGTACTGCTGACACGCGTCGAAGGAGTAATACAAGAACCGCCCATATTATCCGTATACAATGTTTTAGCACACGAATCTTATCCTTTTATAGTTCTAACATAAACAGATATTATTAATGTACTATTTTTTTCTTATGGCATGCATTTGTGCCGACTGTTCTAACACGAACTCAGGTGGACCGCTCCCGTTCCAAATTTGAAATTCGAAATTAATGGCGGATTTGACAGCAGCTTTATTGTGCGCCTAATTTAAATCTTATCAACGCGGCGATGACAGCGGCATAATGGGATCGCCGGTTGTTTTTAAGAAGTAATCCTTCCATTTCGCTTTAGTGGAGTTTATTTTTTAATTTCCCGTCCGCGTAGGCCAAGGAATTAATTTATGGCTATAGTTCGAATGTGAAATATTACCGAACTTACCTCCGCAGACAATAAAGGGCTATTTTTTGTATCAATGGCGGTTAATTTTGTTTTGAAGACAAAGGACTTTTCTCGTCGCTTTTTTGAAAGTGGATTTGTATATTTTATAATGGAATTAAGTTTGTAATTTTTACCATATTTTAGAAGTACCTACGTAATTCAGTCAGTCTTCCGAAAGAGATTATGATTCAGGAAACTTAATTGTTAAAACCTGCAACTGCAAAGTTCTAGTCCAAAGAACAACACTCGTAAAAAGAGTTATACGTATATTTTTATCTTAGTATGTTGCTATTTACTACCCACTAAAACTGGTTGACAGTATATGCTCATGCATGAGCATGCCCATGGGCGTAAATACCTAGTTTGTAAGTTACACATATTTTTTTCATTTCATTTAAAAGCACTCGAGTATAATTGTCGTCGAGCGTGTCATAATAAAAATAATATACACAGGTGCACTCTCTCTGTACTTGTGCACTATAATCCCGCACAGTTGGCTTATCTCTGTTGAGATTGGCCACTGTAGTCAAAATTCGGCTAGGAGGGCATTATTATTATTGTAAGTAATATACTCGTAAGTACCTACATGTTTAAAACGTACCTAAAGTTGTCAGGGTTCGAAGACAGGATACAATCTATTCTAAAGCGAAGTTCGCTATCGCCAACCAAACTGACATAAGCCATCGAAACACGTGTTTTTTGCATACATATTTTGACATTTCGTTGGCGAAACTTCGCTGTAAAATAGATTGTATTTTGTCTAAGGGATGTCCTGGGTAAACATCAGACTACCCATTTCCATGGTAAAACCTCACCTATTACTACTGCAAAAGATGCCACAGTGTTTCGTCCGTAAAGTTATTTACCTATTTTGAAGAAAATATCTAGGGAGGAACTTAATCAGGTAAGTTAATGATAGTAATCATTAACTTACCTGATTAAGTTAGTGTTCGAGTAGTCCCGTGCCTCCCCTTAGAAAATGTTTTTAAGTTATATGTAAATACGTCAAAACACACTGAAAAAATGATTAGTTAAACAGTAACCAAAATTTGGCTACTAGTAGGCCGTAAACTAGTGACTTCCTGACTTCTGGTTATCAGTAACAAACTAGTTTTGCTACAGATAACCAGAAAAAAGATTTTATTTAACAAAAAATTACTTCCCTACAACGAAACCTTCAACTAACAAAACTAGTTTGGTTGATCCTTTTTTTCAGTGCAGCTTGTCTTTGTTTCAGCTGGAATTAAGCCTATCCCTAATTTTTACCTCATATTATTCTTGTTTACTAATATTATATATGCGAAATTAACTCTTTCTATGTCCATGGCGACTGGCAAAGTCGCGGGAAACCGTTAGTATAGTCAGCAACAAAAGTATTTGATCATTTTAATACTTTGTTTTTAAGTTAGAATTTATAGCGTTACACTTTTACATTCTATGATCTGAGCATGACACTTTCAGATATACTTAAATCAATTGTAACTAGGGTTGCCACCTTTTTGTAGGTAATATAGTAGTTTTGGTAAACATGGCAATAAATATTTTTGAGAAATTCAGGATAAAAATAGTACACAGGGACTGAGGAAAGACGTGAATGCGTTACGTTCGGAAATGTTTTTTCTGTTCTGTGGAAATTCCTAATGCTGCGGGTGCTATCTAATCACAGTTAATCATATGTAAAGCGTGAAAACTGAATGATCGATGAAAATATAGTATTTTTTGTACTGTATTATTTTCCTATAGCATATAGTACGATTGGCTGAAATATAGTACGATACTATACATATAATATAGTACGGGTGACAACCCTTATTGTAACAAAAACTATAATGTTGAGCTACTTTTGATGCTGCTGAGCGCATCTACACATAATAATGTTTTAACCTAAATTATACAAAACCGTTTGTACTCTATAGGATACTAATGAAGTAAATACCTAGAAAATAAAACTAAAAACGTCTTTACACGTTAAAACAATAAGGTTCGACAAAATACCTCGAGAAGTGACGTCCCAGAGTAA
Organism: Pyrausta nigrata; assembly: GCA_949316185.1. Classification (NCBI taxonomy): domain Eukaryota; kingdom Metazoa; phylum Arthropoda; class Insecta; order Lepidoptera; family Crambidae; genus Pyrausta; species Pyrausta nigrata. Next base: position 5,996,663 of record OX438958.1, on the reverse strand, counting down.
TTTTCGCCAAACCCCCGTAATTATAACCTTAAAATATAACTTAGGCAAGCACACGAGAACATATTATTTTATTTTTTTGCCGTAATTATACAGCCTTTGTGGAATCTTTTAAATATCGACCTCTGTGAGCGTTTTTCTTAGGGTAATACCACACTGGGGATATACGATACTCTTCCAGTACAAGCCTTATTTGCTCTACAATGTAGAGACAACATTGCTTTTTAGGCTTTCATTTCATTCATAGTTCCTTAACTTTTTACGAACTAAACGAAGTTGCTTGCACCATGTTTTTTTACTTTAACATACCTAGGTGATATAATGCGTAAATCATTGGTTATTGTTACTGTTCAAAGAAGGCGATGTAACAACAGAACTTTTTAAAGTCCAGTATTTTTTATAGCAGTTTTGTGGATAGTGTGTGCACAGCCTTATGATTAACTTTGTTTCACAAGCTTGTTTGTCGCAGACACGACAGCTACATTTATAAAATGTCAGATTGTTTCACAGTGTTTCAAGGTTCGGTGACAAAATCGAAAAACGCTTTAATTTTGTCACCTTGATACACGCCCACAATGTTTTTTGTTAACATTACTTAAAATGTGAAAGGAACACTTATTTATTAATGCTGTGTTATTTAAAATTATATATGTATTAATATTGTTTCTACAATTCAGTACTTTTAGCTTATTACAAACATTGCAAAGATTGCAAATAATAGACAGGTTTCATTGTACAAGTTGATTGGAAAAGTTTAAACGATAACTGGTGCCTAGTACCTACCTCTACATAGGTAGAGGTAGGTAGGTAATGTAGGAAGATAGCTTCCTACATTATAATACATGTGGGATAGGATTTATTTAGTGACAGACTTCATGGAAGACTGTGTGCGAGCGAGACGAAAGAATTGAATTGGTTTGGAACGCGTGAGGTTTATATATGATATGTTTTTGTTCTATGATGGCTGCCTAAGAATTAAGACGTGTTTTAAAAATTCTCTCGCTCGCCTGAGTTGGTACAGTCGTTGCGTTTACGAGCGGTCGAGTGCAGTCGATCAAGTGTTTCAAAGATGCGGAGTTTTAGATGACGGACGAAAATCAGTAGAAATTTGCACGCGAGTGATTCAAAAATAGAGCTCCTAGGCCTTTTGAAAAGATGCAATCTTTCTACAAAAATGAAAAAATATGTATGCAAAAGTCACGTGATGTTTTAATCGCCTATATGTTTGTTAGCAATAGAGAACTCCGTTTTACAATGATTACATCTTGTCTACGGGCCCAAGTCAAAAACTAGTTTAAGTAGCATTATTTTTTCAGGTTTTAATGTCTGGTTTTAATAACTGATTAAGATTGTGCACACTATCATTTGATTTATGTTTTTAGTCACTCATAGCCTTTGTAAGTAGCACTTAGCAAATCATAAAGGATGTTGAGAAGGTATCAATTACGTACAAAATATTAAATCCTTCTGTGAATGAAATTGAACGATTTTGGATGAAGATAGTGTAAATGGACTCTACTTTTAGATAAAACTCAAAATTAATAAAGAAAATGCCACTATTAACGTCGATATTAACAATAAATTTTAATATTGGACTAGACAGTTTAGACACTTAAATTTTATGAACAATATAAGATTTTGTGAAGTGGAATCCTGCTTGATTAGGAGCAAGCTAGAAGAAATTTGTTTTTACAAATTGTAACAATTATGTTAGTACTTTTATTAACTATTGATTCGATTTAAAACCATTGGGCTCAACCAAACTTCTTCTGTTAAATTATCCCTTAGGTCATTTATCTTTGATTTCATACTAAGACTTATTTTCTTAATGCTATTAATTTATCACCAATTTTAACATCACTAAAATGAAAATCTTAAATTCAAATCGTTTGAAAATCCACTTCACTATTAACATTCACAAAAGTTTTTCGACGGAAGTTAGTAGGTAAATGGAAAATGAAACGGAAGTGACTCACGGCTGCGGCCGGCGGAAATTGGGCATCCATATTTTTTCAGACTAAATAAACATGAAAGAAAACATTTAGGAGTAAATTGGACAAAAATCTGGTAGGAAAAGTAGATTTACACCTAGCCTTTTTTACATTTACAGTCTAGATTTTTCCTAAATTCCTATGTAAAATAAATCCTTAAATTTTACCGATATTTTTCACTTTCCCAACCTGGGAATTGAACTCTTAGGTAAAGCCTAAAAAATGGATTAACTTTAAGCACAGAATTAATAATAGTTAAGCATTAACTACTAAATCGTCTGCGTCCACTTCACTTACCTACACTGAAAAAGATGAATGACATTTCTTAACCCCTCACTGGCTAGTTCTATTGCAGTAGGTAATACTTGGTCTAAGTTAAGTGGAAGGTAAAGTTTCGTTGATTGTTTATTTTTTAAGAAAATGTCTGCAACGGAAATACAACTTCACTGAACAAGATATGTTCATTACTTTTGCAATAAAATTAATTAAAAAAAACTTAGGTAGGCACTATTAGCACTAGCTTGTTATTTATTTCGAATAAGAAATTAAAAAAAATGATTTCGGACCACGCCTCTCTTTACATACCATAACATGACAAGTCACATCAAATTATTTGATGTTTACTTCCACCACGATTACATGCACAATTCATTAAGTCACAGCGCACAATATAAACAAGATCACATACCTCACGATGGCACTGCATATACAGGTTCATGCCGTCGATACTATCTATACTAAGGCAATCATATCACAGAGCACAGAATGTCTTTCCCATATCACAACAACAAAAGTTTTTCGTAACTAATACTGGTATCGCACTTGTCTTTGTACATCGCATCGCCGCGGGGGACGTGTATATCACACAATCACGCGTACGAAACGTAATAATAATCGACCATCCCTGAGGCTTATCTGTAAACGACTGGAGGCGAAAAGGTTTTCGCTGGGGGCGAAACGCCGAGCGTAGCTGGAGGCTCCGCCCCGGGCGCTCCATTGGCCAAAAAGCGGTAGGGGGCCCCCACCGCGCCTCCCCATTGGCTCCCGACCCCCGGTGGGGATGCGTTGTCGCGCGGCAATATTTTGACGTTTTTTACCCGCGCGGTGGCATTCCGCGTCGCACGATTAATTGTAATTCTTTATCGCCATTGTAAGGGTTAACTGCTTACTTATGGGCGCGTTTGAATGGACCGTTGTCAGTTTTTTGTAGGCGCTGTGACTGAGATTCGTAAATTCGTAACGCTTCTGCTCTATGGGTTTTGTAAAGCACTTGTTTGTTGAGTGATTCGGTTTTCTGTTTGAGTGTATGGACTTCCTTTCTGTAAAGGTTTTGATAGCCATTGAACCAAAAACTGGTGAAGAGATTTTTTGCGGTTGTATGCATTTCTGCAAGCTTCAGTTTGTTGCACGTTTTTAAAAGTGTACAAAAAACGACGACATGAAAAATCTTTAAACTAAATGTAGCTAGAATGTTACCTAAAATTTAATAAAAGAGTTACAAAATTTACAACACCTGCTTTATGCTCTTAGAGTGTTGAATGAGTTAATATGACATTAAATTTGTACTATTCCTACTCTACCTACAACATAAAATTTTCCAAGTAGTTATTACGAAATTAATTTTAATTTCGCTCACAAAAATTAATCGGCTGTGTCATCCGGTGGGACTCGAATCCACGTCCCTTCGCTATCCGGGCAAATGCTCTTACCAACTGAGCTACGGAGGACAATTCAATTTGATTTCGTAAAAACTTGCAAAATAATTGCTTACCTAAGTACCAAGTAGTTATTATTAGATAGTAATTATCAATGCATAAACATAGATAATTGCGAATACAAATTGAGTGACTGCTCCTACGAACCCGGTATTTAGGTAATTTAATTATGTGCGGACTAAAATATCCTTTAATTTTTGAGGCGATGTGTTTTCAGTAAAGATTATGGCTTATCGATATTAAAATTATAATAATAAATAATGTCCTCATAGCCAAATTTCGACTACGGCGACTCAACAGAGATTAGCCAACTGCGCGGGACATATTATAGTGCACAAGTGTGTGCGCAATACACAGGTGCACACTCTATTCCTTTACGCTCAAAATTCGATGAGACGGCAGTCCGACATGATCGTAGAGAGATCAGGCGCAGGACCAACGGCTTAACGTGTTTTCCGAGGTACGGGGGTGTTAACACCACCAATTTCCTGACTCCGGAGCGGTGTCTAAGTAATTTCAAGACACAAAAACCCAAACACTCTGTGCCCGACCCGGGATTCGACCCCGGGACCTCGTGGATAGTACCCAGCGTGCTCACCACTAGACCAACGAGGCAGTTTTAAATTAAAACATAGCAGTGGCACAGACGAAACCCTGAATTTTTTATTAATATCTAGAGCATTTATTATTCGCATTTTTGATAGAAAAAAACCTAACAAAAACTGTTAACGTTGTGCACATAGCATATTTTGGTTAGTTTGTTTTTTCTACTAGTAAACATTGAGATATTGTACCAACATCATTTTGAAAGAATAAGAATGATAACATCATGAAACAGTCGCTCTTCATTTACTTATTTTATTATCTTAGTACCTATCCATAATAAATAATGCAATCATCCAATCAAATATTTTTTATATCTGTAACTTAGCTTATAACAATGATTAAATGTGGGAACTTCCCTGGCAAAACATCGCCTGTGTCGCCTTCTTTATAAACAGTTCTTCATATTACATAGTAAATTACCACAAAATATTGAAAACATTTTTTTTTCAATTATTACACTGTTCTAGAAGTTTCTTCTTTTCTTCAAATATGTACCTATTTAAAATGTTAGCTGTCCTAAGTCTTAATAATATTTATGTATAACACAAACATATGATCTATGCCTTCATCATATGCTTTATTAACGCACCGGAAACCGACATAATAATATGACGTTACTATTTGCTTGTGCGAGAGTTTCCAATCGAGAAAAAAGTTTGCTTGCGAAGACAATTCTGTTAATATCGGAAAAATCGTCATAGGCATGCTTATGACGTCACACGTTTACAAAATAACTACTGAATAAAAAGTCAAAATACTCAAATTACTTTCTTAATTTAGTCTTTACTTTAAGAAAAAAATATAAAACATATACCTGAATATTTACTTTACATATCGAATTAAACTAAATACACGAGTAAACTAAACTAAAAATTAAAAATAAAAGACAAATTCAAAAACAAAACCGTGTCCTTGAGGCAAAGAGGCGAGAATGCTGGCTGCGTTTCCGCGTTGGATAGCAATGCTTATCCTCTGAGCGAGAAACGAGTCGGTTCTTATGTCTTCCAATAAAATGTTTAATTTGGATGTAATTTTTCCGAAAAGTAATTTCCCCGTAGCATGGGGTCCTCACACGGTCCAAATGTTACAACGCCAAACGGCGTAAGCACGTAGTGCCCAGCAAGGGACTTGTAAGATGTTGGTTCATTAACCAACTTTTTAGCTGAGCCTACTTCAGAGGCTGCTATAATAATTGTTAATTTTGTAATATCTAGTCTTAAGTTGGATTAATTTAGTTTATGTTAAGATGGAGCTGGCATGTTCGAATAATCGATCAAAGCTCTTAAATAAATGTGGAATAAAAAAAGGGACTTGTATTTATCCGTAGCTGTCTTTTTCATAAATAACATGTAGGTAAGTATTGAGTAGGAGATTTATTTACTGTGGTAAAAAGCCAGCTTTTGGCACACACAACAACAACAAACTTCGACAGCACAAAAAGATTTAAAAAAAAATCTTTTGAAACGTCCACCTAAAAAATTATCTGCGCTTTTGAACAACCATATCCGCACTTTTGAAAACGGGCGAAGTCCGAAACGTATTTCGACATCGCTCCAATTTAACTTGAAATCTATTCAAATCAAATGAAAGCCGAGCTATCATTATCCGAAAGGGTGAATTAACTTGGATAATGAACCCAGAACTTTCCGACCAAATGTCTGCCACCTCGGGGTGTTTCCGACACACCGTTTTTGAGAGTGAAATTTTTATTTGTTGCGAGAATATTGTATAAATCGGGTGGTTGTGTGAACTTTCTGATTTCGAATGGAAGAGTTTTAAGCTGTATTAAATGATTGAAGTAAATGAGATAGCTTTTCAATTGTAATAACTGTTTAAAGTATAGGTGCTAAAAATTTCCTTGTGAAGTTACCAACATACAAAAAATAGATTTCTTAGCTTATATAACTGGGTATATGTTTGGTGTAACAATATGTTTGGTGTAATTTATTCATGTGAGTATGTTATGTTTTACTAACATTTGTAAAGGAAATTGAGTTCAGATATCTGAATAAGTATGAAGTTCTAACTTAACCAAGTAGATGAAAACAATGTATAAATAAATAATTTCACATAGGGTATCTTCTTTGCACCTCTGAAGTACATAAAAAAACTGCGGTGCTTAAATTTTAATTGTCTGTGGTTTTAGATTAATAGATATTCTTTATTGCAAGCAGAAAATGACAATTTAGAATAAAAACATGTTGGCAGGTACAATGTAGGCGGTCTTATCGCTGGGAGCTATCTCTCCCAGATCATTGGGTAAAGGGAAGCACTGGTGATAAGATAAGGCGAAAAAAAAAGTTTGTCAGTTCTAATTTATTTAACGTTTTAGTAACTTATCTTCAGTTAATTTAGTTTAATTAACTAGCTAAATTTTGTATGGACTGTCCGAAATCCAAACCTTAAAATTCAATGTATCCACGACTCGTGTGACATAGGTATTAACAATAAGGTTGTTTGGCAAAATTGTGACGAAACGTATTCGCGGTTACAGAAATTGACAAGAGCCGAATCTTTGAGACCACACGCGCTTGACAGCTGTCATAGTGACCCGTGGCGCAGCCCGTGGCGACGACAGCAGTGGAAGTAGTCTGAAATTGTTTCCTTAGGATGTAGGGTTTTGGTAACTTTCGCCACTAATGCGCGGAAAATTGAGGGAATTTCCGACCACACAGGTTTAGTTTGAGCACCTGACACATAAAGCCTTGGGTATCGTCATTACTGTTGCGATTATTCTAATTTAATGACATATGAACTGAAATTTTAATTCTTTTGATATACAGTGCTACAAGCTACAAGGATCTTTTGGCACTTGGATGATATTAACAGGGGGGTCATTGCTATCGTCAGTGATAGGTTCTCTTAATTAACAATCATGAAAGATTATTTTAACGTAATTAAAATGTGTTGAGGAAATTAAACAATGTAGGTGTGTTTTCACTAAACTGTCGGCACAAGGCAAACCGCTCATTCACTTTTAAATGGTATTATCGGGGCGCAAGACTGTTTTTCTATCATAAACATCTATTTCACTTCTAGCACCATTTCACTCACTCCAATTCTTATTACTGTTGGCATGATTCTCGTATTTTGATAAACGCAGCTAAGACTCTATGCAACAACAACAACGATCTGTTAAAAATTGACATTTTGGCGTAAGTTCTGATTTTCGCCACGTGCCAAAAGATCCATGTAGCACTGTAAATCAATGTTTCCCTGACATTAGTTTTGAGGCTATTATGGCTTTACTGTAAGCTGTGCCATTATTTTGAAACCTCAGGGTAGGTTAGGCGTTGGCCTGACGGACTCCACCAAAAGAAAGTAGAGACGATTGGAGCGGATAACAATGTGTCAATACACAAATTGAAAGAATTCCTTCATTCACTGAAAAAGAGACAATATTTAGATCTTAATCGTATCCTAAAGCACAATCAGTCCTTTTATTATGACATTCCATTCCATGTGAACTTTTTTCCACTGCATGAGAATCGTGCCCCAAATATCATTGTTGTGAAATTCACTGTAAACTTGAACTATGTAAATCAATTAGAAACAGTGAACTCCAAAGCTCAAAAACAGATTAACCTTTACTATAAACTTTTAAAACCTAATTTACGGCTCAGGAAGCGATTAAAACCGTATTAAACAGTAATATTTCACAAACGCGTATTTTATAAAACCGTCGATTTTTATAATAAAAAAAACAAAACATTAACAACTCATTTGTGTCTAATTTAACACGGGTACGGTGCCATCAATTAAAATTATGGAGGTTTGATAAATTCCCGCCGTTTTCAAGTTTTGTTTTGGCGGCCATTCGACTCGCTCCAAGTTACGTAATTTCGAATTTGGTAACGGTATTTTTTGTCATTCCGTTTTCGGATTGCGAAGATTATGGACGGTTTTTTGTACATTAATGTTGCATTTTTTTAACATTTTTTGTCAGGCGGTCCGCTATTGACCTTTGACCCAAGAAGTCGGAATATGGTGTAACTTCTCGACAATGGAGACTTTATTTTTATTGGTATGGCATTTAACAAACTTCAAAAAACGTATTAAATTCTTTGCCAAACTTCGTTTGCCATTGCTTTAGAATCGCAATCGCGAAAGCTTTAAAGTTAGCCAGTAGGCCTATAGAAACGGGGCATAGGTCGGGTTTCCCTATTTACAAACTAAGTTACTATCATTGACGCCATTATAGTTAGTCAAACTCAAAGCAAAAGTCAAGTATTCATAAATCATATTTAGAAAATTATATCACACTTATACCTATGGCTTACGTGTTCAAAATGGTTTCTCACAGATTTTTTCACACAGATATTCTGAATAAATAAGCAGCCTATAAGATCCCACTGCTGGGAAAAGGCCTCACCTCAACTATGAGGAGGAACGAGCCATACTTCACCACGCGGGCTCAGTGCGGATTGGTGGAGGGGTGTATGTAAGGCAAGTAACAAACCTTACTGTCAGAAGTTATCAAGCCGCCCTAGGGCCTCTGACTAGGCTTAACGACTAATACCACAGATATTAGCCGGGACCAACTGCTTAACGTGCCTTCCGAAGCACGGAGATGCTTGTCATGGACGTCACTTAAATGGTCGGAATGGTCACCCATCCAATCACGACCGCGCCGTGGGTTGCTTAACTTTTGGTATCACTACCAAAGCGCTGCCGCCACTGCGCCACAAGCACCTCAATATTCTGAATACCTACATTGAACTCTAACAAATAGGATTGTTGGCCCCGTAGAGATTGGCCTGTGAGAAAGAGTCAATTTGTCACGAGAATATTTATCCTACGAGTAATACTGGGGTCGGTGGCGTAGTGGCTAGCGAGCCACTACTTGCCTCTCATGCGGGAGGTGACTTTTTCTTATAGTTATTTACCGTGGCCCCACATCAACTTACCCTGCACCCTGATTCACAAACACTCGGAAAGTTTCCGTGTCGGATCCTTTGCGAAATCAATGGCCAAACCTTCTTTCCGAACGGAGTTTTGGAAAGCTAATGTCATGTATGCCTAAAGTAACGTCAAAGTTTTCGATTTCGACGTTTGAGAGTCGAATTTTTTGACGTCTTCGGAAACCTGTCTCTCGGATTCGAAATCTGTAGTTACAGACGTTTGTGAATAAGGGTGCTGAACCGTCAAATTTTCGCAATCCGATTTTAATCTTATGTATTCTAAAAAAATTGTACCGGGTTTAAGCCAGGACTAAGCTATTAGCTAGCCAATTTAAAACAGCGCTTCTCTATTAGGTTATGTCACGAATGTGTCATTCATTCCTCTGTTGTCGGATATTATTTAGACTTTTTTTAAACCTGGTCAAATTTTTTGGTAATAGAGTTAGAGTTTTACACCGATAAACACCGATAGAGTTTATATAATTTAAGATATTTTGTCAGATTTGGGTAGGTTTATACGGAGCTCACTGTACATTAGCTGTTTCACTATCGATGCTTTTACGGTGACGGAAAATGGTTAGAAAACCTGCACATTCAGGTGACTGATTGGGTAAACATGAACCAAGCTGTTCACCTCCTGTCTATTAATAGAGGTTTTCCTAATAAAAATGTGTGTAAGAAGTCATTGATATAATATTTGATTTCTCTTCTGTTCTGTGAATACTTTCCGAGCTGAGGGTAACCCTTACTAAAGTCACCTCAAACTTTCTAATCAATGCGCCTTATGCATAAAACATCAAAATTCCGAACATGATCCTTAGACTTTTTGGGTTCTACAAGAGTGGGTAATCCAGGGCAATTTGACCGAATTCCTCACATTCCCCAGCTCATTTACCTACACTGCCACAGCCGGAGGGAATGCAGTCAGCTCACTGACTCAGTTGCGGGACGTCCGCTGCTCAATAGAAGCGTATTACCGTATCGATTTCGAAAAATAATGGAGGAAGGGGTCTACATAGCTAGCCTAATCTTGTTGTGATCTAATCTTTCTGGTGGAGTTTTCATTCTGGAAATATTTTGCCCAGCAAATGGTTATCTCAATTCACAAAATAATTGAGATTTAGTTAAGAAATTTGAAAATGAAAAAAAAAATAAGTTTGTCCAATAAACAACCTTATTCATCATACGCACAATTAGTGCGTAATGCATACTTAATTACTGTGTATGAGTGCTTTGTTCAATCAAAGCTCAATGTTTGAATATTTGCGTCGAAAGATATTCAAGACTACATTGCCAAATTTTTAGATATTCGCTGGATCTCTAAGGGCTCATTAACACGGGATCCGTCATTGACGATACGTCATGACGAATGCGGACGTTCACATTGCATACGGAATCGTGTTTTTTCACGATTCGTCAAAATATCCGAATTTGTGGCATCAGCGGATCCGTCACAATAAATTCACGATTCGTGTATTTTGACGATTCGTGATTTTTATACACAATACTAGATTTGAGACGAATCGTCAGTTTTCACGAATCGTGATCCGTGTGAACATGGGCATTCAAAAAGCATTGCCGTCAAAAAAGAACTAATCGTGAAAAAAAACGAATCGTCAAAAATCACGAATTGTCCTCGTGTGAACGAGCTCTAAAACAAACGGACTGTCTGTTCATTCCAGGCTTTGGCCCAGGGGACAATTACATCGGTATTTCTCCGGCGCGGCACGCGAGCGCTGATTACGCGTATTACCGTCTAATACTAGGCCATGTCTATTATCTTTTATGCATTATGGCTCTTCTTAATATTCTTAATGGGGACGATGGACAAAACATCTAACTCCGTCATTATCAACAGTACGGTGCTGGCACGCGAAGATTGACCTTGAGAAACGAAATTATATTTCTCCAGATCCAGCCACATATTTATCATTTGTTTTCTCCATAATTCTCCAGTTCCAGGATGCAAAGAGAGTCGTTTAATTTTTAGTCATATATCAGTCAGAACTGACTTTAAAATAAAATAAAACTGGCTAAGTGCGAGTCGGATTCGCCCACGGAGGGTTCATTATCTAGACAACATTAGACACTATATAACCTTTTTAGTTTAAAAAAAAGGATAAAAAGTCACGTTTTCTCTATGGGAGCCCCATTTTATTTTTTTATTTCGTTTTTAGATTTTTTGTTTTAGCGGCCACAGAAATACATCATCGGTGAAAATTTCAACTGTCTAGCTTCTACTTCATGAGATACAGCCTGGTGACAGATTAGGCAGACAGAGAAGGACAGTGGAGTGTTAGTAATAAGGACCTGTATTCTCCCTTTGGGTATGGAACCCTAAAATATAAAAGGAAAGGGCTTCATTGGACTTTGGAGTATGGTTAGGTAATATCATGCATGGTGCTACGAATCCAACAAATTTATGAAAAGTTAGAAGAGTAAGTAGTAGTAAAGGAGGCAGAAATCCTTCGTATGGTAATACACCTTTTCAAAGGGGTTATTTTAAAGTTTTTAAATTCCTTCCCCAATTTTTATTTGAATGAATTGTCACCGTCACGCCGTCTGAATTAATTTTCTTAGAACTAATGTTACCAAAATACCTTATGGTTTGGTGAAATTGCTTGTAGCAATAAGCCCGTCCAAATGGTGAAAAAATGTCTACTGTGTTTAGCATGCTGTAAAATGTATCTTATGCGTATGAATACAAGATATTAAACTTGGATAACGAGTACTTATTCCATTTTATAGGCTTTTAGCTTCACTACAGAAGGAAAATTGCACTCATTTGGATTGGATTAGATTAAGGGCGATAACCTTGGCATTAGTTACCGATCAATCCAAACATTTTGTCGGACACCGATCGATAAATTAAAGTAATTGAATTTAATACGTTTAACGAGCTAAATTCTTCTTTCCCTAAATTCCTGGAGTTCTCGCGTGGGCCCATCAGTCAGTCAAATTATATTGTCTCGGCCAAATTGTCTGACGAGACGCCCGATTGAGCTGGCCGTCTAGTAAACGATCGCTTTGATTCCTTTGGGACGAGAAAGATTTGTGTGATACTTTTTAACCTACTTCAAAAAAGGTGATTCTCAATTCGACTGTGTATTGTTTTTATTTGTATTTTTTAGAGTAGGTATGATATACGTAACTTACTTATGCGACGAAATTTGCACCTTCTTCTTTTCGAGCTAAGTCAAAATGTACGATGGTGGTATGTTTATACTTTCATAAAAGATGGCCGGGCTGGGCCGGACATGTCTGCCGCATGTTAAACGACATTTGGGACAAAATATGCACCAAGTGGGTCTCTTTAAATGGAAAATGGGCACGCGATAGACCCAGAAGGCGGTGGCGAGACGATCCCACCGGATGACACAGTCGATAAATTTTTGTGAGCGAAATTCAATTTGATTTCGTAATTAAGCTTAAGTTTGTATCCAATGAAATTGTATTTCATTTGTTATTTCTGCAAACTGTTTAAGTGTTTACTCCCGAGCATAGCGAGGGAGTTAAAAGTAGAATCCTGAGTAGAGCGAGGGATTTAAGCTCGCCCAAGACGAAGACATCTTTATCCCCGAGGAAAATACTCTACTTTTCACACTTCCTACGAGACAATAAAAAAATTTACAACACAAACCTTATTTTATCTATAAGTTTAAATCCTTAGACTTTTCTGGCAGTAAATTATTATTTAATATAAATAAATAATAATAAGTTGTTCCAATAAACACACCAATTACCTAGCCTCATACTAAGCGTGAGCTTGTGCTATGGTGACTAGGATAACGGATAGACATACTTAAATACTTTTATAAACATCCATGACTTAGGCACAAATGCTCGTGCTCATCACACAAACATTTGCCCCTTGCGGGATTCGAACCCGCAACCGCCTGGTTTAGAAGTCTGTGGCGCGAACGACTACACCAAGACGGTCGCTTATTATATATTATTAACAATACCAGCAGCTTTACATCTAATGGACTCCGGTGTCATAAACTTCGTCAATCCTTCGTCACTACGTCATAAATTTGTATTATCCTTAAAATACATAGGTTTTTTTCTTTACTTCTTTCTTTTTTTAGAAGCGCGCGCTTTTTTTTTTATTCATTCGTGATAAAATTCTTGGCTGCCAGCTCAGACCAAATAAAAAAAGGCTGAGGCTGCCAGGTTCAAATTTCAAATATGTTCTCTTTGGTGCGGGACGGGCTAGTGTGATCATGCGCCTACGAACTCTTATTCGAAATTCTAATCACTTTGCCTCTCTAGGGGCGTAATGAAATTTCATACAACATTACGTCCCTAGGGATGCAATGACTCATTTTGAGTCAGCTTTACTTGATGTGTAATTGAACATTGCCGAGTAGGTAGTGTGAAAAGATTATTTTGTAACTAGAAATGGATTTTGTGGTTTCCGTGACTAAGTTTGAAAAAATAAACTAACAAGAGTTAATAGATCAATAGCCTTTCAAAAAAGGTAATTTCAGATTATTTTTCTTTCTATAACTAAAATTGACATGAAATGGCCATCTCCAAGATGCCATACTAGTATTTAGTCTGTGCTGTGGCCAGTATTCCACATATCACACGATATCGTGCCATAAACTTCATTCTAACAAGTAAACATCATTTTTGAAAAAACAAAACACCCAACTGCAAGAATTATTATATTTTTGAAATGGTCTTTTTACTGGCTTTCATTTGATACCCATATTACTATGGTAAGGAAAAAATCAATCGCCCCTCCCCCTTTATTTCCATTTGCGGGCGCCATTTTTTAAATGTATATAGCCTATGTCACTCTCACAATTTTGACAAATTCAACGACACCTCATATGTCAAAAACTGTCCAGCCGTTTGGGCTGTAGGGCGTGCCAAACAATTATACATACATACTTACATACATACATACATACTCTCGAAAAACATAACCCTCCTCCCGCAGTCGGGTAAAAAGAGGTTCAATCAAAAAATGAAAGGCTTGAGTCAATCACGATATTATCAGATTAGTGCGGATGATCCTTCGGTGGAATTATAATAATTTGACCGGCGTTTTTGGGCAACACTTAACCCATTTGTTCGAGGCTTTGATTGATATATGTAATGCTTAAAGTGGGCATTTTTGTTTATTTTCATTTGTTTTTGAACAAACAGCTGTTTTGGTGTTGTAATGGGATGTTTGATTACGCTACGTGGTTTGGAATAATTTGAAAATTAGGCCAGTGTGAGAAGTGGTTTTGTTGGTAATGAAAGTTACGGCCGGTTACCCGTAATATGATCTAACAATGTTAAGATTCTTGTGTAATTTGATTGACACCATTTTGTCAACCATTTCAATTCGTTGATCAGCTCTAGGTACATACCTAGTACCTAACCCCTTTATACTATTCATGAAAGACAATTATCATAATGGTAATTAATAATCTAGGTAAAACTATTGGTTTATAATGGAATTAAATCAATGATTTGTAAAACACTATTATGAAAAAAGTTCATTCATATTAATTCCCGTTTCGATATTTTAATATCTACGCATTATTTCGATAATGCTAGTAACAGATTATTTGCAGCACAACAAAATAGTAAGTGAATTCAAAAAAAATCTTTAAAAAAAAGGAAAGTCAGCCTATTAGATCCCACTGCTGGGAAAAGGCCTCACCTCAACTATGAGGAGGAACTAGCCATACCACGCGGGCTCAGTGCGGATTGGTAGAGGGGTGTCTGTAAGGCAATTGACAAACCTTACTGTCAGATGTTATCGAGCCGCCCTAGGGCCTCTGACTAGGCTGAACAACTAATACCAACAGATATTAGCCGGGACCAACTGCTTAACGTGCCGAAGCGTGCTTCCGAAGCACGGAGATGCTTCTCATGGTCGTCACTTTGATGGTCGGAATGGTCACCCATCCAATTACGACCACGCCGTGGGTTGTATAACTTTTCGTACATTTTTGCAATCGGAACTCATAAAGCTTTTACTCTGGTTATGACACAACACAAGTAGTTTCTCGCATCAAAAGTCAAACAGTCACTTTTCAGCAGATAAAAAAAACTACAAGTTCTACCCACCCAAACTTTACTGATGCACAAAAATTTTGTATTCGATAGTTTTTATCGGATCCTAATTATCATCTGACCCGGCTTTTTCTACACTGATTCATATCGTTATTATGCAAACGGCCGCATCATCACATAGTAATGACCAGGGCGACATAACTGCGTCTGCGCAGCCTATACTTAACTCTACAACTGAGTATTAAAAATTAAGTTTTTTTAGGGTTCCACATCTCTGAAAATCGGGACTATATTGCTGTCCGTCTGTCCGTCCATCTGTGTTTGTCCGTCAGATCCTTTTTTCAGGAACGCGTGGAGGTATCAAATTGAAATTTACATCAAATACTTAACGGCCTTCATCGTCTGCAGTCTCTTGAAGCTGTAAAAAATCAAGCTTCTACTAAACAACGCAATATAAGACACCTACGGGCATTTGGGCCTTATTTTCTCACATTGCGCAGGGAAAGCAAAAACCTATAAGGTAATTTTCATAAACTTAGAATCAAGAGACTTGGCAAGAATTAAGATCTTACTGCACAAAATTAAATATAGGGAAAAATCCGAAAGAAGAACGGCAAAGTTCTTCGATGCTCAGCCCCAAATGCTGGCATGTTTAAGTCTTTGGTGAAAAGCCTAAAACTGTATAGAGGAAAAAATAATATAACTGACATTGAACGACATTGCCCCAACACCTGCACGCCAGCGGATTTAATGGACGGCAGTCGATCCGCAATACAAGTCGCTGAATTCTGGGCTGCTACCATGTAATTCTCGTGTTCCATCGACTCGCTAAGAAGAAGAAGAACGACATTTTATTTAGTGCATTATGTCGGACTGACATTTAAACAGTTTATGATCCGGTCAACATTGACGTTTGATATAAAAATATTTACTTTATGTTTGACTGACACGTCAAAGTTCACGTGGTTCGTTTTGTTTTTGCATCCTTAAAAACGTTTAGTCGTTAATAATTTGTACATTCTGAAAATATTTTAAATTTTAATTCCTTGCTTTTTAAATTACCATAAAATCATACACAAGACCGCTAATAAAGTGATATTTTTATTTCATGTGTCTCACTTAGTACGGTGTCTCTATCTATTGGGTCGATTTATGCCAATCTTCTTTTGTAATTTTTATCTATTAGGTCAATTTATGCCAATCTTCTTTGTATTTTTTTATCTATTAGGTCGATTTATGCCAATCTTCTTTGTAAATTTTTATCTGTTAGGTCGATTTATGCCAATCTTCTTTGTAAATTTTTATCTATTAGGTCGATTTATGCCAATCTTCTTTGTAAATTTTTATCTATTAGGTCGATTTATGCCAATCTTCTTTGTAAATTTTTGGTTACCGTTTTGTTGACAGTACGTTTTACGGAACCCCCCAGTGCGCGAGTCCGACTCGCAGTTGTCGGTTTTTTTGACAAAAACCTCGATGCTCATCTAAAATCTTTATGAGGACATTATGGGTTCTAATAAGGTTAAGTGGTTAGGGGGAAATAATAGACGTTAAGTATATGGTAGATGGGAATAATATGCATTATACTTGTTCGTCATTTTGCTATAATTATTTAAGGGTTATAAATAATTATAATAATCAGCGACGACACCAAACCATATAGTAAGGTCAAGTAACGTTACCATCTGTGTCTTTTGACATATTTAACTATTTTCACACCATACTTACAAAAGAGTAAAAACAGGGAGGTTAGTAGGTACTAATTATAGTTACGCATCCAGAGGAGGTTTGAGAAAAGATGGAACAGAGAGGTTTAACATATTGAACCAACTTTAGTAGAATAGAAGAAGAATCCTCAAAAACTTGTCACAATAGGGCTTAGTTTAAAAATGTGAATAAGCCACACAAACCAGGTATCACAAAGTAAGTACTAGTACTACGTACCTACCCACTCGACACAAATCAAAAATTGTGCCTATTTGACAAGTGTTTTTTTTTTCAAAATTCCTCTTCGTTCACAGTGGTCCATTTGAAAACCAGTAAAACTCCATTGCTTGATACGACCTGACCTACACGAGCACGAATCTGGGGTCTTACTTTGTAATTCCATGTCCGTATTTTCGTCCTTAAAAAGGAAGGAAGAAAATACATGTATTGCCAACATAGTAAAATGAAAATACATCATCAGAATAAAATAAAACAATTAAACCGAAGGACAAAAAAATACAAAAACGAGGGATGTGCCAACAAGGTTCAACATAAGTCCTAAAAAATATGCCACAACGACACTGATTTTAAGCGGGAACCTAGGGGCCACAGTAACCGATTTAGCCACAGTAAAAAGGGCGATTTTTCTCCGACGCTTATCAGTGCTTTGTACTGATACGAAAAGTGTCAATTTAAGCGTGTATTTTATAATTGACAGTATGCATTAGGACATATTTTTTTTAAATATATATAACAACTTGTGTATTAACCCCCGCGACAACACAGTTAAAATATGTAAATAATTAAGTGAATTAATTTGACAAAATGTGTTGAAGAAAAAACGAAGGCATTTGGACGCAATTTTTCTTAAACAAAATTGATGACATTTTGTCTCTATAGGTTCTGTGCTCGGTGCTAATAGCCTTTATATTGGTTAAGCTAAAATTTTGATCTTCGGTCAGTTCTTTATGATTTTCTGACGTTGCATAGTAGGGTCGGTATGCGCCATGTCCAAAACGCTTTATAATTGCACCCTTTGCCCAGTGTTTAGGCGTCCCCACCTCTAAATCCTCCGAAACATAGTCATTTCGATATTTTATGTTTCTTAAACGTATTGTTTATTATTACGATTGGTATCTTTTTGACGCATCAAGGTATAAGTTTGTGTTTTTTGTCAACAATATTGTCAGCTTTAATAAGATATCTACTCATTTGCACAGCGCGCACAGTAAACATTGGCAAATTTCTACTTTTTTTGTAATTATTTAACACCAAGCACTTTTACAAAAACAGTTTTTTAAGCATAATAAAATCTACCAAACAAAAAGTGGTTAGGAAATCAATATTTAATACCATTTTCAAAATTCCTTTCTGTCATTACGTATTTCTTGTACCCAAAGGTTGTCTGCAAGACTAAGTACTTTGTACATCTTTCTATGTGATTGCTTTGATAATAGGACTTCTTTTATTTATGTTGTGCAATAAAAAGTGTTATAGATAGCTATAGACTTATAATTTTCTAGATATAAAATATGCAGAGATTTTAAGGATGTTTAAGGCTAAAACGGGTGTTCATTTATTGAAAATACCAGTAATACTTCAAAAATATTGTTTGATACTGGAGATTCAATGGAATAACTGGGCATTATCCTGTGCCAATTGTCGGAGTGGGTTCCATCACTGGATTCACTAGCATCAGAGGCCGAATATATTCGTCCGAGCCCGAGGCAAGAAGCGAGAGTGCACCAGGCGGGGGCGGGGGCAAACGATCCCTGTTCAGGGGCCCTATTTCTGAATCACTCGTATGACAAACTATTGGGGAATGCGACATACTTTTAACTCAACACATATCGTTTTAGCGTTAATTAATCGCTCGTCTTTTGTAACGAGCCACTCGTTACAGAAGGCGAGCGATAAGGGTTCGAGCTTTGCGGTTTCGAGCGGTCGAATGCAGTCGATCGAGTGACCCAAAGATCCGGAGTTTTAGATGACAGACGAGAATCAGTAGAGATCTGCAAGCGAGTGATTCAAAAATAGAGCTCCAGACTTTGTCATGCAGGGATGAAATACTGGCCATTTCTTCGTACTTTTATGAGAATTAGGTACGCTTACTCGTACCTAGCGAGCAACTTACTACTCCGCTACCACAACTCTCAAGACTAAGTGCCCCTACCAACTCGTTACAGAAGGCGAGTGATAGTATAAACGTCAAAATTAATATGGTGAGTTAAAATTATATCGCTTTCGCAAACAGAATGTCATACCAGTGAATTCAACAAATATAGGGCACTTTGTTTTTATCTACCACTCGCATGCAGATGTGCTGATTGATTTGAATCAATAGGTACGTAATTTAAGTGCCTTTTGTGTATACAAAATGTCGTACAATTTAGGCTGTGTTGTTGCCAAAAGCATTTTTTTCCAGACAATACTTGTATTCGGCAGCGGCAAAAACTGATGTTTAGAAGACGGCTAAAACTATATAGGTAAATACGAAAACAATTGGCATAAGTCTAAAAAGTTAAAGGATTTTAATGTCTCGATCGCCGTTAGCAAAAGTTTTTTTTTCTAGTCAAAAATCACGTAAGTTTCGCCCGTTACCAAGAACAATTTCTGTACCACGATGCACATCTAAACGGTTATATTAAAGATCGCTCAAAGTTTAAAGTATGTTTCCCCAAAAATTGGGATTATTTACTTCAAATTGTTATTTATTGCGGCCATCACGCATCTCCGTCGTTTTGGCTGCAAACATTATCGGTGATTTATGGTTTGGAATATTCGCGAATTACATCGGCCAAATGACGGAGATTAGAGTCAAGTGACCGATCAGCATAACTTCGAGATAATAGTCCGAAAGAGTCGGATAGCCGAAAATACTAAAAAGGCTAAAAGTAAAAAGACTTGGGGCCGATTTTTCCACTTTCAGATAAAAAATTCTAGCTGATAAAAGTGATGACGTAAGGTGAACAAATGAAGTAATGAAATCAGTCGTATTTGCGTTTTATTTGTCTGTTATTTTTTCTATTCACCTATTCCACCTCTTGCCTAACTTGCCCTTACACCTGCACACGATGATACGAGTGGAAGTGACGTACTCAACGCTATAACGATTATATAATATGTGACGCTACTGATAATGCTCTGTCAGTCGCCGAGTATTGGACCTCAAAAATATAGCGCGAGAGTCGACACGAAAAGAGGATGATGAATAATAAGATTATTTCTTAGCCGTCTATTGAAAATCAGAACTTAAAAACCTTTGGAAACATGATTTTTAAAGTAGTGTACCTACCCATGTTTGGATCATCTATAGCCTGACCAGGAATATATGGGACCTCGCCATATTGCGGAAAACAACTGGAACTAATTTCTTTTACTGGCAACACAAACCACAAATCGTCATTGTCATGTCATCAATTGTCAAAATGATTAGTGTCAAAGTGGACGCGTAATCTAATTTTCGACCAAGTGCAATTTTTATGTGATAAAAAACCGAGAACTATTCGTTTTCGTAATAGAAAAGTGGTTTAACATGTGTTGTAGTATTTTTCGACTAGAAAGTCTATGTGATCACCGCAGTTTGTTTGAATTACTAACTGATATAAGTAGTTGTCATCACGAAATTTTCAGTACGTCATATAGTGCGAATAGTGAAAATTGGCTACTGATGGCTACGGAGAATATTTAATAACAATTTTAAAAAATATTATTATAAATACTTGTGCGTTGAATTTTCTTCATTTCAACCCTACTTGGATATTACAACTAAAATAGTTCGTAGAGTTTTCCCAGATTTCCTATAACATTATATAAAATTTATATGATAATATCATTTAGAAAAACAATGGATTAATGTTGCTTTTAATGTGATGGATTAATGTTTTGCTAAAATAATTATTTTAAATTAGTCCAAAATTCAAGACCAATATTACAAAGAGTTACTGAATTTCATAAGTACTCAATTTGCGAGTGTTCTGTCGTGTTATTTTATCGTAAAATCTGTTATCATTAGGCAGCCGGCTTAAAAATTAACATGAATGTAAACATATTAAAAATGTTTTTTTTTAATGTTCAGTTGCCAATCTACGCTGGTATGATTATACCGAGAGTTGTCATATAAAGTGGATTTGAAGCGCCCTTAATTCAGGTCCCATATATTTCTGGTCAGGCTATAACTGAGGTATAGTATTACACCTGTCTATTTGTTGAAACAACGTGAATCATAGAGAGGTTTTAGTGCTCAGATACAATATTTTTTTGTATGAAACCAACGTCAACCAATATTACTTTCCAATTATAGAATTAATCAGAGTGTTACGATTTCTTTGAGGACAATTTTTTTTATTGATGCTCTAGCACAAAATATTATAGTTCTCTGAGTATTTGAGTGCCAGAATACATTATTTTGTTTTTGAATATTATGAATGCAATAGTTTGTTACACTTTGTAATTTGTATGATACTTTGAAGGATACTTACTGTTAACATCTCAATAAAAAATATTTAATGATAGATTTCTGTTCGCCATAAAGCCGCGTTTTAAAAATGCGTAGCCAAAGGAAGTGCACATTATACAGCATTATTCATATTACGCCGCAGATGGTCCGTCCATATTGCACATGATCGAATTGCTATAATCGATATGCTAATACGATCTAAATTGATACACCCAGATGGGTTCACAGATTGATAGGACACGAAACCGGCAAGTTTTAAGCAGAACAGCCTAAGGGCATTGATATATCCTAAATGATTACTTTTTATCGGAGTTTGGAGTCTTTGGGACTAAAATGAAAAGAAGACAAACAAGCAGCACATAAAATGGCAATAATACAATATAATGAAATACCTACCTAAATAAATATGATAATTCTGTCGAAAGCAAATGGCCGTCTTTTTACCCGACTGCGGAAGGAGGGTTATGTTTTTCGAGAGTATGTAGGTATGTATGTAAAATTGTTTGGTACGGCCTACAGCCCAAACGGCTGGACAGTTTTTGACATATGAGGTATCGTTGAATTTGTCAAAATTGTAAGAGTGACATAGGCTATATACATTTCAAAAATGGCACCTGCAAATGGAAATAAAGGGGAGAGGGGGGATTGATTTTTTCCTTAGCATAGCAATATGGGTAGCAAATGAAAGCCAGTAAAGACACCAAAATATAATATTTTTTGCAGACTGGTGTTTTGTTTTGAATAATCCCGACTGCTATACAATTTTTAAAATGGGTACCAATTTAACCCGGGTATGACCTCTTTCTTTTTTTAGGGTTTTTTAATTTCCAATTACACAGAAACGCAGTCGGGTTTGTTAGTTTTTAAAATGATTTTAAAAAGATATAAATAAGATACATAGTATTGTTAAAGTGATTTAGGTTCTTGTCCCAAAAATCACTTTCCACCCCACTTCAAAACGTTTGTACAAACAGATTGCTTTTGGTGAACATCAAAGATTTCTTTTGACCCACCAAATCGTCAATCAAGATCAGAATACGATTTCATTTTCAAGCATCGATTACTCGCTCACCCTCCGGTACTCGCGTGTGGAAAATCGCATCACTGGCAACTTTCGAATTTCAAACGCTCTATTCGAATTTCAAATTTAGATTAAAGTGGCAGGTGGCGTGTGCCCTATGTTTATTTTGCATGTTGGCGCGAAAAGAACGATTTTAAAAAGAACAATCTGAATACCTGTGAAGTTGGTTGTTTTCAGTTGTTTTTTAATTCCACGACCTAAAATACCATAAAAGTAACTTTTACAGGCTAAAACCTAGCTCATCTCCCACTCTTTTGTAACTTAGCGACAAGTTTTCACAGATTCTGTCTGTAGGCATCTATCTATACTTAGTACTATTTTATAAAGAGAAACTTAGTACTATTTTATAAACTGTACTTTTGTTTGTTACGAATAAACCCAAAAACTACTGGACCGATTTAAAAAAATATTAGACAAGTGAGGTTCTTAGAAGGCAAGCCAAGCAGAGGCTCCCGCGCCGCTAGGCAATGATTGGTAGGTACTCTACCTTTCTGCCTTTATTATTACTATAGTTGACTGCCTCGTTGGTCTAGTGGTTAGCACGCTGGGTACTATCCACAAGGTCCCGGGTTCGAATTCCGGGTCGGGCCGAGAGTGTTGGGTTGTTCTGTCTTGAAATAACTCAGACACAGCTCCGGAGTCAGGAAGTTGGTTGGTGGTGTCAACACCCCCATGCCTCGGAAAGCACGTTAAGCCGTTGGTCCTGCACCTAATCTCTCTACGGTCATGTCGGACTGCCGTCTCACCGAATTATGAGAGTGAAGAAACAGAGTATTGCGCAACTTGTGTATTGCACACACAGTTCTGCCCTAATATTTTCCGCGCAGTTGGCTAATCCCTGTTGAGATAGGCCGCTGTAGTCAAAATTCGGCTAGGAGGATATTATTATTAATTCTGTAGCTGTACCTATTCTTATTCCACCTTGTAACCAGCATATTTCTCAGGTCCTCCATATCCATTACCCCACGCGTGGCGAGCTACAATAACCACTCGGGCTGGCACGCGTCGTGCGTTAACGCGAGTTAGGGCATAGCGCTTGGAGAACAGACTGCTCAGTTGCGAATAGAAAGGCAGAGACTGGATTTCGGTACAGGCATGTACAATTTATTCATGATATTCCTTATTTATTTTTTAATTAGGGACACATTATAAACACTAACATAAATATTAAACTAAATATTTTATAATAATATACTAATACTGGATGGCTTTTTTTACCGTCAGGGAAAATAATTGTATGAGATAGGTAAATGATATAGGTGACGATGGCGTCATCAGTTTAAAAAAAAAAGAGAAAAATGAATGAATCCGCCCGAATTTCAGTCACAAATTTGGGCGGATCCATTGATGTTTAGCGCGTTCAGAGTAGGGTATGCGTTTGAGTTTTGGTCAGTTTCGTATTTTTAATATTATTTTTCCAATGTGCTTTTTTAAATGGTATAATAGTCAAAATTAACTTAGAATTAGATGGTTAGGTGGGTAGTAATTTACAAAAAAAAAACTTTTTTTTTAACTGATGACGCCATCGTCACCTATATCATTCACCTATCTCACACAATTATTTTCCTGACGGTAAAAAAAGTCATCCAGTATATTGATGATATGAATGATAAAATATTTAAAACGAAATGGTTCCTGCGACTTTGTCTGCGCAAATGACAGATTTCCTTAACATTCCTACTGTTATGCCTCGTTTCAAATACAAAAAAATTATTCATATACTGTTTCAAAACTTTCATTGTCATTATCAATAGAATAGTTATTTACGAGTGTTTTTATTTTCGAGTTTTCGAATAACTAGTTATTCCGTGATCATGGCGCTTGCAAGCAGCGCCGAAATATACAAAAGAAACTCGAAAAAAAAGATACAGGTAGCAATCCCGTAAATAACTATTCAAATAACATTATTTATTTGGCACTAAGTCACAAAAACTACCCTTCCAAAAACCAGCAACCATGCTCCGATGTTTTTTATTTAGACAAATAAAAAAAAGATGTTAGTATTAAAACCTTTTTACGTTCTGAATTCTGAACGGATTCATTATATGTATTGTACTTACACATCATAGTTTAGCATTTACTTTCTTGAATTTCTGTGACAAAAATTAGGAGGCTGATCTCTTTTTCCTCCGTTCCGCACAAAACACTGAGGTAGGGTCTAAAAAACAATCGGCACGTGTGGACACTCGATACGACTACTTTATCAATTCCCGTTTAGCTTGTTAGCGAGGCAACAAGAGGGGCACGCTTGTTACATTATCACTTTTATTAATTTAATTAATAAAATAACAAGACCTTTTGAGCAACGCAAAAATAACACGTCAGTGTGAGTTAATAGAGTTCTGCGGTCACTTCAAAAGCTTTAAACGAATTAAAAATACAAAAACCATACGTTTTCCTTGATGATATTAAGGAGCAATTGGTTTCAGGCTGAAATAAAGAAGACTCTATGTACATACTCTGCCCATGCGGACCGCTTATGAGCAAAAGAAGTATCCATCTAGGGCAGGATGTAAGCACTATGAGATAACAAAACTTACTCAGCAAAAAATCTGGCGATTCCTAGATTCAACAGGCATAAGTTCTTATCTATATTCAAGGCTGCCACAATAGACCAAGCAGTAGTCGAGATGGTGTCATATAGCCCAAAAATAAATATTCGTCATTTAGGTCCTGGTATGCACATCAGACTCCATATATTTGTTTTAATTTCCACAGATGCAAACTGACGTGTTTTCCGTCTGTACTATGCTAATTGCAGGAGTCCGGATTAAGTACTTATACTGCCTACGTAAACCTCATACCTACATATACTCATACTTACAAAGATGGACTATCAGAATTATAGTCGATTCTGTGGTAGAGCTTTGTTATTGATTTCATTTATTTCATTGATATAGTTTTGCATCTTTTAAGTTATTATTTTTTACTACTGTGACAATCTGTAGGTAAGTATATACCACCATGTAGCTTCTTTGCTTCTACTGTAAGATGTCAATCAGTATACCTAGATGGTAACCGCAATCTTACCCCTTCATCAATATACATCTATCTACCATCTATCTACAGCATGTAATGAACTCAAGACCGCATGTTCCCATACCCCTTTGCCTCCATAGAAGCACGTAGCTGTCAACTTAGTCCCAACACAAAAAAACGAACGTGTCGATGACAATGGCGTCGTGCGGCGAAGGAATCCCGCCGAGCGCAGCGGGCGCCGACAAATCATTTGTTTATCGATTACTTAACAGGTGATAATGTGATCATTTGCGTTAGTCGGGGGTTTATTTTTTTAACGTCAGCCGTAATTTGATGGTCAATCAAAATCAAAAGTGCAGTTATTTTAACTCACCGTTAACATCTATCTTTGGTTATATACATATATTTGAGGTGCTTGTGCCGCAGCGGCAGCGCTTTGGTAGTGATACCAAAAGTTAAGCAACCCACGGCGCGGTCGTGATTGGATTGGTGACCATTCCGACCATTAAAGTGACGACCATGACAAGCATCTCCGTGCTTCGGAAGGCACGTTAAGCAGTTGTTCCCGGCTAATATATCTTGGTATTAGTCGTTAAGCCTAGTCAGAGGCCCTAGGGCGGCTTGATAACATCTGACAGTAAGGTTTGTCACTTGCCTTACAGACACCCCTCCACCAATCTGCACTGAGCCCGCGTGGTGGAGTATGGCTCGTTCCTCCTCATAGTTGAGGTGAGGCCTTTTCCTAGCAGTGGGATCTAATAGGCTGACTTTACTAACAACTATCGGAATTCTTAGCATAAAAAGTAGAGGAAAGAATGAGGACACCTATTATCTAGTAGATCAGATTAAATAATGGTATGCAAGACAAATCCTTTTACTTATTTAGAGGTATTTCTAAAATCTCGAAATGTTGGTAATGTTATGATTTTTTAAACACAGCATATTCGTTAATGCTAAAACTAATAGGACTTAAAACAAAACACTCATTGGCTGCTTTTGAAAACCTTTCACTACTAAGCATGTCAAATCGTACACACAACACAATAAATCTTTTAACAGTTATTCCAAATCTCTATCATTTGACAACAGCCCACTACAAAAACCGCAAAGCTAGCTAAAAAACATCACCCTAAGTCACTGCGGACCCCAAAATTATGCGGCCCCACTGTCTATAATCACGGGACCCTATCGGGTTTTTTATCGGGGCCTCCCTCGTATCGGCCACAGATCTAATTCGACTAATGACAGGATTCGACGCGCACGTTAAAGCACCTATTAGTTTATGGTAACGCGCCTTGTGTCGTATTTGGTCTATACATTGGTCTATGACTAGTGTAAGTAGGTAGGTTGTACCTACTGCAATTTCACTTTGATCTCATTTACATCAATTACTTACATCGCCATTCCCAGCTCTAAATTCTAAAACACTAGCAAGAAGAATCAGAAAAACACTGTTTTACATTTGAAAAGTTGTATAAAATCGTATATTTTGCAAGTCTGCCTTAAGTTCAAGCTAAGTTTGTCATTTTACAATAATTTGTTTTGTATTTTTAAATATAAAAATAAAGCTTACTACTATTATGTAGATTGATAGATAGATACTCTTTATTGCAACCAGAAATACAATAATACACACATAAACAAATCATACAATTAAAATAAAAACAGCTAGGTACAATACAATGTAGGGTTATCGCTGGGAACGATCTCTTCCAGACAACTTTTCTTTTTATCCTAATATTGATTTGTAGTTTCTACGGTTTCAACATTTATTAAAACTTTTATTTTCAGAACCTAAAAAGATGATCCACATGCATACTTCAGAAAATAATTATAATTAAGTACTTACCATAAAGTCCCTAACAGTCATTTAATATTCCTTTTCCTGGCAACCCACAAAAAAAGTACACCTTTCATCATTCATCCACGACAGACGAAGGTAACCACTATCTTGCAGCCAACGGTGATACAGTCTTAAAACAAGCCGTGTTCTTTTTTCAAAAAACTGAAAAGAATAAAGCGTCTTTTCACGTGGTCGGCCGGGCGGCGTCGTGACGCCCCGCGGCGGGCGTACGGCTGCCAGTCGGCTATTACCGCGTGCCGGGGATGCTATACTCGGAACTACAAATACCCTAATAGCTAGCTTTTCTAATAAGCGGACAATTTGAATGCTAGAAATGCTAATAGTAAAATTACTATCTCCAACATCCACCTAGCTAAATATGGGGTCTGAGAATTCAGAATTTGGATTGGCAATTCGTAAAAATTGGATTGATACGTCATAAAATACGTATTGAATTGATTTTTTAACTGGTTGGGATTGCAAAATAGTTCAAGTTTTCTTTTGTTAAGCTGTTTGTGGCTTATTTAGACAGCACTAGCAAAAGTGGCAATCGCGTGTTGTAAACATTGCCTTTATCTTGTTTGTCTCTGCTTTAAAATGTTACCTGAAGGATAGATAAAAAAAACCTTCAGAATCAGGTTCTCATGTGTTACCCTAAACAAGATTCCCCAAAACGAACGAAACACGCGACTTTTAGGGTAAATTCCCCGTTTGTTCATAGCGCGCGTACGTAAATGGCTTGGTCGTCGTTTTGTTGCGCCGAGGAAAGAATAGGCTATGGCTGATTTAGCCCTGCTGTAGATAAGTGATATCTATGTATGATACTAGGGTACGCATTGTTTTGTACTAGTGCGCAAAAGATAGAGCACTTGATTATAGTTTTGCTTCGTCCGCCGGACCAATTTTTATCATATACAGAGACAATATACATAGAACAAAATAGCTTTCTGTTTCAACAGAATATGATTTTGTCTAACGTTATATGATGACGAAAAAATCCTAGGTACTTAAGTGTCTTTAAAAATTAAAATGGCAAACACTACTTACAAAGGTCACGCTTTATACAATTTGTTTCTTCATTTACTTATCAAACCATCGCCAAAGAATGTGCGCAATAAATAATACAACTCTATTACAAAACATTCCGTTAACGCTGATAAATAATGTATGCCTTCTTCATTTCAGCTTGCTGTAATCAAGAAAAAAATAAAACGAGCACCGGGCACCATAGTGAATTTAAAAAGAGTAACGCAAGAAAACAAAGGGCAGTGTATGATTAATTCCTTGACGTCTGCAGGAGGAGCGCGGAGAAAACATAGCGCGTAGATACCGCGTTTAAAAAATAAGCGCTTTACTTTTTTAACTTACAGAAGAAAAAATAAGTACTCATTGTACTCATGTACTACCATCCTTTTGACAATTTATGTAAAAGCTTTGTATTTTAACATTCGTCTTGAAGTATGTACAATACATAAATAACTGCTAACTACATGTAGTAATATCTTTACGAGTATCTTGTTCGAAATTTGAGATCAATGAAAAGGAGTTCTGTTTATTTCATATTATGTTTTTCTAACCGGTTTTTCTACTGAATTAAAGCATGGATTAAAGACATCGGGCTCGGTCTGACTTCTGAAATTATTTCCGAAATTTTCATAATAAGTATTAATTTAAGTAACCAAGTGTCGATTTGTACAAAAAAATATAAATTCACACTTTTTTTTACACACACCCAAAGGAGTAGAGAGATGTTCTACCTGTTTGCCTCAAACTAAGTCGAATGTTGTTTCGTGTTGTACCTACTGGCTGACTGACTGAATATTTTGCAAATAATATAATGATGAACATTGAAATTCGACGGACCTAAATATTCAGATCTGCCTGCAGCTTGGGTATGGATAGCAGATTTCGAAGAACTGCACGTAATATGTATGTTTCACTACAAAGCATTTGGACAGAACTACTAAGTATCTTTTTATTTACACCAGCTTTGGTATATTTACTTATTTTTATGTATTTTATTTATTATTATTTATTTGTTCATTACACCTATTCTATGATTTTGCACCAAACTCCCCCTTCCTGTGAGTGAGTATGTTCCTTTACCTAAAGGTTGTCTGGAAGAGATCGCTTATAGCGATAAGACCGCCTACATTGTACATTTTTTCTGTGTAAATCGCTGTAATTACTGTATTTTCTGTTATGGTGTGCAACAAAGAGTTATCTATCTATCTATCATCGTATGCCGCAGCCTTAGCTTTCAGCGTCTTAAAATATGACTGCTGCTGTATTATAATGGTACTTAAAGTACTCAAAGACGCTATCTATTAATTGTCTACTTACTAACTAACCCATCTTGCTTACTAACTTTTGAAAATCACTAGCAAAACTATAGGTAGCCCATTCGAATCGGTAATTCAACCGTCAATTCTGCACAGACAATTCTCTAACACGCCTAAGCCTACGAGATACATCTCCACAGTTGCACTGCAGTTAGCCAGTTACCCTGGTGCATTGTCTCCATCCACCTGTTGTGAACAATTCAATAATGGAGTAGGTACGTGGGGCATGTACCCTCTGCTTATATGATCGTGGTCGTGACAGCTCGAGGCAGCCGCTTACATACTGCCACTTCGGTAAGCGGCGCTGCAGCTATCGCAAAGATTATGATAAGCAGAAGGATGTTTGCAAGATTGGAAGCACTTTTGTTTTGAGAATTTGCCTACATATATTGTAAACTGAGTATACCTATCTAGCAATGTCGTGTTCACCTATATTTGAGTTGCATACTGATGCAACTTCGTTTAGATTAAGTGTGCCGGTCAATGTTTGTATGTAACCTGTTCCAAATTAAATAAATAAATAAATAGTCTGCCTCGTACCGCTCTGTATGAGCTGTACCTGGATTGCCTTGTTGCTCTAGTGATCGGTATGCTGGATTCTATTGGGTTGATCGATTGGGTCGATTGGGTTTTGAAATAGCTCTGGAGTCCGGAAGTTGGTGAGTTGGAAAGCACGTTAAGCCATTGGTCCTGCGTATGATCTCACTCCGGGCATGTCGGTCGGATAGCCGTCACTCTGAATTATTTGGACAGTTACCTGACAGGATTATTTAAAACTTTTTGGTAAGATCTCTGGTAAATGGCTTTCGGCTAAGAATCTTCACAATGTCTACCTGTATATTCAGTTGACGGAGCCAAAATCATACTCACGATATTGTGTATTGTGTGTAGAAAATGAGGTCCTCATTCATTGCTTGCTTTGACTCGTACTTAGAAATAAGTACCTACTTTTTCTTGACTTTCTTTAAAATATTTTACATTCAAAACACTTAGGTACCTACTTAAAGCCATGCACACACATACGCACACATGCACTCACACACACACACACACACACACACACACACACACACAATCACACACACATATTAAATTTTTGCTTAGTTTCGTTCTTTGTTCTTGTCTATTTGGCTCAAAATTTATGTATATCTAGTTAAGGAAGAGCGGGGTTTCCAAGCACAAGCATTTGTTTGCTTAAATGGAGACTCCAATCAACTGTGTAATTTACTAATTTTGTTCTACTGATGGACCTAGAAAACAGCCTAGGACTCAAAGGTATGCCCACAAAATGCCTAACCTAAACTACTCTTTGGCCCAGTTGTTCTTATTACAGCCAATCTTTCACTGCGATCTTAATGTTTTCAAACCCTTACGTAGTTCTCTTAAAGTCTATAATTGTGTGAGTTATTATGCTTTCTTGTTGTTGCTGTTTTGTAGGCGTGATTTGAATGGCAGGTGTATGATACGAACGTAATGTTCGGCGCAAAATGTCTTTATGTACTTACATACGGTACGCAGCTGCTATATGCGTCTGGTCAGGGCTGTGTACCTAGTAAGTATTTATTTTGATGCTAATTCAGGAATACATCCAGTTTGAGAAAAACTAGGTCTCATTCCGTTATTTCAAAAACTTAGTAATAGTTAAATCAGAATTAAGTATAATCCAACTTATATGAAAAGCCTTCATTTCTCTATGAGGTCAAGTCACCGATGCGTCTATCATCGATGTAACGATGATTCATTTCTTATTTGTCGGTTAATATTTAGTTTTGGTTTAAACTATTTTTAAATTACGGTGGTATAAGTCTAAAATCTCTCACTCTGCCTGTTGATTTCTCACTCTGTTGTCCTGGTGATAGTAGGATAGGTACTGTGTTTAAGAGTTGACAGTCAGTTCAATTGTTGAGAGACACTGACAAAAGGTGAGGGTTTGATAGGCGGAAATTAGGTGCTACCTACTTTTTAGACTTTCAGAAAGTTGGCAATTCACTTTTGAATTATGAGCATGAGCAAATACTCATGCTTCATGCTTTAACCATTCTTCCAAACGGTCATCTGCTACGAAAAACATTGCATTTTTTTTCAGCGCCCGTTCTTGATTCAAGACGTGTCCTGGGCGTCCTGGCTTTGGAAACTATGACTGTGTACTAGTCTACAAACTTTCGAGGTTTTCAAATGTTTCTGTAGCATACTCTTATATCATATATATTCAACATACATAAGCCTTTCATAGCGAAAACAAGACGGACGTCAATACCTAACCGTTTTGTTTATTGCTTTGCTAAGAAGTTATCATACGGAAGAAGAATAAACTTCTGAATGTTTGTCAGAGCTGACAACCCTAGAGCTATAACGCACTTGCACTTTACTGTATTTCTACATAAAATATTTCTGTAGAATGCAATGTTGTTTTTTTTTTGTTGTATTGTAAGACTTCCTGAGTTTCCATAGCGTTTCAAGTGGTAAGTAGGTATAGGTTTATAAAAAATACACTATGTATTACTAACTGATGTATGTAGCAATAGTTAATATCGCTTACTTATATTTCTTTTATAAAAAGAACACAAAATATTTGTGCTTAACTATTTTGGTCTCTAAACTCGATATCATTTGATAGCACTTGCACAGTGCTATCAAGCAAAGTACAAACACAAGCAACAGGTATGGTAAAAATTGAATAAAAGATTTAAAAAAAATAGAGCTTAAATTCTTTGACCATCTTGATTGCGATACTATAACCTAAAAGTTTGTGAAGTCTAAAACCAATACCGTACTTATTGTAATTTATTCACCCCAAACTATACAAACAGTATTTAAAACAAGCCACTATAAAGAACTCATTTACACGCCATATTAACCGCGAAATGAAACGTAAAAAAGACCTTTTTGGACAACATTTCAATGACAAAAAATTTCAAAGTAGCTAAAGTACTTTCGCCTTTAATACACAGCATTAAGAGTTACTAGTTACTTTGTGAACTGAATAGGAAAACTTGTATCGTGCATAAAACACTGGCAATTTGAACAAATGTCTCTCGTCACAGAGAATGTAATTGAGCTGTCAGATTTGGAGGGAAAGTATCTAATTCGGAATTCAAAATGTGTGGGATTTATTTTTTATTTATAACGTTTTGGCAGTTTACTACTGGCTGGTCTGGAATAACACTAATTAATCTTGTACATGTAGGTACATTTATTTTAGTATTGTCTATCTATACGAGTTATTAATGATAACTTAATCTTTATTGTAGATTCTAGTGACAGATACACTTGCAGCTTGCCACATTAACTGGCTTTTCTAGGAGTTAAAATAAAAACAGTTTTTAAAGAGAAAATCTGAGCATCGTTTTCACTCTAACCAAGTAATTATTTTTATCCAACTACCCCGTTATTACAAAAACTTAGTACCGGGTTTAAGCCAGGACTAAGCTATTAGCTAGCCAATTAGAAAAGTGTTTCTCTATTAGGTTATGACACGAATGTGTCATTAATTTCTCTGTTGTCGGCT
Organism: Pyrausta nigrata; assembly: GCA_949316185.1. Lineage (NCBI taxonomy): Eukaryota > Metazoa > Arthropoda > Insecta > Lepidoptera > Crambidae > Pyrausta > Pyrausta nigrata. The sequence goes on along the minus strand of OX438958.1, from coordinate 5,963,516 downwards.
AATATTTAGACCTAGTTTAAACCTGGTCTAGTTTTTTTGTAATAACACCGTTAATGTTTAATGTAGGAAATGAATAAATTTCAAAAAATTAAATTGTTTTTTGTTCTCTCAATTTGATCTCGAAAAATATTATTCATCTGGCAGACGGTATGAAGAGGGGAGAGAGGGGCGAGTCTGCAATTAGTTTTTAATTTAAATAAAGCGATCTATGAGGGAAGAGGGTCCAACACTCATTTCGCGCCCAATTTGAGGTCGATTAAAAACAAATTCTGTCAGAATGCACTCGTTTTTTGAGCAGGGTTGACGACAGTTTGCCTACTGTTTTTTTAAATATTGTTTTGTATGAAAAATTTTAAGTTGATACAGAATATTTTTAGCTAAATACTTGAATTCATAAAAAAAAAGTAGAATTGTCTGAATTTTTGAATTTCAATATAAATTTTGATTTGAATGAAATTGAATTCTATAAAGGACTTGGTTAAGATATTTGTTTTTAGCTATTAAACTATAACTTAAATAATTTGCTTTAACTATTATACCTTTTGAAAATAGTGATTAGTTAAGTAGCGTGTAAAATAAGTACATATTTTTTCTATTAAATGCAAAAACGGAAACCTGCTGGAACAGATTTGTAGCAACCCTATTTGCGCGCCAGTGCACCGGCCATATTGAGCGCGCCCTCCGCGCCTTTGATCTCGCGGTAGGGCTGTCACCGCCACCCTCAACCCTACGTCACCGAGCGTGATACTGAGTCTATGGTCAAGATTGTTTGTTTTGTCATTGATTTGGAACATTTTAAATGCCTCAACTTATATTTTGCAGACAGCTTTATTTATTTGGGGTTTGAAATTGAAAATAACAATTTCAAATTACTTACTGAACTTATTGAAAGGATTCAAACTTATTAAAAGGGGTCCAGAGGTAATAAATAGTTTGCGGTATGGAAAAGAAAAACTATTTAGAAGTACAAGTCTTGTAGTCTTTTTGAAAAAACCGGCTAAGTGCGATTTGGACTTGCGCACAAGGGTTCCGTACAAACAAAGGTTTTTTTCTACAATATGACTAGAAGTTTTTGGACATTTTCCTTTATTTTTACTATAAGACCATCCTTCTTTTTTGAAAATTAGGCAATTTCATGATTCTCGGCCTATGGGAAGTACCCTATAGATTTTGATTCCCCTGCGACATATATGGTTGGAATGATAAATCCTTGCTTGTCAATAGTATGTTATAAATTCGAAGTTGGCAGGCAAGCCTTTAAAGCTTGTTGGCTTGCACTGTTACGGTGTTATTACAAAAAAAACGACTTCAAAACTGACTACAGTGCTAATTAAAACTTAAAATTTTATAAACAAATTTAAACTAAAAAGTACAAAATAATATTTAAATTACCTAACTATTCTACGAAATTATACAAGAAACCTATTTCCAATTTATTATCTGTTATTTTTTGGAGTCGGTGACAACCAAGTTAGATATTCTATGTACTCTAAGCAGCCAAGAGATGGTTTAATCCTGTCCTTACTTGCAAAAAAACATTAGAATTAGAATTTCTGGCACCGACTCCGAAAAATAACAGATAATAAATTGGAAATAGGTTTCTTGTATAATTTCGTAGAACAGTTAGGTAATTTAAATATTATTTTGTACTTTTTAGTTTAAATTTGTTTATAAAATTTTAAGTTTTAATTAGCACTGTAGTCAGTTTTAAAGTCAGTTTTTAAAAAAAAAAAAATATTTTTCTATTTTCAGTTGAAATTTAGTGTAAGGTGCAACATGGGTAGAGCTACTAAACGCGCTGTTCAAATGCGACAGCGTCATTTGGAAGAAAGTAGTAACGAGAAAGAAGACCGTTTAAAGAAGAACAGGGAAAGATTTGCCAATAGCATTTTAAATTTAGTTTTTTGTATATCGTATCATCGGATTCCCTATACAAATGATTTTGGGGATAAAAACTGTTCTGTGTCCTTTTTCGGTACTCCAACTATCAAATCCATCGTTTCAGCGGTAAGAGTTAATTGATTTCTTGCAGTAATTATATATTTCTTGAAGTAATTATATATTTTTATTGTTGAGAGCGGGCGGGAAGGGTTAGGAGGGGGGGAGGGGAGGAAAAGAGGAGGGAGCTGCGCCTTTGACTTTGTTTTGTTAGCATCCTATACAGTACCTGACAAATCATCTGGTGTTTTAATTACTAAACTCCTAATTTTTAAGGAGCTCAGCTCCACATAATGACTATCAGTCGTAACAACATGTCAACATTAAGATACTAGTACAAAAACACTATACGTGCCTTTAAACTTTGAGGGTTTCCCTCGATTACACCAAGATCCCATCATCAGATCTCGACTGGGCCAAAATGGGACCAACTAGAAGCTATAGCCTCTAGGTAAACATTTTTTTTTTCAAATCGGTCCACAACTGACTGAGATATGCGGTAACATAGCAACAAAAAAAAAACATACAGTCGAATTGATACCCTCCTCCTTTTTTAAGTCGGTTAAAAAAATAGACCAGTTTTAAACTAGGTCTAAATATTAGCCGAACACAGAGGAATGAATGACACATTCGTGATATAATCAAATAGGGAAACGCTTTTCTAATTGGCTAATTCTAAAAGCTTAGTCCTGGCTTAAGCCTGGTTCTAAGTTTTTGTAATAACGGGGTTAAAGTTTTATATATTTTAATTTGTATGTATAATTATTATTGTATGTTTATGTAACTCAGAATATTTATTAAGGTAGGTGCGCCTAATAAGAGCCGGCCCCAAATAAGGGTCACCACTTCAAACTTCCCGCACTTAATACTTAAACCAAAACGGATATCGCGCGGCCCCTCCCCAGTGACCAATCACAAAAGTGCAACAACATTCATAGCTTTCGCGCCGGCCCTTTTGTCAGTGGCTCCGTGTTTTCCTCAAGGACGGTCGACGTGACGCAATTTACAAAATCCGAATATTCATTTTTGCTTTGTTAAGTGATACATCCCGCACGTTTTGTAATAATTCGGCAATAGCAGTGTTATAATACTTTCTGAGTGTGGACTGACGGGGTGAGTTGCCAAAATTATTGCTTTTTTATATCGTTTTTGTTTGGTTTTCTCAGAACATATCTAAGTGCCTAATAAGGTCCACAATGTTGTCTTCAAATAAGCGCCGGTCCTTATTAGAGCTAAGAAGTAATAAGATCAACGAATTATAAAGTGAAATGGTGCCATTGTTTAAATTTACATGCGTGTATTTTAATTTAAACATTTATGTTGATGACGAAAAAATAATAATAACGATAAGTAAGAACTTGCAACTTCTGGTATCACAAAGAAAAAGTAGATCCCAGCAAAGACTGATATTTTAGTTATATATTTTTTGTCCTGATTGTGTGTAACATTCGCAATGAATGTTGACTTAGTTTTCCTTAATTGATTTGTAGTAACTATTATCGTATACTATCTCATTATTAGGCGATACATTCTTTGTTTAAAGTTGTTAATCACTTGAATTTTTATTCTTTGTTAAATCGTTCTCCCACAAGTTAACTTAGTATTTCGTTATGTTGTTTATTGAATAAAAAGAAATATGTTACGTATAATTAGGATAAGCAAATAAAACACACTTGGAATATACGTGCATACTGATCTCCTTTACTTAAGCTGCAATGGTTGCTCTTTTTTTGCTTTCATATACTTAATAAGGACCAGACTCTTCATAAATAAGTATTATACCTAATAAGGTCCAAGAGCTAAGAATGAAAAAAATACTGATTATTAAAATTTTGTGATTTACTTTACAAGAGATAATAAAACACTGCATTTATATACTTTCTTTTTTTATTTATTACTATAAAATAGATGAATTATAGCATATATACATTTCCTTAGACTTTATAAGGGCCACGACACAAGTTTACAAGATTTTTTTGTTACATCTTTCGAGACCACGAACTTAATAGTATTTTAAAGCCGTTACTTTTAAAAGATGTGATTTTTCTAGTAAACAAACTCTTTAAACTCGTAGTTTAATAATGGACTTTATTTGGAACCCTAGTGCCCAATAAGGACCGCAGACTAGCTTTTAAAAATCCCTATTTTGGAAGGAAATGGCCATTAATGCCTCGATTTTGTACCATATGTCGCATTTTTAAATAAACACTTAATATGATCATAGTGTCTTACAAAGTATCGCACTTCCCAATTGATTTATAACGATTTCCAAAAACTATGCGCTTATAAGTCGCTCTTACCTTAGCGTTATTAATTATGTATATTTAAAATTTATGTATATGTATGCTTATATCGTATCTTTTTCTTTTTTTTATTCTTTATCCATTTCCCTTTATTCTGTTAGTTTTCACCGCCGACCTAATTTAATCTTGGACTGTCCTCTACCCGAAGGTTGTCTGGAAGAAATTGCTTTTAGCAATAAGACCGCCTAAATTGTACCATTCTCTATGAACATTTATGTAAATTGATACTGTGTGTGGTGTGCAATAAAGAGTACCTATCAATCTATCTATCAATATTACAAAAAACAGCGGGAAGTAGATGTTTTATTAGATTCTACAAACTAGTGAGGTTCAAAGTAACCCAATATCCTCTCTGAGTTAGTTATTACGCATACCTCACTTTGCTTAGCTTGGCAAGTGATCAAGTGCCACCCTAGGGGCATTTTTGAGCTATACATTATGACTGACTCATAAGAAGCTATCACTTGTTCTTTCCTTTTTGATTTTTTAAACGTTTTATTAAGTTCGCTCATAGAAACGCATGGTAGAAATTCACATTCTTATGATAATTGTTATTATTAATATAAAATAATAGTTACATTTTCTATTATGATAATAATAATTATTATTGTATTGACATCTTTGTATACGTGATGATGATGATGTCCTCCTAGCAGATTTCGACTACGGCGGCCTATCTCAACAGAGATTAGCCAACTGCGCAGGACATATTATAGTGCAAAAGTGTGTGCGCAATACACAGGTGCAGTGCAGGTCTCTGTTCCTTCACTCTCATAATTCGGTGAGACGGCAGTCCGACATGACCGTAGAGATATATACGTACCTATAATAGATGTATACGTACTCATAATAACAAATAAAGTACTTAATTTGAACAATAAATAAATAAAATCAACGTTGAACAACATCACATACATTGCTCAGATCCCAAAGTAAGTTGCTTAAGCACTTGTATTATGGCAGTCTGAAACAACGGTGGTATCCCGAGTCAATATACAAATAAATTCTAAATATATTGACCTGACCGGAGATCGAACCCGGGACCTCAGAGATGGCGACACCTTGAAAACCGGTGTACAAGCCACTCCGCTACGGAGGTCGTCAAATGATTCTCTCATTGGTACAGCAGCTGCCCACTGCAACTGTGTTTGTAGGACAGTAAATCAAACTTAACAAACGGCATCTTATTTAGATATTTTAGGCGATTTTGCAACGAAAATATCTGAATACTGACAGATTTTTCATCACCGTTACGCTTTTGCACTTTCATTTGCACAAAATCTCTTCGTGTTTAGTTTGTTGTCCCAATTTGACCTGTTTTAAAGCGGATTGATACCAAGATCTAAAATTGTGGCCCAAAAATCGATTAATAAACTATAGGATTATAATAGTAACTAGCAGTTCCCCGCGACTTCGTCCGCGCCAAAAGTCGGATTTTCCATACAAACTTTAATCCGTCATTTTATATCGCGATAAAAAGCCTTGCCGATAAATTTCCTATAACGTTCCCAGGGTCTCAAACTATCTCTGTATCAAATTTCATTTAAATCGGTCCAGTAGTTTCGGAGCCTATTCAATACAAAAAAACAAACAAATATTTCTTCTTTTAATATTAGTATAGAAGTAGTAGTATTATCTAACATTTATTTAGCGAATCTAATACTCGACTGTTTATTTATTGCGTTATTATCCGCTCAGCATTTTATAGCTTCAAACAAGTTCGGGTTGTGCACGGCGATGTAATCGAGAGCCCAAGTTGAACGTCCGGCTGCAGCAGGAGATGCCCCGGCTAGACAGCGAAATAGGGAAAACTGAGGTTCTATCTTATCTGTATATCTATTAAGGAAGAGAATACTCTTCCAACATTATTATTTTTTACTTGATTCTTAATTCCTGTTGACGTTCTTTGTCGGTAAAAGTTGCTAATAGTTGTGAGAAAGAGAGGCATGATTTTGGAGAACAATTTAAGTACCTGGCTTATTCCTCAATAACAAATCTATCTATCTATCTATAATTTAGGAGCTACGCTCTTTTCGGTCTTGTCAATAACAAATACAAAATAATTAATTTAACAAAACATACACATACAATATAAAAAATCATTGGCAACGGCCCCCGTTAATCCTGTATCACGGGCCTATATTGTTTGACAATTATGAGTTCTTATAATCGCGCAAGAAAATATAAATTATAACGAAATGTCCTCCTAGCCGAATTTCGACTACAGTGGCCAATCGCAACAGAGATTAGCCGACTATATTATAGTGCACAAGTGTGTGCGCAATACACAGGTGCACTCACTGCTTTACTCTCATAATTCGGTGAGATGGCAGTCCGAAATGAGCGTTCTCTATGGTCTGATTTCTCAGGCACAGGACCCAATGGCTTAACGTGCTTTCTGAGGCACGGGGGTGTTACCACAACCAACTTCCTGATTTCGGAGCTGTGTCTGAGTTATTTCATTACAGTAAAACCCAACACTTTCGGCCCGAAGTATAATAATGTTAAACTATATTATCGTTATTTGAAAACAAGTCTCATAGCTTCAGTTTGCCTGCAGCACGGATACCAGCGGACAGTGGTAGGCCGCGTTGAGACCACGCCTCTTGCGCATTACAGCACATTATGTCTACATACACCTTGCTATTATCTACAAGTACCAATAGATATAAACAGTCATAGAACTACTTACAACCTGTTCCCTTTGATACCTATACTATAAATCGAATGTTTAATTATCTGTGGATAGTTTTTTTTTAAAGAAAAATAACTAGATAAATAAAACTAAATAGATAATCCATAGATAGTGAAACTTTGTTTAACTATCTATGGATAGTTTTAAATATTTTTAGCACAGTAGCTCAGTTGGTAAGACCGTTGGCCCGGTTAGTCAAAGGACGTGGGTTCAAATCCTACCTGTGTGCGAATTTTTGGTTTCTTATTTAAAACTTATATATATATGGATAGTGAACAATGAGTCAATGAATAGGCAAATACTTAAAAAGCGATGTAATTTCGGTCACACATCTCTCTTTTATAGTAGGTGTAAACATTCCAAAAATACGATAAAACGGCACAACACCATATCACAGAATAAGTACTAGTACTCCGTATAACTAATATTATACATGACATCAGGGTCTCAAGATGAAGTATGTGTTTCCCTGGTTTCCCCAGATCAGATGAAATTTTCCTTAAAAAGATACATTTAGTATAATTTACCCAAAAATGTAGGTATTGTAGTAGTCTAAAAAAAATGTGTTATGGATAAAAAAATTAATTAGTTTGACATTCAAGAATAACAAAATACTGTGTGTTTTTTTAAGTATTAGGTAGAAAAGATTTATAAATAAGTATACTGGTATTTAGATTTTTTCAAAATTATTGCCATGAATCTAACCTTCAGAATCGATTGATCGTACCTACCAGTATCAAGGAGCAAAGAGAGGAGCATTTCGGTTTAAGATATAGATTCTATTCTCGATTCTCGATCTCTATTAGAGTTAATAAGTTAACTAATCTTCAAACTTTCTCCAATAAAAAAAAACGTTCCCCAACTTTGTCAACAAATACTTTTTGTCCCCAATTCGGGTAAAAAAACAATCAGGAGACTATGCATGACGTTTTCCTTTGCACTTGATTTATGTATTATTCATCAATATATCGTATATCAATTATAACGAGTTTGTATACTTTATCCTTTATCTATTCAATTATTATTAAGGCATGGCCGGCCTGCCATGGGGCACAGTAACAACCACGAACGATATCCATCCAAGTTGATCTTTCTACAGTAATTTTAAAACTAATGAAACGCATCTGTATCTTTAATCGCGCCTCGGAGACCTTTGCAGCACATCTATAAACAGCGGTCGATTCCGACTGTGCTGTGCTGTGCTGGACGAGTCATTACTTAGCGCAATGATAAATCAGGGGTTGACAACATTTGGACATAGTTTATAAAGGAAATAAAAACGTTTTAGTTTGCTAGGACTTAAAATGTTTAGTTTGCATGGGCTTTTGCTAATAAACTCGACCTAAATAAGAATATGAACACTAGAATAGTTATTAAGGGGTTGCTACCATGTACCTTTTTATTTTCGAGTTTCCGATATTTCGGCGCTGTTGCAAGCGCCATGATCACGGAATAACAAATACTCATAAAAAAAAAAAATAATTAAATATAATAAATAATTGAGTTATTCCGTGATCATGGCGCTTGCAACAACGCCGAAATAAAAAGGTACATGGTAGCAATCCCGTAAATAACTATTCTAATGATTATGACCATGAAAGTTTAAAACAATATGAACACTGTTAATTCTGTGGGTCAACCTCATTAGATAGGATCGTTTCATATAATTAATAGAATCAGGCGTTACTTTGCGGAAATCTATTATAAGATGGGAAAAAAAATACAATTATTTTGCTTTAAATTTCCACTAAGAGAAATTTAAAACAAAATAATTGTATTTTATTTTCCCAGGATCTAGGATCGTTTCATTCAATTTGATTTCTATTTCCCATAAGATCTTTTTCTTACCATTTATTTTTGGAATTTTCAATACATTTTATGAATGTACGTCTAATAAATGAGATATAAAATTAAAACCGTAATTTTGTATCAGTAGGTAATCAAAATCCATCCAACTTCATTATGCTTTGCATTATTATCCTTCGACATGACATAGATGATTTCTTCCCAGATATGAAGGTAGTACACACCTGGATTAAATATTTTTTATAAAACAACATTAACTACGTATACCCCGTGGCTATGCTTGCAATCGCCATTTAAAACATTTAGATCTAGCATCAGTCTTTGGCTGCATACATCACATTACTCCACATTATAACATACATTACGCCACCATGGTCGTTACATTTTTATCACATTACATGTTATTTTTATTAATGTGCAAGCGCTAAATGATATTTTTACACCTAGACACTAATTATGTTATTTATGAAGATGTTCGTGCTATGTTGTTCGGAATAAATAATATTATATTTATGACACTGTAGAGGTGCTTGTGGCGCAGTGGCGGCAGCGCTTTGGTAGTGATACCAAAAGTTAAGCAACCCACGGCGCGGTCGTGATTGGATGGGTGACCATTCCGACCATTAAAGTGACGACCATGACAAGCATCTCCTTGCTTCGGAAGGCACGTTAAGCAGTTGGTCCCGGCTAATATCTGTTGGTATTAGTCGTTAAGCCTAGTCAGAGGCCCTAAGGCGGCTTGATAACATCTGATAGTAAGGTTTGTCACTTGCCTTACAGACACCCCTCCACCAATCCGCACTGAGCCCGCGTGGTGGAGTATGGCTCGTTCCTCCTCATAGTTGAGGTGAGGCCTTTGCCCAGCAGTGGGATCTAATAGGCAGACTTTACTTTACTGTAGCTAAGCTTATCACTTTTTTAATGTCATGTAAATTTTCAAACGGATTACTCAAATATGAATGGTTTATCTGAACCAGTCTAATTTTCGACAAAAATTTAAAAAAAAATCATATTTTACGGAATAGGATTAGATGTAGGTAGTGCTAAATCATTTCAATCAAGTAAGTACGTATATAGGTAGGTATATTATACTGGATGACTTTTTTTACCGTCAGGAAAATAATTGTGTGAGATAGGTAAATGATATAGGTGACGATGGCGTCATCAGTTAAAAAAAAGAGAAGAATGGATGAATCCGTCCGAATTTCAGTCACAAATTCGGGCGGATTCATTATTGATGCTTAGCGCGTTCGGAGTAGGGTATGCGTTTGAGTTTTGGTCAGTTTCGTATTTTTAATATTATTTTACCAATATGCTTTTTTAAATGTTATAATAGTCAAAATTAACTAAGAATTAGATGGTTAGGTGCGTAGTAATTTACAAAAAATAAATTCTTTTTTTTTAACTGATGACGCCATCGTCACCTATATCATTTACCTATCTCACACAATTATTTTCCTGACGGTAAAAAAAGTCATCCAGTATATAAGCACGTTAAGCCGTTGGTCCTGCGCCTGATCTCTATACGGTCATGTCGGACTGCCGTCTCACCGAATTATGAGAGTGAAGGAACAGACAGTGTACCTGTGTATTGCGCACACACTTGTGGACTATAATATGTCCCGCGCAGTTAGCTAATCTCTATTGAGATAGGCCGCCGTAGCCGAAATTCGGCTAGGAGGACATTATTATTATATTATATTACTTTTTCAAATTCTTTAAAGTTAGACAAGACCCACACTTTAGTAACGTTTTAACAATTTGTCAAAACAATGAAACCTCAATATTATAAAGTGAATTTAGCGTTTATTTAAACCAATTAGGCCTAAACGACCTGAGACGGCGACCTAAGGCCGATCATCATCGCGAATCGGACGTGTGACGTCCGATTCGCGATGATGATCACGCACGACTCTAATGCATTGCGAGCCTAATGGCACTGACCTGGCAGACTTACCGCCTGACAAAAAATAAATGGCTTTCAAAGTGACGTCGCCTAACAATGGGACGAAAAGCGGAGTCACAGAAATGTTTTTTTTTTACAGCCTGCATTTGTTATTAGTACTGTAGGCGTTTCCAAGTTTTGCTTCGTCCGAGCGCATTGTAGACAAAAGGTCAGTTAGAAACACTTCAATATAATTTTCATCTTCCTCAGCATCTTGGTCTCGACCGTCTTTGTGTAGTTGTGCGCGCCCCGGACTTCTAAACCAGGTGGTTGCGGGTTCGAATCCCGCAAGGGGCAAATGTTTGTGTGATGAGCATGAGCATTTGTACCTAAATCATTGATGTTTATAAATGTTTATAAGTATGTCTATCCGTTATCCTAGTCACCATAGTACAAGCTCACGCTTAGTTTGGGGCTAGGTAATTGGTGTGTTTGTGGAAACAATTTATTTATTATTATTATTATTTATCTAAGTACTTATCTGCCTTATGAAGGGCACATGCACAATGCACATAGGACCTCTACATAATATTTTCTCCATATCGCATCACTCTGTACTACTACTTCGGTAGAAACACAAACTATCACCAGTAATTTAAAATTGCATCACTTAATTAACGTTTCTGTATTATTGTAGTCTGTCTCTTTTCGTTTGTTTAGTAGAGAAACAGATAGATTTATTACAAATTCGTTTTAGAGATGGAACCTTAATCAAACCCATAGTCGATACGCCAAAAAGAATGAGATTAACCCCATCAAAAGTTTCTAACACGATTAGTTATATTAGTTTGTTGTACAGAACCTTAGGTATATTTAATAATAAAGTTTAAGGTAATACTAGAGGCAATTGTTACATGATATCTCACATCTTGTTTGGCTTATGGCCTACAAATAATGACTTACTAAAGTAAACACACTTATCTAACGAACAATGCTGGCAAAATCAATGAATTATGTTACGTAGATGTCTGTGTAACTTTGACGACCGCTCAATAATTGTTATGACCACAGGGTCATTACAATTATTGAGCGAATTATAAGTAATTATGATAGGTAGTTACAGAACTACCTATCATAATTACTTATAATTCGTACCCTAAGCACGCTGCTCACCCTGCTCCTTACTTATAGGGTTTTTTGCCCTAACACTGAAAAAAATTATTGGTTAACAGTAACCAAAATATTGCTACCAGTAGGCCGTAATCTAGTGACTTGCGAACTTCTGGTTTTCAGTAACAAAATAGTTTTGTTACTGATATCCAAAAGATTGTTTATATTTAACAAAAATTGACTTCCCTACAACGAAACCTTCAACTAACAAAACAAAACTAGTTTGGTTAGTCCTTTTTTTCAGTGAAAAGGGGGTAAAATGTTAGGTTTTTGGTCAGGTTTATAATAAGGGCAGGATTATTCAAGGGCCAAATATGTTTATGCGTATATTAAGGTGCTTTATTTACTATTTATTGGGCCAACAATAAAGGCAATCAATCATTGTTGACGCAACGACAGGTAAATACGTCTAGTGCAATTCCTCGTTACTAAATCCATACTTATATTATAAATGCGAAAGTGTGTCTCTCTGTCTGTCTGTTACCTCTTGACGCCTAAACCACTGAACCGATTGAGATGAAATTTGGTATGGAGGCAGTTCGAGACCCTGGAAAGGACATAGGCTATATTTTGTCGCGATATAAAAACATTAAGGGGGTGAAATGGGGGATGAAAGTTTATATGGAAAATCCAACTCTTGCGGGAGAAGTCGCAGGGAACCACTAGTTTAAAAATGAATAGAAACAAAATAATGTCAACATAGTTAACATTCTTATGTTGTGATAGGTCCTGGGTACTAACTTATCCGAACGGTCTATTGGTAGCTGCAAATAAACAAAATCATTAGACGTCTTTTTCATATATATCGCGTGATATTTAAACACGCAAATAAACGGGCACAAAAAACGCGTGCGAAAACAATACCAACTCAAAATAATCATCCCTTCGGAATTCGAATATCCCACGGTTACATTCCCACAAAGTTTTCAGAAGTCGTTCCGTAATTAACGACATCCCCAGCAGATCACCCTGGACGAGTGGACGCTGGTGGTAGGGCTGCCATAACTCAGAATTTGTCCTCCTGAAATCTGGTCTCCTGGGCTTTCCCTAATTTTGTTTTACTCAATTCTCGATATCGTTGCAGTTCGTTGACATTCTGTCTCTGTAAATTTTTTGATAATTTGACATTTGCAGTGCCTCAGTATTTTGAGACATTCCAGATTTCGGAAAACCTACGATTTTATAAATTTTCATTAATAAGAGTACATTTTCTAAAATATTTTTAACTGAATTAAAACGAGAAGATATCTTATTTTATTGACAACCAATTTTATTTAAAAAATCTTTAGTCTCAATGCACTTTGAAGTTTTATATGAAATCAACATAACAGTCATATTTATTGCGATAACATCAAAATCAGAGGAAGTCATTATCACACAATTTTACGGATTACTACGCGATTTACTTACATTTTATTTAAAACCTGTCCTGTGTTTTAATGAGTTCAACTATTCGCGTAAACGTAAGAAACAGAGGACATTCGATTTTTCTATGGACTTGAACTTTAACCTGGCAACCCTAGTTGGGGGCAGTAATAATTGGGACACTCGGGGCGGTCATGCGCTGCGGGACACGCGCGCCCAGGGCTGGCGGTGACCGGTGCGTAAGTAAAGTACGCATCTACCGTCCCAGCTAATTTGCTATAGATCGTGACGGTGGAAATCACATATGAAGGTAGCGAACTCGACCTTTTATTAAGGTACGAGTATATACGTAGAAAAACCAAGGTTGTAGAAGAGTATGACGACAATACAAAATCGGTTCACTTTCGAGGAGGTAAGCATGATTACGATGTATTCTCCTGCCGAATTTCATTTACAATCCTAACAGACATCAATCAAAATCAAATTGAATTTCGCTCACAAAAATTAATCGACTGTGTCATTCGGTGGGATTCGAACCCACGTCCTTTCGCTATCCGGGCGAGTGCTCTTACCTACTGAGCTACGGAGGACGTTAGTCAGCCGACGAATTTTTGTAAGTGTTTGCTACGCCAGTGAGCCGGCGTTCGATTTTATCATAATTGGGGAATGTAGAAAATAATTGCGTAAGTTATAAAAATAATTATAAGACATCAATCAGGTACGTAGGAGATTATAGTAGGCACAATGCACATTGCACATTTTTACTTCATGCATAACTTTGTATATTTTTAATAAAATAAAATTGAGCGCAATACACAACACAAGTGGACACTCTGTAAACTCCCGGATAAGCATAATGAGCTGGAAAATAAATTATGTACTCAATTATTATATCAAATTATTTTAAGCTATAGAAGTAGGTACCTGCTCGTGAACACTTTGTTCTTTTTTTTCCTAATCTCAAGCTTTGAAAACTTAGGGCACGCTTTTATCAGGGATGTTATGGAGCTCCGTAACCGTAACCGAAACTATCGGATATCCGAAATAATTGCATATCCGTAACCGTATCCAGAACCGAAATAATATTATTCTGATATCCATATCCGTATCCAGATCCGAAATTTTATATCCATAACAACCCTGGCATTATCAATGGTCGTAGTAGACTGATTGTAGACCTATTCAAATAGTAAATGCAATGCCTCTCCTGAATTTGTATTTAAATTGAAATTTCAGTAGACCTAGTTTATAATGTTTTTTTTTTCATTGAACAGTTCAAGACTTATCAACAGAACAGCCCTTTTGTCTTAATTAATAAATGAGAAACCGAAGATCATATACCAGGACGTCAGGCTCAGAAATTGGCCTGCACTCGCGGCAGTCATGCCGTACAGGACACGCGTGCCTAAGGCATCTGTACTGAGAAGGAATCCATTTTAATACTGTCAAATTGATGTTGCATACGCATGGTTTTTAAAGAACAGCAACACCATCCTTCCCAGTGCTACCTTTCGATTTCTGTTTGTTCCTTATGTCGCTTTATCGGTCATAATTTAAAGTGTCGCATAAGGTAGTGGACCTCAAAGATATTTAGGTGGTCATGATATCGCGCAAGCGGCAAGACCCGAATGGTAGGCACTATCAGTTGTGGTTTTCCACTTGATTTACAATATTGCAGAATATAAAGAACTAGCAGTTTGCCCGCGCCAAAAGTCGGATATTCCATACAAACTTTCATCCCCCATTTCACCCCCCTAATGATTTTATATCGCGACAAAAATTAGCCTGTGTCCTTCCCAGTGTCTCAAATTATCACTGTGCCAAATTTCATTTGATTCGGTCCAGTAGTTTCGGAGCCTATTCGATGCAAATAAACAAACAAACAAACAAATCTTTCCTCTTTATAATATTATATATTTATAAAGAATTGAAGAGAATAATAGAAGTACAGCCGCCAGTCCTTGTCATGTAAAATGGTTGACATCTCATACCAGCAATTTTAATAGCAAGCAATCCCGCATGATAAAAGGAATGAAGTAGGTAAAATATTTAAATAATTTATACTGAGCTGACTAACTCACTTTACCGTGCACTTGACTTTGGTGGACCTAACCATGTTTTACTTTTCTTTATTTGGAATGTGTTTTCTCTTGACTCTAAACTAAGCCAGTCGTGGTGTAGATAGTGTCGGTGGAGCGAACTCACCCAGAAGGTTTTGGCACTCCCATTCATCACGGAATACTGCTAGCTGCTTGACGCTGGCCTCCGGTGGGAGGATGGTTGCTACCAGGCGGCACCTAACGGAGCCTACCACCGTGATAGGATCTTTCGGCTGCCATCACAAACTGGAGTTTGTGATATCGTTTCTCGGGGTGAACCACTGGAAGGTAAATCCTTAACCACCCCAGAAACTTACCTATTACCTACTTATAAGTCAGCCTATTAGATCCCACTGCTGGGAAAAGGCCTCACCTCAACTATGAGGAGGAACGAGCCATACTTCACCACGCGGGCTCAGTGCGGATTGGTGGAGGGGTGTATGTAAGGCAAGTGACAAGTGAAGTGACCTCTGACTAGGCTTAACGCCTAATACCACAGATATTAGCCGGGACCAACTGCTTAACGTGCCTTCCGAAGCACGGAGATGCTTGTCATGGACGTCACTTAAATGGTCGGAATGGTCACCCATCCAATCACGATCGCGCCGTGGGTTGCTTAACTTTTGGTATCACTACCAAAGCGCTGCCGCTACTGCGCCACAAGCAAATTACCTACTTAACTTTTTTAAAAAGAATCACAAAACAAGCAAGTCACACAAACAGACTCTAATACGAGTACATTCCATCAGCACAAGTAAGCTCTAAACTCGCATAATAAGTTCTCTCCCGTACTGTCAAATTATAACAAAATGCGTAATTTCGAAATACCACGCGAGGCGCGTGCGCATCGCATGTAGGTCGTGATTTTTGGAAAACCCTTGGGTCATCACGTCACAATTATTTGCCTCGTACGGGAATTATTTCATTTAATGTGATTCGGGAAAGCAAATTGTGTGAACCTTTCAGTTACAAAAAAACACTTATATGATCTTATTGGATAAAATTAACCATTGATTAATTTTTACCTAGCCAAATGCACCAACATGCTTGTTATAACTTGTAGGTGCAATAAGAATTTTAAATTTATTATTAAAAAATGTAATAGTAAGGAATTACTTATTTTGTCAACAACGACAACTGAGCAAAGTGGCTTACCAATGCACTTTTGTTTTGCAGTTGGAACTATTAAAAGGACTCTGACGGTGTTATTACAAAAAAAATAGACCAGGTTCCTACTAAAATGGGTGTCCTACGTAGTTTCGAATGCCGCTGTAGCGACACACGCTGTTGCGCATTTTTTTTCCACTGCCTCATAGGTTCGAAAGCTTATGGACTCGAATGATGTAGTCGCGAAAGACGCTAATTCGAAAAACATTTTCACTGCCTCATGCGCTTGAATGCTTGTGACTTTGATTTATTAATTAATTAGTCATATAGATAATGTGTGTCATCACAAGCATTCAAGCGCATGAGGCAGTGAAAATGTTTTTCGAATTAGCGTCTTTCGCGACTACATCATTCGAGTCCATAAGCTTTCGAACCTATGAGGCAGTAGAAAAAAATAGGTCTAAATATTAGCCGACAACAGAGGAATGAATGACACATGACATAATAACCTAATAGAGAAGCGCTTTTCTTATTGGCTAGCTAATAGTGCCTAATAGCTTAGTCCTGTCTTAAACCACGTACTAAGTTTTTGGAATAACGAGGTAAAGGCCTATACATTTCAGAGTTATTATTTACAGACAGAGGCATCATTAAACCTTTGCTACAATATATTTACACCGTTTAATCCAACGAGACCTGTACAAATCACACACGATATCAGAACGATTGGTATTGATAATACCACGTTCGTGACTGCCATATGTCAAATACCAACTCTGTTATTACCTTGATGAACTACCATTATTTTGACATACCGTGTTTTACCACCATCATCATATTAAACAACCTTATTTGCATATACTTAAGGTTTATTTCGTTTAGGCCATAGTGTTAAAGTTGGTTTCGTAAGAACTTTGATGGTATCTGGAGACAATTTAGAATATCTTATAAGTGGATTGAATAATTACATTGTCATGCCTTTGTTTCATTGTAAAATTATTTACCGCGCGTTATGTCTTAATAATAATTCGATTATTAGTAGCGGCTTGATTATACAGTGTTGCAATAACAATAGCTTTGAATTGTTGTTAGCAATTATCTAATATTCAATCGATATTCTCGGATAATGTACAATACTTTTAAGGTGGAACTACTAGTTTAGTTTCATAACTTTTTCTCGATACTTCTTTACATATATAGGGGTTTTATGATTATTTCCAAATAAAAAGTAGGTAATACTAAATAATTAATTAAATAAATTGTTTCAACAAACACACCAATTACCTAGCCCTAAACTAAGCGTGAGCTTGTGCTATGGTGACTAGGATAACGGATAGAAATACTTAAATACATATAAACATCCATGACTAAGGTACAAATGCTCGTTCTTATCACACAAATATTTGCCCCTTGCGGGATTCGAACCCGCAACCGCCTGGTTTAGAAGTCCGGTGCGCGAACGACTCCACCAAGACGGTCGTCAAAAAAAAACGTTTTTAAAGCCTTTTTTGTTTGAGATTAAAAAATATATGAACAAGTACTAGCATGATAATGCTAGGTACTTTAAGAGTTGCCATCTTAAAATGTCAAGTTGCAAAAACATTATGTTATGCAGGCTTTGCCAAGGAACCCTTAGGGATCCTTAGACCATCAGTTAACGATAAGTAGTTACTAATACCCTTTTAAGTCGTTATAAATCGTAATGAACTTTAAACTACAAGTTAAAATCGTGCTCCTTATAGTTAAAGTGTAAAGCTTAATGCCTCTTTCCTTTTACATTATGTTTTATCTGCGTAAAATATAATGCACCGTATTTATGTCCTTAAGCATATTAATGATTGCAGGATTGCGTATCAAAATAAAACTAACCAAATCACATCCTACAACCTTAGTGCGTACACTCGTGTACGAAATAAACAGTGAAATAAATTATGACATTTGTTGTTGTTTAAATTTTTTTGGTATGGTATGTAACAACATGCATTTACATAAAAAGGCAAACAAAGATACGATTGTAATGGGTAATATGCACCTAAGTATATGAATATTTAATGTTAAGTACCTAGATCAAAAAGAAAATACGACAACAGAGTTAGTCCTAGGGTACTAGGTTTTTTGGTAAGACTTTTTGGAACCGTTTGAATTCGGGATATGTGATGTGAAGCTTGCCTTACTTTTTGATTTACAATCCTGTGTCCCCTAGATGGGGCGTCCTTGACAGTCTTCTATTGCGTTCTGTCTTGAGCCTCGCGTTTAATCTCGCTCCACGTCCTGCCGATGCATACGGGTGCCTAATTAGTAATTATGTAAGGGGTAAGCTAGGTAATAGTATTCATTTTTAATTAGATTTCATTGTTAGTGTTATGGGTGATAAGACAGGTAAGGTCTGGCTGAATTTCAAACTTAAACCCCTTTATTAAAAAAAAAACCTAGTACCAGGACCAAATATTAGCCGACCAATCAGAAAAGCGTTTCTCTATTAGGTAATGTCACGAATGTGTCATTCATTTCAAATTATTCAGCTAATATTTGGTCTTGGCTTAAACCTGGTCCTAAGTTTTTAAGTTTAAGTCACCATAGCACAAGCTCGCGCTTAGTTTGGGGCTAGGTAATTGGTGTGTTTGTTAAAACAATTTATTCAATTATTCAAAAGTTTTTTGTAAGGCCGAAAAGGTTCTACTAAAGTCATGCGACAATGCAGGTTTGGCTGCTCCTTTTGAACTATGTATTTCTTAGAATTTAACATTATTTTTGACGATTAGTTAAAGTTGGTCGGTGCAATCGAACCTTACCGGTGCGTCGGGCTCGGGCGGGCGGTAGTGCACGCGGCAGAGGCCCGCGGCGACGCGCGCGCAGCTGCCGCGCGGTAATGACGCCCGCGACCCGAATACAGGTTGTCCAGAAAACCTGTCAACTAACTCAATTGCTTTAGACTTGCGAGTAAGCAATAATAACTTTCAAAGCGTTTCTAGCTTTATGGATATCAGTTCTATAAAGCTAATATTGCTTTCAAAATGTCAATTCATATGTTATTGCTATAAAACAATATTGGTTATCGCTATAGCTTTCAAATTTGGTGGGTCTGCGGGAGATTTGTGTGTGCGAATACAGGGTGTCCGGTGATCTGCCAATGGTTCTCTATACTAATTACTACCGAGAATTCTAAATTTGCCAAGAAAGTCGTTGTGTGCGTTTCATTCCACATAATGATCACGACCCTCAGTCATTGATGTATACGACTGTGAAGACCGAAAATTCCTCTTTTCAGGTGGCATCCATGGTCGAGTAGCTCGCTGGTTTTTATGGTATTGCCATCTCTGAGGGCCCGGGTTCAGGTCTGCTTAGAAAACCATATTAACTACATTTTTTCGGGTCTGGGTGATGTACTCCCATCGTTGTCCTTGCTTTGCATTACAATTTAGGATCAAAGCAATGTATGTAATGTTTTACAATATTTTTTTAAAGGTATATATAAACTAGCCGGCGTTAAGCTAACATCGCTAATGAAGAAAGAAGAAGACAGCTATTTAACTTTTAGTTAGGATTAAATACAAAGCTAATAAATTATAAAAACTTTTCAGATGAACGGAATAAAATGTTGAAAAATAAGTGGTAACTAATTCACACAATAATTAAAGGAACGACTTGATTCGTTTTAGTAGGTATGCTGACGAGTCACATGGTACGTCCTAGGAGGAATGGAATGGAAGTCCCAGTTTCCGCGGGTGGCAGGTAAGCGTCAACAGAATTTTACCAAAACAAGGTACTGGCCGCACTGTAAAAAAAGTGTATAGCTAAAACACAAAGACAAAGGACTACTGATAAGTAGATCGGACCATCCTGTACACCATGATCTCGGCGCATTACATATGCGTGCACCATAATAAATGTATCCGCTTAATTATTATTTTGAAAATATCCGCGCCCCAGGCCCGCCGGCCGCCGAGCGATCATCCGCCGATAGTCTTGCTCCTTTTGTTATTTATATCATTCAGAAAAATCATAAACTCAGAATAAGAAATTAGTATAACGAAGCAGGGAATTAAAACGTTTGAGGCTATCACATTTCGGGCGGTCAACTTTTCTAATTTATTTTAAGTAATTCTTATTGGCTCTGGTGCTTGGTCCGTGTAAAAATTAAAGTTATGTAGGAGCTCATTACTTTCTGATTTCTTGATTTCATCATACGTTATTGTAAAAGTGAGATCGTGCAACCTTCGACACTTCGACAAAAGTTGAAACTTTTTTTTTACTTTTAATGTCCTTTAGCATTTCTATAAGTAACATTCAATATACGAACAATTATACTCGGCCCGGCGAACCTTGATCCCTATGACATTGACAGTTATCCCTACGACACAACATTGTAGTGGCGTCACCGTTACATTACAATCGAATTGGAGGCTTCTATAAATGCCATTTATTAAGGTAAGGTAGATATATGCCATTACAAGGATATTCCGTCGGAATTATAACAATTCTTAACATTTACAAGAAATTATCTCAATCAGACTTTACGTTTACGTCCTGCAAAAGTTACTTCGTTCGGAAGATATCGACTAGTGCAGAAAATATCGATAAACAAATGTCGATAATGGAAACCGAGTGTAAATGATTTATAATCATTTAAGTTATAGGTGCTGAATGTTAAAAAGTTGCATGAAATTGTTTTTGTTTCACTCAAATTTATAAAATATTTCTGGGGACACCAGGTTTGTTTTATTTAAGATTAGATTTTATATAATTTTTCATGTGTGGCATAATTAAGTGATAAATTATGAGTGTCATTACTTTTTCATACTTAAGTATTAGTAAATTCTCTATTGAATAGAACGGAGCGCGGCATACATGCACTCACGATTGTATACCCAAGAGAATTAAAAAAATAACTGTAGGACAAAACCATATAAAACAAAAGCTGTTCAGCGATCATTTATTTATATATTTTAACCTGAATCTGATAATGACATTAGGGTTTGTGTCACAAACTTGGAATCTGAACTGCAGCTGCTGGTGCCTACGTTTATCAAAAACGGCTCATCTACAATGCTGTCGTATCGCACGTCTCGATCCCAATCATCAAAACAAAGTTTTAAAGCATTATATTGGCAGTGGTAGGTAGCCAAATCACATTAAGTTACACCGACACGACCCATCACTAACATGAACTGTCATAGGGATCAAGGTTCGCCGGGCCGGGTATAGCATACGAAACACATAAAAGCTTTTCTGCAAAGTCATTAGACTTTTTGTAAAAAGGAACGGCGCAATAACAGCCAGCTGTCAAAATTAAGAACGTGTCAACGAGAACAGGTTTTTTTCTTAAGCAAGATGGTCAGTTAGATCCATGCCTAGACATTGAATTAATTAGTTCTGTTGTAAAAATTCTACACTTTTTCAAGACAAGGACACTTGTTTCAGGAAAAATATATCTTTCCTGGCCCCTTAAAACTTTAATTATATAAAATAATCACAGTTTTACAGGAGTTTATAATTTCTGAAAAAAAACACATATGCTCTTTTTAGCGCATTGAATGTAACAATAACACGAAACTCGTATGATGATTTTATTCGACATTCAATCAATGTTGCAACCTATTTTATGCTCTTCTGCTATGCACATAAGGAAGGTTTAAGCTTCCAGCTCAGAGCTCTCGATTGAAAGCGAAAGGGTGTTTTAACCCTTTACCTGCTATAGATAGAAGTACCTACAGAATGGACAATAATAATTGTACTTTGCTGTTGGATGAAGCGGTGGCGTAACTTTGGCTGTTATAATATGGTGGCGCGATAGATGTTTATTGTTCGTCTTGTTATTTATTATTACCACAACATTCTTTTGATGTTACATGATAAGCCTTTTAACAACAATAAATTATTGTTTTAAGTGGTTCACTTTGCAATCTAAAGATATATTGCGCTTGAAAAAATGACCGTCTCAGACAATAATATCTAATCTTTATTTTAACAACATTTTCATCAGTTTAACATCTGTATTATTATCCGAGTCTATCTATCTATAATTTAAGAGCTACGCTCTTGACGGTGGAGTCTTCTCCATTCCGCTCTATTCAGTGCTATTTCCTTGACTTCTTGGTACGACACCAAACTTTTCCTTTATTTGGTCCATGCACGACCTTCTTGGAATTCCTCTTTTCCTTTTCCCTTCTACTTTATCCGAGTACCTAGAAATCCTAGGATACATTATCTTGACATGTTAGATGTACTTCGATAATGCGGTTATAATAACCCCAAATCGCATATAAAGCTTGACAAAGTTTCATTAATTCGGAACATAGCTTCTACCGTCTACCTACACTTTTGTAAGAGTATTCCGTAGGTACTTGGTGAAAATGTAAGGGGTTGATTAACCCTTTAACCGAACACAGAATTAGGAATTTTTAGAACGGTCATGTAAAATATTGCTATATTTATTTTGGTCCCGGTTTACAAATTTAAAGTTCCTGATAACCTTATTTTGAAAATCAATAATTGACGTCAATATTTTCCTAAAGACATTGTCATATCAGCTATCAGTATTGTCTAGAAAAGCGGTAAGAATCCGGCAATCTTTTAGGCTCAATCGAAATATACTGTACTATTATCTAAGCACATATTTTTTTGTACAAACAATAATTAAGTAAACCGAAAATCGGCACAAATTGTTGCATTGCTAGGGTCTGTTTGCATATTACCAAGTCTATGGCGCCATCCTGCACCGACCCCATCGTATTCCCATTGTGCTGATCAATACCAACCTTAAATAACCAGCCCTCCTGTCTGCTATACTTACATGTTCATTCATCTAAATGTCCTATAGTTTTGATGACCTGTAGCCAGGCTGCAACAGAGTTAGGATTTTCCTTGCTTCTATTCTACGAATATTTTTAAGAGCTAAAGTAAAACTCTGTGACTGTATTTAAAAGTGCACCGATAAAGATTCATGGTTTATGTTTTGGCCTGTAGTCTGTACTTTGTAAGGCATTATTGTATATTTATTTATTTATTTAAGTATATACCGATACAGGGTTACCTACTTGTACTTTATGAGTCGCAATAAATAATAATAAATAATTATGAATATTGAACAACATCACATTCATTGCTCTGATTTTAAGGAAAGTAGCTAAAACACTTGTGTTATAGAAATCAGAAACAACGACGGTACCCAGACCCGATACAATATAGAAAAGTTCGTTTTCTACATTGAGCCGACCGGGAATCGAGCCTGGAACCCCAGAGATGGCAGCGCCATATTTATCCGGCGTGCGTGCTCCTCACCTCTCAACTACGGAGGTGAGAAAAGAAGTGAACAAGAGATAAAGGTAAGTGAAGCTCATACTTTTTATTTACATCCTAGATTGTTTGCTCCAAATAATAAAGATACAGTAATAAAAACATCACAATTAAAGATAAAACATCAGATTATACGAGTACTACAGACATCGCAGGAACACCGCACGCTTCGCAAAGCGGATCGATGCGGTCGCCATGGCAACCGTGACGTAGGCGCCTCGCCCTTGCATCTCACTAGTGGATACGTGCATGGTAGATGAATCTGTGGAAAGGACTTTTTAGAAGTGCTACTTAGATGAATTATGCCAACTAGGATATAATTAGGTACTACGCCTTACAGAAACAAAAATGTCAATTAACAATTAGGTACTTACTAATTACTTCATAAATGTCTTAATGATATTTATTAATAGCAACGCATTTTTGTGAATAATAAAGTTATAAAGCTATTTCTAATACCCTTTGCAATGAATATCTCTTAAATCTTACGTAAAAAACAAGCCACTATAATAAATATCGAATGTTGTCGGCATGTCTAATATTATAATCTTCACGACAATGTTTACGCATAATTAGGTTTAACTCCACTAAATCTTTTCAAAGATGGACATACAAAAGTCTCTCAGCTGTTAGTTTCATATGATAAGTATGGGTAAGCTAAGGAGTATAGCTACTCTTATAAAATAGAAAAAATAACATAAAATGATTAGTGTTCTAGTTCTGAAACATCGGGCATGTAGAGAGCGTATCATAGAGTTGCCACAACTTGCATATTTTTTCCCTTTCACTGTCTCGAAGCGCTGGTAAGTAAACCAAAAAATTAAAGACAAGAGAGATAAGCGTTGAGGATAAGGACATATGTAACTAACGTACTATATATGTATATACATAGTACTAGTGTTGACTAGTAAAAGTCAGCTACATGTCTGGCAAATTTCAGATTTCCCGCACACACTCTCTTCCCCTTTTTACGGTCCAAAGAGATGATTTGAGGCATAAATAAATAAATCGCCTCCGCAATAGTGATGGTATTGGCTAACCGGTGGGACTCGCTGATGCTAGAGGATTGCTGGATTAGTTTGCACGCTACCAAAGCTGGCGGCTTCTACAAGGTCATTTTATTGTTTCGAATTGTATTTTACTAACATAGGCTAAGTGAAAATTTGTTACTAACATAAATATGAACCACGGTCTGAAATAAATTTCATTCAATCATAAAAAACTATCCCTGAATCTCAATAGTATACTTCCGGTATCCTGTACTGTACTTATAAAACATGTACTTTTGAGACATTATATTTCTGTTCCAGCCAAGTACCTTTATATGCATAGAATATTTTACGTCACTGGCAAAATAGCAAACATTTAAACCTGTTTCTAAGGCAACCTCACAACATGGATGTTACATCCTTTACTGCACCTTAACACTGATCAGGTTACTGCGAAACGGAACGTGAGCACTCCAAACAACCACTTCCACCTGAGCTTCATCCTGGTAAGTATCACCTTTATTCGTACAACAATAAGGTTGAAAGTCAAACAAGTTGCGGTCTAGATTCGTTGGAGTTGCACTAAGACGATTGTGCACGGTATCTGAACGCAGAAATGAAAACTCAATGGTGTAACGAAGTGAGCATTTGAATTGATTTCGTGATGGCCCCTTCAAGAGATAAAGTGATACGCCTTCGAGTGTGTAAAGTCGATAAAATGGTTTCTATTAGCGATGAAATAAATAGAAATTACGATATTAAAATTATCGTAATTTCTATTTATTTCATCATATAACTAGGCTGCACAGTTATATGATGAAATAAATAGAAATTACGATAATTTTTCGGGATATCTTTCATGTACTCAAATCCGTATGTCATTTGGTATTTATGAACGAGATTGAAACATAATATGCGTGTGCTATGGCGACTAGGAAACATAGCATACTTATACGACGAGACATACTTAAAAGACGTTTAACATCCATAACCCAAACATTTGCTCCTTGCGGGATTCGAATCTATGTTATGCAAGCTCTGGTTTTAGAGTCTGGAGCACGAACCACTACACCAAGACGGTCGTCAAGCGATAGTAATTGGTATTTCAAATAAAATATTTTCATTAATAACATATTTCAAAAAAGACAAGAAATGTTCGACTGATTATGTTTTTGCGTTCTCAAGATAAATGCCACTTTATCTCTATAGAATCTCTAGTTGTAAACAATGAAAAGAATGTAATTTTGGGTTATATTTTGACTGATTATTGCAATTGACTTCAAAACAAACTTTCAGACCCATAACTACCCACAATGCTTAGCTAAAGCGCCGTTTAGTCACGGCCACTTAGATTTAGGGGCGATAGTGATCGTGCTTATCTGATGCTTCAAATTGAGCATTTTGTTATTCGTTACTTAAATTGGGCATGAAAACTTTACTAATTATGTATTGTATTACTTACATCATACAAAAGTGATTGTTTATTTTATAATATATATTTTTGTAAAAGAATTTTATAATATCATGTGCCAGGCAGGAACAGGATGTGTAAAAAATTTATTCTCTCTTTCTTCTTCGTCTTAGCGTGCCCACGAGCCCCAGAGTCCGGTTTGGACCATGTTCCAGGATATGGCAGATCAGACAATTACAGTGAAAGGACTGCCATCTGACTGTTTAAATTAAAATAATTAAATTAAAAATCTTTTATTTCGGACCATAAATCCATATTGGTGTTAGTAACGATTTGCTTATAAACTATGTTATTAAATGAAATTTATATATTATAAACGCGGCGCCCACTCAGCAGCATCTGCGGCTCAGTGCTGCCGGTGACAGATGTGTGTGTGTTCAGATCATGGTTACAACTTCAGTCGCCTGAATGCGAGTTTCTTAACGATGTTTCCCCTCAACGTAAGAGCATCTGTTAGTGAAGCTACGAATGTACATAACTCAGAAAAAGTTATTGGTACATGCGGCACGTGGGATCGAACCCGTATCCTCCCGCATGAGAGGCAACCCGCTAGCGACTACGCCACCTACTAATGTATTCTTTCTTTCTTGCAGGGTATTAACCAATTCCGTAACTTAGAAACGAAAATGCCTAACAAAAGGTAATTAATGAAGCAAACTAAATCAAGAATATTAATCTACAGTCTTGTAAAGGTCTGAAATAGCTGGAGATTCCATAGCTCAAGCTATTAATAATCTTTCTGTACTAATATTTTCATAACCTAACGTTAATGATTGGTTGTTATTAACATGTGGAGTTTTTTTTTCATCAGTACACAAACAGGTTACAGCCGGTGACTTACAAAACATGGAAATTATACTTATGGAACTAGACTATAACCTATAGATAGATAGATAACTCTTTATTGCACACCATAACGGAAAATACAGTAAGTACAGCGATTTACACAGAAAAATATACAATGTAGGCGGTCTTATCGCTATAAGCGATCTCTTCCAGACAACCTTTATTTAAAGGAACATACTCATTCACAGGAAGGGGGACTTTGCTGCAAAATCATAGAATAGGTGTAATGAACATATAAATAATAATAAATAAATAATAAATAAAATACATAAAAATAAGTAAATACATACCTACATATAACCTACCTATAAATAGTGTACATAAAATTAAATAACATTACAGAAATTATTTACGATCGAAACAATATTAAACAACAATTAGTAAATTTTGACAAAATAATAAAAACTAATTAACAGATGCAAAATCAATTGAACAATTCTGCGGGCAGATATCGAGAGCACAGTAAATGCTATTTACTAATAATACAGGCTGATTCTACAAAAAACGTAATAAATAAAATAAAACCAACCTAAACGTAACAAAGTCGCAAACTGTATTTCCGTGCAAATAACCGGGAAAGCGTTATGGCGCCAAATTGCTGCTTCCGGCCGGTCCATTTCCGGCAATGAACCGGCTGCCCAGGTGCCGGCACTATTTAGTTTTCGCCTCGTTTCCGGAGGCTTTGTTGGCAAAACTGATTTGACAGTGGCTGCTTGTGAAGATAAACCTTCAGGAATTTTTCAGGTTGTCCTTCTTAGTGCGGACTTTAGAAAGAGCAAATAGCTCTATGCATTTGACATTCATTTCGGCAAAATTACAAAAAGTTTAAATAGTATTTTTTTAATATTATCAATTCCATTTGATGTCTTGCACAATGTCGGATTTCCTTTACAATTTTTCGTAAGCGTTTGAAAAAGCCAACCATTTTCGGCATAAAATTGTTTCTAAATTCTAAGTATTTCATTTTGGAAGAAAAAAAAATTGATAATTTTAATACCGGCAATGTTTTACGAGTGTAAAATTTGCCCTAGTAGTCACCATAACACGCATTAACTTTTTTAAAAGATGACAGGTGGCAGCAATGAATTTTATATGTATAAAAGGACTTGTCCATTAATGGTTTTTTATTCGTCAATATTTCTAACCAGAATAAACTAAATATTATATGAAAGAGTTCACAAAAACTAGCCTTTCTGCATAATAAATATATTTTTTAAGGCCTCCGATTTAGAGAAAAAATTAAATTATTTTTTCCCTTCGTCTGTACTTAAATCGCACCTTCGCCTATATCAATTAACGCATGAAAAAAAAATTGACAGCAAAATTGACATTTCATTGACAGAATTACCTATTATATAATCTGTGGTAGTACCTAGTAGTATTTATCCACCAGTGGAAAGGCAATGGTACATAGCCATACAGCCAGGAAATACAAGTAAGTGATCAATGGATAATGCCTGTTACAAAACATATTTTTTCTCAAAAATGGAGGCGTTTAAAATTCTGATTTCTATGGTTACGTGTTTCATATTTTTGTAGCTTAAAGATAAATATAGGTTATTGGTGGTTGGTTATATCTTGGAATAAAAAACCAGCCTCCATACAAAAAGAGGACAAGTCCTTTGCCCTAGTAGTCACCTGGAAACGCATTATTATTTTTTAAAGATGGCTGTCATTGTACCCCCTGTGCTTGCCGCTCGTTTTTTCTTGCCCCCCGGACTAGAAAATTTCTCTAATGCATATGTATATGTTTCTTAAGTAATTCTAAGCATTTCTTGTAGAAATGCTTGGAATTACTCAAGGAACATATGCCACGATGCTCGTAGTTTAATATACAAATATTAAATTATTTATTGATTATTTACTATGCGTATATGCTAAATAGCTCCTAAATAATGAATAGGCAAATTGTGTTTCTGCTATAGGTATATATTGTTTTATAAAATATTCAGTTTTCCATTTCCTTTCATATTAAAATCGTCAGCGTACGAAAATCTCCGCTAGACTTGTATGTCTTCGCCCAACAAGCTGGTTTACCTTATATACAGTGTGAGTCTTTAAAAAGTGCACACATGAAAATGGGTAAAACTAGACCCACTTTTATCGACAGAAATAATGTCAAAAAAAATTAAAAAAAATTGTTGTTCATTTTTTTATTTAAATTACCTTCCGTTGACTTATTGTAAAGAAAACGTTATAACTTTTGATCTAAGTGTTATATCCTGATAAAACAAAAACAGTAATGATGGTAAATAATAGGTGATGCTAATAAAATACATAAAATACTCAGAAAACGAAAAAAAAAACAAATCTAGAGCTACCCTTGCCAACGAAGCGTTGAATGGCGCGCCCAGAGATACTTCGTTCAAATGCTTATTGCTAAAGTTGTGATAGGGATAGAGACATGGAATTTTTGGTTTTACAAAGGTGATACTATGAAAAATAACACAAACTAATAAGAACCACCTGTAATATGGGCATTATTTGGAGGAATTTATCAAATAATTAAAAAAAACACTAATTAAAATACAGATTTTTCTCAAAAGTAACATTTTATTATTACTTGTTGACGTTTTCTAGGAATTTTATGTATTTTTTTAGTATTAGCTGTTATTTACCATTATTATTGTTTTCATTTCATCAGTATATACCTCCTAGACAAAAAGTTATAACGTTTTCTTTGCAATAAGTCAACAGAAGATAATTAAACTTTAAAAAATCTATCAAAATTAAAAAAGAAAACTCAGACTATATTAAATATTTTTCCTTCGATAAAAATGGGTCTAGTTTCACCCATTTTCATATGTGCACTTTTTAAAGACTCACACTGTATACCCCGCCAGTAGGTATTACCTGGCTGGTCCACCCTCAGACCTGCCTGTCCGCCCCTCGGAGATAAGGGCAGAAGCTGTAGCCAAGTACTTATATTTTTCTTGAGAACCCCCAATGTTATGGCGAGTACGTATTTGTTGCCGGCAAACTTTTTAATAACAGCCGTGCCTTCTTTGAGTTGGCTTTGTATGGACATGACAAGGTTTATTTTTCATATTATTAAATGCTAAGTCAAGAGCGGAGTGAGAAATAGATGGATAGACTGTATAGAGCACATTTTTGTGAAACAAGTGGATTTGGCTGCTTCCTTAGTCTATATATTATCCATACTAATATTATAAATGCAAAAGTGTGCCTGTCTGTTACCTCTTGACGCTTAAACCACTGAACCGATTGAGATGAAATTTGGTGTGGAGATAGTTCGAGACCCTGGAAAGGACATAGGCTACATTTTGTCGCGATATAAAAACATTAAGGGAGTGAAATGGGGGATGAAAGTTTATATGGAAAATCCA
Source organism: Pyrausta nigrata (assembly GCA_949316185.1). NCBI lineage: Eukaryota > Metazoa > Arthropoda > Insecta > Lepidoptera > Crambidae > Pyrausta > Pyrausta nigrata. Next base: position 5,933,199 of record OX438958.1, on the reverse strand, counting down.
ACTCTTGCGGGCGAAGTCGCGGGAAACCACTAGTAGTATATATATTATAGTGGTCAACACGCTGGGTATCCTGGGTTCAAATCCCAGTTCGGTCCATCAGGCCAAATAAATTGTTTCTGGGTTTGTCTGCCTTGATGATGGTGTTGTTAACACCCACGTGTCTCGAACGGAAAGCACGTTATGCCGTTGGTCCTGCGCCTGATCTCTCTCCGGTCATAGCGGATTGCCGTCTCAAAGAACTATAAGAATGAAGGAACAGAGCGTGCACGTGTGTATTGCGTACACTTTAGGAACTCACTTCAGGTTTTACAATATAAATATTTGCACATCACACATTAAACACTCACAAAAAACGTACAGAGTTGTACAATTATTCATATCAGTACGATACTTTAAAACATTCAATTACTAACTAAAATATTAAACTCGTAGTTAACTGGTATATCCACAAGATGCCAACGCAAAAAAATATCACAAAAACACAATTCAAGAGAAGAAGTTTTCACGAAAAATAATTACAGTGGGGTCGCTCCCGTCTTTCGCCACTTGTAGGGAGTGGGGAACCGGGGACCGAGTTTTCTTTTGTAACTCCCACAATTTCTTAAATAATTACCCGCTTTATTTCACAAACATTTGTGTAACGGGATTAGGAGCGGTGATTACTTTCGCCTGTATTTTTGTGTAACTTTTAATTTTAATAAGCCTCCGCTTGCTCGGATTCTGTAATTGGCTTACGGTTTTTCTTCAAGGTTTAATTAATGGGATATGACTTCTGAGGAACAATGGAATAACACGAAATAGGGCTAAAGAAGAAATTGAAGATTTTATTGATGTGCAGAATGATTTCTAGCGATTATTTTTACTATTGATTTTCCACGACTTCTCTCTATTCGATTGGGCGCTCGCAAATATCAGTTTTCCTGAACTCCATTTGAAGCATGTTTTTTGTGACGAAAATTTTATATCACTTCCTGGGACTCTTTTCTATGTTTATAATTATAAATTGGTGCCTTCAGCGGTTTGAGCGTGAAGAGGTAACAGACAGACAAACAGCAGACACACTTTCGCATTATAATATTGTTATGGATTTACTTTCATTGTATTGCAATTTCGAAACAATTCAATTACTTACCCAATGATAATTTACTAACTTCATTTCCGTATAAATAAGCGCCAAGTTCACCAACACAATCATGTTTAAGCATTATTTGACATAGGCATTTTATAATATGGGAATTCCGTCAAATAAACTGTCAATTGAGGATTGAGGTACTACATCGGCTGATTTAAAAAAAAACCGGTGAATTCATTTCTGTACCTAGTATTTAGATTTTTACCTACTATTATTAAGTATACTACAAATATATAAGGCCGATCAAGGCCTAGTGCAATGATCCAAAATAGAGAGACAGGCAAGTGGGAATTAACACTGTTTACCTTATTGTATTGACATTAGTAAATTCAACAGTTTTATTTATTCCTGCATAGGAATTAGCATGCGTGCGATGGCCGACCGGCTAGACAGCCCGCTTGTCTGGGCGCTAGCCAACCGTACCAATTCCCTGTTAAAAATTAAGTACTAACATAGGTTTTAAGTTTATTGTTTACTAACAAAATGGCCTTGTAGTCTTAAATAAATAAATTGAATTGAATTGAATTAGTCTAAAAAAAAGCGTTTTACCTATTCCAAGTACGAAATAAGTTGCATGCCTTCAAATCAAAACTTAAAAATGTAATGCTTGCTGCCTTTTATAAAAATATTCACTAAAAAAAAGGATCAACCAAACTAGTTTTGTTAGTTAAAGGTTTCGTTGTAGGAAAGACAATTTTTGTTAAATATAAACAATCTTCTGATTATCAGTAACAAAACTAGTTTGGTACTGATAACCAAAAGTTCGCAAGTCACTATTACGGCCTACTAGTAGCCAAATTTTGGTTACTGTTAACCAATCATTTTTTTCAGTGTTGAAGAGTAGGATGTGGTAAGCTATTATGTACCTACCTACCTATGTGGATACATAATGGTTTGCCATAGTCCTATCATTGAACTATTGCATAAGTAATATAAGCGTATAGTTGCACGTGTGATATGTTTGTTTATGTATAAAAGAGTGCATTTTCGCCAACAAACTGTGCTGCAGAAGTTTGGCGATAAATACGAGTAATAAGTCACACATGTATTTGTTTTTATGAATAAATGAATTAATGAAAAAGTAACAAGCCCGCATAACACCCGCGGCCGTCCCAGCGTGCTTGTTCGATGTTTGGCGGGCACAGGTACCGTTACCATGAGTTTACGGCAGTTTTACTCGCTAGCGACGACGTAAAAAAAGTGTATGTAAAATTGCACAGCGCCTCTAGCGGTTACTTGGAGAACTAAAATTTTCCATACAATATTTTTACGTCGTCGCTAGCGAGTAAAACCACCGTAAACTCATGGTAACGGTAAGGATAGTACAAACCGTACTGTGTATAACGAACTAGCTATGTGTTCGATTAGGGCTGCCATTCAGTTGGTTTTTATTATGTCACCTATTTTGACAACCGTCTTGGTGTAGTGGTTCGCGCCCCGGACTTCTAAACCAGGCGGTTGCGGGTTCGAATCCCACAAGGGGCAAAATGTTTGTGTGATGAGCACGAGCATTTGTACCTAAGTTATGGATGTTTATAATTGTATATAAGTATTTATATCCGTTATCCTAGTCACCATAGCACAGGCTCACGCTTAATTTGGGGCTAGGTAATTGGTGTGTTTGTTGAAACAATTTATTTATTTATATCACATACACAGACTTCACTAACTGTTAAACAGTCGATAATTCATAGATAGGGAGATTTAAGTGTTCCCTAAGTGCTATTATCTGGATAATTTCAAGAAAAGAGTTGGGCCTTAACAGACATGACTCACCCCTGTGAGATTGCGACCAAATGTCTGCCAATTAATTAAACAACAGTATCGCACCTAGGTTCCCAAGAAAAACATAAGTATAATATTAGAAGTAGGTAGGTTACGCCTCAAACACTTAATTATTATGTTTTTACAAGATTTTATCTTTCTTCATCAAAGATGGATGTTTATAACCTCTGGCGCGGGCCTCAACCAAGCGTCAGAGGGTGTAGTGCTGTAGAACCAGAGGACAAGAATTCGCGAGTGATACGGCATGTGTTAAGGATGGCGGCCTTTTGGAGTATGTACATGATTTTGTAAGGGATATCTAGCGCTTTATTATTATTTTTTAGGCAAACAGGCAGTTGAAACAACTGATACAGTCTGCATCTCGCCAATCATAGCTTAGCCTCTCTTTCCTGTATGTGTCAAGTCTGTTTTTAAATTGGTTCGTAGTATTTGATGCTATCACTTCTGCTGGCATTGGACATTGCGTTATAGAATATTATCAATCTTTGACTGGACTGGACTTTATAATGCTACAAAGCTATAATGTTGTAAATGAGCTATTATTACACATTCGAACACTCACAGCAAAAATTTAACATTCACAACAATAAAACAGATCAGAATTAGATTCGAAGATAGTTAATATCACTTTTACCGGCAGATACATAGCGAACACTGCTTATTTATTTTATAAGTAACCGCAAAAACCCTGGAGTCTGGACTGTACATATCACACAAGTACACGAAAGTGGAATAAAAATTCTTTAACGCGTTTGTGTGTGTATCGTTAGGGTTGGTACGAAATTGTGACCGTTTTATTTGCGACACAATTTACTTGACTTGATTTTGAACACGTGTAATTTACCTAGCATAGGCACCAGTCTCACACATACACATCTTGTTCCGAATTTTAAGTAATCTAAAGTCCTTAGATTACTAATTAATGAGTACATGAAACATAAATGTGTTGAGAAAAATATAATTATTATTACTTACCATTTAAATACGAGAATCAATAGATTGAACGTTACGTAGATAATTAGTTTCTGTGTTACGTTACGTAAGTAATTAGTTTTTGTGTTTTCAAGTGAGAATATAGTTAGGAGTTTCGACATTGAAATAGCTCATCTCCGAAACTGTTCATACCTAAACTGACTTTGCAATGTTCTGTGGGATTGAAATATTTTCAGTAAACCTGTACATTTGCTGACAACCCCACAGTCAGTACCATAGGAAAGTAGGTTATCTGTATTTTTCCGATTCCTTATGTTTTTCTTTACAAAAAAAAAAACATTAACCCTGTTATTACAGAAACTTTGTAGGCAGGACTACGCTATTAGCTAGCCAATTAGAAAATCATTTCTCTATTAGGTTATGTCACGAATGTGTCATTCATTCCTCTGCTCTCGGCTAATATTTAGACCTATTTTAAACCTGGTCTAATTTCTTTGTTATAACACCGTAAATGTCAAAAACGGTAGGTAATTCCTTCTAATTCTCTCGTTAGCAACATTAATATTAATACAGAACGCATACAAACTGCCTCAAGAACAAAATTAAATTAAACAAGACTGAATACTGAATTTATTGATCACTAGGTACACAAGTCAAGTGGTGGCAGCCCTGCGCTAGACTACAGTTTCAGCACGCACCCGCCCCGCCGCCCGGACGCAAGGAGCGCCCACGGGGTCGCCGCTGGCAAGGACGCACGGGGAAAACCGCGTAACTTGCATTTGCTAACTTTAGAATGAGTCTAACGTTGAAAGTTTTAACTAATTTTTTTTTTACTTATTACTTTTCACCGTTTTAACTACAATTTTTAGACTGTCATCTAATCTAATTTGTCTGTAAGAAATTGCTTTTAGAAATTGTACGACTCTGAAAATTTCGTTAATGTCTACAGTGGGGTGTATCTTTATATTATTGGGACCTGAAAATGCTATCGCACAAAGTGGTAGATTACCCTAAAACCGTTTCAGTTGTTCTATTCTTCTGTTATTTTACCATGCATAGGTAATGTTATTCTATTCTTCTGTTATTTTACCATGCATAGGTATCCCAAAGAAATGAGATATCAGTCACCCACTATTTCTTAACTAACTTAGCCTGGTTGTGCTCAAACTATAGAATTTAAATTGCGCATCAAAGTTATTTCAGTAGATTTTGAGTCCCTAAAGGAAAATGCATACAGAAAAAAAATACGAAAGCTACTTTTTTGTACTTTACTGAGTATACTGGCTTATACTATAAGGCCTGGGGTTCAACCTTTACTGTTAAATATTTTAAGCGCTGCGGCTATGGGCTACAGCTGTATTGCTGTAAGGATTATGCTTCTACGATGACTACAGATTAATGCTACGCACCAAATCTGAATTTATTTACAGCATAGTTAGTAAAATAAATAAATATACTGAAGACAGCAACTTGAAGCGTTGTCTGATTTTCTAGCTTTGTGAAACCCGTTCCATTTGCTTAAAATATAATAATATAAACTCTATATTTTTATTACATTTGCGTCTTTCTTCTTTAGAATCGTCACCATTTACAGTAGACATAGGGCGGGCTACTGTTCACAGCCTGCGGCCTTCCTGACCAATCACAGCGCTCCGAGCTATATTGCCCTCTCACTCGCTCACGCTGAAATCCCTATCCGGTCATCTCGTTCGCTTCCCCCGGCGAAAATCCTAGCACCCGAAGCCCTTCACGCAACTCTTAACCGTAACAAACGGAAGATAAAAGCTATTTCCGCGCGTGAAATTGTCCGCCGCTTGGGGCATTGTGTCAGTAAAACAATGTTTATTTGATATCGAGCGTCAGGCAGGCGACGATTTTCAAGTTCAGATTTCCCTTTCAAGTGATTGTAGACCTTATTCTGTTAGCCATTAAATCTATCCGCTCCGAAACGTTTCAACGAATCGTATTTACGTGTGCAATGCTGGCATTTTCATTGTTACATTTCTGAAGGTGCGTCTGCTCGTGGTATTTTCGACTGTATGATTAACAGCGGTAGAGTGGATATTTGGTTGTGTTTTTGGTAGTTAAAAGATGTTTTGTAGTTGCGAGATATATTGCCTGAGGCAAAAGCTATTTGCGATGACAATTTTGTGAGCGTCGGCGAACGAAATATGCCTTTTTATTCGTACTGGAGTCGGGATTAAAGCTCTAAAACGGAATTGCTGTCAGATGAAGGGCTTTGTTGGATTCGGGAACTACACGTATCCCCGTATCCTACTCTTTGTTATGGTATTTGGACTTTTAACTAAAGATAGGTACGTAGGGAAGGTGTTGTTTTTGTCCGATTGTAATAATGTCCTCCTAGCCGAATTTCGACTACGACGGCCTATCTCAACAGAGATTAGTCAACTGCGCAGGACATATTATAGTGCACAAGTGTGTGCGCAATACACAGGTGCACTCTCTGTTCCTTCACTCTCATAATTCGGTGAGACGGTAGTCCGACATGACCGTAGAGAGATCAGGCGCAGGACCAAAAGGATGCTGCCGATTGTACATAGCTCCTTTCTAAAAGTAAAAAGAATGTCTAAAAATAATAATTGTGATGTCCTACCTAGAACCACATAACTTCACGTAATTATGAGTAAAGACATCATAGTTGATAATTTATAGAGCACCTTAATCCAAGAATGGATGAAGTATGTTATTATTACTTATAAAAGAAATCTCGCTTTTCGCTCCTCTCTCTCTTCAACCGTTTTTATAGAGATAGTTTGAGACTCTGAAAAGGCCAGGCCCACTTTTATAGCGATATAAAAACTTTAAAGTATAATGGTGTTATTACAAAAAAAAAGGCAAGGTTTAAACTAGGTCTATATATTTGCCGACAACAGAGGAATGAATGACACATTCGTGACATAACCTAATAGAGAAACGCTTTTCTAATTGGCTAGCTAATAGTCTTGGCTTAAACCCGGCACTAACTTTTTGTAATAAGACGGTAACCCCGATATTCTAAAAACTTAGTACTGGGTTTAAGCCAGGACTAAGCTATTAGCTAGCCAATTAGAAAAGCGCTTTTCTATTACGTTATGTCACGGATGTGTCATTCATTCCTCTTTTGTCGGCTAATATTTAGACCTATTTTAAACCTGGTCTAATTTTTTTGTAATAACACCGTAACAGTTTAATTGAGAAAACCAACATTTGCGCGGATGAAGCCGCGGAAAACCGCTGGTACTTCAATAAAAAGGAAAAAAAAAGTGTAAAATACAACAAAAAAAAACACCTATCCTAATAGGTACAAACAACATGCACAACTTATATTTAATAGTTTAATATTTTTTACACTCACGCGGTGTTATTACAAACAAATAGACCAGGTTTAAAATAGGTCTAAATATTAGCCGACAACAGAGGAATGAATGATACATTCGTGACATAACCTAATAGAGAAGCGCTTTTCTAATTGGCTAGCTAATAGCTTAGTCCTGGCTTAAACCCAGTACTAAGTTTTTGTAATAACCGGGACAGTGTTCTTTCTAATTATTTAAGTTTTAAAAAGGAACCAAAAATTCGCAAATCCTTCCCGTGTGCGAATATTGGTTTCTTTTTTAAAACTTTAGATGTATAATTCAGCCTAATATTTTTTTTATATTAATAGGCAGACATTTGCCCGCAATCTCACCAAATGGTAAGCGACGATGCGGCCGAGGATGGGTCTTGTCTGACTAGTAACAGCCTATTCAGACGACCGTCCTGGTGTAGTGGTTCGCGACACGGACTTCCAAACCAGGCGGTTGCGGGTGCGAATCCCGCAAGGGGCAAATGTTTGTGTGATGAGCACGAGCATTTGTACCTAAGTCATGGATGTTTATAAATGCATATAAGTATGTGTAAGAGGTGCTTGTGGCGCAGTGGCGGTAGCGCTTTGGTAGTGATACCAAAAGTTAAGCAACCATCGGCGCGGTCGTGATTGGATGGGTGACCATTCTGACCATTAAAGTGACGACCATGACAAGCATCTCCGTGCTTCGGAAGGCACGTTAGGCAGTTGATCCCGGCTAATATCTGTTGGTATTAGTCGGCCCTAGGGCGGCTTGATAACATCTGACAGTAAGGTTTGTCACTTGCCTTACAGACACCCCTCCACCAATCCGCACTGAGCCCGCGTGGTGGAGTACGGCTCGTTCCTCCTCATAGTTGAGGTAAGGCCTATTCCCAGCAGTGGGATCTAATAGGCTGACTTTACTATAAGTATGTCTATCCGTTATCCTATTCACCATAGCACAAGCTCACGCTTAGTTTGGGGCAAGTTAATTGGTGTGTTTGTTGAAACAATTTATTATTATTCACTCTTCTTAAAGGGATGCACATCATAATGCTTAGGAAACACTTCAGCCGGCAACGAATTCCACTCTCTAGCCATTTGCTAGATTTATGCGTAGATATTACCAACGATTGCTTAAATATGCAAAAAGAACCAAAGTAAAAAAAACACAGAAAAGCAAACGAATTTGTTGAATGAAAATTAATAAATCTGTCGGAGTTTTCTGATAAATTTATGTTTATTTATCCAAATCTTATGTTAAGAGCCTCAAAGTTTATTTTTCCTTGTTTTCCTGGAATCAGATTTTTTCTTTCATCTCAATGTTTCGTTTCTATTAAACAGTCCCGCACAGATCCCCCTAAAGAAGTTGAAAAATGTAATTTGTAATAACAATTCGTTTGCTGGTTTTCCCCTCTGTGTACGTACGTACATAGCTTCTTGTATACGACCTACATAATGTATTAGGTAAATAAATAAATAGATTTCCCGGATAAACTTTTTCTAGTGTACAAGTCCCAAATATATTTTGTAAGTGAATTTAGGCTTAATAAAACCACTACAGATTGTCAAGATGATTTTCAAGTTGTAGTTTTATTTACAAACGCTTAAATGATCAAATCAAATACTAGATAACACTACCATTCAACAGCGTACAGCAATATCTCTACAATCTACATTTTAACAGTGGCAGTAGGCAACTTTTTAGGCCTCCATATTGGTTTGTCATGTGAAATCAGAACACACGTGACATCCTTTAGTAGAGCTGTAATTGTAGAAAGTCTATCAGTTCGAAAGTGGCTGGAAATACTTGTCAGACGATGCCAAAGATACCTGATTCCAATGTGCCTTTAGCTAACTGCAAATAAATTATGTGCCTTGTTTTAGATAAAATTTAGGTTCAGTCTCTCTCTTTCTCTGCCAAACAAACGAAAAGAGGCAGACTATATTAATTTCGGAACTTAAACTAAACAGCTGTCAGTTGCGAAAGAAATAATAGAATCTATAGACAGTCTCATTCAATGACGACTGTATAGTCGTCATTGAATGAGACTGTCTATAGATTCTCGTTCCCATTATCGACATTTGTTTATCGATATTTTTCCGCACTAGTCGATATCTTCCGAACGAAGTAACTTTTGCAGGACGTAAAAGTAAAGTCTGATTGAAATAATTTCTTGTAAATGTTAAGAATTATTATAATTCCGACAGAATATCATTGTAATGGCGTATATCTACCGAAATTTAATAAATGGCATTTATAGAAGCCTCCAATTCGATTCTAATGTAACGGTGACGCCACTACAATGTTGTTTCGTAGGAATAACTGTCAATGTCATTGGGATCAAGGTTTGCCGGGCCGGGTATAAAGATAGACACGTACAAACTTGTAAAAATACGTAAGAAATAATTTAATTTGACGTTTCTACTTTATTGTAGTCTGACGCTTTTCGTTTGTTTAGCAGAGAAAGAGAGAGACTGACCTCAAATTTAATATTAGACAGGGCACATTGGAATCAAGTTCACTGGATAAATTTTCCTACGTCATGTGACATCTAAATGAAAATTATAATAAACGTCTTGGATCAATAGTTTCTTTAAGAATAAATAAGTCTGCCAAGCCATATCTGGCCGGAAGTCCTTTAAAATTACTTACTTACTTACTCAAACTTCCGGCCAATTTTAGGGCCATATTTCACGAAGGCTACAAGTTTTGTAATACAAGTGTGTGACCAAAGTAACACATAGTAACTTTTAGTCTTGTGATACAAGTGTGTGACCATAGTAACTTTTAGTCTTGTAATACAAGTGTGTGACCATAGTAACACATAGTAACTTTTAGTTTTGTAATACAAGTGTGTGACCATAGTAACACATAGTAACTTTTAGTCTTGTGATACAAGTGTGTGACTATAGTAACACATAGTAACTTTTAGTCTTGTGATACAAGTGTGTGACCATAGTAACTTTTAGTCTTGTGATACAAGTGTGTGACCATATTAATACATAGTAACGTTTAGTCTTGTAATACAAGTGTGTCATCATAGTAACACAGTATCTTTTAGTATACTATGGTTACACAATCGTATTTGAAGATTTTACCCTTCATGAAACAAGGCCTGGTGTGGTAATCTGATTTACATTTTTTTCCGACTGTGTGTCATGCATTTTATCGTGATGTCAAGTCATATGAAGTAGGAAATTTTAGGGCGGACTATTACTTCAATCAGCAGTATAATTATTTTTATAACTTAAGCAATTATTTTGCAAGTTTTTACGAAATCAAATTGATTTTCGCTCACAAAAATTAATCGACTGTGTCATCCGGTGGGACTCGAACCCACGTCCCTTCGCTATTCGGGCGAGTGCTCTTACCAACTAAGCTACGGAGGACGTTAGTCAGACGACGAATCTTTGTAAGTGTTTGCTACGCCAGTGAGCCGGCGAGCAATTATTTTGCAAGTTTTTACGAAATCAAATTGATTTTCGCTCACAAAAAAAAATTTGATTAATTTTTGTGAGCGAAAATCAATTTGATTTCGTAAAAACTTGCAAAATAATTGCTTAAGTTATAAAAATAATTATAAGTTAAGCTGATTTCATCTTAACTGATGGTTCAATATTTTTAAAAATATTTCCATCGGATACATGCGGGTACATTCCCCAAGTATTGATGAAATCGAACGCTGACTCACTGGCGTAGCAAGCACTTACAAAGATTCGTCGTCTGACTAACGTAGCAGGCTTAACTTCTAAACTGATGGCTTTCAAACTAAGGTGTCTTTGCTTGACTGAGGTCAGTTAAAAAAAACAATAGAAGACCTGCAAATACTCTTAGATAAAGCACAGGTTGTTAGTTCGGAACATGGTCTGAATGTCAACAGCAAGAAAACTAAATACATGACTATCTCAAAGACACCTCCAGCTTCTGCTGTATTGTTTTCAAACGTAAATACGCAACACGTTCACAAATATAAGTATATGGGTTGCTGGGTAGACGACAAGGGCGACCATAGCCTGGAAGTAAAGTGCCGTATTGAACAAGCTCGAACTGCTTTCATGAAGCTAAAACAGCTGCTATGCAACAAAAAGCTGATCATCAAGCTACGATCGTGACTTGCCCGCTGTTATGTTTTCTCCATTCTACTGTACGGCGTCGAAGCATGGACACTCACTGAAGCGATGTGCAAAAGGGTTGAGGCTTTTGAGATGTGGGTGTACGGAAGAATGTTAAGGATATCCTGGAGAGCAAAATCAAAACATAACAGTTTTAGGCCGCATGAAGAAGGACACAGAGGTTTTATACACCGTCAAGAAGAGAAAGCTGGAATATCTTGGACACATTATGCGCAACCCGAAATATGATTTTTTGCAATTAATCATACAGGGAAAGATTCAAGGCAAGAGAAGTGTCGGACGTAGGAAGGTATCCTGGCTGAAGAACCTACGCCAATGGTTTGGAAGGAGTACCCGATCATTGTTTAGAGCGGCGGTATCAAGGGTGCAAGTTGCTATGATGGTCGCCGAACTACGACAGAAGATGGCACCTTAAGAAGAAGAAAAAAAAAGTTTTGAAAGCCATCGAGTTAAGCCGACTTCATTAAGTACATGCCCTCTGAAGCATGGAATCATGATTTCACAATCAAATTAGGTGATGTTTGATAACCAGCTCAATAAAATGAATCCTAACTTATGCAATACAAATGCCTTTGTCATGCAGTAAGCAGACGAAGATATAGTAAGAACTTTAATTTTTTACGTCAAATCTTTCGTTTGTTAACAGGTGCACCACCTCTAATACCTACCTGTCTTGTACCCAATGATATTGCAGTAAGCGTAAACTTTAATAAAAACTTTGGTTCCATCGATTGGTTCCAGAACTAAAATGGCTAAAGCGTGAAGATTCGACGACAATGATGGTAAACTTTACCACGAGGATTGAAATTTCACACTGAAATTTACAATAACAGGTAAAATAAGATCCAAGTAAAATGCAATAAGTGAAGAGACAATCTTATAAAAAAACCCTGGACTTCAGAAATAGATGAATTTGAGTAAAAACCTACCATTGAAATAGGTTCGGATGAGTGAAGGACTCGATAGAACAGAGGTCGATTCCTAGATTCGATTCCCAGATGGGAAAACACGATGTTCAAAACGTCAAGTAGTGTCGTGTTTTGGAACTAATTAATTCTGCATGAATGCTGTTAACTTGAAAGGGGTGAAGCGAAGGGATCATTGCATAACTCTGACAGTAAGTTTCCAAAAAAACAGTAAAAGAATTTTAAAATAAAGGCTTTGAGTTATTCAAGAAATAACTTTTTTATTGTGGCTATGCTTTTAAGCATCGCAGTCTGCTTTTCTAAACATGCAAAGGAAAATATTTGCGTAGGATTTTGCAAAAACCAGTAATCCACTTCAATTAAAAAAACTTATACTGTACTTTTGTAAAGGAATCAATCGATTGATTCGTTGCGCTCGATTTGAGCTCTTCAACTGGCTGAATATGTCGATGTTTTTTATTTGACACTGGCTACACAACCTATATTAAAGCCAAAAAAAAGGATGTTGTGAAGGCGTGTGTGAATGGCAGTGAATAGTTGACTGTGTACTTTTTTTTTGTCAAGGATAATTTATAGTTTTTTCTGTGTTAAGGCCAGTTTTATGAAGGAGTTGTTAGTTATTTTATTTCTTTGGTGGTTAAGAAAAAAACAAAATACCGAAAGACACTATGGCGTGGGATTTAAATCATCAATCTACACTCAGTAGTTGACAGTTAATAATAATAATAATCCTCATCATGTAACTCAGCACTCATTGTGGACCTACGGCCTACTATAGAATGGTGTTTTATAGCATATTTCGCGTTATTTTACAAGATTTCGTTTTCATGCAGTCAATAAAGACCGTACATCAATCGGGTTAAAAAAACGAATTTATTTGTTTCCTTCAACAACAATGCAGCAACGACAACAATTCATACAGCCAAACCTTTTATTACTGATTGACACTATATGACAAGTTTAGACGTCAGTACGCCACATATTGTCAGTCGTTCGTTTGTCAGGGCTGTCAGGCGCCGCGCGCTAAAATATTCAGCAGTCATTAGGGCTGGCACACGCAGCATTGTTTAAAGAACGCTTTGCGTCTATGCACGCCTGGTACTGTAAACAGGGGGTGTAAGTCGTTTTTCCTAAGTTTCTCAAAAAGAAAGACACACTTCTTGCTGTATGTTCACATTTTTTGTTACAGCATAGAGAGGTACTTACACTATAAAAAGATATTCGACAAAAACTTATAACAACAAGTTTATTATTTTTTTTTACTTTAGGTATCGTTTAATACATAGCGATGTATTAAACGCTAGCCATCAGATTTCCTGTATGTTATTTTGGTTTAATTTTTAAAGTATTCCTAAGAAGATAACTAGGTAAATAAAGGGTTGGAATTGCACGTATACATAATACACACATAAGGCATTATTGTGGTATCCGACTAGGTAAGATCGACAGTCTCATATATTAAACTAGTGAACCAAGATGTAACTTATATTAATACAATTTATTTTGGATAGCACAAGCAGAGCGGAGCAAGTGAAATGTTAAAATCATATTTTTTCCTTTAGATTTTCCCATACTTCTTTCTCCAAAAAAAAAATGCATACTGGCCCCTTTCCTCAACTGCAAAGAGGTGCAGTAGTTTAGTACAAAAGTTATGTTTTTAATCACGCACACGGACCGCGCACTGGCCAGTATTTCACATCGATTAAAGAGTTGTTTGTTAACATTCTATTTTCAAATTAACAGATTCATAAAAAGCAGCGTCCGGCCGGCAGCGCAGCGTGGGCCCGCGCGGCGTGGCGCGAAAATTATAACCTCAGAGTTGCGCGTGCGCACAAATCAATTTGTGCCGTTAGCATGCGTGCTGACTGCCTGGACTCTGGGAACGGGTTTGGTGCTGGATCGAGCGGATTTTCCCGCTTCACGGGGGTGCTATTTACTACCTATGTCTTTGTCTCATTGATAATTGGCTTATGTCATTTAGATACGAGCGTTGCCCCTCGCACTCAGCGTTGCTTGAATCATCTGCCAAGATGTAAAGGTCTAATGATGATGATGTTCTCAGCGATAATGTAGCTTCCTGCTGGTGAAAAATCTGCTTAGTAGTTCCAAATATTACATCCATAAAATTTATCAAAGTCACCAATACGCCAACTTTATAATTCTTTATATTAATATTTCCTCTTTGTATTAGTATAGATACAGTCGGCAGCACGTCAGGTTACCCATGTGAACTACGAAACAGCTTGTATTACTTAAGAAATAGAGGCGGTCTCAAGGTCAAAGTCAAAGTGGGGTAGCCTGACGTGCGGTCATGTGTACAACCTTTTTCTTGATAGACTTATGTTCTTCTTGTATGCAACAGCTTTTCCTATTGAACCAATATGGTGCCGTCAGTAAGTATGGTCATTAAATGGTTTCAACAAACACACCAATTACCTAGCCCTAAACTAAGCGTGAGCTTGTGCTATGGTGACTAGGATAACGGATAGAAATACTTAAATACATATAAACATCTATGACTTAGGTACAAATGCTCGTGCTCATCACACAAACATTTGCCCCTTGCGGGATTCGAACCCGCAACCGCCTGGTTTAGAAGCCCGGTGCGCGAACGGCTACACCAAGACGGTGGTCAAACATTATTCGTCTTTTTTTGACGTCACCATATTGTTTCCATAAAAAAGTTGTGGCATTTAACAGGAGAATATAAGTTTTAACATAAATGGGATATCAAAGCTATTTACAATCGCTTATCTCACAGCAACATGGCAGCACCTTTAAGAAATTACCATTGCGATTACGGTCTAAGCTAAGGTTTCTTGAAATATCAACTTGTTTTCGTGCACTTGCCTATTTAAATTACTGCCATTTAATTCTGTATCGGGATATAAATTGATAATATTACCTAATACGTATAGGGTTACCATAATGCTGAATAGCACTGTTAATAGTGGTTATAGGTAATGACGGGATTGCTACGTTTTTATTTGTGAGTTTCTGGCATTTAGTTTACAATAAATTATATTATACATTATATAGGGTCTAACGAAATTAGTTATCAACCGGCAAAGGGGGATATCTATACATCATACTGATCAAGCTCACCAAATTTGGGCCAAAAATTCAGACTAGTTACCGAGATATTCGCAATTCTCAGTTGTGAAAAAACACACTATTTACAGCTGTTTGTGTGTGATTTTCGTACAATGCGTTTTGAAATGTGTTCGTGTAACTACACTATCTGTGAATTGATGCAATTGTATGCGTAAAGTAAAGATGCAGCGTGCTTAATCATTTGCAGTATTTTAATTGAATTATTTTGTTAGATAACATAACTTTGAAAAATGACTATAAAACTATGGTTTATTTTTTGCCATCGTATTCAGTATGATGTATAGATACCCCCTTTGTCGGTTGATAACTAATTTCGTTAGACCCTGTATATTGTAAGTGACCATAAAAGTTGACAGTTTTTATAACGAGCTTAAGAAGCTGTCATATTATTTGTACTTACAGAATTTGGAGCTTTTAAGCGTGTTTGAGCGTTAAACGAGCTTTAAACACAGTTAGTAAGAATGGAAAAATTAAGATATAGTTGTGTCATTGACTCTAAGCGTACAAACACCTACATATCTACATCCTAGGGGCAGACAAATCTCTTGTAAAATTACCGTGAGTGCCGAGCCACACCGAGGTCTATAATCCTCAAAGCGATGTCACAGGCAGACGCTGTTTGATCATCTACCCTGACAAGGTTGGTGATGTCACATAGGTTTTAACTTTATTAAAATTGGAATGGATTTGAAATATCTCGTAATTCTACTTTCTAATTAAAAGTCGATGTATGTATTTCTTTAATGTTATACATAGTTTACATAATAAAAAAAAACGAAAATAAAAATTAACTCATATGTACAAAATATATAAAAATAATTACAATCCTTCGACAGAGTTACTAGTGCCAAGTAGGCTGGCAGCATTACCTCGTTGTATGATTAAACTAATGCGTTGGCTACTATTTCGATTTTCGTAGATTTTTCTAACCCAAACAAAAATAATTTTATTAAGGTTCTGCACCCAAAGCGTATTCCGATGTCGGTCTGGTCTGTCTGTCTGTCACCAGGCTGTTTCTCATGAACCGTGATAGATAATGTCTTTCTGTTGGCGCTATAATAAAACAACATACTAAAAACAGCGTAAAATTAATGCGTTGGTTGAGGTAGCTACGATTACGATTGTTTTTGTATAGGTTAGAAAATTGTACTTTGATACATACACCGACCGCGGGGGCAGTCGGAGGTTATGTATGGTGCCAGTCCAAACTTAGGCCTGCCAATATCCAGCAAAAATCTAACAGCGTTCTCCGGTACCAAAAGTGAGGCAAGAATTGAACGAGACAGACCCTAGGCAGGATAGGACCTATCCTATTCAGTTTGGTAAGGTTCAACTTAGGTATATTTCTCCGGGATGATTAAAGATTTCATTAAATTAAAAAAAATAATCAACAGACATACCAATTAACTAGCCCCAAACTAAGCGTTTGTTTGTGCTATGGTGACTAGGATAACGGATAGACATACTTATATACATTCATAAACATCCATGACTTAGGTTAATTTTCTTTTCTTATAAAGAAAATTTGACGAAGCTTGTGACTGTTGTATATCGTTGTAATATCCATAAAGAAATGACTCATAGTAGAAGATCTGAGTATAAAAAGTCCTTCACCGGGCTGGTTTATGCATAAAAAGAATTATAAGGATGAAAAATACCAGGTCTAATTATAACATAAAAAACAAAATAAATCGAGAAGCAAACAGTTGAGTGATTGACCCAGAAACTGAGTTTCCAAATCTTAACTTTCTTTTGGCACAGACATATAGCTTTTTCGTGGTTTACCATATTATTCAGACAGCGCTACTTCCCTGTATCGTGAGGATCGTCAGTATATCACGGGTCAGAGTCAGCTCACATTGTGCGACCCGCGTCCGCAACTCAATGCGGATTGCAATTCATTGATAGGTAATAAGTACCAGCAAGTTGCAAGTTTGATAAACATCGGCGATGTAAATCAATTGAAACTGTGTACGCAAACGATTTATTGATGTGTTACATGAAAGCTATAGGTAAGGGTGTAAAATTGAAAAAGTCAGGATTAAAGACCTTGAATACGACTACGTTAGGAAAGACCGTTTTATAGACAAGTCTACAGTTTCTATTTCTTTTTATGAACAGTACCAAGGCCAGGCCAAAAACTTACGGATGGGGCCAAACGTCGTCACAATTTGAATTGGCTACCATTTTGTATAAAAAACGGGCAAATGCCAGTTAATAAATGGTCAAAACTTGATGGCTCTTGGTTTGTGGTGTAACTAAATAGACAGTACCTACGTGCATTTAGGTATCACCACAGATTATATGTATAATAGTAACTACATAATGGTATGGTTTTACCAGTAGGTAGCATTACCCTTATCAACAACAGAATTACACGATCACGAACAAAGAAAACCATCCTTTAGCATTCTCAACGTCATCTGAGCAAAAACAAAACACATTAAAGCATCTTCACCATCACAAATTGTCCGTGTGTCTATACACGTTAACACGTGTATCCGCTACACGCCACCACCGCACGCTGAGCGGAGATGTACCTTTTTTCAAGGATAGCAATAATTAAACATGTAGTTATTATGACCCGGTCAATAAAGATTTTAACGCGAAGTGATGGGCACATGTTGTTGACCGTGAACAGTGAGGGTCTTGGTATAAAGATCTTAAAACGTATTATTTTAAAGCTTGTAGAAATAAAAGACATTTTTAGCGTTGTAATGTACTATGTATGTATGTCAGTCCATTGCTCAGTGCTTTTTAGAACAGATATGGAGAGCAAGCGTTGAGAGAACCTTTGACGTCTCGCCGTAACTTATGGCTCATAATAAGCTATCCGAGGGAACTTTTGGAGGTTTTGGTAGGTAGGTACCTATACCTTGTGCAAAGGGAATGCCACATGCCCGCTGCTATCGCCATCTGCATTGGGTATGCATAAAGCATATCCTCCGCGTAAAAAACGGCTTAGACAAAATGAAATGCCTAAGTACCCAAGACGCATGTTGGATTAGTCAAGAAAATC
The DNA here is from genome assembly GCA_949316185.1 of Pyrausta nigrata. Lineage (NCBI taxonomy): Eukaryota > Metazoa > Arthropoda > Insecta > Lepidoptera > Crambidae > Pyrausta > Pyrausta nigrata. The sequence continues at coordinate 5,914,825 of OX438958.1, read as the reverse complement.
GAAACTATTGGCTGATAAGGTATGCATGAAAAACCTTACATGTTATGATTGTGCGCCCAATACATCAAACATTCAATTTGAAAAAAATCTAAGAAGAAAATGCACTAAAACCAGTACAGCTCGCGCACATACAGTTGACAATATTTATGTCACTATATTTCACATTTTAAAGTAGGCAATTCGCTTCAACAGTATGAGCAAGAAATACCGATGACACAGTACCGATGACAAAGCTTTGGTGGAGGAAAATTTTAGATGCTTAATATGTGCTGCAGTGGGCAGATATATACTGAAGAAGAAGAATAAGTAGGTACGGGCAAAAACGATAATAATTGTTTTTAAGTGATACGCACTTTCCAATTTAAAGATTTAAATATTTCCGCCATTTTTTCAAGTGCAACATTGTAATCTTTGTATAGGCAAAGATCCGCTCAAGTCAGCCTCCCTTCTAAAGTCAAGAAACAATTTAAAGCCAATTGTTTGCTGATCGTTAGTTTAGTATCTGTGCTCGCGCACAATTTGACAGTTAACTTTGTGTAAACAGCGCCATCTGTCGCTCTCATATCCGTAAATGATGGGTGAAGAACTATCTATGAATTATTTATGGCCGTTGTGATATATGGTAACTTATAGGGAAGATAAACACTCATATCGATAAATAGCTGTCCTAAATACTCAATGATTAAATAGCCTTAGTATTTACTAAGCTATAAAGTAATTAAGTGTTCTAAATGCAGGCGTTTTTATGAGAAATAAAAATACTTTTTAATGGTTGAACAGAATTTTGAGTAGAATAGACGAGCATTGTTTTTCTAGACGTGTTGTCCTAGTTTCAGTTTGGAACTAACGCTATCTAGATATTTCCAAAAATAGATCTAACTACTACTAACAGTAATCACACCTCTTTCACATTTCTATTACGGATATAGAAGTTGAGACGTTTCCTAAAATGTATGTATTTAAAGTTCTATAATCTCAGAGTCCAGTATGTAGAATATCGGTATTATAAAGCAGGCTTATTCCTTATTCTATTCAAAATCACACTCACGTCCCACTGCGTGACCGGACCGACGTGATTTGAAAGCTATTTTTGAAAGCGATCGAGTTAGGTCAGTAGGCCTGAAGTTTTAGACACATTCAAAACCTAAATATATCGACACATCTGTCTTCTCTAATGACATCACTAGTCAAACCCGTAGAGTAGTTATCACAGAGCTGACAGATGGCTTCCCGCCGGCTAGAGGTGCGCGGCTTCGAGTGAGATGTACATATTTGTCAATCGTTCCGCTCCTATACGTGATGAATGGATGTGTTCCGAATTTTTAGAAAATTTATAGTTTTGTTCTGCAAGATTTACGTTGAATCATATTCAATGAGAATGGAACAAAAGATACGGATTATCAAAAAATATAATTTAGCGTCATTGTTAAAACAATTTATTATTTATTATATTATATTTTTTCATAGTATGTCTTCAGTTCCACCACAGTTAATATACAAATTACTATGATCACTCCAATTATATGCCTATTCGTGTAAAAATTTCGTCGTAAAAATAACTAACTAATTGCTAAAAAGCCCGTTTACCCCAAAAAACACCTTTTAAAAAAGACGCAACATTGAAATTTAAAATTAGAACGCAAAACAATTATTCGTCATAGCTTCAGTTCGCCTTTGTTCCGAGGGGCGCGATTGAGGGTGATCATCGGTGATTATTGCGCAACGATACGTTCGGCGACATGCAGGAGGGAAGCAAGAATATTTATTTCGTTAGTTTTTAATATTTTTTTAACACTCACAGTGTTCTTTCTTATTTATATAAGTTTAAATAAGAAACTAAAAATTCGCACACGGGTAGGATTTGAACCTACGACCTTTGGCTAACCGGGCCAACGCTCTTACCAACTGAGCTACCGTGCAGTCCATCCTACCGTGGGAAATTCTTGGTCTCTTTGTCTTACGTCATTGCGTGACGGCAGCGACATCTACCCGAGCTGTATTGCAACAGCAGTGGGCCAAGTAGTTATTCTTTACAGAATAAATTCAACTTGAATGATGATGCTTTCGCTATTCTATAACGTTTAATATTTTTTAACACTCACAGTGTTCTTTCTAATATTTATTTTGATTTAAAACTAATTTATTTGAATAAATAATAATAAAAAAAAACTAATAACCTTATGCTGAAAACAACCAGTATCCAATAACTGAATAGTACTAACATTTCATTGTGTTTTAATTTCAGCTGTCGGAGTTTAATCCCATATTTCAATATAACAACTCAAATTCAGATACAATTACAGTTTTGAGAATTCTCGCCAACGACGAGAAAATAAAAAAAAAACTAACGCGTTTTTTAATACTATAGCTAAATAAACTGAATAGACGCAATTTCACCGTTTGCAGTTTGGTGGGGTTCTACCGATAATATTCCAGATTTATAGAGCAAAAAATTCTGTTTTATTGCTGGGCAGACAACACAAAAACCTTTTCTTTTAAGATTATAATAATAATGATAAGATTTTTTTCATTTCATCAACGCTTCAACTCAATATTGAGTAACTAATATGACACCAACTCATAGCACATTTTTTTCCAAAAGCACTTTTTCCAACCAGCACTGTCAAATTGTCAATACCACTATAATAATACGGGAATTCATGGAAAGTATTCGATTTGAGACCTTATTCCCATGGCATAAAAACTTATTTGTATACATTTCATTGCTTGACTGTACCTATCAAAGCATTTTGCTTTTCATCCCGACGCTTCGACCTGATTGCATGGACCGTGTTCAGTCTGCCCGTGACCACGGTCCATGCAATTGAGTTACGTTAACTAAATCCCCGTATTATTACAGTGATAGTGATAAACAATTCAACAAAAAAGTTTAAAAAGTTATAAGCACTGTCCATGACTGGCAACATCTTACATAACCCGCTCCGTCAATTATTTATTCAAGACATTTTTAATTGACAAACGAACGGGCGTTGTTTCACAATGACGAACCAACTCGACCGCAGTTAATCACTCCACGGCTTGAACATATGTCGTTGTTGGCTCTACTTTTGTCTAGTATTTATATTATCTGTGCTTTTGTCTTTGGCGCTGTTCAAGTGGAACTGGCCACCTGGACGACTTGTTACGGTTTTAATTACTATTTTACATCCATGTTAATAGTTAGTAGCACCAACAATAGTTTGTTCTAGCGTTTGCCTTTGTACCGTAGGCGTATGTCTGTCATATTATGTCTGCAGACATATTCTAGAGCGTGCGTGTCCTTTTTGATATCTCATAACAGAAGATATTTGTTCTACCGCATATTTAAGTAGAAGAAGATGGAATTGTCATAATATGCCGGTTGTTGCAAATGCTTTTTCTATGAAACCAATATGATGCAATATGTATGACTAGCTGTTGCCCGCGACTTCGTACGCGTGGACTCGATGATACAAAATATTTTATACTCCCTCCGTCATCCAGCTATCATGATCTCTTAGTCTACCATGTCTTCAGGAGAGGAGAGGAATGCAAAATCAAGGTAAATAGGCACTCTTTTTAGATAGCATCTCGCCATCCGCCTCTGGTAAGAAAATTTCGCATGGCAGTGACACCGACTCCAAAACTTAATATTGTCGTATATCTTTTGTTAGAAAAAGTGCAAAGGTAATTTTTTAAATTTTTAGGTTACTTTGCAATAAAATAAAGGTAACTTTAGGTTTTAGTATTCAGGTCAGATTCAAACCTCCCTACGCAATAAATGTATGTGGTTAAGCATCTATTTATTGTGTCCCTAGCCTACTCAAAGGTCAGTTTGTAAGTAACTACTATCGTAAAGTTATTATTATTAGGAGCCTGTCGTGTCCACTGCAGAACAAAGGCCTACCTACCCTTTCCCCAGTATCGTAAAGTAAGACCATTCTTATAGTTCAATTTCCATTAGTAGGTGATAAGTAGTGAAATGAAATTAACAAATACATTAATTTAATAAAATTTCGACAAACTGTCTGTGGTGAAAGTATCCACGAACTATTAAGCGTTAAGGTCAGTACCATAAAATTATCCGAAGGATTCTCTAGATTTCTCCAGGTTTACTTGGAGACAGTAGGATTACCTTGGGAGTCTTAAGTAATTGAGCATATCAATTGCTCCAGACCTTCAATTTGTGTTAGTCAATAGAAAATGCTCATCACGCTGAACAATGTTCCCTGAGGCGCTCTATTCATATCTCTTATATGTAGTTTAGCTGAGCTGCTAGGGTCTTATATCACTTGCTCCAGACCTTCAATTTGTTAACATCAATAGAAAGTGCTCATCAGGCTAAACAATGTTCCCTAAGGTGCTCTATTCGTATCTCTAATAATTGAGCTGAGCTGCTAGGGTTCCATATCAGTTGCTTCAGACCTTCAATTTGTGTACGTCAATAGAAAATGCTCATCACGCTGAATAACTTTTCTTAAGGCGCTGCTTTCATTTCATATAAGAGAGATATGAAAGCAGCGCCTTCGGGGTGTAAGCAGCGCCGGCGCACCAAAAGCATTGAAAGTCAAACGATTTGCTAGCAGTGAGTATTGCATTTTGAAAGAAACTTATTTTTTTTTATTAAATTCAGTTTGTAAAAAAAAACGAATGGAGTACTAAGTACAAGTGATCAGCAATAATAATAAAAAAATGGATAAAAAAAAACCGTCATTTTTGGAAATTATAACCAAATTTGTAAGGCAAGGTAACGATTTCTAAAAAAATTATTTTTTTTTTTTTTTTTGAAAACCCTGTACATAATTTTTTTTTAAATACTGGTATGTGGTGCTTCAGTGTACAGTATATCCACACCTTTGCTTTGGACCACTATTTACGCCACACCCTGTATATCTAGTATTTGCCCAGACTCAATAGCTACACAATAAATAAGTTTCATTCAAATCCGTTTAGTAGTTCCGAAGATTAGCGTGTACAAACAGATAAACAGACAAACAGACAAAAAAAATTAAAGTTGTAGATTCCTATTCTGTTACTATTTTAACATCACCCTCAATTAGTTTTTGGTAAAAATACTCAATGTACAGACGCATTGGTTTTACTGTTTTATTATATGTATAGACGTGCTCAACAAATCAGACCTATATAGTAATCTGGAAGATATTAGGTACCTTTCTTTAGCATTCCTAATCCCTTTGCCTTCCACCTGTACAAGATTTAAAAACCATAAGCCACCGGTAGCGATAACAACTCATTTCAAATTACGATCACATCAATATGTCAAAATTCAAAATAAGAACGGTCGGTAGCGTCGGTCGCGCCCTCGCGGTTGGGCGTCGCCGCCCGCCGCGCGGCCTTAACAAGATGTAACCGCATGTTGGTACTACTAAAGATTTTTTTTCTTTTCGGATGTAAGAGCATCGACACTGGCAGGTTGTAAAATGAATTATTTAAAAAGATACTGTTGAGATACTACGTAGGTAGTTTTGTGACGATACCATCACAATTTTCTACTTCTAGCTTTTTAGCTTAGTAGATTGGTTTGACTTTTTTCTTTTTGTCCTTAGACTGCCCGTAGTTTACCTGCTTTCATTTTGGTTTAGTTTTTAGTATTAATGTTCAAAAGTCATTAGTTATTTGCTTCGTCGTTTCAGTAATTTGGTTTTTGTAAGTAGTACCTATTATAAAAAGTCCAACTGTGTTTTTGATCAAACGAAAACAATAAAACGATACCTACGCTAAATTGGGAGCTTATCTTATTTCGTCCCTGTTACTTCATAATTTCCATACCCCTAAGCTACAGCATCAAATAAGTACTTTACCGAACAATCACCCGAAATTGCACACAAAAAACAACCGCCAAAACTAAATCAAGCACCCCTCTTGCATTACCTAATGAAAGATCGCAGTAATCCGCCGTCGTCCGTAGGGCGCTAGTGTGCAGTTTGGCATAGAGTAAGTGTAAATAGCCTCTAGCAACGCATATTGTTAGGGAGCTTTGAAATTCGAATTTGGAATTCGTTTTAATCTCTGCCTGTAAAAAGATAAGCCTTGTTTTTTTTCTTTCGTTAAGTTTTTTGTTTATTGAACAGCAGATTTTCTTACATGCTCTACTTAAAAAGTAAAAGTAGTTAGTAAGATAACAAAGATACAGTATCCTCTTTATTTCTTTAATAGCAACGTTGAGATCAATGAAATCGTAAAAATAAATACACTCGAATAACATAAAACCTTCCGTCTGAAGTAAAAACACCCGCACAAATTCATAAAAATTGCGTCAAGGCAAAAAAAAACAAAGCACTCTATAAAGTGCGTGTAATCTGTAAAAGCTCGATCGTCCATTGTCTTTTGTCTTTCCCGCCACCCCGCTGCTCGGCCGCCTCATTTCGCAGCTTGTCAAATTCGAAAAGAGAATAGGTTCGTTTTTAATTGGAACATATTCGAGGCGATCAATCGTGGCTGCCAGTAACCCTGGGTTTTTTATAGGGTCGTTTGAAAGGGGACCGCGTAGCCTGGAGGTATTTGGTTTTGGAGGAGTGCAGGCATATTGGAATAAGACAATCTGGCCCCCTATAATAACTTGGCAACAATGAGTTCCGTGCAAGTAGGCGCGTTGTTATTTTCTTTTGTCTGATTTCATAATTTAGTAAACTTAGCTGATGATAATAAGGACTAAGTGTGTATTGAGTCTAAGTGTTCAGGAATTTTCCTTCTACGTGCACTTACGTAAACTTCTTAGAGCCTGAGGGAGTGGTGAGGCTGTCAGTAAATAATGTAATACCTAAACGCTCGTGTTTACGACGCTCTGCAGCCGTCCGTCAGGCGAACTTGCCTAAGGTTATAAGTAGATAAAAGTGGTAGATTCTAGGACAACGTTAAGTTTAAAACGTTTTATCTATTGCATTAAATCTTTTACGTAGAAAATTGGTAATAATATTTTTTTAAGTTGTGTTCTTACCATAACGGGTAGGTAATAACTAAGTATTTCAGGCTTAGGTGTTATAAGTTTAGTGTTTTATTGTTTCTTACACTGTATTGTACTATATCAATATCATCCATATGTAAACCCTGGTTCTCTGAAAAACAGTAATAACCTCTTAAGGGCCGATTTTGTGCTTAAAAACATCAACTTTATGATACCAACACCGGAATCTAAAAAAACACAGATAACATACTTTTAAATATTGTTGGCTTGCGATTTATGGGGAAGCATTTTCTTTCGTGATGTCGATGTTAGTCTCATAGAGAATGTTGCTATATTTGAGCACCAGAATCTTTTCTTAAGAGGTTATTACTGTTTTTAAAACAACACTGTATATAAAATCTTAATAACGTCGTACAAATAAATATATCAAAGTCGGGTTTATTCGAACACTTATAATTTGATAACGACTAGACCGATTTTGATGATCTATGATTTGTTGGATTCGTCTCCTCGTAGAATAGCAGAATAAAACTAAACCATCTATAAATTTCCCGCTAAAGGGGTGAAATTTGGGATAATAGTTTGTATGGGAAATCTGGTATTTGCGCAGGCGAAGCCACGGGGGCTCGTAAATTATAAAATAAAGATACTCTACAACGCTAAATATGTAGGTAGTAACTAATAAAATTGTGTTAAGATGGATAGGCAAGCTCAAACATCCAGGGGTAAGGCTCGTAAGTCGTACATATCATCTCGTAGGGCGGCGGTCTACCGGGAGAGACGGAGGGGATGCCGTCAGTGGCTCGCGGCGGTCACGACACTGGTCACCTAAAGCCGCGGTCGTACTGGTCACTGTTCTAAAGTAACGCGTCTTTTAGTCAGTAGAGATTATCCTTCTTTTTTCCTGATACTTCTGTAGGCAAGCTAAAACAACTGAGGCTAGGGCTCGTAAGTCGTACATCTCTTGTCTACGGGCGGGGGTCTACCGGGGGCGGAGGGGGCGCCGTCAGCAGCTCGCATCAGTCACGACACTGGTCACCTAAAGGCTTGGTCATGCTGGACCCTATCCTAAAAGAACGCGTCTTTTAGTCAATAGATACTATCTTTTTTTCCTGATACTTTTGTAGGCAAGCTAAAACAACTGAGGCTAGGGATCGTAAGTTGTAAATCTCTTGTCTTATGGCGGTCTACCGAGAGGGGCGGAGGGGCAAGGGGGCGCCGTCAGCGGCTCGCGGCGGTCACGACACTGGTCACCTAAATTCGCAGTCAAACTGGACATTGTTCTAAAAGAACGCGTCTTTTAGTCAATACAGACTCTTTTTTAATTTAAAATAGGTTTACTCTTGATTTAAGTGAGACGTGGTGAAGACAGAGTCGACGGTGGAGCGAGCTTTCCCAGAAGGTTCTGGCACTCCCGCTCACCGACATAGCACGACAAGCGCTTGGCGCCGGGCTACGGTACGAGTTCTAGGCGACACCTAACGGAGCCTACCACCGCTGTAAGGATCTTTCAGCCGCCATCACAAACTGGAGTTTTAGTAGGGTATTCAGTGACGTCAACCTTGCAGATCTTCAACAAAGGAAGCCGCTTGGCACAGACGTACCTGGTGGTCATCTGAGCTGATTAAGCCCGGTACCCACGTGGCACCTCCCTGCAGATAGCTGGGGGGAGGGGGGGGGGGGGGAAACCCATCTACCTTGCTGCACTCTTACGTCCATATCTCCAAAAGTTTAGCAAATAGGTCGTGTTTAGTATCATTTCCGTATAATTCAAGGACAAGGACGAGTATAGCGCGAAAATAAAAAAAACTTTAAAAAAATTTTTTTACAAAATCGATTCTCACAATTTAACTACGAGTTAATGTTTTATAAAAAAATACGTTTGAATAGCCCTGTTTATCTAAAATATATAAACATAAACTTTATTAACAGTTATGACTTATAAGCGTGTCAAAAAAAATCATTTACGTCGCGCGGCGGAGCTGCGAGCGGCGGATAAAAGTTTGTAGTTTGGATAGGATTTGTCACATATTGTTTAACCTTTAACCACCGACCTGGCCTAAACATACCACTAACGCCGAGGGAACGTCTAGCAGACAGGTAATATTTGAAAATTAATTTTAAAAAACTTTGCATTTTTTATTCCTTCAACTCTAATGATTGATAAGATTATAGCTTTAGGTAATGTATTTATAAGATGTAAATAAAAAGCGGTCCAAATAAAAACTAAAAATAATGTTTATTCTTGAGATCAATAAAGTTACACCAAAAATTTCAGGAACTTACTTCAGCCTTCATATTTTTTTTATATTCATATTATAATCATCAAGAAACTTAAAATTTTCTTACTTCTATATATATTTATAAAGTTACAACAATAATAGTATTTCTAAACATTACACAAAAAAAAATGACAGCCCTTACATATGGCACATATATTGGCAGTCGCTGCATACTTGGTTGCAGCGCGTAATGCACATCGGTTGAGCTACCTCAAGTTGAGGTGTCCTGTTCTCATCGCCATCATCTTCAGATTGTTCTGACTCCGTATTGTGGTTACTTTCTAAAATATAATCGGGATCGCCAACATCATCGTCGAATTCACTGCAGTTTTCATCACTCTCATTCATAATGGTTCCAACGATTTTTGCATCCTGCAAAGGTCTGTTCCACCTTCGCTGCTTTGGATACGATGACGTGGATGCTAAATCTTCATCATCAGAAGGACGTTTTCGCTGCGCTGATGATGGCGCTTTCTTTTGCTTAGGCATTCTAAAACATATAAACCGACGACACGTCTGTTAAACACTATAAAGTTAGACACACAAATACCGAGGAGACGAACAGGAGACGTAATAAATTGTAGTACATAAACACCGTACTTACGTCTGTGAGACGTCAATGACTCCGTTCTGGACACCTATGCACTCGTCGCGCTCGCCACGTCGACTGACGCTTCAAGATGGCGGTTGAGGAAGGTAACTGAAGGGATGACTTTGAGCGCGCCGTACATTACTAAAATATTTAAAAATTAAAAGTGTCGCCGTCTGTGAGACGTATAGGTCGGTGATTAAAGGTTAAGACACTGATTGATTTTTAATTAAAAGTGATTTTATACCTCAAGATGGTATTATTAAGGGATTATCTAGTAATAATTTGTACACAATATTCGAACACTGACACTGACAACCATAATTCTGGCATATTTTGATTATTTTATGCTTAAAAATTGGTACATACTCGTATAAGAGTCAAAAGTTAGGTTAGCTAAATACTAAATCTAAGTAATAAAAGTTTATTTATTTTACTTAAATATTTATAAAAATTTTTATATTATAACTAAATACCTATAAAAATACATTGTATTTTTTTGGTAGGTAGTTAGTGCTTATGATTTAAAGTAAAGCAACTATTGGAATGCGTATCGTATCTATACGATACGATTTAGCATATGGATTGAAAAACAGGAATTGGTGTTGTTTACTACAATATTTTGATTTGTTTGTGTATCCTATATTGATACTACGCCGCGCACACTCACACGCATACCTGCCTTATTTTTATTTGTTTAAAACGTACCGTGAGAACCCCGGAGCCCCAGTCGACATCGAGACCTATGACACATTTACTAGACCGACCCGAGCGCTTTCGCCGCGTGTGTATCCTGTGAAGCTCCTTACAGACATTTCGAGTGATTGTGGCCTGTGAAGTGATACCTAAACCCGGAAAACTGATGTGGCAAGTACCTAGCTATAAGCGCTCAGACAACACTTATTTTCCACCTATCATTGTCGCCCTCCACGTGTAATCCACTGCCTAAACTCTCAAACAGGTGTCAAAATCAACTACTATTTGAATATGGAAAATGTCAGACCGCTGGTGAACCTAGTATTTTCTGCAGAAGAAATGTATTAAACACATTTGTTGCTTAATTATAGACTGCCCTATGAATGGGAACAGGTTATGTAGGATCTTGGCGAGTGACCAAGTACCACTAAAACCTCTGCGAAGTCTCTCTCACTCAGGCCGCTGAAGGGATCAACACCCTTCGGATCGTTCCCGTATTCGAATGACAAAACCTTCTTTCCGAACGGATTCGAAAACCCTATTGACAAACGCCGTCGATGGGATCCGATACGCTTTGACATTCCGATTCGAATTCGGAAAGGATCCAACACGGAAACTTTACGAGTGTTTGTGAATCAGGGTGCTGAACGACGAAAAATCGCTGTTCGCATGCACTTGCCGTCCCAGCGGTTACCCGCACCTAATAATGCGGGCACAGCACTCGAGAGGATGCCTTGCAACCATGAAGCATCCCTTTTGGCAGGAGGCAGGAGTCGCTTATAGCGCCAACGTCTCGCTCTAAGGTAACTGCATCGGAGCGAGTCAGCCTAAGCATCTTTTTGCCTAGCCCGATTCCATGCCTGTCCTTGCAGGATTGATTTAAGTTCTTGAACAAGAAAGTCAGTCAGTGGTGGATGTGAGGTAGCGTTCGTTGGCCTTAATCAGGCCATGTCTCTACGCAGCTGTATAGCAAAGATAGGAGGGAGCCATGAACTCGCCCGGTAATTTTCGTAACGAGAGATGGACCACCGAAAAGAGCGATTTACTTTGGAAAATGCCTTTGCGCATTTTTTCACCCGCATTATTGTAAGGATTGGCAAAGCATCAGGCCAGCTAGAGTGTGAATCTATCGACCTTTAAAAAACAATTTTCGAAACCTTGCCGCGAGGAAGTGGGCCGATGATGTATTCATAGATATCATCGGCCCACTTGTGGATATGACGGAAACGCTTAGTTAGAGTGGGGAACTTGCCGAGCAGCGTTATGAAGCTTGCTGCGCTGGCAGGCGAGGCAATCTTTGTTCGTGCCGGTCCAAACTAATCGCTCAGCCACCAAAGGTGCGGGGGTGGCCAGGTGCGGGCAGCAAAACGATGGTGTCTGGTAAGTAGAGACGATTTCCTCTTGTTGATGCTTCTCGACTGATGGAGATGTCGGCGGTCCTAGAGATGTTAATTGTCTCCCGTAAGACGCCCTGCGAAACCGCAGATAATTTGCAAGCGATTGTATTGAGAACATTATATGGGAACTATAGAACCAATATCTACTATCCTGCCATGTTCTGTTGACTGCGTTTAGAGTAATAATAATGACCTGATAAAGTTGGTGAAATTTTTTAAAGGTGAACCGAATTGTGTAGTTGCGACGGCTAAAAATCATTCGATATTGTAACAAAATTGTATATTGTTGTACGGGCACAGTACGGGCGACAACACTTTGCACGGTAGACACTGCAGTATCTGTTATCATATTGTAATATGTTATGTTATAATATAGTATGCTGTTATAATATGGGCGGTTTTGTAATAAAAATTTTGGTAGGTAAATTGGTGTGTTTAGTACAATTTATTATTTTAGTAGGGTACTAAAATTCTCCATACAAACCATGTCACTAAATACTCTACTATTTGTGATATTGTTGCTCGGGGTGGATCACTACGAGGTAGATCCTCCACCACCCTAAAACTCTACTATAATTTTCTTTTCCGCCTGCTACTTCTGCACGGTGGATGCTAGGGAAAGAGGTGGGTGACATCTACACCTTGTAGCAGGTCGTCAATAGAAACTTCATCGTCCTCTTTTTCTAGCTACTCCTGTCCTGCAAGGCGGTAGATTCTAGGGGAATCAGTGGTGGTGGGGTGCCGTCAACGATCTAAAGTAACAGGGCGTCAGCATATATAAAATGGCGTTGGACAATGGTACGACAGTCATACTGGTCACATAGGCTGCGTTTTCACCAGAGGTGTGTAAGGATGCGTGGGGAGGGATGTGTTTCTTAAGAACCAGATAGAATCGCTTCGTTTACCTAGCCTCGCTCAGTAGTGCTACAGAACGGCTTAGCGGAGCGAGCTTAGCTAGGTCACAGAATAAGAACTAGTACCCGTACAGAAGTTTGACTTTGCAATGAAATTCAAAGAAATATCTTCTCAATTTCATCAACGATATGGTGTAATTTAGGTTGTCTCAGAGTCAAGCACATGCTCGTTTAGACACCTACAGAAATCCATTGCAAGATAATTACATTCTTATAACTCTGGAATATGAATCATACATAATACACTAAACCTATTCAGTGACGTACTATCGTGCGACGCGATAACGTTGACTGCTACAAGAAGCTACTTACGCCATCTAGCGCACCTTTTTGGCACTTTATTCATGCTCGTCCAGCCAGCAACGTAAACACACATAAGTGCCGTGCGCCACCAGTGAATAAAACGCGCGGTGGTCTCGTTGCTCGCTCGCGACACCCAACTTGATTTAACCCCTTCCAAGGGGTCGCCACGCGTAGGTACGTTTTTGCTACCTACGCGGGGAGTTACACATGCCTGGCTAGGTAGATAAAGCGATTTAATTGGTTCTCAATTTACACATCTCCTGATTCTTCTCGCGTACTGGACATTGTATTGAACACTGACTTACAACAACAACTACCCATGTCATTACAACTACGTATTATATTTACACTTATATATTCTAATAAATCTTCACCATCGAATATTTTAGGTCCCAAAGCTAATAATACTTACTATTTTAAATAAGTAACTATCGACCAATTTCTATCTTAAGCAGAATTTCAAAAATTTTTAAGAAAATATTAATAATCGCCTTAAAAATACCTAAATAACTATAACATCCTATCGAGTGCTCAATATGGTTTCCGTAAGGGCATAAGTACTGAAGATGCTATTCGTGACCTCACAAATAGTATTGCTACTAATCTAGACTATAAACAAAAAGCCTTATGCATATTTCTCGACCTAAAAAAGGCGTTTGATACTGTGTCCGTCACAATCCTTCTTCGCAAGTTAGAGAAAATCGGCATCCGAGGAACCTATTAAAGCCCTATTAAAAGATTACCTAAGCAACCGTTCACAAAGAGTTAAGCTCAATCAACATACTATAAGTAAAGATAGGTTAATTGATGAATATGGTGTACCACAGGGTAGCGTGCTGGGACCAACTCTCTTTCTTATCTACATAAACGACCTTACTAATATGAAACTACTTAATGGACGCATTTTCTCCTATGCAGATGATACAGCATTACTCTTTTTTGACTCAACTTGGTCGAATGCATATACAAGGGCTCAGATCGGACTTCAGAAAGTTTCTGAGTGGTAACGCCTTAATTTGCTTACCCTTAATGCTAACAAAACAAACTATATTACTTTCAGTATTAATAAATCTTCGCAACCCGATCATAATCTAACACTAACCCCCCATTTGTGTAATAATAAAATTAGCTGTAACTACCCTCAAATAAAAAAAGTAGATAGCACTAAATATCTCGGAATTATCATTGACTCAAATCTGTCATGGTATCAACAAATTGACGCTGTCTCAAATAGATCTAGAAAACTTATTTGGCTCTTTAAACAATTGCGTAACATATGTGACACTCAATTACTTATCTATATTTACAAGACCCTCGTTCAATCAGTTTTGCTATATTGTATTACCATATGGGGAGGTACTTTTAAAACTAAATTTATAAGTATCGAACGCGCACAAAGAACAATTTTAAAAGTAATGCTTAAGAAAAAGAGACTATACACTACAACAAAACTTTATAAGGACGCAAATGTCTTAGCCGTTCGCCAATTATATGTATTGCAATCGGTCCTAATCACACATAAAAACACCCCAATTGATCCAAAAAATATTTCTAAACGAAACTCATATGCAGTTATTAAACAAGATAAATTTAGAACTACTTTTGCCTCCAAACAATTCTTTACTCAATCTATAAGGCTATATACCAGAATAAACAGACAAATAAATATTTATACCATGACTTATAATGAATGTAAAACCAAACTAACTCTTTGGCTTAAATCAATTACGTACGTAGAAACAGAGCATATATTATCTTTTTAAAATGAAGAAAAACTGTCAAGAATAAAAAAGAAAAGGAAACGAAAAAAAAGAAAATAATAACGTCGTTACGAAATAAATAAATAATATATATCTTAAGGTTTTGTATAATGGATGACATACTAATCCCATACACACCCAATCACCCATTCGCATAATTACATTTCACATATACAACGCACACACACACACACACACACACACACACACACACACACACACACACATACCCACAACCCACACAAGAACACTCACACAACGCACAATGACAGACAAAAACGTTCACGCAACCATGCGTACACACACAGTCATTATAACTCACACTCTCACTCGCGTACACACTTGCTGTATAAATTTTAAGTACCTTATTTTGTTACAAAGAAATGACGGCAGGAAGAGCGGGTCTCCCTTAACACAAGTGATAACGCTTAAAAGGGAAGATCTAACCATTGTTAAAATTGTAATTTGTAATGAATAAAAAACATTTTCATTTAAGGTTAAAGCATTGGGTAGAAATCATTTTCTTCTGTATTCAGAAGGACTATCAAAGAGGAGCCTACCGTGATAAATATGAAATGGAGATTCGATAGTGTAGCGCTCACGGCTGTAATAATTCTAGGTGCGGTCACACTACTGGACCGAACACTAATCTTATCTTCTTATCTTTATAGGGGCCATGGGCATTCTCCCACGGAGCACCTTGACCCACTAGGATCTTTCGTGACTCCCCATACCTTTACTCTTCAGTGTTCCTTAAAAAGTTTCTGTATAAAGTTTACTATGTCTTAAGGTCTTAAGAGCCTATTAGTCTTCCGAGTCTGGGTAAGGCATTCCAAGAACACCCATTCGGGTTCTAGCTTAAAGCACAGGTCTTCTACTAAATAACCTGCTTAAATTATTGGATTTCATTATTCTTATCCTAACTATTTGCATTCATCCGTGCGTTATATCACTTTTCTTTCGGTTACAAAAGCTCCACTTTACTCAAAAGCGGCGCGCGACCGCGCTCGCGTGCCAGTAATTGCCCCGCGTTCCTTTTTCGAATAACTATCACGACTTTTTCGCTCCAAATACTCTTCTTTTTCGCTGGCTGTTTAAGGCATTCCACGCATACAGCCTTGCAATTTCGGCGTTCGGATATTCGAAGCATTTCGCGCTCCGTACTCTGTAATAGCGGTTGATGGCGGCTTGGCATTTTGAAAACAATGCTGTTGCTATTGTTTTGTTTTGAAGGATCATGAGAAAGATTTACGGTTAACCTTTACCTTGCCGTGCCAGTTTTAATCTTTGGAAGGTTTTATTTGATAAATATGCTGACATAGTTTGGTAAAGTATAAGGGCCGACTACAGAATTTTGTCAGGAAAAGTTGTTTTGAAAAATACTCGTTATTGAGGTAAACAATAAATCAATAATTGGAAGCCGGCATGGCGTTGGAAATTATTAATTCTAAATTGAAAAATAAGTGCAATAACATCGTCGTTTTTTAGAAAAGTGAAAATCTATTTTGGTAAACTGTTCTATGATTTGTCTATGTTTTTACACTAAATGACTCCCTGGACCAGATCCGATTTCTCATTTATTGTTACAACGAATATTAAAAGCTTTTCTGTAATATACCTGAATGTGATATTCCTCCAAAAAGAGCCGAGGATCGTTCAAGTTTTTTGGTAATTATTAAAACGAAAAGAATTACTAAAGAATGTATGCCTAATATGAACCCTGTCCTGTCTATAAACGTAAACCATTTTTTTATTTCAATAAGGTTAGATAATTAAGTAAATTAATAGTGTCATACTGTAATTATATTGTAAACTCAAGCTCGGCTAATCAAACTCTGTTATTCTGGACTTTACTCGTTGAACTTAGTTCAGTTCCGAGATAACAAGCCCAAACTTCTGTCTAACTTGAAGAACATTTTCTGTACTAATTTAAACAGGTTAATAGGGCAACATTACTATCAAAACTGGTTAGATCTTAAAAGAAGTTTAAGCTAATAAGAACACTGTTAGTCTATTAATAATTTGTCCTCACACAATAAAATTAATATTGACTTGGCCCTTGAGTTATGGTCTCATCCTTATTACTCTGCATTTTGTAATATTTTTTACTTAAATATCTCGGTACCTTACTACAAAAAATCACCGAACATACGTGGTGGCTTAATTGACAGGTTTGAGGATCACCATCGGCTTGACAAATTACAAGAAACACCCTGTGTACATTTAATCAAATCTGATCAAACGTAATAAATTTATTTGTTTCTTACGTTTACGCGAATTGTTGATTTCATTAAAACACAATTTAAAGGATTACTTCGCGATTTTTTTACAGGGAGACTCTCCCTGTGACCACGAACGCTATATAAAGTTTTCGAAACGTCAGGTTTTAAATAAAATGTAAATTAATCGCGAAGTAATCCGTAAAAATGTGTTTTAATGAATAAATTTATTTGTCTAGACTTTACAAACTTTCTATCAATTTGCCTTAAAATACCTCAATCATTTTAATCCCTCTCTATCAACGCAAGATGCTTCATTAATTACGAATATAAAAAAGCTTTCGCAATACATTACTCCGCTTGCAAATTAAGCCAAGATCAAAGAACGCTTTAAATAATGTCCAAATAATATTATAAAGAAATCATTTCATCCTATCTAGGGATGGGGTGAACCATGATCAGAATATCGATATAAATCATAATGATTGTACCGTAAACCAAATTTTCAAGTTTACTAACAAAGGGCTTCGTAAATAAATAATAAGCTTAATTTACAATATAATACTGATCTAAAAACTTTAGCATGTCTAGTTATAACTAGATAGATAGTTATGAATGAATGAATGAATGAATGAAATTTTATTTGCAAGTAACAATGACTCATCGTTGTTAGTAGAACTTATAAACTATGTTAGTTCAATTCAATAAAATACATACATTAAATTATTTTAAAACATAGCAAAAAAATAAATAATTAGAGCGGCCAATTCTGCACCACTCCCCCCGAAATGGTACGTGATCGACCGACGTATTGGCAGTCCAGTCTGTTGGCAATCATGTTCAGGATGCTGTTACCACTCGCCTGCACCCTGCGCAGTGTCCATCAGAACAAAATTTTGAAAACTCGTCTATAGTGTAAAAGGAGTTTTCAGAGAGTATTTTGTATAGCATGTTCTTAAACGATCTCAAGGGCAAGTCTCTCATTATGTGCGGCAACATGTTATATAATTTAATCGACATGACGTAACAATTTCGCGAAAAACATGTTGTAGATGATTGGGGTCGAACGAGTTGCCCTGGATATCGGGTAGACAATGTATTACATTTAATTTCAAAAATACCCATGTTCTTCCTTACAAAAACGAGAACCTCAAAAATGTACATGCAAGGCAATGTCAAAATATTAAGGCGTTTCAAAAGTGGCCTACAGGAGTCCATTGGCTCAGCACCACACATGGATCTAATACATTTATTTTGGATAATAAAGGCACGTTCCAAATCTCATGAATTTCCCCACACAATAAGGCCATATCGTAGGACAGAGCATACGTAGCCATGATACGCTGTTAGAGCTGTCTTTAGGTTTGATATTTTGGTTAGGCGGTACAACGCATAAGCAAACCTATTCAACTTCTGACATACCGTGTCGATATGTCTTTTCCATGTCAGATTTGAATCTAATAAAATTCCGAGAAATTTTCCAGTAGTCACTTCGGCAATATGGTTACTGCGATGGTTTATATCAAATTTTTGGGGCTTACCATTCCTGTTATAAAACTGAAGAAGCTTTGTTTTTGTTAAATTTACACGCAAATTATTATTTTTAAGCCATTTCACAACTTTGTGAATTTCATTTCATTCATAAATCATAGTGGATGTCAGAGCGCTTGGGAATAATAAGAGATATGTCATTAGCAAATAAAATACATGGATATTTCGTACATTTTAGAAGGTCATTAATATAAAGAATTAATAGTATGGGTCCTAGGATACTACCCTGAGGAACACCAAAATAATTTGCACCTTTTTCGGATTCATAAACAACGGTTTGAAGTTTTTTGTTTAATTTAGAAATTTCTACAAACTGCGTTCTATTATCAAGGTAAGACTTGATCCAGTCATACGCCAAACCACGAATCCCATATCTTTCGTGCTTTATCAATAGCGTTCTGTGGCAGACAAAGTCAAAGGCTTTGCTCATATCAAACAATATTGTTGTAACGGGTTTTTTTTTATCCATCATAGTAGATATGTATTTCGTAAGAGAAAAACAAGCGAGAGCTGTGGATTTTCCCTTCTGGAAACCATGCTGCTCTGGGCAAATTACTTTATGCAAATTACTATTATGATTACTAATAGGCAAATTACTTTAGTAGGTAGGTAAGTAAGTAAACCGAACTTAAACTAATTATTTTAGCAGCCTAAAGTCTTAATTATTCAACCACACAAACACTATATACAATACAAATATACAATATTTTTAAACGAGTAACAGGTTCCATGCAGTACTGTCTAACCTAATCAGAATTAGGAAAAGTTTACGTCCATCAAAAAACCGAATGCTGCGGACCTAACAGAATGTTATAGGTTTTGGGAGGGATATGGAACAGTGTTGTAATGAGACACCGGATCACCGCTCGGATACATCTCGGTTAAAACCCGGAGAAAGTTCCTGTCACAAAAATAATCATTTTGAGCATTCTACTAACTTAAAACTACTTGGTTAATAATTAACATACATGGATATTGTAATCTGAATAAAATATATTATCATACTTATATACAACTTATCA
This sequence comes from Pyrausta nigrata, assembly GCA_949316185.1. Classification (NCBI taxonomy): domain Eukaryota; kingdom Metazoa; phylum Arthropoda; class Insecta; order Lepidoptera; family Crambidae; genus Pyrausta; species Pyrausta nigrata. The sequence continues at coordinate 5,895,188 of OX438958.1, read as the reverse complement.
ATAAAAATTTAAGATAAATTATATAATGCTAATATAATGTAATAACTTATTATCATCGATATCGACAGCTCAGCGGGGTGCAATCCTCATAAAATCGACCCTGACCGAGGGCGTGACCCCTGTTAATCAAGTGGCATTTAGCGGGATGGGGTCGCGCGTTTATTAATTACTCGATACACGTCGGCACGGGTTGTGGCTCTTCACTTGAAGTACTTAAGTATGCATTTTTTTTAAATATTACAGTCATAATAAGATGTAAGTTAACTTCATACTTAGGTTATTCAATTCTGACTGCCTCGTTGGTCGCTAGTAAGGCACCTAGCTAGCTTCTGTCCTTCTGTCCACGAGGTACAGAGTTCAAATCCCGTTTATGTGATAACTCCGACCATCTTGGACTCTGCGGATCGGTAAACTCAAGTGGCAGTGGGCAGGGCAAATAGTAGGAAGGGCGTAGCGTAAGAAGAAGTTAAGATGGTTAGACGAACTCATAAAGGTCGCAGAATCGCGGCTAGATAGACCTAACTAAAGTTTCCATAGATAGACCTAACTTGCTCTAGGTGCAGGCCGTTTATAACAGGTCACTTTGAAAATATATAGAGAAGGCCTCCTTATAGGCTGAACATAGGTTCATGCTCAGCGTTGGACGTCCTGCGGCTGATAATGATGAACTTAGGTAGGTACAAACAAAACAAATCATTTAGACGAGTGGTTTAATAGCTAGGTTAGCTATTTTATTCAGTTGTCCTAGCCTCACGTCTGTGCCTCATTCCCTCAAACAGGCTATTATCGAAACGTCGCGGCGTCAGGCTGAATTTGAAAGTAAACATTTTTAGCTTTAAACTTTACTCAATTATCGCGTTAAGACCTGTGTTATATGCAGCTATTATCTTCAAACCTGTCATTAGCGGGGTAGTGTTCGACAGGGGTGTACGCAGGCCTGAATTCTTAATTGGAGCGAACGCAAGCTGTCTAACGCGGTGGCGATTGGCACAATCAAGGCTTGTTGCGTGGGGATCTATTGTTGCGTACGTGACTCGAGTGGTGAGGAAGAGGAAATTGGGTGAGGATATGGAATAAACTGGTTTAGTTATTAATAGTGATCAGGTAAGGACAAGCTGAATTATCCTGATGTGTACCAATTAAGCGTACACATGACAAAGTCGATTTGAAATTCATCCATCATCATCTTAGCGTTATCTCCGTTGTGCTTGCAACTTGTACGCAAGGGCCCGCTTTGAACCATGATCCAGGATATGGCAGATCAGGTAATTACAGTGGAGCGACATAGTTAATAATATTATAAATGCAAAATTGGCTGTCTGTCTTATTACTCCTTCACGTTTAATCCGCTGAACCGATTTTGTGACCCTGGGAAGGATATAGGCTACTTTTTGTCGCGATATAAGATTTGCGGGGGTAAAATGGGGGATGGACGTTTATATGGGAAATCCGTTATTTGCGCGGACAAATTCGCCGGAGACTTCTAATCTTCTCACCCATAGCTAAAAGGTTAAAATAATTCGATGAGTAGACAACGCCATAACATTGTCTAGTCACTGATAAACATGATTCTATCCTAACAATCGCCTTTAATACTTTACTGGGAAACAAGAAAATTATAGAAAGTAACATTCTAATATCGCAATGGTAATTGCATAATCAGTGACCCGGGTCAGCCGGCTCTGGAATTATCTAGAAATTATCCATGAAAATGAAAGGGCTGACATTGTCGTCATCGAATCATCCCATAATATCCCTTTTTAGTATTCACGTTTAATGACAAACGGTTAAGGGTCATGAAATTGCAAGTAAGCTGATAGATTATGCGTCAACATGACAACTGTCTTGGTGTAGTGGTTCGCGCTACGGACTGCAAAACCAGCGGTTGTGAGTTCAAATCCCGCAAGGGGCAAATGTTTGTGTGATGAGCACGATCATTTGTATTTTAGTTATGGATTTTTATAAACGTATAGATATTACTATTTTTACCCGCTATCCTAGTCGCCATAGCACAAGCTCACGCTTAGTTTGGAACTATGTATTGGTTGTTGTTATTAGTAAGTAGTGTATTTATAATAGTAAGTACAGTGGCCAGCACATCAGATTACTCAGTTTTGTTACCAAATTACACCTTCCAGTATTTAGCTTGATGCGCTGTCGTCCATACCTTATCAATACAATGTGATATATTACGAAATCCTAATATTGCAGTAACATATTTAAAAGCGAATTTACAACGACTTTTATAACTAAAAAGGCACTTTTACAATGTAGCATTTCACATTGAATATCGTTTTAAGATGTTTACCAAAGATATCATTACCAAATGATAGTTTTGAACTCAATGAAAATTATAAATAGTACCTAATCACTACCTCCATTGCAAAGTGCTTTAAGAAAGTCGTTGATCCGAAGCCTGTAATGATTCAATAAATCATTTCGTATCTAATCTGATGATCTGACGCGAGAGAAAACGCGTGGGCTTCGGATGACATAAGAAAAGCTTTGGAAATATGCATTGGAATTTAAGTATACTTACTTACTACGTTGAGGCTGAGGTTGAGGTGCTTGTGGCCCAGTGGCGGCAGCGCTTTAGTAATGATACCAAAAGTTTAGCAACCCACGGCGCGGTCGTGATTGGATGGGTGACCATTCCGACCATTTAAGTGACGTCCATGACAAGTACCTCCGTGCTTCGGAAGGCACGTTAAGCACTTGGTCCCGGCTAATATCTGTTGGTATTAGTCGTTAAGCCTAGTGGCCTAGCCCACGTGGTGGAGTATGGCTCGTACCTCCTCATAGTTGAGGTAGAGGCCTTGTCCCAGCAGTGGGGCCTATATAGGCTGACTTTTACTACGTTACTTTGTTTTACAATTCGGCGTCTCAACGTTACACCTAAGTAAATTATTCTAGCTATTAGCTACACTTACTTAAAAATAAAACTAGAATATGGCTATACATGTAGTCGGTTTTGTCAGATTTTTTCTACCTATTTTTAGTTGTAATTAAAAAGATAAATACACTTAGCGCTAAACGTATTTAAAAACATCGTTCTGTCTTTGTCAGTCATTCGACGTTGGCAGAAACGGGATGATATTTTTAAACATGAATAGCGTTAAACGTATTTAACGAGTCTCGTAGAAGTGGGCCTAAGACCTGTCTACCATAAAATTGCAGTTGTCCACCTCAGCGGTCCCGATACTCAACATTATGAGTTTTCAGCATAGGTATTTAATTTTATTCTAACAAAAGTCATGATTTCATAAATTATATTTACTTACAATTATATATACTTACAAGCGTAACGACGATACGGTCGCAAATTGTGGTACTTTTTTGTACAATATAACCCATCGTTTTACAACTATAAATATGGCTCATATTAAGAATGAGCCGTAGGCACAGAATAAGTACTAGTACTTCGTACAGAAGTATGACTTAGCAATTGTATTCAAAGAAATGTCGTCAACAATATGGCGTAAATTAGTTCGCCTCAGAGTCAAGCACATTTTCGTGTAGACACCTACAAAAACCCATTGCAAGATAATTTCATACTTATTGCTCTGGAATATGATTCATAATACACTAAACCTATTCAGTGACGTAATATCACGCGACGCGATAGGGTTGACTGCTACGAGAAGCTTCTAACGCCATCTAGCTCCTCTTTCTAGTACTTTATTCATTCTCGTCCAGCCAGCAACGTAGCCGCGCGGCCGCCGGTGAACAAAACGCGCGAGCGTGTCGCTGGCCGGTAGCGACACGCAACTTGTTTTAGTAAGGTTTTAGTAAGGTTTTACTAAGTAAGGGTCGCCACGCGTAGGTACGTTTTTGTTACCTAAGCGGGGAGATACACAAGCCTGCCGTAGGTACTAATTAAGTATGTAGAGCAGAATATTACCAATCAATTCATATTCAATTAATATTTTTGTGCACTATAATATGTCCTATGCAGTTAGCTAATCTCTGTTGAGATAGGCCGCCGTAGTCGAAATTCGGCTATGAGGACATTATTATTATTATTTTTATTATATTCCTAAGCCTTTTTTCATACTCTATCATTAACAAACAATTAATATATTTAAAATACAGCTATGTCATCCGCATAGATGTTTAATGAATGCCTGCAATATTGAATTTATACAAGCCATTAAGTGCTTAATGGCAGGTCATAAAATAAAATCTTAATTCCTTGTGGACGAAACATACTACGCCCACTATACATGAGCCCGGAAACTAGTACACTGTAACTACATACAGGTTGGTCCAACATTTATTTTTGGATTCATTACATCCAACCAGGGCTATTTAAATAGGTATTTATACCCTATGTATGTTAGCCGAATTTGCAAAGTTTTTCGTGATATTTTTTTTTTCGTAAATTGTGAGGACTTTTGATCTAATCAGTTTTCAAAAATAATAGATAAATAGATAACTCTTTATTGCACAACATAACAGAAAATACAGTTAGTACAACGATTTACACAGAAAATTTACAATGTGGGCGGTCTTATCGCTATAAGCGATCTTTTCCAGATAACCTTTAGGTAAAAGAATATACTTATTCACAGGAAAGGGGAGATTGGTGCAAAAATAAAAAAATAATACTTCCATTTATGATGATATGTCGGATTTTTTTATTGCAGTATGATCCTTATAAATAAAAGTTTCAAAAAAAATAATTGAAGGCCAAGATTTTACGTTCAAGCTAGTGAGAGCTTAATTTTGAACTTTGAATTAAAAAAATAAGTTCCACAGTTCCTTGATCATCTCAAAAACTTTCCGAAAGCCTTTTTTTGTTCTAATTCTAGTTTAACTTTTGTTAGCCTTAGGATATACTCGTATTTGGATAGCCCTGGATACATCCAGGGCTATCCAAATATGATGATACAAATGATACGAATTTCTTAGGTACACCTAAGAAATCCAAAAAAAAAACTTTTAGACGTCACTCTTTGGACAATCCTGTATAGTGTGCACCTTTTACGAATTTCATGTTACATAATCATGATAAATACTCTTGTTACCGCACGAACTGTCGATGGTACGAAAAATCTTTTCCTGATAAGCAGCATCGTTTAGATAGAGGAACCCAATTGAAGTTAGAACACAAAATAAATAAGTTAGAATCAAAAGAGCTAATTTTGACCTATATCCCGACTAAGCCAACGAGACGAATTACAAAAGACGACGAATACAATGAATTACTAGTGAACGTCAGAAAGGCGGGTGTGATGAGTGGAATTGGAAAGAGTGATTAATATTGTAGTAAAAAATAGCATTACTAAAATTCAGCTACTACTGAGGGTTCTAATTTTACCCGCCAACCTGACGTCAGATTGGCGGCTCACTCAAATTACTGCGTAACATTGCAAATCGTGAGGTATCTAATTTAAGGGTGTAGGTATGAAAAGGTAAAAAATAGGTAATAATACAATATTAATCACTCTTTCCAATTCCACTCATCACACCCGCCTTTCTGACGATCACGAATTACTATACCGATCGCAAATTAAAAAAAAAAACTAAACTTAAGCATTTCATTAAAATCATAATAACATTGCCTTTTAAATATTGCCATCGCTATTCTCGTTGTATACGTCGTTTGGAGTTTGTTGTTCGTCTAGTTGACTTGGCATTTGTCATCTCCGCTATTTCATGTCCTATAAATTCTTGAATTGGTTTATTTCCATATTCTGTCCCAGGCTCCCAGCAAATTAATTTGGTGAAACAGTGAGCCCAGTAATCTACTAGTTTAAAAATAGTACTTAGTTTAGTTTATTTAGGTTAGGTTAGGTTTCCGTTTCCTAAGCTCTAATTATAGTTCCACACGAATTAGTTTAGTTTATTTCTATGTGTCGCACTTTAATTTTATACGACAAGCCTCCCTATTTATAATACTCTCTACACTTAGTTAGGTTCCTATTTAAATGTTAGTTTGTATACAATATGTTTTGTGTATTCAAATGGAAATGATTGCTACTTTTAATTCATTTTCATTTCATGAAATGATGATTTTTTTTCATATGAAATCACATGTGAAATTTAATTGGCAATGATTTTTTTTCGCAGTGTCATAATGTAACACTTTTTGCTATTTGCTACTTTTAATGAAATATGAATTATTGTGAACAGTTGCTAATTTGCTACTAATATGAAATGTCATATTTAGGTTGTCATGAAAAATCATGGCAAACGAATCTAAAGTTTATGTTCATAAGTTTAAAGTTCTTAAAATGCCCACCCAGTATCGATCGTCACCTATGATCGCATAACTAGTGTGTTTGTCTTTTTCTAACACGCACCTAGGGCAAATCATTCCTACTCGCTCGTTCGCGACTCACTCTGCTACATGCAGACATCAATGAATGAAATGAAATGAGCATGATCTATGATTTCGCAGAGTGCGATATTTAGCAGTCTATATGAAAAAAATTGCTGGTGTGAACAATGAAATTCATTTCATATGATTTTTAATCTGCTATTCATGAAATCTTCAATACCTAATTCAAATACTTTTTAAACATTATTTCATACACTTCATGTCAAAGTTAGATACCAAACTTTTTTTTTCGTTTTTTTTCTTTTCCAGTGTGTACAGGGCTTAACCGTGATCGCCCCTGGGCAGCGCACGCGCGCGTCCAGCGACTAATGAGCGTGCACCGTTACCGCGTTATACATTACTTAGCATTCTTCGGATAGATCTGCCCTGCCTTGCCTAACTATGGTAAGTACCTCCTTACTTTGTAGTGTGGAACATAGAGGTGATACAGCATGACATTCTTTGTATTCTATGACACTAAGAAGGAAATATTTGTGTGTGTGACAAATAATCTCAAAAACTACTGGACCAATTTAAAAAAAAACTTTCACCATTAGAACACAATACAATATTTCCGAGTGACGGTCTTTATTTTATTTTTCACATTGCATACTGAACCCGTCCGACACCGAGGCCTAGTAAGTAATAAAGATTTTAATTAAACTAAAAAAGAAAACGCCAATTTCTTGATCTGAATCTTGAATTCAGTCATACAAAGCCTAATACCACGTCATGTGACTATAGTTATAGTCACATACGTAGAATTATATGTATTGATACGTCGTAAAAAATACATTAATAGAAAAAGATGTGCAATCAAGGCGATCTTATCACTAACAACCATAACCAGGCCTGTGTATCTTCCCGCGTAGGTAGCAAAAATGTACCTACGCGCGGCAACCCCTACGTAAGGGACTAAACAAGTTGGGTGTCGCTAGCCGGCAGCGACACGCTCCCGCGTTTTATTCACCGGCAGTGCGAGACACTAGGTTGCTGGTTGGACGAGCGTGAATAAAGTCCTAGAAAGATGCGCTAGATGGCGTAGGTAGCTTCTTGTGGCAGTCAACCCTATCGCGTTGCGTGATAGAAGGTACGTCACTGAATAGGTTTAGTGTATTATGAATCATATTCCAGAGTTATAAGAATGAAATTATCTTGCAATGTATTTCTGTAGGTGTCTACACGAAAATGTGCTTGAGTCAGAGGCGAAATGAATTACACCATATCGTTAACAACAATGAGTAGATATTTCTTTGAATTTCATTGCAAAGTCATACTTCTGTACGGAGTACTAGTACTTATTCTGTGCCATAACTGAAAGCTAGACCGTCAAACCGCCAAATCCGTCTGGCTTTTTAATGCAATGTAACCTCAACTAAACGTTCCGAATTATCAATTTAACCCTAAACAAAACCTTTCTCATGCTCAAATTTTGACCAAGCCAGCAATTACAACTACTCGAAAGTTCACGATTCCACATAAGAATACGACAAAATGATAAGTTTCACACGCCCCAACCCTTGCGCCGCTAATTGAGCCTGTCCCCGCCGCCCTGTGATTAGGCACACGTTAAGTTTAGGGTTAAAAAAAGGTTTGTTTGAATCTTTCAAGTGAATTGTTTTGACGGGTCAGACTTTCGTCTCACAGTTTTGGGAATACGATAAGATTTTGGGAAAGCCTGTTGATTTTTGCAGACCTAAAGATTCATTGAGCTGGACCTAAAGTAAGAGGTATAAATAAAATAATTTAACAAATAATCATTATTTCAAACTAGAAGTAAATATGTAAACTATTTTAACGATCATGTTATCGCTGAAAAAACAAAGTCAGTTTTTACCGCACATCCGCTAATGAAATAAATTGGTTATTTGCTTATGAAAAGGGTACAATTCAGATGGAATTATTATTCAGACTGACTTTTCTATCGCGTATTAAAATTAAATAATAATCTATGAAGAAAATAAAAAGAACAAGTGTTTTTTTTTTCTTTTGGTATCGCCCAGTACAAAATTTTTGAGATAAAGCATCAAAAAAGAGTCAGAAAAATACTAAGAAAACGAATAAGTCACTTTTTATCTCACCTGTTCGGAAAGTTGAACTTTCATGTGTGGATAGCCGGGTGGAAAATTGCTTTTCCCTCCTACTTTATACTCCTACTACTTATTGAATAAAAGGCCACTATCGAGAGTATCGAGAGTATCGATAGTTATTGCAAAAGTCAGAGCTGTATCAGCTATGGATAGTGATTTTAGTATTGAACTTTGATACTATCGATAGTTTCAATAGTATTTATTTATATTGACGGAGCTATCGATACTATCATTACTATCGATACTATCATTACTATCAGTAGACTATCGATACTATTGCTTTTGCCTAGACTATCGATAGTCTATAGATATTATCGATAGTATTGCTTTTGCCTCAACTATCGATATTTTATCGATACTATTGCTTTAGCCTCAACTATCGATAGTCTATCGATGCTATCGATATTTTATCGATGCTATTGCTTTTGCCACAACTATCGATAGTCTATCGATACCCTCGATTTCCTTACAGTCAAAATGAAAAATAGTATATTTAACTCGAGTGAAAGCACCCATTCCACTCTCGAGCTATTCGCGCTCTCACTTCGTTCGAGCGCCAGAAACTTCTCGAGTAGAATCAAATGGTCACTTTCGGCCCTATTATAACAATCTACTATTCCGCGGCGACGCGACACTCACCCGCCCCAGTATTTAATTAATATTCTAACGATTCATTTTTGTAGAGTTTCATCCAAAAATTTAAATTAAATTTGGTCCAAATATTTTGTAGTGACAACTTGACCTACCTATTTCATTTTATAAATGGGCTTTAAAATTGATCCGTGATAAAAGAAAATCATGTATCATGTTTGCATGCATCCATATAAGTATGTAAAGATAGCATAATCATCAAATAAAATGGCAAATCAATAATCAAATTCCTAGCTAGACAAACTATAGGGGCTGCACTCGTCATATTGAAAACATCAAAATTGTTCTTTCAACAAAGTCAACTCGAACTGAGTTAAATTTTCATATTATTTTATTAGTCGTACAAAATATCGCCGGTCCTAATGATTCTGTGATTCACAAGCCAATATTTGCACGCGTAAAAATCAACACTCAAAACTTTTTTTAAACATTTTGGCGCCACGCGCAAAGGCACAAAGAGCGCCGCTGCCACGACGTTCCGAAACACTCAATAAATTACGACGCCTAATCACTCCTAATTGGGATGTGTCGTGACCCGGCTTAACCTTAGGTCGCGTCGGAAAAAGAAAAAATAATGCAAACATAATGATACGGCCGCGGCCAAACCAAAGCTTTTAATTTCCAAACGTTTCCTAAGCTCTACTAATTATAGTTCCACAAATTTTAAGTATACGGATAGAGATATTAATAACGTGTTTGCTTTTTTCTTGATTTATTTGGCTTTATAGATTCAGTGAAATTGATGGTTGAATCGTTTTGGTTGTGCCGCTAATGGTTATAAATGTGTGTGATTACTGCTATTATTTTGTTGTCTTTTTTGAGTTTGTTTATAAATAAAGTCTTGGTGGCCATCGGTCGTATTTCTACGAATTTTGTGGAAATTGATAACAATCTTTATATTACCGACGTATCCTAAGTTTTATATATTTTTCGACCAGCCTACTTTATATTAAATATGATATTAAAAATGCTGTTTTTCTTTCTTCTCTTGACATGATATAAAGCTTTGATAACCACTCTTGCTTGAGTAATTTTACATCTCAGCTGTCTAAATTCTCCCTTTCTTATTCACATTCAAAACTGATATCGCCATAATAAATCATTTAACATATTTCATACAAGTTTAGATAGCATTTTGCATCCCCCAGCGGCACGCATCGCTAATTGAGCCATTTCACAGATAAGTAGATAAAACATGGAATAGGGCTCACCCTAAATTATGCGTATTATTTGCATATAATAACTATGGGGGTGACATATTCAACATGCAGAAGCAAAACGATCTATCTGCTGGACACAATTCAAACCAATCCGAACTTTAATTTTACCAATACAAAAACTAATTTCGCGCTTGCTCGTACTTTTTCACGATCTTCCGCCGCTCAAAACCAAAATGTTGTATATAACAATTTTAGCACGCAGTATTTAACTTTATGTGTGTGATTTAAAGTTGAATTTCCGTTGTGATATGAATGCCTTAAGGTTGGATAAGTGGATCGTTGGTCCCCTGAGAGCGGTAAGCGACAATACCGCACGGGCAATGCAGTTATGCAGATTTCGTAATGATGCCGGTTGGGTTGCGTTTTGATGGCGCTTTGTAACAGACCGACAAATTGTGTGTTTTTTTATCTACGACTGTGCCGTAGCAAATTAGATTGTCACAGACTACGAAAACCGCGTGTTCGTAGCACGTTCGTAGTTCGTAGACGCTACGAATGTTAATTACATGTAAGATTTTTAAAGATTTACCTATTGTAGTTTTAACGGGTGGATGCACATTATTGTGAATAACCTGTATGTATTGTAACTATCCATATGGATGATGAGCGATGAGCTGAAGTCCCGCCAACATGCTACCAAATACCAATACCATTATGAACAAGGTGTACTCACGTGCCCTAAGTGCGCACGTAAGTTCACTGCGAAAATTGGCTACATTAGCCATTTTCGGGCGCACGAGCGCCGTACCGACTAGGAGTCGAAGTGGTCGCCATGGCCGAAATCGGTCAGAAGGATCATCATCACCATCATCATGGAATGCCAAATGGATAGTTCACTACAAAGATAACAGGTTTAAATCACACCATAAGCAACATCGTTGAAAAAATCATGTTACCTACTTGAACTCGTAAAAGCATATGAATAAACTTTGCTTTCCACCTCGAAAATGTGTTTTTAATATTGACACTTTACAAGACAAGTCTGGAGTAAATTTTAATTAGTTGGTTTAGCATTATTTGTCATATTTTGTATGGTATTTCTGTCAAATTAAGCGTCAATCGCGGTTTACCGGCTGTTTAAAAATTGGTGAACACGGGTATTAAGTCTCCAACGTAACTTTGAGCAATCATCGTTGTTTTAATCTTCAAACTTACTTCTGACTTCATGATAATGTCAATCTTTTCATAAACACTCGTTATGTACCTTTTTCGTCGCAACCTTAACAGGTTTACACGCCAGACATCAATATTCACCAAAAGTATTTCATCTCATTACCTACTCAGCAAATGATAATCCCATTTACGTGGGCAGAATTCCCAAAAACCAGGGTCCTAACTGGCTTAGTGTTAATGTCCACGCATCTCCCGGGAGACCGCCCGCGCCCCGTGTGGGAAACGGTGTGAGAGTTGAGAACAAAAATCAACACTCCACAACGAGTGTGTCTTGCTTGCTGCTCATTTTGGGGAGATCGGAGCGCGGAATATGGTTTGTGGATGGATGTGGTATTTATACAGGGTGATAGTGTAAGCAGTCTTATCCTTTAAGGGCCTGAATATGGTCATATTCATCACTACCTACCACTTTTACTATCGGACCATGGTCGAAATCTTTAAAAAAAAACTGATGCTCCATACAAATAATTCTGCTACCTCGTTGACAGTGTATGGAAAGCTAAATTAATTTTTCACGATTTCAGTGTTGACTTCATAGTAAAATAAAAGTTGTAGGTATTGTTGGTCATATTCAGCCTCTTAAAGGATAAGTGCTTACACAGACACCCTGTAAGGTGTTATTGAAATAACGCAAAACCTCTTCAACTCAGATCATAGGCCTTGCGCTAGGCCGGATTAGCTAATTCAGACTTGCGCAAGTGGGTTTTCAATTAGGATCATAGGCCTTGAACAAGTCCGGACTTGTAAGTGCAAGTGGCCCTTAGAGGCCGATTGTGCTGCTCAAATACAACAACTTTTAGTATGGGACCAACATCGCAATATAAAAAAAAAAAAAAAAAAATCCATACAAAAATATGTCAGCTGGTTGCGGTTGAGTATGGGGATGCAAAATTCTTTTTGCGATTTCGATGTTGGTCCCTTAGAATTAGTTGTTGTATTTGAGCATCAGAATCGGCCTCTAAGAGGTTTTGCGTTATTTCAATAACACCTTATATATTTCTGACAATGAGATTAGGTCAGGTCCGTAAGTAATCACAGATTCAAATTGATCCTGGCTATTGAGCAGTCCACGGTAGCCACGGATGCCTGAAAAGTAAGAAATACGTGTTGTAACGTGTTCAATGGATACGCAAACAATCGAGATTTACTAAATCTTGAAACCTTGGATCGGTATTCAACTATCTACTCTGATACCAATGTATTTTTTGTGTAAGTTGTGTTGTATTTTTTTAAAAAAATGTGTTTTTTTTATGGGATACAGTGTTAAATGCTAATACATACCTAATTGTTCTTTTTCAACACTATCAGTGATTCTTTGTTTAATAATATTTTCTACCGTGTCACTTGAAATACTTACACACAAATACTAGACTGTCGTACTGTCTAAGATACTTGATAAGTTGACATTTTAAACTACCTATCTTTTTATGATACGCATAAAAAGCTAGGTAGTTTAAAATGTTTTTATTGTCTTCTTTATTTGAGATTCTTGAATTGGGATTTATTAAACTCAAAAGTACGCGTCCAAGAGGCCTCAGAGTTTTATTCCTATTTTTCCTTAAAAGTCCTCAAAGTTCGTTTTTACTGCCTGGAAAGCAAGAATAAAATGCCATATCCGTAGCTTCACAATCCCAACCCTCTCTGGGATTAGGTATCGACGAAACGTCAAGTGTCACTCAAAATTGGCGGGATCTGTTGACAATGCAGATTACGGTCCTGGCCCGAGCTTATTAGCCGAATATTATTGTGAGAGCATTTCTATTTGCTCAAATACTCACAACTACGAAATAAAAATGTGAGCCGTATGTTACGCTAATGAAAAATAGCCCAGTTGTTCAAATCGGTTATGCGAGAAGGGGTCTGAATAAAAGGTATAGTAGATATAGTAATAATAGTGTCCAAATAATATCTCGTCATAGTAAGTTGTATTCATCGGTCATCGCGTTTCTAAGGTGACGTGAGGACATTTTCGTACAACATTCTTAACGTTGTCCCATACGTTCTTTGCGACGAATATCGTAATTTAGAATATTACATGGACATGACTCTATCGTAGCATAAAGTTGAATTGGTATACAGCCCCCAAGTATGCAAAGTTTGGCTTACTGCTTACATATACTCCACTCAACTCCTACATGGAATATAAATTTCCTCCCCCCAAAACCACGGAGTGGAAGTTAATAAAGGGCACCTCACTATGTAAACAACGTCACGTGACCGCCGCTGGCGCGCCACGTGACCGACCACAGACTAGATAGTGATCTTTGGCGCGCGAAATTGTCTATGCTTGGTGCTTTCGCGCGCTTTTTGATGTCACGCTATTTGGACAACCGTATAATTTGCTGCAAATGTTTTTGAAAAGACCTGCTGCATTTCCGGTACTTAGTGGAAATTTGTAGAAGACAGCCTAGTTATCGAAGCGTTCTTAACAACAGGCCTGAAGCCTAAGATTTGTGCAAATCATGGTAATAGGATCTTAATTAGATTATTTTCTATCGGTGAATAAAAAAACTGTGTGTTGGATTTGTTTAAAGCATACTCTGCTATCGTGCTTGACGATGCCTGACAAATGAACTTGTTAAAAATTTCCTAGATATTTCACAATCACCCTAAGGGGCGAAGGAGTGGCCAAATAATGAAATAAACCAAATCACCGTAATAACTATAACAAATTGCCAAACATTGAAAAATCGACGCCAGTTTGATTTGAGTGACCGATTTCCATCGAGCGCTTGGAAAACGCTTCAGGCGTCATCTTGTCATGATACTAACAATGTAATCTATAATGGTTTAGGTCAGTGATTAAATAGTTAATTACAGTGGTTTTGCCCAATTAATCAAGATATAGATTGAGTTTTAGCTTTAGAAAGGTCAAGCGTAACAGTGTCTTGCTTGACAGTAATCGTTGCTTTTTAAACTTTCTCTGTACTGATGGACATTGAAATAATGTAATGGTAGAGCCACTTAGCGGTTTCGACGTCAGTTGCTATTAATTTTATACAAATCTACAAGATTTCAAAACTTAACAGATGTGCTACTAAAATATGTTATTTTGGGTCAATGAATTTTATGAGCCTTCAACGAAGCACAAAATCTTGCTTGAATTAAGTGTAAAAAAACATCAAGGATGCAAGAAATATTTTTTGTCGTCAACTATTGGAACGTGTACTACAGTAAATAAAAAATGCTTTAAAAATAACAATTTGAGTAAATGTTATTTACTTAAACTTTGTACATCTTTATGTGTCAATTGCTTTGTTGTATTAATTTATTTATTTAAATTGGCATATATAACAGTTTACAAACATTTGTTCGTGCCTAACTTAAATGGGTAAATTTTGCGGGAGTGCAATTTTATAAAAATCGCTATAATAAGTAACACAAGTTAATATTGGCTGTATGCGCTATACGTTCCTTTGCCATAAAAAGATGATGCCTATCAGCTTCCCGCCAATCCACCATCATGGTGTACACGTACGACACCTAGCGGCCGCGCGCCTCGGGCCATCAATTTGAATAATACCATTCGATTAGCCATTTTCACGGTGCGGATTATAAATATGCACCCGCGAATCTAAGGGAGTTCAGTGGTGCACCTTCCATGTTTATGAATATGGTTTAGACTAGTTGGGAGTTGGAAACTGTTTGTAAATATTTTTTTAAATTTCACATCAATGATTTTTTAAATTATAACAAAACGTAAAGAAATGTATAAAAACCATTTTAAGCATATTCTACAAGGGTAGGTAATATAAAGCATTAGGGAAATCAGAATACTTACCACTTACAAAAACGGAGGTCAATATACTTGCTTACTTTTTACTTACTCGACAGCCACACAAAATGAATAGATAAACCTTAGAAAAATAGTTTCTTTGTAACTAGTATCAGGCATAAATTATCACTAAATGAAATAAAAGGGATTAAGTTACGACTGAACATTTCATTACCATTTCAGGGGGTTACATAAAACAAATTTAAATTACATCAAAAAGGACTATTCTACTTAATAATGACATCTTCATTCACGCCCGGAGACATAGCGTGGCAATAGCAAATCGATATTCTTATAGGCTATGAAACAGGCACAAATAACAATAACGAGTTAAAGACACGCACGTCCGCCCTCAGACGCGGCTGGACGCATAATGCGCGCTATTCTAAATTCAAAATTGTAGAAGTTACGGAGATGCAGTCGCGCACGGGCCAGTGTTGCCAGTTATATAATTAGAAAATGAAAGGGTGGCGCACACGCAGCCCGCGGCGCGACCACTACTATCGCTCACCATCGACCCAGCTCCCGGTAGAGACGTGGTTCCATTTATATCGATGTCGATAAGTGTGCTAGAGTTATAATGATGCTATTAGATTCTAAACTGTATGGCTTTTTTACCTATTCTTTACCTACCCACTTATCTACTCGAACAATGTTTTCTTCAGAATTTTGCCACCAATAAATTGATTACCAACGGCAGTACGCTAATAGGTACTGTGTTCGGCGCCAGGCTGCATGCTCTATTGAAAGGCTCAAGCAAGAATAAGATAGCAGGCACCCGTTGTATGGACATAAACCTCCGACCTCACGTCTAAAGAGTCGCCGCACCTTTATTCGTAACACAGAGCCACGCGTGGACCCACCTAAGGCTAGAGAACAGCTGTGGTCAGATAAATTCGCCCCCAACAACCCATTCATCCCCATAGCTGAGAAGCTGCCGCCGGGTCACAATCTTCCCTGGCCCATTTGGAAGGCGTTAAACAGACTTCGTTCAGGTGTAGGCAGGTGCAATGAACTCAGGAAAAGGTGGGGCTTCACTGAGAACGACACGTGCGAGTGTGGCGCCTTACAATCTATGCCACACTTAATGTGCCCTACCTCTCCTGCCACCTGCACGCAAGAGGACCTTTACAACGCCAACCAGAAGGCCATTGATGTTGCCACTAAAAAGTTTAATTGCCATTGACTCGAGAAGAAGAAGAAGAAGAATAGGTACTTGCAAGCTTTTGTAAAAGGATTTTTCAAAGAGGTAAGTAATTATAGAGTAATAACAGAAAAGGCTGTTTATTAGACTAATAAAGCAATTAATCTTGCTGCCTTTACGGAGCTGTTGACCTGCCTAGGCTGTATGTAAGCCTGCCTGTAGGCTAAAACGTTGCCATAATCTTTGAACAAAGTACCTATTACTCTACTTCTTCTTCTTGTCGTGTCGACACTGGCGTTATATTTTTGAGGACCAATACTCGGCGACTAACAAAGCATTATCATTACTCTACTGGAACTATTGTAACTATTATTTTTTTAAATATCCAATAAGTTGAAATTGCGGTGAACTATCTCTACTACTTACTTACTTAAGAAGAAGGTTTTCCGCACCAAATCATATAATAGAGCTCTATTCTGCTATAAACATTATCGATAACATCTGAGCTGGCACCACTATCATAAAATATAACTCCAAAACCCCGCGGGCAAATGGCAACATTCTTTATTTTCGAATATTAATAAGAAGCGTGCAACATTACACCGTATTTCACATCAAGTAACATCAACATCCTTTGTCCTGCTCGCACTGTTTGACAAATCATACATTCGTACTTTTCTAATGTTCAAAATTTATATAATCACGTCTCAGGAGACCGGGTATCATTACAGTAGAGATAGGTATAGTAGACCCATGAATACTTAATTGAACGATAGGTACTTACTCGTACATAATGACAACATTAAAACTCGCAGATAACTTCATAAAAAGAAGGTGGTTAACTAACTGCATTTTTAAAGCATAACAGTATATTATTCCTACTCATAGTAGGTATACCTACCTAGCAGTAGACAGGCCCCATCGAGTCTACTCATGGACCTCTGGGAACAACCCCTTCATATCTTATAAATTTCTCAATATTTTACAAATTGAGTTCTTATTATAACCTTTGAAACCTTTTGAAAACTTTGAAACCTTATATTCAAAATCAATGGCGGAATACCAAATCAATGGGTAGAGCATAAATTTCATTACCTAGTTAAAAAGTGAGCCCACACTTCTCTGCCTCTATTGTGGAATTAGCCTCAAAAGTGATTTTAGGTCCAAAAGACAAAGTTTTACTGGAACCGGTTTGTTATAATTTACGAACATAACCCTCCTACCCGAATTTTGACTACAGCGGCCAATCTAAACAGAGATTAGGCAACTGTGCGGGAGATATTATATTGCAAAGGTGTGTGCACAATACACAGGTGCACACACTCTGTTCCTTCACTCTAGTCCTTTGAGACGGCAATCCGACATGACCGGAGAGAGATCAAGCGTGCTTTCCGTGTCACGGGAGTCTTAACACCAATAACTTCTGACTTCGAGCTGTTTCTGAGCTATTCCAAGACAGAAAAACCCTGAACCAAATTTTCGGCCCGATCCGGGATTCGAACCCGGAACCTCGTAGACAGAAGCCGGCGTATTAACCACTACACCACATGGTAGTTTGGGAACGTAGCTAACCTAACAATCACAAATCACTAAACTTCTTTAGTATGATATAACAATATCATACCAACAGGTAATAAAACCTTACATCTAAAGGAGTCTATCTATAGGAAGATGATAATGTGGATTACAGTAGATCCTTCTATCTTACCCTTACTAATAATGAATTGGCCACTGTTATAACGCTTGTTAATACATTTTTTAGCTAACGATTATCAGATACCTAGTATCGATGCCGACAGCACTGATTTAACGACAGGTGGGTTGTGTTGTGATCATTTTAAGATTGTACAGTGGGCCACACATCAACTTACCCAAATCAGTCAAAATATCTCGTATGATATGGAACTCTAAGGAATCAACATAAGGTTGAATTAAGGTTGTGGAAATTTAAAGGATCAGGGTAGGTTCATGTGTGGCTGACTGTACGTACCTATATATATGTTAAACACGTTTTCGAAAGTTTTATATAAAGTATAAGTAACAACCGAGTACAGTACCGTTACCATGAGTTTACGGCGGTTTTACTCGCTAGCGACGACGTAAAAAAAGTGTATGGAATATTGCACAGCGCCTCTAGCGGTTACTTGGAGAACTAAAATTTTCTATACACTTTTTTTACGTCGTCGCTAGCGAGTAAAACCACCGTAAACTCATGGTACGTTACCAGATGTTGCGATAAAGCAACGTTAAACCGAGCAAGCTACACAAAAACAATAATTTCAGTTTTACCTTGATTGTATTTTAAACACATTGACACTGCAGACTAACCCCTTTACTAATAATGCGTAATATTATTGCTTTTACACTTAAATAAATAAGAGACGGCTACTTTGAAAATGTTTGTCTCCATTATGTCATGTTGTCACCTATTTGTCATTGGAAGGTGATATTACCTTAAAGGCTCTCTCAGACCCCAAAGACCTAGAAAAGTTATGTATGTCATCAAAATTACTTTCCGTGGTAGGATCGTGACTAGATATTACCATATAATATTAACTCATAGATATGCCACAATTCACAATTTAGGTTAAGTGCAATGTAAACTGTAAAGTTACAAAACGTAACAAAAACGCAACAATCTACCCAGTTTACACTAAATAAATCACGGTACATTGATACAATTATTCACACCAATTTAGCAGCGATTTTACTGTCAAAATAGACGCAGTCTGTCTGATTAAAATGGCGGCAAATGACCAAAATGACCAATTGACCGGTGTGTGACGGCCGCGGGCGGGCTGCCCGAATGCTCTGTTATTTGTATGGACACCATGATAACGTTGATTCCGGAGAATACAGTTCAAAAGTAAAACGGTAATTTTACTTTTTGTATTTCACTTTAAAATAAATAATTAAATTAAAACAAACTAAACACAAAGACATGCATGAAATAAAAATAAATAAA
The DNA here is from genome assembly GCA_949316185.1 of Pyrausta nigrata. Taxonomy (NCBI): domain Eukaryota; kingdom Metazoa; phylum Arthropoda; class Insecta; order Lepidoptera; family Crambidae; genus Pyrausta; species Pyrausta nigrata. Next base: position 5,875,848 of record OX438958.1, on the reverse strand, counting down.
CTTAAACTACTTACTGAATCAAAAATAACCCCGTATTCTTGAGGCAAGGAGGCGAGGAAATTAAATTCTTCTTCTTCTCAGCCTTCGTCTACCATGTTCTTGGTGTAGGCCTCCTTTCTTTTATGCCAGTCTCTTCTATCTTGAGCTACCTGTATCCACATCGATCCGGCTTCTCTCTTTATGTCATCGCTCCATCGCATTTGGGGTCTTCCCACCGGGCGTTTCTCTTCCCATGGTCTCCACTCAATAATCGTCTTACACCAGGAGTCATGTTTGCGGGCGACATGGCCTGCCCATTTCCACTTAAGTTTCGCTACGCGCTGGACAACATCAGTAACTTTGCTTAAATTAAATTAATTAAAATCGCAAATTCAGTTTAATAAAACTGATTAAGTTCCTGATTTAATAAATAAACAGGTAAATGTTGATTTTTAAAAATGTGACCAATAAGTGCATTGTTAGTAATACATTGCACAAGCATGTTTGAATACCATCATATTTTTTGTCCTTCAATATTTTTTGTTCTATCGATAGGATCTAATTTATTTATTTATTTATTCGAGATGCAATACAGATTACAATTAGGATTACACAACTTACTTGACAATGGCTTAAGGGCTAAATAGTAACCTAATAAGATGCATCCTAGAAGTTACAAGTGATAGTAGCTTAAATATAACAAACAAATATGTAATATGTGTGTGTAAAAGAAATGTAGGCATAGGTGCACGGAAAAAAAGAAATCATATTACTAAGGCTGCGGTATTCTTTCGGAAAACGTTTGGATTTGGCGTAAAGATGTCGAGATCCGGATGGGCCAGCAAGAGGTCGTTGTAAAGGCGACATATTCTGACGATTGGACTTCAAACGTAAGGACATAGAGTTCAAAAGAAATAATTAGAATGTATGTAAGCAAGTAAGAAAGAATAGGTTGAAAAACGATGAACGAGGCTATTTACAGCTGTTAGCACCTATAGTAGTGCGTTACAGCACGATCTAGGTTGGTACTGGTGTTTGCGTTATTTCAGCAATGCGAGGATGGTAATAATGTTTAACTTTTCGAATAATTATGAATTCAGTTCTAAGAATCCATACATTTTAATTTAAAAAACATCTTTAATAAACCAACACATTCTCAAAATGTAGACATTCTAGCTATTGCCACCATGGTCACCATAGTGGAATACCAGGGGAGGCCGCGTATCGCGTGACGCGCCTGTCCTGGGAACAGAACCCTGCACCTCCGAGGATCGCGGGAATTCCTTTCACTGTGTGATGATTATGATATGTGCCAAACTAAGTCCTGCGTGCACACCGAATCGTAACGGCTTAGAAATTAGTTGATGTTTCAGAAGTTCAGAAAAAAATTGATCACTTGGTGGTAAAAACTGAAAATGCTCAAATAAGATATGATTAGAATAAGTATTCTTTATTGCACAGTGCACACCACACACAGTATACATTAACAAAATTTTCGTAGAGAGTTATGCCCATTTAGCACCACGACAAAATGGCAAAACGACTGGTTCTACTTTGGAAAGGAGCTTTTGCCTTGCTTGTCACTTTCCATAGCAAATAAACTATGTACTTATTTATTTATTTACGTGTGTTATCTTCAGAATTTCAAGGTTAATCCACGGAAATGCTGTTCATGAACATACATAGATTAAAAAGCAATCGAGTCAATTCACTCCCACTGTATTTAGAATTACGAGATCAAGGAAATATAAAAATATTTTTCGATTTCCTAATCACAAATTCCCTTAGATGCTCACAAAAATTCGCCTAGAATAAAGAAACTGAAAAAAAAAACAATTGGAAATGTAACAGCATCCTTCTTTCGAACAGGCTGCCTTTATAGAACCTACACTCTCTTTTCGGTGTAAGTGCCGTCCTAAGTCAGTAAAGACTAAAGTTAAAGTCGCAATTATGAATTTGGGGCTATCATTTTCAACAAGCTAGGTTACCATTTGTTAATGCTTTTGACTGGCCGGTCGTGACCAGCGAAGTTCACGAATTTTGAATTTGTCTGGCCACAGCCATACTAATGCCTGTTATACATTTGGAGGGTGAAACTCTGTGTTTAATGGTTTAGTCCAAATTAGAGAGGTTAGTGATGGATTTGCGTTAGACTCGATGTATGAGGATTTAGATTCCTTTTCATTTGTTGTTTTGTTATTTGATCGTATTTCGTCTGAATAATTTGCTGTTTGTAGTTAGGTACTTAATTGTAAGTGGAAGTGTGATACATTTAGTTAGATAGTTGTAATAACTACCTACACTAATAGCGGCCAAACCGTTATTTAAAGTGATAGGAATCTCTGTAACTGTCTTACTTTATGTAACTCAATATTTACCCCTATAATGACAAGAACTAAACAAATTACTACGTCCCTACCCCCAGTAAGTATAATGACAGAGTTTAGACTGGAAATTTGAATTAACTGACAATAAGAGATTATATCTCGATGAATGTGACTCACGGTGTAATGATAGCCTTGCTAACTCCTCCACTATTTATTATCTATAGCGCGCGTTCGCTGAATTTTATAATTCTGACCTGTAGACGATTTCTTGAGAACCCACAACTGCTAATTTGTGATACTTTACACAAAACTCAATGTTCTGTTATGAACATCGTTTATTATGGGGATCTTATACATATCAATACAATGGGTGAAATATCTATTATTATAATAAGTATATAGACAGTAAAAAAGTATATGTCTTTTTATTTTCGTTATGTACTCGTAAATTGCCATTAGCTTAACTAGGTATTACTATTCATTCATTAGCTTACAGACAAAAATGTTATTTGGATAAATATTAATATTGGTAAATAGGCAGTGAGGTGTGTACTAGTTCAAAAGTTCTTTAAGCAACACGACTTTTACATAAAAATCTATGATATTTGATGCAGTATTTTCTCTCATAGTTTTGAATATTATACTTTTTCTACTCCCCAATAGATGCCGCTGTTTCTGTCTGTCGCGTATGTAGTGTAATGTAGGTAGTGACATCTATGATGGAGTAGATAGAAATATAGTGCCTAGTTCTTAGGTAAAATTGTAGATGGCAGCAGCTAAGCTGTAACCAGAAAAACAGTTTTATTAAAAACTTTAGAAACTAATACCGTAATTACCTAAATTTAATTTCTTATTGATTTTATATTTATCTAAGTAATTTATACATATTTTACTTTAAACACGATATTAATGTTGTTTTAATAATATCTGTGCCGCAACCTAACACCTAGACCTTTGTCCAATTCTTTCTGCTGTATGTATGTCAGTCAGAAAAAAACAAAAACTGTCAAATCATATTCGGTCGGCGTTTTTGCTTGTCATCAAATCAAAGTTTTCTTTTGTACAATTAAAAAATGGCTTTATTAGATTTTTGCCGTTTAGACGAGAAAATTAACTTGAAACCTGTGGACTCTCTTGCTTCCTTTCAAAATGATGTGATTGGATTCAGCCAGAACTTCGTAAATAGCTCCCAACTTGCTACCCCTCCATTTGCAAATGTAAGGTTGCTTTTTTACATTTCAATGGTTATACTCGCTATACAAGCTCTATTTCTTTATTGTTTTTTCTCTTTTATAGCCCGTGGAAACACTAGCTCAGTTCAACACAAAAGATGAGACTGGAAAACAAATCAAAATCGAGTTCGACCATGGTACTACAACTCTTGGATTTAGATACAAAGTAAGTTGTATTCTCAGCTTCTTTCTTAGGCCACACTCAGGTTTATGTCATTGTACTAACAATGCCGCCACAAAAAAGTGATTATATGTAGAAACCTAACAATGGAAACTATATTTCTAATTAAAATTGAATTTAATTTTTTTACAGGGTGGAGTGCTATTGGCAGTGGACTCACGAGCGACCGGAGGCCAGTTCATCGGTTCACAATCCATGAAGAAAATTGTAGAAATCAATGACTACTTACTAGGTAAATAAAATGTTTTACTGCCGTACTCGGAGACGTCAATTAAAGTTAATTTTCATTAAGTTTCATGCCGTCCTTTACTATTTCCTTGACAATGAAAGTGACAGTATGAGACTTAATTATAGATAATATTTAATCGATGACTCTGAGTGCGGCAGTTAGTATTTATTTATAAAAGAAGTCGCAGACATCTAAGGGTACACCACCAACATATAATTAATACTTCAGAGATCATCTCTGAAGTATTCATTGGTTATTGCTACCTTACTTTTACTTACAGATCACATAATATGGAATTTCGCAATGACCATTCAAAGCATAATTTTCATAAAAATTGATATTAACTGATTATTTGGTAATGAATTCTTCAAATTACTATTTAAATCCATCAAACAGCAAAATTGACTAAAATGATTAAATGAATGATTTGAATAACAAAAATAACAGACACACCCTGGTATGTGTTACAGCAAATACCTAGTTTCTATTAAACCTTTAGAAATCACTTTATTGCAATGGTATTGTTATTAACATGTTCCATAACTTTTAACTTAAACTAATTAACTCATGTAAAACTAATATTCATCTATTTTACCATAATAAGACATAATGGCAAGTTTGTGATTGGTTGTTGCAAAATGTTGACATTAAGTCTCATATAAACTGCAATATTCTTTTTTTTAATGATGGTACTTTATTGTGATACTTGAAAGAACATAGTTTGAAATGGTTAGGAGTCTCTATAAGAACCCTAGATAGTGTTAACTAGTGATGGGATTCTACCCGGTATTTACCCAAAATGGGTAAAAACGCGGGAAAATACCCTGTAAATACCAAAATGAAGGGTAAATATAAATTTTGCCATTAATTCAATATTTTCCAGTCTACAACCAAGTCAATAACTATTATGTATTAGGGCCGAACTTACAACAAAAATAAATTACATTTTTTTTTTTAATTTAATAGGCAGACATTTGACCGCAATCTCACCTGATGGTAAGCGACGATGCGGCCGATAATGGGACATGTCTGTCTAGAAGCAGCCTATTCACTCTCTTTTCTTAAAGGAATCCAAATCGTAGTGTTTAGGGAACACTTTAGCTGGCAACGAATTCCACTCTCTAGCCGTACGCAAGAGGAACGAACATTTAAAACGTTTGGTGCGTATTAGTGATATGTCAACGACATAAGGGTGGAGCCCCCGATTGCGTCTCATGTCCCGATAGTAGAAAGGGGCCGGTGGAATCAATTCGTGCCATTCCTTCGCACACTCGCCGAAATGTAGCCTATAGAACACTAAAAGGCACGCCACCTTACGCCTATGTTCGAGGCTTTGCAGCTTAGTTTCACAAAGTTCAGTGTCTCAAATAATTCGTATTGATCTTTTTTCCATTGAGTCTAATGCAGACAGTTGGTATTTGGCAGATCCATCCCAAAGGTGGCAGCAGTACTCCATACAAGATCTAACTTGAGCTTGGTATAGTTGTAGAAGCTGCTTCGATGTAAAATACCGCCTGTCCTTAGAGAGAACTCCAAGCTATCTAGCTGCAGTTTGGGTTATGGACTCGATGTACTGGCGAAAATTCAAATTGGATGACAACTGGATACCTAGGAGCTGTAAGTTATCGGTGACGGAGACAGGCACACCCCGGAACGTCGGAGCCAGATCAAAATGGCTCCGTTTTGTGGAGAACAAACATGCCTGCGTTTTGGTAGCATTAAACGTCACTAGATTGGCATCACCCCAAACGGATATTGCCTCGAGAGCGTCGCTTAAACGTTCTACCATGGACTCACGACAAGACCGGATCTATCTATCGACAACTGTGCTATCGTCTGCATACCCAAAGATAGCAAGCACAAGCAGATCATTGATATGCAACAAGAAGAGGGTTGCCGATAGCACTGACCCCTGAGGAACCCCGGCATCAATGTCCTGAATATCCGACGAGTATCCTTTTAGGACTACTTGTACATACATAATTAAATACTAATATTTACAAGTAGTATTTATACTAATAAATACTATAAATACTACTTGCTTGTAAATACATTGTATACAGTTTTTAATACAATAAATGTTAAATTAACATTTACGTAAACAAAAGGTTGTTATAAACAACGACATCAGGGTTAATAGATACCCGTTTTGAGAATTTATAGGCCTCTTGCACTCCATGTACTTGCGCGCGCTATTCACCTACACGCCGCGGTACCGGTAGAAATTCATTTAGGTTACCGGCAAAAAGGCGCGCACGTGCGAACCTGGTTTAGAGTCAAGAAAGATGTACCTAGTAATTTATGTGCAGTTAATGGTTGTAAATCATAAAAAATTAAGCAGTCAGTATGCCACAAGAAATCTACTTTTTTCTTACTACCTGCCTGTCAATGAAGAAAGTTGAGTAAGATTATTACCTTTCGACCAAATAGTTTTATGAAATGGGTATATAAATATTACATTTTTTATGTTGTATTTCACTTTCTTTGTGTTTTATTGTCATATCGCGGCATTCGGTAAAATCCAATGTAATAGTTATGAAAAACAAATTAGGCTAAAAAAACGATTTTTAATTTCTTTACAGTCTGCAGCACGTCAAGTTACCCTTGTGAACTACGACAAAAGCTTTCATTACGTAGAAATAGAGGCGGTCTTAAGGTAGTCTGACGTGCGGCCTTATGTACTTACGCACCGCAAGTTAGACTACACGTGTTGACCTTGAGACCCTTTCTATTTCCTACGTAATTAAAGGTGTTTTTGTAGTTTAAATGTACCTATACCTTGATATACTTCCGACTATACATAACTAGGTTACCTGATTAACCTACTAGATATCTTCGCAATAAAACGAAGTATTTTCAAAACGTTACACCGCCTCTATAAAAATAACTGTAGCTAAAATAAAGACTAAGAAAGTGTTTAATAACTACTAATTTCGGCCGGAATTCTTGTCTTTCAAACCGAGAGCTACCAATAAAAACCTTGTATTTAAAGAGGCAACCCTGACTTTATTAGTTTTACTCCAAGGTCGCGTAGCCGCAGAGGAATAATAACGTAATGTTCGAAATTTAAGGTACATTTTCGTGTGTAGCGGTCTGTGACAGAAAACTGTAGGCTATTATAAAAGTTTGGTATGTACTTTTTTGTATAAGAGATTTATCTGTTACGTAGTAACTATTATAATATGCTCTGTGGTATTTGCTTTGAATCGACCATTACGCGATTATTATCTGTCATACGAAGTTTTGTCTCCGTACTGTGCGCACGTGCTAATTCTGCCAACACTTTTGACAACCTGGACATTTATCTTATGGACTTCGAGTGCTTTGTGATTTAATCGTGATACCCTTTTGACTGACGACTATTACTGCTGCTACGCCCACAGACATTGATAATATTTTACATACTTTACTTATTGTATTCATGATCCATGAATATCCATGAATACATGAATTTGAAATACTATTATGAATTGTACCATTAAAAACCGCACCTTTTCTTTTAGATATGTTTAATAAGACCTTTGTTTTTTCATATTACAAAGTTATTTCCTAGGTAAGAGATTGTTTACGCGCCCTTTCAATCTTTTTTATTTGTTTTCCAAGAAATCCGCAAACTGAGACTGTCTTATCTATCTCTTTTGTCAGTGCGCTTAATCAATAGCAAGCGGTAGCTTTTGATGGTGTTGTTACATGCCAGTTATTGATATTTACTTTTAGCAGTTAGTTACTCAAACATTGTATTTTCTAAGTTCGGTTTATGTTACATGATTTAAGGCATTACGAAAACTTAATTTGTATGTCTTCATCACAATCTGACCTTTAGATTCTATCTAAACTGACTAGAAATACCAAATCCCGGTCTGTCATCGCCCCATATAAACAAATAATCGTTTTTACCCATGCTTTGGGTATTTTCCCGGGTAAAAACCCTATATTTACCCAAAATGGGTATTTACCCGGTATTTTCCCAAAGGGTTTTTTCCCGCCGCCATCTCTAGTGTTAACACAATTACCATATTTTTGTGGGTTGACAGATTATTACATAACAGCTCAAAAAATACTAATTATATTTGCCTTCTCATAATCCTTTTAAACCATATTTTTTATGATAAGTTTGGTAGCATAATACGAGGGTCAAACTGAAAGTTCTTAGAAAATCAAAAACTGATTACATTAGCCAGTTATTAGTTTTATTATATCTTTTCAAAATATTGTCCATTGACGTCAATACACCGCTGCATGCGATGGAACCACTGGGAAAAGCACTTTGCCCACTCGTCCTTAGGGGTCTCTTCAATGGCATCGCGATACGCAGCCACCGCTTCTTCAGCATTCATAAACCGCTTTCCTTTGAGTTTTTCTTTAATTTTTGGAAATAAATAAAAATCACAAGGCGCGAGGTCGGGGCTATACGGCGGGTGACCCAGTAATTCAACGTTTGATGTCGCCAAATAGTCGATCGTTCGCTTGGCGGTGTGCGACGAGGCGTTGTCGTGGTGAAGGAGGATCCTACTGCGAGGTCGTTTCTCTCGAACTTTTTCCAAGACAAGTGGCAAACAATTGGTAGTGTACCATTCTGCAGAAACTGTTTTTTGATCCTCTAACACAATTGTTGCGAAATGACCTATCCTTCCAAAGAACGAGGCCACCATTTTTTTTCCCGCACTTCGATCTCTCTTCACTTTAGTTGGCAACTCCTCGAAAGGAAACACCCACTGAGCAGATTGTCTTTTGGTTTCAGGATCATAACAGTAAATCCAGCTTTCGTCACCTGTTAGTATGTCGAACACAGCATTTGAGTCACCTCCGTTAAATCTTTCAATCATTTTACGGCACCAATCCACACGATGGAGTTTTTGAGCCTTAGTCAAATTATGAGGTATCCACCGGGCGCAAAGCTTCCTGACCGCTAAATGTTCGTGGAGGATTTTGTGCACTTGACTCATACCGATGCCTAAGCTTGTCCGAATCTGCTGATAGGTCACTCTTTTGTCAGTCTCCATCATACGCCGCACAACACAGATGTTATTTTCAGTCGTCGCCGTAGAAGGCCGTCCCTCACGTAGGTACATCATCAGTGAGATTAGTGCGACCACGTTTAAACTCATTAAACCAGTTGTAAACAGTCGCACGAGATGGGGCTTCATCGTGAAAGGCCAATCGTAGTCTATCATAACTTTCTTGTTGACTTAAATGACATCGAAAGTCATAAAAAATCATTGCACGAAAATTTTCTCGTGTTAAATTCATTTTGACGTGACACAGACAATTTTCAATTTGCCGCCAAGTCGTAAAACAAATGACAAATGAATGAAATATATACTCAGTAATATTGGCAAAGAGTTCTATTTTCAAATTTTAGAATATTTTTTTTATTATATTGTTTATAAGTGGCCAGTTCTAAGAACTTTCAGTTTGACCCTCGTAGTATAAATAATATAACGTTGTAGCATCTTTATTTTGCTACATCTGAATGGTCTTAGCATACATAGTCAGGTCATAAGTTCTGTCACAAAATAAAAACTTTTGAATTTAGAATGCTGGCCTCAAAAAAGTTTATTGAAGTCGAATTTCGAATTTTTCATGAAAATAAAAATGTGTACTTTTTAGAATTTTCCTCATTTTTAAATATGGAGTGGACACTTAAAAAGACTGTGTCGCCGTTATTGCGTTGCATCGTTGCGGTTACGCGCCAATTCAGATTTTCGACTTACTGAAAAATTTGAATATAACGAAAAGATTTGTTTATGGTACCATAAAACGATACAATTAAGACTCTAGTGTAGATGACAGGTCAAAAAGTGGTCGCCCTCGCTCTGTTAGGACTCCAGCAGTGATAAAAGCTGTGAAGGCGCGAATTCAAAGAAATCCCATACGTAAACGTAACGTAACGTAACGTAAACTGTTGGCCCTTCAGATGGGGTTAAGCAGGACCACGGTGAAAAGGGTGTTAAATGAAGATTTAGGGCTTAGGGCATATCGAAGAAAAGCAGGACATCGTTTGAACACTCGTTTAATGGACCTTGGACTGAAGAGATGCCGCGCTTTGTTGAAGCGGTACGCGGGAAAAAAGCATCGGGAAATTCTTTTATCGGATGAAAAAAATTTCACGTTGAAGGCCTGTATTCAAGATCGCGGGGGTCTTTTTGAATAAACTTTATTACCATATGAATCTTTGTTTTATTAAGTTCATTTTGCTATATAAATGGTTACATAAATAATAAACATGTCTAAATTATTTTATATTACACATGTGACAGAACTTATGACCTGACTAGGTACATACAAAAAAAAAGTGTCAGTACAGAACATGCCACTTATGCCCTTATTTTATGTGTGACCATTGCAGATCAATGACAAGAATCCCACACAATATTGTCTTTGCTAACAAATGAACATCAAATTCACAGGAACACTTGCTGGTGGTGCGGCAGACTGCGTGTACTGGGACCGAGTGCTGGCCAAGCAGTGCAGACTGTACGAGCTGCGGAACCGCGAGCGGATCTCTGTGGCGGCCGCCAGTAAGCTCATGGCCAACATGGTGTACAACTACAAAGGCATGGGATTGAGCATGGGGATGATGCTGGCTGGTATTGACAAAAGGGTAAGCAAATTGCAAAAAGATTGCAGATTGTTTAGATTTGTTCATTGATTTTTTTTTATATAATCATTTGCTTAGTTTATCCCAAACAAAATTCAAGAGGGCACTTTTTCCAAATTAGTTTAGCTTTACAGTTAATGCTTAAATAGTTTATTACTTTGCCAATGTAAATGTCGAGTTTTCTTGTATTCTGCCTAGGTGGAACTACAAATTATTTACAGTGGATACTTGATCTATATTACATCCAAAATAGCAGTATTAGTTTTTCATATTTTTTTAAAACTCACAAGTGTTTACTAATATAGCAGTATCATATAGTTCAATTTAATTATACATTTAACTTGTATGACACAAAAAATAAAAACAAACTTGTCATTCCAAACTTCAGATTAGCCTAAACAATCAATTTGTTCTTGAGAAATTGTGTAAATTTTTTCAATAATATACCTCATAATGTTATCGAACTAAGTCAGTACAGCCTGCACCAAACTGATGTGGCTACCTGTTTATTTTGATTTGTATCATTTTTTGTGGCAGCTAGTGGTGACTGAGTTTGTTCCGGCGTTTCTTCTCAGATTGGCCCAAAAGATAAGGAGACATGTTCTGGCCCCATATGGGCTAATATTGATTGATATTAATATTTGACGTTCATAAGTGGCAAAGTTGTGTCCTAAATTGAATAAATAATTTTAGACATTTGAATTTGTTTGCTATCAGGGAGCTCAGCTATACTACGTGGACAGCGAAGGCACGCGCACGCCCGGCAAAGTGTTCTCGGTCGGCTCCGGCTCGGTGTACGCCTTCGGTGTGCTCGACTCCGGCTACAAGTGGGACCTGACCGATTTGGAGGCGCAGGGTGAGCATATTTTATTAATACATTCATTCATTTGATGACCGTCTCGGTGTAGTGGTTTTCGCGCCGGACTACAAAACCAGCGGTTGCGGGTTAGAATTCCGCAAGGGGCAAATGTTTGTGTTATGAGCACGAGAATTTGTACCAAGTCATTGATGTTTATAAACATATAAGTATGTCTATCTGTTATCCTAGTCGCCATAGCACAAGCTTACGCTTAGTTTGGGGCTTGGTAATTGGTGTGATTGTTATAACAATTTATTTATTTATTATTTATTTATTTATTATTTATTTATTTATTATTTATTTATTTATTATTTATTAATTTATATGTATGCGTAGTAGGGTTGCCTCTTATGCGGAAGGTACCAGTTCAATCTCACGTGCCACCATGTACCAAATTGCCAATGACTTTTTCTGAGTTATGTACATTAATTGTTTCACTAGCTGATGCTCCTACAGTCAGGGAAAACATCGTGAGGAAACCTGCATATTCAGTCGCTCTACTGTAATTACCTGATTTACCATATCCTGGATCACGGTCCAAGGCGGGGACCCTGGGCTCTAGGCGAGTGCACAACCGGGATAACCATTTATTAATTAATACGTTTTGGGTGATGGTGAGACAACCACGATAAAGATTGACAATCCCTACCCACCATCAGAGACGATTCCATTTACCCAACAGTGAGACAGCAATGGCTAAAAAAAATTTTATTCACACAATATTTTGAATGTCAAGATAGCGGGATCGGCTTGGATATCAAGTATATTGTATTCATTGTACTGCATTAATCTAACGCACCGCAGTCATCGCATTTTATGAGCTAAAATTTTATGGCACATGCATTTTAATAAAATGTTGATTACCAACACATGCGAATGACGTCTTCAAAATCAGTGCGGGCGGGGCGGTAGACGGACGACATCCGTATTCTGAAAATTTGATCCGATTCCGCAGCACTGTGCACACGTTTGCTGGTGCTTAATTTTGGAGCGTTCTTTTTGTTTTTTTTTACTCACAGTATACAAAGATGAAAACTATGGGAATACATGTTTAAATTTAAAATGCAATTTGCACAGTGACGACGCAATGAGACAGTTGGGCCTTAAAGCAATCAAGTTCTGATTGTTCCGAAATCAGGCATCAACTGGTTTTCTAACACGTTTCGTCATTACAGAGCTGGGAAGGCGCGCGATCTACCACGCGACGCACCGCGACGCATACTCGGGCGGGATCATCCGCGTGTACCACATCAGCGAGTCGGGCTGGGTGAACGTGTCTAACGAGGACTGCTCCGAGCTGCACTACAAGTACCGCGCGGAGAAGGGCGAGCCAGAGGAATAGGCTGCTTGTTGGTTAAGGCTTCAATAAAATATTTTTAATGTACCGCTATTTCTGTTTTATTTAACCCATGTCAGACCTGTCTCTCCCCGTGCAGGTATCAAATCGTACCTACGTCACAGAATAAGTACTAGTACTCCGTACCGTAGTATGACTTTGCAATGAAATTCAAAGAAATATCTACTCAATGTTGTTAACGATATGGTGTAATTCAGTTCGCCTCTGACTCGAGCACATTTTTTGTGTGGACACTTACAGAAATAAATTGCAAAATAATTTCATTCCTATAACTCTGGAATATGATTCATAATACACTAAACCTATTCAGTGACGTACTAACACGCAACGCGATAGGGTTGACTGCCACAAGAAGCTACTTACGCCATCTAGCGCATCTTTCTAGGACTATTCACGCTCGTCCAACCAGCAACCTGGTGTCGCGCACCGCCGGTGAATAAAACGCGGGAGCGTGTCGCTGCCGGCTAGCGACACCCAACTTGTTTAGTCCCTTACCAAGGGGTCGCCGCGCATAGGTACATTTTTACTACCTACGCGGGGAGATACACAGGCCTGCCTACGCATCAGGATAATCCAGTAAAGACTCGCGAGCGAGCAGTGACACACGCATGCAATTTATTCACCGGCGGCGGCCATGCTGGCTGAAGGATAAGTGCTATTGTGGTGTGCAAGATAGCGATAGCAGCTCCTTATAGCAGTCAACCCTAGCGCGACGCCTGAAAAGGGTTAGTGTATTATGCATCGTTATCCAAGGTTTTAAGAATAAAATTTGCTTGCAATAGATTTCAGTAGGTGTCTTAACGAAAAGGTGCTCGACCCTGGCGAACTAAATTACACCATATATTATTTTTGAAGCATTGAGCAAGTCTGCCCAAGTACTTTCGCACCTTTAGGGGCATGACAAGGTATTTGACGTTGTTCAGTATTAATTTCTGACCTCTCTGTTCAATCGCCCATATCAGTTCTCATTTAATTCAACCACCGGATGCCTCTTATGAATGATGATAATCTTCAGGGTTAAAGATAAAAACTATCCAAATGGTTAAATTCATTTGACTGACCGAAATTCATCTGAATGACGACCATCTTGGTGTAGTGGTTCGCGCCACGAACTTCTAAAACAGGCGGTAGCGGGTTCGAATCCCGCAAGGGGCAAATGTTTGTGTGATGAGCACGAGCATTTGTACCTAAGTCATGGATGTTTATAAAAGTATCTAAGTATGTGTATCCGTTATCCTAGTCACCAAAGCACAAGCTCACGCTTAGTATGAGGCTAGGTAATTGGTGTGTTTGTTGGATCAATTCATTTATTTATTTAACCAAGTGTTACGATGACTAGATATGTTATACACAACTAAACAAAAACTTAAGCATTAACAACTAATTTTACGATTTCTTGTTATCTGTAAACTTTTCGCATTTGTCTTGTGGTGTCTTCTTGTCGGCTGGGGCTTCTTTGGGCGGTTCTGCGGGGGACTCTATATGTTCCACTGTTACCTCTTCAAATGTGTCTTCTAACTCCCAATCTTTGAGGGGCACTTCTGTCAGCTTGTAGAATTTGCCGTGTTTGCCGATGCCTGGAAAAAGTCATTAAAAAATGTATAACAATGAAAAATAAAAAACTTAATAAGTATTTGCTTTAGGTGGGAAGAACGAGTACAGTCGGCAGCACATGAGGTGACCCATTTTAACTACTGAAAGTCTCAAGGTCGAAGTGGGGTAGTCTGATGTGCGGCTGGGTGTATTTTGCAATGTGGTTTAATATAACTGCCATCTCACACAGGACTAGTGATAACGCCACTTTTTGAATTCGTGGGTATGATATTTATCGAAACAAAATGCCAGATATCACAAAATTTAGTACTTCATACAAAGCACTTCATACTTCGAGAATACGCAACATCATTTTTTTTTAATATCCGCCATGTTTTTTCGATAAATATCGTATGTGACATAATATCGAAGGAGTGTGAGTTGGGCTCCAGGGGCCAAAAACAAAACTTAGATGATACGTATTCTCGAAGTATAAAAATGTCGGCTCTTTATAACATATTATGATATAATTAGTCTAATTAGTATATCATACAATGTGATAAATATCAATTTTTTTGATACATCGATAATACGGAAAACCTAATTTTTGTGATAAGTATCGCCATGTTTTTTCAATAAATATCGTATTTGATATAATATCGAAGGCGTGAGAATTGGACCCCCGGTGTGATACCCTGCATACAGCTCTTAGGACCCTATTTTACTGGGACACCATGGTGGCGCCACTGGTCGCGTAGAACGTATGTCAGTGTATGGGCTTGTATGGAGGGTATCATGATATCATCTTACCTAGTTGCCGGTGGTCGCGCCAACAATTAGACGAAATTCAAACGGTGTATGGCGCCACTGTTTTAGCGAAATAGGGTCCTTAACTACAAAGATAAGTTTTTATTTCCATCGATCGACTGAACGATCCTAACAGTGTTGGTAGGCTCCGTTAGGTACCGCCTGGTTGGTAGCTACAACCCTCCCACGGGAGCCCGGCGCCAAGCAACTCGCTGTTCCGTCGGTGAGTGGGAGTGCCAGAACCTTCTTGGTGAGCTCGCTCCATCGTCGACTCTGTCTACGCCACGTCTGGCTTAGTCTAGAGTCAAGAGCAAATCCATTTCAAATTTAAAAAAACGTAATATTTTCTTCATACCTCCTTGGAACTTCTTGACTCCTTGGGTGATGTCTTCGATGGCTACTCCGAGCAGGCTCTGCATGACTGCCTCGTCCCTCATACTTTCCTCGCTGTTCGGATTCAGCTGGGAATTGATAGCTGCCAGCTTGTCCATTATGAGGGCACTCTGCGGGAACTTCACTAGCGACTTGGCCAGCTTTATTGATTCGCCTAGAGCTGTTGGGTAAAAACGTTGCACATAGTTTGCGTAATTAGAAGATCCAGTCGCATAGTAAGTAAGTAAATTAGGTGCAGTTAAAAAAATGTTATAACTGAATTAAAAAAAAAAAACTATCAGGCGTTTAAGAGGAAACGCGGTCACGTGGCATTTGGACAATAGGTATTTGAAGAAAATGTTGCTGTCTCGCGATCCAATCTCTGGCGGCCGCCCAAGCAAGAAAGGGACAAATGAGCTCAGACGATAAATCGCTTCAAAACAGCATTTCGAAGTTCCCTATTTCCTCGTACAAAACTTGACAAATGATAATATTTTATTTGGAAATAATTTAAAAAAGGTTAGGACTATGCTCATATGTTTTAGTTTTAGCGTTAATTTGGGTAGATTTTTTAGACGAACGTTTGAAACTTGAAATTTGGCAATTTTCTTAGTTTTTGAAGGCTCACATTTCCTTTAATTCGAATATGAGAAAATACTACATATAGGAGCATAACTATGGTAAATGTAGATTTTATGGTAAAAAAAAGTTTTGCCTTTAGCCATTAGCCAGAGACAAAACAGGGGACTACGTGTGTATGGAGAAATGGCATCTAGTTTTTCCCTATTAAAAAAAACTATTAGGTGTTTAACTCAGCTATCTTCTGACACACAACTAAACTTCAAAAACTGAAAACCAAATATATTAGAAAAACATAGACTTTTATTAATATTAATCAAGAAAATAGCTTTGGCCATTCAGCGGGGTAACGCAGTGAGTGTCATGGGCACTTTCCCTCCAGGGTTGACATTGTGTTGAATTATTAATGTATTATATTTTTATAACTTAAGCAATTATTTTGCAAGTTTTTACGAAATTAAATCAAATTTCACTGACAAAAATTAATCGACTGTGTCAACCGGTGGGACTCAAACCCACTTTACTTTTTTTTTAAATTGTTGTTGTATTTTTATTATTAGATAATATTATGAAATTATTTAAAAAAAGACCATTTATTTTTTATAAAATATATTTCATAAACAATTTAAAATTACACATTTTTATTATGGTTGCGTAGTCCCACAAGGAACCCTTATAAGATCGTTCAGTCCGTCCGTTCCGTCCGTCCTAGTGTGTCACAGCAGAATATCTTCTACGTTTATGGACTGATTTGCATGTAACTTTGTTCGAGGATACTTCACATATGGATCTCATTTTTAAAAATACAAAAAATAAAAATTACCCCTTTTTAAGGGTACCTCCCCATACATGTAAAGGGGGGGTGAATATTTTTTTGAGTGCAACCCCTTGTGTGGGGTATCGTTGAAAAGGGCTATGAAAATAAGGTAGGGTTTCCATGCAACCCTTTTTTATCAGCTTTACCATTTGCGAGATATAGCCCGCCAAAGTCGTTTACACGGTGTGTCCCTCCCCCCCTGTAATTTCTAGTCTTGGACCTATAAACTTCAAATCACTCACGTAAAGTAACAGGCAAGGAAACTCTTATTTAAAATTGTTTCGGGTATCCTGTGATAAATACTTTTGAAATTATAAATAAAATAAATATATGTACTTTTTTCCAAAAGAACAGTATAAACTTAAAAAGATTTTTTGCCTATACTGTCTAATGTTGTAAGTTAATGGTACGGAACCCTTCGTGCTCGAGTCCGACTCGCACTTGGCCGGTTTAAATAAAGTTTAGAAGTAATATTGGTAGAACTTGGGTGTTGGAAAATTTTGTAAAAAAAATAAAAACAGACGATTCCCGATTGGGTACAAGCCTACTCCATCTTACTCCATTATTCACGTTACTGAGTGGTTTGAAAATATATTTGAAAAGCTTTTCTTTTTGCCAGCACACTCAATACAGTGTTGAATGTTTTGGAGGGTGGGACAGTCAGTCAGTCAGTGCCGGAATAGCTCATAAGCAAATCAAGTAATGGCTTAGGGCATCACGTCACATCGAACTAACCAAACGCCAGAATAAGCGAAAAACTTAAGACATATTTCTATACTTACTTCAATTATATTTATCTCTTAACTGTATGCTGCACTTTAAGGGGGTTATCAGACTACGCGGTATTCAGACAGACTTAGGACGTTATCAGACTACGCAATATTCAGACAGTCTTACTAAGACTCAGCGTAGTGTAATAAGAGTTAGCCTGTAAGTCTGTCTGCCCTATCTCGCTTTTTCACAGGTTGAAAGAGCGAGATGGGGATTAGACTGTCCTAGTAACTGTCTGAATAACGCGCAATATAAAAACCCCCTTACTACGAGTCAGCGCAGTGTAATAAGAGTTAGCAAGCTAGTCTGTATACCCTATCTCGCTCTTTCACAGGTTGAATGAGCGAGATGGGGCATAGACTGTCTGATTAACAAGTAATCTAATAACCCCCTAAGTGTGGCTTAGATTTTTTAAGTTAATACAGTGAAGTTTTTTACTAACCCGTGCCAGTAGCAGTAAGTTTGGATGCTAGTCCAGCCTGGTGCGCCTCTGTTCCCGATATCAGTTTCCCTGTGATGAGCAGATCCAACGCCCGTGATAGGCCCACGAGGGCTGTCAGCCGCCTGCCCCCGAACAAACCTTGGGGTACACCTGTGCAAGAATGGCGTTACATTTATAAAGTCGCCCAGAATCATTGATATCTTGTTTTTTTTCCCTGTGGCCATGTGGCCCTACTGCCTTTGTCCTACCGATCGGACTACATGAACTTATTTTCCTGTTGGTTCGATTAACCAATCGAATTATTAACACTATATATTTTTTTAAGACCATTTGGTCCTACAGATCGGACTACGAGAACTTTTGATTTCCTGTTGGTCCTATTAATTAATCGGACTATAGAATCAGTTTTTTTCTTAGATCACGTGGTCCCATCAATCGGACCTACTCGTTCTAGACATGAGTAAACTGAAAGTAAATTTTGCGGATAGCGAAGGGTCGTGGGTTCGTGTCCTGCCTGTAGACTATTGAAGATACATACCTATATCATAAATCTCTGTGCTGTGAACCGTCGATAAATTTTAAATGCAATATTTATTTTATTTTGAGAAATCATATCGCACCTTTAAATACATATAAACCGTTACTAAATGAAATTAAGATATTTTACAGTAGAGCCAATATTAAAAAAATACGTTAGACTTTCTCAATTAAGTCTAAATACAAGAAAGTTTGTGCCATCATTTTGGATCATTATAATAGTTGTTCTTATTCTTTACCATATACAATTTAAAAAATATGTAATAGTTAAGTAAATACAATGAAAAAAATGATTTAAATTTTTATAGTAACACTTTAGCCTTAATTATTTTTTTACATTATGGTTATTAAGTTTAAAATTCTCTATTAACTAATGTACTTAAACAAAAATATTTTAATTTTAAATGGATTCTTGATACTATATTGTATTATCAGGTTGGAAATAGTAAAATGAGCGTTTCTTTTAATGTTATAAATTGACAGGACAAAATAAAGTAACAACAGAAACGTAATTTGTAATGTTTTATTAGAAATCAGTGAGAAATACCTATTCACTTATTTTAGGCTTAATTATTTTTGTATTTAAACTCAGTGTTTAATCACAGCAAGTATGTAACTTAAACTTAATTTTAGTGACTTTTACTTATAATAACAATAACAAGTCAACAGAAAATATCCTTATCAAAATATAAAAAAGTTCTCTTAATCAATTACTAGAGGCCACAATCACAGCAATATTACTCGTGATACCCATACTCACGAGGTTAAACATGGTAACTTAAGCATGTGAAAATAGTAAGCAAAAATCTTCTTAGCAAACATAAAATATCTTTTGTTTTTTAACTTACTTATGACCTACTAGTGCAAGATGTTATTGTAATAAGACAATGCATAACTTTGTGGAACATTGTTATCAAGTAAACTTTTTAAATCCTTGTTCTTTCTTTCACTTAATTGTAATCTTGACTGATACAAAGGCTTCAATTGATAATTTTGAAGGTTCGTGTTAGGACGTGTGCGTGATGATCGATTATTATTATAAAATTGTATTTCTTTGAAGTCTGCATCTGTGTATGAAGTTTTGTAGTAGATATTAACTTGATCCGAACCCTCATGTTTTTCGAACTTTATTATTTTAATGTCACTTAATCTGACAGTTTCACCCTGAGTATTTTTTGAAAACCGTCCACCACACGCCTCTGTTAGATTTTTAATATCTATGAAGTCGGAATGACACATTTCGGTTACTTTATAAGCATTGCCCTTCTTTCGTGCAGTTCTTATTATTGCAACATATTGGTCTGGTGTGTATATGGGACCTGAACGTAAGCATTTTTTAACGGCCTTTTCAATCACAGAATGTACGGAGTCATTTTCGTTTTGGGTATGCCCAGTTATTAAGTATTTGTGGGTGATAGATTTTATTTTGAAAACTGTTATGGCATATACATACATACAAAACATAAACCGATTTTTTTGCTGGCCACAGCAGTTATCAGAATAAAATACAATTTGTAAATTATTATCATCAACTTCTGTCGCCCTTGTTGTCAAATATTTTAAAACGCACGTTGCTATTTCATTAGCCCCTCTTAATGCTTCGACTTCGCTCCATACAAAGCAATCACAGTAGTCTTTTGACAATTCACTTATAGTAAAATTACAAACGTTAAGTTTGCATTTATAATATAAGGTAGAAATGTCACCTTTAGGGAGAGGCAACACTGCCTGAAGGTCATAACATGCAACGATGTAATTGTTTTGGACCATAGCTTTATCATTTGACTTTTCTTCGCGACAAAGTTCTTTTTCTAATTGGTGCTGGTCATATTTATTCTGTAGTTCGGTATTTGGGTCAACAGTGTTTTTAAAGATAGTGCATAGTTCGCACTGATCTTTTTTCGGAACGTAAAAGCTAATGTTGTATTCCTCATTAAACACTTTTCTATATGTATGAATTTTAGCAGGTTCAACTCCAGAATCCATACAATCTTTTTGGTAGTCAGTATATAGATCTGTAAGATTCTTACCTCCATCGATATATTCGCGGGTTGTTTGTTGTCTGAGGTAGTGAGATTCAATCCTAGGAATTGAATTGATATGGTCTCTTATTCTCTGTATAGTATCTGAGCTAAGCTTATTTTGTTTTCCATGTTTGCCCCTCTTCTCTTCTTCAACAAATCCCCTCTCATTTTTTTGCTATAACAGTTGCAATGGGTATATTATTGATAGACAACGTGTTTTTAAAGAAAATCTTACAGATACGCTGTTTACAAATCAACATTGATTTCGAATGAAAATACATGTTTAGGTCCTCTGTTACTGTTGTGTACTTTGTACTGATATTTAGGTTTAATAACGGTAATACATTTTTATATAAAATCTTTCTGTCTTGTTAAGTCACCCATTTGCCAATATTCGTCAAATATGTGTTCTCTTTCTTCTTGTGTAATCTTTAAGACGGCGCAGCTCTCTTGTGAAACAGTCTCTAAGGTTTTTCCATCTTTTTTGGAGAGTAATGCCTGTAAATCAATAAATAAATGTAGTACATATTACAAAACTAATATTATGTTTATTAATGTGAATTTTATTTTCAGGTATTTGGCTACTGGGTGTTCTTTATCTCATATAAGTCATGAATACCGTATAGGGCTTCCTACAGTATCGGAAATAGTATTTGATGTTTGTGAAGCAATATGGGAGATATTAAAACCAATTGTGATGCCACAATTGACCAGAGATAAGTGGATTCAAACGGCTGAAGGTTTTCAAAAATACGCCCAATTTCCTAATTGCATCGGAGCCATCGACGGCAAGCACATTAGAGTTATCAAACCACAACATTCGGGATCTCTTTATTACAATTACAAGAATTATTTTTCAATCGTGTTACTTGCAATATGTGATGTAAATTATAAATTTCTTTACGTAGATATTGGAGCATACGGCAAATGCAGTGATTCGTCAATTTACAAAGACTCTGTATTTTATCATAGGCTTATATTAATAATGATCTCGATATTCCGAGCAATAACCCCATCAAAGAAAATGGCCAATTAATGCCGTTCGTTTTAGTGGGTGATGAGGCGTTTTCACTATCGGAACATATGATGCGACCGTATGCTGGGAGAAACTTGAATAATGTAAAGACTAATTTTAATTATCGACTATCCCGTGCCCGCCGCTATATTGAATGTACATTTGGAATATTAGCCAATAAATGGCAAATTCTTCACCGACCCCTAAACGTCAAGAAAGAATTTGCAGTTGTGATTATAAAAACTCTATGTGTGCTTCATAATTTTGTGCGAGAAAGAGACGGATATGATTTCAAGGACACGTTAACTGTACCAGAGGCTTTATTAGAAATACCTGCATGTTTACCTAATAGAGCAAATAGAACATCAACCGAATATCGAGATATATTCGCAAACTACTTCAGTACCGATGGTCGCTTGCCCTGGCACAATTTGTAAATATATGGGTACCTACGACGGCTGCTCAGTTTGTGCGTTGAGGCACTTGCTCGCCGCGAGCCGCCATTGCGCGCCGTAAACAAAATGGCGTCGAACGCACAAGCGGTATGAGTAATCTTTTTAAAAAGTTATTCCAATCATTACGAAAACCTGGGAAATTTTAGCAAATAATTGTCAAAACTCATGTGCAAAGCGAAAAATAGTAGTTGTAGTTCATCGCATTATTAATTTACTTAGGCATAATAAAATAAAATACTAACCAAGTTCTGCCTTTTCTTTATCTTCCATGGATTCACCGCCAAATATATCGACCACTTCAAGCCACAACTGCCGCTTAACATCTTTATTGGAGTAATCATTTGATGCTAAATCCCATAAACCTCTTCTATTTTCAACTTCAATTATGAACCTTTCCGTGTCGAAATTGGCCATTGTAAAATAATCACTCTGTAGCTAGCTACACGTCTGGTCGCCGCGGCCGATGCGGTAGCACTAGATGAATTTAAATACAGAAGTGATGTTCTCGACGGCCACGATTGGTCGCTGGTCGCGTGGCATCAAATTGGACGCCGCGGCCAACGGTGGCCGCTGGTCGCTGGCCGCTAAGTGCGTAGGGGCTATAGCGATTGCCATATAAAGTTCAGAATTCACTGGCCGCCGCGGCCAGGTCGCGGCGACCATGGTCGCCAGTGCGTAGGAGGCCTTAAGCGTCAGAGGTAAGGCTCCGCGCAGATAGGCCACCGACCACCGCCACCGGTTGCTGTCGCGCGCAAACATCGGTGGCCGCTACAATTTGATACTCACCTGCTGTAAATCTTTTGACAGATGTTTTGTCAAAATGGCAAGTGGCCGCCCCCGGTGGCTTGTCGCGAACACCGTGTCACGAGTGGACGCCACTCGCTTCAGTGCGGAGTGCGGTGACTCCAAACAAAACGTTCAGACAAAAATAATGTCGTAAGCCACTGGTGGCCGTCAGTGCCTCGGTGGCCCGTCTGCGCGGAGCCTAACATATAGACAGACATATTATATTTTAATAAAATGTTTTTTCACAAACCAAATCTTCTGCCCAAGCATCCCAAGACTGCGGTGTCTTCAATAACTCGTAGATCACATGCCAGTGCCAGCTCGAAGCCTTCTGCGACCGCATAACCCGACACTGCTGCAATCGTCGTTTTGTCGCAAAGAGGCCGGCGTAAGAGTCGTGACTGTAAAACAGTAACATTATTTTATGTTTTTTTTTTTAATATCAATTAATATAAAACCAGATATATTTAAATGACATAAAACCACAAGATATTAACATTGTTAAAAAAAACCTACTGAGATATATTTTTGCACTAGAAAAATTGACCACCAGTGGCGGAAATAATAACACTATTACTGTGTAATAATTACAATAAACCATGGACAGAAACCGGATAAAATCATTTTGTATTCTAGTTCTAGTGTAATATCAATCACAATAAGAGTTTAATTTTACACTGAAATATATTAAAAGTTTATATATGTAGCGACATCTCGCTGTGGACATTACGCATGCCCATCCCAACTCACCGTGGACATCGCGCATGCTCATCCCGGCACATTGTGGACTCAACAAGCACTGGCACTTGCAAGCTCACTACGCACAGACTGCTGAGCTCTCAACCATCTTGGCTCAATCAACCTCCGGTTCTTCGGGGGGAGTGGTGTAGCGACATCTTACCACTGTCGCTACCACTAGCAAGCAACTTCAAGACGCGACGCCCTAACTCGGCTCCTACAGGCTAGATGGCGCTGATAGCCCGCTCCATACAACACAAACCGCGATATGTAAGATTTAGCACGAGCTTGACTACATATAGATAAACCAAGACGGTGACCATTGGACCTTGGTCCCCGACCATAACAACCGGTCGGTAGGAAGCGCTTCCCTTTGCCTTCCTAACCCAGTTGCGCCAAAATATACAACAACTTATACAATTCATAATTTGGGCACAGATAATATAATATTGGGTTAGAGCAAATCAGTTTATCAAAGTTTTCTTGGTAAGATTATTATTACAAACTTAATTAGGTTTACAATGATTTATCGGGATTTCTACTTAAAGGGAAATCCCAGGTCCCCAGGGATGGTATTGTATTGGAAATAACTTGCAACTTCCTTTTCAGCAGCTTAGATTTATTATACTTACTATGCATTCATTTCAAGTTGGCCATTGTCAACCATTACAAAATGAAGTCTTATGCAACACTCCTAGTAAAGTTGACAAAAAAATTAAACTATGTCTACTAATAGTATAATGATGTAACTATGTGGTTGGTGACCACGAACGCTGTCAGCTGTTCGAAACATCAGGTTTTAAAAAAAATGTAAATAAATCGCGAAGTAATCCGTAAAATTGTGTTTTATGAGTTCAACAATTCGCGTAAATGTAAGAAAGAACAAAAAACTTAATGAAATTGAATAAAAACTTACAAATAATTTTATGTAATTAGAAAATATATATATTATTATTATACTATGGTGCAGGGGTGACCAACTAGTTTACTACTTGCCCAGTTGATCAAAGGCAAAAATATAAATACGTAGAACAGACTTAGAAACATACCAAGTATGTAGTTGGTACAGGGCGCACAGGGTGTCATCAGTAAACAGTAGATCTTTGGTCTAATCAAGTTGGCTACCCCTGCTATAGTGTTTCTTCTCCTTCAACATTTGGTAGGTAATTTTATAAATACATTTTAATGTTTTTGCTATACCTTTTTTGTAGATAATATGTTCTAATGGTTAAATCAACTCCTTATAAAATTTAGAAAGTGCATAGTATAACAATAAAACTGAGTTTTATGGAATAAATTTGGCACAAAATATAATAGATTTATAGGCCCTACTGACCATAGACTTTGCTAACCATGCTAAGCTTATACTTACAGCTGCATCTTTGACATTATTGTAACCTTTCTCTCCAATCTCATCAATGTCAAAACCAGAACAGAATGAGCCACCTTCTCCATTGAACACAAGAACTCTTGCTGTGTCATCCTTATCGAACTCCTCTATAGCAGCCGCTATCTCGCGCAGTGTGGCCTCATCTAGGCTGTTTCTAGTATGCTGGCGATCTATGTTGAGAGTGGTAATTGCACCAAACTTTTCTATCACTACATCTGTAAAATTAAAATAGTGATGTCTCATGGTCACTAGGAAAAACCACTAGCGTGCGTTATAAAACTGTATTTAAAGTTATTATATTTAAATTTTATTTCTATATTACAATTTTATTATTAGAAACTTATAAATACTTGAATATCATCATCATAACAAAACTATAACCTTACTTTTCTTTACTTCGGTCGCGGCTTCATCATCTTTATCTTTGTCCTTCTTCACTTCCTTTGAGCAATATCGCACATGATTATTTCTAGCAAACGACAAATTAGTAGCAGAAACTAATCGCCTGAAAACACTTCTCATTTTGTGCGTAAAAATGCCGAACTTTGCTAAAAACAAATTGAATCATTGATTTGACAGATATTGTGACAGTTGACACTGACAGTCAAATGAAGGGATACCAGCTCCATACATTTATCTCCCACTTGGTGCAGTGGCGTGCGAAATATAACATAGCTTTGTCTGTCTGTTTGATTTGTACGATAACTTTACGCACCCTTCCATCCCATCCATCAAGGCTGCATGCCGGTTTTCTACAAATTATATTACGTATTTATTTTAAAGGATTCTGATCAGACGTAGTGATGTAGAGTAGAAAATCGAAAATCGGGCTTCTGTTTTTTCCATATTTATAGGACCTTTTTCTTAACTGGCTACCGTAAAATGAAATTTAGCCAATCAATCGACACGAAACTAAAAAAAACTTATTTCTTCCGTTCCGTTCCTTATAACATCATGTATTATTGTAGTTTCCGCATTCCTAATCCTTTTCTTTCTAATTATTTTCAGTACTTGAATCCTGAACGGTCTTGACTTAATAAATGCATCGAAGATTTTTCCAATGATTTTAATTAAACTTGTGCTTGATGATTGCAATTTTTGTAGTGAGAGGATCTTATCATCATAAAATCAATAACATTCACACTGTTCGTTTGTAGTGTAGTAGTAGTCTGGTAGAACGAAGCGTAAATGTCAAAATAAATAAAAATCACCTTTCCTTCTCCAATTTTCTGGACAAATTCTCATTCGACACGTGTACTTGCCATAATTTGTATTAAATTTCATCATAAGCATAAATATTACCCCTAAGAAAAGAAAAGGAATTGTGCCGTCTAAAGTACAAGTGTTCAGTTCAAACCCGTTGTGTGCTGTTGTGGACCACTAGTGTTTGTGTTTGAAATCAGCAAAAATGTCTGAGTTTAGAGACTGGTATAGGAGTGTGCCGTTCTTTACGCGAACCTGGTTATCGTTGACGATAGCATTCAGTCTTATTGGCCGGTTTGGTCTTGTGAACCCGTATTACTTGTTGCTGGATTTCAATCCTTTCGTGTTTGAATGCCAGGTAAGGGCTCGGCCATAATATCAACTCATCCATCTAGCATTACAAAACAGACCAATTCATTGATCCAAAAGGATTCTTCACAATCAGATTCGAATGAATGATGTTGCTCAGCATATTCCCTCAGTAATTATTGTAAGAAACCTCATAACCTGGATTTGGTTATTGCAACATGTTCCAAATATTTTATCTTTACTATAGTAAAATGATAAATCTTTACGGCAGCAACAATTTAAATGACAAACTCTACACCTAAGTTATAGATGATAGGTATACCACACTAAGTTTTAAAAGGAAGAATACTGCATAAAAATTGACATAAGTTACTAAAATATCAATCATTTCAGATATGGAGGCCAATGACTGCAGCATTCTACTACCCGATTGGTCCAGGCACTGGTTTCCATTTCCTAATAAACTGCTACTTCCTATATACATACTCGCAGAGGCTTGAGACAGGGATGTTCCAGGGCAAGCCAGCAGATTATCTGTACATGCTGCTTTTTAACTGGCTGTGCTGCGTTATTATCGGACTGATGATAAGTGTACCGGTAAGTTTTTAAGCTTGTATTTGTTACTAGTGACTGAACTTGGCTTTACAAGGGCTAATTTTGTAAGAATGAGTATAGGAACGTGTCCTCTAAAGATCAAAGAAGTAGGATGGGATTTTAGAGCTAATAGATGGAAACCTTATAAAATTCCGTTCAGAATCTTTGAAAATCATTGCAAACATACAAACATAGTTTTGAATGTTGAAAAATTAACTCAAAAATTAGGTCTTATTTGTAAATGGTGACTGCAGTGTACATTTGTGTGTTTTTGATGTAAAACTTCAACAGTAAATGTTGTTCTAGTGTGTTTTAATGCCCCAAAAATCACAATTTTATAACCAAAGAACACATTTTTCCAGCTCATCATGGACCCACTAGTGCTCTCTGTGCTGTATGTGTGGTGCCAACTGAACAAAGATGTGGTTGTCTCATTTTGGTTCGGCACACGCTTCAAGGCTATGTACCTGCCATGGGTGCTGCTAGCATTTAACATGATACTCAGCGGAGGGTAAGAAGTCTAATTTTTTTCTATGTCTTGTTTTGTTTACCCTCCCAAATGAGAATTATTATTATTAATGTTCCCTGTTCAGTCGCTTTTTTTAGATAACATGTTTGTTTCGACATTAATGATAAGAGAATGTACAGTATAGTTCAGTCCACATCAGCTAAACACTGCGATAACTATGGATATGCATAGGAACAATTTTGCAATAGAAATGTATAGTCTGATGTGATGGTGACTGTAGATTGTAAACTTACTGACTGTCTGACAGACTGTATGTTGTGGTATATTGGAATGTAGGTAAAGGCCATTAAAACATTATAATATCATAACTGTGTTATTGTAGTAATGTTGCTTATTTATAAATGATGTGTCATGTTAAAGGCATTAAGCTCAATTCCAATGCGCCCAGTCTAAGATTAAATTTAGGTGCAGTCTCTTTCTTTCTCTATCAAACAAAAGGAAGAAAAAAGAGACAGACACCTTTTTTTTTTGTTTGTTCCATTTGGAACAGGCTAAGGTCAATGACCATGCTGCCTTGTCATAAGTTTTTCATTTCTTTAGTCAATTTAGGGAAATTTGTCGTTAGTAAGAGACAGACTACAATAATTTAGAAATGTCAAATTAAGTGATGTGATTTCTAACGTATTTGTACAAGTTTGCGTGTTTTCGTCTAACTTTAATCGTCATCAAATGACATCCCTACTAAATTGTCTATGGGTTCTCTAATTTCCTTAGCAACGGAATTTCGCGCATTTGGAGCAAGTTGATGTAGGTATTTTGAACACCAGAATCGGCCTTTACTTTAGTTACTAGTGTTTTACAAATAAACCTGTATGGTGACAGTTATTTATCTGAAATGCAACTATCTCTTTCTAATCTAACAATCATTGTCTACAGTGGTGCAATGGAGCTGGTGGGCATTCTCATTGGTCATTTGTCCTTCTTCCTGCAATTCAAGTACCCTCAGGAATTTGGTGGGCCAGCTGTTTTGACACCACCTACTTTCTTGTAAGTATACTCAGTTTATGAAAAAATTGTTTAAGTTCAGATGAATGACTATAGATATTCGTAGCTTTATTCTAATACTTACTTCACGGCTCAGTGACTCAAAGCGGATTACCTCCGACACCAGAAGACAGTAATTCTTCCGTTCCTACGCAATCTCTTTTGTCAATTGTATCCCATAAATGCGTTTTCGGCCTCGGCTTAAATTCCTGACACATAGTAGTGCTATAGCTGCTCTAACATTACCCTTTGGCCACTAGGAAGAAGATGTTCCCCGACTCTCGTTTTATGGGTGGTTTCGGCAACGCCCCACAAGCGGTAGGGGGCGAGCGAGTGCGACCAGGCGACACCATGTTTGGCGGACACCAATGGGGCCGCGGACAAGTTCTCGGCGGTAACTGAACAATGGTCACCCTACAACAAACTGACTGTATTCGATTTTCGACGGAGGTTAAACACGAGGATGCTGGCTGATTTTTATCCTTTTTATTAATTAAATAAAATGCATTTTGATATTTTGCGATTACGCATTTTTTTTAGAGGAGGATGGTAAGGTATAAATTAAAATGCATTTTTATCAAAGCTTGTTTATATTGTTTAAACAGATAAATCAAATAATTATAACACATCAGAATATGAAATATGTAGGTATTAGTTGTACTTTCTGGTATGTTCATAGACGACAGCGCATCAAGCGAAACACTTTATTTAGTTGTAATAGGGGTGTTTTTTTGCATTACATGCATTGCTGTACAAGCTTTAACAAAGCCTCATCTATATTACTAGCATTGTTTTTACACTTAAACATCTGGCGACCTCCATTATTAAAATAAGTAGGTGTAATAAATAAATTGATGTTATATTTATGGAGAATGGGGGTGTTCTAAACGTATGGCGTTGTTTTTTATTTACATATGAATGGTCGGACAGTGTGTGGTGGGTATTTTGTATTATGCATGGCAGTTTTTTAATGAGACTATAACATTGTAATGCCTATTTTTCTACTCGAATTACTTAACAGAACTTTTAACTTTTGTAAAATCTATTTTATTTTCAACGTTCAATAATATTATAATTAAATATACTTATAGTTCCACTTACACATATGGATGTGTAGTTTCATTAAACAATTGTAAAATTTAATGTTATCTTTACAAATAAAAATGATAATACAATGTGTTAACTTAGACCACTGTAGAACAATTATATACTCCACTATCAGCTTTAGCAGAACAGACAACTCAGGCTATAGATGCCTGAATTTTTTGCTCATGAAATTACTTAAACTCCTAATTATGTTTAGAGCTATCTTGGGAACATTGACAAACTAGGACCGTGTAACCTAGCTTTATTTACAGGAGTTAACATATTCAAATTAAATTATTTACAATGTCTATTTGTGTTTGTTTTTAGGCCATGTTGTCTCCATTAACGCCGCAAAATTGGCATAAAAGTAATGTTTATTGATTACGTTCAGTACGAAAACAGTCTACATTTTTTATTATTAGAATCAAAACAAAAAAATGATTGTTTCATTGTTAAAAGAAAACAAATATAATGACGATGACTGAAAGTTAAATCAAGTAAGATTCCTCCTGAGCGTAGATATTTTTTCGTGGAAAACTTACACTAGTCTCTACTTGTGTACATAAATATGCAAACTATCTTTGTATGAAATTGTTTTTAACAATAAAATTGTATAATTGTACTGTTGTTTTTAATGTTTCCTATAGATTTTTTATCTTTGGTAATTTTAAGTTAATCAGGTTTTCGCTGGTTATATCATATATCTACTTGTATGCTGATGTGTTAGCTGCATCAAAAAAGTTTTATTACCTCTTCTAATTTTAAACTGCGTCTTCCTTCACCTATTTGGACATTTTGTATCCATAGTGGTATGAGCACCATTTATGACCGTGGGAGTCTGTAGGTTTTTAGCATCTGCTATAGCAACCAATTTCGCAAGTTCTAACTTAAATTCAGCCCGTACTTCATGAGAAAACGTTTTACAAGTTTCTGCGTAACTCCGAAATAAATAGTCTATGTCAGTAATCGGAAAATTTGATTTAAGATATTGCAGTATTCTTTCAACACCTATGTTTTGTTTTTGCTCATTATTATGTTCTTTAGACGTTACAATATTTTGAGACATTTCACATTTGACATTAGGCGACGTTGGCATGTAATTTGGTGAAGTTGGCCTGTGAACTGGTGACGTTGGCATGTTTGTTGGTGAAGTTAGGCAGTAATTTCGTGAAGTTGGTGAAGTTAGCTTGTGAGTCGGTGAGGTTGGCGTGTAAGTTGGTGAAGTTGGGCAGTAATTTGGTGATGTTGACCGACCGGTTGATAAAGTTGACTTGCAAGTTGCTGAAGTTGGCGTGAATGTAGGTGAAGTTGGCTTGAAAGTCGGTGAAGCTGACCTGAAAGTTGGTGAAGTTGGCCTGTAAATTGGCGAAGTAGACTTGTAATTTGGTGAAATAGGGCTGCAGTAAGTTGGTGAATTTAGACTGTAACCAGGTGATGTTGACCTGTAAGTTGGTGAAGGTGGAATAACGTACACTGGTGATGCTGCTCGGGGAAGCTCTCGTTCTTCAGCTAACTTATTGCTATCAGTACCCTGTGAAATTGGAGGATTACTTTTTTCAATTTGATTTAAAGGCGAAGTTGGCATGTAACTTGGTGAAGTTATCCTGTAAGTTGGTGATGTTGCGTACTGGTAAGGAGGTGAAGGTGAAACTACGTACATTGGTGATACTACTTGGGTAAGCTTTTGACCTTCAGTTAACTTAGTGCAGTCAGTATCCAGTGAAATCGGAGAATAACTTTTCTCGGTTTGATGCGAAGGCGAAGTTGCCATGTAAGTTGGTGAATTTCCATTTTGGTAAGGAGGTGAAGGTGAAACTACGTACACTGGTGATGCTACTTTCGATTGATTTCGTCCTTCAGTCAATACATCCGTCACGTCGGTATCCTGTGAAGTAGTTTTTTGTTTTTTTGGTTTCGAATATGGCAAGGTTTGGGACAGTCCTTGACTAGCAGCTTCTTCCGTTGACTGGTCATCATTCTGTAAAATCGGAGGGCAACTTTTCCCTTCATTTTCAGATTCTTTTGGCTTATCAGACTCTTGCAAATCTATTTTTCTCTTTTTCACTTGTTGACTTGCTGATGAAGAAGATGGTAATATGTTTACTGAAGTGGCTACATGTTTTGACAACTTTAAGCTTTTATTTACTGGTGTGTTAGTACTCTGCGAAGTTTGTTTTATATTTGATTCAGAGCGGAATACAGCTTCAAAAGGTGACTTCTCTAGAACTTTAATATATGACGTATTTTTACTATACTGTACAAAGAAACAGCCAGTAACCCATTCAGCTGAAGTGTTATCTCGCATCCAAGACCAAATCACATTCTCAATATCTTCATTGTTGCACTCATCATTACTAACTTCTGACGGTGTATTGTGCGCAACAACCTGTATTATTTTACATTCCGGCCAGAGCTGCACAATTTCCTCAATAATTTCAGCTGTAAATTCCATTCCGTATATACTTTGTAACGTGCGTGGCACTCCGAATTCCACGAATATTTTTAGTAGCTCAAAAGCTATTTCACTCGCGTCTTTGGCGCATAGTGGTCTGAGATGAACAAATTTGGTAGTTAAATCTTGGTAGTTAAGAATCCATTTAAATTGACCATCCGGTACTGACTGCATGTCTATTACCTCAATTTGACCACACGTAGATACGGCATTACACAGCTTAGACAAAGTATTACCACCGCCGACACTTTGCCTTGGTGTACTTTTGCAGATAGGGCATAATGAAACAAATAGTTCAATAGCATTTCTAGAAATAATATAGCGATCTTTTATTTTAGATTCAATTATTTTACTATCACCATCGTGCCTGCAGTCTTTATGAACTCTGAATAGAATATCATAATAATCTTCAAAAGGTACCACTTGAACAGTTGGACCATTAGGACTGTCTTTTTTAGCAATAAGAATATCCTCTTCAACATTTTTTGTAACATCATACCTCAAATGCCAATAAGTCTTGGGAGCCGTCCTTGGAACATCAACTTGCATGGGCACATTAGTATTTTTGATTTGCTGGATAACCTCAAATGTTTTTTGTTTAGTCCACGGTTTGATCACTGGTTTCCCTTGAGATTCGTAGTATTTTGCCAGTTCAGTATAAAAACTGTCTTTAAAGTTATTTTCTGCAAAGTTATGACTTATTCCTATTTTGTTTTCTACAGTCGCGGACGCCGCCATTGTTTTGTTTTCATAGTTATTTTGTATTTTTTTAAACTTAAAAAAAAAGTCTTACTGTACGGCTGGGGCTCTTTCGTAATTAAGCCAATAGTATATTTGTTTTGGTTAACTTTAAATTAGGAACGTATCGTATTTTTGCAATATTCAAGATTCTATTACTTATATTAATAAATACGGGCCGCATAGTGCTGCAACTTGCCATCCATCTTTAGTAGGTAGGACTAGGTGTAGAAAAGAATAAGTAGAAAGAAAGAAAGATTTTATCGGTCCACATCAAATTACAAACAAATGACAGAAAATTGCTCAAAAACCACGTTCTTTAGGGGTAGAAGGTAAGCGACTTATTTGTAGTAGGTAGGTATAGAGAAGCGAAATAATATCAGTAACTGAAAACTAACTTGTTTGATTGTAAGTAGGTAGGTCACATCATCAAGGACAAGGTAAACACTGCGCGCTTCGGGAAATAAGAGAGGGCTCTCTCTTTCTCTATCAAACAAACGGAAAGAGACAGACTACCATAATTTAAAAACGCGAAATTAAGTGATGCGACTTCTAACATATTAATTGTACAAGTTTTTGCGTGTTTCCGTCTAACTCTAGTCGTCATCGAATGACATCCCTAAAAAATTGTCTATGGGTTCCAATCCAATGGGTTTTTTAATGTCCTTAGGAACGAACAGCTGTTTAGTCTGACGTTTCTAAATTAATATAGTCTGTCTCTTTTCGTTTGCTTGGCAGAGAAAGAGAGAGACTGAACCTAAATTTAATCTTCTTAGACAGGGCATTGGAATTGAGCCCATATCTCACAAGAAATACTATCTGCGGATCTGTTCGAAGGGGGTTTATTCGTTAAAAATATAAAGGTCTGGGACACGATTCTCATACAGTGACAAAAAGTTCACACTCGTAAAAACGCATACATTTTTACGAATGTAAACTTTTTTCCACTGCATGAGAATCGTGATGTGCTACTATTATACTCGCCTAAGCTTATTTAAACACCATTGCTTTTTGATTTCCATGGATATTTTATGTTGTATTCGTCGTCGAAAGTAGTTTAACTTGTCTAGTTGGCTTGGTCGGGTCGGGTGGTAGCAGTTAACGCATATAAACGTGTGCTAGCCACTGTACCTAACTAAACGATGAATTTGTAAAGGACTTCATCATCTTCCTAGCGTTATCCCGGTTGTGCACTTGCAAGCGAGTGCCCAGGGTCCGCTGACCATGATCCCAGGATGTAGCAGATCAGGTAATTACAGTAGAGAGACTGCCATCTGACCTCCGTGAACCTGTTAGCAGGGGAACCTGACCAGGTTTGGATCATGGTTACACATTCAGTCGCCTGAATGTGCAGGTTTCCTCACGATGTTTTCCCTCACCGTAAGAGCATCGGTTAGTGAAACAACTAAGGTACATAACTTAGAAAAAGTTATTGGTACATGGCGGCACGTGGGATCGAACCGATACCTCCCGCATGAGAGGCAACCAGTTAGCCACTGCGCCACCGACGCTCTATGAGCATTTTCTATTGACTTACACAAATTGAAGTTCTGGAGCAATTAATATGCTAAATTACTTTAGACTGATTTTCAAACTTATTATTATATTATTTATAAAGGACTTATGGACAGCAATTACAAACAGCTGAAATATCCTAACCTTTGTTCTGAACAATCAATGCCCGCAACAAAAAGATATAAGGGAAAACATTTAGTTACTCTGTGCTATGTCCTCTATTGCACGGTAAAATTTGTTATTACCATGTCAATGTGGGTTGGTATGGGACAAGAAATACCTGTAACTAACAGTTAACATGTAGACTTTTATATAGGTTCTAAAGCTCACTGTTAAAGAAGTGAAACATACAATATGTACATAAACATAATTAATTTACTATCAGACTACAACTGTACAGTGTTTAATGGTGTTCGCTTTTTGGATCGTATTTTCCATGCTCCTTCTCCCACAAGGCGATGAACTCTTTTTTCCTTTGTTCGCGCTTCTTAAAATATTCCGGGTACTGTGCTTTCTCAAGAGGGTGCCAGTAATCGAGGACCCAGTCCGGTGGGGTCACAACACGCTCAAATGCCACACCTCCAGGACTATAAGTGACTGAAAAGAAAAGCAAGAGTACCTCCTATATTATTTACAGTTCAGATTTCTTTTTTTAATACAGCAGGTTGTGCTTGTGCTGTGTTGTGAAAATTACTACTACAAAGACAACTTACACTTCTTAGGAATAGGGTGCTGTGTGAGGAAAAGATCATGCTCAGCTTGCTTCAGTAGTTCATTGGCTTTACGCAAATCCTTCTCGTTGAGGATTTTCTCAAAACGTGTGCGCATCTGTACTGCATGATAACGGTAGACATTACTGGAAAGAAATGTATATTGGTATCTTCACATTTTGCCACATGTTTATTACATCTAGCTGTATACTACTTAAACACCACAACAGGTTGCTAGTAAAGTTCAATCATCTTTAATTTTTTGCTATTGATTATTTATGTACCTTAAAATGCCTTTCTTCAAAATAAAACTACTATGATATAAACAAAGATACGAAAATTTCATTCTACAAGATAAACCTATTGACGTAATAAGAATGAACAGGAATCAAGAATGAAAATAATGAAATGAGAAGTAACAAAGTAAAAGTGAAAATAGTTTTAGAGTCAGTAAAACTAAGTAAATCATTCTACGAAGTATAAGCAAACAAAAGAAACCTTTAGAAGAATAAATATAGGCATATAAAGTAGACTAGATATTAGAAAATATCTTGGTGAAATCTGAAAATAATATTAGAAAAAAATAGGTTATGTTTATTATGTAACGTAAGCATACGGGAGAACTTATATTTAAATAATATGAAAAAAAATATTACCGCCTATCATAGTAGGCCTCCAAGTTTCGCAAGGTTTGCTTATATACGCTGCAAACCTTTTGTTGAAAGGTTTTGATGCCCAGAGGTAAGTTCGCCATTTTTCGTTTTCACATTTGACATTGACAGGAAATACGTTTTTTTTTTTGTTCAATTTACCTATTCTGGGTAGGCAAAGGATCAAAGCTATACAGCCAAGTCTTCAGTAACTTTGAATAATTTTTCATTTTTTTTAATCAGTATTCTTCTTTTAAAACTACACTAACACTGAACTACAAACTAACCTAACCTAACTCATTGAAATACGAGGATGGTTCGCATTTCAATGCTCTCAACGAAATTTTGAGCAGGAACATCGAACCACAAATAGAAGCGCCTTACTTTGTTTCTCACTTGTACCTTGTACTCATTGAGTAGGTATTTAATGAATGCATGTGTCAAAATCCCAGTGCAGAAAATTACGCCACTTTTGGCGGGGGACGAGGAAGCACACGTATAGCACACTACAAAAATTTTGACATTCATTGCCGCTTCTATTTTCTGCTAAGGACGGGACATGCCGAACTAATTCGTTAGCTCACTAACTGAATGCACTCATCCTATACTACTAATATTATGGCTGTATAAGCGAAACTTTGTGAGGATTTTATGTTTGATGCCAAGCCAAGAACATTTTGATAAAACTACAGTAAATGACTTATACATTTTGATGCAGGCATACTGTAGCACATAGGTATTCAAGGATTTAGGTAGGGTGATGGACCGAAATGCACAATAAAAAGATTTGTTTTCAGAACAGTAGTGTGACTCAGCCGTATTTTTGAAATTAGAACCTACGGATGGGCAGAGCGCTAGGGTTGGTACACAAAAAGTAAAAAATGACTAGATTATTATTCTTCATATGCGTATTGTTTTAGGCTTAGGTATGAGTCATATTATTATCAAAGATTATTTATCATATCCACAGACAGTCGACTCCTAGTAAAACGGGCCCGTTTTTGTCAGTTCGATGAGACCAGTACCGTTATCATGAGTTTACGGTGGTTTTACTCGCTAGCGACGACGTAAAAAAAGTGTATAGAAAATTTTAGTTCTCCAAGTAACCGTTAGAGGCGCTGTGCAATTTTCCATACACTTTTTTTACGTCGTCGCTAGCGAGTAAAACCGCAGTAAACTCACAGGTGCAATTTACGAGTTTGCTCCTACACATTAATGAGCCTTAAAAAATAAATTTAAATCCTATGTGTATGTGGGATAGCTAGATAGAGAGTGAGTGATTGAAGGCTGTATGATTGGGATGAGTGTAACAGAAGAATGAAGGATAGAGTGGTTGTTATGAGTTCGGTCAAGATGGCGGGGAGTCGTAAAAAAGATGTTAAGAAGTAAAGATGTTCTCAGATGTTTTAAAATGTTTTGCTGATTAAGAAGAAGGAAATATAGAAAGATTATAACGTATTCAACTAGCATTATTTCAAACCCCGGTTCCACATTATTTGGGGGCTCGTCCGGGATCGCGGTCCCTGAAATCTGCGGGTTGAGTTGCGAAGACGGCGCGGTGGTGGCCAGCAAGCGCGTGGTGGAGTACTACGTGCTCAGAAAAGGAGATAACCGGTCAGGAAACTAAGCTTGACGACGAAGTGGCAGAGATGCCAAAAAACCAGACGGTGCAGCAGGCAGCCGGACCCTGACGATGAGGAAGAGGTAGAGGTTTCCACAGGTGGAGGTAGAGGTGGAGGCGGTCTGTTGCACATGGCTGAAGATTTGATACCCAAGTTCAGTGGTAATGATGCACTGTATACAGTGGATACAGGATATCGAAGAAAATGGAGAGATCTTCGACTGGACACCGACTCAGAGGCTCCTGGTGGCAAGGCGGTCTCTCACAAGTACAGCAGCCCTATGGGTGCGCGCTGAGAAGACAAGACGTGGGACGAACTACGAGCGGCCATTTCTAAAGAGTTCGCCGACACGATGGACGCAAAGGCTGTCCATGAAATGATGACTCTGAGGCGGAAAAAGCACAGTGAGACCTGTTTGGACTACATGCTGACCATGAAGGCTCTGGGAAGGCGGGGAAAGCTCCCAGACTACGTTGCAATAAAATACATCGTAGAAGGAA
Source organism: Pyrausta nigrata (assembly GCA_949316185.1). Classification (NCBI taxonomy): domain Eukaryota; kingdom Metazoa; phylum Arthropoda; class Insecta; order Lepidoptera; family Crambidae; genus Pyrausta; species Pyrausta nigrata. Next base: position 5,837,925 of record OX438958.1, on the reverse strand, counting down.
TTAACGATACCTCAAGGAACAAGGCGATGCTATATGGAGTAACGACGTATGGAGATCTGAAAGAAAAGTTAAAGATATACGAGGAGGTCGAAGCCAGTATGAAATCTCAGCCGCAACGCTCACACGACGGTCAACCGAGGGGCAGTGTTCACGCAAGTCCTCGAAGAGCAACCAGGTGCTACGGCTGTGGAGAGAGGAGTCATGTTTTGGCTGCAACGAGTTCGGACATACAGCACCAGAATGTACCAAGGCACAAACGCAGATTCAAAAAATGGCGGCAATGACATCGGAAGCCAAGAAACCCGAGACGACACGACGTTACAGCGAGGGCGGCCGACCGCAACCGAAGCAAGTGTATTTTGCTCAAGATGGCGACACTGTCTATGGGGAACGATATTGTCAAGTTGGCAACCCTTTCTGCGCCGAATCGCTGCGGTCCAATGTCAAGACAGATTACCAGAGAAGTACAGAGGGCGACGGTTTGTATGGCACGACACCAACTGTCAACGTCAACATGAAGGACGACGGCGCATGTGCGGAAATTGCGGACGTCAATGTAAACAAGAATTTGGAAAATTGTAATCAACTGACAAGGCCGGTGAAGAAATTGTACAAATTTGTAATATAACTGTAGAAGCGCTTATTGATTCGGGGAGTGATGTAAATTTAATAACCGTAGAATGTTTTGAAGGGTTGGGCATAGTAAATTTTGATACTAATGTAAAAATCACGATGTCTGGATTTTTACATTAGTATCAAAATTTACTATATGGGCAAGTAAGGTCAGTAGGAATGTGTTATGTAAATTTAACTATAGATGGTAATAAATACGAATATGTCATTTTGCATATTGTACCAAAACATTGCATGATGTTTAACTTAATTTTGGGCAATGAGTTTTTGCGAAAAGTGGTCATGGTTATGAACGATGGATCTGTGTGGTTGAAGCCGTCAGATGAAGGGTGGATATATGATGTTAATTGTGTTTCGTGTTCTTCTGATTGTATAGGTTTAGTGAGTGACCCGACATTGAAGGAAGAAGTCATACAGCTGGTGGAAAGTTACCAACCGAAACAAACAAAAGAGGCGCCTACAGATTTGAAGATTGTGTTAAAAGATGAGATACCGGTGGCGCAGCGTCCGCGACGAGTATTACCGAAGGAAGAGGAAGAGGGTTGACAAACAGATTATCACAAAAACGAGGAGATAAGCATTCCTGAACAAATATACGGCCTCAAATATGTTGTCAATTTGCATTGCATCGGAGTATGGACTTAACATAAATTGGAAGAAAGGTCAGCTGATGAGGAGAAAAATTGAGTATCTTGGGCATGTTGTTGAAAACGGTACAGTAAAACCCTCACCAGGGAAGACGACTGCTGTATTGAAGTTCCCTGAGCCGCAGAACCTAAAACAGCTGCATAGTTTCCTCGGATTATGTTCACATTTTAGAAAGTACATACCTGACTATGCTAAGATTGCACAGCCGCTTACGGATCTGTTGAAGAAGGGGTGTAAGTTTCACTTTAATGAGGTATAAAGACGAGTATTTAATGAATTGAAAATGAAGTTGGCTTCTGAGCCAGTGCTCAAGATCTACAACCAGGATGTAGAAACAGAGTTGCACACAGATGCCTCTGCTGTGGCGTACGCGGCAATATTGATGCAAAAGAGTGATGACAATCAACTTCATCCAGTTTACTACATGAGCCGGCGCACAACAGATGCAGAGAGCAGGTACACAAGTTACGAACTTGAGGCTTTGGCTATTGTGGAAGGTGTGAAGAAATTCAGGCGCTATCTTTTTGGAAAGCAGTTTAAGATAGTGACAGACTGTAAAGCTTTTGAAATGACACTCAATAAAAAAGATCTTGCTATGTCAACAAGGGTTGCTTGATGGGTTTTGTTACTACAAGACTATGATTTCACTGTTGAGTACCGTAGTGGCACGAGAATGAAGCACACAGACGCGTTGAGTAGGAACCCAGTTGTGGCTGTAGTGTTCTCTAAGTTGCATGATGATATACAGCGAGCTCAAGAAACTGACGACGGATTGCGAGCTATAAAAGAAATTCTGAGACAAGGGCAATCCTATGAAGACTTTTATTTGCATCAAGATTTGTTGTATAAGGGATCTGAGCATCAGTTGGTTATACCTACAAAGATGGAACTTGAAATGATCAAAAGAGCTCATGAAATTGGTCATTTTGGGAAGAAGAAGACTTTGGAATCGATAAGTAAGGATTACTATATTCAGGGGATTTGAAAGAAGATTGATGATTATATAAAGACGTGTATACCATGTTTGTTGGCAAATCTGAAGGAAGGGAAGCAAGAGGGGTTTCTGCAATTGATCGACAAGGGGGATACTCCTTTGCATACATTGCATTTGGATCAGATTCAGGTTGACAGAAACACGCAAGCGGTATAATCACATTCTTACTGTGGTTGATGCCTTCACGAAGTTCACCTGGTTATTCCCTACTAAGAGTACCTCAACGAGAGAAGTTTTAGATAAGTTGCTTATACATCAACATGTGTTTGGAAATCCTGAGAGATTTATTACAGATCGAGGCACTGCTTTCACCAGTGGTGATTTCCGGCAACATTGTGAAAATGAAAGGATTCAGCACATCACAATAACGACAGGGGTTCCGTGAGGAAACGGGCAAGTTGAGAGGATGCATCGGACGATAATAGCAGTGTTGACGAAGTTATGCATTGAGAAGCCGGAACTGTGGTACAAACATGTAGGAAGAGTGCAAATGGCTCTGAATATCACTTTCCAGAGGAGCGTGAGTACTACCCCGTTTGAATTGCTCATAGGAAGGAAAATGAGGAGGCGGAATGACATTGAAATATGCCAATTATTAGAAGATGAAGATAGAGAAGATTACAAACGTGTGAGGGAAGAATTGAGAAAGATGGCTAAACAACAGATACTGGATATACAAGAAGAAAATAAGAGAAATTACGACAAAAGACGGAAAGACAGCGCAAAGTATAAGGAAGGGGACATAGTTGCGATCAAGCGCACGCAGTTTGGACCAGGTTTAAAGCTAAAGCCGAAGTATTTGGGTCCATATCGGATCACCAAGGTCAAGCGAAACGACCGCTACGACGTGGAGAAGGTGGATTCTTCAACAAAGGGTCCAAGTAGAACTTCTACATCAGCAGATCACATGAAGAGGTGGCCTAAGTAGAAAGGTGTGTTTAGTTTTTATCAATTTTATTTGTATTTTATAACTTTATAGCTTTGTAATTGTTTTATTTCTGTTTTGATGCGTGTTGGTCTCTGAGTGGGATTCATTGCTCAAGTTAAGTTGTTTTAAGTGGTTTACAAAGATGTTTTCTTACATAAGATGTTAATTACATGCATGGTACAATGTGTAATACAGGGTGTACGGTAGGTAATATGGGAAATATGCTGTTATTTTACGCAGATGGGTTATTCTAAGATGTTTAATGTTGAGCCATAACTTGTACCTATGTAAGATGAACTTCTGAGGCTGTAAACATGTGTGATGATGATGAATTGTACGTGAACGATGATGGGTATGCCCGAGGACAGGCATGAGTCAGGATGGTCGAGTGTGGGATAGCTAGATAGAGAGTGAGTGATTGAAGGCTGTATGATTGGGATGAGTGTAACAGAAGAATGAAGGATAGAGTGGTTGTTATGGGTTCGGTCAAGATGGCGGGGAGTCTTAAAAAAGATCTTAAAACATCTGAGAACATCTTTAAGAAGTGTTCTCAGATGTTTTAAGATGTTTTGCTGATGGATGCTGATTAAGAAGAAGGAAATATATAAAGATTATGACGTATTCAACTAGCATTATTTCAAACCCCGGTTCCACATGTATGAAAAATAGTTCCCGCAATCTTCGGAGGCATTGAAAATTTTGGAAAAAGATTTTTTATTTTTTGAACATGCACACCAGTTGTCTAGGGTGGGTAGTTTCTGAGTTATGGCCGTTTCAGTTTTGACAGCTGTCATCCGAAATAAAGATCTCGTCGAGCCCTATGATTTGTCCCTACACACCCGTAGTGTTAGGTGGATAGTTTTCGAGATATTTCCGTTTCAATTTTGACAGCTGTCATCAGAAATAAAGGTCTCGTCGAGCCCTAAAATTTCTCCCTCCACACTAGTAGTCTGAGGTGGGTAGTTATGGTCGTTTCAATTTTGACAGCTGTCATCCGAAATGAAGATCTCGTCGAGCTCTAAAATTTGTCCCTACACACCAGTAGTCTGAAGTGGGTAGTTTCCGAGATATGGCAGTTTCAATTTTGACAGCTGTCATCCGAAATAAAGATGATTACATGTTTCATATAATGTTAAGAAGAGTGAGTGCATGGTCTTTCGTGCTGGAGGAAAATGCATGTCCAGCATACCTTCCATTAAACTTGATGGCGTACCCTTAAAAAGGGTACAACAGTTTAAATACCTTGGACATGTTTTGACCTCTGACTTAAAGGACGATGCAGACATCGATAGAAAACGTAAGGCGTTGTCTGTGCGAACTCGGGCCAGCGCTAGCAGCGTCCTAAAGGTATTTTCCGACAGATTTGACTGTCACTACATGAACATGAACCATGCTGCAATGGTTCAGACCATTGCAGCATGGTTCATGTTGTGGCACTTTAATCTGTAACATTTATTTATTATTATTTTTGCAATTTTATTTAATTTATTTGTAATTAATTCATAAAAACTTTATTTGATTTTATTTTAATTTATTTTGTTTAATTGTGAATTTTGAATGTTACTAACATAGGCTAAGATTCTCATGTATTACTAATTAATGATCTAAGTTGGTCGATAAATAAAAGATTTATTATTTATTATAACCTACTTTGTTCAATGATATCTATCTGCATTTCGAAAGTCAGTCTTTGACAGCTAACCGACTCGCGCCCCGCGTGTCACTTCGTGGGTTTGGCTATCCAAGTTTACTCAACGGGCCGTGTAACTGACGTGTATGCATGTGTGTGTCGATACGGGTGCTCTAGTATGTAGATAAAATACTGTACATCTATGTACCGTGCTAAATCCTAGCAATGCACCAGTTACCAGCACCACAAAAAAACGTGTACATCCGGCCGTCTGAGCCAGAGCCCTAGAGAGATCTTGCATATCTAGGCTCGTGCATAACGAATCGTAGGTGACGGAATATACCAAGGTTTCATCGTATGTGACGCTGACGAATAATTTATACATTTTCCTTTATCGGCGAACTAGTTACCTACGTAAATATGTATTTAAATAACAAGGCAATCAGCTTTTGTGAAACAGAGGCATTTTTCACTATATTTGTATTTGTCCTATAAAAAGAGCGAAGTGTGGTTACCCTAATGAATCAATGTATGGAAAATAATTAAAATGCTTATATCTTTTGTTTGCCGGCACATAGAGCCGTCACATAACGAAATTCGTATTCACCATCGCCGTCGCTAAGGATAAAATGATATTCCAGCTACGTAGGACACCTGGAAGTAGTAGAACTGGCTGGCTCAGACAGCCAGCATCCGGCCGTCTGAACCATCAATCTTTTTAGAATAGCTTCTAAACGCGTGGGTTTTGGTGGTTCAAATCTGCGGTGGAACTTTCCAACCATCTTCCCTATTGATTCAATAGGAAAGATGGTTGGAAAGTTCCGCCGGCATGGGATCCTATTCTAGCAAAAACCAAAACAACACCTCGCAGTGCAAGAACTCAAGACACGGTTAGCTCTTTCTGCGTAAATAGGAACGTAAATTAATATTAATGAGTGACGGTAGTTTAATTTTTCAAAACTTTGTAATTGACAAATAATACCTTAGTCTCCCTGTGACCACGAACGTTGTAAAGTGTTCGAAACGTCAGGTTTTAAATAAAATGTAAATAAATCGCGAAGTAATCCGTAAAATTGTGTTTTAATGAGTTCAACAATTCGCGTAAACGTAAGAAACAAATAGACAAGAATTGGTATAAGTTGTATTATTGATTTTTAAAATGTATTAATTTTGAATATATATGCCGAAAACAATTTAGGATCACTTTTTTTTAGTTAAAAATCAAATGCGCTCATTTATATATTTCTCCATAATCACTTTTTAACCGACTTCAAAAAAAAAGGGGGTTATCAATTCGACTGTATGTTTTTTTTTGTGGCTATGTTACCTCATATCTCAGTCAGTTGTGGACCGATTTGAAAAAAAAGAATGTTTTCCTAGAGGTTATACCTTCTAGTTGGTCCCATTGTGGCCTAGTCGAGATCTGATGTAGGGATCTTGGTGTAATCGAGGGAAACCCTCAAATTTTAAAGGCACGTATAGTGTTTTCGTACTAGTATCTTAATGTTGACAATGTTGTTACGTCTGATAGTCAACATTATGAGGAGCTGAGCTATCTTGGAACTCCTTATTACAATTATTTGTATATATTTAAAAATATTAAGAGGTAAAAAAATAGGGCCAGAGAAGAAAACCAATGAAGTGCTGAAGATCGTAGGAGAAGAAAGAAACATTTTGAAGACGATCGAGAATAGACGTGAAAAAGAGAAAGACTAAGTTTAACTTTGTTGTTAATAAACTTATATAATTAAGAAAGAACACTGTGAGTGTTAAAAATATTGAAACTATTTAACTTTGTTGATTTTTAGAGCTTTAATTACCTAAATGTTCTTTATTACGATAGTACGAATAGGTGCCAATCACTAGTACGTTTGTGCCAATGATTGTACTATAACTGCCAATGACTGTACTTTAGATGTTTTTAGAAGTTTTCTGTTTTATTTCAACAACACGTTTCTTTTTCATACAAAATGTGTTTTTACTTTAATTCAAATACATCAAAAATTCATGTAAAGTCCTAAATTAGGTCTAAATATGTCACAAAAATTAAAATTTACATAAGGGTAATTTTTTCTTAGAGTGCCAACCATTGTATAGTTTACCATATATAAGAAGATTATAAGAATATAAATTAAGTGTCTTGATTATATTTTACAGAGAAGGAACATATTTTTGTTCTGGGACCAAGCTTCGCGATTTATTTACATTTTATTTAAAACCTGACGTTTCGAACACTTTACAGCGTTCGTGGTCACAGGGAGACTAAGGTATTATTTGTCAATTACAAAGTTTTGAAAAATTAAACTACCGTCACTCATTAATATTAATTTACGTTCCTATTTACGCAGAAAGAGCTAACCGTGTCTTGAGTTCTTGCACTGCGAGGTGTTGTTTTGGTTTTTGCTAGAATAGGATCCCATGCCGGCGGAACTTTCCAACCATCTTTCCTATTGAATCAATAGGGAAGATGGTTGGAAAGTTCCACCGCAGATTTGAACCACCAAAACCCACGCGTTTAGAAGCTATTCTAAAAAGATTGATGGTTCAGACGGCCGGATGCTGGCTGTCTGAGCCAGCCAGTTCTACTACTTCCAGGTGTCCTACGTAGCTGGAATATCATTTTATCCTTAGCGACGGCGATGGTGAATACGAATTTCGTTATGTGACGGCTCTATGTGCCGGCAAACAAAAGATATAAGCATTTTAATTATTTTCCATACATTGATTCATTAGGGTAACCACACTTCGCTCTTTTTATAGGACAAATACAAATATAGTGAAAAATGCCTCTGTTTCACAAAAGCTGATTGCCTTGTTATTTAAATACATATTTACGTAGGTAACTAGTTCGCCGATAAAGGAAAATGTATAAATTATTCGTCAGCGTCACATACGATGAAACCTTGGTATATTCCGTCACCTACGATTCGTTATGCACGAGCCTAGATATGCAAGATCTCTCTAGGGCTCTGGCTCAGACGGCCGGATGTACACGTTTTTTTGTGGTGCTGGTAACTGGTGCATTGCTAGCATTTAGCACGGTACATAGATGTACAGTATTTTATCTACATACTAGAGCACCCGTATCGACACACATGCATACACGTCAGTTACACGGCCCGTTGAGTAAACTTGGATAGCCAAACCCACGAAGTGACACGCGGGGCGCGAGTCGGTTAGCTGTCAAAGACTGACTTTCGAAATGCAAATAGATATCATTGAACAAAGTAGGTTATAATAAATAATAAATCTTTTATTTATCGACCAACTTAGATCATTAATTAGTAATACATGAGAATCTTAGCCTATGTTAGTAACATTCAAAATTCACAATTAAACAAAATAAATTAAAATAAAATCAAATAAAGTTTTTATGAATTAATTACAAATAAATTAAATAAAATTGCAAAAATAATAATAAATAAATGTTACAGATTAAAGTGCCACGCTTCGTTCAAGCAATTCATTTAGAACGAGACATGAAAACGACACGTTAAATTTGCTATTTAGAGAGTTCATCTGTATGTTACAACTTTCAGTGATGTTGATTGAATTGTTTGAATTATTACCTATTCCTATGACCTTTAGTGAATCAATGGGAATCGATTTTAGTGAGATTTTATCTTTTAAGGATTTGGAAATAAAAGATGATTGACTACCACAGTCTAATAGAGCACGAACCTTGACCTTTTACTGGCCGGTACAATGGATTCAGTACCTCAACTATAGCAGTACATAAAAGTATTTGATTTGAATTTTGTTTTGTAAAGTATGCACCAGATTCACTGGGTTCAATTGTGTCATACTCATAAACCGGCTCCTCCACGCTCACATGATTATTCACTGAGGATCCCGACTCATGAAGTAAACTATTATGCCTAGCATTACACTCGCGACATGGTCCCATTCGGCATTCACTCACCGGGTGACCCTGTCTAAGACAATTTGAACAAAGACGATATTTAGATACATCGTTTAATCTTTCGTTGATATCCTTAGCCTTGAAACTAGGACAGTCATATATTTTGTGATTGTCGCTACAAATGACACATGTATGATTATTCGACTTAGTAAAACTCTTTTGCGGCTTACTATTCGAACTCGCAAATGATTTTACGTATGAAGTAGGATTTTGTTTACTATTTGGCCCTGAGCTATTACGCGCATTCATAGCTGGGGGCTTGTTAATGCTATTACATTCGCGCGATCAATAATGAAATTAAAAAACTGTTCCAAAGTGGTAGTATCGCCGCTTAAGCTACTACGGTGTTCTTCCCACTTGGCTAAGGTAGTACTATCTAACTTGGATGACAGCATAAATATAATTAAGACGTCCCACTTGTCCGTGGGTTGACCTAAGCACGGAAAGGGCACGCAAATTCTTTGTGACGTGATCGACTATGAATCTAAGGGACCCTTCAGACTCGCGCGGAAGTGGCTTCACATTAAAAAGAGCATTTAAATGGTGATTGATTAATATGCGTTTATTATTGTACCTATTGCATAGTAATTTCCAAGTTTCGTCGTAAGTTGCAGAGGACACTTCGAGATTGAAAATTACTCTGGCGGCATCGCCTTCCAGGTATGAAATTAAATAATGAAATTTATGGATAGGTGAAATGCGTAAATTATTGTGAATTAAGTTTTCAAAAGTGTCCCGGAATTCAAGCCAAGGGAAATATGCGCCATCAAATTTTGATATTTGGATTTGATTCCTCAAATTAAGACCATTATTATCTTGCAAATCCATACAAAAAGATGCATCAAAGATGCAAAGATGCATGGATGGTTAAGGAAGGACACTTATCTGTTCGCAGAACCGCCGCGTGATATGGCACTTTCGCTGCACCACTGGTCTCGCCGGCCGGTGTATTTTTCGTAATTTGCTATTTCTTCTTTATTTTCCCCTCATGGGCCACCATCATGTATATTTAGGTACAGATTGGAGCCATTTTAATTAAAACGCCCAAATTTCTTGAAGTGGTATAATGAGCAAAAAGGTCTTTACATGGCAGGTGTAGGAAACGGAATGAACGAGACAATGGAAATCTGTCACTAGAATGAAAGTTACTTATAAAAATATAAAGACGCAATCTCCTTTAGAGTGGTATTGCTATTAGGGTTTGTATAGGCGTTGTGCGCCGGAACAGTAGTATTGTTAGCACGGAATAAATGTATTGCTCAAATTGGCTAGATAATTTCGCTAGGAGGACATTAATAATTTACTACGAACCACGAACCGAAATTTCGAAAAAACTAAAGTACCTACTTATTAGCTTTGTCTCTATGTGCACTAGGCTCGGGCTTAGGGCATGGGCTTAGCAGAAATGAATTGTTTTATGATTAATTTAATTGCTTTAATGATTAGTTAACCTATTATTAAATTGATAAACCTGCATGCAACTAAAAAAATATGAATAAAGTAGAAACAATATTATGAATAAAGCAGCCTTGGTCGTCAGAGATTCGCCACATCTAGCACAAGGGCGTAATGTATTGCGTTTCGTGCACAACGCTCTGTTAAAAAACGGCAAAGCGTGACTTGCACTCGCACTGAAATGTTCCGTACCTATCGGTAAGGTACGCCAAAAAAGTTTTTGTATTTTTATACAAGTATTGTTTATGTAGGTACAGTATAGGTTATAATATTGGCAATAGAAATAGACAATAAATATTTTAATTATCCAGCTGTTAAGGGTCATGATGACTTATGAGATACAGCCCGTTGGCAAACAACCTATTAATGATATTTATCCTCTCACACGTCCGACTCCGCACGATAAACCTCGCGGATAACGTCCACACTGCAAGTGACGGCGCGCGCTCTTCGGCGCGCTCAATCCTTCGTCAATAAATGCTTCATAGTAGCTAAACCTTTGCAGCTGTAAGCACAAAAAAATATCTACGGATAGGTTTGAGTATACAGAATAGTAATTAATGTCTTAAAAAACCCATGAATTCGAATTTCATTAAAAATTTAAAGGGTAAATTATGCAGAAACGAAAAAAACACAATCACTTTTCAAGTTAACTTTAGTTTAGTATTTTCCATATAATCTGTGTTTTGAATAGTGTGTGGGAAAAGCCTATTCTTTAATTTTGTTTTGCCATATAACACTTATAGAATTAACTAATGAAATACTGTACTTACGACATAATTCCGAGTAACGACGAAACACAAAAAGTTTTGCACTAAAGAAAAAAAATTATCTGTAACAAATTTTAAGCGTTAAGTACGCCATCTGTATTTATTTAGTTTATCTAACATGTCAGCTTGCTTTAAACACTTTCAAAATTTCGGAACAATCTGTATAGATGGCGATATTTAAACTTTTGTGCACGCACCCATGAAGCACTCTGTGTGGATATACCAAACTGTCCACGGACGTAAGTTAGTACTTTTTTTTTGGGAACTAATCTATCCACAGACGTGTCAGAGGTTATGCACAAAAGTTATTTTTTATGCGTGTAGACACTGGGGGGGGGCACTTATACGTCTCAACATAGTTAAGCCCTAACACTGCTTCGGGGCTCGGGCATGCACTGCTCTGTTTCTACGACAGACAGATAGATAGCGGAGATTTAAGTAGTTATTAATTAAATATTTGGTATCCGATGGTCACTCTCGCGTTCGGAACCCTAAAACAACCTTGGTGCTGTGGCAGGAAAGTGTCAATTTGTAATTGCATGTTGGTGACGCAAATTGTGGGTTTCGCGTACCTATGTATTATCATTACATCAGCGTCGTCATATTGCCATAAGGCTTACTTTCTTTACTGACAACTTTGTAACTTTTGGCAGAGCTGTGGAAGGGCCGACAGATGGACAAACAGATAGACAGCGTAGACTTGCCTACATCCTTAGGGAAAATGGATTCGTTTGTTAAAACTCCTTGTAATAGTTTTAGTTTTCTTTTTAATTTTGATTTAAAGATTATGTCAATAGGGTTGTCACAGTTGTCAGAAAATAAATTTCATTGCATCAATACACAAAACAGTTATTTCTTTTTATGTATTAACAAATGGCGACCGTTACAACTGCTTGGAGCAAAATCACGTGTTACTCCTCCAAAAATTATAACGATACCACGTCTTGAATTAATTTCTGCACTAATTGTTACAAGGCTAATGACTAATGACTGAACTAAAGAAAGGTTTAGATATCGAAATAGAAAAGGAGTATTATTGGTCTGACTCTACCGTTACATTGTGCTGGATAAAAAGAGAATTGCCATGGAATACTTTTGTTGGGAACCGCATAAAAGAAATAAGAGAACAGTCCGATCCACAGGATTGGCATCACATTCAAGGTTATTTGAATTGGGCAGATCTTGCTTCAAGAGGGTGTGATGCAAAAGAGCTATTTGAGTCTCGATGGTTTGAAGGGCCCACATGGTTCATGGAAAATCCAAACAATTGGCCAAAATCAGAATTCAAAGTGAATGAGTCAGAAGCTGTAAAAGGGATGTAAAAATCTGCTTGTTCTGTAGCTTTATCAGTAAAAGACAATTTTTTAGATAGATTTACATACTTTTCGAAATATTCGAAGATTATTAGAACTCTTGCATGGATGTTACCGTTTATAAACAACACAAACCAAGAAAAAAGGAGAAAAGGCGAAGAATTAAGTTATGATGAATATGAAATAGCTGAACAGAAAATGATTATGTTGATTTAAATAGAAAATAAAGAATATTTAGAAACAAGTTGTGCAAAGTTAAGATATTTTTATGACAAAGATAATTTAATGAGAATTGAGACAAAAATTACTTTAGGAGATTTTACTGAAAGCATTAAAAAGCCTTTGGTCGTTCCTGCAAATAACTTTATAGTAAAACGCATAGTTGAAGAACGCCACAGGCAACTACAACATGCAGGAAGCAATGTTGTTATATCGGATATTCCAAAAAGATTATGGGTCATAGGCATAAGACGTCTTGTTAAGTCAGTCATATCCAATTGTGTTATATGCACAAAGTTTAGAGCAAAGCGAGTAGAAACTAAGGCGGCTCCTTTACCAAAGGATCGCATTAGCAGTTCTGCCGCTTTTGAAGTGACAGGAGTGGATCTAGCGGGACCGCTCTACCTACGTGGCAATGAGAAGTGTTGGATTGTATTATAATAATACGTGTGCAGTTTACAGAGCAGTACATTTAGAACTTACGAAAAGCTTATCAACTCGAGACTTCTTAATGACTCTACGCAGATTCATTGCTCGTCGAGGAAGAATCAAAATAATTATCAGATGGGAAAAATAAAATACAATTATTTTGCTTTAAATTTCCGCTAAGAGACGCTAGCGCAGGCAACAAAACCACACCAACCGCAACCGCTTTGAGTACCAGTTCAGGCAAATGCAGAATGCACCGCCCTCCCTCCCTCAATACGAGGGTCAAACTGAAAGTTCTTAGAACTGGCCACTTATAAACAATATAATAAAAAAAATATTCTAAAATTTGAAAATAGAACTCTTTGCCAATATTACTGAGTATATATTTCATTCATTTGTCATTTGTTTTACGACTTGGCGGCAAATTGAAAATTGTCTGTGTCACGTCAAAATGAATTTAACACGAGAAAATTTTCGTGCAATGATTTTTTATGACTTTCGATGTCATTTAAGTCAACAAGAAAGTTATGATAGACTACGATTGGCCTTTCACGATGAAGCCCCATCTCGTGCGACTGTTTACAACTGGTTTAATGAGTTTAAACGTGGTCGCACTAATCTCACTGATGATGTACGTTAGGGGCCGGCCTTCTACGGCGACGACTGAAAATAACATCTGTGTTGTGCGGCGTATGATAGAGACTGACAAAAGAGTGACCTATCAGCAGATTCGGACAAGCTTAGGCATCGGTATGAGTCAAGTGCACAAAATCCTCCACGAACATTTAGCGGTCAGGAAGCTTTGCGCCCGGTGGATACCTCATAATTTGACTAAGGTTTAAAAACTCCATCGTGTGGATTGGTGCCGTAAAATGATTGAAAGATTTAACGGAGGTGACTCAAATGCTGTGTTCGACATACTAACAGGTGACGAAAGCTGGATTTACTGTTATGATCCTGAAACCAAAAGACAATCTGCTCAGTGGGTGTTTCCTTTCGAGGAGTTGCCAACTAAAGTGAAGAGAGATCGAAGTGCGGGAAAAAAAATGGTGGCCTCGTTCTTTGGAAGGATAGGTCATTTCGCAACAATTGTGTTAGAGGATCAAAAAACAGTTTCTGCAGAATGGTACACTACCAATTGTTTGCCACTTGTTTTGGAAAAAGTTCGAGAGAAACGACCTCGCAGTAGGATCCTCCTTCACCACGACAACGCCTCGTCGCACACCGCCAAGCGAACGATCGACTATTTGGCGACATCAAACGTTGAATTACTGGGTCACCCGCCGTATAGCCCCGACCTCGCGCCTTGTGATTTTTATTTATTTCCAAAAATTAAAGAAAAACTTAAAGGAAAGCGGTTTATGAATGCTGAAGAAGCGGTGGCTGCGTATCGCGATGCCATTGAAGAGACCCCTAAGGACGAGTGGGCAAAGTGCTTTTCCCAGTGGTTCCATCGCATGCAGCGGTGTATTGACGTCAATGGACAATATTTTGAAAAGATATAATAAAACTAATAACTGGCTAATGTAATCAGTTTTTGATTTTCTAAGAACTTTCAGTTTGACCCTCGTACGCATGCACTACAGCTAATGCAGTTGTTAATTACCAACACCAACGTGCAAAAAACCTCGACGCGTTTCGCCACTCCACGCGGCATCCTCAGGAGATGTTGTCGCCTCGGCTGAGCACGGACGACTTAAAAATAAATCAGCTGAGGCGACAACATCTCCTGAGGATGCCGCGTGGAGTGGCGAAACGCGTCGAGGTTTTTTGCACGTTGGTGTTGGTAATTAACAACTGCATTAGCTGTAGTGCATGCGTATTGAGGGAGGGAGGGCGGTGCATTCTGCATTTGCCTGAACTGGTACTCAAAGCGGTTGCGGTTGGTGTGGTTTTGTTGCCTGCGCTAGCGTCTCTTAGCGGAAATTTAAAGCAAAATAATTGTATTTTATTTTTCCCATCTGACAAAGTAACGCCTGATTCTATTAATTACAAAATAATTATGTCAGATAATGGGTCAAATTTTGTAGGTGCAAATAATTTATTTGCTAATATTGATTGGAATGAAGTACATAGGTATTCTAATGTTGTACGTATTAAATGGAAATTTAATGTACCTTCTGGTTCATGGTGGGGCGGATTTTGGGAGCTTCTTATCAAAATATTAAAAGATTTATTAAGAAAAGTTTTAGGAAAAGCGTCAGTCACCTACGAGGAACTTCAGACAATTCTCTGTAATTGTGAAGCAACTATGAATAATCGTCCCTTGACCTATGTAGAAGATGATACAGCATCTTCCTTAGAACCATTGACAACAATGTGTTTTCTAAATCCCTTATCAAGTTCAGATGTTTCTGATTTAGACGTCGTAGATAGAAACAGTTTAATATGTCGATTTCGTTATTTACAAAAACTTAAAGATGATTTTAGACAACGTTTTCAAAAGGAATACTTGACGTCTTTATTACAAAGACGAAAACACGAAGTTGGTCAGCTAAAGAGGGGAGATGTTGTCATTATAGAGACTGACAAGAAGCGACTTAATTGGCGATTAGGGCTAGTTTTAGATATAATAAAAGGAAAAGATGGAGTTCCTAGGGTAGCAAAATTAAAAACACGTTCAGGAATTATATTAAGGCCATTTCAAAAGTTATATAAATTAGAAGTTTCAACAGAAGAACAGGTAATGCGATTACCAACAAGTTTGAAAGATGATGATGTGAAACAGGTCGATACACAATTGAGAACGCGATATGGTAGAACCATTAAAATACCAAGCCGATTTAAAATTTAGGGAGATTTCGCACCTTAAGTATTTTATATTTTTTAATTTTATTACTACTGCCCTTTTCTGTCGGAAATATTAGATAGGAGGTACTACTAGAATTAAACGTAGTTATTATTTTCAATAATTATATTATTTTTTGTTGTTGTGCGGAGGATGTTAAAACTCCTCGTAATAGTTTTAGTTTTCTTTTTAATTTTGATTCAAAGATTATGTCAATAGGGTTGTCACAGTTGTCAGAACATAAATTTCATTGCATCAATACACAAAACAGTTATTTCTTTTTATGTTTTAACACCGTTGGCCACCCTCGCGTTCCGAACCCAAAACACAATTTTGTTGCTGTGACAGGATTGGTGACACGAATTGTGGGCTTTGCGTGTCATCATCAGCGTCATAACTAATGCCATAAACCTCTACTGTCAAGTTTTTATTGTTGCTTACTATGTGCCTACTTCTTGACAAAGCTGAGGCCTTACCCGGGTGACAATATCCGTATTTCGGGTCATAATAAATCAATGGGGTCTAGTTATCACTCTCGTTCGCGCTGTCATGCTAGCACGAGCCACGAATGACAGGGCGGCTACAGTCGAACATCAGACATCTTCATCTGACATCTAGTTGAAGTCCATTTTTCATTGCTTATTCAACATTGTAAACAATCTTGACATTCCTTTTTCAAGAAATTATTAATTTAAAAATAAGATAGGCACAAAAGTTACATCCTAATATGGTAGTTTATCGTTTAATATATGTAGCTTTTTAGAGCAATTAGTAATTTTTTTTTCACCAGTATAAAAGACATAAAAAGATTGTTTACAATGTTTGACACGTTAAGAAAAACGGACTTTCCGTGCTATATTTATGTCGCGATATATTAACATCAAGGAAGGGGAGGGGGGTGAAAGTTTGTATAAAAAATCTGACCTTTGGCGCGGGCAAAGTCGCGGGGAACTAGGAACTAGACAAATATTTATATAGAACGATAGAACAGGTAACTAGTAAACCACTTATAGGTTATTCTCATAAAGTACCCTTCCATGTACTGCAGGTATTTATTATTTTTGAAGCCTCGGAAGATATCATATTCGTATTATAATGAACTCAACTGCACAAGTGTATAGGCAAGAGGCACCTTCAGCCTCAGAGACGAAATCTTCTTAATTAAACCGGCTTATTTGCATCAATTTCCATAAATCAACTTTGCAAATCACAAAACGGACGATGATTATGTAAATTGACTCATTTCTGGTTCTTGAGTGGACTCTACATTTTTTTAAATACAGTTGAAGTCTTAATAAAGTGCACTTATGAAAATACGTGAAAATAGACCTATTTTTTTTCAAAGGAATCATATAAAAAAAATCTTAGTATTTAAAAAAAAAGATTCTTTAAAGTTAAATAACCTTCTGTTGACTTAGTGCAAAAAAAACGTTATATAACTTTTTATCTGAGGTATATCCTGATAATAGAAAAACAGAAATAATGGTAAATAATAGATAATACCATACCGTCCATGATAATACTAAGAAAACAGAAACAAATAATACTTAATAAAATTTTACTTTTGAGAAAAAACTGTATTTTAATTGGTGTTTTTTTTAATATTTGATAAATTCCTCCAAATATTGACCATATTACTGGTTTTTATAGCTTTGTGTATTTTTTCCATCGTATCACCTAACCAAAAATTCCATGTCTTTATCCCATCACAACTTTAGCAATATTAAGCGTTTAAACTAAGTTCCTATCTCTGGGCGCGCCATGCAATGCTTCGTTGCTAAGGGTGGCTGGCTCTAGATTTGTTTTTTTTTCGTTTTCTGAGCATTTTATGTATTTTAATAGCATCACCTGTTATTTACCATCCATTACCGTTTTTATTTTTTAGGATATACCTCTTAAATCAAAAGTTATAACGTTTTTTTTTATAATAAGGCAACAGAAGGTTATTTAAAAATTAAATTTTTTTTTGTCCTTTTTCCGTCGATAAAAGTGGGTCTAGTTTCACCCATTTTCATGTGCACTTTATGAAGACTCACACTCACACGTATAAATCTCGTTACTGTTAGGTACTTAAGTAAGCTAGGTTTAATAACTACTTACTTAAGTACTTACTATTGAGATGATATGTGTTTGTGATATGTGATTTAGTTACTGACAATCTTCAACCAAAGACCTACTTCAGTAAACAAAAAGCCAAACTAGGCCTAACTCGATGTGACCGAGTGCATCGAATAGCCAAACCAAACCTGAGACGGGTTTGATGAACTTCAGGTCAGTCGGCTTTATTGAATTGACTAGGTACACCAACATGTGTACTACATAAGTACATAGGTACTATTAGGTATTGACCTCGATGGGTATTGACTACCGACGTACCTATCTAAAAAAGAAGCCTAGAACACATCGCAGGCCGCATTAAAATAAAACGGAATAAAATTTTATAATTATGAAAGTTACTTATACTGAGACCAAATTAAAAAATAATGTCCTCCTAGCCGAATTTCGACTACAGTGACCAATCTCAACAGAGATTAGCCGACTGCGCGGGAGATATTATAGTGCACAAGTGTGTAAGCAAGACACAGGTGCACTCTCAGTTCCTTCACTCTCATAATTCGGTGAGACGGCAGTCCGACATAGAGAGATCAAGCGCAGGACCAACGGCTTAACGTGCTTTCCGAGGCACGGGGGTGTTAACACCACCAACTTCCTGACTCCGAAGCTGTGTCCGAGTTATTTCAAGACAGAAAACCAACACTTTCGGCCCGACCCGGGATTCGAATCCGGGACCTCGTGGATAGTCTGGGTGCTGACCACTAGACCAACGAGGCAGTGAGACCAAATTAACCAATTTTAATAATTTAATACAATTAACGTCCAATGTTCTCCTTTTGTCTTTGTACAGCGATCACTAAATTGTAACGACATCTTGATTGGGGTCAAAGAAAGTTAGAAAAACGCACGAGACGACCTATGGTCAACCGGTTCCGGAGATTTAGCGCCAATACATTTTTGAAAATAAAAGAAATGTGCTGAGTTTTCCTCCGATTGGTTTATTTCTAGTGTCAGCTAGATTTTTCACGTCCAGTCTCTGTAGAAAGTCTAAAATGATAATTACGGTCTTGTGCGTTCGGATAGTTGCGGCTGTCCGTCTGTCTGTTAGTGTTATGCCGACACTCGACGCGGTGGGTAGCCATCGCTCACTACCTCTTTTCTACTAGCTAACAATTTTTCGTTTCGTTGTAGTGTTATCAAAAAAATACAATTCAAAAATTGTACTAGTGAAAATACCCGAAGTGAATCCTAAGCGACGTAAGCACAGGTTGGACTTTTTTCTTCAACGACTATAATAGGTAAGCCAGTATTAGAAAATTGTTTTTAAGTGAATAGGTAGTATAGTACTTATTACATACCAAGTCTTTAATAATAATAAAAAATAATTCAGTTTTTCTTAAATTTATGGAATGCACATTGCATAGTTAATTTTTTACATAATTTAAATTCTAACTCGGAATGTAGCCGTTTCAAAATAAATTAGACACGCACGCACGAACGACCGTGATTAATTTTGTTTTAAAACTACATTACCTACCTATAGTTTAATTTGATCAAATCAAAAATTTTAATAATTTGCGAAAACTAAATCCTGTTTGACCATAATACGAGAGGTCTATGGTCACACTCACACACGTGACGTAAAAAGCCCAAACATGGTTCATGAAAAGAAGGAAATTTTCAGATGGGAAAAATAAAATACAATTATTTTGCTTTTAATTTCTAATAATGGATTCCCGCAAAGTAACGCCTGATTCTATTAGTAATATTTATAGGAAATTTTCAGGCAAAAAATCATTTTCGTAACATTGGGCCGTAACGACGGTATAATAAATATTTTAAAGATTTACATACATAAAAAAGATTTACCTACAAACCTTTAAAAAACAAACACGCTGGATAGCATGTTATTTCAAAGGCGTTATTTCCTTGCTTGACAATTAATAGCCTAGTTGAATGTTTTTTTTTAGAATATTTACTGTATATTGTAAACTAGTACCTAATGTAAGTTGAAATAGTAAGAACTATAAGAAACTTAAGCCTAAAGCAGTTATTGGGTCACATAGATTCCGCATTGGAAAGTGGGTGAAGCGGGCACCGATGGGTGTCGTGGGACCGGTTGGGATAAGGAAACTTGGGCTCGTGAATGCAGCTAACATAGTTACGTAAACTCTGTATTTGGGTTGTTTGATGTTACTTACCCAAAAGTATATTAAAAGTTTACTAAATTCTGTTAAAAAAACCATACCTAATTAACCTGTTTTTCAAATAAAAATTATAAAACGTATACAATATGTACCACATTAAAATAAATTAATCATAATAGTCACAAGAATACAAGTAACTAGGCAGGCACTATATTAATGTTCTAGCCGAATTTCGACTACAGCGGCCAATCTCAATAGAGATTAGCCAACTACGCGGGAGATATTATAGTGCACAAGTGTGTGCGCAATACATAGGTGCATTGCACAGCACAGACGGCACTATATTATAATTAACGCGTATTAACAGTAAGATGTTTCCTTCTAAAATCTAGGTATAAGAAAGTAGCATAAAGCATTTTTTTTATTAGACTAGGTAGATGTTACACTAAAATTAATCTCATATGAAAACGACTTTTTAAAGGAAACTACTAATTAATAATGTATGTCAGTCAGCAAAATATGCAGCTCGCGAGTTCAGCTTGGCCATTAACTCAATAACTAGACAACAATAGTCAAAACCAAGTATATACCTACTGCGTAGCATCTGTAATGTAATGATTTTGAAATGAGCACATCACTAGGTCTGCGTAAGAAAGAACCAAGCATTTTTAATAATGTTTATATCTTAGTTAATATAAAAAAATACTATTTATTTCTTTAACTTACTTACATACTTACATCGCTTACATACAACTGAATTGATGATTGATAAGGCCCTGAGAAGGAATATTTCTCTATTTTAAAAAATATACCTTTTATAAAAATTATATATCAAAAAACAGGACCTCAGTAAAAAAGCTGTAGGTTTTATTTTGAAAGTTACAATATTAAAAAGACAACCGGTATTTTGAAATTTATTATGAGCGTTATCAAGGTTTTCAGCTTTTGTAAGCTGCTTTCTTGAGAGATGCCAAGGCTGAGCCCGTTTGGGTTTCTACTTTATATACGAGTATATACCTTCCGACATCATTGAAAGAAATTATTGTACCTCAACATCAATTATATTTTATGTTCTAATATAAACTTACTTAGGTTATCATCACATTTAGTAAAACACAAAAAAATAGGAGTTCTATAGCTTTAAGATTTTTTAACACTCACAGTGTTATTTTATTTTTACAAGTTTAAATAAGAAACCAGAAATGCGCACACGGGCAGGATTTGTCCCACGACCTTTGGTTAAGAGTTTCTTTTTTTATTTAGATATTATATGTAGGTATCTTACCTAATAAATAATATCCGTGCCTTTAGTATCTAGCCTATAATAATTTATCTATAATAAAATATTTATGATGAAGCCACTGAGAAACAAAAATTTCGACATGCTACACCTACACACCTCTACGTACGGGTGTGTTCAGAAAATGCTAGTATTTTTGTAAATAGGTATGTAATAATGTTGTATAACAATAATAACATAACCCAACGTCTTATCATGATGATCTAGCTAGTTCTACATAACGTTGATGTAGGTAAATCGTTGAGCAATTCACACAGATTCGCGAATGTTAATATACTTGGTATGTGGGCAGGCACTTACAAAATGACCCAGTAGAAAGTGAAAATTTGGCTCTCTCTTTCTAATAAGCTCGGGTAGTGCTTTCGTTTCGTGCATGTTTGTCTAAGCATTGTTTGGCAACATGAGAATAGTTTTATTTAATGCACCAATTTATAGAACCCTGTGAGTTAGGTTTTACTTAGTTTTAAACCAATACCTGTCACCCATGATCTCCTCGAGAAGATCTAAGAATTGGTGCAATGAAATAAGCGCTATACACAAAACAATTATGTTTAATATAGGGAGACATTATATTCCATGGACAGCAGAATACATTGGTGCAAAGGAAAGCTCTTAAGTATTAGGTACCAAGGTATTTTTGCTGTGGAAGATTTGATGCCATGGCTAAACCCATGGCAGTAATGAATTGATTGCTTAAACAGTTTAGCGCAACGGCTGCGATGGCTTATGTCAACATTATGAATTATTCAACGTAGCACAGATTTGAAGGCCAAATGTAGAGAAAATTCACACGTTTGGCTGCCAACATCAATTTAATTTGACCGGTCGTCTACTTAGTGTAGTGCCAATAATAGGCAACAGGTTTTAATGGAAGTACGGAGACATAAAAATCCAAACTTTGTGATTAAAACAGCTACCTAATCCGCGGTTTGGGTACATTAGGATCTCCATGGATCTATTTGATAAATTGTGTACTATTCAATAAGCAGTTGAAATACCTACAACAGGTCTAAGATAACTGAACTAAGACACACATCTTCATCTAGTGGAAAATTGCATGATGATAATTGAACGTACCTACATGTTTACGAAGTTCTAACAAGCGGATGTCAACTATCTCACATTTGTAGTCACCTAGGAATTGCTTAGAAACGTTGTGAAATATACGATTTGCGAATTCCCATTCATTTAAAAATACTGTCTTTTACATTTGGGTTGCTTAAATGAATACAATTCTAGATTTCGACAAAAGGAATATTTAATAGCTACAAACATGCAACGAAACACTTTTTTCATAAACAATTCTGAGCAATAGCTAAGTGATTTAAATTAATATTTATGAAGAGTGCCAAAAGTTACCGTAATTCTTGCGACATTTTCGTCGGATTTTTCTTAAGTCCAATCCAATAAACAGGGGCGGCCAACTTGGTTAGACCTTAGATCTACTGTTCACTGACGACACCCTGTGCGATCTACCAACTACATACTTGATTAGGTACGTTGCGCAGTCTGTTCTATGTATTTATATTTTTGCCTTGCCACGATCGACTGGAAAAAGAGTCGCGATCGACCGGTTGGCCAACCCTGCAATAACACTATCTCAACCAATCTGTGTAGATTGCTTTTATGAGATCGATTAAACTTGATATTTTTATGTTTTAAATAGTTAAAGGTATTCTTGATTGAATGACAACTATGTCGAAATAGAAATCGCTAAACATACAAATTAACATTTCAGATGCTCAATCAACCACAAAGAAAAAGTATCAATAAGTCTATTGATACTTTTTCTTCGGTAACGAAAATTAAAAAAAAAAATAGTAAGAAATCGTTGGTTGTAAAAGGCGAAAGTAAAATGTTTATTGCACCTTCTTAATACCTAACAGGCTCCACAGTCAAGCAGTTGGTCAGTCGGCAAACATGTACTTAGGTAACTAAATGGGTCCACCATGGAATGTACTATAACTGGTAACTAGTAACTTAACTAATGAAAAGTTGTACTCGATTAGCCAACCAGCCAGAAAATTCTGTTCTGGGACATAGATATTACAAAATATCCTTTGAGTTGGCGCAATGGTTAAAGACACCGTTGGACTCTGTAGAAGCAATAATTTACATAAGTAATTCCTATATAATAGAAGTAAATAACATGATATCTACTTTAAGTATTTTTATCAACATGGAAGTGATAGTAAGTACGAGATACCCCCCGATTACAAACAAAACTTAACAAAAAAGAATATCAAAACGAAACTTAAACTTTTTACTTAATATAACAGAATGCACCTGCAGTATTTCTGTTATTAATTTTAATGAGAGTTACCTAATGCTAATTAAAGAAGCTACATTAGCTATTTAATGAATTATGTCAATTTGTGTTAGCTACATAATGTATTAAATATTTTTAGAGATGTAAGACTGATGCGGCATTGCAGACAAACCAATGGTTTTTGTCAATGTCTATTAAAATCTAACATTACTAGTTTAAGTTTATAATGCTAAATAAATGAAAAAAAAAGTATAAAACGCAGTAAATTGCGCAATTTAGTTTTAGATTACTTCTTGAAATCATAAGCATTCAAATCATTTTTAGTTCTAAATAAAAGAATCACATTTTTATATGCCTTCAGCTTTATATACCTCTATAATACTCCATCAATCCATTGAGAAACTTTGATTATTTACCCTTGTGTTTAATGAAGTTATACACAATGACTACTTATACTGAAATTTTTTAACGAACCGGTTTGCCATAGCCTTCTTCCACATGAACCGTAGTCATCATGTTTTAATTTCCTTCACTAGTTAGGCAGTGATAGGTTATATTAAATGATCGTAACATTGCCCACATGTTATCCCTAACCCTAACATCTCTTACTGGTTCAAACGAATTTCTCGTGACATTGAAAACGCGTTTGCTTGGATCTACGGATCTGAGTCACGTGCCCCCATTCTGCTCTGCTGGGTACCACCGACTTTCACTGCGGTGCTCGAGACGAATCTTATGCGGATCAATTTTTGAACGGGGTAATTTTATTGGATCATCATAATTATTTACACGTTACACCCAAGAATCATTCCGATTTTAAATTATTTTGTAGCACCTGCAACTACAAGAACAATGGAAAACAATATGTAGTATACTTACAATAGGAAAATGGACGAAATAAATAAACAATCGACTGCGCAAATTAAATGTGTCCAATATAAAAAAAATCATAATAACGTATTCTAACATTCGGTCGCATTTTTTTATTTTCAAATACGTTTATACTTGATATAGTCTAGTTTTACGAAAGTGTTAAATGAAAAGCATAAAACAAAATGGTGTTAATAAGTGAGACAGTAATTTCAAATCTGTTTAAAACACAATTAAATTCATTACACCATTAGTATAACTAAAACATCAATCATCTTTATAGCCCTTTTCCTACTTGTTAAGTGCACATTGTTGTTTGTAATCGCTACTGGATATGGCTGCTTAAATGTTTACATTCGTATGACCTAGGGGACTTCTACATTTGGTACTGTAGTCTTGCGTCTTTAAAATCACCGACGTCACGATTCCCAAAATGCTAGTGACGTTATAACAAAGACCCCATTAGACTCGCAATAATTAATCAGTGCTAGACATTATCATTATTAATTCGAGGATAATGAACTATCATAATACTTATGAGTTGAGTACTTTACCAAATATTTTATTATTTTTTAAAAGTGGCAGGTTACTTGGGGTTATGAATAGGAACTTTTACCCGTGCGTTTACCCTACTACACAATTAAACTGTCTAGAAAATTGGCATTTTTGGATAGCTGCAGTAATTTTAGGAAAGAATCTACAAAAATTATAAGAATTTTCAATATAAAGCAATTTTTCACATCATGGATCAGCAATGGTGTTGAAACACGTGGTTGAAAACCAATAAAACTGAGGAGAAAACCAGTCTAGTCTGATTATTCAGAGTAACTTAAGTGGGCAGCATGGCCATATGTCCACTGAGGGTTCGGCGATCGCGGAAGTGACCCAAACGAGTTCATGACAAAAAGTAATAAAGAAAAATCGCTCAGAGTCAAGATGGAAACGGCTTTAAGGCGAAGATTCCCATTATCTATATTTTTAAAACCCTGCTTTAAAAAAAGAATCTAACCTGTATCTTTGGCATGTAGTTTCCTTTGCAAATACAAGACTTACTTAC
Organism: Pyrausta nigrata; assembly: GCA_949316185.1. Classification (NCBI taxonomy): domain Eukaryota; kingdom Metazoa; phylum Arthropoda; class Insecta; order Lepidoptera; family Crambidae; genus Pyrausta; species Pyrausta nigrata. The sequence goes on along the minus strand of OX438958.1, from coordinate 5,812,498 downwards.
TTACTTAGTACCTACATCATACTTAAAGAAGATCCAAGGCCAAAAATGCTAAAGATTGTTCAGAGGCAGCTGTTTGACTGATGTCTATAATATCAAAAATATTTTGTTGGATAAAGCAATCGTACTAAGAAAGATAGTTGGTACCTACCTACGCACAAGACACTGCTCTACCTCTGAATATATTTAAAAAAAACTTTGATGCTGTGCTGATGCTAATAATGGTGACACTAACTATGTGGGTTCTGAAGCAATATAAAACTACATAAACCCTCTATCAAACGATGAGTATAAGATGATGGTTCTTGTTAATGTTGCCTCGGGTCCCCAAAAAGTCGCCACGCCAGAGTCCCACGGGATGGTGCAATTCGGCAGTAACGGTGCGCGGGAGCGACGACCGCGGTTGCCTTGCATTTTTTTAATCAGTCCACGATTTCGTGAAATTTTACAGTTATGATCAAGCTTTTGGACGTTGCAAGTTCAATCCCGTTGGTAAATTTTACATTTATCACGTTTCATTTGCGGGCTTTCAGCATTATTCCAGCTTTCAACATTTTAAAACAATTTCACTTATAGTTAAAGAGACCCTGTGACGGCCCAGTAAGAGGTGTTATATACCTATATTTAGACTTATTTAGTGTTGTCTACTACTAAGTAATTTTAATTTAGATTTCTAATATATTACTTAACGTTCTACGGATCAGTGACTACACTCTTGTGCAAAATCAGTTAGTGTCAAAAATCCTGCTAGTATTTTTATATTAGAAGTAAATTATTCAAGCGTGTCAGTGTTTTGAAAATAGATTGCACTATATTGCAATGCAATGCTCTTGCAATAGTACACAATACCTTATTGAAAATGCTCTTAATACAACATTGCAAAATGCAGCAATTTTCATGATGTAACAACACTCAGCTGTTCTAGTCATATGTAACTGTGGTTTTATTATTCTTGCATGTTACGTTATGTAGCACGTCATAATAAATGAAGTACAGTCAGGGACATAACGTCTTGCAAACTTTGATTAGCAGTGCAGTGTTATTCTTAGGCGTTTTGGTGATAGGATAAATTATTAAAATTAAGGGTCTCATTTTTCTTAAGTATCAGAAATAGGTACTTAGTTATAACATTCTTTAACCTCTTTAAATATTCACTTACAACTTATCAGAGTGATAAGTACAGTTTTAGCACATGACTGTCCATATTCATTATCTTCTTCCAATACTCAGTTTGCTCGAGGCCAATTTTTAAAGTTTGCTCACAAAACAAACGATTGTCATGTAGGCTAATTGCAAATAGATTAGGTACCGGTTATATAACCAGGTTTTATTTTGGCAGTTTATTTAAGTCAGGCGGAACTAATTCTTTACTAAAGTGTTAATAGATTGATGAAATTAGAGAAAAGATCGTAATTCATGTTACAAAATTACATACAAAGTACTTCAAGGTAAAGATGACTCACATATCGTTAACTACCATTAGCTTACGATAATGGGTGTTGGTCTTCCCCAAACATTTGAAGACAAATGACAGACGCTCAAAACTTTTTAATTACCTGATTTCACGGCACATAGGCAAAGGTAAACGCACCAGAGTGCCCATTGCATTTTAGAGGGCTGTGTACTTGTGTCGCAATATTTGGGAGCTAACGGTGATGACGGGAGCATCGACCGGGTCCGCCAGTTGACTTCAGTGAGACTCAGCCCACGTCGGCCGTTCGGACGTGCCGCTCCCGAATTTGGGAACTGCCGGCCTGGAGATGTGACCGTAAGTGGTCTAGTGATACGGATCCAGCTCGCTTACTATGAGCTGAAGGCCTACTTTGTGTGGCTTCAGTACGTATAACTGAAGTGCTCCACGTAAAAAGAGCGGGGCAGTGTTTAAGGCCAGTTAAAAAGCTTCTAGTTCTTGGGCTGGTGATTCAGTGGGTTTTCATGTTCAGATCCTGTATTTGTGAATTACTGAGTGGCAGCCTTGTGTTGGTTGTTTGGTTGTTTTAATGACGACACGTGATTGAGTAGGTATACAAGAAGAAAATAAATTTTAAATATTGTCCTTAAAAAAGATTGCTTGAAGCGGGAATCAAACTTGTGTCTATCTACCCGGGCATGACATTGTTTTTTTTTTATGAAAATTGATTTGTGCTCGCGAATCGGAACAACGACCTTTCTTGCTAAATACCTCCTAGTTTGTTTCGCTGTCATTATTAGTTTGAATCGGATTGTAATCTTCCAAAATATGCCTATCGACTTAGAAAAGTTTCTTCCTTCTCAATGTCAACTGATTAAGTACATACCTAAGTAGGCACTTTGTTTCAAATAGAAATGACAAATAAAAAACGGTAATTTAAAAAACTAAAAAACCCGACTGCGTTTCTGTGTAATTGGAAATAAAAAAACCCTAGAACAAGAAAGAGGTCATACCCGGGTTAATTTGGTACCCATATTAAAAATTGTAGCAGTCGGGACCCATTCCAGAAATGGACCTACCTCTATATTACATTGCAGATTACTCCAATCTACTGACGAGACGGCTGCCTTTCTAACATGGGTCCCGACTGCTACAATTTTTAATATGGGTACCAAATTAACCCGGGTATGACCTCTTTCTTGTTCTAGGGTTTTTTTATTTCAAATTACACAGAAACGCAGTCGGGTTTTTTAGTTTTTTAAATTACCGTTTTTTATTTTATTATTTTTAGTTTTATTATTCACACCATATAACAAAACACCAGACTGCGAAAATTATTATATTTTTATAACGGTCTCTTTACTAGCTACAACTTGATACCCATATTGCTATGCTAAGGAAAAAATTAATCCCTCCTCCCCCCTTTATTTCCATTTGCGGGCGCCATTTTTTAAATTTATATAGCCTATGTCACTCTCACAATTTTGACAAATTCAACAACACCTCATATGTCAAAAACTGTCCCGCCGTTTGGGCTGTAGGGCGTGCCAAACAATTATACATACATACATACATACATACTTACATACATACTCTCGAAAAACATAACCCTCCTTCCGCAGTCGGGTAAAAAGAAAATTCTCGCAGGAATTTGCTATCGAATTATCACCTCAAATCATTGATTTATTATATCTCAAATGCAAACACAAGGCGAAGAAACTATTCAAAACAACAATACATCATTTTGCATCTTATTTTTCGTAGATACAGTCCAAAACGTCATTGTTACCAAAACAATGACGCTAAACATACACGGACGACACGCGGAGACTCCGAATGGGCTATTGATCAGGCAATAGAATATCAAGTAGTATTTGACCGGTTGCGATCGTAGGTTTATGTTATGCTTTGATCCAGCTTTAGTGAATAACATTACAACCATAAAATGGGCGTGTAACGACGATTGGTGCGCTTACCTTAGTGCCTTACTCGAGTTAGCCTAACTGATTCGTTTTCATCCTATTTCTAAAATCTAGAGGCATCTAAGTAGGATATTTTCCATACAGCCAGGGGTGGCTGGTACCTACCTACTTACTGTCTACAGAGCAGTCTTATCTTACTGTCGAATCTCGATCGTGCTTTATTTCCTTTAGTCCGTTGCCAAAACATTTGAAAGCGCGAGTGAAAGTCAGGTTTCAGTTCAACTGAAGGTCACGCCACGACCATAGCGTAGAAAAATACGCAACAACGTTGAGTTTGGTAATATTAGTTATTTGTGACCTTTGATCTCTACTTAGGCACTCTGTTTCCAGTAAGATGTCGCAATCTACCGAGTCTGGGGACCTTGTAAGTACAGTCAGCAGCACGTCAGGTGACCCATTTGAACTACAAAAACAGCCTTAATTACGTTGGGAACAGAGGCGGTCTCAAGGTCAAAGTGTGGGGATATCTGAAGTGCAGCCGTGTGGACCCATTTTAAGTACTGAAAACGGTTTATTCCGAACCTGACCCAAAATCCTAACCCGGTCGCGGGTAAGGTTAGGAACTTGAAAAAAAAAAATTAAATTTATTCCGAACGTAACCCCATCCTAACCCGAGTTTCATTGCGATGCGTAGGTTTTCCTCTCCTCGTTTCTCTTAATAGGGGTGTGCAAATGTTTTTTTCTACCTTTAAAAGCTAGTGTAAAGACCATTAGGATAGTTTAGAAATCTCTCTCCTCTACTAAATATGATGTATTTTCTATGATAATTTTAACCCTATTTGATTAATTTTCCGACCTGACGTCACCCCACGTTTCTATTAAAACTTATTACATTGTTATATAACCTGTCTACCTCTATTTGTTATTTTAAGGACTCCTACTTTGATCAATGATTCCTTCTCAAGGAGATTAATAAATACCGATACCTAATGATCGCATGTTAGAAGTTTAATACCGAACTCGGCACGTAATCCCAGGAATGTTGATCAAACTTATTCAAATATATTTGACTACAAAATGATTGAGTTTGTTATCATTTTAGTAGTACCTACCTACCTAACGTTGTGAAGTAGCCTATCACAGTATTTATTTAAACTAGGCAATTAACTGCAAAATTATACTTTTATAATTTGGAGACAGCTATTGAAGCTGTAAAGTAAAAGTACCTATATTAGTACGAGTAGGTAGTTATAAGTAAACAAAATTAAAAAACTAGTAGCTAAAGTTTACGAACTAACTATGGTAAAGGCTTTTTTAAACTGTTGAATGAAAATGTTACTCCTTTCGAAAACCTAGTTACCTACCAACCAGTTTAATACACTTTATAATGCGGAAACATTATTCGTGTAGTATAGTTCGGTAATACGTTCACATTCTACTTTACGTTCCTGCATAGTTCCTAAATAATTATCTAAGTAATTAAGAACATATCTCAATGAGTGTATGTTAAAATTCTAAAAAATCAATAAACGGTATCTACCAATTTCCTTACAGAATAAACCAAAATGGCGACATCAGTCCTCCAGCCCGAAGAATGCAGGAAACATGAGCCCAAACCAGCTAAAGAACCGCGGTTGACAGACGACGAGCGCCTACACATCCTTGAAGGCAAGGAGAGAGAGACGGGAGATCTGCCGCCAGAGCTGAGAGAGAGAGCCAGAGTGGAGCTCAGGGAAGAGACAGCACTCAGGGAGCAGGCGCTGGCCCAGATGCGGCATTTTATAGAGAAGCACCCCGCTATTAAGAAGTGCAGAACTGGTAAGTCTAGCCTTTAAACTCTTCAGATGGTGGTGGCCAGCATATCTTCGCCAGCTCGTCGCAAAATCGCCCCTTTTTTAACTGGCTGGAAAATGCTTTTCGCATACTACACCGGCACGAGGGCCTCTAGGTGTTATGTAAGAATCCCAAACCTCTAAGGGTGGATATACCCACTAAAAATCAGTTGGTGTCTACTGGTTCTATTCGTGAGGATGAGCTACTACGGGTTGGCACCTGGCATATGCCGTATGCTTGACAGCGAGCACCACCCTGTTTTATGGGGAAAATGAAATTTTCCAACAGTCTTCAGTGTAAAATGGCCCATATTACAACCACATGAGATGCCGCAGTGTGTACCTTGGTGAGCTGTCGTCTGTAATGAAATCCACAAAAAGACGCTATTCATCAGAAAAAAGCATCTGATAAAAGTCTAGTCTCGCCAGTCTTTAATTAAATTGACCCTTAAAATGGACCAAGGCCAAGTCCATTGCCCACAGTTTCCATTCAAGAAAAGTTATAGTGGTTTTTCTTCTACCAAAAGGTACTTAGGTACAAGTTAAAAACTAAACAGACATAAAGGTACTTAACAATACTTACGTAGGTTGGTTGGTGTGGTGATTTTAGGCTTTCTTTCTTTACGTACCTATCGACAGGTGTAGTTCACAATTGTATCACACAGTAGAATTAGAATATTTTTTTGAAAAAGAACAATGCGATGACCGTTGCCATACACGTGAAATTGACCAGTCTGGTCCGCCATTTAAATCACAGTGCAATGGGGTCATTGCTATTCTGCCACTCGACTTCACTTGCACTTCGGAATACCTACGTGATGAGGTTAAATAAGGCAATTGTCTTCAAACAATGTAGGACAGGTGTAGTACAGACATGTATGGCGATCGTGCAAGTTGCATTGTATCTTTAACTTTTAATTCAGTAGGGTGTGTGGATGCCACAGAACAAATAAACTGTTCTGTGGTGAATGCACGTTAATAAATTGGTACCTATACAGGTGTCCCGTTAATGAAGGATAATCCTTTAGGTACAGATTTGTTACATCATGCTCTACTATATGCCAAAAAAAATTCAAGTAAGTGTTGCCATTTTTGTGATTTTGGTTTTGAGTTTTTATTATTTTTGAGAGCATTTTAAGTCAAAAGTTACTATTGATTTCGGTCTTTGGAATGTTAATTGTAAAAGTAGCCATACAACAATTAATAGACCAGGGTCGATAATTTTAGAAACGAAAAAAAATTAAAGTAGGATGAAACCTATTGGAAAAGAAAGGGAATACCACTAAAATGAAAGGAAAAATAAATTAGAGGCGATCTGAGGTTGGGAAGGGGTGGGGGGTGAATTTTTAGGGGAAAAATCAGTAAATCTCGATTTCCGGCAAAACTACATGTCCTATCGAAAAAAGTTAAGTACTTTTTCTCCATAACCTCAAAATTATTGTGAAAAATCCAAAAAAACACATTTTTGATTTTTATCTTTTACAAAAAATTTTTTTTATGATATTTGGTGAAAACTTACCTCTTTATGTCCCAAACACACTGGAATTTTGAAGATTTAAAATATTAATTTTTTCACCCTATTTTGACTCGATATCGAAAAAGCACCCTAATTTTCAATCGAAAATTCTCACGTCAAAATATCTGATTTTTCAAAAAAGTCGGTGAGCTTTTTGTTCGTTGAAATCTCTATTTTCTGATGGTGTAAAAACAAATATACATTACTATGGAAAAAAAATCAGAAAATGCAAAAAAACGAAAAATGCTAAAATTCGTTTTTTTTTTAAATCTTTATGTACAATTTTGAGGTATTCATTAAAACTTTTACTTTTTACGGAAAATTGTAGCCCATCAAAAGGTATTTCATAGAGAAGTGGGGAAGGGGCTTGGAGGGTCTGGGCCTTACTACCTGTTATTTCGTAGCAGCTGTAAAAACCGTTAGCCAGTATTCGAGATACAGTGTAGTGAATAACATCGTTAATAAAAATACACGTGCAGGCTAAGTTACTTTACAAGAATTGTGATAATTCACTTTAAAAAAAAGTTCTGGAATCTACATAGCAAGGTAAATACTACCTGAATTTTAATCAGTATCTATCAGCTCTAAAATAAAAATAGTAATATTTTCTATTATAAAATAGTATGTTTAACCTAACCGCTAGAAGGCTCAACGGGACAAAAGTCACTTTTTTTAAAATGCCGTCGTAGGACAAATGTCCCTATTGTGTTTATGTTTTTTTCCATAGTAATGTATATATTTTTTTACACCATCAAAAAATAGAGATGTCAACGAACAAAAAGCCCACCGACTTTTTTGAAAAATCAGATATTTTGACATGAGAATTTTCGATTGAAAATTAGGGTGCTTTTTCGATATCGAGTCAAAATAGGGTGAAAAAATTGATATTTTAAATCTTCAAAATTCCAGTGTGTTTGGGACATAAAGAGGTAAGTTTTCACCAAATATCATAATTTTTTTTTTGTAAAAGATAAAAATAAAAAAACAAAAATGTGTTTTTTTGGATTTTTCACATGAATTTTGAGGTTATGGAGAAAAAGTATAGATACAAAAGTTGTAGATCTTTCTATTATCTACAACTTTGCCATTTAACTTTTTTCGATAGGACTTGTAGTTTTGCCGGAAATCGAGATTTACCGATTTTTACCCTTAAAAACTCACCCCCCACCCCTTCCTAACCTCAGATCGCCTCTAATTTATTTTTCGTGGTATTCCCTTCCTTTTCCAATAGGTTTCATCCTATTTTTTTTTTTGTTTTTCATTATTTTTGACGGCTTCGACACTGGTCTATAATTAAATATTAACATCTCGAAAATGGTAACTTGAAAACATTTTTGGCATATTATGTAACTTATCTGTACCTAAAGGATTATCCTTCACACACACACACCACATATATAAGACACCCAGTATACATAAGCCTCTAATAGAGATCAATACAAAACATTCTGCACAATAAGAAATCTCAAACAAATGAATTGTGTCAATCTTCTATTTCGTCTGAGAGAGAACACAAAGGTGAAGAATGAATGAAACTATTATTATTCATTTATTAAGCTTTATTGAACGACCAAATAGTATTCAAAAGGTGGACTTAATGCAATGAGAAAACAAAATTTATCTTCCAGACGCCCCCTTCTTGCTTCGCTTTCTCCGCACCAAGAAGTACTCCATCCCCCAAGCGTGTTCCATGCTGGAGCGGTACCTGACCATACGGCAGATGTACCCCCAGTGGTTCCAGAAGTTGGACCCTCTAGACCCGAAGATCGCGGCTGTCATCGATGCTGGGTACCTGGTGCCGCTGCCAAAGAGGGACGCTGAGGGGCGGAGGGTGGTTTTGTCTTGCATGGGTAGGTGTTTTTTTTACTTTCTTATTGTGAGAGAATAGTGACATAAGTATAGTGTGTCTGAGTCTAAATGATAATCACCCTGTTTATTGTTTACCACATCCACAGCTTAACAATCCGCAACAAGAGGAGCTTATTATATTTTCAAATAGGTACCTACAGCCAAGATTGACAACTAACTTCGGTCCTCTTTTGTGCAGTGTAACATATCTCAATGTATGTTTTCCTCGTAAAAGAACTTACCTAAGATTTCTACTTAGAACACAGCCAATTTTAGAACAACCAAATCGGCTTAATACTGCCCTTTCTTTCAGCAATACGATGTACTGATGGCCCCGCATTAACCTACCCAAATCTGTCAAAATAGAAGCGTTTTTCCCCCGAAGGGTAAAAAACGTATAGGTATTTAGGTTTCAGCCGAAAGGCTTGACCAACTGTGAGATAACCCTCTCGAACATCAGCGCCATCTAGAAGTTACCTAACCAAACCGAGCTGTCTTTGTCAGAGATCGGGATTGGTGGTGGGGAGTCAGCGCGCAGGCAGGGCTCGTCGGCCATTTTGATTTCAGTACCGATAAATCGAGGCGAGGCGGCGACAGCCGGCAAGATATTTAGTGGTGGGTCAAGCCTTTCGGCTGAAACCTAAATATACGTTTTTTACCCTTCGGGGGAAAACGCTTCTATTTAGGTGTTCGAGCCTTCAGGCTTGACCCACTGTGAGATGTTTCATATCTGCCGGCGCTGACTCTGCGTACTGTGACTATTGTGAGGAGTAAGATGTATGAAGAAAACTGTTTCTACTGCTAGGGGAAATATAAATAAATAATGTATTCTCAATAATCAGTATTTTAATTGCTTACATCTAAAAAATCACAGTTGACATGTACATTATTTTTAAATTGTTAAAAACATGTCCGACATTGCATGATTTGCAATAGCATTTCTTCTGCTACCCTCTACTTCTTTAAAGTAGTGTTTCAAGAAATTTGTAGTGCTACGCCAATTCTTGTTGACCCAGTTGTCAGAAGCTACGGCTGATCTGAAGCTACCGGGAGTTTTTGATATTTGCGTCTATCAGAAGTAGCCTTAACCAGCCTGCTATTACAGATCTAGATGCTGCTTTCACTCTGTTTCGGGTGGTAATGAATAAATTTGTCAAGGTTGGGACCGCTTTCTTGCGTTGTTCTGATTTGTTAATTAGTATTGGTATCCAATAACAGAGATCAAAAATAATGTTGTTGTTTTTAGAAAGGCACCAACCAGATTGGCGGTAATATGTATTATCTGTTTTGGACCCGAAGGAAGGCCAGAAAACAATTTGATCTCTTGTAATTTGACAGTGCTCTGCGTCTATGTGAAGCAATGTTAGGTCATGGACACGACGACCAGTAGCAAGTAGTAATAGAGTTGCCACATGCTGAGATATTTGAAATAAGCTAGAGTCGTCGATATTCCTTCGGGAAATCCAGTTTACGAGGTCAGCTACATTTCAAATGCTAGAGCTCCGTTTAGGAGGACTCTTTGACAAGATTGCTTTGATGGTTTTCTTGACCAATGGGTGGTCACTAAGAGCAGGTGTGTTACAGGGTTGTGTAAAGGTAGCTACAGTTGATTTATGTACAAGGATGGTTCTCAGGGCTAACTTCTTGACGTTGTGGAGGTAAATTAGGTATCTAGCTAAGTCGCCAGGATTTGGTGTTTTTGAAGACACATTATTTTCTAACATCCATTTTAACCATGTTTTCCAGGTTGGTTGATAAGTTTTCAATGTTGATGGTCTCCAGGCAGATTGTAACAGGGTGCGTTTCGACTCGCTCCATTTGGCTATCTCATTGGACTAGCCCGTACTTTCCATACCTCCAAAGATAAGTTCTGAATGTTTCGGGGTGGGAGGTTGGTCCTCAAATCCCGAAGGTGTTCCTTCACATTTCGGATTTTGTAGGGAGGACACACTGCCCTCTTTTTCATTTTTGCCCTCCAAAACGCTTTTTCCCACCTCGGTACTACTAAGAGGTAATGGCCCTGGGACCCGGTCAGATGTCGAAGCACTCGTGGAATTACTTTGTAATTCCATGGCCTGCTGAATGCGTCTGTGTATTCGCTTGTCTTGTCCGTGTGGGCTTCGCTGACATATCTCGGAACTACTGCAGAAGATTTACTCTCAAAGAGGTCGATTTCTGGTGTGCCCATTATTTGAAAGATTGACTGCTGTGTCGAGCAATCGAGGTGCCATTCTTGTTGAGCTTTCAGCCGTGATAGGCTGTCCGCTATTCCGTTGTACCTGCCTGGCAGATATTTCGGAATTATAGTGATCCTGTGTTGCTGTGCTAGATTTAGGATTTTCGAGGCAGTGGGATTTCGTGCCGCCCTGTCACCTTATGTAGGAGGTTGCCGTTCTGTTGTCGTAATAGTTTTTCCCGAAACTTCTTGTAAATACCTCTGAAGAACTTCGAATAAGGTCCATAATTCTTTTTGATTGCAATGCCAATGATTTTGTGAGGTGCTCCAATGACCTGAAAGTTTCTTGTCGTTTATTATAGCTCCCCAGCCGACGTCTGAGGCATCGGTGGCAATGAATATTGATGCTGGAGCGATTTGAATGTTTGATGTTTCGCGAAGATTTTGAAGCCACCAGTTCAGTTCCTCTTTTACTTGGTCTGGTATCTGGAACATCTTGTATCTTTGTACGTCCGGGAGTGATTTTGATGCGATCTGAATGCGCCTGCAATGAAGTAAACCTAATGGGATTACATTGGCCGCAAAGTTTAGCTTTCCCAGTAACTGTTTAGCACCCATCCAACACCATTTGTCATCATGGAGAGTTTTAAGGATCGAGTTCGTGATGTTCGAAATCTTTGACATAGGTAAGATTTTCTTGTTTAGTTTTGTGTCCCATATTATACCTAAATATTCTATACGTGTTTTTGGTTTCAGATCGGGCATATCTGTGTTAATGTGCCACCCCAATTGTTTGAGAAATTCTAAAGTCCAGATTGCCTGTTCAGCTAGTTTATCAGCCTCCTGATTCATAAGTAAAAAATCATCTAAGTAAACGATTGCCCCGATTCCTTTTTCACGCAATAGTGACGCCACCCAGTTAGTGAATTTACTAAAAATTTATGGGGCACTTGATAAGCCAAAGGGTAAACAGTTCATGTTGTAAATTTTCCCATTAAAAGTGAGAGACAAGTATCTCCTGTGTGATTCCTGGATGGGAATATGGTAATAGGCATTTGAGATGTCAATTTTTACTAGGTAATCGCCTTGTTGTAGTGTTTGGGAGACCTTTGATAGGCTTATAAGTCTAAATTTAGGAGGATAAACATAGGTGTTTAGGTGCCGTAAGTTAAAAATGAGTCTAGTCCGTTTGGCTTTTGTCTTAGAAAGATTGGTGATAAGTAACCGCTGTCAAAAGAGTTAAGGGAGATAGCGCCAATATCTATTAGTTGATTGATTTGTTCAGACATGTTATCTGACATTTTGGGTTCATATAATTTAGTATTAACGTTAGAGAATGTAGTATGAGGCGGTCTTTGTATGAATGGTATGCGGTAACCACTTATAACGCTTAGGATTGTGTCTGATGCCCCTAGTGATTCCCATAGGTCTAATTTAAGATTTAATTGGCCAGCGAGAAATACCTTTGGATTAGGGTTTCTTTGTAGTGGCATTCAGGGATGGGACTCCAAACTCTTCATCCGTAGTGCTGTCTGGTACAGATTCGAAAGACTCGTTTAAGTTTGAAACGACACGGTCACTTTGGGATGCAAGAGTTGATACTTGAGTTGCTACGCTCTCAATCGCCTGGGTTTGTTTGGCAAGAAGGTCCATCATCTTCTCTAAGAAAGGGTATGTGGCAGGATCTGCGTTTGACCCAGGATTTTGATTTGATTCACGGCGAGGTGTTTTACTGCTGTGAGAGCTGACAGGTGATACCGACAATCTTTTTTGGGATGCTACTTCTTCTCTCGCTGTCAGTCGTGGTTTTAACAATCTTACTGCGCTCAAGAAAACTTCATAATTAGGGTGGATTCTTTCCATTATGCTGAATGGTGCGTATATTAGTGCCCTTCCCAGTGGCCATTCCAGTAGTGTTCTCTTGATAGTTCTGTATTTCTTTTCCGACAGGGAAGGGTCTTTAGGGAAGTAGGCTATGGCCATTTCAGCCGTAAGTATGGCGAACCTTAATTTGGCTTCATTGCGCGATGATATTTTCTCGCCAAACAGATCTGAGTATGAGAGGTCTTGGACCTCCCACGACTGCCATCCCTCCGGGTAGTTGTGGTCAATAATTTGGATAAGTCGAGAGAAGAAACCTCCTTGCTCTTGTGGGACTGGTCTGAGGCAAAGTTCTCCCATAGTTGTAGACGCCATGGTCTGAAAATTGCAAAATATCACGTCAGATGATTTTTGCGATGTCTATGCATCTTGTCGTATCAATCGTGTGTCGTTTTTGATACGACCTAGTAATTGATGCGACCCGTCGTCTCAGTTGATACGACTGACAATGAAATATAATCCAAAGATATTTTTTTGGTGCGATTGTGTCATGGTGACCTAAAAATTAGGTTTCTTGACAACTTGTCGTTCGATGCGAGACGACAAATGCTTCATATGAAGCAATTCGTGGTGTGAACCACAATAAACATGTGCGAGAGCGACATGTTTTGCACCGGTTTTACATGAGCTATTTCCCTATCTAACTAGGGACACTCATGTAAAGAACATTTTTGTTAGTAATATTTTTCAAGTACTTACGTTTATGTAACTCCGTTTTTTGAAGAAAACTATGTTATAGTAACGACGACGCTGAGATTCAAAAGCGTACTGAAATCAAAATGGCCGACGAGCCCTGCCTGCGCGCTGACTCCCCACCACCAATCCCGATCTCTGACAAAGACAGCTCGGTTTGGTTAGGTAACTACTAGATGGCGCTGATGTTCGAGAGGGTTATCTCACAGTGGGTCAAGCCTGAAGGCTCGAACACCTAAATATCTCAACTTATATGGAACTCTATGTGATCAACATAAGGTTGAAATATTATTGAGGAAGGACAGGGTAGGTTGATGTGGGGCCCACTAGTATAGGTACCTTATTAATAAGCACTTGACTAAGAATAATCACATACATGACCCTTTTTTTAGGTCGCTTCGACCCTCATGTCTACGACAGCTGCGTGATGGCGCGCGTCCACTCCATGATCGTAGAGCTACTACTCGACGAACCTCGCTCCCAGCTCCTCGGCTATACGCACGTAAACGACGAGGCTGGTATGCAGATGCCACATGTCAGTCTGTGGTCACTGAGCGACGTCCGCATTATGCTGAACTGCATACAGGTTTGTTGGTTGCTCTTGCTACTTATAGTTTGACGAGGCTTTCTCCCAGCTCCTCGGCTGACTACAAATGAACGAGGCTGTATGTACTCGTAGATGCTACACGTCAGTTGTGGTCACTAAGCGACGTCTGCATTATGCTGAACTGCATACAGGTATGTTGGTTGCTACTTACTTCTTATAGTTAGACGAGCCTCTCTTCCAGCTCCACGGCTATACGCACGATAACGACGAGGCTGGTATGCAGATGCCACATTTCAGTCTGTGGTCACTGAGTAACGTCCGCATTATTTGTTGTTTGCTACTTGCTACTTATGGTTTGACGAGCCCATCTCCCAGCCCCTCGGCTGACTACAAGTGAACGAGCCTGGTATGCAGATGCCACACGTCAGTCTGACGTAACTGAGCGATGTGCGCATTATGCTGAACTGCATACAGATACAGGTTTGTTGGTTGCTGCTTAAAGTTTAACAGGTTATTGCCAAATTACTTAAGTTTGTTATTCGGTTTTTCTTCTTTCTTTAGTCTTCTTCCTCCTGGCCCATAATCTTTACTGTCAATACAGAACCACTACATTGAAGAATTACAGCATAATAAATGCATTTAAGAGTTACATAATCGTTAACGAAACGATAAAATAGTAAAATAAATTCGAGGACATTACCTATTAGTTAATTATTTTATTGTATGTAGGAAAATACGACACAAAACAAATACTTTATTGTCTGGTAGGCCTAATATCCTAGACTAGTAAACCACTGGACACTGGACGGCTAATTTTCTTTTGCCCCCTTGGGAACGAACCGAGATTTTTAGCCTCACCTAATGGTGACGTCTTGTCAGTATGGTGTCAGCTCTCGATGAGAAACATTCTATTCAAAAATGGGTATATGTGCCGTTTTGTATTTAAAAACTATTTGGAAAAGCCAGAAAAAAAATATTTTCCCTCGTACGTAATGTATTATCATATTTATATTGTTAGTTTTTCTTAAAATAAATAACAAAAGATTTCACAATAAATCATAATCTGCCATTTAAAAAAGTAGTAAACCGTTTCTAGTCTTGCACCAAAGGTATTGCACATGTAATTTGGTCGACTTATTTTGTTTACACAGTTCAATCACTTCATTCATTCTTTTTGATAGGGCTTGAAAATATCGATATTTAACATCGATAAAAGTAGAAATTATGAAATTAATTATCCATTCATGCGGAAACAGGCCGACAGACGGACTGA
This sequence comes from Pyrausta nigrata, assembly GCA_949316185.1. Taxonomy (NCBI): domain Eukaryota; kingdom Metazoa; phylum Arthropoda; class Insecta; order Lepidoptera; family Crambidae; genus Pyrausta; species Pyrausta nigrata. The sequence continues at coordinate 5,797,402 of OX438958.1, read as the reverse complement.
TATATATGACGAAACTTTAAATCCATCTTGACTACGGAACCTTAAAAAGACATACCTTGTGTGAACTATATTTTATCCATACAACTAAATGGGTTTTCAGATAGATTTAAACAATTCTTAATTAAAGAGTCATCCTATGACATTTTGGGCTGATATGAGTTGAAAGTGAATAGCTTAATAAACTTTAACTAAGTCATACATAGGTACTCCACTTATTCTGATAATAGCAACGTGGCGGACTTTCTTGATATTCATTTCAGTTGTTATCTAACTAATCAACACAAATAATAATATTAGTATGTAACTGTGTACTACCACATAAGACCAATAAGCAACTCAATTATAGCATGCACTACCTTACGCTACTTTGAGTACTAAAAACTAGATGGCGCTGATGGTCGATCGACTCATGTGAACAGATCACCCAGTAGTACAAATAATAAACCTGTACAGTTGTAAGTTGATTCCGATCTCACTAAGTGTCGGCGCTAAGACGGTGGTGTCCCCCATATTTTTGAGAGACTTAAAACCTGTACAACACGGATCCGGCCGTCTTGTCAATCCCTTAACCTACGACCAGTACGCCCTCCGAGAAGCGGCTTCACAACTGTGTATTTGTAGGCCCAACAATATTTGGCTGGTGGGCAATGTTCTTTAATTCAATGTTAAAAGCAATAAAATGAATACCAATAATAATGATAAATAAATTGTTGTAACAAATACACCAATTACCTGTATATGGTGATTAGGATAACGGATAAATGTACATAAATATGTTTTTAAACATCCATGACTTAGGTACAAAAACTCGTGCTCATCACATAAATAATGCCCCTTACGGGATTCGAATCCGCAACCAAATAATGATTTTCAAATGCAACAAAATAGAAGTAGATCATTCAATCATTCATTCATCCCATGTCGATAAAAAAAATATCGACATTTGGATGCACTAAACGTCAATAGTTGTCACAAAATTGACGGGACGAACCCCCTCCGCCTAATTCATCCAAGCCTAATATCGATCCATCTTCACAATGACTGTGAAAAATATCTGCAAATTCAAATAAAGTAACTGCGAGCATTTCCTGAGAAGAGCGATGTTCTGGGTCCAGGGTCAAACCCATCCCCATGAACTACTAGTAAAAAATTAAAAATCAGCTTTGTCACTATAAAAGTTGTTGTTCTTTTCAGAATTCTACCCCGATGCGTCACAAGCGGACCCACTTTGTCAACATACCACAGTACGGAGTCAGATTCTTCGAATTTGCTGTGTCCTTACTTAGTGATAAATTAAAGGACCGTGTCATGGTAATTCAAAACATTAGGTTTCATACGAGTAGTCTCAAGTTCATTTTAGTTAGGAATTCTATGCTATTATTTCTCAATATCAAACCTTAAACAACCTTCCTTCAATGCAAACTTTTTTATTTTGCCACCAAAATTCTTATTGACCAATCAGCAAGCAATACGTAATGTACTACCAACATAAAAACATAAAAATAGGGTGCATGCTCATTCAAATGATACAGAGGTCACTTTTATGACACAATAAATTGAGCTAAATTATTAAAAAGCAATTTTTTTTTCAGTTCCACCGCACAAGTGAGGACTTAACAAAACACGTTGACCCATCAATTCTGCCGAAAGAATACGGAGGTACCGTTCCATTGAGGGATATGATTGAAGAGTTAAAACGGAATCTACTGAAACGTCGAGATGACCTATTGGCTTTAGACGACATGAGTGTCGATCTCTACGCTTTAGGAAAAAGCGACCTCACCCAAGACATCCACTCAACGGCTGGTTCATTCAGAAAGCTTGAATTGGATTAGCCAGAATTATTTTTTCTCAGCGATAAAAAAACTGTCACTGAGCAATTTAAACAATTTCACATACCTACATAATACGTTTTTTTTTTAATAATGTTATTGTACCTACTTTAATATCGATTTAAGGATTCGAAACTGTGTTAGTAAAATGATCTAATAATTTTGAAATGTGCAACTTGAAATAATGTATAAGTTTATTTTCTATTTAACCTAAAAGGGATGGGTCAAATACATTCCACAATGACATAAAATAGATCTCAAGTTTTCTTTTTAGTCATAAGATTTTCGGAAGTAAATTGCCTGAATGATATTTTCAATATTTGCAGGAGTATTTTTATGCGTGTTAACTTTTAATTACCTATTTTAAGTGATTATTGTAGAGAGCTAGTGGCAGCCGTCGGTGGTGTCACGTTACCATTCCTGTTTTTCAATGCTTAGCTAACCATATGTTTGTTTGCAAAATGTTTTAACGTAACAAGTAAGATGATTCATATTCTTTGCTAGTGCTACTGCCCCTGTATGAATGTTATAGATGCTTTTATTTTACCTACTTTCCTGATAGAATCTTAAGAGGATTTATTAAACTCAATATGTTATATTGACTATGTATTGGTGCTAGTTTAATTTTACAATTCCCTTTGACATGACAACCTGACTGCTGCGTGTCAAGCTTTCAATATTTGACTGCTTTTATAACGTGAACACATTTTAGGTAATTAATGTTCTTACAACATGTTTTCTGTTAAATTGCGACATAGGGTTCTATGGAATAAAATATGACAATATGGATATTTGTTTTATTACTTACAAACTTTAATCGTTTTTTTAAGGTACTACGATGAAAGTTTTTGCTAATGCAACAGTTTGCTAATTGTTGTACGCTGTCCGATCCAAATATTAATGACACACATTTGCACAATATAAATTAGTTCAAATGTGTTGTACGTGTACGTGAGACAAAAGATAATAGTAGTGTTGTTCTATAGAAGTGAAGTCCATCTATTTATCGATAGTTTTGGTATAGTATATTTAGGATTGCTAAATATACACATGCATATAAATGTTTATCAAGTATAGTGACAAAATCATAAAAGTTCCTGTATTCATTTTATTGATGTTTCATTTGATTTTAAAACCATAAAAAATTTTGTAAGGAAAATTGCAACATAAGCTTTTGTTAATTAGGTTGTGTTTGGATAAAAACACTGACCTCTATAATACAAATACGCTGGACTGCAGACTGTCAACCTAAGAATGAAGCCATTTTATTATCGGCATTTTGGCGCTGATGGCTGTAGTGAGCGTGTGGTGACCGTCTACGCAACTATTGAGAGTTGACATAAACATATTATGCAAGTTACTCTATTTTAGTTCCCGAGACACTCGGTGGGGGTGCTTTGATTCGGCACAAAAGATTATTATTATTTAACTACTTCTTCATTTAGGCTTTTCTTATTTTGATATACGTGCTTACTATCGATATCTTATTGCTACGTCTTGTTTTTTGACTTACTATAAGGAAAAAAATAAAAACGTACATGTAAAATTTTTGAAATATTGTCAATTGACAACTGACACTATGATGAGTGAGTGAGACAAGAGATAATGGTAGTGTTGTTCTATAGAAGTGAAGTCCATCTAGTTATCGTTAGCTTTGGTATAGTATATTTCAGGATTGCTAATATACACATGCATTTAAATAATTATCTAGTACGGTGACAAAATCATGAAAGTTCTTTTGATTTTAAATACCAAAACATTTAAGGTTAGAAAAATTGCAACATAAGCTTTTGTTTGTTAGATTGTTTGGATAAACATACTCATTAAGATTACTTCTTCACTTAGACTTTTCTTATTTTGATATACGTGCTTACTGTCGATATCGATATCTTACTGCTACAAAATACAACACTAAAGACGTCAGTTATTTTTTAAATTTAATATATGGCAAAGGCGTGAAGTCGTCATATCCTTACTATTGTACTTACGCTCTTTTAGAATGGTGAGTTTTTAAAGAATTAAATTCAAAGGGAAATAATGAAAAGAAATGAAAAAGAAAAAATATGTATGTCTTCTTTTTTGACGTACTATAAGGAAAAAAATAAAAATGTGCATGTAAAATTTTCGAAGGCCTGTAACTGTGTAAACCGTTATATAATTGTGTTTTATTGCAGTTAAGTTCGTAATTATTATTGCAAATCACCTCAAATTGCAAAAAATAAACTAATAATACTTGAGAATGTCCCATCACTAGCGAAAATCATAATCACTGGAAATTTTACTATGCTTGGCGTCGGGTGTGAAAAAACGTTAAAAAGCGCTGGCGTGCAAAAGGTTAAATTTTGAAAACAAATATAAAACAGATGTATTCCTGAACTGAAATTCCATACACGAGTACATTTTATTTTGATTTCCCGCTTAAAAATTTAAAAGTTTTCGTCAAAGAAAAAAAATAAGGAAACGGAAAACATACCACAACTCAGAATTTAAAGAAAAGCGTAATCTGACATTTGACATCCGGAACTCAATTCATGGAACACAACTAGATCAATATGTTTTCATTTACGTTTTTTATTTTTTTACAATAATAGACAATAGAGTTTGTAGATTGGTGTTTGATCCATAGACAGCGCGATGACCTTGAATTTGCGCACGTGAAATGTAGCTAACTTCAGTATAGTTTTTCCCGCAGTTTGGCGTCCACAAGATTGAAAAAATATTACAAGAAATTTCTATGTATTAAGATCAATAGGTTGATTCTGAACTTATATGATTTATATTTCAGTGTAGTTTTGATGAGACGACGATGTTATTACTGTGATTGTTTGGTTTGTTCGCGTGTGCTGTGGTGATTTTTGTAAACAACAGGAGGAACATTGGCCCACGTCTATGACTTCTTGTACGTATCCTAGCCATTATCGGCATTTGGCTTGTTATTTTTATGTTATTGAAACTAAATCAACGTATGATTTGGTAGGATTATGCGAACTCTATAAAGATTAACCTCGAAATTTTGATGTTCAGTTTTCGAGTAAAGATGGGCTTCCCGTATTCAGTACTGTTTGTTGTAAAATCACGAATGCAGTTGTGCTAATGCCTATGCCTATTACAATGCACTTGCAGTCGTTTGTAATGTTCGTATTCCTATCTGGGCATGATTTGCGTTGCTATGTTTTTGTGATCATGAAATTACATTCAGCAGCAAAATACAGCCATACAAACAGCATACTGTTTGGCAACTCAGTTGTAATATTTGTGAGGTTATTTTTATTATGGAAATCAATAAACAGTTGCAGTTTATTGCTTAGTACATGACATTTACAAAGATAGTAACTAGCAATTTCATGGTAAATGTGTAATACTTCGTTTTATGTATCTGTTTGGATTGGAATCTGGTATACTGTTAACTCAGGTTTTTAATGGTGTTTAGCAAACATTTCAACAAATAATCACAGCCAAATTCAAATAAATACATTCCTCACTGACTGAATGCATTTTTGTAGACACCCTTGTAATGGTTGTCTTGTGTACTAATAAAATAAATGTATTTGGTGGCCCAGTTTCCTATAAACTATAATCAAGCATTGATTTGCAAGCATGCCCATTTGGTTTTGGTGATGCATCCTAATCCTCACAATAAAAAGTTAGCTGTGTTTGTCTGTGTTCAGAATCTCAAGCTTAAAATAAGTATTTTTGTTTTGTAAACTTGTGTACACTGTGCCATAGCTCTATGTTTAACCTAAAGTTACCTAATTTGATTAAGTGAGCAATTAAGTTCTGGCCAACCAACATTCATTTTTCACATTCATTTTTCAATTTGTACCTATTGCTAATCAAATAGGGTTATTATTCATCAATATTATTATTTATCAATGGTCATTACTACAAGTTAGTTAAAATAGGAGAGATAATTAAGATATTAATTTGAGCTGGTTATAGTATACCTATTACCTATAGAGACTATAGCTGTATTTTCTCTTACTAAATGGTATGCATCTCTTTCCCTTTGTAATGAATAAAAAAGGACTGTCTTATAGTGGAGTTCCAACTACTATGAATTATCTATAATTTTCTTTCATTCAGAGTTGAATTTAATGTTTGCACATTTATGCTGTAAGAAACATTCTATAATCTTATAATCTCGGTGTTTATAAAATTGTGTACCTATAAATAATAGGTCTTAAAGTATGAAATAACACTTCTTAAACATGTTGTAATGGTCCAGTCATACAAAGTTAAATAAGAATTGTGCATTGGGTTGACAAAATATTAAAATATTTCATTCATTTTTTTAATTCTAGTTTACACAATTTTTTTCCAACATGAGCCTAAACATAATGTTGTTCCTAAATTTGTATGTATGTATTTGATCTTTATTTAACTGATACTGCCTTCAAGTTATTGGCTAGCAGAGTACTGTGCTGTGGTGTAATTTTTCATAGAAGGTAGGTACAATGTACTACATTAAAACAAAACACCACTACACTAAATAAATTACTGTATTCATTTAGGCTCTAGGTCAGGTTTCTTAATCTTTTGGCTAGGATGTACCACTTACACAATGTAAACAATTTCCCCCTGCTCACCTTCAACACCCAAGCCCGCCCCCTACCCTTTCAATGGTCACAGATTTTTAAATTTATTTATACTTGTGGCTGGGAGTCCGAGATGTGCTAAGTTTAATACACAATTTCATAATATGTTAAGAGTTACTAACCTACTGCAAACCCAAGCAAAACATGCATCCCTGCATACATGCCATGGACCCCTTAGGGTCGAGGCTCGATGGACCTCATTTTAAGTTCTAGGCTAAAAAAATAATGCCACTTTATTTTTTTAGCCTAGAACTTTGGTAGTTTCCCCAGAATGCCCTTCAATGTTTCAATTTCACAATCACGGTGTTCAGTTTTGTAACATATATAATACATTTATACATACAAACATTGATTTTTATTGATATGTATGAATGATGGTGACATGTACTTGTAATGTTACCCTTGAAAATTATTCATCATCCTAGCGTTATCCTGGTTTGCACATGCATGCAAGAGCTCAGGGTCAGTTAGTTGACCATGATCCAGGATAAGGCAGATCAGGTAATTACAGTGGAGCGACTGCCATCTGTCCTCCGTGACCCTGGTACCTGAACCTTACATATTCAGCCGCCTAAATGTGCAGGTTTCATCACGATATTTTCCCTCAACGTAAGAGCATGGGTTAGTGAAACAACTGATGTACATAACTCAGAAAAAGTCATTGGCAACCCGTTAACCACAACGCCACTGACGCACCATGAAACTAACATTGGAAATTATTGTTTTCATAAAATAATTTGTTGTTTCTTTTCGCCAACAGATTGGCAGCATGGCGGAAATAGTGTACCCGCAAGGCTGCCGCCCTATTACCGATGACCTTGGACCTGATGAGCTGGTACGAAGACTCAAGGTATGTATTGCTTGCTATTGTCAAAATATGTATATTTTGTGTATTGAGGCTGTCGTCTATGACCTAACTCAACAGGTGAGGTAGGCTGAAATTGTGTGTAATACTAATACACGTCTTGAATTTTTTTGAATCCTTTTTTTATGACAAAATCTTTTTAAAAATTAAAAATAAATAAAAAAGCCTTTATTGGGCATTTTACATTTGTAAGGTTTTTACACTACATTTTGTTTTTTAAAAGAGGGGGCTCTTTGGGTGAAGGCCTCCTCCATCCCTTCCAACCAGTCTTTTCCCGCTATGTCAATCACGTCGTCGACCCAGCGCTTGTTTGGTCTGCCCACCCTTCTCTTGCCTATTGGACCTTTCCACTGTGTGATTCTGATGGTCCATCTATCATCCGATAGACGAGAAACATGGCCAGCCCATCGCCATTTAAGTTTGAGTTAGAGCGTCTGTCAGTTTAGTTTTTTGTCTTATTATGTCACTATGAATTTTTTGAATCTTCCTAATTTTTAGGACGCTCCACTCCATCGCCCTTTGCTTAGTTTGGATTTTTCTCATAATCTTATTTGTGAACACCCATGTCTGACAGCCATACAGCAGACATGGTAAGACAAGTGTCCATTACCACTTTTTTTGCATTAAGGTTGTAGTCTCCTTTTAGGATTTCCTTTAGAGCCCAGTATTTAAAAAAAAATCAGTTTCCTATTTAAGCCAAAAACTCTTTAGCAGCTTATTAACTGGAAAGCCTAGCACATTCTATTCACAACCAATATTGCTAACCCAGTTTGGCGCAGAATAAAATTTTCGTTAATTTGGAAAATATACATTATAATAAATAGTCCTTAAACATTTACTAATTAATTTTATGGACATTCTTTCAGAGGTTTTTAAGGCTAGAAGCTTAAGTAAGTAAACAGATATAAGTAGTAATCACTTTGAAACTCAATGTTTTCGAAAAAAAAAATGATCATAATTAACTTTAGGAATTATATTTTTGCTTTATGCAAATTATAGACAAATGCTTGAAGATAACTTTGGAATATGTAGACCATGTGCTAACTTGAGTAATCTTCTTTGAGCTACCCTAAAAAAGGGAGTCCAGTCTTAATTAATATCCAGTTTGTTTCGTTAGTATTTTTACAAGATTTTGTGTTTTCGTCTAACGTTTAACTAAGCTACTGACAGTTATTTAGTGGGAGAGAAAGAGAGAGACTTAAATTTAATCTTAGACAGGGCACAATGGAATCGGGCCCCGTGTGTAACTTGCTATCAAAAGTAAATTCTTACTGTTCAAACATATCGTATGTCAGGATACCGAGAAAAGTAATACCGCCAGCTTTTGTTTTTGCTGGGATCATTACAACACAGTATTACACAATATCAGTATAATTACGTGAACATGTCCTCCGCACTTTTGAATGACAACCGTGCCAATCTATTTTTAATTTCCGAAATGAAGAATATCAATACACTGACATGGTATTCGCGCGTACAGATATGATGACCTACATAATTACTTGTTGGTGTATGGTGCTGTGATAGTTCATTATGAGTCATTCACTCATTATTATATATACGAATGGGTTATTTTTACATGAGTATTTTTGATTTAATAAGCTGAATACCTAAAACTTACTCTCTTTTACACAAGGCTTCATGTCGAGCTTCCAATATAGTACGCGAAATTTGTTCCGCCACTGCTTTTTCTAAGAGTAAGAGACTTTAAGTACGTTGTAAATTGCAAAAGCAATGAAGACATAAAATAACAATCGATTATGGAATTTACAAGTTAGGGACCTCGACCATCATAAGACCGCGGGCGGGCCGATAACGATTGATTTTCTATTGTGTCTGGAAACGTGATTCGTGAAGTATTAAGAGAAGTAATCTTACGACTCTTAAACGAAATATTGATAGTGTTCCTGATTTAAGTAAGAGAAACATGAATAACAAACATGTATTCGTATGCGGAAAACCGCACTTCAGTACAGGTACACAGAAAACTTCAGTATGAAGTCCGTTTTTCATTGCTTGTCCAATATTGTAAACAATCTTGACATTCCTTTTTAACGAAATTATTCATTTAAAAATAAGGTAGACACAAAAATTACATCCTAATATGGTAGTTTATCGTTTAATATATGCAGCTTTTTAGAGCTATTAGTAAATATTTTTTTCACCAGTAATTAAATTTAAAAGTCATAAAAAGATTGTTTACAATGTTTCACACGTAAAGAAAAACGAACTTTAGATTTCTGTGGGTTTATTTATAACAAACGACATATCGTTTGTTCTAAACATATATATCATAACGCACTACTAAGTTCATATAATGCAACCTTTATTCTAATATAACAGGTGCTACCCAGGATGTGTACCGCAATCCTGGCGCCCTAAATCATAACAATCACGCCACATACGTAGGGAGTTGATATATAACATACATACAACACTATACATAATGTGATATTGTTGAGTTGCTATGGATGTTATGTAATAACCGTTCGGCCACTGCAGTATTCTGATTAGAATCATGTATTCCTTCATGAAATAAGTTTTCTGTTCAAAATCAAATTTATAAGCTGCTAGAATTTTGAGGCATTACCTAGTTGGATAGTGGCGGCACTGGGGGATACATTCTTTTTGAACCTAGTGAATTAGTACCGTAGCATAAGAATCTAAAGAATGTAAGTCTAGTTCCAAAGTATCTACTAATTACTTCTTTTCTGTGATTGAAAGAAAATTTAGAAATTAAAACTGAAATCAATTTTAATTGTATGATACATTTAAAACTGATTTAGGTATTTTTCTCTATGATGAATAAGTACTCTATCTAGCAACAATAATTAATTGTTTAGGTGGCACTAGAAATATTTTTTGATCAAGAAATATTTACAGTAACATTTAATTAATAATTAATGAACGTGTAGCAGCTGTTGCCACGTTTATTTATTTGCTTGGATCCGATCTTTTTGTTTGCACATGTTTACGTTTCCACACGAATCGATGTTGGTGTATCATTTGATAAACTACACCCGACGATATAGTATAGTACGCCTTAAAACAAAACCTAAACTTGCCACATGTTTCAACTGACACTTAGTTACAAATGACAGTTAGTTACCCAATTTTGTTCTACAACATATGATATTTTACATATAAACAAATTTTAGCGACAATTTATACGTATCCATGATTGCATACTAAGTCTAAAATACCATAAATAGTGTTTGGTGGACTTATTAGTAGCGTGGCTTCATGTAATATCTACAGACATAGTTGGTTATCATAATGTAAACCGGAAGTAGTGAATGTTCCAGAAATTGTAAGCCTGGTATCGGCAATCTTCCTCCCTGATTGCACTTGAGGATTTAACTTCGTAACTTTGAAGAGTAAAATGAGATTGGAAAATAAACTTAGCTGCATAAGTAGAATAAGTTATCTTTTAGAGAGTTAAAAATAAAATCTCGTATATCTTCTTTTTCTATCATTTGTGATTCTACCTTAAAATTGTTATAAGTCGGTAAAGTCACATCAATTATTATTAACCCCGTAAACATTCCATTAACCTATTTCGTCAGCTCAGTGAAAAATAATCGATTGGTGATCAATCTGTCACTACCAGGCGATTGTAGTCGAGCCTTGACTTGTCATGATCATCATCTTAACCTAGAGTTCACCACATGTTTTATTTTTTATTCGCCGGTTTAGCATTGTTTGACATATTTTGTATAAGAACTCTGTCAAATTAACCATCAATCGATGCTTACCGGCTGTTTAAAAGTTGGCGAATTCGCCGCTGAATAGTCGGTTCAGGAACAGATTTAGTTCTAAATAAGAGATAAAAAGTTATTTAAACATACCTTTCACCTTTCACCCAGGTACTGGCCCACACCCTTCAAGGTCTGGGCCAGGATGAGGGCATGTACCAACAGTACATCCCGCTGGCGTTGCACCTCGCCGACGAGTTCTTCCTGACGCACCCGTCCCGCGATGTCCAGCTACTCATAGCCTGCTGCATCGCCGATGTACTCAGAGTTTATGCTCCTGAGGCACCGTATAAAGACCAGGAACAGGTAAGCTACTCGCTATTACAGCATAGAGTATATCTTGAGACCTAGCTGATGATTTTTCCGTAAGACCCCCGTCATGTGATGTCCAGCTGCTCATAGCCTGCTGCATCGTCGATGTACTCAGAGTTTATGCTCCTGAGGCACCGTATAAGGACCAGGAACATGTAAGCTACTCGCTATTAAAGCATGTGTATATCTTGATTTCCGTAAGACCTCCGTCTTGCGACGTTCAGCTGCTCAAAGCCTGCTGCATCGCCGATGTTCTCAGAGTTTATGCTCTCGAGGCACCGTATAAGGACCAGGAACAGGTAAGCTACTCGCTATTACAGCAAAGAGTATATCTTGAGACCTAGCTGATGATTAGTCTAGGAACAGAAATGTTATTAGAACATAGTGTATATCCTGATAGCTAGCTGATGAGTTCTCCCTAAGACCCCCGTCTTGCGACGTCCAGCTGCTTATAGCCTGCTGCATTGCTGATGTTCTCAGGGCTTATGCACCGAAAGTTCACTATAAGGATCAGGAACTTGTGAGCCACTCGCTATATGTAGTGTATGTTCTGATAAGTAGCTGATAAGATCTCTCTAAGACACCTGACTCGCGATGTTCAGCTTCTCGTGTATGCTGCATCACCGATGTATTCAGGATCTACGCTCCAGATGCACCGTATGAATTACCAAGAACAGGTTTGTCTAAGAGTATGTTATGTAATATTTCTGTAACTGAACACGTTCCAATACTTCTTGACGAAATGTTTCCTAATTAATTATGGCATAACTTTTTGATATAAGATTGCTACATTAGGCAAAGTTAACAAGAAGACATCCGGATGAAGAAGCCCTACGCGTAAACGTTTGATCCGATCCACTAACTACTACTATCTGCAACGCCCATCTAGTATCCATACCATCTAAGATACAATTCCAAAGTATAGCCCATAAGAAAATGGTTCGGCAAAGCTGCAACATCAGCATTGAAGATAAAGGAAGCAAGAAATAGGGAAAACGTTGTTTTTACAAAAGTTGCTCACTGTTTACAGAGCTACTAACTATCGCCACTACCGCGTTCTTTCCCGTTTTTAACCAAGTCTTTCGTTTGCCAGGTAAAAACAATATTCCTGTTCCTGATCAAGCAACTACAAGGCCTCCGGGACCCCAAGGACCCGGCGTTCAAGCGCTACTTCTACCTGCTGGAGAACCTGGCGTACGTGAAATCGTTCAACATGTGCTTCGAGCTGGAGGACTGCCAGGAGATCTTCTGCGCTCTGTTTTCGCTCATGTTCAGGATTGTCAAGTGAGTTTGTAACTACTTTTAGGTCTTAGTAGAGTTTAGTAAGTACGCGTACTTTCTTTGTTATCTGACTTAGTGAACCTTGAGTTGCCCCGAGACGATTAGACGATATTGTCAGGTTCATACAAAATCTACAGGTATATTTGATCTTAGGGATGAACTTACAAGTATGTTAAACTTATACTTTATTACACGCTATGACGTTTTCAAAAGAGACCAATAATTTCGCACGGGTGGCTGGACTGCACGGTGGCTCAGTTGGTAAGAGCGTTGGCCCGGTTAGCCAAAGGTCGTGGGTTCAAATCCTACCCGTGTGCGAATTTTTGGTTTCTTACTTAAACTTTTTAAAATAACAAAGGACATAGTGTTCAACAATATTAAAAACTAAAACATTTTGTAATTCTTATGGCCGGTAAATTCGTCGCAGTTTTCACCTATACATGTATTATTCTATAGCGCGCATTTACTTATTTAGCAGGGCGCTGGTGGCACGCTTGGAGCTTAGCTTAGAGGAAAGCTGAAAACGAAGCCACTAATTAAGCGTCCTACTTAGCGAGTGGCTGGCCGCGCGTATAAGTAATGTGCATTGTGTTAGTTCACTGGGATGAATAATCTAATTAAACGATCAGTTTTCTGAAGCTAGCCAACAGCTTCCCTGTGCCTTCGAAACTAAGCACCAATAGTAATTGTTAAACAGAAATACAACAAATGTGTTAGTTCAATGTCCCAATATAACCTCACGTGTCCACAAACAACCATTATTATAATTCGCACCATCTGAGCTTCGAAAGTTACCCAAGCTTAGTCGGTCACGGGCCCGCAGATGTCATACGGGGTCGTTAACCATGTGACAGATCTTTATGGTGGTCTGCCCAGCTATGACATCCAGTTGGCCACTGTCCAACAAACAACATATCCGTATGGTGGCAGATTGCCTCTTAGGCGATATGAAAATGATAGAATATGCTTTGAGAACGTTTCTTTTCTATTTATAGTTGTTCTTAAGGCGTTGAATGACACTGACCTCATCTATACAAATATTTTGCGTCACGAAACGAAAATTGCAATGATCTCATTATGAAAAATAATAAACTCCTGATAAAGTACCATTGTTTATCGTGATTTCGCGTAGCAAGCTTCGTAACCTCGATAAGCTTTTGTAATGTAATAGGGCTACTACACTCTAAAGGTCATCGGTACAAAATCAATTCATGCTATAATAAATCTATACTAATATTATAAATGCGAAAGTGTCTGTCTGTCTGTCGGTCTGTTACCTCTTGACGCTTAAACCACTGAACCGATTGAGATGAAATTTGGTATGAAGACAGTGCGAGACCCTGGAAAGGACATAGGCTACATTTTGTCGCGATATAAAAAAAATAAGAGGGTGAAATGGGGGATGAAAGTTTATATGGAAAATCCAACTCTTGCGGGCGAAGTCGCGGGAACCACTAGTACTTTATAAACCTTGTTCTTACAATGGATACCAAATGACTAATTTCTATTTACAACTAAAGAAAAAGCTTTGCAATTTGTTGTAATGTTTATTATCTAATGTAATTTTCTCAAAATAGTTGTCAGTGATGAAGCGTTGACATTCTATAGAAATAAGTACAAAATAGAAAATCTTAAATCATACAAACCAACATTAATATAAGTTAGTTACTAAATACGGTTATTCTTGTTGAGTGGGTACTTACTTAGAAGAGTATTTCCAAGGCCACATTATTATATTGCTTGTTCAACATTTATTGTATTGATCGTATGGATGTCTAGGTAAACACCGCGGCATCTTTTGTAATTGGGGTGACTTCAACAAAAATTTATAGTCTGATGTGCTGGTAACATAAAATACAAACTAAATAGGTAACATAGCTTTTTATAGTGAATATTATATTTCTTCATATCGTGAGAAATGAGATACGTTAAATGGATTTGAGGTTTCATTTTCATTGCATCTTTTACTAAGCATTTGAGTAAAAAACTATTTTAGCTAACATAATATTGACGAGCGAAATTTTTTCCCAACTAGGTATTAGCAACAAGCTAGGCAATATCTATACCTATATTGTGCCAATAATTACACCAATTGCCTAGCCCCAAACTAAGCGAGAGCTTGTTGCGACGACGATTAGTATAAGGGATGGACGGACATCATACATACCTACTTTTTATAACCAAGTCATGTGTACAAAATCTCCTGCTAATCACATAAACATTTGCCCCTTGCGGGATTCGCATCCGCAACTGCTTCTTTCATAGTTCGGATCTCTACAACAAGACGGTCAAAAGTTCCTCGATATTTGTTTTTGTAATTTAATCAACTGCTTTGCAATTTTTTGAGAAATAAAGGAGATTGAAGCTTTCTGGCATGTCGACCCTGGCGCCATTTTATTTTTCATAAATCACGGCGCACAATGAAATGATATGTGTATGGTTAGGTAGTATAGCCTGACCAGAAATATATGGGACCTCGCCATATTGCGGAAAACAACTGAAACTAATTTCTTTTACTGGCAACAAAAACCACAAACCGTCACTGACATGTCTTTAATTGTCATAATGAATAGTGTCAAAGTGGACGCGTAATTTAATTTTTGACCAAGTGCAATTTCTGTGTGATGAAAATATCGAAAACTATCCGTTTTCGTAAAATAAAAGAGGTCTATCATGTGTTGTAGTATTTCGATAAGAAAGTCTGTGTGATCACCACGTTTTCTTTAAATTATTTACTGATATAGTTGTCATCACGAATTTTTCGTATGTCATGTAGTGCAAATAGTGAAAATTGGCTACTGATGTCTACGAATGATATTTTTATAAAGATTTTGAAAAATCATTTTAATAAATACATGTATTGAGTTTTATTTTCTTTATTTCGACCCTACTTGCATGCTACGACCAAAATAGTTCTTAGAGTTTTCCAAGATTTCCTATACATTATTTAAAATTATGATATTGTTTATAATGTTTAACAATATCATGTAGAAAAAGAAATGGTTTCATTTGACCGTTAGTAGTTTTGCAAAAATAATTGGTAAGTTCAAAATTTAAGCCCAATATTACAAAGAGCTACTGAATTTAATAAGTACTCAATTTGCGAGTGTTGTTCTGTCGTGTACTTTTATCGTAGAATCTGTTATCATAAGGCAGCGGGCTTTAAAAAAACATGAATGTAAACATAAAAAAAAATGTTTTAATGTTCAGTTGCCAATATAATAAAGAAGATTCGAAGAGCCCTTAATTCAGGTCCCATATATTCCTGGTCAGGTTATGTGTCCTCTATCCATACATATTACTTCACTGGTGAGCCGCGTTTTCGAAAAAAAAACCAAAATGGCGGCGGAGTCGATATGTCAGCTTCCAAACCCCTTTCGCTTTCGCACAAAATTCATCGACCGTCTTCTTGACTGGAGGAACTTTATTTAATTCCTCAATTTTCCCTACATCACAGTTCTTAATTCCTTATTTCTCCCCACAGCACGGAGCACTCGACGAAGGTTAAATCGTTCATGCTGGACGTGCTCTGCCCCCTCATCACGGAGTCTGACGTGGTGTCGAACGAGCTGCTCAACGTGATCCTCATTAACCTGGTCGAGCCCAACAAGCGTGAGCACAAGCACGCGTATGCGCTCGCCAAGGAGCTCATAACGAAGACCAGTGAGACGCTCGAGCCGTACATACAGGCGGTAAGTTAGACAATTTATTACTAATACATTTCTGTAAAAAGGTTACATTAAATTATGAGTTACATAGATATCGTTCAGAGGTGCAGTAAGCTGAAATGGCAGTGGCCTGGTCATGTCTGTCGCACCGACGGGCGTTGGAGTAGGAGGTTCTCGAATGGAGACCACGTCTCGGAAAACGTAGGGTTGGACGCCCCCCTGCTAGGTGGGCCGATGACCTGTGGAAGGTGGCCGGTGGCGGTTGGATGCGAGAAGCGGAGGACCGTGAAAGTTGGCGCAGTCTTGGAGAGGCTTATGTCTAGGAGTGGACTGCAATAGGCTGATAAAATTATATTAGTGACCGTAGAGTCATTTTGAGCTAAAAAGCCTATATCAAGAAGCTACAATCTTCCAATAACTTACTACAATAGTATTCGATTATGCGCGTTAACCAAGGAGCTCATAGGGAAGACCAACTAAGCTAAGGCAAATCCGCAACTATTAGTCGCAGAACGTCGGCGCCTCTAGCATCGCGTCAAAATTAAAAGCCCACTAAACTGTACCATACCATGACCGGGCTAGGACCGTATAAAAATACACATTTGATTTTCAACCCTAAAAAGAGGAGTTAAGTTTAAAGTATATCGGTGTTCGTCGATGCATCGTCCTGGCACTGTCAAAACGATCACCGCGCTTAAACATTTTGAACTTTATCTTATCACGATGTGGTCGAAAATCAAATGTGTACTGTTTATACGGCCCTAGCATGGGCAGGGTATGCGGTGTAGTGGGCACAGACCTTAACGCGCGTTTATACGCTTCCACCTAAACGTTATAATATATAATAAATAAATAATAATCTTATCTTATGTAATCATGTTAATGTTGAATTTTGGTTATTTAATTATTTTAATTTAATTTTAATTTTGTCCTTTGTATGTGTGTACACAGTGCCCCAA
The DNA here is from genome assembly GCA_949316185.1 of Pyrausta nigrata. Taxonomy (NCBI): domain Eukaryota; kingdom Metazoa; phylum Arthropoda; class Insecta; order Lepidoptera; family Crambidae; genus Pyrausta; species Pyrausta nigrata. The sequence goes on along the minus strand of OX438958.1, from coordinate 5,780,135 downwards.
GGGTTCCTGCTGAAAATCAGTATCGTGACATGCCTCGCGCTGTCACGATTAATGCTGAGCAGGGACCTTTTTGGCACCAGTTGGTCTAATGTTGGTCTAACCACGTAATAATCATTATAAAATTATCTGAGTGCCAAATAAATGATTGAATTTGAATTTATCATATAGGTATATCATATATTTCCATATTTTTGGTTTGACTTCCTAACGCCACACGCGTCGCGCTATCAGCGACTCCTAATGGGGCTTTAGTGGGTTAAAATCTAGTGTCTTTCAATTGTTCGAAAGGCCTTTATGATACATAGAAACAACATTCATGCATAATGTATTTTTTGTGTCATAGTACTTGCATAATTATCAACACTTGCCGATCCAGGTGTTTGCTTAGTGTTTTCAATGTCAACATTACTGAACCAAAAGACAAAACCCGTTGACTAAGGTTCCAAACAAAGTCAAATCATCCGTTTCGCTCGAACACAATTTCTCATGACATGACACTCGATCTAAAATCAATCCCATATTATTTAAGTACAAATATTCGTTAAAAGTATCATGCTATTGGTTAATACAACGCACTCGTGTTCGGTTAAGGTCACACCGCACAGCGGCCTCTGAAATATTTGCGATCTCAAGTACTCAAGGAGGTCATCCTTTTCTCTTTTGATGTTAGCTTTAATTCTTAAAAATATTCATATGCAGATGTAAGTAGTTAACCGATCGTTAAAATGGTTAATCCTTAACAATTTCTGTGAGGCATTCTTAGACTTTTACTCTAAAAATGTGACGTTGTATGATGTAGTAGTTGTTATAAGCTGAAATTAGTATCTTATTGATTGTTTAGGTATATGTAGTTCGACAAGTTCGTTCGCGACCCCCTGCGCTCCCGCTGGCATAGGAAATATCTTTCCCCGCAACAACACCCGTCCTCATGTAAGAAGTGAAACGCCTCGCCCCCGCCCCTGGCGACCGCAGTACACAATCTTTTCGAATTAACAAAGTAGGTTGATTTCAAAAACGAAATGAAAGTTTGATAAGAATAATTTTATTATTACAAGTCTTATCTTGAGGAAGTTGTTCGTATAATACTACACTATTTACAAAGTATAAATGCAAAACTACAAATAAATTCAAAATTAGTATTTTACTGACTGTGAAGGATTGAAAAATAGTTACTGCTCATGGTTTGCTCAAATGAGACTTATCTCTTGTTGTGCCTAAGCTCTTATCTGCGTTACCCATATCTTTCAAATTTGCTTAGTAACGACTGCCAATCAAAATTAGACCTTGGCCTCAGTGAAATAAAATTAGTAATGCTCAAATCTATTTTCGACAACTTCCATTATCCTTTTATATCTGAAAACGGTGTAAATCAAATAAACATGAGAGCGAGTGTTTTCGATGAACAAGCTATTATTTATGTTGGATTTAGCGTGTATTGGGGTTATTGGATCTCGCTGAAGCCTAGCTACTTGGCTATTGACTGTTGATAACAATGACACCCAACTGCTACTTTAGTACATTTTTGACCCAAAATGACTCTTATTATAAAGTTATAAGAGTTATCAAAGTGTGTTCTATGTAAGATTTTTATTCATAAATACGAGTAATGCATTCGATGCATCATTTTACAAGTCTACGCTGCTCAGAGTATTTTGATCTGTCGCTTATTTTGAGATCGAGTCAGATTACAAAATAATAGTTTTGAATTTTAACTACTAACCTATTCAATGCACGTGGCGTCAGCCGTGTGGCATTGCATTTCGCTTAGTGAGTATTTATTAAAATCGACGACCGTCTTCGTATAGTGGTTCGCGGACGGTTGCGGGTTCGAATCCCGCAAGGGGCAAATGTATGTGTGATGAGCACGAGCTTTTGTACCTAAGACATGGATGTTTATAAACGTATTTATGTATGTCTATCCGTTATCCTAGTCCCCATAGCACAAGCTCACGCTTAGTTTGGGCTAGGTAATTGGTAAGTTTGTTTAAACCAATGATTATTATTATAATGTTGATTTTAATAAGGATTTGTGCTCAAATGATGGGTATACTCGTATGCTTAGACAATTATGGTATACGATATTAGAAGTATTTAGGGCTCCGTTACCAAACGGTGTGCCAAACGGGATCGTGTATTATTTAAATTTCGCAATTCATTTCACGATGAGACGTTACTATTTAGTTTGAAAAAAGTCCGTCAGTTCTTTCTCTTCTTTCCTATTTGTCAAAACATAAACGTTTTGACAAATAGGAAAGAAGAGAAAGAAAAACAATATTGAATGGCAAAAATAAAAGTAAAATTATTATGCTTTAAATTTCCGCTAAGAGACGCTAGCGCAGGCACCAAAACCACACCAACCGCAACCGCGTTGAGTATTAGTTCAGGCAAATGCAGAATGCCCGCCCTCCCTCAAAGTAACGCCTGATTCCGTCAAAAAACAATATTGAATTGTACTAATGATATTATGTCCGTCTATCTTTCAGTATTATTTAATACGGATTATTTATTACACAGCAAATTGCTATTACGGAATTTGATCGATTGTTTTGTGTATTCTAATTATAATAACTCGATAAATTCACAGATAATGTAAACAATGTAAATTTTCTCCTTATCTTTGACTAACTTCAATTATATGTTGAACATATTATGACACAAAACGCTTCGTATTTTGTTAATAGTCGCCTGTTAATATGGCTTCCTGTTGAGATTGTATGATTTGACTCGCGCGTAAAGTTCAAGGGGAATCATTCACTTTTTTATTTTATTCACAAATCTTTTCAATCGGTTATTCATGTAATAGTGTTTCACCAATAAGAAATAGCTTATCATTGTGGCTAAATATAGATAATATATATTTAAGATATTATAACAATACTGGAAAAAATATGTTGAATTATTCTGATTGTAAACTTCCATACCTATTTTGCACACTGAATTTGTGTAATCTCTTATTTCTTTACGTTAGATTGTTGTTTTAATTTATACTTTCCTCTTTTCTTTGTTATGCCAAATACGCATATTCTATTATACTCTATACTTACACGTACACTGTTCGTTTTGTTACAGTTCTTCAACCATGTCCTAATCCTCGGCAAAGAAGAGAAGAACTTGTTAATCTTCTCCAAAGTGTACGAGCTTATCTACGAGCTTTACCAGTGCTGCCCTACCTTACTGCTCGCGGTTCTACCGCAGTTGGAATGCAAGCTCAAGTCCGCCCAGTTCCAGGAGCGGCTGAGCGGCGTCGCCTTACTAGCTAGAATGTTCTCTGAACCCGGGTCAGAACTAGCGAAACAGTACCCGGGGCTCTGGCGAGCGTTCCTAGGACGCTTCAACGACATATCCGTGCCGATACGAATCAAATGCGTGCAGTACTGCATGCATTTCCTCGTACACCACCCGGATCTGAGGAAAGATATAACGGAAACTCTCAAGATGAGACAGCACGATGCGCACGAACAAGTGCGCTACGAAGTCGTAATGGCGATCATAGCGACCGCGCAAAGGGACTTCCAAGCGGTCGCCGAATCTGAAGACTTATTACACTTCGTCAGAGAAAGAACGCTGGATAAGAAATTCAAAATTCGAAAAGAGGCCATGTCCGGCCTCGCGATGATCTACAAAAAGTTTTTGACCGAAGAAAGCGTGCCTCCCGCGACGGAAAAGGCCGTGCAATGGATCAAAGACAAAATCTTACACGGGTACTACATGGCTGCGTTAGAAGACAGACTCTTAGTCGAGCGGTTACTAAACACATCACTCGTTCCGTACACATTGCCGGCTCCGGTGCGAATGAAGAAGTTGTATTACCTTATGTCAAATGTCGACGACAACGCGACCAAAGCGTTCATTGAACTGCAAAAGCACCAACTAGCCGTTCGCCGCACCGTGGCCGAGTGGATAGAGTTGCATAGGAAACCGCCCACGCCGGCCGTGCAAAAGGAAATGATCGCTAAAGTGCTACACATAAGCTCTAAATTCCTGCCGGAGTCGGTGAAGGCGCAGGAATTCCTTAACAAATTCTCCCTGCATATGAAACAGGCACCTGAATTGCTACAAGGAATGGAGACTATTTTGAACCCTAATGTGAGCTGTGAGGTCTGCGTTCGTACCACTGTAAGTATTTCATTCCAATACATTTGGCTTATACGAAAAAAAGGTTGTCTACAGCCCATATCTGTCTGTATATTTGTGTAAACTCTACGCATTTTGTTTCTTTTTTTATTTAAGTACTATATAGCCCTGTGGCAATGCTAGAGACTTGGCAAGCAATTTCAAAACGGTCAATCTGCTGATCACTAGTGACTTACTGTATGCATTTGGTCATATGCAACGCTTTACCTGAGTATTTTGAAGACCCCTATCCTATAGTCGAACTCCTTCTAATGAACACTGTTTCAACTAAAAAAATTACACCATATTTTAAGACGTTTTTTGGTAACATGTTTTTTAACAACAATAATGTCTTTTATAATTGGTGCTTGATTCCCATAATTTTTAATTTCAGTCGAGCGTCCTCAAAAAACTAGGCCAGCCAGTAATGACGAATCTATACTACAACACAGTGAAGATGCTGCTAGAGCGAGTCAGCTCTGTGATGATTGATCACGAATCGCTGCTTATACTAGTGGGGTACGTCGAGGGCGCCGTCAAAGGGACCGACCAGTCCATTGTGGAAGAGTGCGGTAAGTTTGTATCAGTGTAAACACATCAAGCGGCAGGTAGTTGTCCATCCACATATCCATCGCAGTATTTATTTTACTCCTTTTAGGATATAGGCCTTCTTCATATTTATCCATCTTCGTCTCTCCCGTGCCAATTTCATCCAGTTACGTCCTGCGTGGCGCTGGATATCGTCCACCCATCGAAGGCAGCCTCTACCGCGCGTGTTGGCTTATGGGCGCCACTCCATAACCCTTCTGGTCCACCGATTTTGGTCCATTCTGGCTATATTTATTGTGAATTGTGTTCATGCTTTGAATGAATTCTGGCGAAAATATGATAATTTACATTAACTTCTTTTTGTCGTCTTTGATTAATCACAATGAAATGTAGTCGAATATCTATTTACATTCCTGCCAGCCTAGTGTTTTTAAATTTCTGTTTTAAGATAAAAAAAACAAGAGTAGGTTGAAAAAACTAAAAGGCTTAGGAAACGTCACTGCGTTCCAGCCACTATTGTTAAAGCCATTTTCAAAGTTTTACAATTATTGTTTTCATACAAGTTAGTCCATACATGTGTACCGTTTCAAATTGAACTATAATATACTAACCCAATAATTATTCCCACAGGTATAGAAGCAGACAAGTGTGCGGAGCGCGGTCTGAAACTACTAGTGATGCTATCGTTCGTGTTTCCCGCGCATTTCCTACACGAAGACGTGTTGCACCGACTCACTTCGCTTCTAGAACTGGATGATGAAAGCGTCGCGCCGCATATACTGGCCGCGCTTACCTTCCTAGGGAAATACAGGCCGCTCAGTAAGTAGATAACTAACTAGATAATGTATAATAGTAACCTAGTGATATATACGTGGTCATACGTACGAAGACGTGCTTCTAAAACTGAACGGTGAAAGCGACGCGCCGTACATACTAGCCGCGCTTACCTTCCTAGGGAAATACAGGCCGCTCAGTAAGTAGCTAACTAACTATATAATTGCTACCTAGTGCTATGGTCATAAGTACAAAGACGTGTTGCACAGACTCACTTCGCTTCTAGAACTGGATGATGAAGCGTCGCGTCGCATATACTAGCCGCGCTTACCTTCCTAGGGAAATACAGGCCGCTCAGTAAGTAGCTAACTAACTAGATGATAGCTACCTAGTGCTATGGTCATAAGTACGATGACATGCTCCTGGAAATCAACGATAAATGCGCCGCACATAATAGCCGCGCTTACCTTCCCTTACCTTCCTAGGGAAATAGATGAATACAGGCCGCTCAGTAAGTAGATAATAATAATATTCTCCTAACGATTTTTTCGGTCAATCCCTTCAGATCAACCATACGCGGAGATATTATAGTATAGAGAACAAATGTGTGCGCAATACATAAGTGCTTTCTCTATTCCTCATCATATACTCGTACCGTGCCGCACAGTGAATATTTCTCTTTCCCTTCAGTCTTATGATTCTAACGAGTTTAATAGATCTAACATACGTTACTACTACGTTAAACCTGACGTTTCGAACACTACAGCGATCGTGGTCACAGGGAGACTAAGGTATTATTTGTCATTACAAAGTTTTGAAAAATTTTAACTACCGTTACTCAATAATATTAATTTACGTTCCTATTTACGCAGAAAGAGCTAACCGTGTCTTGAGATCTTGCAGTGCTAGGTGTTGCTTTGGTTTTTGCTAGAATAGGCTACCATGCCGGTGGAACTTTCCAACCATCTTGTCTATTGAAATTTGGATGTTTTCTAATTTCAATGGCTTCACGTAGCATTTGAGGAATAAAACGCCGTTCTTTTGCAAGTATTTTAGGTTGGTCAAAACGAATGGAGTGGTTCTGTTTGTCGTAGGCATGTTCACACTGCAGATTTCGTGTTCCGTCTATGTTTTACGTCAGCTATGTGTTCTTTTGTCCGCACGCCTATACTTCGCTTTGTTTGCCCGATGTAGAAGAGGCCACAGTCACACTCCAGCTTGTACACCCCTGCATCTTGAAGAGGTATGTTGCACTTGACAGGTGGTAGGAATTGGTTAATCTTCTTTTGCGGCTTGAAGTAAGTTTTGATTGAAGCACGCTTCAAGATATTCCCAATCTTGTCAGTGACTCCCTTCTTGCATGGTAGTACTGCAGGTTAGCGTTCAATTGTCGTAAGCTTGGCACGGGGTCTGCAACGACGTGGTACTGGAAGCTGGTTGTCCCGTAGTACCTTCCTTACATGCTGAAGCTCAGCAGCCAGGTGTTGGTCGTCACAGATGCCCCTCGCTCTCTGAAACAAAGTTTTGCCCACGGTAGCTAACTGTGAAGGATGATGGTGAGACGCACCATTGAGATATTTATCGGTATGGGTGGCTTTTCTAAAGACTGTGTGGTTTCCATAGTAAATTTAATTTTTGGATGAATTGAATTAAGATGATTAAGAAAAGCAGAAACACTATTGGTGGTTAAAATTGTAAAAGTGTCATCTACGTACCGCTTATAAAACCTTGGTGATATAGGTGATGTGCTCAGAGATCGATCCTCAAAATCCTCCATGAATATATCAGCGACAACTGGGGATACCGGAGAGCCCATTGCTACACCATCGGTTTGCAGATAGAACTCATTATCCCACAGTAAATAGCCAGATGTAAGGCAATATTCCAATAGTTCTGCGTATTCTATTGGCATGTCGAGTTGAACCAGCTTCCTTTTAGTAATTTCAATGCAGTCCTGTACTGGTAAGCTTGTGAATAGGGACTGTACATCAAAACTAACCATAGTTTCATCATCTGCTAATTGTAAGTTCTTAAGTTCGCTGATGAAATGGTAGGAATCCTTCACATACGCCGTTGTTTCTCCCCTTAGCTTTGATAATGTTTTAGCTAAATGCTGAGCCAATCTGTAGGTTGGGGTATCAATTTGACTCACAATGGGACGTAGCGGGATATTAGTCTTATAAATTTTGGCAACCCATACAATTTCGGTGGTTTTGCACACGTAGGTACTAACTGTTGAACATCTAGACTTAAACTGTCACTGTGTTTTCGAACTAAGTCGCTGGTTTTCTTCAGGATTTTGTTTGTTTGATCCACTTTCACGCGTTTGTAGGTAGATTCGTCCGACAGCAACTGCGACATTTTAAGTTTATAGTCCGATGTATCCATTACGACCGTAGCGTTACCTTTATCTGCGCGCACGATTGTTAGATCTGGTCTAGATTTTAGGTTTTTTAAGGCTAGATATTGTTCACGAGAAAGATTCGACTTCGGGACTTTGCAATGTCGTAGGACAGACGATATGTCTTGTCGTAATGCTTCTGCGTCCTCTTTCTTCATGTTATTCTTTACTAAGCAATCTTCTACGGTAGATTAACCTACTGTTGAGATTTTAAGTAAAGGTCTTAATTTTGCTGTAACACCGCGTAAAATACCGTATGAGGAGATTATTTGCACCGTGACCACGATCGCTGTAAAGTGATCGAAACGTCAGGCTTAAAATAAAATGTAAATAAATCGCGAAGTAATCCGTAAAATTGTGTTTTAATGAGTATATTGTGTGTGCCAATTTATTTATTTTTTAACACCACTAGTTTGAAGTTTTTTTTTACTAATATACCATGTTGTTTGCAGGTGAAGCCTGTCCAACGCTGTTCCCCAAACTGATCACACTTTGCAAAGCGTACGCTGAAGTCGGAACCCCTAAACAAGCCAAGAATGCTGTCAGGTATGTTCAATATTTTTATAAAACTTAATTGTAGTTTTCATAATCTTGCACTAATCTAATAGGGGTGAACAAAGCTTTATAAGTCACGACTCTCCCTATAGAGTCTATAGTGCGAGTCGTGACTTAAAAAGTTCTGTTTTGTCTATAAATTATAAACAGTGTGCGTGAATGCCAATATATAAGTTCCTACTAGAATATCTCTGTTATGGATTGGAGTCTAATTGAATATTTTGTGACCTTAAGAAAAACCATTGGAACCTAAATGTAGCTAAAATTGTAGCCATTTTATTTTGTACACATTTAGAATACAGTTAGTCACCCAATATGTGTACACCTTCATTATAATCGTCAACCAATAAATACAGGCCTCCCCCATATTTCCAAACTGACTGATTGCAAGCAGCAACCAGTGCGATCCTAATATGTGTACACATATGAGGAGTGATTTTTCAAAGGATCATTTCGATGATAAATTATTTATATTAATGGACTTTTGTCCATTACTATAACTTGAAATTAGAGTGGAAATGTAGTCCTGTACGGAAATGAGACTTAAATCTGTGTAATTTACCTTAGGCTCACCTTTTATATTCGATTTTAATATTCCTAACGGAATAGAGGAACAAACACGAGCTGTCAAACGAAACCGAAATTGGATGACATTTGTGTGTGTAAAATTGTTCATGAATATGTGTCAGTGATGTTTGTCATGTCACTTGTTACATTAGTATAGTAGATATCGATAAAATTAATTGGTAACATTAATAGTAGGTATTAATAAAACTAAAATAGTATGGGATGGGATTCTTCATGGCTGAAAATATGCTTCTGGAATGAAGTAAAAACATTTAAGAAAAACTCAGTAGATACGGTTGTTCCAAAAATAATTAGTGAAATGAAAAATGTTGTTGTTTAAATCGTTTATTTAAAAAAACTTATAGAGATTACATGACCCTTACAACTGCCAGACTGCATAGCAGTTTGTCAGCAGTAGTTCTCGTCTTATTTTTATCTTGACCTGTGAAAAAGAAATATAGAACATATGATCTAGTCCCAAACAGTAACTATTATATAATCTGTGCCCAAACTAAGCAAAATATATAATATGTACACAACCATAAGTAGACATTGTTATCCAATAAAACATCAGCAGAAGGATAGTATTATTTTACTTAAGCTTAGGGAAACAAAATAAGTTGGAATTGCAGATTTCTTTAAATTTCGTTTTGCTCCTCGCGTCTTGAAATATTTTTGTTCGAAGTGCTTACTGCAAATACGTAATTTTTTGTCTGGAACCCAATTTAGACGATTTATTATTTTAACCCATGTATTTTTTTTCGGAAATCTTAAAGATACATTTTTACGAATGTTAGTAGCTATTCTCAGTTAAAAACTGCATGGGTCGGCTAAGTGTCTTAAATAGTAATAACATTCCCAGCTGATTCTTATCTAAACGTCATATAGGTACTTTAACAACAGTAATACATATTATTCGTTTATTGCGTGATAGACAGTGAAAACGAAATATCGATACCTTGATACAGCCCTAGTGTAAAACGAAATTTTTTTCTTTACACAAAATATTCGTAAATTCTGCATTATGTGTATTGGATCTTTGCTTCTTACATTAAAAATGTTTAAAGAAGAGAATTATCATACTAAGCATTTAAAATTCGAAACGCATTGGCAAAAATAAACCTAAAATAGGTGGTGTCGATTTGGAACAATTTACCTGTGAAATGAATATTTCGGGGTTATTTCGCTGTGTCGTACAACAATCAGTTACTAAACAAGTCGCCACGTTTCACCAAGAAATATTTCAAAAAATATCCACGATTTCATGTAATATTTGAAAAATTCAAATAGCTGAAATTCTCAGCGTGCCGATAAGTGCCGACAAACTGTTTGACGTTTCCAAAAACGGTTCTGTTAAGTCTAATCACACATCTCTTTTTATCATACAGTGTTGCTGCTAGAGACATCTCGCTCGCTCAGCCCTTTGTTCCTCTATTTCGCTAGGTATATTAACTTTATGTTTTTAACATAGATGTTTTTTAGCAAAAATGACTCCCCCATCCTAGCGTTATCCCGGTTGTGCACTCGCACGCGAGGGCCCAGGGTCCGCTTTTGACCATGATCCAGGATTTGGCAGATCAGGTAATTACAGTAGAGCGACTGCCATCTGACCTCCGTGACCCTGTTAACAGGGGAACCTGACCAGTTTGGATCATGGTTACAGGTTTCCTCACGATGTTTTCCCTCACCGTAAGAGCATCGGTACAGAGCAACAATTAATTTACATAACTTAGAAATAGTCACTGGTACATGGCGGCACGTGTGATCCAACCGGTACCTCCCGCATGAAAGGCAACCTGCTAGCCACTGCGCCGCCGGCGCTCTTCTAGCAGAAAATACTAAAAGCCCTTTTAACTCCTTAATTATAATATTGATTCCTCACGTCCAGGTGCCTATTCGTGAACGTGCCAGACCAGCGCACGCAGATCTTTACGGAGATCCTGGAGACTTTGAAGGCGACGCTCAGCCCCCACTCGGAACACTACCGCACGGCCATCGTCACTCTAGGCCACATCGCGCACAACTTGCCCGACAACTTTCCTGTGCACATCAAGAATATCGTCTCCAGGAAGGTAAGAATAACGTCTTGGTTTTAAAGGTCAAGTGATGGCTTAGATAGTTTTTTCACACTTAATATTTTGTTATCTATACTAATTATATAAAAAGGAAAGATCTGATTGTTTGTTTGTATCGAATGGGCTCTAAAACTACTGGACCGATTCAAATAAAATTTGGTACAGAGACCCTGGAAAGAACATAGGCTATGTTTTGTCGCGATATACAATCATCAGGGGGGTGATGAAATCGAGTCCATAATGTTTTTTTTTAAATAATTACAGATAGTAAAAGAGCTGCTAGTCCGCGAAGGAGGTGGCGGTCCGAACGCGCCTCACGGCGAGTGGTGCCGCGAGGACGAGCTGCCCGAGGAGACTCGCTGCAAGCTGGAGGGACTCAAGTGCATGGCGCGCTGGCTGCTCGGCCTCAAGAAGGACGAGCTGTCCGCGCAGAAGACCTTTCGCATGCTCAACGCGTTCATAGTGCACAAGGGGGACTTGCTGCAGGTGAGACTGACACATGTCGGCTAGAGCTAGCATCTTATTTTGATTCGATCCCGCAGAGAAACACCAAGCATAGCCCTCTATAATCGCTGCGTGACGTTGAGCTTCCTTATAAGGCGAGTATAGCCACAATAAATACTAGTATTACGTACATAAGTCTTACTGTGCAATGGTATTCGAAGAAATATGTACTCAATGTCGTCACAATAATAAGGTCTAACTTAGCCTTACAGTTAAGAGCCTTTTAGTTTAGACATCAAGAGAATTATATTACAAACCAATATGATTCTTGTAACTAATGATTCACGATACACTAAACCTATACAGGGTGTCCAAAAAATTAAGGATAATCCTATAACTGCGAATAGATCACAGTGTGATCTACTATATATACCAAATTGTTTTTTCAAGTAAAAGTGTTACCAGTTTCGAGATATTGTTTTTTTTTTTTAAATTTTTCCTCGTCGTATATAAGTTTATGTAGTTTTTACAAATGAACACTTTTCTGTGTTCTGTTTTTTTGAACTATCTCATGGATACCTGAGCCACTTAAACCCAATGTTACTTTTTAAAATTGAAATTTGTAAAACCTTATAAAAACACCTTTTTGATAAAAAATATACAAAACCTAATTCGAACTACTGACGTTGATAGCCTGTGGTGTAAAAAAAAGTATCAAGCAGATCGTGCCAAATGTTTAAAAAAATAGTTGAACAACTATTTCAAAATTAATAGTTATTTTAATTTTAGTGCACAAAGGTACGTATTATGGGCTAAAATAAAATAAAAGTTTTTCAAGCAAATCTGTTTTGCCGGATTCTATGGTGTAGTAAATAAAATACGAAGTGAAAAAATACAATATTTTTGTAAAAAGGACAAGTGTGGGTTCCGTACAAACTTGTGAAATCATTACAAAATGTTTTTTTCTATGATATTACTATAAAGGACTTGTCCATTAATGGTTTTTTATTCGTCAATATTTCTAACCAGAATAAACTAAATATTATATGAAAGAGCCTAGTAGCTAGTTTTTGTGAACACAGAAACTAGCCTTTCTGCATAATTAATATATTTTTTAAGGCCTCCGATTTAGAAAAAAATGAAATTATTTTTTCTCTTTGTCTGTACATAAACCGCACCTTCGCCTATACCAATTAACGCATGAAAAAAAATTGACATCAAAATGACATTCCATTGACAGTATACCTATTATATAATCTGTGGTAGTACCTCGTAGTATTTATCTACCAGTGGAAAGGCAATGGTACATAGCTATTCAGATTTCTATGGTTACGTGTTTTTGTAGCTTAAAGATAAATATAGGTTATTGGTGGTTGGTGATATCTTGAAATAAAAAAACAGCCTCCATACAAAAAGAGGACAAGTCCTTTGCTGTTTTCAGATTTATTCCTGAATTTCAGACAGACTGACGGACGGACGGTTAGATGGACGGACAAACAAAAGAGTTCTTATAATGATTCAATTTTTCCTTTGAATTTAGGAACCCTAAAAATGATACCAAAATTTGAAACTGATCTATCTTTGACTATCGCAGCTAGCTACTAACGCCATCTAGCACCACACTAGCATGACTCATGCTTATCAAGCCAGCAACGTAACAAATAAGCGTGCGTGTGTCACTATTCGCTCGCGAGTCTCTGGATTAGCCTGCCGCGGCAGGTCGCCACGCCTTGCTACGTTTTCAGTCGCCTTGGTGAATGGGAGTGCCAGAACCTTCTGAGTGAGTTTGCTCTACCGTCGACTCTGTCTACGCCATGTCTGGTTTAGTCTTGAGTCGGGAGCAAACCATTCCAAATTTAAAAAAAAAAAACCACACGGGAAGAGAGACAGGCCTGGTATAGCCAGCATCTACTGTCGAGTGGTGTCGCGAGGACTAACTACACGTGGAGACTCGCTGCAAGCTAGAGGGAATCAAGTGCTTAACAAATGTCGGCTAGTATAGCCATAGGATGAATACTAGGGCTACGTACAAAAGTATTACTTTGCAATGTTGATTCATAACCAACAACAAACTAAACTATAAATGGGTAGGTCCAATGTCGACTATAATAAAAACAATAATGTAGGTATAGTCCGACAAGTTCGTGCGCGATCCTCCTTCGGTCACCAGAGGTGCAGGCATGCTAAATGTCACTGGGAACGGCCGGTGTTGGGGTAAAGGGTATTCCCTATGACAGTCGCGTGCGATTGGTGCTTCTTCGGCCCCCCCACCCTCGCGCACGAATTTGTCGCTTTAGTGTCGATGTTTGCATTTTATATTTCTACAGATATAAGCATCTGTATATGGACGGTGAAATTGTTAATACTATACAAATTACAGCAAAACCAGCTGTCCAAGGCAGAGATGGCGCACCTACGCCTCGCGGCAGGCGCGGCGATGCTCAAGATCTGCGAACAAAAAGGCGTCGGCGACCAGTTCACCGCCGAGCAGTTCTACAACCTGTCTCACCTCATGATCGTGAGTAATGACAAACTAATATCATAGGCCAGGAATAGCGAACAGACAGTTGTCCCACCGGTAACAAGGAACGAGAAGCGAGTTGGGCTAAGATAGAAACTAGAAACGAGTTGGTTAATTGTCGTTTGGCTTTAAGCAAGTGTTCGCTGGGCTATAATCGAGTGTTCACTGGGCTATAAGCGAGTGTTCGCTGGGCTATAAGCGAGTTTTCGCTGGGCTCTAAGTGATTGTTCTTGGGCAACCGGCGATTTGAATTTGAAATAGAATTGGACCGCTAGTTGATGACCAAGCGAGCATCATCGAGCGAGTGTTACCATTGATAGTTCTTGTCAAACTTGTAAAGCGACTCTCGCCGGCAGTATGAACAGTCAACGATCAACTATTAATGTATGCATCTCTTTTGTTTACACGGAATTTATATCTTCGTTTCACAACAAGTTTAGTGGGACAACTGCCTATGGCACGCTAAAAAGTGTACACTTACTTGTCAGGAAAATTTACAGTATCTGTGCTTGAACCTCCTAAATAATCCAGGTATTATTAAGGTACTGATTTAGATTAGGTCAGTACATCGGTACCGATGTACCGCTACTTACCTACTTTAACCGCAGTTCGTCATGTATTTATGTATGAATTATTTATTTATTTATATACATTACTACGTATTACTTCTTAAAGTGATCGACAATATACTTATTCCTATAATGTTTCGGTGACCGTTATCATAGATTTTTCTTTCAGGATGACGTACCACAAGTGAGAGAAACTTTTGCATCGAAATTACACAAAGGACTTTCAAAGGTAATGTTTTATCTTCTTTTTAGTTTTATAGAGTATGTATAACCTAATAACTAAAATATTGTCAAATGCAATAACGCAAGAACTCACAGATGTTGTGATTAAGCCTGTGGTTCTACCAGAGAGTGTGTGTTTGTTATGAACCAATAGAATCTCTTCATTTACCTAGCCTCGCACAGTTTGTTGTTACGGACTAACTATCTCATTGCGTTGTCGTTGCGCAGATTTCGCACATAAAAATGTTTGGCGATTTAAGGAATTAAAATTTTAACAAATTAAAAATGTATTTCCATAGTTTTGTCTTTGTGTACTGAGAAATAATAAAAGAGAAAGCTCACTGCTCTTTAATCACCCTCAAAGCTGCAGTTAGACCAAACTTCAGGAGGATTTTCACTCGAACCTAATTCCTCTAAACGTTGTTCGAGGTCTATAACTACTCGTATCTTAATGACTTCCTAAAGTTTCTGGTAATATAGGTCTGAAACTCATTATCGTATATAAATTATCCTTTTTAATGCGCTTCTTCCTGACTGAGTTTCTCATACATTTTCATTCGCATCGAGGAACGCATTGCCTTTTGCTGCTATTATTTGGAGTGGACACTTCGGACTTGATGAATATATTAATTTATTCTTCAAATTCAATTGAGCTTATGTCGATGGCTTATGTCAGTTTCATGCATTTTGTTAGCGAAATGAACCTCGCCGTAGAATATATTTGATCTCGTCTAGAGTTACAAGGTTCTCTATATGAATATAATTAATTTGCTACACGTTGATCCAAACTAATTTTTCTCTATTTCCATCCCGATTTAGGGCATCCCGAACAAGTGCCTCCCGCTAGACTTCATGGGCATGTACGCTCTCGCCGGGCGCGAGCCGGACCGGCGCATCCGGTGCCTCGTGCGGCAGTACATGCTGGCCGACGTGCTGCGCCGCCGCGAGTACATACGGAACATCACCGTCGGCACCAAAGGTACAGATAGCTAGCCGACACAGCTCCGGAGTCAGGAAGTTGGTGGTGTTAACACTTCACTTCTAGCTACACATAGGAAGAAATATTTATTTATTTAAACTTTTTGCACACAGTTTACTGTACAAATGGCGGACTTAACGCTAAAAGCATTCTCTACCAGTCAACCATAGGTCCAAACAGAGAAATACAGGCGGTGCAAGATATCGTAAATAGTATCGTAAATATCTAGTTGTAGGTACTTTACGTAAGGCGTCTCAAGTGGGGGAGACTGGGATTTTAATTTTTAAATATCCCAGTCTCCCCCTTAAAAAGGAGACAAGGCGGAAACTGGAAAATATTTTTTTACAAATTCCCAGTTGCCCCAAGTGGGGGCGATGCCGGTGGGAGCAACTGGTATAACCACTCGCGTTACGCTACACGCTATTATTATTATTAGGAGCCTGTCGTATCCCACTGCAGGGCAAAGGCCTCCCTACCCTTTCTCCACTCTCCGCGATTTTGGGCCACTGCCTCACAATTTTATCGATATGAGTCCAGCTCGTCACGCCACCGCCTTCTGGGTCTACCGCGTGGTCGTTTTCCATTTAAAGGAACCCACTTAGTGCATATCTTGGCCCAGAGGTCGTTTGGCATGCGGCAGTCATGTCCAGCCCAGTCTCACTTTCAACTGAGCAGCTTTCTTGGAGATATCAGTAATGAGAGTTCTGGAGCGCAGAACGGTATTTCGGATGCGATCAGATAATTTTACGTCCATCATACTGCGTTCCATTGCTCTCTGACAGACCTCCAGGCTGGACCTCTGACGATTATTCAAAGACCAAGTTTGAGCGCCATACGTGAGGATGGGAAGAATACACATATCCATGATCTTACGCTTAAGGCATATTGGTAATTTGTCTTTCATAAAGTTTATAAGACCAATAGCTCTTCCAGGCGATTTCGATGCGGCGTGCTATTTCTTTATCTTGTCTGGTCTGGAATGGGACTTAATCTTCTTCTTTCGTGTCGGCAAGAACACGGGCTAAATCTTACTTGCCCAGAAGGAATGAGAATATTTGGCCAAGATAAACGTAATCATGGACAAATTCCACCTCCACCTCCCCTACGTATATTCTGCCCTTGACACTGTTCGTCATAAGCTTGGTCTTTTCCATGCTCATCAGAAGTCCAACCTCCAGGCTATGTATGCTCAGGTCTCCGAGCATATAACTTAGCTCCATGGCAGAAGAGGCAAATAGTACAATGTCGTCAGCAAATCGAAGGTTGGTTAACCTCTCGCCAACGACAATGCCTCTCCGTTCCCACTTATCTGCCAGTTTCTTAAAAACCTCCTTTAATGTGGTTGTAAAAAGTTTCGGGTCTCCTTGCTTGACGCCTCTCTGAATTTTAAATGCAGGCCCTGCTATGCCGATTTTTACCGCGGCCGTGCTATTTGCTTAAATATTACATAGCAGGTTTACGTATGCAGGCTCGACTTCTTGGTTCAGGAGTGATGCAAACATTTGTGGATGTTTAATGATGCTAGACGCTGGGATGATGATTTATATTCATATATTTTTTTTGTGGAACACGGATAAAAAATAAGGTCTATTATTTTTTATTTAAATTAATGCTATTTAAATGTCAACAAATCTTATGTCAAAAATTTATTAATGGAGTAAAAGCATTTAGCACTTAAATTATTTTATTTATTAATATAATTTGTTTATGTACAGTGGAGCGCGCGGTGAGCCAGTTGCCGCACATCCTGCCGGACTACATGCTGGTGTTCGCCGTGCCGGTGCTGGCGCACGACCCCGCCTTCACCGCCTACGACAACGTGCAGCAACTCAAGGTATACCGGGTGTATCCACATAACGAGATATATCACAAAGGGGATTCAAACCTACTGGCATATCAACTTCGCCTACGTTTGGTGCACCAATGCTGAAACATTTTGTCTGAGACAAACCACTTCAAAGTAATACATAAATCTTACACAATAGTGTTTAATGTCAAGTGTTTAAAACTTTTGTATGGAATCTGGCCTATCGACCTCGCCGCTACTACTACAGTCTCCAATCTCAACAGAGATTAGCCAACTGCACGAGGGATATTGATTGCACAAGTGTGTGCACAATACACAGGTGCACTCTCTGTTCCTTCACTCACTTCACTCTCCTTGTTCGGTGAGACGGCAGTCCGACATGACCGGAGAGAGACCGGTGCACAAATACAACTTCATGGGACCAACATCAAATTCGGAAAAAATAATTACCTCCCGCCTTTTACATCTGCAAAATCGCCGATCAGCTAAAAATGTATATGGAGAAGTCAATTTGTTTTAAGATCTCGATGTTGGTCCCATAGTAAAATAAATAAAAATTAATAAATTTAACTACTTGCCGTCACTGGAATCTTTATATTGAGAAAGCATATCCGTATCCGTCGATTTCTACCAGTTCTAGTACCTTTTTACCCCTTCCCTTGTTTCCGGGACAGTGGCGACACCTGGCGGCCGCGCGGCAATTTTAGTTTCCTTAAGTGCGTAGCGCCATTTTTGTTCATTGGCGTTTTGTATTCCGTCGAAGCAACTTGTGCGCAGCAGGCTCTGCCTCTGCCACACTGTAATTGCTTAAAAATAATTTTAAGTGAAGTAAATATAATCAAAATATAAAACCACGTAAGTAGAAAAAAATCTACCTTACGAATTGTTGTTTACGGTGAAAATACCACGCAGTCATGACATTCAACGGTTTTTCCGTTCGGATCTCGTGGTAAGTTTTTTAAAGAATTGCCAGTTCGTAATTTATAGATTTTCACTTGCTAAATCAAGTAAAATAAGTACTTACCTACCTTTTTTTTTGTAATGCATGAAAACTAAAGTAACATCGCATCGAGCAGAACGCGACGGGGACGCAAACGTGCTC
This sequence comes from Pyrausta nigrata, assembly GCA_949316185.1. Taxonomy (NCBI): domain Eukaryota; kingdom Metazoa; phylum Arthropoda; class Insecta; order Lepidoptera; family Crambidae; genus Pyrausta; species Pyrausta nigrata. The sequence continues at coordinate 5,761,457 of OX438958.1, read as the reverse complement.
AGAATAGTTCTAATGACAGCAGTTCAATATCAAGCTCGTTTTGTCTCTGGCTCGTGTTCACTGGGTGTGCTTACTTCTCTTACAGGGCTGACCGGCCATATGCTTTCTTATTTGTGGTAGTGTTGCCGGATAATCGATTATCGATTAATCGATTGTGTCCACCCTAAATAATCTAAAAATCGATTGGACTATCGATAGTATCGATCAAATCGATAATATCGATATTAATTTTAGGACAATAAAATCGATTACTTACAATTATTAGATTATAATTCTTTATATTAGACAATACTATCGATTCAATCGATTAAATCGATACTGGACTCAAGCCAATACTATCGATTGTATCTATAGGGTGTAATGTTCTAAGCCCTATCTATTGAGAGGATGTTTGAAGATAAACACGTCTATGAAGTTAAATCTATAATGTGCAAGCAGTAACAGATATACAGCGATAAAAGCAAAGCGCGATATAATAGCGGAGCCTAGCGTAGGTTGTGCGTAGAAGCCGTTTCGATGCACACTGGGGCTGCGTCCTGTAGACTGGGAGCGGGTTCTGAGCGCGCGTCTCCCGCGCCTCATGCCGCCACCCGCGGTCGCCTGTACGGGTTCGCGGGCGTAGTGATGCGCAGGCGAAATAGTGATGTTCGCCACACCACCCCCTTGGCAGAATTATTGTCCTGCGGAAAAATAATCAGGAAATTTAACCTGACGCCCTGAACGAGTTGTTCGAACGGGTTGTAAATTCAAAGATTTATTAAAAGTTAGCGGCGGCGATACTAAATCGTCTGAATCTGTTAAAATATATGCTGGCTTAGTTCTATCTATGGAAACAGTAACTGGTCCTCTATTTAATTCAACAGTTACAGTTTTGTCTGTCCGTTTAAGTACTATATGTGGTCCGGTATAGGGTGCCTCCAAAGAACCACGCAAGGCATCTTTTCTCAAATAAATATATTTTGCTGTTTTTAAATCTTCATGGATGAAAACAGATTTTTGGCCATGTCTAGATGCTGGTATCGGTTTTATATGCGACATATAAGTACGGAGCTGTGATACAAAGTCTGAAGGCTGAGGTAACTGGGAGTTATTGGATTGAAAGAACTCACCAGGGATCCGTAGTGGCTCACCATATACCATCTCAGCAACAGAGCATTGCAAGTCGGGTTTCCAAGCTGTGCGCACGCCAAGCAGCACGATCGGCAGGACATCGGTCCATCGGGTAGAACTGTGGGCCATAATTGCAGCTTTTAATGTCCGATGAAAACGTTCAACCATACCGTTTGCCTCAGGGTGATAGGCCGTAGTGTGTACGAACGTAGACGAATTCCACAAAGATCTGTCAAAGATTTAAATAAATATTAATTAAATTGACGACCTTGGTCAGTTGTCACAGTTTCAGGGCATCCAAAGCGTGAAATCCACGTATCATAAAAGGCTCTGGCGACAGTTTCTGCTGTGATGTCCACAAGTGGTATGACTTCGGGCCAGCGAGTAAATCTATCCACAGCTGTAAGACAGTATCTGAAGTCAGCAGACCGTGGAAGTGGGCCGATCAAGTCAATATGAACGTGACTAAACCGATGTGCAGTCAAAGGAAAATTGACTAAGGGAGATGAAGTGTGTCTTTGTACCTTAGACCTCTGGCATGGTTGACAGGCGTTGACCCAATCACGACAATCTCTTCTCACCGATGGCCAAATGAAGCGATCAGTAACCATTTTTGTGGTTGTCTTGACTCCAGGGTGGTTCATGCTGTGGACACTGTTGAAAATCTGGCGGCGCAACTCCTTTGTAATAAAAGGACGAGGCTTCGACAGAGAGGTATCACAGTAAATAGTTATATCTGTACCTGGTACTGGAACCTTTTGTATCTTCAATGATGAAGGATTGTCATTCAGCATATCCTGAAGTTCTGCATCATCAAGCTGTGAACGTGCGATAGTTTCGAAATCAGGAGGGACGGATATACCTTCTATGCGTGAGAGTGCATCAGCTGTAACATTGTCTTTTCCCGAAATATGTTCAATATCAGTGGTGAACTGAGAAATAAAATCTAAATAGTTAAATTGCCTTGGGGAATATTTTCGATCTTTCTGTTGGAAAGCAAAAGTAATGGGTTTGTGGCCGGTATAAATTGTAAAATGTCTACCTTCGATTCCTTCCTTGATCGGCCCACTTCGAATTTCTTGGAGTAAAAAGCTAGCGGCTGCCAACTGTCCCCGACCAATTGTTGAACCACAGCGCCCAGGGCTGAGCTAGAGGCGTCAGTCACAAGGGCGAGTAGTGCATTAAGATGAGGGTGTGCTAAAAGAGCTGTTCTTGAAAGGCTTTGCTTACATCTATCAAACGCTGATAGTTGCTCTGGAGTCCAGGTCAAAGGGTGTGAGCTTTTATTCTTAGTACCAGCTAGCATATTATGCAGAGGCGTCTGGTATTCTGCGGCATGGGGAATAAAACGCCTATAAAAAATAATCATTCCCAAAAATCGCAGCAACCCCCCAACAGTTTTCGGAGGGGGAAATTCCTGAACGGCTGTTACTTTCTCGTCCAAAGGGCGGGTACCATCTGTAGAAATAGAGTAGCTAAGAAATGTTACCTCGTCCTGGCCAAAACTGCACTTAGCTTCGTTGATAAGTATGCCATGTTCATCTAGGCGACGAAAGACCTGCTCCAGGTGTTCCAGGTGTTCGGATGGCGTTCTAGAATAGACCAGAATATCATCAATATACGCATAGCAACAATCAAGCCCTCTGAGTACTTCGTCAACAAATCGTTGGAATGTTTGAGCCGCATTCCTTAATCCAAACGACATAAACGGGTATTCGAACATTCCAAAAGGCGTAGTTATTGCGGTTTTTGGAATATCCTCATGAAAGACCGGAATCTGATGGTAAGCTTTTACCAGATCTAATTTAGAAAAGATCTTACATCCCGCTAACTTGTGTGAGTAGTCCTCGATGTGCCTTATGGGGGTACCTATCGGGTATGGTTCTAGCATGTAGTGCCCGATAATCTCCACACGGCCTCCAATTATCTCCTTTCTTTGGAACTAAATGCAATGCCGAAGCCCAGGGGGAATCCGAACGACGTACAGTTCCGTCTCGCAGCATCTCTTCAAATTGTTCCTTGGCAATTTTCAGGCGATCAGGTGCCAAGCGTCGAGGTTTGCAATAGACAGGTGGCCCAGGTGTTGTGCGTATGTAGTGAACAGTCTTATGTTTCACTTCATGGGACGTACCTGATGGCTTAGTCAATGCTGGAAATTGAGCTAATAAGGTGTGGTACTCACTTTTGCCGGAAATCGCCTTAATGCTGGATACCTGACAAGGTTTGATCGAAACCGCTGTAGACAAAGTAGTTAGGTTATCTATTAAACGTCCATTTTTACAATCAACCAGCAAACCATAATGAGCGATGAAGTCAGCCCCTATGATAGGCTTGTCCACATCCGCCAACACGAAGTTCCAAGAAAAGTCGCGACGTAACCCGAGGTCAAGGCGCATCTTCATAATCCCGTAGGTACGAATACTGGAACCGTTGGCTGCTGTTAGGCTGTAATCAGTAGGTGTTTTATGTTCTCGTAAAAATCGGCGAGGTAAAACGCATAGATCGGAGCCCGTGTCGATTAAAAATTGTACTTTGCTCTTTTTGTCAGTTATAAAAAGGCGACGGGTAGTTGTGCGACAGTCGACTGTCGCCTCTACTGACCGTCTCGACTGTTTTCCCTCTTGTAGTTGCAGGGGGAAATACATTTGGTCGCTTTATCGGCAAATTTGTGATGGTACCAACACATACCCGATTTACGTATCCGACCAGGCTCATTGCTCCTAGAATTTGAACGACTTCTTGAATTATTTGACTGCCCCCGGAACGAATTACGTCTGTGATTTGGACTTACGTTTAGTTGGGAAATCTGACGACTCAATTCGTCTTGGATTCGCGATGTAAGAGTTTGCTCCAAACGTTGAAACATTCCTTCGATGGAAAATGCTGAAGTACTAGCAACTTGATTTGCGGGGGTAGGCACAACGTCATAAATTTGATCCGCGAGAACTGCAACCTCATCTAGGCACGTGGCTTTTTGAGAAGCAATAATTACTTGTATGTGGGTTGGAAGTCGACCTGACCACAAACTACGCAAAAAATCATCGTTTACTCCATCACCGGCTAACGCTCTGAGGTGGCGCAAAAATTGCGACGGCTTCCGGTCTCCTAATTCCTCGTGAGTAAGAAGTTGACGCATTCGATGTTCTCGAGAAACAGAAAGACGATTGATTAATTCTTGCTTTAATTTTTTCATACTTGCCGCTTGCTGGTGGATTCGTAATAACGTCTCTTACTTCACGCGCGGTACGCTGGTCTAATTCACGGATGACTTGGAAAAATTTGGTACTATCTTTCTTCGTCCCGGTACACGCGAATTGAGCTTCTACCTGAGCGAACCATATTTCCGGATCTTCCGCCCAAAATGGTGGTAGACGTAATGCAACACGATCCACTGCACACGATTCTTCGTTCGACGCGTCTTTAAATTCTTGTTCAACGTCCGCGTCATCATGACTCGACGATCCACTATTCGTAGCCGGCGCAGCTGCGTCCATGTTTTAACGGCGGAGAAACGAGCACTACACGGCGCGATGAGAATAATTTTAAAACCGTGTTCGGTCTGGGGGTCACCACTATAGGGTGTAATGTTCTAAGCCCTATCTATTGAGAGGATGTTTGAAGATAAACACGTCTATGAAGTTAAATCTATAATGTGCAAGCAGTAACAGATATACAGCGATAAAAGCAAAGCGCGATAAAATAGCGGAGCCTAGCGTAGGTTGTGCGTAGAAGCCGTTTCGCCATCGAAATGGCTGCGTCCTGTAGACTGCGAGCGGGTTCTGAGCGCGCGTCTCCCGCGCCTCATGCCGCCACCCGCGGTCGCCTGGACGGGTTCGCGGGCGTAGTGATGCGCAGGCGAAATAGTGATGTTCGCCACATATCGATTATTATGTTGCAATCGATTAATCTACAATTATTTTTAGATATAATCGTCATTAATATTATGTCGTCTTAGATATGTACTGAAGGATAGAACACAACATTATTATAACCGCATTAAAGTTCATGTACCTATTTAATTATCGACGACACACTAGAAGACATCATGACCAAGAGAAAGGGTAAGGGCTGGTTAGCAATACTATCTAAGCCGATAGGTCAATTAAATCGATTAGATCGATATCATCGATTACATCGATATCATCGATTACATCGATATCATCGATTACATCGATATCATCGATTACATCGATAGTATCGCTTCAAAACTTGATATCGATACTATCAATAATATCGATAATATTGTATTTGACTACGTAGTATAATCGATTATATTGGATAAAATAGGAATCGATATTATCGATGTTATCGATACTATCGATTGTCATATCGATTGTTAGATTATTTGGGCCCCATTTACACAATCGATTAATAATCGATGTACAATCGATTTTACGGCAACACTAATTTGTGGGACCGGCAAGGACAGAGGCGGTCACGCCGCCGCTGTCAGCCCTGTAAGAGAAGTAAGCACACCCGCCATTCCGAAAACCTAGGAAATGGGTGAGCTCTGCATGTTTCTAATCGTATTGGTCCTACTGATAATTGAAATAGTGTTGAAATATAAAATGTTTTTATAAATTAAGCAATTTCTTTAAAAGTTTGTACGTGCTGATATAGATTATCAATACGGGGTTCAATTTGTTCAGAGCTTAGCGAAAAACAACGTCACTGACGACGGTCATGGCGACGAACGACATATCTTTACTTACGATATTGAAAATGTTGCTACCCAACGCTTGGGTTATTCCTCTTGGGCAGAAGTTAGATTTATGCTGATACATAGAATAATTACAACCACACTAGGCATAAAAGTAGAAACAAACAAGAAGGTAAAAACATTTATGACACCTTCCGCTACCAGGCATAATATGTTTATAGGTCTTATCCTGCTATATTCATTCAATGCTTTTGCTTTCGGTATATTCTGCACGGTAGCCACTACGTGGAACAAATTACGTTTTAAATTGCTTTTTGTAACAATTCCTCTACATTTTACCTAAGTTATTGAAAATTATGTCTGTAACTTTAGCCTGCATGCACCTTTTACAACCGTTTTAGAAAAGGATAATGTAATGTCAGTAAAAATCAAATCAAAATATCATTTATTTGTAAAAAGTTTTACAAAGCATTCTTTCCATCAAAGTCGGGTTACAATCTAAATCTAGTGTAACTAATGGCCGCCCCTCGCGGCGCGGGGGAATGGCGTCCGAAAAGCAGCAGTTCCATCGTGTGGAACTCATAATATTTTTCATGAACCGAACCTGACTTCATATGCACATGCATTCATAGTCATAATATAATAATCCACCTCGCGGTGTGGATTTAACCAAGGTAAGTTTTCGCATATGGGTCAGCACTTAAATGCTCAATATAGCCGCCCTTCGTGAGGTCATGGCTTGCAAAAACCAGCAGTGCCATCGCGTGGAATTCATAATATTTTTCATGAACCAAACCTTACTTCCTATGCACATGCATTCTTATTCACATAACAACCCACCCTCGCGGGGTGGATCCAACCAAGGTAAGTTTTTGCATATGGGTCAGCACTTAAATGCTCAATATAGCCGCCCTTCACGGGGGCATGGCTTGCGAAAACCAGCAGTTACATCGCATGGAACTCATAATATTTTTTATGAACCAACCCTTACTTCCTATGCACATGCATTCTTATTCATATAACAACTCACCCTCGCGGGGTGGATCCAACCAAGGTAAGTTTTTGCATATGGGTCAGCACTTAAATGCTTAATATAGCCGCCCTTTGCCCCCGCATGGCTTGTGAAAACCAGCAGTTACATCGCGTGGAACTCATAATATTTATCATGAACCAAAGCTTACTTCCTATGCACATGCATTCTTATTCATATAAAAACTCACCCTCGCGGGGTGGATTCAACCATTGTAAGTATCTTGATATGGCTAAGCACTTAAATGCTCAAGATAGCCATTTGCCACTCTTCGCAGGGGCATGACCTGCGAAAACTAGCAGTTCCATCGCGTGGAACTTATAACATTTTTCATGAACCAAATCTTAATTCCTATGCACATGAATTGTTAGTCAAAATATAACAACCCACACTTACGGGGTGGATTCAACCTAGGTAAGTATCCGCATATGGGTCAGCACTTTAATGCTCAATATAGCTGCCCTTCGCAGTGGCATGCCTTGGAAAATCAGCAGTTCCATCGTGTGGAACTTATAATATTTTATTCATGAACCAAACCTTACTGCCTATGTTCTTGCATTCTTATCATATAGCAACCTACCCTCGCGGGATGGATTCAGGCAAAGTAGCTCCCCGCACTTAAATGATCAACACGAAAGTCAGAATTCTAGTGGAAGAGGTTCATTTCACAACTGAGGCTTTCGGCCCGCTCGCGGAGGCATCCGAGGACGCTCCAATTGGCTCTAGTGTAAGCTGAAAAACTTAAGACAATGACTCGTTTCAAGCAGGCAAGTTACGTACTATCACCGACAGTGGAGGAAAATAGGAGCACTAGGAATTGTATCAAAGCTGAATATTACATTTCTAAATAAATCAGATGGATCAGCCTGTCCAATATTCGACTATGTGATAGCAACCTCTAGACTGGCTGTGCAAGTTCCCAGTCATATTGCCATATGAAAGTGTGTGCGTGCCTTACCCACACGCACAGGCGCTTTCTTACGCCTGATGTACAATTAATAATAATAATAAACATTTAATAACATTTATTTTCTCCACACAATATAGGAAACGTACATAGTACAGTGGTCTTAGGTTAAAAATGCAACATTTTTTCCTATCACATGTGAGAGACTGGTGCCTGAAGTAGGTTTCAGAGAAACCTTTGACACAATTAAAAGTTGTTGGAACTGACGTGCCCGCTATTCGGCTTTAGCACGGTTCCAGAGACCTTTTACACTATCACGAATGGCTAGCCTAAATACTGCGTGACAGATGGAATGTAAAAATAATTGTTTATGAGTCTTTTAACAATTTTTTATAGCCCAAACACACACATGCTTCGCGAGTGGGTTTGACTGAAAGTTCACAGTTTCTTGGATGAAAGATCAAGTTTCTTATATCCGCAAAGCATAACTTTTTTAGTAATAATTTGGAGGACTTGGAACTATCTAAATTCCTTGCCGAAAATAAAGTCGGTTGCAAAAATACAGCGATCAATAAATCTCAATCAATTAAATCGATTAGATCGATATCATCGATTACATCGATATCATCGATTACATCGATATCATCGATTACATCGATATCATCGATTACATCGATAGTATCGCTTCAAAACTTGATATCGATACTATCAATAATATCGATAATATTGTATTTGACTACGTAGTATAATCGATTATATTGGATAAAATAGGAATCGATATTATCGATGTTATCGATACTATCGATTGTCATATCGATTGTTAGATTATTTGGGCCCCATTTACACAATCGATTAATAATCGATGTACAATCGATTTTACGGCAACACTAATTTGTGGGACCGGCAAGGACAGAGGCGGTCACGCCGCCGCTGTCAGCCCTGTAAGAGAAGTAAGCACACCCGCCATTCCGAAAACCTAGGAAATGGGTGAGCTCTGCATGTTTCTAATCGTATTGGTCCTACTGATAATTGAAATAGTGTTGAAATATAAAATGTTTTTATAAATTAAGCAATTTCTTTAAAAGTTTGTACGTGCTGATATAGATTATCAATACGGGGTTCAATTTGTTCAGAGCTTAGCGAAAAACAACGTCACTGACGACGGTCATGGCGACGAACGACATATCTTTACTTACGATATTGAAAATGTTGCTACCCAACGCTTGGGTTATTCCTCTTGGGCAGAAGTTAGATTTATGCTGATACATAGAATAATTACAACCACACTAGGCATAAAAGTAGAAACAAACAAGAAGGTAAAAACATTTATGACACCTTCCGCTACCAGGCATAATATGTTTATAGGTCTTATCCTGCTATATTCATTCAATGCTTTTGCTTTCGGTATATTCTGCACGGTAGCCACTACGTGGAACAAATTACGTTTTAAATTGCTTTTTGTAACAATTCCTCTACATTTTACCTAAGTTATTGAAAATTATGTCTGTAACTTTAGCCTGCATGCACCTTTTACAACCGTTTTAGAAAAGGATAATGTAATGTCAGTAAAAATCAAATCAAAATATCATTTATTTGTAAAAAGTTTTACAAAGCATTCTTTCCATCAAAGTCGGGTTACAATCTAAATCTAGTGTAACTAATGGCCGCCCCTCGCGGCGCGGGGGAATGGCGTCCGAAAAGCAGCAGTTCCATCGTGTGGAACTCATAATATTTTTCATGAACCGAACCTGACTTCATATGCACATGCATTCATAGTCATAATATAATAATCCACCTCGCGGTGTGGATTTAACCAAGGTAAGTTTTCGCATATGGGTCAGCACTTAAATGCTCAATATAGCCGCCCTTCGTGAGGTCATGGCTTGCAAAAACCAGCAGTGCCATCGCGTGGAATTCATAATATTTTTCATGAACCAAACCTTACTTCCTATGCACATGCATTCTTATTCACATAACAACCCACCCTCGCGGGGTGGATCCAACCAAGGTAAGTTTTTGCATATGGGTCAGCACTTAAATGCTCAATATAGCCGCCCTTCACGGGGGCATGGCTTGCGAAAACCAGCAGTTACATCGCATGGAACTCATAATATTTTTTATGAACCAACCCTTACTTCCTATGCACATGCATTCTTATTCATATAACAACTCACCCTCGCGGGGTGGATCCAACCAAGGTAAGTTTTTGCATATGGGTCAGCACTTAAATGCTTAATATAGCCGCCCTTTGCCCCCGCATGGCTTGTGAAAACCAGCAGTTACATCGCGTGGAACTCATAATATTTATCATGAACCAAAGCTTACTTCCTATGCACATGCATTCTTATTCATATAAAAACTCACCCTCGCGGGGTGGATTCAACCATTGTAAGTATCTTGATATGGCTAAGCACTTAAATGCTCAAGATAGCCATTTGCCACTCTTCGCAGGGGCATGACCTGCGAAAACTAGCAGTTCCATCGCGTGGAACTTATAACATTTTTCATGAACCAAATCTTAATTCCTATGCACATGAATTGTTAGTCAAAATATAACAACCCACACTTACGGGGTGGATTCAACCTAGGTAAGTATCCGCATATGGGTCAGCACTTTAATGCTCAATATAGCTGCCCTTCGCAGTGGCATGCCTTGGAAAATCAGCAGTTCCATCGTGTGGAACTTATAATATTTTATTCATGAACCAAACCTTACTGCCTATGTTCTTGCATTCTTATCATATAGCAACCTACCCTCGCGGGATGGATTCAGGCAAAGTAGCTCCCCGCACTTAAATGATCAACACGAAAGTCAGAATTCTAGTGGAAGAGGTTCATTTCACAACTGAGGCTTTCGGCCCGCTCGCGGAGGCATCCGAGGACGCTCCAATTGGCTCTAGTGTAAGCTGAAAAACTTAAGACAATGACTCGTTTCAAGCAGGCAAGTTACGTACTATCACCGACAGTGGAGGAAAATAGGAGCACTAGGAATTGTATCAAAGCTGAATATTACATTTCTAAATAAATCAGATGGATCAGCCTGTCCAATATTCGACTATGTGATAGCAACCTCTAGACTGGCTGTGCAAGTTCCCAGTCATATTGCCATATGAAAGTGTGTGCGTGCCTTACCCACACGCACAGGCGCTTTCTTACGCCTGATGTACAATTAATAATAATAATAAACATTTAATAACATTTATTTTCTCCACACAATATAGGAAACGTACATAGTAAAGTGGTCTTAGGTTAAAAATGCAACATTTTTTCCTATCACATGTGAGAGACTGGTGCCTGAAGTAGGTTTCAGAGAAACCTTTGACACAATTAAAAGTTGTTGGAACTGACGTGCCCGCTATTCGGCTTTAGCACGGTTCCAGAGACCTTTTACACTATCACGAATGGCTAGCCTAAATACTGCGTGACAGATGGAATGTAAAAATAATTGTTTATGAGTCTTTTAACAATTTTTTATAGCCCAAACACACACATGCTTCGCGAGTGGGTTTGACTGAAAGTTCACAGTTTCTTGGATGAAAGATCAAGTTTCTTATATCCGCAAAGCATAACTTTTTTAGTAATAATTTGGAGGACTTGGAACTATCTAAATTCCTTGCCGAAAATAAAGTCGGTTGCAAAAATACAGCGATCAATAAATCTAAGGGCTACCGATTATAATTAATTGGGCTTCTAATTTTTGCCAGCTTTGTTGCCTCTCAAAGTTGGCTAAATCATCAACAGTTTTTAACGTTACCAAATCTTCGAAGATCTACAAACTAAATTGCTACCAATTTAGTTACTTAGAACTTCATTAACCTCCTCCAAACGATCTAGCTCTTATGGGTCACAAGGAGAAGGGGTGTTGCGCTGAAAACAAAAATAGATGCTTACTATACTGTATGCTCTTCAGAGCCAAGCCCAAGAACTGCATCACAGTTCAGTTCTCATATCTCTTTATCCAATGCGACATCAAGACAGCAGTGTCTCATGCACGAAAAAGGGGAGGCACGATATTGCTACTCCTGATAGAGCGACCCAAAACAACGATGCCGATCACTTTTCGCATCGTCGCCTTTCTCCGGACTAGAATGGCATCTACTGCCGGCCTGTGCAAAAATTGTATTTCAATACTAAATCCCTTTTCTTCTCAAGACCGCGCATGTTGTTTACAATTTATGTGTCATCATGTAAGACTGCCAAGCCCTTTTTCATGACGCGTTCAGCAGTGTTCCATGGAACGCATCGCATGGGTGTTTCTGCCACCATTCCTTATATCCAGAGTCTTGGGTCATCTTAATCAGTCAACGTCTTTCACTACGGTGGAAGAAATATACCTAAATATACCTTAAAAACCGAACCTAGGGTTCGGCAGCTCTGCAAAAACTCTTTATCGATTCGACGACGGGCCTCATACCATCGCGGGTCGAAGACAACTCTCGGGTATAGAAATGTGGGGTTCGGTCCTCCAGGCGATAAAAACATTAAATCCTGAATAGTTGACCTTACTAAAATGTTCTTGGCGGAAGTCTACCCATAAAACAGACGAGGTGGCCTGGAAACGATAGACCTTTTAGTGCAAAAAACGTAAACACAATCGTTTTTAATATTTTTAACACTCAGTGTTCTTTTCTTATTTATATAAGTTTCTTGTTTAAACTCATATAAATACGTTATAAACAAAATAACATTATGGTTCGCAATCAGCAATGTTTGTGTCAAATCTGCATCTAGTGCACAATTACTTGTCATAAAATACAACTTTTACAAAAGTCCTACACGTTACAACACTGAAGCATCTGGTAATTTAAGCTCACAGAGTTGACGTTACAAATGATTTTCAAATATTGCTATTTTATTACTTCTTCGCACATGTACTTGGAATTATTTATGACTTGATCTTACTGACAATAGATTCTTGTCACTGTATTAGATATTAAGAGTAATATTTTTTCCTATTTAAGGCAGTCTGTAAACAGATTTCGAACACCTAATTCAAACTTAAATGCTGTGCTGTGGATTGACAAAACAATTGATCCGCTAAAATATAATAACGTGACGTGAATATAATGACGTGACTCGGCTTAGTCATTAAATGTATTTATTACACAAGTAATGTGTCTGTTTGGAGCCGCTTCCCGTACAAATTATAGCCTGTTTAGCCCAAGGAAATTGGCGATCATATACGTTCCAAAATGCTGCAGACGAGAAAATAGTACCTTGTATACTATCACACAATTTGTTTGCATCAATAAGCTAGCCTAATATTATATAAAATTTAAGGCAATTATATACCATAGTTTAAACTATAAAGTTCTATAATCACATTGGCGTAACTGTATCCTGTTAGATACAAGTGGCGACACCAGGCGATAACAAACAGGTCTCAATATAAAGCTTCCAGTGACGGTCAAGTAGTTTAATAGCAGCGTTTTACCTGAAATAAAACGCATATTAAAATACTTACCTCACTGGAAGCTTTCACTTAATTTCTGCCTGGTGTAAATGAGCCAATAAACAAAAATGGCGCTACACACTTAAGGAAACTAAAAATGCCGCGCGGCCGCCAGGTGTCGCCACTGTCCCGGAAACAAGGGAAGGGGTAAAAAGGTACTAGAACTGGTAGAAATCGACGAATACGGATATGCTTTCTCAATATAAAGCTTCCAGTGAGGTAAGTATTTTAATATGCGTTTTATTTCAGGTAAAACGCTGCTATTGTTTCAACAGACACACCAATTACCTAGCCCCAAACTAAGCGTGAGCTTGTGCTATGGTGACTAGGATAACAGATAGACATACTTATAAACATTTATAAACATCCATGACTTGGGTACAAATTGCTCGTGCTCATCACACAAACATTTGCCCCTTGCGGGATTCGAACCCGCAACCGCCTGGTTTAGAAGGCGGCGAACCACTACACCAAGACGGTCGTCGTGTCGCGTCGCGTCGCGTAAAAGTTGTTGTATTTGCACCAGAACCAGCCACAAAGATGTTTAGCATGAACAAAAAACATAATTATGTATTTTCAAAACGTTTTTTTTAACAGGTGGTGAAGCAATGCCTATGGTTTATATTGGAGCCGCTGATCACGCGCAACGACTACTACTGCTACGGATTCTACAAGAGCCTCGTGGAGCGCATGAAGAACCACAAAGATGCTCTAAATGAGACGGACGATGCTGTCAATTATGTGAGTACATATTTGTGCAAATTATACAAGATGAAAAATGGTCTCCATTTTTTGATCAAAGGCGTAGTGTAGGACGTCCACCAGCAAGATGGACAGACGACCTTGTAAAGATTGCAGGGTCACACTGGATGCAGACCACTTGCAAACGGTCGTTGTGGAAAACCGAAGGGGAGAGTAAACACCGAAGTGTTTAGCAGTGGACGTCCTACGGCTGTCAAACACCTCTGAGTGAGGTTGAGTAGCTTACTTGAAAGATGAATTGAATTTATAAAATGAATTTTCCGTATCTAAAATATGTCCCAACAATCTATCAAGTAAGCTACTCAGAACTTGTGAAATAGGCCCGAGTCCCATGTCTGCTAAGTTTCACTTTTAAAATCAGAATCGTAATTGAATAGTATGATTTTGATATTTGGCCCATACTAGTACTGTCAAAATCTTGCTAATTTATAACGATTATGTTACATTTTTGCTAGTGTAATTTAGCAGACTTGGTCCCTGTACGATTATATCGCACATTGCAACACAAATCCTTTTTTCGAATATTATCATACGAATACAGAGGACTCGATTCCAATGTGCTCTGTCTAAGATTAAATATAATATCAGTTTCTTTCTTTCCCTTTGTTAAAAAAAACGAAAATTGATAGACTATTAGAAACGTCAAATTAAGTGACCCGATTTTTTACGTATTCTGACAAGTTTTGGCGTGGTTTCGTCTCACTTTAGTCCTTATCGAATTACATCCCTACTAAATAGGGAAGATGACAGTAAGCAAAAATCTTTAAAATAATGTGTCTATCTATCTAGTAAAATATAGTATTTAGATTATGGAAAAAATCTTTATTTTTAATTTCAAGACGATTTTATTACTTTATTTTAGAAAATAAAATTGCAAAATACTGAAACACCATTTAGATTCGAGTTACGTCACACCTCAGTAAATACTGTCACTGTCAGTCACTGTTACTGAATTTTAATACGAATTTCGACTTTATCACTAACGTTTGAAATATGTTTACTGAGGTGTGACGTCACAGCAGACGCCATGACATCCTGACCGCGTTTTGGCGCCAATTTATGAACATTTCATTTAAATTGCATTTTTTTTAAATATTACCTTTGTTGATTGCAAAAATAATATATATTTTTTAAAACAGAAGATACTTAAGAATATTTTTTTAAACACTTTTTCAAAATCTGTCATCTTGCCTATTGTCTATGATTTCTCTAATTTCCTTAGCAACTGACAGCTGTTTAATCTGATGTTTTTAGATTTAAAAATTCTGTCTCTTTTCGTTTGGTTGGCAGAGAAAGAGAGAGACTGAACTTAACTTTAATAATTAAGCCTGAATATCGACTAAAATCTGCACTTTCGATAGCTTAAAAGCTAACTAAGTTTTATTATACAAGTACGCTGGACTAAAGGTTCTCTAAGAAATGACAAAAAATATTGTGGCTAATCAAAGCGCCCCCACCGAGTGTCCAGGGAACTAAAATAGAGTAACTTTCATACCTATGTTTTTTGTCAACTTTAATATTAGTTCCATACGCTCACTACAGTCGTCAGCGCCAAAATGGTGATAGTCAAATGGCTTCATTTTTAGGTTGACAGTATGCAGTCCAGACCTCTATAATGAAAGTACATTATAGAGGTCAATGCTTAGAAAGAAATTATGTTTTTTTTTCTGCGACTTCACGATTTATTCCCTTTCCAGAAACTATGGGCGACATGCGACCTAGCCATGTCGGTGATCTGGAGTCGCTCGACGTCGTTCGAGCTGGGCGACTTCCTGGCGGACGCTCGCATCCCCACTATGTACTTCGCGCCGCAGTCGGAGTACTTCGTGAACACGCGAGTCTTCTTGCCGCCAGAACTGCAGGTTAGTGGAGAGTAACTAGCGCTTCGGGGGACTTTGTATAATCTGCTGCTCGAAGATTGGCTATGCAGTCACTTAAATAAGCGTATCTGCGAGACGAGGCAATGCCTAAATGGCCTGGGCGGTTGCCTTCTGGCGGACGCTCGCATCCCCACCATGTACTTCGCGCCGCAGTCAGAGTACTTCGTGAACACGCGAGTCTTCCTGCCGCCGGAACTGCAGGTGAGTGGAGTGTAACTAGCGCCCCGGGGAACTTTGTACGCAGTTATGTTCGAGCTGGGCGACTTCCTGGCGGACGCTCGCATCCCCACCATGTACTTCGCTCCACAGTCCGACTACTTGTGAATACTCGGGTCTTATTGCCGCCGGAACTGCAGGTTAGTCCCGTGTAACTACCGGCCCGGGGGACTTTGTATAATCGACCACTGCCACAACGACGGCTATGCGGTCACTTAAAAAAACGTATGTCTGGAGAGACGAGGCAATGCCTAAATTTTCTGCAATAGGCTTTAAAGGCCAAGCTGGGCAACCTCCTGCAGCCGCAACTGCAGGTGAGTAGAGTGTGACTAGCGCTCCGGGGGATTTTGTATGCAGGTGTCCCATGTGACGAGCGCTTCGGGGGACTTTGTACGCAGTTATGTTCGAGCTGGCCTACTGCCTACCATGTACATGTCTACCGCTGCAGTCAAGAGTACTTCGTGAATACGCGAGTCTTCTTGCCGCCGGAACTGCAGGTGAGTGGAGTGCGCTATCATCATGACGTTCATTTGCTATGGGATGAGATAGATGGTACACCCGAAACTAATAACGGATCCATGATCGAAGATTGAAGTCAATCTATTGAACACGTAGATTACAAGTACATTTTGACACTGGTAGCCGTAGTATCGTGAACTGTTCCATATATTCGCAACTAGCTGGGATCGATTTGAATCATGGATTATGGATTGGTTCTTGACTCTTCGCTATACTTTTTAGTCCTGAAATTTGCTATTTTTTATTTAGTTGATTATTTCAGGTTACAAACTGCAAAGTAATACAGGTCCATAGATTAAATGCCTTACAGATATAATACACATATGAAATAAAATTCGCTTACAAAAACCGGCCAAGTGCGAGTCGGAATCGCGCGCGAAGGCTTCCGTACTATTAACTTAAAACATTAGACAGCATAGGCAAAAAAAGTTTATATTTTTATTTTATTTATAATTTCAAAAGTATTCATCACAGGATACCCAAAACAATTTTAAATAAGAGTTTCCGCGGCTGTTTTTTTACGTGAGTGATTTGAAGTTTATAGGTGTAAACGACTTTGGCGGGCTATATCTCGCAAATGGTAAAGCTGATAAAAAAGTGTTTTATGGAAACCCAATCTTATTTTCATAGTCCTTTTCAACGATACCCCACACAAGGGGGTGCACTCAAAAAAATAATTCACCCCCCGCTTTACATGTATGGGGAGGTACCCTTAAAAAGGGGTAATTTTATTTTTTTGTATTTTTTAAAATGAGATCTACATGTGAAGTATCGTCGAACCAAGTTACATGCAAATCAGTCCATAAAGAAGATATTCTGCTGTGACAGACTAGGACGGACGGACTGAACGATCTCACAAGGGTTCCTTGTCTGACTACGGAACCCTAAAAATTCATTGACCATTTTCTGGTGGTAAACGAATTCACGACCTCTCGCTACTCGGGCGATAGCTTTTCCAACTGAGCTACAAATGACGTTAGTCGTTCGACGAATATTTAGAAGCTTATATTGCTTTTTACGTCATTGAGCCGGCGTTCGATTTTATCAATACTTTGGGAATGTATTTTGAAAGTATCCGATGGAAACATATTTGTTTCTTACGTTTCCGCGAATTGTTGAACTCTTTAAAACATAATTTTACTATACAGCGTTCGTGGTCACAAGGAGTCTACGACCACGAACGCTGTAAAATGTTCGAAACGTAAGGTTTGAAATAAAATTTAAATAAATCGCGAAGTAATCCGTAAAATTGTGTTTTAATGAGTATCCGATGGAAATATTTTTGCAAATATTTAACCATCAGTTACGAATAAAATCAGCTTAACTTATGAATCATGAATATACCATACCATAAAAGATAATTAATAATTTCTTTTCCAGTTTCAGCCAAAGCGGACGCCCGCGCCTGCCGAGCCAGCGACCACGCGCGGGAAAAAACGAACTCGCAACGCGCCTCTAGACGAATCCAGCGTCGATGTAGAGGTAACACTATCATTGTGATCATAGCTATGTGTGTGTTATAGGCGTGGTAATGTGTGTTATATATTGTTACTAGCCGGTACCTGATATATCGCCAAAAGATTTCGAAAAAAGGTTTTGTGTGTTTCATTCCACATAATGATCATGACCCTCAGTGAGGTATATAATACGACTGACGACTATTCTACGATCTAGACTATTTCGACAAAAAGTAACCTTTGTTGCCTTCCCGATTATAAGCCTGTGTAATATATACGAAAAAAAGTAAGTAAAAAAGTAATCTTCTGTAATCTGCAAAATGCTATCTTCGTAGTCTTTAAAAAATAACCACAATGACACCAGAATAACACATTACTATGCCTTGGTTATAAATGTTAAATGTGTTATGGTATATGATATACGAATCCTCAAATGAATAACAAAGCCTGAAGCTCTGCATGAAAACCTAGCTGTACTACCTTTGGGAATTATTGAAGTCCTAAAAAAATAACAACTAAATACGAGACATTCTGGCTTGGTTATCGTTCTTCCTTACACCGTTTTGTTTATTTCTTCCTTCCTTCCTCTTTATGAAGTCAACCGCTGACAATTGACCGTACACATTTACTTACCGTATCGTAGAGAATGTACTGTATGTGTGCCATACCGCCACGCTAGCATTGTCCGTGTAACGCCCCGGTGTGATGTTGTTCCAAGCTTGCCACTGGACGCTCAGGGAGTATCGATGTTAAGGTAAACGTTAGTCTCACTAGCAATAGTTCTCGTGTGCCCCCTTCTTGTGTTGAGATACTTGCAGAGAGGTCATAATTTTGTTTACACAATAACAGTAACAACATTGTGTAAAAGTATTTTTTTATGGAAATTATAGGGTGAGAGAGAGACAGACGTTATTAATTTATAATTCCCCAATAACTTATGTAAAAGTAATTTTTCGTATAGATATTACAGAGACGAATTGACGAAAATAAGCATGTCTTGTGATATATAACTGTATCGAACTCTATCACTATAAATTAATAAGTGAACGAATAAATAACTGAACGAATGACGTCTAATTGTGGCTGAAAGTTAGTATTATCTTTGGGAAATAGCAATTTTACACAGCTGGTTAGTTACGCTAAAATTTAAAGCTATGTGTCGTAGGTACAAGATATAAAAGATCAACATTGTTGACTGATAGCTATTTGGATAATCTTGTAAATGGCAACACTAGTCGTTTATAAATATCTGAATGCTAGAAGGGGCCAAATTTCAGTATACGTTGATTGATTCTATTAAAAATAAAGCTTCTTATGATTATTTTTGCCAAAATTTGAGTTAAGTCATGTCTACCTTGCGTTGTATCCCTGTTTACGTCCATATGTTGCTATAGCATCCCTTTGGTTGTATGATTGTTTATATTAATCTATATACGCGGCCAGCAATATAGTGATCGTGTTTATGAGATTTGTCCAGAGCTTAATGCCGTTGCTAAAGTAGATCAGAAACAGGGCATTGAACTTTTCGACTCTCCTATTTGGTCGCACAGTAACTAATTTGCGCGTTCATTTATCAAATATCTATTATGTTGCTGGCTTTAGGCACAATGCAGACTACCGGACTCGTAGACAAGATGCAATCTATCTAACATAATATATGAAACTGTCATAAGCCATCAAAACATTACGGGACTTTTGCATACATATTTCGACATTTCGCTGGCGATAGCGAAATTCGCTGTAGAAAGATTGAATATTGTCTAAAAGCCCAGACTTTATATCGGATAGTTTGGTCGGCTTCGAACATGAAGTGCGCACATTACAATCAGTTAAAAAGAAACTTTTTAACTGATTGTAATGTGCGCACTTGTATACCCCTTCATTCATACTAATCAATCACTTAGGTTGATACCTAAGTTATTGATAGACGGCGGTCGGATAACAATCGATTATCTATTGTTTATAGACACAATAGATAATCAATTGTTATCCCACCGCCGGCGGTCTTATGATCCTAAAGGGGTTAAGAAGCCGACCAACTCTCGGTCGATATAAAGACTAGTCTGCGGGTACATCTTACCCCCACTTGCAACTGCTCACCCTGTATATCCTCCACAGCCATCAGAAGCGGCCGACACGCAGATTCAGCTGCCTGGCCTCGAGCAACCTCCCGAGACGGAATTGGAAGAGCCGCCCGCCAAGCGGACCATCAGCGAGTGACACACGGACGGACACAGCTAAGATACTCCTATATACCATCAGTATCTCGCACGTATCTAGGACAGACACGTAGCCTTGTTACAGAACTGGTAGGCTACCATGTAAATGTATGTAATGTACGGTCTTCAGTATAAGTCATTGTTATATTAACTGTCAAAAAATATCGTTCTTTCGTTCATTCAGTTCGGTCTTTATTTCAAGAAACTACACGAAAGAAATGTCATACAAAGTTACTTGTACTTTTGCGTTGAACATTTTTCAATAATAATATATCTCGGATTTTTGCTGTTGATCGTTACTTCAAAGGTTCATTTTGACAAAATAGATGTTCATTTGAATTAAAACATGGTAGCTCTGTTGTGATCATTTGACTAGCTTACGAGATACTATCTTTTTGTCTTCATATGCGACCCAGACAGGACCTCGGCACTCATTAGTCAGGGTGGTCGTTACTACATCAATATACATTACACATTTACTCCACCTAAATTTCTTGACTGTTTGGCCTAGGATGTGATCTTACTTATCATATGTTTCAATACAACAAGATTTTGACGTTTCCCTAAATAATGTGTCAACACAATTCCTGTCTTGTTTTCACTGTATTGATTTCATGTAGAATAGCTGTTTTGCTAATACCAGTGATATATCCCGATTTTGACAAATGAAAAAAAAAACACCTATCAGGCACTGAGTATCCTGCTAATATCATGGATGATTTGTCCATGCTTGTATTGTCATAAACCCAAAAACACATTCGAATCGTGGGCTACCTAAAAGCTGCACAGTAATATGGTCTGTGAAGATGACAGCCTGAATCTAGCACTTGTGTCTGTAGCGCACGGTACATAAGTATATCACGGAGAGCGATATGTTTTGTCGATCTGTTTTAAGTTACGGTAAACGCGTGTATGAGTGAACATGTGCTAAATTAACAGTATAAGAGATCGGAATAGAAGACCCGAAGCGTAAGGTAGATACTTCGTAATAACGCCCAGTGTACAAATTCGTGTATCGCCTTTCTCAATGAAAATGTTTTTTTCGCTAATCATTTGCGCTCGCTGATTAAAAATTTTCGGTGGTTTTGAGATAGATTATATATTAATAATATTTTCTGCTCAAAAGGTCAGAATCTTTCTTTAGCTTGAACTGACAATAAAACAAACTGCACCATTGACAAACTCTTGGGTTTTGGTCGAGTCTTGTATGTAAAACCTTAAATTAAATTATTTTGTAAAGGTACCAAATGGGGCCTCTGTCACTCTTATTTGACCAATGCTATGTATATCACTCTATAATTAGCAGATGTATAAGACCGAGTTTTTAGGAATCTATCTGTACTTTGTACTGTTGATGTACTTTAATAAATAAAAAACAAATAAAGTGGCACATCATGATCTAAAAAGATATCCTACCTAATCGTGGGTTGATATTACAAGTTAATAAAACATTGAAACACAGATTTACCGTAACTTTAGGTGTTTGACAATCCAAGGACGCTCAAAACAACCGGACACGACAAACACTCCGACTCGCTGGGTGTGAACCGACCCAAGGTATCAGTACGCTTAACATTACGAAGACTGTTCATGTAGCACGGGGCGTTACGGTTATCGTGAAAAGAAAAATAACCAACAATTTTTGTTAACTGCCATCATCTTTCTACATTTTGACACAGACTTAGAGGGGAAAAAATGTATTTTAAATGGCAGAGATTGTAAAATCCCAGTAACAAAAAATTGCTAATTTTACTTTTAAAATTTTCGATTCGATAACGCCCCTACACACGACCCATTCGTGTTAGCTATTCGCCTAAACCATTGAACATTGACACTATCATCTTTTTAATAAAGATTAAAATCGTTTGAGACTCTGGTTACTTTGTAACCACATTTTATTGTATGTACCTATAAGTTTTACTTCGTAAGGAATGGTTGAGAGAATGCGCATTTAAATACTTCGGCGTCTTTATTATGTATATTAACATAAAGGAATAGAAATATAAAAAAATAAATTGATTATCAGATAATCATGGGTTTACACCACACATGGTCTAAGTCAGATGTAAAGCCGACTTTACCATAGTTCTTTGTTTAATTATGTTTCATATTTCAAAATTATTATACCTAAGAATCAATCTTAACAAATCGTATCTTCAAGGATGTGCAACGGACAATTCGAAGACGTTACGTTGTTTTCTTTTTATTCGTTAAGATTATGTCTAAATCTCAACTGCGCGATAGTTGTAAAATCAGACAACTCTGGAAATCATTGGAAATATACTTTTTATCGTATGACCTCATGAACGCTTGTTGAAAGACGTGTTAGGGAGGGATTTGCTATATTTCAGTTAGAAAAATATACAATTTAGCAAGTTTAAAACAAAGCAGGACATTTCACAGTAAATTAAAAAGGAACCAATTCATTCGCCATCTTAAAATGGAACCAATTCATTCGTTCCACTCAGTCCTTCCCGAAACACGTCCTATTTTTATACAAAAAAAACTACGGTCTTTGTCCGAGAAAATGAACTAAATGAATGATGACTACGCATCTATAATAGAGAAGAAGTCTGTATTATAGTTTTTAAATCATAAGTTTTACTATCTTAATGTTTGTTTGAAAGTTGTTTTAGTTTATAATTTAATTCGGCTGGTCGATCCCTTTGTAATTTTATATTGTCTGTATAATTCGGGTCGTTGTCTCTACGACATTGGCATTTCCTAATAGAAATGGTAGGTTCGTCATTTTCACATTCAGTTTGTTTCATACCAAAGTTGTAATTATTTGAGTGCTCAGTGGGTTTTTTTAGGCAATACGGCACTTTTACTAAAAATATAAAAAAATGGTATCAGTCCAGATAACGCGATTGAATATTAGTGAGACCTGTTTTTTTGGGATTCGCACCTCAAAAGAAAGAAAATCGGAACTCTTATTAGATCACCTTGTTGTCAGTCTTCCTAATCTGTCGAGCAAGACCCCCTTTTCTTGTTTTTTTAATACTTTTCTCGATCGGCAAAATGAAAGATTTTCGTGTAACTTACACTATGCACTCGACAAATACTTCTTTACTTAGGTACAGTAAAATATCATTTTCTACGGCTTACATAATACAATTTTTCTTACACGGCCTAGCCGCCAAGGTTCACATTCTTGGTATAATTTCAGAGTTATCGGTATTGCATTTCGTAAAATCGATGAAATGTTTGATTGAAATACACGTTTTATCAAAATCTGCATCGAACATTTGTAATATAAATATATATAAAGAATTTTACCTATTCTATTGCAATTTTGATATGAAACATACCCCCAGAGAAAACCAATTTTAGTTGATAAAGCCATTACATTATGTTAAGGTATTCGTTTGTGTGATGTAGGTCTATTAATTTAAAATGTTGATTTCAATAAGTTTCACTGTGCGATTCTTTTTACTTCACTACTCTTAATATTTAATATCTGTATAGTAAGTCACACAAAATATGACTTTAATTGAAATCAAACCGATAAAAAAGCGCAGGGCCTTTTTAGTGTTTTTTTTAATAATTTCTGTATTTTTTTTTAAAACAATAACATGAAGTAATAGGAATCGCACACATCGTTAATGCTTATTCCACTTGAGCTATCAGATCAAAAAATCAATTGGTTTCACTATTAGAAGTCCTTGTATTTATATTATAATGTATTTCATATTATCACGAAGTGTTTTGGTTAAAATTACACTGTCGATTAAAATTGTTTTGTAAGTTTACCAAAAACGTCTGGAGTAACGTATGGGCGCCCCGCGCGCAGTGATGATTCTCTGTAGTTATGTATTAAATAAAATAATAAATATATGTAATTTTGCGGTTTTATTTGTTTAAGTCACATTGTTGTTAATAAACTGAAGTTTATGGGAAGGTTAAAAAATTACATGAAAGTATAATATAATAACAACAAAGAAAAGAAATATTCATAAAATGCATTGTGACAACTTCTTTTGTGCACATCGTATATTGCGACGAAAGTGAATGTAAAGTGTAATAATTATCAGTCAGTTTACTATAATTATTTTTAACATTAACAGCATTATAAGTATAATTATATTCATTCATTATCATTACTCTTACTAAATAACATTAATATAAAATATTACATAAATTATCAAAATACAAATCAAAATTGAGTCATTCATCCAACACAATTTTATTATCTACATACCTAATATAACTAACATCATGAATCATTCGTAAAAATCTCATCGAATCTCAAATTATGGACCGGATTTTAATACTAAACATACTCTGGCTCTGGCTCTTTCCAATAGCTCTGTATTTGCTGCAGACTCTTGCCTTTAGTCTCTGGCACCCACAGTAAAGTGTAAACGAAACCAAATAGAGTCACAGCAGAAAAAGTATAGAACACTACGTACTCCCCGAACTGGTTCGCTACCGGGGTATAGAACAACACTGTCATGGAGCTGCAGAAGAACGAAAAGGCCATGGAGGCGCCGGCCATGCGCGCACGCATCTGAAAGCAAGTTAGATTTATCAAGGATCATATCTTATGTTTGTTCGCTAATTTGAATATTTACCCGCCATTGATTGGCGTTTCCTCGTCCCCCGCACCTCTGGCGGGGTGCAGGGTTGCGCACGGACTTGTCAGACTTTACAATGGAATTAGTGGATAAACATCGGTTATTAATAATAATAATCGGCCGACGATGTGCGCAAAGCAGCTGTTATCGGCCGCTTGATTGAAAGGAGAACTTAACATGCAACTGGTACATATATCTGTCTGTTGCCATTGTAGCTGCCAAAAGAAAGGACCAATTCCAAGGCGGTCATTATTTCCTAATTGCTATGTTATTAATTTAAGTGTGAGTGTCATTTTACAAACTTTATAAAGAATATCGATTGAGATACCAACCTGAAACGTAAACACCTCAGCCATGATGACCATAGGCACCGGCGCCAACCCTGCCCCATAGGCCAGGATGCACACACACACAGCCACCACGGGTAGCCAAGGAACTGAGGTAGTGCTGACCAGGAAACCAGTGGCTAGCGTCGCCATGCAGATGGATACCACCAACGAACTACACGCTAGGGGGTACTGGAATGAAGAGTGGATTTGGTAAGTTTTAACATAACTTAGGTATCTACATTTACATACTTTTGAATCTGACAAGGAATTCGTGACATCATACATACTATATTATCACACAAATCACATAGAAACGATTTGTATGAATATATTTTTTTCATTGCACCCGTACGAAACCGGGGCGGATCGTCAATTTCTGAAAAGTTTCTATCACTGACGTCTAAAATACAAGTTCGCTGGACTAAACATTTTTTAAGAAATTACAGATAATTTTTGTGCCGAATCAAAGCGGGGCGCTTTGATTCGGCCGAGTGTCTAGGGAATTAAAAAAAAACAAAAACCGACTTCAAAACTGCCTACAGTGCTAATTAAAGTAGTAACGAGAAGGAAGACCGTTTAAAGAAGCAGGAAAAGATTTGCCAATAGCATGTTGAGAGGGAGAAGGGGGGGGGGGGAAGAGGTGGGAGCTGCGCCTTTGACTTTGTTTTGTTAGCATCCTATACAGTACCTGACAAAACATCTGGTGTTTTAATTACTAAACTCCTAACTTTTAAGGAGTTCCACCATCAGTTCAGCTCCACGTAATGACTATCACACGTAACAACATGTCAACATTAAGATACTAGTACGAAAACACTATACGTGCCTTCAAAATTTAGGGGTTTTCTTCGATTACACCAAGATCCCATCATCAGATCTCGACTGGGCCAAAATGGGACCAACTAGAAGGTATAGCCTCTAGGTAAACAATTTTTTTTTTCAAATCGGTCCACCACAACTGACTGAGATATGCGGTAACATAGCCACAAAAAAATAAAAAAAACATACAGTCGAATTGATAACCTCCTCCTTTTTTTGAAGTCGGTTAATAACTTGCTTAAGTTTATGTCAACTCTCATTAGGTCCGTGGACGGTCACCACACGCCCACTACAGCCGTCAGCGCCAAAATGGCGATAATCAAATGGCTTCATTTTTAGGTTGACAGTATGCAGTCCAACGTCATTATAGTGGTCAGGGTTTCTATAGTCCGACAAGTTCGTGCGCGACCGTCCTGCGGTCGCCAGAGGTGCGGGGGCGAGGCATGCTAGATCACAGCGGGGACGTGTGGTGTTGCGGAGAAGAGGATTTCCTTCGACTAGCGTTGCCGCTCAATAGTCGACTTTTAATAGATTATCGATAGTTGAGGCAAAAGCAATAATATCCATAATCTGTCGATAGGAGTTAGTATCTGGGGGCACGGCAGTGCCCCCACCAAGTCGAGCAAAAAAGCGTCACGGCCGTACCATCCTTTTCTCGAAGCAATTCAGACCATTTTCGACCCCCTGTAACTTCGTTGTGGATAAAACTAGAAGACTGAAACTTACAGTAACCATGCAGGCATTGTAAAGACACCGTATATTTCAAATTTCATTCAATTTGAACCAGTATTTTAAGAATTATAACGGGTCAAATTTCTTAATTTTGTCACTTACTGACTCACCGATCATCAAAATTCTAAGGCACTTCTAGCAGACCTTAAAGCTTCAAATTTGGAATATAAGTAGCGTTTGGTGTATGAATCAAGGGAAAACAAAAAAATCTAGAAAAGACCGCAAAGAAAATTAAGCCCATACAGCCAAGTCTTCAGTTAATTAAATTTTTCAATATTGGCTTTATTCGTAACGATGTTTTACGGCAGTTATTATTATTGCGTGCGAAGCCGCGGGTTTAAGCTAGTCCCATATAAATATAGGCGCATGGTAGTGCCCCTGCCAAATCGAGCAAAAAATGGGTATTCCCGTCATGAAAACACGTGTAAATTAAATTATTTAATGCAATAAACGTACCTACGTGCATTATACATAAAAGTCAAGGACTAAGTCTACATAATGCACTGATGGATATCGGTTCTACAGTATTCACATCCGGTCAAGCTTACGTGGCACTTTCGAGAGTTACAAGTCTGGGCGGTTTACATCTAATTAATGTCGACTTTGGAAGTGTTAAAGCGCAGGAATCCTCAATTTGTGAATACAACAGACTAAGAAGCATTTACCGTCCAGATTTGTCAAAAATTGTAACATCAAAGCTTCCCAGAAAAACGCATAGAGACAGGGAGTGGGCTCTTAGAAAAACTGTAGCTGAAGCTCAAGAAGTAGTACCGGAAAAGAGAAAACGGAAGGCTACCTACAAAAATAATAAAAGTTCATAAGTCAGAGAGAGGGCTTTAAGAAAATTCGTTGCTGGTAGATATACATATATACAATAAGTAGAAGGTACCAATAAGGAAAAAAGTAGAACTGTCTACAAAATACAAAAAGAAATGAGATCCCATCAAAAACAATACTTGTCAAAAAAACCAAGTCTCGCAACTCAGTTGTTCTGCGGTAAAAAGTTGTGAGATCCATGTAATACCAAGTCGGTTATAAATTTATTCAGTCTCTACTTAAGCTACTTTCTGTCTTAATACTTAATACGTCCATAACAATTGAAAATCAATTGTGTCTGGAATCTCCGTACTCGAAGCATTAAGTTGTTACGTAATAATTAACAGCATCTTATAGTGACGCATATCAATATTAAAATTCTTTAATGTTTTATATAAATATATCGAGACTTGGCCATCGCACTAAATAATTGAATTTACATGTGTTTTCAGGCGATTGAATTTACACGTGTTTTCAGGCGATGGCCAAGTCTCAATATATTAGTATACTAGTATAATATATTAGTAGTACAAGTCTCATTATATATAAAACATTAAAGAATTTTAATATTGATATGCATCACTATAAGATGCTGTTAATTATTACGTAACAACTTAATGCTTCGAGTACGGAGATTCCAGACACAATTGATTTTCAATTGTTATGGACCACGATCGTGGTCTTAGAGACTGGACGTATTAAGACAGAAAGTCGCTTAAGTAGAGACTGAATAAATTGATAACCGACTTGGTATTACATGGATCTCACAACTTTTTACCGCAGAACAACTGAGTTGCGAGACTTGGTTTTTTTGACAATTATTGTTTTTGATGGGATAAATACTTACTATCAACAAACCAATATTATCGAAGTTCATCAGTATCGATACTATTGCTGTTAACTATTGCAATAATATCGGTAGTTTTGATACTATCGATAGTTTTGTCCTACCAAACACTAATAAATAAATGTTCAATATCGATATATTGAACATTTATAAATTAGTGTTTGGTTGTGTACTTATCTTTATTGTCAATTTTTTTTGAAGCCTTTGCAGAATGAATGCACCTTAATTATTATTTTACTACCTATATTATGTGTATCGATCCTACTGATACTATCCATAGGCCTATCGATATTGTAGATGATTTTCAAGGTCAATAGTAAAACTATTTATATCAAATCGATAGTGAAACTATAGATAGTGCGGCAACGCTACCTACGACAGTAGCGTACGGGGCGCAGAGGGTCGCGCATGAACTTGTCAAACTTTAAGTTACCACTTACCTTCCTCCCAAACTTCTCAATCGACATCGTTGTAAAGAACGAGCCAGCCAGCTGGAGTGACCCCATGAACAGCGCCAGGGTGTTAGGGCTCCAGTGCGTGCCGGCGCGACTGAAGACGTCCGCAGCAAAGTTCATGAGGGCGAAGCACCCGGACAGCGTCTGCATGGCCATCAGTGTCAGCGTCATGCGGAGCGCAGAGAACGTCGCTTTGTCTTTCACTGAGGAATAAAGGGTTTTGAATGAAATCTTCGAAGCTAAGCGAAATTATCTAGCAAGTACAGACAGCACACCAAGCTAAGCACTGCGGCATCATGTAGTTGCAATAGGGGTGGTTTTGCTCCGAAAATGGGTAGTCTAATGTGCTGGTTACTGTATCTACATTGCGGATCCTGACGGCCCCTGCCGGACTGCGAATGAAGTTCTACTGTTTTAAATTCAAGCAATAATACAATTAACTGTCCATGTCCTCCATTAATGTTGATATAATCACATGTGATTGGCGCTTCCTCTCCACCCCCACGTCTTGCAGGGCGCATGAGGATCGTGCGTAAACTTGACGGACTAAGTTCATTTTTATTACTACGCAGTTATAAAAAGTAAGGTTGCGTGGCAGAATGAGAGGCAAGTAATAGAGGTTGTCAAATGGCACTGTGTGTCGAAGCAAGAGGCGCTATTCATTAAAAGAAATTACGAAGTGGTCCATGTACTTGTACTCAGTCAAGGCATATAAACTACTTGTAGGTAGGTTACGCACTATTAGGTACTCTGAAATGAACGATATTCAGTTGTTGTATTTATTTGCATTTCTATCAATCAATTACGTACTTTACCTAGTTATACACACTAGTTATAAATAGGCATTGGATACAATCGAGGTGGTGATATCATCGGGAAGTCTAATGGCTAAGTATTGCTTTGATTTACAACTAGATAGTCTGTTGCTATGGAATGGAT
This sequence comes from Pyrausta nigrata, assembly GCA_949316185.1. NCBI lineage: Eukaryota > Metazoa > Arthropoda > Insecta > Lepidoptera > Crambidae > Pyrausta > Pyrausta nigrata. Next base: position 5,731,731 of record OX438958.1, on the reverse strand, counting down.
CACTGATTGCCTTAGCAGCATGCTAATGAATGATTGCACAAACAATTACTCATCATATTGTCTCTTGAGGAATTCGAACCCACTTGGCATTGTAGTCTCGGATCAATTCCCTATTTTTGGATGACAAATGTGAATGGCAGAATTCAGTTTTGTTATGACGATTCCGGGACGCTGCTGGGCCTCTAGACATGATGCAATCTATTCTACAGAACTTCGATATCGCCAACGAAGTTTCAATATTTGTATGCAAAAGTCACAATGTTTTGATGGCTTAGACATGATGCAATCTATTCTACAGAACTTTGATATCGCCAACGAAGTTTCAATATTTGTATGCAAAAGTCACAATGTTTTGATGGCTTATAGCAATCACATACATTTTGCTAGCGATAGCAAACATCACTGCGCATCCTAGCAGCGGTGGTAGGCGCCGTTAGGTGCCGCTTGGTAGCTACCACCCCTCCCCCCGGAGTTCGACATCAAGCAGCTTGCTGTGTTCCGTCGGTGAGTGGGAGTGCAAAGAATCTTCTGGGTGAGCTCGCTCCACCGCCGAATTTGTCTACGCCATGTCTGGTCTTAGTCTAGAGTTAGGAGCAAACCCATTCCAATCTAAAAAAAATACTTATGATGAAATGTGACACCATAACACAGAGGAAATAGACCAATAGACTGGACGTACTTTACCAATACTGCGCAGCGTGACCCGGGGCATGTTCTCGTAGCGCCTCTGCTCCTCCCGAAGCTTGGTCAACTCTTGGCCGACCACCTTGCTGGAGCGGTGCATGCTCCTCAGCCAACTGATCGTTTTGGCTGCTTTCTGGGCAAGAGTGATTGTATTATTGCTTTAAAAAAAACAATAAGCACTTCTTCAGCAATAGGGTGAACCAGGCATGGAACAAATTGCCAGCAGAAGTGGTATCAGCACATACTACGAACTAATTTAAAAACAGACTTGTCAAACATATACAGGAAAGAAAGTTATGATAGCGAAATGCGGATTGTATCAGTTGTTTCAACGTGGCTTCAACTGCCTGTCTGCCTAAAATAATAATAATGACGAGTATACCTTCAACCTGAACAGGCCTGTGTATCTCCCCGCGTAGGTAGCAAAAACGTACCTACGCGCGGCGACCCTTACTAAGGGGCTAAAACAAGTTGCGTGTCGCTACCGGCCAGCGACACGCTCGCGCGTTTTATTCACCGGCGGCCGCGCGGCTACGTTGCTGGCTGGACGAGAATGAATAAAGTACTAGAAAGAGGCGCTAGATGGCGTAAGAAGCTTCTCGTAGCAGTCAACCCTATCGCGTCGCGTGATATTACGTCACTGAATAGGTTTAGTGTATGAATCATATTCCAGAGCAATAAGTATGAAATTATCTTGCATTGGATTTTTGTAGGTGTCTACACGAAAATGTGCTTGACTCTGAGGCGAACTAAATTACGCCATATTGTTGACGACATTGAGTACCTACCAATTTCTTTGAATACAATTGCTAAGTCATACTTCTGTACGAAGTACTAGTAGGGGAAGGGGGACGCGAGGTAAGACGGGGTCATGCACACATACAAGAAACTAGACTCTTGCGAAAAGAAAGCAATAAGCCAATAGGAACCCATACTCGATCAACCGTCAGCGCGATAGAAACAGTGAGTGGGAGTGCACGCGTTTTTTGTTTACAAACGAAAATCACGTTGAGTGTCTCGTCGATCTAATTTACGCAGTTAAAAACGACTTTACTGTAAGGTAATTATGACTACCCAATTTATGTCTTTTCTCGTATATGGTTGTTAGTGTTGCTTACTTTGTTGTGGTATGGTTAGACAAAAGTTCAGTTAATATTTATTTTTTGAGAAATTATTTTTTTCTAAATCAGCCTTTGGGGTAAGACGGGGTTCATAGTTTTCTGAAATCATCCGAAGGTTGGGTAGGCTGCCAGCTTTGTGGACGTTGGGCTCACAATGGTTGTGCTGGTGTGGATGATGAAAACACCGAAGAAATTCATATTTGTATTTATTGTGATAATAATTAGCTTACCCCATCTTGCCCCATTTTCATTACCCCATCTTACCCTATGGTAAGGGGCAAGATGGTTTTTCGAAAGTACCTATCAAATCATTTATTTACAAAAAGTTCTATAAGTTTATCTCCCAAAGACTATGCCAAATTGTAGTTAGATTAATAAGGCATTGTGCCATAAATAAATAAGCATAATAAACGCAATGATTATACTGTATTTTCCTTAGATACCCCATCATGCCCCCCCTTCCCCTACTTATTCTGTGACCTGAATTTCAATATACAGAATGGAACTTTCTTCTCCTATACTCTCAATTTGATGAGACGGGTACTTGTTACTTAAAGTTGGTGAAGTGGTTAGCACGCTGGCTATATGGTCCCCGGTTCAAATCCTGATATTGGTTTCTGGGTTTTACTGTCTTGAAATAGCTCAGAAACAGCTCGAAGTCAAGAAGTTGGTGGTGCTACCCCCCGTGCTTCCGAAAGCATGTTAAACCGTTTGTCCTGATCCCTCTCCGGACATATCGGATTGCCGTCTGAGATCGCCTATGAGAGTAATGGAACATAAAGTGCACCTGTGTATTGTGCACACACTTGCGCACTATAATATCTCCTGTCGAAATTTGGCTAAGAGGATTTTTTTTAAACTTAAATGGAGCCAGTAACAGAAGCACAGTTCATATTGGTAATACAAGGTGGCTGTGATAGGTAGACGTGTAGCTATATACCTAACATAACAACTGGTATTAAGAGGAGTATTTTAAGCATGTATCTCATTTTCTTTTAGTTCGTTCAACAAATTATTATTATTTGTATTTATTTCAGGCTACAGACTACGAAGTAATTCAGGCCCATATAATAAATAACTTTCAGACTAACATACATATTATCATGGATATTATGAATTATAAAAACGAAGTGACACGTTATGTAAGTAAGGACATTCGGCATTGTTTTAGGCGTTATATTAGCGCGGTGATAAAAACAATGCACATATACCTAATTGTAATTTGTTAATCCTTTTAGATAGTTAATTATGTACATACGTAAACAATGCATCGTATACTTACTCGCAATAAACTAATGAAGATTAATTAGAATATTTGATGTGCAGATTTTATCGAGATAACCAGCACGTAGGTAGGTACTTTTAACTGTCACCACGTGATACCTACTTGGTAAGCTCGGGAAATGTGTGAAAATCTAAACGGCAAGTAGGTACAGGTGGATGCCAGTGCATGGCTGTACTATGATGCATGTGCTTCAATTATAGAAGAAACGTTGTATAGCATAAATAGCACTGCAGCTAAAAGAAATAGTATCTAGAACCGCCACTGATTATCTTTCTGCATTCCCACGCGGTTGACTGGTAGAGAATGCCTTAAGGCATTAAGTCTGCCAATTGTACTTTCTTTTTGGGTGCAATAAAGTTTAAATAAATAAATAAACTTCATTGAATGAGCGTTTAAGATATGGTGTAGTATACAGGGCCCGTAGCCCAGTTGCAATTCAATCTCAAGAGATGTTCGTTATCGCTAACAAAATGTATGAAACTGACATAAGCCATCGAAACATCACGTGACTTCTGCATACATATTTTGACATTTCGTTGGCGATAACGAAGTTCGCTCCAGAAAGATTGCCATTTGCCTACGGGTGTGCAACGATAGGGAAAGGTTTGAAATATGAATCATAGTGCTTAGTAAAAAGACCAGAGTGAGAATAAATATAAGGAACAAGTACCCTTTTTCCTTGTAAATTTAGTCACGAATATATTAAGCTAAACATATCTACCTCATCTCTCCCAATCTTGAGCAGATAGTTCGGCGATTCCGGCATAAAACAAAACACTATCACGTGTGCCGCAGCCAGCGCCAAGTACACAGTCTGGTTCGCGGTGTACGACAGTAGCATGCCCAAAGCATACACGAATATCACTCCAAGCTTGCAGACAGTCATCGTGAGTGATCCTAGCGCCCCTCTCCAGGAGTCTTCGGAGATCTCCTTGACGTATACCGGAACGACGACAAAGCATCCGCCAGCTGCTAAGCCGGCGAAGATTCGAGCTGCTATGAGAGATGGGACGGTCACTTTCGAGAGCTTTAGTGTCCAGGATATCTGAAGAAGAAATGAGGTTGGGTGTGTTTATCAGTATTGAGAACCAGTTGAAGTTCATAACTGAATTTACCAAAGTATCCGGGCTAATTGTTATCTTCTTATGAAATGAGACGGATAAGTAATTAATTAATTAATGTAACGAGCTATACACGGTGAAATTTTAATGGTTGTTTTCCCGCAGTAAAATAGTGCAGTTTATGCTGTATTGCTTAGTTCGTAGAGCTTCTTTTGCTTTAAACATTGATTTCCTGCGACAAGCAGTACCCAAATACGTCATTCTGGTAAAATAAACTATCTTTTCTCACGTTTTAGAGTTAATTATTATTTTTTTGACTACAAAAATATTTTTAGTTTAAAAAAATATCTTGCATGATTCGATAGTACTACTAAAGGTAAATCGTTCTGCTGCGGGAAAACAACCACTAAAATTTCAGCGTGTATAGGTATTATGCAGTTAATTGGGGTAAAACAAGCCGACCGGTTTCGGTGAAATAAAAATTACAGTTTCGCCTAAATTAATTATGTAAAATTTGTTTATGCCATAATAAATAAAGGTAGTGATTAAGTAATTAATTATGTAATTCAATATAATTTTTGTTTGGTATTCATAGGCGAATAGTTCCTTTTATACCCGATGATCTTCCCAACATGTCTAATAAATTATATTTAAAAAAAAAATGGACATCACATACATTGCTCTGACTGATCCCGTGGTGTAGTTGTAAGTGGGTAGCTAAAGCACTTCTTATAATGAAACTCAGAAACACCGGTGGTATCACAACACTCAGAACCGAGACGATGTAGAAATTACTCTACATTGACCCGGGGATCGAACCCGGGACCTCAGAGATGGCAACACCTTGAAAACCGGTATGCGAGCCACCCAGACAGGGTTGTCGAATTATACCTAACCTGCATAGATGTATTAGTAATGCTGATGCTCATCAGTTAGGTCTGTACCAAAATCAATTGTAAGTAAAGGAGGCCCAAAACCTGCATCTCATTTGAAACTTACACAAGACAGCAAAGAGACAGCAATCACACAGATCTTCCTTCCGAACCTGTCGGAGCCATAACTAAAGAAGGGGATCCCGCAGATGGCCGCCAGGGGAAGTGCGGTCGCCATCCAGGAGATGTCAGTGTCAGTGAGCGGCGTCTCCGCAGGGGAGGCTGCAGACTTTAGCAGTGGACCCATAGGGGAGAGCCAGCCGATCTGAATGCCATACGTGAAGGTCGGGATCGTAGCTGTAAACAAGCAAACATAATTATTATAAAAAAAACAAATCGTCTTTTCACTGGCTTTCACTTGATACCCACATCAATCCCTCTCACCCCTTTGTTTCCATTTGCGGGCGCTATTTTTTTTAAAGGTACTCGTATATATGTCTAAAGTACTCGTATATGTGTCGCCTATGTCACTACCACAATTTTGACGAATTTAACGACACCTTGTATGTCAAAAACTGTCCAACCGTTTGGGCTGTAGGGCGTGCCAAACAATTATACATACATACATACACTCTAAAAACATAACCCTCCTTCCGCAGTCGGGTAAAAAAGTAATCGGATGGGAGGATGTTACTTTGGACTGACGACACTCATGGTTGTATCTAAGCCTTGATTAGTTTGTGGCTGCAAATTATATGATTTGAATTAAATTTCGTTTACCAGTGTGATTTTATGGGTAGGTTTCAAGACACCGCTTTCAAATGACAACCTACTTTTTAGGGTTCAGTAGGTATTGTCCGTCTCACTTTTGGCACAGAATAAGTACTAGTACTTCGTCTTTTGGCGAAAGTTTAGGATACACCTTGTTAAGATACCTACTACAAGAAGGTACTACTATAGACCCTAGCCTATGCCCTATACCAATAATAATTAGAATTTACCCGATGCTAATGTGTTGTAACTTACTTGGGCCTTAACATAGACATCTACCGTGTCAAACTTTCTGAAACTTCACGGCTCACGGTTCGGAATTTATAAAATCGATTTTCAATTTGGTATATAAAGGTATCTTATGTTTATAAGCATATTTACATAAGAATACCGTAAAATAACCGCTTTCCGTCCAATCAGTGCTCATTGGGTAGAGTACGAACGACAGCACGTCATGGTGAACACTGAAGGATCTTATGCATGTGTAATAAGAGTGATTTTGCAACCAAAATGGATAGTCTGATATGCTACTGTGCGTACTTAAGCGTGTAGTAAGTAGAGTCTAAGTTCCGTTCTGCCAATTAGTAGATACTTTAAGTAAGCATTTATTTATAAACTTCATAATGCCTACTATAAGTATTGCGTAGTACATAGTTGTGCCTTTATGTATAAGACAAAGTTGGATTTTTTACAATACAATACTTATTGATAGATTGTCCGACCCCGTGTCCTGCTGGAAGCGCTTCCGGAAGTACGTCCGATTTTTTCAAAAAGTCCTGCTGGAAGACGGACCTTGAGTCCTGCTGGAAGTACGCGGTTTGTATGAAATCTGCTCCTGGTCCTTCCGGCAGTACGGTGACCTTGACCTTGAACGTTCGTTATTTTTGTCGTCCAAAGTGTGTGTCCTACTCTCCTAGCCGATTTTGACTACGGCGGCCTATCTTAACAGAGATTAGCCAACTGCGCAGGACCAGAGTTTTTTAAATCTCTGCGCAGGACATATTATAGTGCACAAGTGTGTGCGCAATACACAGGTGCACTCTCTGTTCCTTCACTCTCATAATTCGGTGAGACGGCTGTCCGACATGACCGTAGAGAGATCAGGTCGTCTAATTATGTATAGGTAATTATAACAGCTCGCATTTTTTAAAATTAAATACAAACTCAGGTAACTTACCCAATAATGCAGTAAGAATTTGTTTCCGGGCATTGCCTTTGCCTTTTCGTGTAACTTCCATGTCCGTCACGAAACACTAAAAATATAGGCAGCCCAAATTAATTCCGTGCGTGACGCGAATAAAATTAAAAAAATAATACTCCAACTTAGAGGTTATTTTTTATGTCAGCTATTCAGAACCGGAATTGATATCAACTTTTCTGCACTCACATTATGTAATACCACCTTTTACAGACGTTTTATGTCATGGTTTATGCGATTTTCACTAAACACTTGCTAACTGACAGGCCTAACGTCCGCTACGTTGCCAACAGCTGATTCTACTGACATTACGACGAACGCAAGTTAATAAAACATGTGTACACTGTGTGTACATAACTTCTTCATACTTCTTCAAACAGTTACGTATGTTTACAAAGTTAAAAATTACAGTTCTTAGTAGATCAAGTAGATCGTATTTAGAAAGTTGTAAAGTCGTAAATGTCACACTTCTTTATTTTTTGGATTGCAAAGTTATTTTGGTCACATAAATGCTCACCAAGGTCATCGTACGCCAAAGATATGAGGTTTCACAAGAATTTCAATATATGGATAACGTTAAATGAATATCAAATGTTTTGATAACGGCATTCCCAGCATGGTGTTGTAGTTAATTCAACGAACTGTTGGCTTTTCCTTCATGGAAGAAATTTAAGAAGTACTTATACTTAGTTAGCTGGCGCCAAAAATAAAATTTGTCAAATCGAAGATATTTTTACATCATGCATGATTGTAGGTACCTATCATTAATCAAGCATGTGAAATAATGCCGAATATGCATGAATCATGATGTAAGTAAATCCCTGGATACCAAATTTATAATTTACTTGTAAAATTATGATTCATTTTTAAATTTGGTAGGCGTACCTACTTGACTTGGCTCTGTATCTCAAAATCAAACCAAAATCATTTTAATAACTAACTAAAAACCGATAGGTACCTACGTCGTACTCGTGCGTGACAGTAATGATGTTTAATTTAACCCTATATTGTCACGTGATTTATAGGAACTTGCTAATTTTTATACTTCACTAGCTGTGGCCCGCGACTTCGTACGCGTGGACTCGATGATACAAAATATTTTATACTCCCGTCGCCATCCAGCTATCATGATCTCTTAGTCTACCATGTCGTAAGGAGAAGAGAGGAATGAAAAATTAAGGTCAATAGGCACTCTTTTTTAATAGGTTACTATCACCTCGTCACCCTCCTCTGGTAAGAAAATTTCGCATGGCAGTGATACCGACTCCAAAACTAAATTTTGTCGTATATCTTTTTTAGTAAAAGTGTAAAGGATTTTTTTTACTTTTTAGTTTATTTTATTGAAGGCAGTTTAATTCGTTTGTAAAAAAATATAGGTAACTTTAGTGTTAGTGTTTAGAAAAAAGTACTTTTTTCTAAACGCAATAGATGCGGTTTAGCATTTATTTATTGTGTCCCTAGCCTACTCAAAGGTCGGTTTGTAAGTGTATACTATCGCAAAGTTATTATTATTATAAGGATTCTGTCGTGTCCCACTGCAGGGCAAAGGCCTTCCATACCCTTTCTCCTATAACGTTTTTAAGTAAGTAAGACTATTCTTACACTTGTAGTTCAATTTCCGTTAGTTAGTGATAAGTAGTATAAAAATAGGTCTAATTCACTTTGATCTTTCATTAATAATAAAGTAATTCAACAAAATTTCGACAAAATGTCTGTGGTTAAAGTATCCACGAACTACTTAGCGTTAAGGTCAGCACCATCAAATTACGACTCCTGAATGTAAACGTTTAAATACGTAAATTAATGCTGTAGCAAATAATTATATGGTATACATGCCTATAAAATCTGAAGGATTCTCTCGTTTTATCCAGGTTTCCGTCACTAGATTGTAACTTGGAGACAGTAGGACTACCTTGGGAGTTTGAAAATCAGTCTAAAGTAATTTAGCATAGCAATTGCTCCAGACCTTCAATTTTTGCAAGTAAATAGAAAATGCTCATAACGCTAAACATTGTTCCCTACGGCGCTCTATTTTTATCTCTTATAGTTGAGCTGAGCTGCTAGGGATCTATATCAGTTGCTCCAGACCTTCAATTTGTGTACGTCAAAAGAAAATGCTCATCAAGCTAAACAATGTTCCCTAAGACGCTCTATTCATATCTCTTATGGTTGAGCTGAGCTGCTAGGGTTCTATATCAGATGCTCCAAACCTTTAATTTGTGTACGTCAATAGAAAATGCTTATCACGCTAACTAACTTTTCTTAAGGCGCTGCTTTCATGTCTCTCTTAGTTTAAGTGTACTGCTAAGGTTCTACGTCAGTTACTCCGATCTCCAAAATAAATTATAGCCTAGTATTTGCCCAGACTCAATAGCTATACAATAAAAAAAAAAACATTTTAATCCGTTCAGTAGTTCCGGAGATTAGCGTTATTATAACAAAAAAAATAAAAGTTGTAGATTCCTATTCTGTTACTATTTCAACATCACCCTCAATTAGTTTTTGGTGAAAATACTCAATGTACAGACACATCGGTTTTACTGTTTTATTATATGTATAGATAATAAGATAAGATCTGTATTGTCTGTAGTGGATCCTATTGAAAGAACAAATTGATAAAACGTAACAATAAGAAAAGTTCGAAAAATATAATTGAGGAGATGGTATCAATCAATTAGGTACTATCAATTTTGTAGCTACTTGTCCCTGCTTCGAACGGCAATATCAATGTAAAAAGAAAATTGGTGACGTCACGACACGCAACATTATGAAAATCTGATGGGAAGACGTCATTAAAATAGTTTCATCTCGACCAGTTTCAAAGATTTTGAGGTTTTCGTTGGCTATTTGGATGACATCGTTTGTGAAAAAGGCCGATTCCCGGTCATCTGCCATTATAGGTGATGCTGACTAAATGTTTGTCATACCTACGTGTACAATGTTTATCAAATGGTTCTGAATAGGATAATCTAATGAGACAATATTTTATCATCGTCGTGGGTGAATACTGTTTTCAAAAGCTCATGTCATTTGTGCCTAATGGAAAGGTCAAAGTTTTCGATTCTGACGTTATTTTGACGTCTTCGGAAACCTGCCTCTCGGATTCGAAATCTGTATTTTCCGACGTTTGTGAAAAAGAGTGCAGATCCACCGTTGTGGAACAACGATTGGGGTGGAACACGCAATGCTGTTTGCAGATGTCTCTTTGATCGACCGTTCCGTGGTGACCATTGTTAAAGACAGGTCTCAGTAAGGGTAACAGTCTTTAAAGGTGATTCTGACTAAATGTCATACCTACGTGTACCACAATGTTTATCAAATGGTTCTGAATAGGATAATCTAATAAGACAATATTTTATCTACATGAGTGAGTCTAGTTGTACTTTACACCATGTTGTCCAGACCGACCGAGCACGGCTCGCGAAGCGCCTCTTGATGAGGCTTGGGTTGGTGTGGACGTGGTTTGGGTTTGGGTTGTCTCAGGCCACAGAATAAGTACTAGCTCAGGCGCACATTGTCTCGGCCGAGCGCCGCGCCGGTTTTTGCGCATGAAGGAACGGGGTTCAAACCAGGGCAGGATAAAACAGCACAAACAAAATGCTCTAATATAAAACTCAGTTTCATCGTGTCTGTTGTCGGGGCGGGTAACGTGCTCGGCGCCCGGCGGCGCGTAGCCCGCGGCCGCGTCGGAATCTGTCTAGTGGTGACTTTTGTGGCCTCGGGCGCCAGCGGCAGGTGTGGCTGCAACATCGGGCCTCCTGCATCGCCTCGATCAGATCCGCCGTCGTGGAATAACGAACAGGGAGGAACACGCAATGCTGTTTGCAGATGTCTCTTTGATCGACCGGTCCCTGTTGACCATGGTTAAAAACAGCACCCTGATTCACAAACACTCGGAAAGTTTCCGTATCGGATCTTTTCCGAATTCGAATGACAAACATTCTTTCCGAACGGAGTTTTTGGAAACTTATGTCACTCGTGCCTAATGGAAACGTCAAAGTTTCCAATTCCGACGTTTGAGAATCGCATTTTTTTGACGTCTTCGGATACCTGCATCTCGGATTCGAAATCTGTAATTTTCGATGTTTGTGAAAAAGGGTGAGTCCCGGTAACCTACCATTATAGGTACACTGTATATGAAATGGTTCTAAACTTCTGAATAGGATAATAAGATAAAATAAGACAATATTTTATCTACGTGAGTGATTCTATAGTTTTACTGTATTGTATACCATGTTGTCCAGCGTGGCGCCTCTAAATGAGCCAATGCCTCGGGTTGGTGTGGACTTAGTTCCGGCTTAGATTGTCTCAGGCGTACACTGTCTCGGCTGACCGCCGCGCCGGTATTTGCGCATTTAGGAATGGGATTCAAATGAAGGGGCTAAAGCAGAAAAGGCGTCAATATAAAACTGTTTAATCGTGTCTGTCGTCGGGGCGGGTGACGTCCTCGGCGCCCTGCGGCGCGTAGCCCGCGACCGCCTCGGGCGGCGGCGGCAGGTACGGCTGCAGCATCGGGTCCGCCTCCTGCATCGCCTCGATCAGATCAGCCGTCGATTTGTATGACGCTATCGTTGATTTCACGAAGTCTCTGAAATGGCATATACCCTTTGTACGCACGGCCGGCTGCACGTCAGACAGACTACTACCCCACTTTCTACACGTGCAGCCTGTGTGCTAGATATACGCAGCGGGCATACAGCGACCTGCGTGTTCAATAAAACAACGCTCTCAGGATACTGTTGGGGCTGCCGTGGCGCGCGCATTTTTTATGGAGGCGCATATAGACGACTTTTACGCCATTATAAGAAAAAGGTCCGCATCCATGCCCACCAGACTCCGCTCCAGCAGTCAGTCTTCTGAGTGTGTTTAAAGACCGGTGGGACATTCTTTTGCTCCGGCATTGGGTCAAACTCCACGCCGGACATTAGTGAGTTTATTAAGTCTTTTTATATTATTTTTAAATAACTAACCATAGCGAACCTTGTTTTATTAACACTGTGGAACCTGATTTCCGAAATAAATTATTTGATTTGACCTCGATACTGCCTCTATTCCCTATGCTTTTTCCGCAGTTTAGATAGGTGACCTGACGTGCTTCCGACTGTACAATTTGAGAACTTCATCATTCACTTGCTCTTACTTGCACACATACTGCACGACTCCAAATGAACTGGGTACACAGTTCATTTGGAGTCGGCGCAGCATGTGTTTCTCTTCCTTATATTCTATCACATGCGTTGACTGCATCATCCACCCCCCACACTCATATCCTGTTTAAGTTCTAGGATGTTCCGTAAAAAGCGTAGCGTAGGATGTATACCATGAGGCAGGATAAGAAGGCGCTTGTTATAATGAATTTTTGGTTTTAAGATTTTTTTCTTTTTTTCTTGCTGGACTGTTCACTTTGAAAATCAATGGAAAAGGCCCATATTCAGCAGTGGACGCCTGTGACAGTGACTGTTTATGATGAAGATGAGGATACTCTTTGAAATTCTAAGGTTTATTTAGAAATGAAGTTCCTTTCGGTAATCGCTTTACAAGAGCAGACCCCAGATAGCAGAAGGTTGTAGGTTCGATTCCCACGCGAACGACAGTCCAAGAAATGTGAGTTGGTATTCATTATTAGGCTGAAAATTATCCTGTAAAATGTATTAAATATCACGAAACATACCTAGCACGAAGCACTAGTAGGACCCAAAAGATAAGGAGACATGTTCGGGCCAACGACATCTATATAAAATACATTTAAGTCTATGGTTCGGGCCCCTTAAGGGCCAATTAAACTAATTTTTAAATTTTGACGTTCATAAGTGGCAATTTCTGTCTTAAATTGAATAAATTATTTTTGACTTTGACCTATACTCAAACGCCAATCAGCAAAAAAATTGTATGTATATTTGACGTTAATTAATAATATTGACGTCATAGTAAAGAGGAAGATACTATACGTCGTGATTTCATATTTTTCAATTTCAAATGTTAAACAAACTTCCCGAAGACACGTTTTCAAATGCACCTGCTGTTTTTTTATTGCTCTGTTGTCAAATGTAGTACTTACATAAGTTGTTTTATAAGACTTTTTCAATATAAATATTCAATACTAGTAGTTCCCCGCGACTTCGCCCGCGCCAAAAGTTGGATTTTCAATACAAACTTTCATCCCCCAATTCACCCCCTTATTAAGATTTAATCGCGACAAAAAGGAGCCTATGTCCTTACCAGGGTTTCAAACTATCTCTGTAACGAATTTTATTTGAATCGGTCCAGTAGTTTTGGAGCCTAATCAATACAAACAAATAATCAAATCTTTCCACTTTATAACTACACTAATATTTAGTGTAGATAAGTGTAGGAAAAAAGGCTTTAAAAATATATATTTTTGTATTTATACCTGAAATAGAAAGCTTTGATGAAGACGGCCGGCTGGTACTCATGGCCGCAGCGCTCCGGGCCGAAGCTCATGATGCCCACGAGGCGGTTCTGCTGCACTGCCGGTGCGCCTGCGTCAAACTAGAGGCAGAGTTAGTAGGCTATTTGAATTTGCTTCATAGCCTAGAGACTGGCGTTGGGCGTTTCATTTTGAGATTCAGACTTTTTTGTAGCTAAATCTGTTGTGTTAATGGATAACACAGCAGACTCAAGGACACATATATATTGATATTTATAAAATAATTGAGTCATCGTCAACCATGAGCCAAACCAAAAGTCACCTTACGTCATTGAGTTCCTGAGAAATTAGTTCTTTTTATAAGAAATATGTCGATCGTTTGACTGCCTGATCTACATCTAGTTTTAGCTGCTCTGCAGCTCAAAATTATTATCTAATTATCTTCATTAAGTATCATAAAAGTTAACATGGGTATGTTAACTTCATTCATAGTGTTTCAGTTTCTGCAAGTAATACTAACGCGCACTTGCAGAAAATGGCTTCATTAGCAACATTGTGCATCAGTCATACCAATGTGTCAATTTGTTATCTCCTTAGTAGCTAATGGAGGCTTTAAAGCCTTATGTCTGTTCCTGCAATTCGGCGTAAAGGGCTTAAAAAGCTTAAGTTCTGGGCATACAGTCTCGAGCACTCCCCCTACTTCGGTGTAAGGAAGACTGTAGGTAAATATACATCAGGTTTCTTGTATCTATAGACTATTGGAACACTCACAAGGCAAGCATCCCTGGTGCCGTTCCTCAAGGAAGCACAGAAGAAGTCCTGTGTGAACTGGAACCCGTTGACAAGCTGGTACGCGTCGATGCAGTAGTGCTGCGTGCGCACCTTCAGTCTGGCTGTGAGCAGATCCGGGGTGTGGTCACGGAACGCTGTGTCGGAACCCTGGTTAAACATAAAGTAAGTAGTAAACATAACAACAGTTGTTAAATTATACCCTCCTTTCCATAAAATGCGATAGGTCACCTCAGCTGAGCACGGGACAGCCGAGGCCACAACATCTCCTGAGGATGCCGCGTGGAGTGGCGAAACGCGTCGAGGTTTTTTGCACGTTGGTGTTGGTTACTAGCAATGTAGTGCATGCGTATTGAGGGAAGGCGGGCGCAGCATTTTGCATTTGCCTGAACTAATACTCAACGCGGTTACGGTTGGTGTGGTTTTGGTGCCTGCGCTAGCGTCTCTTAGCGGAAATTTAAAGCAAAATATATTTTTTTTACCATTTAAAAATGGATTTTCGCAAAGTAACGCCTGATTCCATCAATTACCTCCTTTCCATAGCTACAGAACTAATTATTATACAACATGCTTGGGACAGTCCTTAGTGACTTCTTTGTTTATTCCCTATAAGCTATTAATATAGGTCTAGTCCTCTAGTCCTCCGTACGCTAGTGATGTCTAGTACAGCAGTGCTATAATCGATGTGTTCGATTTTCCGCCTAACAAAACGTATCTGACTATATAGCTAGTTAACCTTCCTAACTAACAGCACGAATAGGTGGTTGATACGTGTAGACAGGATAGCCCCAGTATATTCGTGTTGTTGTGCTAGCAAATTTGACGTTTTATTTTTTATTTTATTTCACAGCTCTCAAAAATACAGTTTTACATGTTTCTTAAATACTTATCATACATCCAACATTGGATTTACATTTTATAAAGCAAAACATACAAGTGTAAGTGTGACAGATGTCGTCGATCTTCCTATGCAATTAATTTCAAATTATTATGTGTTTGTGTGTGTATGACGTTTCTTGAACACTGACGTGGTGGTGACTAGGTAGTTGGATTGATTGTAATTTGTAAATATACATATACAGTTAGATCTAGACTAAGTTGAAACTAAACATCCACGCCAAGAAACGCAAATCTTATCTTTATAAGATTTAAGCTGTGTCAAGAGTAAAGAAAAAAGGCAAAGAACACTCCCACGCCTATTGATGGATGAAAACGTTAAAACTATAGCTGCAGGCAGATGATGCTTAGATACTTACCCTGATAGCTCCCCAGCCGCTGACGACAACGAAGCTCTGGGCGTAAGGCTCAGCTGTTCCGTCGTAAATCTTTATAAGGTTTACATGATCGTGGAATTCTGTATGCAAAATTTATGTTTTAGGTTCCGCAGGTACAGAGTCTATTAGTCGTGTGACGTATTCGGTCTTAAGGTAGACTTCGGAGCAATGCGGCTTGCGGCTTCGGCTCGCCGTATGGCTCCGAGGAGCTGCGCGGCTATTATGGAATTGGAAGTGTATGGAATGGCCGTGGTCGAGCCGCATTGCTCGGAAGTGTATCTTTAAGTGTCTTTCTTTGTTATACCTCGCGGCCACACAAAAAGATGTACTAGTAGAATAGAATCAAATAGGTACTCTTCTCAGAAAGATTGAGATGGTAAGCCGGTATCAAAATAATTTTGGGTTATAACTTTATTTTCTCCAGTTGTCGCTTCTATGTACTTAGATTGACATAAAATTGGCTTGTATCCCACCTAAATTTTCAGCTAACTTCAGAAGCGCCACATCAGCATGGGGCACAGGTTCCTCCTCAAACTTGGGGTGTCTGACAGCGCCCACCACGTCCACTAGGGTTCCCCCCTCGTGCACCCGGGGGCTGCCCACGCGCACCTTCACGTATTGGCCTAGGGACTTCAGTGGGGAGACGTGAAGAACGCTGTTTGGAAAGTAAAAAACTCGTGCACAGGGCGTAACTTGTGAAGATAAGTTGAAAACTATTTTAAGGTTACAATTTGCTATTTTGTCCTAATTTTCCTATTGGTTCCATAGTCATAAAGTAGGCAACAGCACGAAATAGGTATAGGTAGTAAGAGTAAGAATGATATATGCTGGGCTGGAGAAGGTAAGGTGATACCTTCTCCAGCCCAGCATACCAACTAGAGAGTAAGGAAAAAATCAGGTTGTGCTGGTTTCGATGGGCTCGCTGCTGTGTAAATATCACCTTACCTTCTCCAGCCCAGCATACCAACTAGAGAGAAACTTCAAAGGAAAAAAGAGAAATAAGCAATGGTAGGTTCAATACAATCAGACATAGAATGGTGGCGCCTATAGCGTTGATTGAGACGGTAGTACCTAGATTGGCCAGTTTCTCAATGCTATCTACCCCAGTTATACTGACTAGTTGAGACAGTGCGCGGCGGTGACGACCCAGTTCTCGTCGACGATGGCGCCGGCGCACCACATGCGCCCGTTGATGATGATGGCCGCCATGTACGGGAAGTTCTTTGTGTCCGTCATGTTGCCGCCGCGGATCCGCAGCACGCCCTTGCTCTCCACGTTCATGCCATAGTTGTTGCGTATGCGCAGACTGTGCTTGCCGTGCCGCCGTCCGTCCACTGCGCCCGGGGACTCTGGGATTGCGTTCACGATGTTTATGTCGAAATTGACTTTAATTGAAAGGGTTTCGTTAGCATCGATAGGGCCCTTAGACAAGGTGCAGTCTATTCTACAGCAAAGTTCGCTATCTCTAACAAAATGTATGCAATTGACATAAACCATCGCAACATCACGTGACTTTTGCATCGCCTACGTCAACATATTTGACGCTAGGCGATGTATGAAACTGACTTACGTAGGAACGATTATGCCATATCGAAACTACTCGTGAATTATGCATAAGTAACTACATATTTTGAATATTAGCTAGCGGTAGCGAAGTTAGCTGTAGAATAAATTGATTAAAAAATTTATTGACCGTCTTCCTGGTAGGCCTCGAACCCACGTCTCCTCGATATCTGGGCGATTGCTCTCCCAACAACAGAGCTAAGTTTTATTATAAGAAATAAATAGCGTAGCTCTTTTTATCCTTAGGAGTTTATTTAAGTACTTAATGTTTTTTTGCAGCACCTCGTATTCGTATAAAGATGCTACTGTTTTACTATATGATTCTAGATAAAATCTTTAGGTACAGTCAGTTAAACAGCTTTTATTATATAGGGAATACAGGTGGTCCCAAGGTGAAAGTGGGGTAGTCTGACGTGTGGCCGTGTGGTATTTCCCAGTTGCCCCCAGTGGGGGCGATGCCGGTGGGGGCAACTGGGAATTTGTAAAAAAATATTTCCCAGTTGCCGCCTTGTCTCCTTTTGAAGGGGGAGACAGGGATATTTAAAAATTAAAATCCCAGTCTTCCCCACTTGAGACGCCTTACGTAAAGTACCTACAGCTAGATATTTTTTCCCATGTGTAGTGTAAAATATCTACCTCTGTTTTAGTGTAAGTTAGAATGTATATGAGAGCTTTTTTTTTGACGTTGTTGATTTCTAAATAAAACATTTAAGAATGTTTTTGTTTAATTTTACACAAAAATACTCCGTAATACTGTCATGATTAGCTTAGGATTTGATTGTTTATATTCAATAAAAAATTATTTTTTCCATCAAGCATTCAGAACCCTTTTTTCAATACAATTATTTAAACAATTGCTACATTGTTTACTTCACTTCTAGCTACACATGGGAAAAAAATATCTAGTTGTACTTTGCGTACGGCGTCTCAAGTGAGGGAGACTGGGAATTTATTTTTTAAATATCTCAGTCTCCCCCTTCAATAGGAGATAAGGCGGCAACTGGGAAATATTTTTTTACAAATTCCCAGTTGCCCCTAGTGGGGAGATGCCAGTGGGGGCAACTGGGAATAACCGGCCGTGTTTACATAGGTATCTAATTAACATACCCACATGTCCCATTGATCCCGTGACAAAAATGATAAATGATCCTGCCAAAATGGCTACAGTAACATAATGTACAAACATTTTTTGTAACTGACTGTTTAATACTAGGGTGCGATAAGTAGGTATTGGTTCCTTATCGAGCGATATTTTAATGTTTCTCAACTTATATAAAATGGTGTGTGGCATAAAAATGTTATCGAGAAATATTGTTCTCCTGACATTATGTATTTGCTGCTGCTGAAAACTGTTACCTTAACTCTTTAACTACAATCACGTTGTCGATGTATCCAAAGCAGCCCAAATGCTTAGGATAGCCAATGCTTAGGATAGCCTAAGCATTATTGTTTTTGAGGAAAAATTTTTATGGGTGTGTTCGAGTACCTAAAAAGATATTTTTTTAACTGCTAGAGTAGTTTAAATTTGTGATTTCCTATTTGTTTTTTTTTCTAGGTAATTGTCCTTTATTAATCTATACATATAATAAATCTGTAAAACCGATGCGTCTGTACATTGAGTATTTTTACCAAAAACTAATTGATGGTGATGTTAAAATAGTAACAGAATAGGAATTTACAACTTTTAATTTTTTTGTCTGTTTGTCTGTTTGTACACGCTAATCTCCGGAACTACTCAACTGATTTGAATAATTTTTTTTTATTGTGTAGCCATTGAGTCTGGGCAAATACTAGGCTAAAAGTTGTTTTGAAGATCGGAGTACCTGACGTGGAATCTAAGCAGTACACTTAAACTAAGAGAGATATGAAAGCAGCGCCTTAAGAAAAGTTATTCAGCGTGATGAGCATTTTCTATTGACATATACAAATTGAAGGTCTGGAGCAACTGATATGGAACTCTAGCAGCTCAGCTCAACTATAAGAGATATGAATAGAGCGCCTTAGGGAACATTGTTCAGCGTGATGAGCACTTTCTATTGACGTACACAAATTGAAGATCTGGAGCAACTGATATGGAACCCTAACAGTTCAGCTCAACTATAAGACATATGAATAGAGCGCCTTAGGGAACATTGTTTAACGTGATGAGCACTTTCTATTGACGTACACAAACTAAAGGTCTGGAGTAACTAATAAAGAAACTTAGCAGCTCGGCTCAACTATAAGAGATATAAATAGAGCGCCTTAGGGAACATTGTTTAGCGTGATGAGCATTTTCTATTGACGCATACAAATAGAAGGTTGGAGCAACTGATATGCTTAATTACTTAAGACTGATTTTCTAACTCCCAAGGCAATCCTACTGTCTCCAAGTTGAGAGCTGGTGACGCAAACCTGGAGAAGTCAAGAGAATCCGTCAGATTTTATAGGCATGTATACCATATATGCTACAGCATAATCATTCATTTAGGTATTTAAGCGTTTACATTCAGGAGTCAAAATTTGATAGTGCTGACCTTAACGCTAAGAAGTTCGTGGATACTTTCACCACAGATAGTTTGTCGAAATTTTGTTGAATTACTGTATTATTAATAAAAAGATCAAAGTAAATTGGCACTATTTTTATACTACTTATCACTAACTAACGTAAATTGAAATACGAGTTTAAGAATAGTCTTACTTACTTTACGTTATAGGAGAAAGGTTAGGGAGGCCTTTGCCCTGCAGTGGGACACGACAGGCTCCTAATAATAATAATAACTATACGATAGTAGTAACTTACAAACCGACCTTTGAGTAGGCTAGGGACACCATAAATCAATTGCATTCATCTATTACGGTAGGGAGGTTTGAGTCTGACTTTTTTCTGAACACTAAAACTAACGTTACCTAATTATTATTTTTTTACAAACGAATAAAACTGCCTTCAATAAAGTAAACTAAAAAGTAAAAAAAAATCTTTACACTTATACTAAGAAAAACATACGATAAAATTTAGTTTCGGAGTCGGTGTCACTGCCATGCGAAATTTTCTTACCAGAAGAGGATGCCAGGTAATAGTAACCTATATAAAAAAGAGTGCCTATTGACCTTGATTTTCCATTCCTCTCTTCTCCTTACGACATGGTAGAGAGAACATGATAGCTGGATGGCGACGGAAGTATAAAATATTTTGTATCATAGAGTCCACGCGTACGAAGTCGCGGGCAACAGCTAGTATATAAATAAAAAACGTTAGGTACTAGTTGAAATAAATTATTTTAATCATTCAATAACTTATACTAATTCGTCATTTTATAATATCACATTGGGAATGAAAAGGCACGTTTTCATCACATTTATGTAAACAATATCAAGCTCTATCACATATAAATAAGAGTCAAAAATATACAATCGTATCTATCATTCTATCTACGTAAGTACATAATAGTCCTCAGTATTTTTGTTAATTATAAGATAGTTTTTAGAGTGAAAATAAGGTTCACTTTACAATTTTGGACAAAATATTGCACTTGAAAAAGTACGGACCACAGACATCACATTATAGTACGACAAGTTCATTCGCGATCCTTCTGCGCCCCGCAAGACGTGCAGGGGCGAGGAAGCCCTATCGCACGCGACTATTATCCATACAATGTTTCGCGCTCACAGACGAAGGCGAGCGCGTGAAAAAACTCACATTAAGCCCTCTGGGGCGAATGGCTGCGTGCCCGGCCACTACGCTCACATTATCACATTACTACTGAAGTTTAGGTAATTATGCATCCACATACCTGGGCCCTATTTCGCCAAGCTGACAATTGACATTGACATATGTCAGCTTACAATAATAATTGTCAAACGACAGGAGACAAGTGATAATTTAAAAAAAATTCTTCTATATAAATTGAAATTCCTAGCACTTATGTGACAATTGTCGGCATCCCCTTCCCCGCAACACCAGCTGTCCCCGCTTATGTTTAACATGCCTCGGCCCCGCACTTTGGAGACCGCAGGAAGGTCGCGCTAGAACTTAACGGACTATGATATCATCAAGTAAACATTGTGGTATCTTCTGCAATAAATGTGCAGTCTGCTGTGATGGCCCTGGCCAGTGTAGGTGTACCTACCTACCGGTCGACTACCTTGACCACTCTATGCATGCAATAATATATCTTTTTCAATAAGTATATTGAAACTTTATTTTATACTTAGTATAATATATAGTATAAAAAATGAATTTTATAAAATGACATAAAATAAAATAAATTTTAATTTATTTTACCTAAGTATAAAGACAATGAATAGGTAAGTAGGTATCTATTTTTTTACCTTGTAAGTAACTAAAATGTTTTTATTATTTGGACTCTTATACTTATTGTGTAAATCATGATTTGTTTATAATTCTTAAGTACTTACGTCCTTTGCTACAAGTCTTTTTATTTTCTATGTGATGCTAAAAATACAATTAATGGCAGAATAGACCATCCATCACCCACTTAATAACTTTTTTTGTTAAAGGATCATTGACTTCAATTATCTATTTTTAACTAAGAGATAGCACGGCTTAGCATAACCACAGATTATATACTCGTAATAGTTATTACGTAATACGCATAACTGAATGCTAAAATCGTTATCATCATTTAAAATAAAAGCATTTAAAACATTTTAAGGTTGTTTTCACAAAAAAAGACCTTTAAAGTAGAAATCGGATAATCGAATGCATATACGAGGGTCAAACTGAAAGTTCTTAGAACTGGCCACTTATAAACAATATAATAAAAAAAATATTCTAAAATTTGAAAATAGAACTCTTTGCCAATATTACTGAGTATATATTTCATTCATTTGTCATTTGTTTTACGACTTGGCGGCAAATTGAAAATTGTCTGTGTCACGTCAAAATGAATTTAACACGAGAAAATTTTCGTGCAATGATTTTTTATGACTTTCGATGTCATTTAAGTCAACAAGAAAGTTATGATAGACTACGATTGGCCTTTCACGATGAAGCCCCATCTCGTGCGACTGTTTACAACTGGTTTAATGAGTTTAAACGTGGTCGCACTAATCTCACTGATGATGTACGTGAGGGACGGCCTTCTACGGCGACGACTGAAAATAACATCTGTGTTGTGCGGCGTATGATAGAGACTGACAAAAGAGTGACCTATCAGCAGATTCGGACAAGCTTAGGCATCGGTATGAGTCAAGTGCACAAAATCCTCCACGAACATTTAGCGGTCAGGAAGCTTTGCGCCCGGTGGATACCTCATAATTTGACTAAGGCTCAAAAACTCCATCGTGTGGATTGGTGCCGTAAAATGATTGAAAGATTTAACGGAGGTGACTCAAATGCTGTGTTCGACATACTAACAGGTGACGAAAGCTGGATTTACTGTTATGATCCTGAAACCAAAAGACAATCTGCTCAGTGGGTGTTTCCTTTCGAGGAGTTGCCAACTAAAGTGAAGAGAGATCGAAGTGCGGGAAAAAAAATGGTGGCCTCGTTCTTTGGAAGGATAGGTCATTTCGCAACAATTGTGTTAGAGGATCAAAAAACAGTTTCTGCAGAATGGTACACTACCAATTGTTTGCCACTTGTCTTGGAAAAAGTTCGAGAGAAACGACCTCGCAGTAGGATCCTCCTTCACCACGACAACGCCTCGTCGCACACCGCCAAGCGAACGATCGACTATTTGGCGACATCAAACGTTGAATTACTGGGTCACCCGCCGTATAGCCCCGACCTCGCGCCTTGTGATTTTTATTTATTTCCAAAAATTAAAGAAAAACTTAAAGGAAAGCGGTTTATGAATGCTGAAGAAGCGGTGGCTGCGTATCGCGATGCCATTGAAGAGACCCCTAAGGACGAGTGGGCAAAGTGCTTTTCCCAGTGGTTCCATCGCATGTGGCGGTGTATTGACGTCAATGGACAATATTTTGAAAAGATATAATAAAACTAATAACTGGCTAATGTAATCAGTTTTTGATTTTCTAAGAACTTTCAGTTTGACCCTCGTACTGTCACAATATTTCTTACGCCGAATCAGCGTAGCGTGCCATGGTAGCGGGCGTGGCCACAAAAGCGCGAGTTTATTTGAAAGCTTTTAAACTTGAGCTTTTGATTTTTTTCTTTAGAAAATAAAAAGGTTTTGCTAACGTGCCACTGACCTAATCTCATACAATATTTGGTGACACAGACGAAGGTGAGCGCATGAAAAACTCTCATTTGGCTGCGAGCCCGGCCACTACGCTCACATTATCACTAACTGAAGTTTAGGTAATTATGCATCCACATACCTGGGCCCTATTTCACCAAGCTGACAATTGACAGTGACATATGTTAGCTTACAATAATATTGGTCAAACGACAGGCGTCAAGTAACAATTTTAAAAATAGTATTTTAAAGAAATTGTAATTCCTAGCATTTATGTGACAGTTGTGTTATGAAACTGGAATATTTTTTACAAGTCAAAATATTTAAGATCGATGCTGTGTCAGGCTTGCGTGAAAATTGTATCTAGTGTTTTCTTCGTACAAGCAGTAGGTGCGACTATGATGACTATGATAGCGATTTAGACGAGTTCTCATACAGAAGAATAAATAGAGAATGGATAAATATATGGATTGAAATCAGTAACTTAGCATTTAAAGATAAAAGTATAGAATGCTAATAAGATCTCTACTCTTTACACGATCAAGTTTAATGGTATTGAAATAGCATCTAATTTATAGGTAAAATGCGACGTCTACACCCCGTAGAGGTCGTAAAAACGCGACGAGGTAGGACGAGAACGGGGACTGGGAGAGGTGCGGGTGGCAGAAGCATTCTTGTCAAAATTCAAATGAATTATCAATAAGGCGGTCTAGTTAATTAGTTTCTACATTTTTATAGACGGTAAGTGTTCATCTGTCGCTGTAACATACCTAATGCAAGCACACACAATTAATATGAAAAAAAAAATGTGAACTAGTCCGACAAGTTCATGCCCGATCCTCCTGCGTGCAAGACGTGCGGGGGGGGGGGGGGCAAGGAAGCGCCAATCGCATGCGACTGTCATAGCACAGAATAAGTACTAGTACTCCGTACAGAAGTTTGACTTTGCAATGAAATTCAAAGAAATATCTACTCAATATCATCAACGATATGGTGTAATTTAGTTCGCCTTAGAGCCAAGCATATTCTCGTTTAGACACCTACAGAAATCCATTGCAAGATAATTTCATTCTTATACTGTTGACTGCTACAAGAAGACGCCATGTAGCGCACCTTTCTAGCACTTTATTCATGCTCGTCAAGCCAGCAACGTAATCACACATAGTGCCGTGCGCCGCCGGTGAATAAAACGCGCGGGCGTATTTTCGTCGTCGGTCGTCGTTGCTTGCTCGCGACACCCAACTTGCTTAGCACCTTGCAAGGGGTCGCCGCGCGTATGTACGTTTTTGCTACCTACGCAGAGAGTTACACAGACCTGGTCATAGAAAATCCCCTTCCCTGGAACAACACCCGTCCCTGCTGACATCTAGCATGCCTCGCCTTCCGCACCTCTGCGACCGCACGAAAGTCACGCACAAACTTGACGGACTAAGGGGGTTATTAGACTACGCGGTACTCAGACAGTCTTACTAAGACTCAGCGTAGTGTAATAAGAGTTAGCCTGTAAGTCACAGTATGAAATAGCGGGCTGGGGGATAGACTGTCTCAGTAAGACTGTCTGAATATCGCGTAGTCTGTTAACTCCCTAGCATTTGCACTCCGTAACTGTCATTAAATTAAACCTGTTGATTTACTTTTCAAATCTCATAACCTGCTAACTTCTTTCCCCGTCTCAGCGTCCTTCTTCTTCCCTTCTAGAATGTCGTAGATCTCCCCCACCGTCTTCCCTTTCGTCTCGGGAACCCACAGGATGGTATAAAAGGTCCCCAAGAAGCAGATGGTGGAAAACATGATGAAGACCCAGTGAATCCCGAGGAGTTTGAGCAGGGGATCGTAGGCCTTCGTCTGGAGAAAGTCGCTTAGAGCTGTCCCTGATATGATGAGGGAGGTGGCTGTGCCTCGGTACTGTCGGAAGAAAATGTATTTTTATGTAAAAAATGACGACCTAGTACTTTTCTTCTTTGATGAATGATCTATTTAATCGAGCGCAGAACTTTTAACTTGATTACTTGCAACAAATAAATGATTATTTATTAAGCTCTTGATGTTAGTTAGCGAATGCCAGTTTTCCCAAACATACGAGTATGCCCAATTTCACCCTCTTGTTGTAAAAAAAAAAAATGTTTTTTATAGTTCTTCTGCTATTTAAGAATCAAAGATCACGAAAATTGGTCCAGCAGCTGTTCTGAGTTATAAATGGTATATTTGGAGCTGTTCTACACCATGCCGAGGTGTATGTTAACCACTTAGTCATGCTGAAAGTAAGTGGAAGAAATCTGTGCGTTTACTATGGTAAAGTAACTCACCTGAAAAGAGAACAGCTCGGACATAATAACGTAGGGCACAGGCTGGTATCCTGACGCGTCAGCAAAGATGCACAAGCACATGGCCAGCACAGGCACCCAGCCGGGCAGGCTGATGGCGACTGACGTCAGGAAGAACCACAGCCCCAGCGTCAGCATGGAGAGGCCCGTCACGAACGAGGTGCAAGCTAGCAGCCACTGGAAAGAAAGTTACCTTTAATAAATAAATTCAAATACCTACTTAATTTGTTTCAACAATCGCACAATTAACCTCGTCCCAAATTAAGTATTTTTTATTTATTTATTTAGAAAAACAAATACAGATGTGAACTTAAATCTATCGCCAAACTTCTTCAGCACAGTGTTAGAAAAAGTGCACTCTTTTACACATAAACAAAATATCACACCTGCACTACAGCCATGCAATAGTTAAATGATTCACTTCAATATTTTTATGGAAGGCAGCAAGTATTACACTTAAAAGTTTTTATTGGAAGACATGACATTTTATGCCTTAAACTTCTAACTATACTATATTAACTCACTTTTCTCCACTTTGCTCCACTATGCACCTAGCCAAAATTGATCCCACGAAATTGCCCGTGACAGGTGAGCTTGAATAGATGGATTTAGTGCCTATGCTGAGTGCGGAAAAATTGCAAAATAGCGTAAA
Source organism: Pyrausta nigrata (assembly GCA_949316185.1). Classification (NCBI taxonomy): domain Eukaryota; kingdom Metazoa; phylum Arthropoda; class Insecta; order Lepidoptera; family Crambidae; genus Pyrausta; species Pyrausta nigrata. The sequence continues at coordinate 5,705,606 of OX438958.1, read as the reverse complement.
ATCTTACCTTTCTTCCAGTTTGCTCAACTATGCAGCTAGCCACAATCGACCCCATCAGCTGCAGGGCTCCCACCACTATCGTTTGCTTGTTAGGGCTGAGGTTTAAGCTGGTGGTCTCTGCTGCCTTCTCGAAGATTGAGCCCGCGTAAGTGAGCACGACCAGGTACCCGCACGTTTCTTGGGACAGCATCACGTTGACCGCTATCCTGAACGCCTTGAAACGAGTTTTGTCGGCGACTGTAACAAAGAAGGTACGTTGGATGACTCAAAAGCTATTTTTACACGAGTGCCCAAAAAAACGAGTGTATTCTTTTTATGTTCATGTATGTATGTATATACGTTTATTCCACCTTCTACCCTGAGCCAGTTTAGATGTGTGTGGTATCGTTAGATTCCTTTCATCATACCGGGTGACAAAGTATAACCAGGCCTGTGTATCTTCCCGCGTAGGTAACAAAAACGTACCTACGCGCGGCGACCCCTTGGTAAGGGACTAAACAAGTTGGGTGTCACTAGCCGGCAGCGACACGCTCCCGCGTTTTATTCACCGGCGGTGCGCGACACTAGGTTGCTGGTTGGAGGAGCGTGAATAAACTCCTAGAAAGATGCGCTAGATGGCGTAAGTAGCTTCTTGTGGCAGTCAACCCTATCGCGTTGCGTGATAGTACGTCTATAAATAAATAGGTTTAGTGTATTATGAATCATATTCCAGAGTTATAAGAATGAAATTATCTTGCAATGTATTTCTGTAGGTGTCTACACGAAAATGTGCTTGAGTCAGAGGCGAACTGAATTACACCATATCGTTAACAACATTGAGTAGATATTTCTTTGAATTTCATTGCAAAGTCATACTTCTGTACTTATTCTGTGGTATAATTAAACCGTTAAAATAAAATAAAAACAATAATGGCAAAATGACAAGTCTTAATAACTACAATATAGGTATCATTTGAAAGGTGTTTATGCGGCTGTCTCAAATACAGTGTGTCCGGGCTTCGACTGGCGTAAATTAATGTGCTATTAGATTATCAAATGTTATCGACAAAAAACCCCCATGATGGGGGTCTAACTCCCCCTCCTCCCTCTTAATGTTAGCCATTTTCATTTTTTTATTAATGTTATTTTTATGGATCTGGAGGTCGTAAAAGTTTCTTTTTTTTAAATCTTTACTTTTAAGAGGGTTTTCCCACAGGGGAATGTCACCCTCGTATAGTCAAATCTATGTAAATTATCTGCGATTAAGGGCAGACTGTACGAGTCTATATAACATTTTGGCTGTCCTGGATGAAGGGAAAGCCAAAATACTATTACACCAACCCACTTCAAACAAGAATTGACAAATAAATAAAAATTGAATTCTCTCAGTCTGATTCCTTACACATTCCGTTATCACATGTACTACGTCTTCTATAACCCTACATTCTGTGCAATTAGGTGATTTAATTTTTTTCATTAGGAAACCGAAACTGTTTAATGGTATGTGTCCGGAACGCAGTCTGAGAGCAGTGATAACAGTGTGCCTGCTCATATCGGTCGCATAAAACCAAGGTATTCTTAGTAACGTTGGCTGGATTGTTTTGTACCAAATTCCTTTGGTCCGTGACCTCTCATCAAAATATTCGCGCCAAGTCTCTTTACACCAATCCTTTACTATACTGAGAGATTCTGTGAAGTAAGGTACGCAGTCATATTCAATGCCACTGACCATTGCTTCTTTAGCTAGTCTGTCAGCTTGTTCGTTACCTGCTAGACCGATATGTGCAGGCACCCATTGCAATGTAACTGACTTGTTATCTTCGGCGAACTTTAGAATAGAATCTATTATCGAGTAAGCTAAGTGTTGAAGAGCGCTCTTAGAGTCGGATAAAATGACAAATTCATCATGTTCAATCGAATTGATATACGATAACGCCTCTTGAATTGCTAACAATTCCGCATGCATAATGCATATATTAGATTCTATTCTAAGTCCACAATGTTAGTTAAAAGTTATGAAAATGATTCTTTTGGCAGGTAACGCTATGGCCTATCAAGTGACATAAAGATCAATTTAAAATTATTAACCGTCAAAGAGGAAAAAAAATTTTTAAAATAAATATTGCTTAAAATTTTTAAAAGTTAAATAGTTTTTTAAACCTATTACAAAACTAAACCCAAAAATGAAATTTTTCTGAAATGTTTTTTCTCGATAAAATAAAAAAAAAATTCGAAAAAAATTTTCATTTGAAAAATGTCTTTAAAATATGGTAAATAAAAGGCCCTTAAAGTATCGCTAGTCGAAACCCGGACACCCTGTATATATAAATATAGTAGCATTAACAAGCGGGTTTACCTGTACAACGTGATTATTTACTTTTTACTTAAATATTGTTTTAACAGCAGTCGTGTTTTCAACAGTCGTGTTTTCAAAATTCTCAATTATTTTACTAAGGAGAATGAAGGGCAGTGGGTTGATCGTCAATAGGTGGTTCGATTTTCTATTAATATTATTAATATCATTAAAATAGTTATTGCTGACTAGTTGCGAGTGTTTGACATGCTAACAAAAGTCGTTCTGTTATTTTGTAGGTGACTATTACTACCATTCTCATCATTCAATTTAAGAGCTTGGCTCTTGTCGGTGGAGTTTTTTTCCAAACCTTTCTACTTTCCGCCCTTCTCTTGACCTCCTGATACGACAAGACATTTATCTTTTCTTTTATATAACTTATTCTTGGTCTTACAACCAACCTACCTACCTATAATGGCCGTCTTGGTGTAGTGGTTCGAGCCCTGGACTTCTAAACCAGGCGGTTGCGGGTTCGAATCCCGCAAGGGGCAAATGTTTGTGTGATGAGCACGAGCATTTGTACCTAAGTCATGGATGTTAATACATTTATATGCATAAGCGTGTCTATCCGTTATCCTAGTCACCATAGCACACGCTTAGGGCTAGGTAATTGGTGTGTTTGGTGAAATAATTTATTTATTTATTTATAACACATAGTACGTTGGTGGAATTAGTTGTGTGCAATAAAAGAGAAAACTATAATTTCCATAGCCATTGCTACATGTTATTTCATTTCACATCATAACCAAGACTAGATGAAATATCATTGTAGGAAGTAAATATATATTTTTTTCTATTCAAAGTTTAAATGTAATACTCGTAGCTATGAAGGCAGTTGCAGCCAGAATACGAATTATGTAACAATCGAATAACCATAACTTTTGTCTCTATACTTCAGTTACGTAAACTCGTACGCACTTTCCTGTCTGATTGAACTGCTTTAAATTATGTGAATGAACAAGAAACTTATTTAATATTAGAAAAACAAAACTTTTAATACTGCTCATCGTAAGTATGTATAACTTAATTATTTGACCAAAGCCGTCTCTGTAGCTATTTTAAACACAAAGACAGATATTGATATTCTTATGAGGCTCTTCTAGACTTACCAGTCTACTTCTTATATTCAAAACTGGTTTTTAACTGATGTAGTTTATAGTAGGTATTTTAAAATATTGGCATGAAGGGTACAAGGTAAAAAATTCAATTAAATTGCTTTAAAATTTTGTTGGGGGAAGGCCCAGTCCTAAATTATTCCTATTAAGAAAGCATTTCAAAACATACGAATTCAACTGTGCATATGTGTAGTTAGTGTGGTCAATTGTGCAAAGATGTGTATAGTTAGTGTGTTTTGGAACCTACTGCAAGATCGAGGAGTACGTGGGTTATTCCCTGAGTACCCCGACCTCTAACCTCTAACCGGGCCTGTGTATCTCCCCGCGTAGACCTTTAGTAAGGGGCTAAAACAAGTTGCGTGTCGCTACCGGCCAGCGACACGCTCGCGCGTTTTATTCACCTGCCGGCCGCGCGGCTACGTTGCTGGCTGGACGAGAATGAATAAAGTACTAGAAAGAGGCGCTAGATGGCGTTAGAAGCTTCTCGTAGCAACCAACAACCCTATCGCGTCGCGTGATATTACGTCACTGAATAGGTTTAGTGTATTATTAATCATATTCCACAGTAATAAGTATGAAATTATCTTGCAATGGATTTTTGTAGGTGTCTTCACGAAAATGTGTTTGACTCTGAGGCGAACTAAATTACGCCATATTGTTGACGACATTGAGTAGACATTTTTTTGAATACAATTTCTAAGTCATACTTCTGTACGAAGTACTAGTACTTATTCTGTGTTCTAACCCCGCCCCGGAGAACCCCGAATACGATAGATTTGATTTACTTATCTACACAGTGCTATTTATTATTATTGTTATTATAATTTAAGCACTTTGTTTGTAAGTTGTAACGAAATTAAATTGATCGACCGTGTCATCCGGTGGAATCTCTTTTTTGTTTTTCAGTGCTTTTCGTTGTTTTTTACCCTACTGCGTTAGGAGGGTAATGTTTTTAACTTGTGCCTGCATACTGGTAGGTAAACCTATTATTGTGCCTTTAGTGCAGTATGCCGAAGCAAAGCTGTCATCCTATATTGTATCTCCTGTCAATCTTCCAACTCAGCAGGTAAGTATCAAATATCAGATATCACCAATTAAATAACATGCAAACTGGTTCCCAGAAGAGAAACCTCGTTTATGCGATTGTGTTTATTTTGCGTGAATTGATAAGTTGTTGGACAGGATATTAATACCGTTTCGTTGTGCCACAAGCCAAATTGAAAAGACAGTATAAAGACAAGCGGCTCTCTATAACTTAAATTGGTCAGCGAAAATTTCTCAATTCACATTCGAACTTATATTTTTCATTCAAATAGTAGAAAAAAATATTAAGCATAGTGCTTATATTTGGACCCTGGAAAAATGAGCCACTTCTGAGATTATTGTGTAAGTACAGACAATACTCCTTTTATGGACACATATATGTTGAGTATTAATTTCTAACATCGATAAAGAAAGTCTGCCCCACAGCCGAGAAGCGATCTGTAAAATTTCCACAGGTCCAGTGATTAGTGATAGTTAATTCTTTCTGACTGCAGAAGGACCACTTCACAAAGTCAATTAAGAAAATTAATAAATAGCGACTCTTGTTACGACGACACACTAAAGTGCAATTCAGGTCGCCAGTCAGTGGCGCCTTTAACCTGTCTTTCTATTACACAAGTTTACTTTTCCTAAGTGTAGGGATAAACAAAGAAATGCGGCACACAAGTATCAATCGTGAAACCCGGCTGACAAATGACAGCCCTGTTGAATTCTACCGACCGTCGTACCTGACTCGTGTGCTTGTAGCTTGACACTTAAACTGTGGAGTGGCGAGTGTGACAGGCCCGGTATCACATAACTGCACGTGTACCTCAATGAGCTCCCAACCACAAACCAGCTAACACTGTGGCTTAATGCGGTAAATTACAGTTTATATAATGTTATTTAATACTGATACTCTGTCAAACTGCGTACAGTTGAAATGAGTAGATTTTCGATTTGAAACAAAAAAGTCTCGAAAAGTTAGCTGTTGCTCGAAATAGCTCGAAATGCTAAATGAGTTGCTATGCTAGGCTATTAACAGAATATACATACTTTAGCTATTAATGACAACGGCTGGAGTAATTTTGAATTTCTTTTTTTAATATTTGATGAAACTCGAAGACGGTTTTAATGGAGAGAAAAAAGAATAGCAAAAAATTATTAGCTATTCCTTAATAAACTCATTACTCATAAATATACTACTACTTACTAAGGCTTTTGAAGCTGGCTTGCGCCATAGATTTAGTGTACGCCTCTTCTCTCTCCAGCTCCTGGACGGTTTCTTCTAAGTTTTTGTCGTCTGTCGTGGTGTTTCGAAGCCATGCCAGTGCTGCTCTGGCTTCCTGGAAACGGACATTTTAAAATTAGCATTATCAAAAAAACATGTTTAAGTTATGGTCAGTAAGATAACTTATAAAATTAGTCTAAAATGTGTTTTCCGAATAGGCACACTTATATCTAAAAGAATGTTTTTTAAGCACCTAGTTACTGCTAAAATGCTACTTCTAAATTTTATGAAACATAAAAATCATTGGGAAATAGTGAACGATGGAATTCTCTGGTTAAAAATTTAAGGCTTTAAAAATACGTGTTCTTAATACTTCCTTATTGTCATTAATGCGTCGTATTTTAACATGTTTATCTAGTTTAAAACGAATTTGAATTTAGAGTTTTAGTTATCTTGGTCAGGTATTTTATTACTGACATTAAAACATCTTATTTAGATGTTTTCATTTTTAGTTTTCTGTTTTTAAACAAATCTATAGATAGATAGAATTCGTTATGGCAACAAAAAATACACATTATTCACTTACAATTTTATACATAATAAAATTAAAAATAAAGATTTCTAGAGAAAATACTATTATTTCTGGAATAACTAACAAAGCTAATTTTATTAGCTTTGTGTTATCATTTTAGTAGCCAACGTCAGTATGTTGTGAAGTTCTCAAAGAGTGCTTCCCGGCAATCATCAGAAAGCCATTACTAAGTGCAGCGTAATTATGTGAAGCAATTCTTTTATTCTCTTTGGGAAAATAACTTATCATTCTTGTGACGTTAGTTTACACAAGTCAGAAGACGACCATCATGTGTGTTGTTAGGTTAGCTACTTACACAGGTAATAAATGAACTAGGTACTAGGCAGCTACATTATTTTCTTGGTGCCAAACATGATGTTAGTATGGGACAGAGCTTTAATTTATTTTTTATTTAGGTATATCCTGAAAGATAGTTAAGTATGTAGGTATAATTGATTCGTCGAAGAGGTCAATTAGATTAGCATCTCAAGAATTTTTGAAATTAACTTAAGTAACTTACCTACACAAAAACTAATAGCGAGACGAAATGAGTTTTATTCAAGTTATTTTTAAACTCATTTTGATTTCAGTGTGCTGTTATGTTATCTAAAACATTGGACAGGGGAAATATTAGGATTTTTAGGATCATGTTCTATCGTGTATAGTAAAAAAATGTGTCAGGAGGATTACTGAAAATTTTAAAGGATTCACTTAAAGTACACTAAAAGTGATTCATTGTTAAAAACCTACGTGTACTTATCTTGCACGTCACTTTGCCAGAAAACGTAGTAAATGTTTAATTACCTAATTATGACCTCAATTAGGTACAAATATTTACATTTGTCAAGGATTTGAAACAATAGTATTAATGGCGTGAATGTGAAAGTGACTAAACTTTTCTACGTAAAACGATTATTACATCATTTTAATTGAATCCGATACCGTTGGGTTTTTAGATTGCGTTTCATTTTGTGGCTGTGGTAAAAAATATAATAAAAAGTAGTTTGGGGACCTATGAGTATAAACGAAATATTATCTTTGTAGTTTGCAAGACAATCTAGCTAGCTAGTTGGGTATGTACAATTTAGGGAAAATGACACTCGAAAATCACTCGCAATCAATTACTCTTGCATAACAAAATAACATTAGTCAATTAAACTGTTTTTATTTCGGTTTCTCAGAATTGGCAACGGATAAATCATGACGTTGTTTCGGGTTTAAATGGGGAGACAGTTTCTGCAGCTTTATCTCAGTTCTTCCTCAGAACCGTTCAATTCAACAAGTTGTAAGTAGTTTATCAGCTTCCACGAGTGTGGATAGTTACCTCCAGCAGTTCCTACAACTTTTAATCAAACCTGAATATTTCTCTACAAGATGTAAGTAGTTTTTCAGCTTCCACGAGGCTGAAGAGTTACTTCTAGCAGTTCCTACAAGTTTTGAACTAGAATATTCCTCTGCATAATCAGGAACACAGGTGTCTCATGCTCAACAAGGCTAGAAGATGCAGGAGCAGATGTTTCACTAAGATACTAACCTGAATCTTTCCCTGCTTAATCAGGCGCACAGGAATATCGGTATCGGGCATAGCCAAGAAGGATAGCAGATGTTTCCCCTACAACTTTTAAACTAAACTAAATATTTCCCTGCTTAATAATCAGAAACACAGGTGTATCGGGCATGGCCAAGAAGGCCAGAAGATGCAGCAAACATAAATATGTTACACCTACAACTTTTATACTAACCTGAATCATTCCCTGCTTAATATGAGTCTTGGGCATGGCCAGCAAGGCCATAAGATGCAGCAAACTGATGTTTCCCCTACTTTAGTACTAACCTGAATCTTCCCCTGCTTAATCAGGAACACAGGAGTCTCAGGCATGGCCATAAAGGCCAGCAGGTGCAGCACAGGCACAGCTGTGCACATCCACATGACGGAGGCGAAGGGCAGCAGGTCACCGCATACGTAGATGAGCAGGTAGCCCAGGTTCTGTGCAAGGATAAAGAGGGAGCCGAGCGCGCCGCGCACGTTGTCTGATGCGATCTGAGGAAGAGTTAAAGCATTATTATTTTTCCGCCTTACTAAAATTATAACTGTGTTTATATAACTTGTTTTAATATGAGACTGCTTATTTGAAATATTTGTCACCATTATGTATCTTACGAAATTTAGGTTGATTAGTATAAAACGATCACTTAGTAAAGCCAACACAATAAGCCAAGGTCACAAATAAACCTGGTGGTATATTTAGGTAAGGTATATATAAATAAATGATAGCAATGATAGTATAAAATATAAACCTGGTGGTATATTTAGGTAAGGTATATATTAATAAATGATAGCAATGATAGTAAATACTTAACAGCATTTGATAGTAGTAGTCATTACAGCTTATAACATGACAAAGCAATTTAATTTACGGGGAGCAAAAGCTAATAGAGTAATCAAGATGATGTCTCGATTTCCTTATCGTTTATCAAATACAATAAAACGACTCTTGCAGAAAGTTGAGTTCATTAATCTGAACAATCAAGACTTCAACTAATCCGTGAAATACTTCCGCTTCAATCAGAAGTAAGAATAAGCTATTTTTTACCCAATTCTTTTGAAGTGCCCTTGAAGATAGGATGGCATGGCGCTAACAGAAAAAAGGAGGTAATGCGTTCAGACTTTTCAGACGTAACTTCCCAATCCCCGGCTAAAACCTTTGTGTCCAAAATATCGGAAATCGTGTAAGGAAATTCAGCAAATAGGTAAAATGAGCTGATGAAGTACGGCCCTGTTCACGCTACCCCGAAAAAAGTCAGTAAGAGTACTTGAACTTGAAATAAAAACAAGAATATATTTAAATTAGAGATGCGCCGAATAGTGGTTTCACCGAATAACCGAATACGGAATACTATTCGGTTCAATCTTTACCGAACCGGATATTCGGCCGATTATTCGGTTTACCATTACACTACATTCCCGAGTAAACAGGTGCAAACATGCACGCCGCCTCTCGCCGCTGGCTAGTTGCGAGTGAGCCATACCTCGCCACCCGCCACCCGCGCACACACCGCGCTGTCACTTTGCTTTAAAACACTGCACGAGTAAGGAGTTTGTAACCGTGTTTGTAACTTATAAAAAACATAAATCTTACATAAGAAGCTTGTCTTTCAGTTCTATTCCATGTTATGTAGCCAGGAAAATAGAAATACTCAAACCGAATATATTCGGCACTTAAACCGAATAATTCGTCCGAATACAAATAGTGGAAAAAGTGCCGAATACGCCGAATACCGAATACCAAACTATTCGGCGCATCTCTAATTTAAACATATTGTACATTAAATATATTATATATTAAAACTTATAACACTATAAAATCGGTATTTTTATAAATTATAACTATCGTAGGCTAGAAAAGAATTATTTAAATCATATATATTTAGCTGGTCTCTACATTCTTCAACCTATAATAATTCAATTTTTATCGAGAATTCTGCGATCTGCATCATAAACACTTGTTTCTACAGTACGTATAAAAAAATGAACTCTTTTTACCAAGTTCATTTGTTAAACCCTTCGTTTGCGTAATCGATCGCATAATTATTTATGGAAAATATATAGCGGGTAGGGGTCGACTTACTTCTTTGAGGTACAAAGGAGTGACGACATAGCAGGTGGCGCAGGCGACGCCGGCAACCACGCGGGAGGCGATAAGCGCCCACGGCCGCAGCGACACCAGCGTGATGGACCAGCTGATCTGATGGAGAAAACAATCAATGAAATAAAGAATCTTCGATAATTTTATACGGGCACTTACACGAAGTTTTCATCAACTGGGAGAATTTGGCAAAAAAGAGACATGTTTTTTTAAATTATGGGTTTGCTCTTGACCATAGACAAAGTCGACGGTGAAGGGAGCTCACCCAGAGGTTCTAGCACCCCCTCTCACTGACAGAACACAGCAAGCTGCTTGGCGCCGGACTCCGGTGGGAGGGTGGTCGCTACCAGGCGGCACTTAACGAAGCCTACTACCGCTGATAGGATCGTTCAGCCACCATCACAAACCGGGGTTTGTAATGTCGTTTCCCAAGGTGGAACACTAGGTGTAGGCATAGTATTGTGAAGGGATAGCGAGAAGCCCACCATTACGCCTGGCTCACTGAACTAGCTCAGAAAAGAAAGAGGCGCCTTCGGATGGATGCAAGCGCCCTCGCAAATCTACATTTGTGGAACGTAGGAAAGATCATGTCGCTTTCGCTCGATAGGCTTTCAAACCATCAACGAGTGTCTAACAGCAGTCCTATATCGTCGTAACTCCAGCTCGTCTGTAATAGACGAAAAGGCCTGGCACTAGGTGTAAACATTTTCATACAAATCGTCTGTTCTGACTCTGCTACTGCTTATGGACCATAATTGTGGACTAGTGTTAAGAGAAGGACCATCACAAGCAAACAATCAAAATGCAATAAATATTGAAGAACCTATTGCATCGGAAACAATATTTTTAAATGCATGATTGATTTGCATGCAACATCCATTTTATGAGAAAGAAAATCGTGCAGATCGTAAATCAATAAAACTGTTGGACGTTGATCATTGCACGGTCTCTGGCCAGAATAATCTGGCTTCAACTCTGCTCTTTTGAAGCACAATGAGAGTAAACAATGAGTCATTGGTGAATTAGTGAACTAAATTATTGCATTAATGTTTTTAAATTATAGACAGTCAATGACGAATTTGTAATCAAATCCATTAGGATTTGATTACAAATTCGTCATACTACTATACTATTACTATTCCTAACTAATATTATAAACGAAAGTAACTATGTCTGTGTGATACACTACATTCACTCCTAAAATGCTGAAAGGATTCAAATGAAATTTGGTGCAGAGATAGTTTAGAGGCCCTGGGAAGGACATAGTCTTTTCGTCGCGCTATAAAACATAAGGGGGGGGGGAGGGGGTTGAAAGTTTGTATGGACAATCCGTTACCGTCTATAGGCGCGGGTGAAGTTGCGGGGAACTGCTAATCCATACTAATATTATAAATGCGAAAGTGTGTCTGTCTGTCTGTCTGTCTGTTACCTCTTGACGCTTAAACCTCTGAACCGATTAAGATGAAATTTGGTGTGGAGACAGTTCGGGATAGGGTCCCGAACTGTCTCCACACCAAATTTCATCAAAAAGGACATAGGCTACATTTTGTTGCGATATAAAAACATTAAGGGGGTGAAATGGGGGATGAAAGTTTATATGGCAAATCCAACTCTTGCGGGCGAAGTCGCAGGGAACCACTAGTCTTTAATAAAGATACAGAGGCCACCATTTGTAAGTCCTTTTACAAATGCCACGATACATGTTTAACATTTGGTGCTGGCGTCTTACTTTAGTCTCTGTATTCACGTAGAATTTACATTTGAGCCCATTATCGAAACATTTCTACGATTAAAACTAATAATTTCAACACAAATGTTGTTATTAGACTAAAACAGAGTGTCCTAGTTTGTATTAAATGCTGGACAATTACAACAGTTGTAGCAATTAAGATGGTGGCTGCAACTGCCCGGCACTCAGACGCACAGGTTTGAGGCAGCATACGTCGGTATTATGGGTAAACCAGTATAGAAATGATATTCACCACAATGTAACATTAGTACCAAACTATCAAGTCTGTTTAATTCGCAGAACTAACTAACCTACCAAACTACTTCACAAAGATAACCTACGCCAGCCAAATAGGGTTACTTTTTGAAGTTTAATGTGTGTTTTGGTTTCGGTAAACAGTGATAAAGTCAAACGTGTACACTTAGAATAATGGCAGGCAATTTCGACTGCCTCGTTGGTCTAGTGGTCAGCACGCTGGGTACTATCCACGAGGTCCCGGGTTCGAATCCCGGGTCGGGCCGAGGTTTTTCTGTCTTAAAATTACTCAGACACAGCTCCGGAGTCAGGAAGTTGGTGGTTTTAACACCCCCGTGCCTCGGAAAGTTGGTCCTTCGCCTGATCTCTCTACGGTCATGTCGGACTACGGTCTCACCGAATAATGAGAGTAAAGGAACAGAGAGTGCACCTGTGTATTGCGCACACACTTGTGCACTATAATATGTCCCGCGCAGTTGGCTGATCTCTGTTGAGATAGGCCGCCGTAGTCGAAATCCGGCCAGGAGGACATTACATTAATAGTAATGCTTCACAGTTTGGCAGAATATTGTTAAACGTAATGTACTTTATCTTGTTGAATTGAATAAGTAAATAATGTGTGTAGAATAATTCAATCAATTTGAACGGCATCGGCAACAAAATAAAGTATTAACAATACATAATACATGTATTGTTAATACTTTATTTTGTTGCCGATGCCTATTCTAGTTAGGATAAATAAATGAATACCTAAGCTAGAAAACAGAGAAAACTGAATGTATTTTACCAATATACTCGTAATGACCTTATTTATTGTTGTAGTAAGTGATAATATGATTTAAACTGAATGCATTATGTCATTATTATAAACGTATTTATTGTAACTGATATGATTTATGTATCAATTCTAAGCTAAGTATGTAGTGCATTAATCATAAAAATTCTAAAACGCCGGGTCTATTATACACCTAGGAATTTATTATCTTCTGAACAATAAATCGAATGTTGACACGCAAGGTACCGTGAATCGAATAACATTGTCTCATTCAACCATAGTAAATCAACATTGATTACCTTTTTAACATAGACATAGGCACTAACATATTATTTCTAGGTCTCTGCAGACTATTTAGATAGTTTTTATCAGAATATAAAAACAATGATAGGTATGTACCTATTGTTTGTAAAAGTGGCTGGCATACTCCACTAAGACAGTAAAAATATTTGCATTAAATAAACTTATTTGCGTTGCACAGCATTGAAAAACAAAAGCTGACTGACAAAAATAATGTTTTTTTAGGGTTCCATACCTCAAACGTGTCGTGGTGTAGTGGTTAGTGGGTCCTGTCATGCGGGAGGTACCGGGTTCGATCGCGGTACCTCGGGATCATCGTGCCGCTCGTGTTGCTTGTACCAATGACTTTTTTATGAGTTATGTACAATAATTGTTTCCCTAACCGATGCCTTTACGGTGAGGAGAACATCGTGAGGAGGCGACTGAAAGTGTGTTGTGCCTCTTTGGTCCAGTGGTCAGCATGCTACTATTCACGAGGTCCTGGTTTAAATACCGGATTTCTGGGTTTTTCTGTCTTGAAATAACTCAAAAACAGCTCCGGAGTCAGGATGTTTGTGGTGTTAACACCCAGCCGCGGAAAGCACGTTAAGCCGTTGGTCCTCATGCGCCTCATCTCTCTCCGGTCATGTCGAAATGTCGTCTCACAGAAATATGAGGGTAAAGGAACAGACTCCCTGTGTATTGTACACACACATTGCACAGGTGGTGCACTATAATATCTTCCGAGCAGTTGGCTGATCTCAGTTGAGATTGACCGCCGTAGTCGAAATTCAGCGGCTCCTAGCGGAGGACATTAATTAATTGACCATGATGTAAAACTGGTGGGTCGCGTAGGTCAGATGGCAGACGCTCCACTGTAATTACCTGATCTGCCATATTCTAGATCATGGTTCTAATGGAACCTGGGTCCTCGTGTGTGAGTGCACAACCGGTATAACGGTAAGATGATGATGAGGGTTCCGTACCTCAAAGATTAAAAAGTCCGTCTGTCTGTCAGTCCGTCTGTCCGTCAGTCCGTCAATCTGCCAAGATCCTTTTTCTCAGAAACTTGTGAAGATGTGATGTGATGTCAAAGTTGAAATTAACATCAAATGCATATATGGCTGGGGTCCCTTGAAGCTGTAAAAAATCAATCTTTAAAGTTAACGCAATCCAAAGATACATCAATCTTTACCGTATTTTCTAACATTTCGCAAGGGAATCAATACCAAAGTATATATCCCGGTGACTGGCTCGTTGGTCTAGTGGTCAGCACGCTGGGTACTATCCACGAGGTCCCGGGTTCGAATACCGGGTCGGGCCGAGAGTGTTTGGGTTTTTATGTCTTGAAAATACTCAGACACAGCTCCGGAGTCAGGAAGTTGGTGGTGTTAACACCCGTGCCTCGGAAAGCACGTTAAGCCGTTGGTCCTGCGCCTGATCTCTCTACGGTCATGTCGGACTGCCGTCTCACCGAATTATGATAGTAAAGGAACAGAGAGTGCACCTGTGTATTGCGCACACACTTGTGCACTATAATATGTCCTGCGCAGTTGGCTAAAATCTGTTGAGATAGGCCGCCGTAGTCGAAATCGGCTAGGAGGATATCATCATATTATATCCCGGTGATCTAGAATCATAAAATTTGGCAAGAAGGAAGGTCTACAGCACAAGTAAGGAAAAAGTCTGAAAACTGCTTTGTGGTTGCATCGTAGAAAAACCTTTGTACAGAACCCTCCGTTTTTTTTGCGTACCTTATTCGATTTTAACATATTTTAGAATAATTATTGTAAAAATATTTATGTCTGCCTTCAAATACCTAGCTGGATGTCTGGAAAGCAATGATAGACTTTAAAATAACGAGAAAATGACAAATCACATGTCATTATGTACAGTTGCAATCGTCATCGCGATATTTTACAAATTGCAATAGCTTTCAGGCATCAGATAAGAAGCTATTGTTTTAAGTAATAAAAATCTGTCATTGCATTGGGGATTGCAATCATAGCTTTAAAATTATGCGGCAATCCTGCTGAAGATAATAAAGAAGGTACTTACAGCTAGAAATAGTGAGGTCAATATGGTGAAGTTCTTCCTCCCCCACCGGTCGATGAGGTTTCCCATGTGGAAGCCGCAGAAGATGGGCGGCAGGAAGGTCAGGGCTGCCATCCACGAGAGGGTTTCGTCTGAGATCGGCTCTGGAGCTGGGCCTGCCGGGTCCTGGAGGACCGGGGTCATAGGCGACTGCCAGCCGAGCAGCATCCCGAAGTTTAATACTGGTATTGTGACTGAAAAAGAAAGTGGACGGTTAGGACTGCTTGCTGCAAATAAATGAATTGTTTCAACAAACACACCAAATAACCTTGCCCCAAACTGAGCGTGAGCTTGTGCTATGGTGACTAGGATAACGGATAGACATACGTATATACATTTATAAGCATCCATGACTTTGGTACAACTGCTCGTGCTCATCACACAATCATTTGTCCCTTGCCCCTTAAATTAGTTAAACATGCAGCTGCATTGCAGTACGGACGACAGCTCATTAAGGTGGGATCACCTGGCGTCTGATCTTTCTACGGTCGTGTTGGACTGCCGTCTCATCGAATTATCAGAGTAATGGAACAAAGAGTGCACCTGTGTGTTGCGCATACACTTGTGCATTTTAATATCTCCCGCGCAGTTGGCTAATCTCTGTTGAGATTGGCCGCTGTAGTCGAAATTCGGCTAGGAGGACATTAAGGTGGAATGCTCGTTGCCTATGCAAATGTATGCAATTTAATCAAATGTCGGGATTAAAGGCAAAAATGTTTACTTATGTACGTTGCATAAATTTTTATGATAAAAAATCAATCGCGAAAATTTTAACAATTTATCAGAAACTTTAGGACATCTTTATGATAGATAATTATGGATCTTGAAACACGATTAGAGCAATTAGTTTCGATAGAAATTTTATAGCTTTAGGATTTCAAACTTTATTGTTGCATTTCTAAACATACACTTCACGACACAAACGGGATTTAATGCAACTAATTAATACTTTTTTAAAAGGCAAATTTGTATTTTAAAAAAATTTATAAATAAAATTAATTAATTAATACGTTTTTAAATTTCCCTTTTAAAAAAGTAATAATTAGTTGCATTAAATCTCGTTTGTATCGTGAAGTGTATTATAGCTTTAGGTTTTAAAGTTGTTTTTTCGGGCATATCTAAAAGTAAAAAGGTTCACTTGCTGTAAAGATGTGATGTTGTAAATAATAACATTCTAATTTCATTATCAAAATCATCAAAATTTAATCAAAGAGTGAAAAATATAAAAATATTTACGATTATAATTTTTGTCAATGAATTCAAACAGTTTATTTTGCGAGCGAATACAACTACTGCGAATATAATACTACTAAGTGTAGTAAGAACGAAGGAAATAACCTCATTATGCTGTGGGAAAAGGTTCAACCACCACGATATATCAGCCGCTAGCAACAATTATCTCGTCGATAAACGATGGTAGATCCCATTACAATAGATGAAAATAACCTTCAGATATTCCATTGTATTCTAATGCTATTAAAACCAGTCACTCGGTGAACGGTGGGTGATAATCCATAAACATACGACTTTGACAGACTCACTGATACTGATATTTATGTAGGTGCCTACAACCAAACCCCTTTATTTACCGGGACTGGTGTTAAACCTGCCATTAAAGTGGTGTGAAGGAAAGCCTATTCAATAATAATGTCAGAGAAGACAATTTTATGAAAGAAAATTCTGAGTGCTTCAAATGCTCTAAAACATTATTTCTTCTTAAGGTGCCATCTTCTGTCGTAGTTCGGCGACCATCATAGCAACTTGCTTCTTTGATACCGCGGCTCTAAACAATGATCGGGTACTCCTTCCAAACCATTGGCGTAAGGAAAACTTCCTACGTCCGACACTTCTCTTACCTTGAATCTTTCCCTGTAAGATTAATTGCAGAAGTTCATATTTCGGGTTGCGCATAATGTGTTCAAGAGACTCCAGCTTTCTCTTCTTAACGGTGTAAAAACCTCTGTGTCCGTGTCATGCGGTCCAAAACTCTTATGTTTTTTTTATTTTGTCTCTTTAGGATATCCTTAACATTCTTCTGTCATACAAACATAATTCAGAAAGAAACAACATCCCTGCACAAATGGTTAAATATTAGAATAAATTATAATACATTGTTAATGCAACATCAAAATTATTCTACATTCTACCACACAGAGTTTAAGACGTCATTATTACATTTCTGTAAAGGAAACCAAAAAATTTGCTTGCGATGCAACGATATTTTAGGACACTTTTACTTTAAAAACAAATGCATTTGATCAAAAATGTGGATGGGTGAGTGTACGTAAGTTGTACCTAGCTAAATCCCTGATCTAAATGTAGCCATAGATTGTAGATGGCAGCCACATGTAAAAATCCCAGACAATGGAGTTGCGCAAATCGCTTCGCGCATACTGATAAGAGCCGAATTTACAGCCTCTTATTAATCTTCGATTGGCTCCGCTCGTTTGTTTGAAAACTTGAGGCTTATCGGGGTTTTATGTTCACATTGATTGTATGTATTGCTTGTTAGGCGATCAAACTTTGGTTTTAGCCATGTTGGCTTCGTCTACAGCAAGAAAAACGTTTTAACACCCTCTAGTCTTAACCGAGATAAGTCAACTGCGTGATAAATATTATAGTGCACACGTATGCACAATACTCATGCACTCTCTGTGCCTTCACTCTCACCAAACCTTTAATCGGTAAGACAACAATTTGACATGACAGGAAAGAGATCAGGCGCAGAACCAGCTTGCAGAGGCACAAGGTGTCACCACTACAGACTTCGTCACCCCGAGCTGTTTCTGAGTTATTTCAAGCTGGAAAAACCCCAGAAAAAAATCAGGCTGACCCGGGATTCAAACCCTTACATAGAAGTCAGCGTGCTCTAGACAAACGAGGGGGTGCTAGATAAGAAAGTAGGAGAGGCCTCTGCTGGATTAGGTGGGACACCAGGCTGCAGTAATTGTAAACTGAAAACCATTCATCTTTAACGTTTTGTGTATGAGGCTTTTTGTAACACACATATTAAGGGCAATATGCAAGATCTCTACTCTATCGCCCGATAAAAGTAGGTCGTAGGTAAGGTCTTTGAATCTCATCGAAAGTGAAGTAAGAAGTGTTGCAACTGTCACGACGTTTAGGATGTTGCATCAGTTCATGCATGCATGTTTTGCATTTCAACGAGTCCGTTGCGAGTGATTTGTGTGTGATCCCTTTACTTCAATTCAACACATGCGCATAATACTTTTGCGGTAACGTTTGTAACTCTGGAGCCTTTTTATTTATATTGTTTTTATTTCACCTAAACTTCCGTATGATTCAGTTTGTACAATTTTACCGAAGAAAAAATGAGAGGGAAATTCTATTTTCGACTTCTTTGACGTTAAATACTGAAATTTGACTGTTTAAAACTTTTGATTACGGATTTAGGCCCTCTGAGAGACTGAGCATTCATACTCTCCCAATTCTTTTTAGCAATCCCCCATATTTGTCCCAAAGCAGTCGGCCGGTACTCGGTAGGTCTCTATTGTGAATGTTTAAGGTTCAAAATTCAGTGGAAGGCGAGTATAAAGTGAAGAATGGTCTTTGAAAATGACTTCCGAATTATAATGTTCTCCTAGCCGAATTTCGATTATAGCAGCCAATCTCAACAGAGATTAGCCAACTGCGCAATACACAGGTGCAGGTACAACAAATACACTCTTGATTCCATCACTCTCATAATTCGGTGAGACAGCATGCCACGGCTTTACGAGCTTTCCGAGGCACGGGGGTGTTAACATCACCAACTTCAGGAAGTTGGTGTTTCCGGAATTAGGACTCCGGAGCTATGTCTGAGTTATTTCAAGACAGAAATACCCAACACTTTCGGTCTGACCCGGAATTCAAACCCTCGATCTCGTGGATAGTACCCAGCGTGCTGACCAATAGACCAACGAGGCAGTCAATACCGAATTATAGATTTAAGACATTGATTTAAGCTAACGTTTTTGTCTTAATATTTTCCTTATTATAAAAGCTTTTGCCCGCGACTTCGTATGACCGTTTCCAGTAGAAATGATTCCCATTAGATGAGGATTTCCCGAAATACACTTTTCGAGGAACATACTTTATGCCAAATTCCGCTTTCTGTGATTGCGTAGTTAGTGCGTTAACGGAGTTATGGAGGTCAGATGGCAGTCGCTCTACTGTAATGACCTGATCTGCCACATCCTAGATCATGATTAGCGGACCTTGGGTCCTCGCAAGTGCACAACCTATACAGTGTGTCCCGTCACCGGTGTCGGAGCCTTCATGTGGTGACTAAGAAGCAAAATTGCAACCACTTTCATAATAGGATCAAATTTGAAATCCCAAATATTTTTTTTACTTTCCCATACTAGGTTATTAGTAAATCAACTTTGTAGATTTGTATGGAAAGGTGATATTTCTCGGTCTGTTTTCGAGGTTCGTTTAATAGAAAAAAATGTTGCAGGTGAACTCATTTATCACATTTTAAAGGCTCCGACATCGGTGACGGGACACACTGTATAGGATGATGTTATTGATGGAGTTAGTGCGTGTGTAGTCTGTAATCACTCAGTCCGTAATATAGGAATTTTACATTTAAGATGATGGGCTATTGTAATTATATCATTTCCTATGTACCAAAAGAACTCGGTGACTTTTTAAGAGTCTCTTCATGATCCGTGAAGGTGATACCACATCACAGTCTGAGGGTGTGGTAGAATAATGTGAACCATGTACTCCCATCAATCAAAGATTTAAATGACATGGGCCATTGGGCCTGTAAATTGTTACGTTGCTAAGGTACTCAATTACTTGTTTCTATAGTCCGTACTAGCAGTTCCCCGTGACTTCGCCCGCGCCAAAAGTCGGATTTTCATTCCCCATTTCACTCTCCTGATGATTTTATATCGCGACAAAAAGTAGCCTATGTCCTTCCCAGGATTTCGAACTATATCTGTTCCAAATTTTATTTGAATCGGTCCCGTAGTTTCGAAGCCTATTCAATACAAACAAACAAACAAACAATTTAATGTTTTCTCTTTATAATATTAGTGTAGACAAGTTCGAACCTCCTTGCCAAAGGCCAAGGTACAAAGGCTGAAAAATAAGATGGAGAAATGTATAGTGGTGAATAATATGAGGGAGTTGAGTTTCCATCGAAGATGTCGTGGAAAGAGCGTAGTGCAGGAGAAAAATAAAAAACTGACCCCACTACCGTGTGGAACATACAGCCAGGAAAAAGAGAATATAGTGCTCAATGTAACTTAATTTATTTTTAATTTTATAGGCCTACGTGATGGGAGTTCTTCGTAGTGGGTTTAGTAGATCATTAAAATTCATCATGCATCGCCTATCTACATAACACCAAAAGTTTTCTGTGTTCTATGTCTGCTCTTTAAATCAATATTAAAGTCTACTAGACTTGCATTGATAAATATTATTATAAAAACGCAATTAACGTTTTTTAGTTGAATAAAACAGTCAAAAGATACGGGCTGTGTGTTGGAAACGTAGCGTTTTCACAAAATAGTGACAAAATAAAGCCATGATGACACAATCTCAATATTTGCTCTTTTATTTTGAAGACGTTATCATCGTCTATTACAAACATAGACGTCTCTCTGAATAGGCACCTTAAAGCTTATGCAGCTTGCCACTGAATAATCATAATGTGACCATGATGTCACACGACTATGCCCAAATTTTTTTAACCAGTCTGAGATGGATGATTTAAGGCGAAATATGCTCAAAGTTTTGTAAATGATCATACATTTACAGATAGAAGCTCAGTCAGGAAGGAGCTAGTTGAAAAAGGTTATTTATAAGGAAAGAATTCGATCGTGAGACTTTTAAACCTATGTTGTCAGAAACTTCAGGACATCGTTAAAAGAACTGATTAATGATTACTTATTTGATACTCTCTGCCTGTCGTTTTTAAATTAAATTAAAATTCATTTATTTCAGATAAACATTAGGTATCCATAATTACTATAAATGTCAATAATTAATAGAATATAAAATAAATTACAAGAAAATAAATAGAAAACAAATTACAATTAAATAATGATTAAAAAAATAAAATTAAAAAATGACACGTTCTTATCTTATAAAAGGCGATGAATTGGCATGCTGCTTCATCCACCTTTGCATCATCGGGGAATCCCACCGCTCGGCCAATGCATTCAGGACATTTAGAGTTAGAGGAATTCGGTTCAATGATAAATCCTCCTGAAGTTTGGTATAACCTTGCCCTCTTTGCGTGTTTTACGTTGTTTAATAAATTATGTTTGCTGGGTGCGAACTCAGCGCCGAGACGATGTAATGGGACAGGTTGGGCCTTAATCAATCTCTATTGTCTCTCGACTCGACGACCGTCTTGGTGTAGCCGGTTCAAATCCCGCAAGGGGCAAATGTTTTTCTGATGAGCACGAGAATTGAGTACCTAAGTCGTGGATGTTTATCAACGTATTTAAGTGTGTCTATCCGTTATCCTAGTCGCGATAGCACAAGCCATGCTTAGTTTGGAGCTAGGTGATTGGTGTGTTTGTTTTTATTATTACTCATTGAACACGTATTTTGATTTGACACTGGCACCTGTGGCTGCCGTGGACTGTTCAATTTAAATAAATAAATAGTTTCAGCAAACACACCAATTACCTAGCCCCAAACTAAGCGTGAGCTTGTGCTATGGTGACTAGGATAACGGATAGAAATACTTAAATACATATAAACATCCATGACTTAGGTACAAATGCTTGTGGTCATCACACGAACATTGGCCCCTTGCGAGATTCGAACCCGCAACCCCCTGGTTTAGAAGTTGGTGCGCGAACGACTACACCAAGACGGTCGTCAATATACGCACATAGCCGGCTTTGATCTGAATGTTGGATTACGGATTGGTTTATAATTTCAGGCATCTATCTAAATTTACAGCGATAAAGAAGTAATGGGCCAGTGATCGGGACCGTATAAATAGAATATCTTCTTTCTTAAAAAATCGTACTTAAGTATTCCTTTGTAAAGCATTGAACGCCCATGGTTTCGATATTTTACAAATTAAATTGCCGCACTTCCTCAGAATGTCCTTTACCGCAGATTTTAGTATTAGGCGGGGGTCAATCTCCTGTCTGATAATGAGTTACCTTAAGACGAATTTTACCTACCGCTTTATATACCTACCTACTTGTCTTAAAATTATGATAATTGCTTTATCAAGCACACAACAATGTCAAAACCTAAGTACTTGCAAAATCAATAACAAACATGATATTTAGCAGCTAAATGCAAGTTTCCTCACCATACATACTTGTATGCAAGGAGGTGAAACCACCTGCGGCTCTCAGGCATTTGAACTTAGTTGACCCTCTTTCCTGTCAATGTAAGCTATAAGTAAGTACCTACTTACAATTTTATGTGCTGTGAAAAACGCAAACCGGTTTTACGGTGTCATCTGACGGTGTATGCAGATTTGCTCTCGATGGAGATATATGTACTTATGTACTTACTGTCCTCAACAATGTAACAATAACTGCCTACTACCTTCGTAGTATACAATTTAACAACTTAATTGGTTACTAAACCAAAATAGTTTCCACCATCAACCTTAGATCAAAACCCATCAACAAAACTACTAACAGTCAATCATGGTCATCTACATGGCCTACAAATATATATAGTTTTTACAAATTCTAGTAGCAAGCCCCTTACTAATTGGCCAAATACTTTTGAAAGGAGCGGGCAAACATAACAAATCTTCTAGAATTATCTCAAAGGCTTCTATACAGTTTCTCGTTTCTCCTCGACCGAGCATAGCTAGGTGGGTGTTTAGCCGCATATTTACTAACACGGAAACGTGGGCCGGATAGTGCAAAACATACATACGCTGATATAGAGACGGGTTTGTAAAACTTGAAACACGAATTCGACAATGAGTCA
Organism: Pyrausta nigrata; assembly: GCA_949316185.1. NCBI lineage: Eukaryota > Metazoa > Arthropoda > Insecta > Lepidoptera > Crambidae > Pyrausta > Pyrausta nigrata. Next base: position 5,682,623 of record OX438958.1, on the reverse strand, counting down.
CTTTTTAGCACGTGCGATTGATGGAAACCTGTTGGGGATTTTTTAATAGTATTCCTATGGAGGTACTAATGATCGTGTGATAATCAGCAATCACTGGCATTTTCCGTCTATTACAAACGATTTAAACAGTTGGTGCAGTTAGGCATCTCCTTTGATGGCAGTGTAGGCCTATGCGTGAGCGACAAAAAATCAGCAACTATTAAAGAAATTAATGTATCTTAAGACGTAAATATTACAAATCATTATGTAAAAGGTAGGTACGTATGAATATAAAATGTAGTGTCATTGTCCTTAAAAGGGCGACTTTTAATAAATGTGAATATAATTTTGAATTGTTTAAGAACCAGATTTTGCAAATAAGGTAAATACTATTTAACAACAAAATGCTATCATTGTTATAGTCTGAACGCTTATCTGAGACTTCGCTTGCGGGTTACAGGCGTGCGGGGGTACACGAGAACAGGGATTTGATGAGGTGATTTGAATGTTGAAAAGAATGCTAATTACGAATTGCAAAATTCAAATTACCCAATCGATTCACAAGCGCCCGGGGCCCGCCCGCTCTGTACTCCTGTTCTCGTCTAACTCCTGCACCCTTGTTCCCCGCAGGCGACGTCTCACATAAGCGGTCGGACTACAGTACCTTTTATCATTTCCCATTCATTAATAACTAGTCTTAACTCCAAGTAAATAAAAAAACGTACACCCTATTTACAACTTAATTCATATCGAAGACAATAAAAAACTGATTTATTTTTATTTATTTATTTGAACCACAATTTTTACAAGTCTTTGTAGGAGTACTTTTGTCGATCTACCGTGTGATCATCGCGAGAAAGGCATTCATAATATGATAATATTAACAAACCCGAGATTCCTTTCCTTACAAGAGTTGAATAGCTGTGTTCGGGTTTTGTAACAGAAGGGCGGATGTTAAAAAAGTTGTAAAGAAATTATTAACAGCTGCATGCGTTTTGGTGAATGAACCACTAGGTAATAATATAATAATTTACGTCAATGTTTACAATAAAGACGCCGCGCGACGTATAACAAAAAAGTTGCTTCGTATTTTAACCGCGTAAAGCGTTTTGTTGACGGGGATAAAAATATTATAAAGAGATGCGTACGAACAAATAAGGTATGTTAAGTTGCAATGGGCCACACTTCAACTTATACCCAAATCTGTCAAATTATCTCTTACATAGATGCATGGAGTTCAATAAATCGTTTTAAAATCCTAAATAAACTTTTTTTTTACAAAATAGTCGAATTCAATTTTCAATTATTATTTAAGCAATGTTTGCAAGACCATTGACACATTTCAGTAATGCAATATGAACTTAAAATGACATACAGACACGTAACAGAACATAAAATTAGGGTCAAATAAAAATTAATTAATTGTTTAAATTGTGATTGTGAATGATCCAGGAAGCTTTGAGGACAAATTACTTAAACGAATTACAATAATTTTCCTTCCTCCTAAATCTCAATACTAGTTACCATCAGAAACAAAATCTTATATAATTATCTAGTAGTTTGTACTCAACTGGCTAAGTCATATAGCCGTATTTGTTGAGGTCGTACCTACATTCTAAACTAGTACCAATCTACCTCGTTATCAAGCACAGTTTTAACTAATATTCATAGTAATACGAAATGGTTACTGAAACTTACTACAAAATGCACCCAAAACCTATCATTTTCAATATTTGAGCAGTTAAATGACCTATAGACCCAGGGTAGGGTCGGTTGTTCGACGCATCTGAAATTTTAATTAAGCGAAAATATAACTTAATGGCTTACCCATAAGAGCCATGAAGAACTGGTTGGCCAGACCATCTTGGTTGAGGCGGTGGAACCATCGTGTCGGCAGCAGAAACATACTAACGCCTCGCGTGCCGCACTCACTGACACATTGCCGTGGTGCCCTGAGGAACACCAGAAAATTATATAAATATTTATAATAATTTGTATTGTTATTTTTATTAATGTTTGGCGTATCTGTTCGTGACCTCACTCGGTTAGAGTCTACTGAAAACCAGCGTCGGGGCCCCTAGCGGGTCACGACTTAAGCTGAGTGGGGCTCTTTTAATGTGGACATCACAGGCTCACAACTGCGCAGTCCGAATGGTTTACCTACATAAATTGTAGTTTTACTGTGTTTTTTGTTTTATAATAACCGAGCCCCTTGCGTTGTTGGTTTTCATGTGTTATGTATGTGATGTCTATTCATAAATAAATGTATTTACTTTCTTTTATTCAAGGTAATAATATATACAGGCAACTTAAAGATATTATAATACATGATTATGTACAAAATTAAAATTATAAAAAGGGTCCTTGTGGTAAGGTACTCAGAATGCTGGCTGCTTTCTTTTAAAATGTATTGTCATACTTATTACGTTAGACTGGGCAAATAGACGGTAGTTTGTCCACTGACTGTATTCGTTAGGGATTATTAACTGATTGTCAGCACGCAAACACACAAAGCGATATGGGGAAACGAGGAATGTCACTTTAATGGCCATATCCTAATGTATGTCAGATTGGGGGGTATCCCATCAAATTTGGGAGGGTTTCTTATCCTTTGGGAATCAAAAAACTTCATTACATACAAATAGTGTTATTTTGGGGATATCAGAAAGAAGTTTTTGTGAAAATTATAACGGTTATCTTGTAACACTCTGAGCAAAAGATAAGCGTTTTTTTCGAGGGTCAGACGACGTGGTAAAAGCAAAAATATTGACGTTTTAATGAACCCGATTGGAAGACAATCGTCAGTATTTTCGACTGAGCATTTAAATATTGCAGATGTTTTATTTTCATTTAGCGGGTTCGATTCCCGGCGACAGGCGATTACTCAAATCTTTGAACGCAGAAATTGTTTTTCAAATCAAAATGAAGTCTCCTTTCATTAAAATTGTTTATCAATATTTGAGATGACTTTCCCTGCATGTGGCATAGCCGTGGGATACCCTGTATAGGAAGTGATTATATTTTCGCTTGCGCATATATAGTAACAATTATATAATAGTCCAATACAACATACTTCGTGTTTTTTTGATAATGGTCCGGGCATAAGTGCTCATGCTCATCACATTTAGGAATCGAATGGGCACCAATTATTTTCGCGGTCAGGGTCATTTTTCATGCGGCTGAAATGATAGGTAAGTGGAGCTGTGTTTCAGCTTCCTAACAACGTAATGTACTTATTTATGATGATGTATTTTTTACTATCATTGATATTTAATAATGTGAATTATTTACTAAACCCCTTACTTTAATAATGAATTTATCTACGAGACGGCTAGTCTGGAATTAATGACAAATAGGTGACATGACATAGTGGAGACAAAAATTTCATTTTAGCCGTCTCTGATAATATAATTAAGTGTTATAGCAAAATCATTATAATAATAATGTCCTCCTAGCCGAATTTCGACCACGGCGGCCTATCTCAACAGAGATTAGCCAACTGCGCGGGACATATTATAGTGCACAAGTGTGTGCGCAATACACAGGTGCACTCTCTGTTCCTTCAATCTCATAATTCGGTGAGACGGCAGTCCGACATGACCGTAGAGAGATCAGGCGCAGGCGATAAAATCATTATAAGTAAGGGCGTAAGAGTCGTTTTATCAACTTATTAAATTCTATATGTGATTCAGAATGAAGACCGAATTGCAAATTTAATTTAACATATATCAATTGGCATAGCAACAGCAACAACGTGTATTATGTCTCCGTAGCTGCGTAAGTATTATTAAGCAAATCCATGACAACGAACATTAAAAAAACTCGATAAAATTGACATGTCACTCAACAGGGAATACATTTTGGCTGCTATTTTAAAATTTTTAAAGGAAATTATCTGATTTGTATGTTTTAAAATAATCTTGAATCCAGATGCACAGCTACTTTACCCGGCGACCGTCAAAAGAAGAGTCTTATCAGTGATAACGCGAGATAAGAACTTGTAAGAAACGTGATTGATGTCGTCACCTATAATAAACATCTAACAATATTTTATTGTTCTTGATTTCGTTGGTCGACATTAACGTCAAATACTAATAATAATAATAATAAATTGTTTCAACAAACACACCACCAATTACCTAGTCCCAAACTAAGCGTGAGCTTGTGCTATGGTGACTAGAATAACGGATAGACATACTTATATACATTTATAAACATCCAAGACTTAGGTACAAATGCTCGTGCTCATCACACAAACATTTGCCCCTTGCGGGATTCGAACCCGCAACCGCCTGGTTTAGAAGTCTAGGGTGCGCACCACTACACCAAGACGGTCGTCAAATAATAAATACTGGGTAAATTCCTATTGCAGTATTTGTCAATACTACTAATACAATCTTGGATTATTTATTATTGAGTTATTATTTTTGGGGGTTAGTCTTAAATAAGTGAGAGCGAGCAAGGTAAAGGCCGAAAATAAGAAAGGCTTTTAGAGTAGAGGGTCTCTTTTTCACAAGAATTACAGAAACAAATAATACGTTTAATAATAAATAAATAATAAATAGTTTCAACAAACACACCAATTACCTAGCCCCAAACTAAGCGTGAGCTTGTGCTATGGTGACTAGGATAACGAATAGAAATACTTAAATACATATAAACATCCATGACTTAGGTACAAATGCTCGTGCTCATCACACAAACATTTGCCCCTTGCGGGATTCGAACCCGCAACCGCCTGGTTTAGAAGTCCGGTGTGCGAACGACTACACCAAGACGGTCGCCTAATAAAAGATAGACCCTTAAAAGATCACAATATTTTCTAAGCGTCACTGAAAGTGCTGGGCCAGCGCCTCCCTTAAACTTATCCATTTGTCCCTGACGGTGGTTAGGGCTTGCCAATCTCCAAGTATCTTTCTATCTATTAGGTATTAAAAACAGATATTATCAGCGCTCTCTTGAGTATTACATTACCTAAATCGGCGTATGGCAACAAATACAACGTTTGTGTTAGAGGCCGGAAGAGAACGACTCCCGTAAAGCTATGCTATGAGGTCAAGTGTACTTAATTGATATTCTGTTATTCGCCGTTTACTGTCATTGGGTTTGTACTTTGATATTATATTGTATGTTTGTATGAGTGATTAGCGAGACGAGATGTCAACTATTAAAGTTGCTTTGTCTAAATTACTAATCTGATATAAGTACAGTCGGCAGCACGTCAGGTTACCCATTTGAACTACGAAAACAGCTTTTATTACGTAGGGAATAGAGGCTGTCATAAAGCCAAATTGGGGTAGTCTGACGTGCGGCCGTATGTATACCTACCTAGTACGGGCACTAGCACATCAGACTACACACTTCTGTTGCAAAATATCTCTATAACAACTCTGTAAGATGGCGCAGTGTTTAAGTATTTTGATGTTGTCATCCGCGCCTATAATATAATAATTAAATTTTCTTATTCTGTAGAAGCTAGTAGTGACTAAATTTCATTACAGACAAAAAAAATCTAATATTTGATATTCATAAGAGGTTTTTTTTTATTATAGGTTAGGGCAACCTAAGTTGATTATGACATCGACATCATTTCTTATCAACCTACTGCGGCGGTGTACTGCTGGACATAGGCCTTTCCCAAGGTGCCGATCTCCAATTTGTACTCAGTTGTTACCAACCGGGTTGCTTTTTCTTTAAATATGTGTGTGACCGGCGCTGACTGTTACTGTTATGTAAACGTAGGTAATTGTTGTTTTAATGCTTGTTTACATGGATTTCGAAGTTTTTTAAAAATGTTTTTTCTTAATTTTAAGGACCTCATCAATGAACAGGTGTTACCGGAAGGTCAATAATATTACAGAATAATAGGTACGTTAATTAATTTGTTATTAGCATTAATTGTTACTCTGATGCTGTCATGTATTATTATTTTCTTAATTTTAGGGCCCTCACAATAACCAAGTGCTGCTCGTATAATATTACAGAATTTATACGTTAATTAATTCGTTATAAATAGCTCATTAATTGTTACTCTGATGCTGTCATGTAAGATTATCTAGATGTACGAGTATACATGTATGTAACTGACTAAGATACTAAGGTCTTGATCTGCGTTATTGTCGTAGAAGACAGAATATCTTCTACGCCTAGTTTAACTAAGTAATGTTGGCACGTCAAACGCGTGGCCGCCTCGTGTTGAAATAATAGTTCAGATTATAATAATGATATGTTATAATAACTTTTAAACAAATGTCACGGTTGGGAAATAAGGAAATGACTAACGCATTCAAGTGATAGGTAGATCTTGGGATTTTTTGTTATGATTCGGGGCATGACTGTCAAAGAGTATAAACATGATGAGATAACTTCTGAAGGAAAGGTTAATTTAATATCAGCCTAAAAAATTAAGTAGAATCTGGGAAAAAATCCATTAAGATTTTTGTGCATGCCAGATAAAACGGTTTATTCCGAACCTGAGGCCTTACTCCGGTTGATTATGCCCGTAGTTTCGACTGTAGCTGTCCCCGTCACTCACGCCAGAAAGACAACGCGAACGAGTGAGAGGGCTAGACTCGAAAATACGGACTCGATCTTAACCCGGTCGCAGGTTTGTTTAGGAACTTGAAAAAAATTATACATTTTGTACCAAACTTTTCTAATAGTAGGTAATATGAACGAACAGTATAGTAAGGTCTAGATTAGCTAATCCGGAATTGTTCAAGGCCTATTATCTAAGTTGGAAGCCCACTTTCGAAAGTCTGGATTAGTTAATCCTGAAGGTTCACTTGCGTCAGTCCGGATAACCTAAACCGGACAAGCGCAAAGCCTATGATCTAAGCTTATTTGCGCAAACCCAAAAAAACTAATTTGGACTGGCACAAGTGGGCCTTCTTCGCAGTCTTGTATACCTCAATGACTAAGGGTCGTGATCATTATGTGAAATGACACACACATAACGAATTTCTTGGCATTAGTGTATTAAAAAAGGTTTCTCGTGAAGAGGGTAAAAATACGACAAAGACATTCTGAGGAAAAATTTTACAGTTTTTAATGCTCATACAAATCAATCTTTGAAGGTGTTTAAGATGTAAGCAAAAAAGGTCTTTCGAACCATTTAAGGGCTATCATAAAAATGAAAACTCCTTCAACATTTTAGCAGTTTCGAATGTGTACTACTATTTTACTTTTTTTATAATCACGCAGAACATTCTAGGCGACGTACTTGACATATCAAGTACGTGTCGCCTAGAATGTTCTGCGTGTTGCTATCATAATAATAACGTTCACGACAATGTTATTATTAAGGTGGACAAAGGACAAGTTATTATGTGGTATTATAAAAATATAATTTAAAATAATTCGTCGGAGCTCAAAGAGTGTATATATATATTAGTAATAGTATAAATAAGTCAATAAAACGCCACGCGAAGACGCCACGGGTTTTGTGACGTGTGAAAACATGGTAGAAGTAGGGTAGAAAAAGAACAATTGATCTACTAAGCCCACTAGGGTTTTGTGACGTGTGAGAACATGGTAGAAGTGGGGTAGAAAAAAGAATTGATCTACTAAGCCCACTAGCGCATGTCCGGTCCGGATTAGCTAATTCGGACTTGTTCAAGGCCGATTATCTGAGTTGAAAGCTATTCCAAAAGGTACACTTGCGCCAGTCCGGATGAATTAATGTGGACTAGCGCAAGTGGGCCTAAATATGTACCTACTTACTAATTCCAGGGTATTCCAAGTTAATATTACTTACTAAGGCAAAGATGCATTATGTAGGAATATTGTTATCGAAACTGGATATAAAGTAAATGAAACACTAAACTCCTTAATTTGTTTAGTCAAAACACTAAACGAAGTAATTTCACAATCATGTAGGTAGCACATACAGAAGCAAGGACTGGTAGGTGGTAGGCACAGTTAGTCCAAGATCCCAGGACCCCCAAGAAAGATAGTGAGTGAGTATCTACTATTTTTATCTGCCTTTAGCACCGGACGGTACTTACCCGACAAATGGCCGCCGGGCCAACCTAGCAGGTATGTGTACACTCAAAGCACGTAAACACTACTACATTATCCTAAACATTTTATTGCTGAAAAAATAAGTAAGGTCTCAAAAATCTTGCTGTAATGAGGGATTTTCCTAGTGTCAAAAATCAGTACTTAAAAATTCGCTAGATGCCGTTGACAGGTGCATTTTTATTTAAGAATAAGGCTGGTTTTAGCGTTTATTATGTTATAATGTTTAGCATGTTTTTGATACACGCGTACCTGGAGATCGTTTTATAACAAACTAGTGGTTCCCCGCGACTTCGCCCGCAAGAGTTGAATTTTCCATATAAACTTTCATCCCAAATTTCACCCACTTTATGTTTTTATATCGCTACAAAATGTAGCCTATGTCCTTTCCAGGGTCTCGAACTGTCTCAATACCAAATTTCATCTCAATTGGTTTAGTGGTTTAAGCGTCAAGAGGTAACAGACGGAAAGACAGACAGACAGACACATTTTCGCATTTATAATATTAGTATGGATAGTATGGATGATCATCAAGACATTTTTTTATTACATTGTATTTTTAACTGCAATTTGAAACTTGCTAATTTTTAGCGTAAGTACCTACTTCCACTACACGTCTGTACACATAAAATTACAATAATTTGTTTTTTTTATACTCAATGATTTCGACGCAATATTTGTATAACTTAGATAAATATAAAACTAAAATTTTGAATTGTCAGAAAATCCCTCTTTAAAGAATCATATTGCCCCCGCGCATTGGTGATAGCGGCTGACATAGCGTCTGACAGCGCTCGGTAACAGCATTTATGACGTTTGATTGACTTTAATATGCGTTCACTGCTTATAAAATACAGCTTGACAAACAAAATCCATAAACTGCAGTTGTAGAATTGAGATCGAGAGTTGAATTGAATGAAATGTTTGCTTTAAACACAGAACTGCTCACCCACAATCAATATACCTAGTCTATTAACCTGGAATTTGGAATTTGATATTTATGTGTCATCTTCTACAGCACAGAATGAATTTGTTAACAAAATATAATCACGAAAAATCACAACATTGCAGCAAAAACTTTTGATTCGAGAATAGTAGCACAATAGGTTAAAGTTTATCAAAATATTTATAAATGTCAAATTCTGTTGCCTTATCAGTAAGAGCCAGTCAATGAAGTTGTACGCACAACGATAACGAAATCTAAGTCCAACTATTTGACCCACCTAATACTATTGTTAACAACTGGCGACACTGAAATGAAATGAGATTAAAATACAATAAATTTAAATAACCTATGCCACTAAGGAATAATGTAGCTTTCCATGATTAAGTATTAAACATGACGGGTCTAAACACGAATTTAAAATATGAGTATTTGATACTAGTACCTATAGCTTTCCATAAAGTTTTATTACTAAATTCATTTTTAACTGGGTTTGCTTTTGGCTCTAGACTAAGCCAGACGTGGCGTAGACAGGGACGACAGTTGAGCGAGCTCACCCAGAAGGTTCTGGCACTCCCACTCACCGAAGGAACACAGCAAACTGCATGGCGCCGGGCTCCGGTGGGAGGGTGGTAGCTACCAGGCGGCACCCAACGGAGCCTACCTACCACCGCTAAATAATAAATAAGCAATGCATCCCGATAAATCATTTTACATCCACATGCCATGGTATCTTTCTTGTTCTTGTAGTAAATAATATTGCTGTTCTTATTTACTATAGTAAAGATTCAGTTGTAACCGGATCGCGGCGGGTGCACTGCGCGCACGCAGCGGTTGTCGCTCGTGGAATTGGTATCCAATTTATCCGAGTACGAGTATCTAGTAGTTTTACAATTTTTTCTAAAAATTGAATTTATATTTTTACCAGGTTCCACTTTTTTAAACTAATAAAAAAACTAAATAATAATAAAAACGTAAACCTAATATTAACACAAATACAAATAATAACAGTAAAAAAAATCTTTAAAACAACAATATTTTTTCTACGATAAAAGATTATAAAATGAACCATCATAAATAAATATCACCGTAAGTTGTTTTTTCATAAATATCTTCCAGACTAACATACATATGAAATATTAAAAAACTAATAAAACACTATTTAACTAACTACACGAGCGACTAGATACGACGCGCGCGGTGTCGGCTGGCAGTCGTCCCCGAATCTTCGAAACTAGACTCCCTGCGGCCAGAAGTCCTCCTTCATGAAGGTCGCCAGATGATGGGTCGGTACTCTAACCACGAACAAACTAAAATTCACTTTGTGGCTAGATTCTAACCGTTCGACCCTCAGGGTGAAGTTAGACTTTCTTCGAACATAGTCGACGACCTCCTCTACCTTCGTCGACCAGTGACATCGGGACACATACATACATTAATAATTGAACCTAATAAAGATTTAGGTACTTCCAGGTCTTATTTAAAGTTCTTTAACATTACTACGAAAGAACAATGGCAGAATAATAGTGGGCAAAAAAGTTAGCGTCTAGAAATGTCTTTTATATAAAATTAGTTAAATTATTTTGTAGGATTTTTCAAATAAAAATGTATTTTAATTAAAGCCACAAAAAACGCATACTTTATATGAAAAATTTCAAATGACTATAATAAACCCTACGCCATTCAAGTGTTGCCATTTTACATGTATTACTACAGTTTTGTAGAAACTTGTAGAGCCAAATGATGGTTTAACATAATATAACATGGAGCAAAATGTTAAATAGCTATACTATCAATTATAAAATAAGTGATATAATCAAAAAGTAAGCTTCATAAAAAGACCTTACTGCTAATATTAAATGACTCCACCATAACACTATGTAACAATTCCATTTAATGTCATGGCAGCACTGGCTAAAATGCCGGCCGATGGACGTTTTCAAGCTCCGAACTTATAAAAAAAGTAATTGTCACGCCGAAAAGCGGGCTTGGCTGTCACTGTCACAGATGATGCTCTTCGCTGTTCGTGTCGGTTGTGTTTTCGTTTTGTGCTATTTTCTTATTTCTTTTTTACTTGGATTGCCTATGGACTGATTGCTTCGCTTTGTGTGACCTATGCGTGCCTAGAGGATTGGATTGGAGGCAGGATGCATGACTTTCTCCAAGTGAAGACATAACCTAAAAGAGTTTAAATTCAAATAGATATTTTTTGAAGCCCTCTCTGGACAATTTTCTTAAACAAAGTTACTAAGGGATCTACGCTTTACATTTTAAGATATTTTTGACATACAGACTTTTGAATTTATGTATGGAAGTCTGCCATTGTTCTTTATTATTTATAAAGTCAGAATCGATTAATTAATAAGGAATTTAATTATTACTTAAACGACAGGTCTGATAGTAATTAGATTGATAATAGTGGATTATTCACCAAGGGGGTTAAAAGTGATGTCTTACGTCACGTGCGTCATATTGAATTTCGAGCGTAACGAAGGATTCGAGAGTTAACTCCCGAGCGCAGCGAGGGAGTTTAGTGTTTACTTCCGAGTATAGCGAGGGAGTTAAAAGTAGAATCCTGAGTGTAGCGAGGGATTTAAGCTCGCCCAAGACGAGGACATCTTTATCCCCGAGGAGAATACTCTGCTTTTCACACTTCCTACGAGGCAATAAAAATGTACTACAAAAAACTTATTTTATCTATATACCTTAGATATCCTTTGACTTTTCTGGCAGTAAATTATTTTTATTAACAATACCAGCGGCTTTACATCTAATGGACTCCGGTGTCAAATAAATTTCGTCACTCGACAGTTTTAAGAAAACATTGTTTGTAATTTCTTACAATACCTACATAGGTTTTTTTTCTTTATTTATTTCTTTTTTAGAAGCGCGCGCTTTTTTTTCATTCCATTAGTGCTAAAGTTCTAGGCTGCCAGGTTCAAATTTTAAATATGTTCTCTTTGGTGCGGGACGGGCTAGTGTGATCATGCCTACGACCTCTTATTCGAAATTCAAATTTTGTCAATTCAAACACTTTAAGTCAGGTTTGCATGACGTGTAATTGAACATTGCCGAGTAGGTAGTGTGAAAAAGTCATTTATTTATGTAAGTAGGCTCGGCCCACAGGGGGCACTTAAACACGTCCCAACATAATATTTATTTTTTAATTTTATATTGTCTAAGTGGTTTGAATAGGTACAGAGCACCAACAGACGTACGAGTAACTTTATAATTCATATATCGAGGCTTTTAAATACAGTTAAAATTGTGATTATAGTTAAACAAAATAATAACATTTAGGTAGCAGGTTTTAATTTTTGATTAAACATTGTAATATGATTTTGAATAAATTCGAGACTTCAGTAGTTTTTTCTGTCTATTATAATGTAGCATGGACAATCTGAAAAAAGCGTTACTTACTGGCTTGTCCTATGTTTTAATAGTTGCATAGCATGATATTAGATCCAGACATTTAAACGACATTATATGTTTTTTCGAGAAGATAGCAAATCCAAAAAAAAACGTACTACAATAGACAGTGGTTCAAGTTGGTCGAGTCGAAAATTGTATCATAAATTGATCAAGTACCTACTAATTACAATTAGTACGTAATTGCAGCTCATATATTATTTAACTCTGAAATCTGATTCAACTTCACGCGTGCTTCGTGTGCCCGCTATCAGTCAACTTACGAACTCTTGATCTCCGACAATGATCGCAGTCTCGTCTTATCGATCGTGATTTACGTCTGAGAATAGTAAACAGTTGCTATTGTTTTGGGAATGATAAGCCATTTATGTATTTTTTTTCGTGTTGGTGCCAAAAATAGAATTACGTGATAATGAGCTTAGTCTACCTTCATGAGAATTGTAATTTCTTGCTAGGTTATTTTGTATAGAAAAAAAAACTTACTCTGTTTAAAACCACAATTTAATTTACATATCATTCCAATTTAAGATACGAAACCTTTCTTTGTTTTAACTGTTTAATAATAAATGTATTTTTTACGCTAAGTAGGTACTTATTTTCTTAATAATTTATTATCTGGGTCTGACCTAGACGATTAACTCCAATAGGTAAGTAATGATTTCTTTGGAAGAGTTTAAAAACACTTGTAGATTACACAAAGGCTATGGCCGAAGATAATGACGTACCGACCTACAGATATATATATATATATGTATAGGTATACATACATACAGGGTGAATGAGACTAAACTTTAAGCCCTAAGGCCTAAAGTTACCCTATATATTTGGCGGGGTTAGCCCCGTAGCAAATTCGCATAGAGTAGAGGAAGTCATTTGGTATCAGGTTTTTTTAATGCGAAGTATCATTTTTTTTATAAGTTTCAGATAAGTTCCATTTTTTTTACAAATGAATAGGACTACTAACAAAATAAAACAGTAACGAATAAATACTCAACGGTCTAAAGACTAATTCAAATTGACAAAACTTATCAGACCCATAACACTTATAAGTGGTTAGTTGTCCCTTTTTGATGAAACAAATGTCAAATATTAATATGTTGTCATATTAATGTAATAAAACCAAGCCATACGAACTTTAGTGTCAAATTCGCTATAACAGTCATTGGACGTTTATACCTAATTAAGACCATAAGACTTTAGCTAGGGAAAGTCATCATCCTCCTAGCGTTATCCCGGTTGTGCACTCGCACGCAAGGGCCCAGGGTTCGCTGACCATGAACCAGGATGTGGCAGATCAGGTAATTCACTGTAATTACCTAGCGACTGCCATCTGACCACCATGACCCTGTTACCAGGGGAACCTGACCAGTTTTGGATCATGGTTACACATGCAGTCGCCTGAATGTGCTCACCGTAAGAGCATCGGTTAGTCAAAAAACTTATGTACATAACTCAGAAAAAGTCATTGGTACATGGTGGCATGTGGGATCGAACCGGCGTTTCCCGCATGAGAGGCAACCCGCTAGCCACTGCGCCACCGACGCTCTCTAGCTAGGGAAAGTAAGGTCCAATACTTAGCAAATGACTTCCTAAATATGCGAATGCATGGCGGGTTCAGTACCAGTCACCCTATATTCCCTTGATATCGTAGTTACTAATGTGATGGCCTGATGGCTTCAACAACAGCCCGCATCAACGACATCATCCGTCGGTCTCTTGCCTCTATCAACGTGCCGGCTTTACTCGAGCCGAACGGTATCGCGCGTGATGATGGCAAGAGACCAGACGGGATGTCACTTGTTCCTTGGCGGATGGGTCGGGCTCTTGTGTGGGACGCTACCTGTGTCGACACACTTGCAGCCTCTCATCTGCCCGGGACAAGCCGTGATGCTGGTTTGGCTGCGACAAGTGCCGAAAACTTTAAAAAGAACAAGTACAGGCAGATCGACTCCCGGTACCACTTTGTACCGTTTGGAGTCGAAACACTGGGTTCGTGGGGTCCCAACGCTATCTCTTTTTTCAAAGAGATTTCCAAGAGGCTAGTTGACATCAGTGATGACCTAAGAGCTAGCAGCTACCTTGCTCAGCGTATAAGCATCGCTATCCAGCGCGGTAATGCTGCCAGCATCCTAGGAACCTTACCACAAGGACTCTTTTTATAATTTTTGTTTTTGTGGTGTATTAAGTAATTTATCTTAATTTTTATTAATAAGTTGTATATATGGCTTAACGTTACATAACAAATGTATTATTTACTACCGATATTCACAAATTGCACTAATCACAGTCACAACTAACTGTGAATATGGTTATTACTCGTATGTAAGTAGTAAGGTAATAATAAATTAATGTTAGTATTTTACTACAGACATGTTGAATTAATTGTTGACAGCATCTTTACGATTTGATTGATACCCTTTTGTTTTAACGGTAATATTGTGCAGTGGACAGCACATTATTGCTGCCAAATCATCTTTATTAAAAGTGCATAAGATACCACAGTGTTTACTTTGGTTTGCTGTCGTTTTTACATTAAAGGCTTTAATTTATACTGACTTTTGGAATGAATACATTACGCATCTCAATCATTGCTACTGCATCGCGACTGTCAAAGGGCGCAGATTACTACTAAGACGAGTTTTTTGGTGGAGAAATAAAAGGCAGTTTCAACATTGATCTCTAGATATCTAGTAAATGAAAATTAATACCCTGGTTTCATGCAGTTAAGGTAGGCTAAGGAGCCTAGATGCCTATTAAATAAATAAATTGTTTCAACAAACACACCAATTACCTAGCCCCAAACTAAGCGTGCGCTTGTGCTATAGTGACTAGGATAACGGATAGACATACTTAAATACATATAAACATCCATGACTTAGGTACAAATGCTCGTGCTCATCACACAAACATTTGCCCCTCGCGGGATTCGAACACGCAACCGCCTGGTTCAGAAGTCTGGTGCGCGAACGACTACACCAAGACGTCACGTCGTCAAAGGTACTAAAAGTACCTACTAGGTATTAAAGGTAACTACGTATCGTGTCACACGTACGTAGGTAGATACAGTTTTTCGCAAGTGGAATAAAATGACAAGAATGTCTAGAATGGTGATTGGCACTGGTTGCCTTGAGCCCTATAGGTACCAACTTATTTTAATATAATGCCATTATTATAGTAGTAATAAAGGTTCAACTGCCTCTTTCGTCTAGTGGTCAGTATGCTGACTACTATCTAAGGATCCCGGGTTAGAATCCCGGATCATGCCGGTTTCCGGAGTTTCCTGGCTTGAAATAATTCAGAAACAGCCCGGAGTCAATAACTGCTGTTAATGTTTACAAGGTCTACGAGCTTTTAATAAAAGACGTTCGTCCTGCACCTGATCCGTCTCCAGGCCATGTTGGTATGCCGTCACACCGAACTATGAGAGTGACGGAACAGAAAGAGCACTTGTGTATTGTTGATATCTGTGTTGTGTTGTGTTGATATCTTCTGCGCATTTGAATAATCACTGTTCAGATTGGCCACTGTAGCCGAATTTCGCTAGAACATTACTAAGGGCACTTATTAGTACACTATATTTTCCTTTTGAAAATCGGTAATAGGTACTATATTTGCGAGAGCGAACGTTCTCATTTCACAATCACACAACTATTATCTAATCCGTGTCAGTACGAACAACTTTTACCATGGCATGGGGTCACTCGCCAACATGAATCATACCAACATCGAAGTTACAAAAGACGGAGAACCGCTATCTCCGCGACTTCGATCATAATGTCGTATAATTTAGACAAATTTCAACCCCCATGTTGAGATTTAAATTATGAACTTATTTAATTTTGACACTGACTAAAAAAATACACAATTCACAATTCGGCGAGTTGACGACAAAAAATAGGTAATATCCAAAGGTGCCAACTCGCTCTTAAGTGGGCTATTATACTGTCGGCGAGTTGAGGAATAACTCCCCCGCCCCTGTCACCCTCTTACAATAGTCCCTCATGTTCTAAAAGGTTTCATTGTTTAAGTAATACCGGTTCAGCAGCTTAGGCTTGAAAATATATGACTTAGACCCATAGGTTCATCAATTTTTACACAGCCGGTATACGCAAATTGACAGTTATTTGACATAATTCCCATACAAAATAACATTATAACCGTTGTGTTGGCGAACTAGACCCTTGGACCAGAGTTCTGATAAAATAGGACCTTATTTACATAGATGAGAAGGAAGAACAGTTAACCCTTTATGGCCTGACTGACCTACATTTTACAGGAAGATGGCCGTGCTTGTAGTCAAGTGTATTTTCCTTGTGAGGTAGCACTCATGAGATAAGTTGACCATGAAAGTACATTATATTATATTATACCTTACTTAACTACCTTTTTTACTCAATTGACTTTGCGGAAGAAGACTTTAGTTTTAATACGTTAATAAATTGTTTCAACAAACATACTAATAACCTAGCCCCTAACTAAGCGTGAGTTATGGTTATGGCGACTAGGATAACAGAAAGACATACTTATAAACATCCATGACTTAGGTACAAAAGCTTGTGATCACACAACATTTGCTCCTTACGGGATTTGAACTCGCAACCTAGTCTGGTTTTACCTAGTCCGTAGCGCGAACAACTACAACAAGACGATCGAATAATATTTTCAGTTTAATATAATGTCTTTTCTTAATCATTATATTAAATTGAGTTAAGGCATTTATTCCCAAAAGAAAATTAAATATTGAATAGTTAACCTATTATGGCCCATTTTGACATTAGGAAAATAAGAAGAAATATATCCAGCTGCAGCTGTAAGTGCTATTTAATAGTCAATAATAAATGACTATGTCTAGTCATTTATTTAATGTTAGGTCATTATGCTTTAAAGCCTAAACAAAAACGTGCATAATCGAATCTTGCCTTCCACAAACTCGACATAAAGGCCAATTTTTTATTGCGAGTACGCAGCTTCATAGCTAATCACCATTTATTAGTAAGTGTGTCATTGCATTGCTCAAAGCAATAAGTTTAATTCATGTGTATTATACGTAGGTATGTCTGACTTATTCTTCAACTAGCTAGCGAAACCGTCGGCGAAACTTTCTAAAGTCTATGGCAAATTCTAAGAGTATCATTTTGAATAATGGGAAGGTGAAGTAAATAAAAAAAGTCGAAGATCAGGTTTGCAGTGGAGTGCCTTGAACGTATGATATACAAAGTATACCCGTACTTAAGCCTAGAACGATAGATCGGCTTTAAGGTGCAAAATTTGCTGTGTCATTTGCAAAATTATAGTGTAAAATTTTGTTGAATTAATTTATAAATTATTTTAAATATAAAATGTATACTGTGTGTGGTGTGCAATAAAGAGTATATATCAATCTAAATAAATATTAAATGATAAAACGAGTCCATAATAAATAAAAATATACCGACATATATATTAAATATGCTTGTTGACCGAAATAGGTCAGAGATTTGGCCATTTTTTAGCCCCACATACTACCAATGACAAGGGTAAATAATTATTATATTGTAAGCC
The DNA here is from genome assembly GCA_949316185.1 of Pyrausta nigrata. NCBI lineage: Eukaryota > Metazoa > Arthropoda > Insecta > Lepidoptera > Crambidae > Pyrausta > Pyrausta nigrata. Next base: position 5,664,712 of record OX438958.1, on the reverse strand, counting down.
AGGTGTGAGTTGTGTAAAGCAAAATCACCCTATTTTTGAGACCGGTTATTGTAATAATTTTATCCGCGAAATAGTCCAAGTTACTATTGGTGTCGAAACCGGATTCCATATTAGTGTCCTTTAATGAATGGGTGGATTGATTATTTTTATAAACAAAAATATTGAGAAAAATATTATAGTATTACATGACATGTAAAATGATATCGCACTGCCGCAGTCGAAAACAAAAGAAATGTCAAAAAAAAACCAGATTAATTAGAATACTTACTTAGCACATGATTTTTGCAAAATATTCTTGATATGTTGTTTTTTTATAACACAAACTGATTGATAAAAATAAAATTCACTACAAAAATAAAAACACTGTCACTAAATTAAAATACTTTTGTAAAAAGTAAACGTTGTTTTTTTTACCAGAACGAAACCTTTTAAAAATAAATTAAAACAAGATTAATAGCTCGAATATTGGAACAAAATATCGTGCGTTCGAAATTGTGTCCGTCCGCGAGCGTGTGTCTACGTTGAGGCGCGTCCATTCACTAACTTGTTGGGTAGATCCGCAGGCTCAATTTAACCGCTCGAATTGTAAAATGTAAACAAACAAAAAAGCTGTAGATGATTCGTTATAGGACGCGGCGGGTGCGATTATTCCGCGGGTTCTCCGAAATGATATGAATGGTTTTATTTTTTTCTTTCGTGCACGCTGGTTTGTAACAATCGCTTTGACGAGACAATCCATTTTTGAATTGGCTCTTCTTAAGAGTCTTTATGAGAATAAGTAACATTTTTGACCTTCACATCATTTAGACGAATCATTTTGAATCCTATGACATACATACTCAAATTATTAATTCATAAATTAATAACTTTTCAGGGAGATGATATAATGTAACGAGCAAATAAGAAAATATTCAATATAGGGTTCAAAAGTATTGAATCTACAAATAAAAAAATTAAGTAGGTACTTATGTTCATACTACGAGTAGGAGCTACAATATAAATTAATTGTATGATCATAAAAGCTGTGCTGTAGCATTATAAGTAAATAAACTCGAACATATTTATCTAACAGACCACAAGATCACGGGAACAAACGGTCGTTCGATAAATCGGTATGCATGGCAGCAGGTCGCCGGTTAGAGGTTAAGGTAAATATGTAATCCGAATATTCAGTAATTTATATAGCAGAGTAAAGCTTGACCAAGAACTCCTCCGATCTTCATTTCTGCATTCTCGGCAACAAATCCAGCCGAGAACTCGAAGAAGATGTGTATGCTACATAAAAATGAGAAATAAAATACGTCTCCTCTCCCATACCTATTGAATTAATATACAAAAAAAAAATTCTTTATTCGTTAGCGATTACCATTTTACTAGATGTACATAAGTACTGTACTATAAATACAAAATAAGCGCTATTTTTCCGGTAATAATTTACCAATTTCGAATGATTTTTTAACTCTCGGTTTTAGACTATCTCGGTTGAGAACAAAAACCTGTCTCGGTCGACCCTTAAAGCAGAGCATGGAATCAGCAGTTAAACCTATTTTTTTTGCTGTTAAAAACACTGATTTGGTTTTTAAAGACAGTAAAGTTATGATGTCTTCTTTAAATTGTCTTAATACTCGATTATATGTATCATTATTTGAACTAATTAATATTCCAAACGCGCTTAGACAACACTATAAATCTACTGTTTTTCGTAAAAATCTAATTTTGAGGTAAGTAAACTCTAAAAATCTTCCTTAAGTTACTCCTTACATTATACGAGTAGGGTTCTTTACACGTTCATTTTGTTAGCATCAAGGGCCTTTTTTTTATATCCAATTCCGGTTTTTCTAGTTTAGCGGCAATATTATAGCAGATGCTTTGTTTTTAATGCGTGTAAAAAAACTTGATTAAAATTGTTAAAAAGGCCTCCAAAACAAGGAGGTGTCCAACGGCCAACCTTAGGTACTGGGACTCAATAGGTTAATGAAGAATCAAGCAAGAGGCCTTCGATAGTCCGGCCTTAATCAGACCGATGAGACTCAAAATGTTTTTTTAAATTTTCCAATGTCATACGTATGTCTGTTTACCTAATAGGATTTCGATAAATCGTTGCTTGATATTCGATATGCATGGTGTAGTAATCCGTAATCTTTCGCACGTGTTTTGATATTTTATGGGTATGTTTTGGTTAACCGGTTAGCCGGTAGGTAAGATATAAATTTCCATGTATTTCAGTTAGATGGCATAATCAATACTATGTAAAGCCTATCATAGCGTGTTCATTACCCTAGAAAAGAGTGACAAGTTGAGTGAGTACCTATTCCTTGATGTACGTACATTAAAATTTAGCTGAACAAGTGAAAATTTTGAAAGAACTTGAAAAGTCTTTGCTTAAATCATAAAACAAATATTACTTTCATTTATTTATTATGCATCTAGCTAGGAGATACTAAGGTACCACTTACTACTACACAGTTGGTGTAAGGTTTGTGTTCAATTGTTATATTTTAAGATTTGCTCACGGGTCGTCCACTTCTTAAATTAATCATAACCAAATTTCGACAACAATCTTAACCGAGATCAGGTACTTAACAGCGCGGGTGATAGGTACCTATTGTTGCGAAATAGTTACACAGGTGTATTCATACTTCACGTTTCGGTTCTGAGGCCTTACCTACTCCGGTTGACGATATCCGTATTTTCGAATGTAGCCGTCCTTGTCACTCACACCAGAATGACAACGCGAACGAGCGTGATGGCTGGACTTGTAAATACGGACATATCGTCAACCGCAGTAGGGCATCTGCACCCTGATTCACAAACACTCGGAAAGTTTCCGTGTCGGATCCATTCCGAATTCGAATGTCAAACATTCTTTCCGAACGGAGTGTTCGAAGGGTAATGTCATTTGTGCCTAATGGAAACGTCAAAGTTTCCGATTCCGACGTTTGAGAATCGCATTTTTTTGACGTTTTCGGAAACCTGCCTCTTGGATTCGAAATCTGTAGTTTCCGACGTTTGTAAATAATAATGCAGATCGAAGAGACTGCATGACCGGAATAGTGACTAGAGTCAGATCAGGCACAGGACCAACAGCTGAACGTGATTTCTAAGACACGGAGATTTTAATACCACCAATTTTCCTGGCTTCAAGCAGTTTCAGTTTTAGGTATTTCATGACAGAAAAACCACAAAATACATTATTTTAGCCTGACCCGGGATTCGAAACCGGAGTTGGAGTGAAGATATCATGCTGACTATTAGGACAACGAGGAGTCTAGCCAGGCATAGATAAAATTTAGGTATTATAGAATTAACTTGGTGAGTTCTAAATTAGTACCTACCGAACGAACTCTAAATTAAGTATTTTACAATACGTACATAATTATTAACGATGAACTCATTGATTTTGCGCACCTACGCATCGGAAAATATTTGTTTTGCTTTAAAATTGAGTTTTTCTAAATTTTATGTCCATGAGAAAAATAAGCAAATTCTTAGAGCTGGCGCATATAAACTACTAGACGCGACCACAACAGCTAAGGACAGATTTTCATACATTTTGTATTATATAGCATCGGCGCAAACCGAGCGTTTGAACAGGTTGAGCTACAACGAATCGCTCGTGAATGTTTATTTAGTGGCTCAATGTGCGTAGGTTGTAGTGGTCGAGTCTATAGCCCGATCGCTTATCTGAGACCTCGCCTGTGGGGTAAAGGGTTGCGGGGTAGACGAGAACAGGGATTTTATTGGGTGATTTTAATTTTGAAAAGAATAAAGTCAGCCATTTAGATCCCACTGCTGGGAAAAGGCCTCACCTCAACTATGAGGAGGTATGAGCCATACTTCACCACGCGGGCTCAGTGCGGATTGGTGGAGGGGTGTCGGTAAGGCAAGTGACAAACCTTACTGTCAGATGTTATCAAGCCGCCCTAAAGCCTCTGACTAGGCTTAACGACTAATACCAACATATATTAATAAAAAGAATGCTGATTTCGAATTCAAAATTCAAATCAGAAGCGCCCGCCGCCCGCTTAGGACCCTCTTCTTGCCCCCCAGCATCCCTGTACGGCACTGGTGAGGTCTCTGATAAGAGGTTGGACTATAGTGGGTCAATGTGCACCCGCTTGAAGGCCCACTTGTGCACGTCCGGAATAGCTGTTCCGGCCTTTTTCAAGGCCTATTATCTAAGTTGAAAGCCCACTTGTGCCAGTCCGAATTAGCTGATCCGGGCTGGCGCAAGACGTTCCAGATCAGCTAATCCGGACGTGCGCAAGTGGGCCTGATATTAGTATCTAACCAAGTCATCAGTACCTATAAAGCACAAACCGCAGGAACAAATTGTCGTCGTAAGGTTGAAAGCCAGAAATACCAGACAGAATGGTACTGTGTCATCCATCATCATTCAACATATTTTTTTTTGTCTTTATTTTGCTTGCAATCTGTCTAGTAGGACATTTAGCAATCCATACTAATATTATAAATGCGAAAGTGTGTCTGTCTGTCTGTTGTTACCTCTTGATGCTTAAACCACTGAACCGATTGAGATGAAATTTGGTATGGAGACAGTTCGAGACCCTGGAAAGGACATAGGCTACATTTTGTCGCGATATAAAAACATTAAGGGGATGTGATGGGGGATAAAAGTTTATATGGAAAATTCAACTCTTGCGGGCGAAGTCGCGGGAAAACCACTAGTTGGTTTATAAGTGTTTAGAAAGCTTGTACGGTTAGTGTCCACTGACACATCCGCCTTTTTAAGAAATATCTACATATTCCAATAGATCTTGTGGTATCTTCCTCCGCAGGCGACGAGGCATAGTCATAGTATAGTCCTTTAAGTGCTGGGCAAGTGTGTTGGGATGACTGGATATTCTGGTCTTGTATGCTTGCGTGCTATCCGCAATCTCTTGCTTTTAGTTTTAATTTTTAGGTCGTGAGGAACCATGGTGCCTTAGTTATCATACGCAGCATTTTTGATTGGAATCTCTGGAGGATCTCTATTGGCTCTGTGCCCCATGGTTGTACACCGTAGGTCCACATAGGCTTTTCAATGCATTTGTAGAGCAAAAGTTCATTTTCTAAGGACATCTGTGTCTCTCTTCTAAGCATCCAGTACATCTTACGATCCCTTTGCCCATTGCTAGCCTCTTGGTGAATATGTTTTCTCAAAGTGGTTTATCTATATGTCCCCGTAAGATTAAAACACCGTTTGATTACAATCTATCTCGTGAGATTGTAAACTGTCGAAAAATTGTGAACTCTTCCTGATTAGTCGAAAGCTCTTCCTGATTAGTCGGTCTAATTGTAAAAGCGACCAATCACGACCAGCCGTTCTTTGTCCCCGCAGAGTTTGAAATAAAATAAATACTAAAACAAATATTAAAACACGAAAAATTGATGTAATTAAGGTTATGTTCGGAAACTAGCACTAATTCGTTGGTTTATCATTCAAACTGCTTTTTTTTTGGTTAATCAGATAAATTTTTACGTCCACAATAATTTTACATAACTAATTCTATAGATATAAGTTATTTTCAACACGAAATTAATTGATACTCACGAAAACACAGTAGTTTACATTCAACAACAAACCAAATAACAAACAAATATGGCAAGTGCCGGGGCGGCGGAGGGCACACAACGTTCAATCAATCAGCGCCTGAGATGCATTCCGTTCTACGCCGGTTCACAATTTGACCGCTTCCCATCGATAGATTACAATATAGCGAAAAATAATGCGTTAAATTGCAATAACATGTTACGATTCACAATTTTTCGACAGTTTACAATCTCACGAGATAGATTGTAATCGAACAATGTTTATAATCTTACAGTGACATATATACATTCCCAAGTATTTCGCCTCATCGGTTTGAGAGACTTGGATTTGATTTAGAGAGACCGGTGGGCATGTGCCCCTTCAACAATATGAGCATGATATAGCGTTATGATCTCCTTGATCAGATGAATAGCAATAAGTACAGCTCTTGCTTTTGAATATCTAGGAGTATATAAGTTATTATGCAAAAACTCTAGAATAAGGATTGATGGATAGCTAACAAACTAGGTGTAGTTAAATAAAAATAATAAATTGTTTCAAGAAACACACCAATTACCTAGCCCCAAACTAAGCGTGAGCTTGTGCTATGGTGACTAGGATAACGGAAAGACATACTTATATACATTTATAAACATCCATGACTTACCTAGTGCTCATCACACATCGCTGGTCTAGAAGTCCGGAGATTCTAACTATTGTAGTAGATAGAAGAAGCAATGACAAAACCATCAGAATGTTATATATTGTACTCGTAATACACGCAGCCGTAACAAAATATTGGAATATAAGATAAGTAGGTAATAGGAAAGGAAGGATTCGTCTTGAGTTTCTTAAACGTACAATAAAAATAAAGAAAATAAAAAACAGCAAAATAGGTATAGCAACTTGCTAGGACAAGTTTTGTTAATTCAAATCGTTTATTTCAATAAAATCATAGCATCAACAAATCATAGGAATGTATGTCGGCTAAACCACATTTAGCCATACAATAATCATTAAAATTACACAATAAATCACTCAATAATTTCAAATTCAACAAACACACATTTTTTATTATATATTCATAATAATGCATTTACTTACTTATCCTACTAGGCACTTACAGAAAACTGCTCTAGTAATTTTTCCCTAATTTAATACTCTATAAATTCGAATAACATTTGAATTCATTGATTTGCATTACAATATTTTTTAACATTACAAAGCTTACTAAACCAAGTAAATGAAAAATCGTGTAAGTATACGTACTTATTCCATGGGAAATAGGTAGGTAGTAAATAGTTGTATTGACGCAAACTCGTACAATGAGTATCGATTTTTCTGCCTTACCATACAATATTAAAAAGGCACTTTCAAAAGTATTTTCATTACATCCTTTAAGTAACAAAGCACACGATTTAATTTCCACTCTACATACGTAACATCATGGTTAACATACACTTTCCACGTAAAAAAGATTAAGTTGCGAAAGTTAGGTATCTCACATCTTTTTACCTAGTTTTTTCTTATAATTTGTTCGATAAAGTTATGGCTTTTTCGAATAATAAATGCTATTATTTAAACAGTTTGCAACTGTTGTTATTATTATTAAAGCAATAAGTCTTGTCTCAGTAGACATAATTATTATGGTGTGTTCAAAATAAACATGTTAAGTAAGTAAAATTTGAATTTCTAACTTAAAAAGTTGTTATATTTTTATAACTTAAGCAATTATTTTGCAAGTTTTTACGGAAAAAAAAGTAAAAAGTTGGCTGACTCGTTACGTACGAGTACGAGTATTATTTTACTTTAAGGAAAAGTTTTGATTGATAAGATACAGGAACTCTGTCTCCATCTTTTGTTCTGTGATTTCAATTTTTTCCAATGATTTTAATTTATTTGATAAACAATTAATTTTAACAATACATTTGAATTTAATATTTTAAAACTTAATACTAAACTAAAATTTAGGGTTGTCAGATAGTCTATAATTCAGGATCCAGCCTGAAAGCTCGTAAATACCTTTGCCTTATAAAAAGTACGCGTCCGATATTTTATTTATCCCTTAAACACAAGGACACATCAGTAGAAACGCGGTAAAATTGAAAATCGTGAGGATTTTCAAGTCTGATCTTGTGAACTGACAACCCTAACTTTCTAGTATCGACTAAATTCTCGACACAGAATTGAATAAATACTTAGTATTATTTGATATTTTTACTCCTTCTAATAAAGACAACGCCTACAATAATGAGCAACTGAAAAAAAGACGTCACTAGCAACACTCATCCCGAAAGAGCGGAAAAGTTTCTCTTTCACACACTCACTATCTTCTTTAGACTATGGAATAGCAGCCGTCTTGTTCTTCTTGCCTCTACTCGAGAGCTGGCCATAGATCTCGTCGACAGTTTTATTCCTCGTCTCGGGGAAGTCAAATACAGTGTAGATGCAAGCGGAGAAGCATACGACGGAGAAGAAGAGGAAGGTCCAATGGATCCCGATCAACTCGCAAAGGTTCGTGAACCATTTCATTTGGACGAAGTTGCTAAGTTTCGCACAGATGTTTGTGAAGGCTGACACTGTGCCTCGGAGCTGGAAAATTAATACAGTTGTTTGTTGGATACAAATTTAAAAATGGCGAGATTGTTCACAAGGCATAGCTAGGAGGTACTAAATTAATCTGTCATCATTAGATCACGTTGAAAATACAAGGTGGTATTTGGCAAATAGGGGGATTTGTTAACTAACGCACGAGATTAATAACCGATCCAAGATCGAAGATTAAAATTTTGTTTAGCGCAAACGCACTGAACACGCATTCTGAAGACTGTGGACTATTTTACGGAAACGCAAAGAGCTGGGATTCATTTTAATTTTGTATTACGGATTAGTCGTTAACTTCGGGCGTTAGATACTCTGCAGACTACAGACTTTCTATCGGCTAGTGTTGCCTATCGATATTTGACGTCATATCAATAGTATCGATACTATCGGAAATAGGGCACTACTAACATCAACTGACTGCCTCGTTGGTCTAGTGGTCAGCACGCTGGGTACTATCCACGAGGTCCCGGGTTCGAATCCCGGGTCGGGCCAAAAGTGTTTGGGTTTTTCTGTCTTGAAATTACTCAGACACAGCTCCGGAGTCAGGAAGTTGGTGGTGTTAACACCCCCGTGCCTCGGAAAGCACGTTAAGCCGTTGGTCCTGCGCCCGATCTCTCTACGGTCATGTCAGACTGCCGTCTCACCAAATTATGAGAGTGAAGGAACAGAGAGTGCACCTGTGTATTGCGCACTCACTTGTGCACTATAATATGTCCTGCGCAGTTGGCTAATCTCCGTTGAGATAGGCCGCCGTGTTCAAAATCGGCTAGGAGGACATTATTATTATTATACATCAATAGTACGAATCTAGGTCTATCTTGCTTCCAATCAATAGTATTAGCTAATTTGTGCTAGTATCGATACTATCGATAGAACTATCGATATTGTTATTAGTTTTCGAGGTAAACTATTGAGAGCGAAAGTATCGATAGTAATGCAATTCTACTATCGGCCGATAGTTATATTTATTTTATATTTTTAGAAAACCAACAGCGTTACAAGTTTTGTTTGACAATTTGAATATAACTATAGTAAGGCTAATGATAGGTGTCCCTTAAAATAACTATTTGTAATAGAAACTTATTAAAAAGAAAAAGTTAAATTTAAAAATATTACACATTAAAACATATTCCACCTATTTTGGTCGGCTTCTTAACTATGATGAGGTATGCAAGTGTGTACATTACATTATATCGCGTGCTACAACAAGACCAGAAAGAAAACCAACTAACCTGGAATGTAAACAGGTCGGTGATGATGATGTAGGATATGGGCTGGAAGCCGGCCGCGTCGCAGAAGATGCAGACGCACATCGCCAGCACGGGCAGCCAGCCGGGCAGCCACACGCCGCTGGCCGTCACGTAGAACCAGGCGGATAGGACCAGCATGCCCACGCCGACGGCAAACGACGTCGTCACTAGGAGTAGCTGGAATACACATTGGGCTTGATTCCTATGTGTCTTGCCTAAGATTAAATCTAAGTTCAGCCTCTCTGTCTCTGCCAAACAAACAACTTGAAACAAACAAATGAGACAGACTATTTAATTTAGAAACGTCAGATTAATTAATGTCCTCCTAGCCGAATTTCGACTACGGCGGAGCTGTGTCTGAGTAATTTAAGACAGAAAAACCCAAACACTCTCGGGCCGACCCGGGATTCGAACCCGGGACCTCGTCGATAGTACCCAGCGTGCTGACCACTATACCAACGAAAGTTCAGATTAAACAGCTGTCAGATGCTATGAAGATTAGAGACATTTAAAGAGATAGACAATTTATTAGGGATGTCATTCGATGACGACTAAATTTGGACGAACACGACACACGACACGCAAAAACTTTTAAAAAACGTAAGAAATCGCATCACTTAATTTGACGTTTCTAAATTATTGTAATATGTCCCTTTTTGTTTGTTTAGCAGAGAAAGAGAGAGACTAAACTTAAATTTAGTCTTAGGCAGGGCACATTGGAATGGGGTCCATTGTTTAGGTTAGGGCGAAAGTAGCGCCACCGTTAATTTTATTTTATTACTGATAAAGGATATCATGGTCAGCGGACCCTGGGCTCTCGCGTGCGAGTGCACAACCGGGATAAGGCTAAGATGATGATGACTGATTAAGCACATAATACACCCTCCTATTTGTAGCATCCTAACAAGGAAGGTAGGAACCAATCGGATCTCGTCTTGTAACCTACTTTAGTCCTACCTTCCAACTTAGGATCCTAGTTAGGATGTCACAAATAGGATAGTGTGTAATAACTGCTTAAATCGGATAAATTTTATAACCTCTTGAAACTCGAGGCTCCAAGAAAATACCTACTTCTACATATTATTTTTTTATTGACAGGAAGGGTATATTATGATTTTGAGACTAAGACAATTTGATTATGCGAAAGAGGAGAGACACCACTAAGCATTGTGATTCACTGGTCGTTGAAATCGTAGATCCTTTCTAGTGATGCAGTGACAAGAAAACATTCTGATAGGTGTCCTGCCTAACTTAGTCCTCGCCTGTAAGGTAAGACGAGAACAGAAACCACGTTAGGTGCGGGCGCGGGGTGGGCGCTTGTAACGTGATTTGAAATTTTAAAAAGAATGAACGCCGCCCGCACCTCTCCCAGTCTCCGTTCTCATTCTGCCTCCGCGCCCCTATAGTCGCAAGTCTAATACAACAACGCATTCAGGGTGTTGTTTTCGACTGCCGCGTTTTTGTAGCGCATCATCGATGTTCACCGAGTCATATGTAAATGTTTTTGAAGCCACTTTGCGAAAAAAACACCGGTTCACTGTTGCGTAGGCTGTCCGGCAGCCCCAATAGCATCTTAGTGCGATACCTTAATACTATAGCCCTCTTGTATAGGCTATGGTCCAAAGTACAAAATATTTGCCATATGATAAGTTAATGTTACTAACATAATGAGCCATGTTGTCTGAATATAGATACTATTGAATTGAGTATACCCATAGGCGAGGACTCAAGTGGTTTAAACATATCCCATCAAAAACATAATAGTGAATGAATGCCAAGTTCTTAACGGTTTCGCTAATAAAGAAATTGAGATTGTCACAAAGGAAAGCTATTCTCACCTTTCTGCCAGTCTTCTCCACAATACAAGTTGCCAACGTGGATCCCAAGAGCTGGACCAGGCCGATAAGCATGACCTGCTTGTTGGGGCTCAGCTTGAGGCTGATCGTCTCCGACGCCTTCTCGAAGACGAAGCCGGCGTAGATAAGGACGATGAGGTAGCCGTCGAACTGCTGGGTGATCTTGATGATGAGCGTGATGATGAAGGCCCTGCGGGTCGGCTGGTCGCGTACTGGAAAATGGATAAGGCCATGTTTTTTTATCAATACCTCAGAGTATACGTTTTTATTGCAATAGTAATCCTCCTAGCCGAATTTTGACTACAGTGGCCTATCTCAACAGAGATTAGCCGTCTGCGCGGGAGATATAATGGTGCACAAGTGTGTGCGCAATACACAGGTGCACTCTCTGTTCCTTTACTCTCATAATTCAGTGAGACGCCAGTCCGACATGACCGTAGAGAGATCTTCAGGCGCAGGACCAACGGCTTAACGTGCTTTCCGAGGCACGGGGGTGTTAACACCACCAACTACCTGACTCCGGAGCTGTCTGAGTTATTTCAAGGCAGAAAAACCCAACTCTATCGGCCCGACCCATTAAATTAAAAATCGAAACAGGTGACTCTTTGGGTTTAAAGTAGTTTTTAAAACTTTTCCAGACTCTCAGCTTTAATAATCATTAAAAAAAACTAGCACTGAATGGGCTACTTTTGGCTAAAATCGGCCTTCAAAGACATCGAGGCAGAAAATTCTAAACAATTTGGCCATCAGATAACAAACATTATTTTTGCCATTTGTCATTCTTAACGTTAATTTGTTAACTAACCAAAGATAACTCTAAGAACATTTAAGTATTTCTTTCAAATGAATTAAATTTCAAATTATTTTTTTCAGGTTTCAGGCATGGTTTGCCATGTTCCAAGAACGATATTTATGAATAATGTTTTTTTCAAATTGATAAATAGTATTTCTTTCGAGTGTTCTGGGTGCGATCCAATTAACATTTATGGAAGCAACGCGATATTAGCCTTAAGAAGCATTCAACATTTCGACAGGTTCTGCCAACCCCACGGTGACCGAGTGGTTAGGCAGTCGCTCAGTATCCGAGGAACGCAGGTTACATTTTTACCACTAGGGGAAAATTTTCAAGTGCAATTAAATTAGATAAATTCCGTAACAATGAAACCAAATGGTGATCGCGCTCAGGTCCATAAATAAAGCAAAGATCGTCAAAAAATTACAAATTAAGAAAGTATCGAAAGGTGCAAAGGCCTGTCTTTGCACCTTTGCACCTAATCGAATAGCCGCAGAACGAAAAAGACAAAGCAACACTCGCCTGTCAAAATGTTCAAGTGCTTCTTGACTCTAATGCCGAGTTGCTTTTATGAATGTTATTAAATTAAACCCTCAACACTCGAAATAAATACTATTTATCTAATCTGAGGATTTCAAAGTAAATGCTTATCACTTAAAAAAAACTTTATCCATAATTATCATTGTTGAAACAAAACCCACAACTGACACCTGAAAAAATATTTAAATTTAATTAATTTGAAAAAACAAAACTTTAAAATGTTCTTAGAGTCATCTTCGGCTAGTTTACAAACTAACTAACGCTAGGAATGACAAAATGGCAAAAATAATGTATGTTATCTGATGGCCAAATCGTTTAGAATTTTCCCCCTCGATGTCTTTGAAGGCCGTTTTTAGCCAAAAGTGGCCTATATAGTGCTATATTTTTTAAAGATTATTAAAGCTGAGAGTCTAGAAAAGTTTTAGAAATTACTTTAAAACCATAGAGTCACCTGTTTCGATTTTTAGTTTAATGTTGAAATTTTAAGCCATATTTCATGTAACGTAAATTTTTCATTTTGGACCAACATTTTCGTAACTTTTAAAAGTTACGAATCTGATGTTTTTAGGCATAAAATTACATTTTAAGAAGATTTAGCTGCAAAAACGAAGTCTCCAAAATATCTTCAACGTTTTTAATGATTTTTTTTTGTTGTTCAGGACGAAAATTCTCAATAATTCAGAAAAAAAACATAACTCAAAAACTACAAAAAACCGCGGAACATATATGGGGGTGATTCGGGTACCCAAAGAGGTACTCTATCTCTGGACTTCCGCTTTACCATACTTCTTGGAACACCCTGTATATGTCTCTTTTCGTCAACAATTAGTTAGCTAAGGTAAATAAGGTAATATTACGGAATCAGTCTACACCTTTAGAATATCCTAAAGGTGTAGACTGATTCCGTAATATTACCGTAGGGGCTACCAGAAATAACGCCGCGTTGCAATACGGTTTATTTTAGCTAAAGTTGAACGATATGAATTCTTGTTAAGTTTAAAAGAAAGTTCAGGTAAACGTACGCTACGTACTACAAAACCAGAGGTTGCGGGTTCAGATCCCACAAGAGACAAATGTTTGTGTGATGAGCACGAGCATTTGAACCTAAGTCATGGATGTTTATAAACGTACAATGTCTATCGGTTATCCTAGTCTCCACAGCACAAGCTCACGCTTAGTTTGGGTCTAGGTTATTGTAGTGTTTGTTGAAACAATTAATTAATTTATTAATTTTAATTGCCAAAGCGCCGGTGGTGCAGTGGCTAGCGGGTTGCGTCTTATGCGGGAAGTACCGGTTCCATCCCACGTGCCGCCATGTACCAATGATTTTGTCTGAGTTATGTACATTGGTTTTTAACTAGCCGATGCTCTTACGGCGAGGGAAAACATCGTTAGGAAACGTGCATATTCAGGCGGCTGAATGTGTAACCATGATTCAAACTGGTCAGGTTCCCCTGTTAACAGGGTCACGGAGGTCAGATGGCAGTCGCTCCACTGTAATTACCTGATCTGCCATATCCGGGATTATGGTCTAAAGCGGACCCTGGGCCCTTGCGTGCGAGTGCACAACTAGGATAACGCTAGGATGATGATGAATTGCCAAAGCGGACTCACGGATGATCCCCCAGACGGACTTGGTGTCGGCCTTGGCCTGCTTCTCTAGTCGCACGAAGCCTTCCAACTCCAGCTCGAGCGCGCGGTCCCCCGTCGGCACCCCTCGCAGCCACGCCATCACTGTCTTCGCCTCCTGGAAGACATTTGGGTTGGTGGAGTTTTTACGTAAAGATCAGAAAGTACGAAAAAAAAACTTTGCGATTGACTTTAAGGTCTTCTATTCGTAGAATACGTAATGTGATATTTAGTCGACATCGATTGCGTTCTGTAAATTTTTGTTAGTAGCATTGACCTCCTGGAAGAGGTTGTGGTGCTGGTGGGTTGGTGAAATTTCGTGCACGGATCAAGGCTCTTTTTGACTCGATTTGAAGTCATACCGTATTACCGTGGAAATATTTTTATCGGCAAAAAAACCTTTTTCTTCCAGTTTCGTCAGATCCACCATTTTAGAGCCATCCTGTATACCTTCCTCTCTTCCTTCAGGTATAAAACTCAACCGAGAAGTATTTTTTTTTAATTTCCATGCCCCTATAGACAAGATGCATCTATTCTACAGCGAAGTTCTTCTAATTCGAAAAATCTTCGGTATAATTTCAAATCGATTCGATAAACTAATTGCTATTTTTGTGTTTAAAAAAAAACTATTTATAAGTAATACCACCGTCAAAATGAATCACGCAGAATAGAGAACCCATAAGTTTCGTGTTTTATTATTGTATAGAGAATGAATCAAATGTAGCAATTTACTCATTAAAGGTTCGATGCGGTCAGTTGTACAAAACTAGTTTAAAAGGCAAATACACACTTACATGATATTGCTATAAGTATAAACCCGTCAATCACCATTGCGCAATGCAAATTCAATGTGTTGCAAATAAATAAATAAAATATTGGACAACATCACACACGTTGCTCTGATCCCAAAGTAACTAGCTAAACTTTTATTTCCTGAGAATGCAATACAATAGCAGATCTTACAATTATGGTAGTTCGTGTATGGTAGTGTGTAAATATGTATGACTGACTAATATGTATGACTGCCTCGTTGGTCAAGTGGTCAGCACGCTGGGTACTATCCACGAGGTCCCGGGTTCGAATCCCGGGTCGGGCCGAGAGTGTTTGAGTTTTTCTGTCTTGAAAATACTCAGACACAGCTCCGGAGTCTGGAAGTTGGTGGTGTTACCAACCCCGTGCCTCGGAAAGCACGCTAAGCCGTTGGTCCTGCGCCTGATCTCTGTACGGTCATGTCGGACTGCCGTCTCACTGAATTATGAGAGTGAAGGAACAGAGAGTGCACCTGTGTATAGCGCACACACTTGTACACTATAATATGTCCTGCGCAGTTGGCTAATCTCTGTTGAGATAGGCCGCCGTGGTCGAAATTCGGCTAGGAGGACATTATTATGTGTAAATACTTATTACACTTACATCATGCTATGGGGAGGGCTATGCTCGGTGTTTCTCGACAGGATTGAATCAGAAATGAGGAGATACGTAGGAGAACTAAGGTAACGGACATAGCCCTGCGGATCAGCAAGCTTAAGTGGCAGTGGGCAGGGCACATTGCGCGAAGAACTGATGGCCGCTGGTGCAGAAAGGTTCTTGATTGGAGACCATTTGATCAAAAGCGTAGCGTAGGGCGTCCACCGGCGAGATGGACAGACGACCTAATAAAAGGTCGCGAGAACGCACTGGATGCAGGTCGCATGTTCAGCAGTAGACGTCTTGCGGCTGATGATGATGATAATGACACTTACATCAATTTTCCCCTGCTTGACCAGGAACTCGGGAGTCTCCGGCATGAAGATGAGCACGAAGAATACTATCGTGGGCACCAGGAAACCGATCCACAGCATCGCAGTCACGCTCAGGAGATCAGCGCACACGTAACTGGCTAGGTAGCCTATGTTTCTGTAAGGTGATTAAGATATATAGATAAGAGTATCTACGAGTATCTTTCTACTCTACTGACATCATCATCTTCCTAGCGTTATCCCGGTTGTGCACTTGCACGCGTGTGCCCAGGGTCTGCCGACCATGATCCAAGATGTAGGAGATCGGGTAATTACAGTGGAGCGACTGCCATCTGAGCTCCGTGACCCTGTTAACAGGGGAACCTGACCAGGTTTGGATCATGCTAACACATTCAGACGCCTGAATGTGCAGGTTTCCTCACGATGTTTTCCCTCACCGTAAGAGCATCGGCTTGTAAACTAATGTACATAATTCAGAAAGAGTCATTGGTACATTGCGGCACGTGGGATCGAACACGTGCCTCTCGCATAGGAGGCAACCCGTTAGCCACTGCGCCACCGATGCTTAGCCACTGCGCCACCGACGCTACTCTATTGTGTGTTGATAAGAAAAGAGTTCAGAGGGAGAGAATCAATAAAGAGTTATTGCACTCCACACATTAGACATATACATAAATATTCATAGAAAATGGTACGATTTAGGCGGTATTATTATATAAGCAATTTCCTGCAGACAACCTTCGGGTAAAGGACAGTCTTAAAATTGAATTGGGAAAAGCATTCATTAAAACCATCTTTCTGTTTTCAATGATGATACAAGTCCATGTTTTTTCGTCCCCACAATATCTTTTACATATAGGGATTACCCTATTAATATATTACTGATGCTGAGTCGCTCCTGAAAGTTTGACACCTCTTTGCTATGTAAGCCTGTATTTTTTATATCTTTTTTTTAAATACAGGGTTAATTTTTTCGCTCTGTGTTATTATGATCTTCAAATTACAGCTTTCTATAATTAAATATTTCTAACTGTGCTAAGCTGCAGACAGACAAGAAGACACACACATTGCAAAAATATAAGGGTACTTTGTTGAATACGCAACCCCAAACAAAAGATCAAAGATATTCCTTATTGAGTCTTAGCTTGAACTCCAGAATAATTCAAATATAATAAAAAAAATTAATCACCCTATATAACTTACTTTCTACGCGTGTCCTAATTAAATTCATGGATGATTTAACTACCGACGACACAATAAATGTCATTGGACAGTCATGACCAAAATACGTGTCGTGACAACTTAATAAATTCATGATGGAAAAACCTTCTACGCGTATTTAATATGTAGGTACCTATACTATAACGTCCAGTAGGTATAATGTCATCAAATAATACGATTTTTACATATTAGCAACTGCTTTAGTAATTATTATGACTTTATTTATTATCATTAATTAGTCCGTCATATTAAACCTTGATTATTTTTGCTAACCTATCTCGTACGATAGGAATTGATGCTGGCAGCTAATATATCATTTATTTTCTTCTAATTTGTCGGCTTCCCTCAAACTTTTCTCGAGATCTTGTTACAAGGCCTATGAAATACTAGCTGCTGTCCGCGACTTTATCTATAGCTCGATGATAAGGTGAATGTCGCTGATATTAATATACCTAGTCATACATACACCAAGCAGGGTATGAGGGTACGTCGGCTATGGCGAGCGGACGCTAAGACCAGCACCCACGGCTCCAGGCAGATCAGCTGATGATCTGTCAGTATAGCATCTTACCTGTCCAATATCAAAAATATTGACAGCGAAGGTCAATGTCGCTGATCTCCTTGAGGTAGATGGGTAGCGCAATATAGCACGCAGAACGGGGCATGCCTGCAATAGCGCGCCAGGATCAGCGCCCAAAACTCCAGGCAGATATCTTGATCTGCCAGTATAGCATCTTACCTGTTCAATATCAGCAGCGAGCCGAGCGCTCCCCGAAGATCAATGTCGCTGATCTCCTTGAGGTAGATGGGTAGCACAATGTAGCACGCAGAACAGGGTATGCCTGCTATGGCGCGCGCCAGGATAAGCGCCCATGGCTCCAGGCAGATCAGCTTTATCTGCCAGTATACCTGAAAGAGGTAATTACTCTATGATGATGACGGCCCGGGCCCGTAGACAAAATGAAATTCTAAAGCGAAGTTCGCTATCGCTAACAAAATGAATGGAACTGACATAAGCCGTCGAAACATCACGTGACTTACGCCGAGGTAAATATTGTGACATTTCATTGGCGATAGCGAAGTTCGCTGTAGATAGCCTGCGGTAGCCACCTACCGCATATATCTATTGCACCTTGTCTAAAGGACCGTTCTAGAAATCATTGCTAAGAGCGTTAATTTCTAGGTTAAACCATTCCACTTAATGACAACATGTAATAATAGAGCTCTTTTTTTTCGGGTCCGAAACATCATAAAAGAATCCAAAAAAAGTCTATGATAAAGCCGAAAGGTTAATGACTGCTAAAAGTGCTAAACAAAACTATTTTATGAATGCTGTTGACAAACTTTAGATGCCTTGCAAAAACACTTCTGAAAACCTTAAAAAAACAACAGACAACAGCGTATTGTTCGTAAGACGGAAAATGTGTGATTGAACAAAGTACAGTTTCATACAAATCTGTCGATTCGTCGCGTTACAGTACTGCGCAAATTCAGTCTTTTGTCATCATTGAAGATAGGTAGGTACACAAAAGCTATCTGTGTTAGGGAAGTGAAAAAACAGGAAGGAAAATACTTTTTCCACTACAAAAAGGTTGGGAAGTAAGTAATTTAGAAGGGAACTAAGTAAGTCTGACCGTTTCAGAAGACAGTTTCATACTATTAATTTACAGGTATTTATGAAAATAGTGTACAAACATGTGACTCATCATTAAGCACGTTTCGAGAACATTTTAGGATATAAATATATGCACAAAAACTTTAGTTAGGTATCTAATTAATAATTATTATCTATTGTGATTGTGATATTTCCTGTAATGGACATTTAGGTAGAAAAAATCTGTATGAGTAATATCTATAAGTACCTCTATCTTGTTTTGCTTACTTTAAGATAAACATTTAAAATTATACAGGAAACGTACCTACATAACTCCACTGGGCAAAATAAATAATAATATATAGACCGGAGAGAAATCGGGCACAGGATCAACGGCTTTTAACCTGCTTTCCAAGGCAAGGGGTTGCTAACACCACCAAACTTTTGACTCCGAGATGTTTGAGAGTTATTTCAAGAGAGAAAACCCCATAAAATAATTCCAGCCCGACCCGGGATGCGAACCTGGTACCTCTTGGACAGTAACCAGCTTGCTGACTTCAATGCCTAGGCAATCAACTACGTACCTTAGGTAAAGGTCAGTTTTATAAAAATACTTATCATATTCAATAGCTTTAAGATTTTTTAACGCTCACATTGTTATTTTTAAGCCAAATGTCGTGTCGGTTCAAATCCTGCCCGTGTCAGGCCTGTGTATCTTCCCGCGTAGGTAGCAAAAACGTACCTACGCGCGGCTACCCCTAGGTAAGGGACTAAACAAGTTGGGTGTCGCTAGCCGGTAGCGACACGCTCCCGCGTTTTATTCGCTGGCGGTGCGCGACACTAGGTTGTTGGTTGGACGAGCGTGAATAAAGTCCTAGAAAGATGGCGCTAGATGGCATAAGTAGCTTCTTGTGGCAGTCAACCCTATCGCGTTGCGTGATAGTACGTCACTGAATAGGATTAGTGTATTATGAATCATATTCCAGAGTTATAAGAATGAAATTATCTTGCAATGTATTTCTGTAGGTGTCTACACGAAAATGTGCTTGAGTCAGAGGCGAACTGAATTACACCATAATATCGTTAACAACATTATGTAGATATTTCTTTGAATTTCATTGCAAAGTCATACTTCTGTACGGAGTACTAGTACTTATTCTGTGCCCGTGTGCGAATTTTTAGTTTCTTATTTAAACTTATCATATTTTTCCCTTCACAAAGCAAGTTATGAATTATTAACCTCTTTCAAACGATATTCAATTAAATTATATTCTAAAACAATACTATCACAAAGTCATCAATTGATTCTCACAGGTGCATCAAAATCGATCAGTGCTATCGGTGCGCTCGCGCCGGCTGTTTTTATAGCTGCCATTTGTCTTTTATTGACTTGCTTGTTTTTGTATTGAATTCTTTAGGAAATCGGGATCAAACAACGCAATGTTTTTGTAAGCGAGGAAGTTTACTTTTTAATAGGAATTGTCAATTGTGTGGAATAAACATTCCATCATTTGTATTTGTGTACAAACGTAATGAGACTGCAGCATAACGGTCATTTACGACAGTCAGATGATCAAATCGGCTTAATAAACGACCAATTCAAACCCAAACGCAATAAAAAGATGATGTATGCTTTAAATTCTGGTTTATTTTTACCTGAATGTTTTAACGGTTTTAATTTTATTTGGAGTATGTAAGTAATTTATTTGGACAATAATTTGTTTAGCACAAAACTTTAAGTTTAGTTACGGTGAAAACAAAATACCTTTTACTGACTTTTATTAAGTATACTTTCTGCAAAAACTAAGCATTTGTTAACATTGCGCACTTAATGAAAAAATATGTTTGGAATCATGGTTGAATAGTAGAGAATTCTACCAGCCAACTTCTAAAACAGAAAATATTCAAGCGGTGCAAGGCAAGTAATAGATAAATAAAGAGGCAAATAAATATTATGTGGTGTAGAAGAATTTGTCGATCTTCCTAATCGTGGTTATGTAGACCGGTGTGTACCAAACGTGGGTGGTTTGGAGGGTAGAGGGTTGCTTATAATGTCCTCCTAGCCGAATTTCAACTACAGTGGCCAATTTATTGACCGACTGCGCGGGAGATATTACAGTGCACATATACACAGATGCACTCTTATAATTCGGTGAGATGGCAGTCCGACATGACCGTAAAAAGATCAGGCGCAGGACCAACGGCTTAACGTGCTTTCCGAGGCACGGGCGTGTTAACACTACCAACTTCCTGAGTCCGAAGCTGTGTCCGAATTATTTCGAGACAGAAAAAACCAACACTTTTCGAACCGACCCGGGATTCCAACCCGGGACCTCGTGGATAGTACCCAGCGTGCTGACCACTAACCAGCGAGGCAGCCTACCGAGGTTATACGATTAAACATAGTAAATCAACTCATTGAATCGTATGCGAGGGACCGTACCTTAGGACCGGCTTTAGGTTAAGTTTGATGCTGCTTGTGTTAGACGTATCAGCTCAGAATCACTTTATTTACCTACTTACAATCAAAGACAAAGTAGTAGCCAGAGTCATCATCTTCCTCCCAAATCTGTCCGTCAGATACCCCATAGGCGCTCCGAAGATGATCGCCGTGATATAAGTGACGGACGTTGTCCAGGAGATGTCATCACTAGTGTACGGCTCAGGAGACGGGCCCTCTGGAGACTGGAGCAGGGATATCATGGGTGATAACCAGCCTTGCACCATGCCGAAGCTGAGCAGGGGGATTGTCACTGGAACAATACGTTTATTTAATTACTAGCTGTATCTACAGGGTCACGGAGGTCAGATGGCAGTCGCTCCACTGTAATTACCTGATCTGCCATACCCTGGATCTAAAGCGGACCCTGGGCCCTCGCGTGCGAGTGCCCAACCGGGATAACGCTAGGATAATCATGACTAGCGGTACCTGGCATGCTTTTCAATGCCACGTATAGATTTTTTTATATAAGTATCGTCCAAATTATGTAAAAGATGGTCCTAAACATTATTTTATAATACTCAATTTCCTTTTTTTGTAATGTTGTATCACCAACATTAATTTTTAAAGTAAATAGTAGGTATAATTTAATACATTAGCTCAATTTATACTGCATTCACAAGTACGAGTATCTAAGAGATTCGGTAACTTCTAACGTTTTGTGACGTCGAATGACGTACCACCAGGTAGGTACGTATCAATTTTTAGCACTAGATAACTATCAAATTCAAGAACTCATGCTATAATTGTATCATCGGCCCCGAAGTCACGTGATTTGAATATGAGAAAGTAAAAAAATGTTTCGTCAAAGAATTTTGTTATGTATAAGCAGTTCCTTAGAATGCGACACGTTTTCGACTCATAAACGTACCTTAGATAAATTAGCATAACTGTTATGTAGCCTGCTTGTTGTTATAAAATCTTTAACTTTATTTTGATACAAACTGGTTTCATGAAGGTCGGTCAAAATGCAATCATATTTATTTAAATAGCATTTTAAAAGTATCTCTGTCTTTTAAAGTTATTCCAGAGTTATTGGTGCAGTTCCAATTTTACTTGCGGAATTTATCTATAGGTACCTGTTTAATTTATATATAACAAGAGATGATAGAAATATATTGTTAGGTACTTGCTTGCTAAAGCACAGAATAAGTACTAGTACTTCGTACAGAAGTATGACTTAGCAAGTGTATTCAAAGAAATGTCTACTCAATGTCGTCAACAATATGGCGTAATTTAGTTCGCCTCAGAGTCAATCAAATTTTCGTGTAGTCACCTACAAAAATCCATTGCAAGATAATTTCATACTTATTGCTCTGGACTATGATTCATAATACACTAAACCTATTCAGTGACGTAATATCACGCGACGCGATAGGGTTGACTGCTACGAGAAGCTTCTAATGCCATCTAGCGCCTCTTTCTAGTACTTTATTCATTCTCGTCCAGCCAGCAACCTAGCCGCGCGGCCGCCGGTGCATAAAACGCGCGAGCGTGTCGCTGGCCGGTAGCGACACGCAACTTGTTTTAGCCCCTAAGTAAGGGTCGCCGCGCGTAGGTAAGTTTTAGCTACCTACGCGGGGAGATACACAGGCCTGGCTAAAGCAATAATCTGACACTTTGATCTATAATATTATTACTTGTTTTGATGAGCTCGATATGGTTATAAGCCTTATTGATTTGGATGGATGGGATGGGTGACCATTCCGACCATTTAAGTGACGTGAGACCTTACGCATGTATAGTAAATTAAATAATACAAATTACATGTCGCATATGAAACTGTTTGCTTGCGGGCTTGTAGTGCAGTGGCGGCAGTGCTTTGGTAGTGATATCAAAGTTAAGCAACCTACGGCGCGGTCGTGATTGGATGGGTGATTCCGACCATTTAAGTGACGTCCATGACAAGCATCTCCGTGCTTAGGAAGGCAAGTTAAGCAGTTGGTCCCGGCTAATATCAGTTGATATTAGTTGTTAAGCCAAGTCAGATGGTCTAGGGCGGCTTGATAACATTTGACAGTAAGGTTGGTCACTTGCCTTACAGACACCCCTCCACCAATTCGCACAGAGCCCGCGTGGTGGAGTATGGCTTTTACCTTCTCATAGTTGAGGTAAGGCCTTTTCCCAGCAGTGGGAATCTATATAGGCTGACTTTCCTTTTTATTATGCATTGGCAAATACAAATTCTATTTTAAGTACAAAAATAAAGTCGTCCATAATTACGAATGATTCTAAAGTTTTAAAATAGCATCCTTTGCCGATCGCGTGTCAGACAAATGGTGCAGTCATTGTCCATATTGGAGACCTAATTTCTACTAATGATGGTAGTTATATTGTAGTACCTACTTACCTATCTAATATTCAATTCTGCAGTAAATGAATGAAGATTGGAACGGCGAGTCGGATTGATAACAGGCGGCGAACACGAATGCGCTTATTGTAGTAATAAGGGTGGTTTCTCACAAAAAGAGTGAATGGAAAACCTTAACCTTTATATGTGATCATCATCATTATATCAGCCTAAAGCAGCCCACTGCTGGACATAGCCTCTACAACTCTGTACCAAACTACCAACTTTCACGGTCCTTTCCTCAGGTCATCGGTCCACCTAGCAGGAGGCGTCCAACACGACGTTTTCCGAGACGTGGTCTCCATTCGAAAACCTCCCTACCCCAACGCCCGTCGGTTCTGCGACAGATGACCAGCCCACTGTCACTTCAGCTTACTGCACCTCTGACCGATATTAATAACTTTTGTCTTTTTGCGGATGATCTTTTCCGGATTCTATCCCTTAGATGTGATCGCTTAACAAAAATTGAACTTTATTTACTATTTTAGTCAATCCGACTCTTTATACTAAGGCACTAAGCGCAGTAAAGTAGAATTCTGATTAGTTACTGCTCTGGAAGTTAGACTTTACTATCAACTCAATTTTACGATACTAAAATTTGAAATGCAATACCTACGACTGTTTTAAAAATTAGATCTTAGTACTTTTATGTACAATCCTGATTATTTGGGAGACTCAATTTCACAATTTAACGTTTAGATGTATTGCGTACTTAGTTAGATATTGTTATATTGCTTTAGAATACTCAGATTTTTATTTGTCCGTACGTAGCATAGCTTTCAGTGTGCAAATGACTTATATTATGTGCAAAAGTATCTTTCATTCATTCAATAATTGATAAATTACCTAATAGAAGCTGACTCAGGCTGGCTGTTATATTAACGATCTCATTTGTGTTTTTTTTTTATTTTTTACTCGTGGCCAATAGTTGTTAGTGTTTTAACTAAATTTTGTGTTTGATTTGCTAGTTGAAATTAACCAAATATTCCCCATTACATTTTTTCTTTTTTTCATATCTAAGGGATTATTCACACGGGATCCACCATTGACGATTCGTCAAAATACAGGATACGTCATGACGGATGAATGTACACATTGCATACGAAATCGTGTTTTTTCACGATTCGTCAAAATATCCTGATTGAATTTGTTTAAAAATCCGTGTATTTTGACAATTCGTAATTTTTAAAAACACGAAAACACGATTTAAGACATCGTATCGTCATTTTTCACGATTCGTGATCCGTGTGAACACGGGCATTCAAAAAGCATTGCCGCCTTCAAAAAAAGAACGAATCGTCAAAAATCACGAATCGTCCTCGTGTGAACGGGCTCTAAAGATAGGACAGTAGTCAAAATACCTCCTATAGCAGTTTCATTGACCCATTCTGGGACACTCTGTATAGATTGAGAGATTCACATTTGCGTACAAATCATGCACAAAACATGTCCTAATATTCAACTTTCACTCAAAACACGTATTTACATTTTCTACAGCAGATTCCTTTAGAAATTGAGCAAAATAATCTCAGCACAGTCAGCTAAAAGTTAATTTAACGATAAAATCATGAATAATTTGTTATTATGACTTTTGTCATTTACTACACACTTCTGTAACAAATTGTCTACCAGAACATATTGTAGGATTACCTGATAATCCATACTAATATTATAAATGCGAAAGTGTCTGTGTGTCTGTCTGTTTGTCTGTTACCTCTTGACGCTTAAACCATTAAACCGATTGAGATGAAATTTGTTATGGAGACAGTTCGAGACCCTGGAAAGGACATAGGCTACATTTTGTCGCGATATAACAACATTAAGGGGGTGAAATGGGGGATGAAAATGTATATGGAAAATCCAACTCTTGTGGGCGAAGTCGCGGGGCACCACTAGTTTTAAATATACTTACTTTTTTAACAAATGGTTATTTTAAATAGACGATTACTTGAATAATAAACATTTGTGGACCAGCTGGCACCAGCACAGTTTCTGCTCTAAACAATCTTTTTAAAAGTGGCTTTGACTATAGCACAGATTAGAGTTCTTCCGCTGCTTCTCACCACTAGCCCACAATTTGTCCCGAAGCAGTGTTGGGGCCTATACATATGTTAGGACGTGTATAAGTGTCCCCTGTGGGTCAATTTGCGTAAATAAATGACAATACCCACTCATGTACATTTTATTTCAGTATGGAGTGTCTGTCTGTTTTGTAATTAGTTTAGTCTCAGACTTGTACTATTTTATTCTGTGGTCTCGGTAAAGAAAAGTAGAAATTCAAGTAGTCAGTATATCTTTAAGAACGCAGTTATAAGAAGACGTTAAAGAGTAGGTATTTTGATATTTATTTGACTAAAGAAGCTCTAAATTAAATGTGACTAAGAAACATCACATAAGAGACATCCAGAATAAAAACCGGAAATGTTTATTTCTTTGACTTGGTTACCTGTTTGTATTTTTATTACTCTTTTTTTTAATAACTTTTTCGGTAGTCGACTGGACAGGCGTCCAATCTCAAAAGACGAGGTTGAATAAGCACTTTACCTGCTTAAATATGTCCTACTTTTATTGATTTATCGTTGAATTTGTGTCAGTACAAGCATTTAAAGTCCAGGAGCAAGATAATGTAAAAATATAAACTTTTTAGGGTTTCGTACCCGAAGGTTAATAAAGGGGCCCTAATACTAAGCCTCCGCTGTCTGTCTGTCTGTCACCAGGCTGTATCTAATGAACCGTGATAGCTAGACAGTTGAATTTTTCACCGATGATGTATTTCTGTTGCTGCTATAACAACAAATATAATTGTTGCTGCTATAATAATAAAA
The DNA here is from genome assembly GCA_949316185.1 of Pyrausta nigrata. Classification (NCBI taxonomy): domain Eukaryota; kingdom Metazoa; phylum Arthropoda; class Insecta; order Lepidoptera; family Crambidae; genus Pyrausta; species Pyrausta nigrata. The sequence continues at coordinate 5,638,278 of OX438958.1, read as the reverse complement.
ACGGAATAAAATTATTATTCCAAGGGGGCTCCCATACAACAAACGTGAATTTTTGCCATTTTTTGCTCGATATTTATAATGGCAACAGGCAGATGCTTAAAATATTCACATAATAATATGTTGTATTTTATTTTAAAAATTAATTAATTTTTTAAAAAAAATAAGGGGTCTCCCCCATACAAACTGGTTTTTTGCCTATACTGTCTAATGTTGTATGTTAATGTACGGAACCCTTCGGCCGCGAGTCCGACTCGCACTTGGCCGGATTATTTTTATTCTCAACTCGTAATTAAGAAATTCTCAGATCGAAGTTTTGAGGTGGCGACTCCATACGGTTTTATTGGAAACGGGAATTAAAACATTGCGTATATATGCGTATGCGTAAAAGAGATGAAGATAATGCAGGTTAGGGAACTTGTCGACTAATTTTAGCTTACGCTTCATCGGATGTACATTTGCAACATGAGGATTGGACTGTGCTGGTCATCGACCTTTTCACCCGACTGCGGAAGACATAGGGTTATATTTTTGTACGGTTTTGGCTGGTGTTTTTTTAACCAGTTTTATACGTTAATATATCGTATTCTTGGTTAGAAGCAGTAAATGTCCAGCCAGTTGGGATAACCTACCAATGATTTCTAATTAAAACTTAGATTAAAATAAAATGTATGCAGAGATTTGGCTAGCTGTCAAAGTTTGAAGTTGAGTTATAGTAGTTGCAGTATCCAAGAGGTATTCGGATCGCTCGCGGTATTTAAGCTAACGAACTGCCCTGTACATCCTGAACTAAGCCAAATTGATCAGGGAAAAGGTAGGTAGGATTACCTCTTGAATACAGTAAGCAACTGTGCGTCAGTGCCGTTAAATAACTTAAGGGCCCTATTTCACCAAACGTGACAGCCGCGACGACTGTCACAAATACTTTTTTTAAGTTATTTCATTTATTATATTTCACAATGGTTTTACTTATTCTATATTTTTCTTTTAAAAACAAGTTACTGTATTCAATTAAAATATTTATCCATTTTCCATTATTTCTTCTGTATGAGAACCCGACTAAATCGCTATCACAGCCGTACCTTTTCTTTGCACGGCGAAAACAACAATTGTCACGCAAAAAAGACACAGCGCGTATCGCATGTCAAGAATTCCCGACAATTCTACAAATATGTCAAGTTGTTAAAATATTCCTGTTTCACAACACAATTGTCATTAATATTATGATACTGTCAATTGTCACATAAATGCTAGGAATTTTAACAATTTCTATAAAAAATATTTTTAGAATTATCGCTTGACTACGGGCTCAATTCCAATGCGCCCTGTCTAAGATTCAATTTAGGTTCAGTCTCTCTCTTTCTCTGCCAAACAAACGAAAAGAGACAGACTACAATCATTTAGAAATGTCAGACTAAACAGCTGTCCATTGCTAAGGAAATTAGAGAACCCATAGACAATTTAGTAGGGATGTCTTTCGACGAAAACACGCAAAAACTTGTACAAATACGTTAGAAATCGCACCACTTAATTTGACGTTTCTAAATTATTGTAGTCTGTCTCGTTTCGTTTGTTTAATAGGTTAGAAAGAGAGAGACTGAACCTAAATTTAATCTTAGACAGGGCGCATTGGAATTGCCCTATGTCGCTTATCAATTTTTAGCCGACGTATGTCACTGACATATTATGTGCGTTTGGTAAATTGGGCCCAGGACCATACAATTTGCGTCTTCAGAGTCAGAGGCTGGTATTAATAAAGGACACGGAAGGCTAAATCATAACAACAAATATTCCTCGTAACAAAACTCGTAAAACATACCTAATGCTTGGGGACCATGCAAAATTCAATGACATAGAAGGGCAGTGAAGTACATATAAACTCCACCGCGATCTTCTTTTTTACTACTTATAACAGTTCACTTAGCTTGTTTTTTTCTTCTTTATTAATGTTGTTTTTCCTGCCCGACTCTTGATCCTGTATTCCTCTGATTTTGCTTATTTTATGCCTGTTTATGTATCTAAGAACTATCAGTTCTATGCGATATCTACAGGTTCGGTTAAACAAAGTTACCGTCACTTAATTTCTTATTTATTCAGAGTAGGATTGCTAGGAGTAATGGACGAAGAGCATGCGACGAACGACAAAGTGTCAGCGACCAGAGATCCTTCGTCGTCCTGCTATGCGGAATGAGAAACCACGCGGGGGTTTTAGTGGGTATACTTGGTCATCTCCCAAGGAGTCCCACAAAACCTGCTGCCATCCCCAGGGCAGTAGGTATGCGTAACGCATTTCTTCCACGAAAAAAAGGGAAAATGCTGGAAAATACTTAAGTCTCCGTAGTTCGTTTTGTTTAGGGCTATTTTTAATTAAATTAAATTAACGAACACACCCAAACTAAGCGTGAGCTTGTGCTATGGTAACACCTTTTACTCATGTGACTTGCAATAAACATTCTTATTCTGATTCTGATTCTGACTAGGTCAACGGATTTACATACATAAATACATTTATAAACATCCATAACTTAGGTACAAATGCTTGTATTCATCACACAAACATTTGCCCCTTGCGAAACTCAAACCCGCAACCTCTGGTTTAGTAGTCCGGAGCGCGAACCACTACACCAAGACGGTCGTCAAGTCGTCGTCGTTATTTATCAAAAGTTAATTTATTATTAAAGAAATATAAAAATATATTATTTATTTATCTAAGATTGTATTACCGCCAAAATTTGCATTTAAATAGAATTCAAATTGTTTTGTTACATAACCTCACTTATGGTTGTGTATACAAAAGAAATCAACGCGCGTCCCACAGGAGCTCGGGACCTACCCAAATCTATACAGGTTGAATTCATAGTGTTTTTTCCTCGTGTAAATCACTCAAACACTCTGAAAATAGTTGTATACTATCTGCTAATTGACGGTCGTGCGTCTTGATGTAGTTTCGACTCGTCCGGACTTTACTTTGGCTTCGAATCTCGCAAGAGGCAAAATGTGCGTGTGATGAGAGCTTCTATAATATCTAAATCATGGATGCTTATAAAAGTATAAGAAGTATAATATAATAAATAAATAAGTCAGCCTATTAGATCCCACTGCTGGGAAAAGGCCTCACCTCAACTATGAGGAGGAACTAGCCATACTTCACCACGCGGGCTCAGTGCGGATTGGTCGAGGGGTGTATGTAAGGCAAGTGACAAACCTTACTGTCAGAAGTTATCAAGCCGCCCTAGGGCCTCTGACTAGGCTTAACGACTAATACCACAGATATTAGCCGGGACCAACTGCTTAACGTGCCTTCCGAAGCACGGAGATGCTTGTCATGGACGTCACTTAAATGGTCGGAATGGTCACCCATCCAATCACGACCGCGCCGTGGGTTGCTTAACTTTTGGTATCACTACCAAAGCGCTGCCGCCACTGCGCCACAAGCTCCTCTAAGAAGTATGTCTATCTGTTATCCTTGTCTAGCCTGACATTCAACGCTAACGCTTTATATGGGAACAGGCAATTGGGGTGAATGTTGAAACAATTTTTGACGCCCTCTGTAGCGGAGTGGCTCGAACACCGGTTTTCAAGATGTCACCATCTCTGAGATCCCGATCCCCGGTCGGGTCAATATATACATTCACATTTTTCTACTTATGTTGTCTCGGATCTGAGTGTTGTGATATCATTGTTGTTTCAGATTTCCAAAACACAAGTGCTTAAGCTACTTACTTTGGGATTTGAGTAATGTATGTGATGTTGTCCAATATTTATTTACTAGTTCCCCGCGACTTTTCCCGCAAGAGTTGGATTTTTCATATATTTATTTATTTAGAAACCATACAGCGTAACAGATTAATTGTTAGGTTATAATTAGGTACATAAGCAAGTAAGGCCAATTATAAGGTTTCTTTATACAAACTAATGGTATGTACGTAGCAAAACGTCACTTAGGGTAAGTTAAGTTAAGAACTGCTTCTCAGACTCCCGTATGTTACTCGAAAATAAAAAGATGTCACCAGTGCGTCGTGTATTAGCAGCCCAGAAGGTAATGTAAACATTTTGTATATAAATAGTAAGCGTGAGAAAGGCTTTCCGCCTACGCGGATGTCATGTGTCACAGTCTATCACCTATACAAAAAGATAAATATATCATAACATATCATATAGAGAAATATATGGCAAGAAATATGTAAAAAAAAGGTGTTTAATCCTGATTGCTAGGTTTATTGCTAGGTTTATAAACTTTCATCCCCCATTTCCCCCCCTCCCTTAATGTTTTGATATCGCGACAATATGTAGCCTATGTCCTTTCCAGGGCCTCGAACTGTCTCCACACCAAATTTCATCTCAATCGGTTCAGTGGTTTAAGCGTCAAGAGGCCTAACAGACAGACAGACACACTTTCGCAATTATAATATTATGGATTATTATTAATAGAAGATCATTTTGTTAGTAATTTAATAAAAATTTACAGTTAACCCAATAACTATTTACAAAGTTACACAGTTTTATCATCAGCTCAATTCACGTTAAATATAACTAGGTACTTAGGTATATTACTTGGATCCTGTATGTTATTTTTACATCGTCATCATTTGCTCGTCCTTTTCCAACTCATTTGCGGTCGGCGCAATACGTTATTTTTACCCAACTGCGTCAGAAAGAAGGTACCTAATGTTTTTCAAGCTGTATGTACTATCGGGGTCTATTGCGACTTGCAGTCGAGTTTCTTTAATGAATAATATGCAATTTTTTGCATACATCTAATTTGGTATCTAACAAAACTTGTTGGTGACATTGGTGACATCGATGAAGTTGGAGAATCTAATCTAAACAACCTTCTGCTTTTACACGAAACGAATAACGTTTTAACGAAAAAGCGCTTAAAATTATAACGTCACTTTATTACCTACCCTCATAAACTATTTAATAAAGTTACTGTTAAGTTGGTAAATAAACAATAATGAGATGTTTTTTATTGTTTACTTTTAGTCAGATAATAGACTTCTGATATAATATCGGTAACACACAATATTTGAAGAGGCTGTAATATACATTATGTTCTATGTGGGTGATCCCGTACACCATTTTGGTTACGAAACGTTACGTTACGGCTTTGATATTTAAAATTTTGAATTATTTGTTTGAACGTCTCTACTTTTAATTTTACTTAAAGAGTCCAAGACTTTTCTCCGTTTACGTTACTTTTAATTCTTTTCCTACTTTTCGAAGATCAGAATTAGGCCAACCCCCAAATCTTAATTCTAAAAACAAAATCGTAATACACTCACAAATGATCGCGAACAAATATTGGTTAATCCGAGTCCCATTCTGCCACATAAACTTGCTCAAAATAAAGTTCATTATCACTGATTTACTAATCGGATACAAACGTCACTTGACCGGCCACCAGTGCGTCTCCGCTTAGACTGAGGCTGCGGACGACAGAAGCATTCGCTTGTTTACGGTGCGATCGAAGAGATAAACAATAACAATCTGGTGAACATTGTCCATTTCAAATGAACGCATTCCAGTCTTAAACCACATTTCTTTGGAGAGCATGAAAAGAAATAGGAGCTGTTGCAATATCGATTGGTGATAAGGTTCGGTCGTTTCGTCAGAAGTAAGTCTTCAGTGACAGTCAACCCTAGTTTACGAACCTCGAGCTTTAGTTATCCTGATACAAGGTTGAGTACGGACCTCGATGTCGAATTTTTTTGTGCAGATTATATATTTAGATGACTGAATGGTTTAGAAGATTTAAGGATGTTCGAGAATATTGTAGAATTAACTTGGAATGTTCAAAGCATCATTGGAGAATGTCCCAAAATATTCGAGCCGTATTTATTAATTATTTTAGTTTAGTTACTTACCTATTTCACGAACTTCAACCAACTTTTTCTCGGTCGGCTTTTAAAGAATAAGCAACTTTACCTTTCTCGTATAGCTGCGATTTTTGCCTGACTGTGATGTGGTTAAGCCCAAAAGGAAGGTTATGTTTTTTATTGGCATTCGTAGACGTAATACATAGCGCACTCTAATCTAATGAGCGTTTTCAAGCGGGTCAAGTGCATTAGTTAGCTGTTTTAAAACCTTTTCTCGACAGCCATTAGTAGAAATCATCTATGTTTGCATATTCATCTATTTCGGACTGTCCTATATTTGAGTTCATTGATTAATAAATACTAACACATTTTCACGCAGATGATATCTTTTAGCATTGATCCAATTGAATTATAAATGCTAAATTGGCTCACTATTTAAATTTGTATACTTATTGCCTTTTCAAGGCCTAACCAAAAGCTGTTTGAAATGTATTTGTCACCGTAAGGGTGCGTCCAGACTCCAGTCCAGTCCACCCTAATTCACAAACGTCGGAAACTACAGATTTTGAATCCGGGAGGCAGATTTCCAAAGACGTCAAAAAATGCGATTCTCAAACGTCGGAATCGAAAACTTTGACGTTTCCATTAGGCACAAATGACCTTAGCTTTCAAAAACTCTGTTCGGAAAGAATGTTTAACATTCGAATTCGGAAAGGATCCCACACGGAAAGTTTCCGAGTGTCTGTGAATCAAGGTGCAGATCTGGCGAAGGCGCGCGTGCTGCCCGCGTGCAATTGATTGGTGCGCCTCTTCAGTGCAACTCATGCAATATGTATACATCTGCATTCGATTTGAGACCTTATTACAATGGCATAAAAACTTATTTGTATACATTTCATTGCCTGTGGCTCTACAGTGTGCGCGCGATCAGCGCGCGTGCAGTTAGCGCGCTTACTGTTCCGTTCGCTTTCATTACATTAAACTCCAGTTATAAATGTTCTTTCGAAGATTTCAGAGACTGCTGTTATTATGATTCTGCATTATCATCAGCTATTCTATTACTGGTAAAAGTAAATAAAAAACCGGCCAAGTGCGAGTCGGACTCGCGCACGAAGGGTTCTGGGTACCATTAACCTGCAACATTAGACAGTACAGGCAAAAAAATAAAACGTTTGTATGGGAGACCCCCTTAAATATATATTTTTTATTTTAATTTTAATATTGACTTCAAAATGAAATACAACATAATATTCTGTGAATATTTTAAGTTGCCATTTTAAATATCAAACAAAAAATGGCAAAAAATCACGTTTGTTGTATGGGAGCCCCCTTAAATATTTATTTTATTCTGTATTTGTTGTTATAGCGCCAACTGTAATACATCATCTGTGAAAATTTCAACTGTCAAGCTATCACGCACGGTTCATGAGATACAGCCGGGTGACAGACAGACAGACAGCGGAGGCTTAGTAATAGGGTCCCGTTTTTACCCTACGTGTTCGGAAACCTAAAAACGAAGACACCGGCGTTGGTAGCAGGTTCCGATTTCTAAAATGAGACAGAATATTTGTAGTAGGTACACGATAGAGTGATGCACGAACAAAATACACTTGCGCAGTTCGCGAGCGGCTTGCAAGTAGCTCGCGATATGCGCATTCGCTAGGTCTGGATGTACCCTAAAATTGAATTATTATACTCTGACAAGTTCATGTTCTGTCCCCCGTAGACGTGCGGGGGGCGGGACAGACATAGAAAAATTTCCTTCCCTGCATCAAAGCACGTTCTCCGCTGACATCTAGCATTAATCTATGCCTCGCCCCCCGCAGCTCTCGAGGTTCGCGCACAAACTAGTCGGAATATAGGTAGTTAATCAATTTCCGCAAAAGTTTATAAACTATCGAATAATCATAAACGACAGTTGAAATGTATAATTAAACGTATAAAATTCTGATACCTTAGTTGAAAATTTACAGCATCCAGCGGTAAAATGATCCGAGAAACGCAAAGATGACGCTGATTATTTGAATGTCTTACTTACTTTTGCCCCGCTCCACGGCCGCCTCCTTTACCGTTCTACAAAGTACCTAAACAGACCAGAAATACAGAATTTTATCCGACTTAAAAATGAAAGTTCCATGTTCGATTTCTCCGCCAATGAAGACCGATTTTCAAAATTATTTTCCAGTTGGTTCCATAATCACCAATGATCCTGGATTCAATTTAACGCTCGTCGGATTTTGCTAAAGCTTCTTTAGGAGTATTTAAGCGTTTACATCAGAGTCGTAGTTTTATGGTGCTGCCCTAATGATGATGATTCGTAATGCTTAGGAATTCATAAATACCATCTCCATTGTTTTATTGTATGTGTATTATTATGTACCAGGCGGTTGGAGGTTCGAATCTCGCAAGGGGCAAATGTTTGTGTGATGAGCACGAGCATTTGTACCTAAGTCATGGATGTTTATATGTGTTTAAGTATTTCTATCCGTTATCCTAGTCACCATAGCACAAGCTCACGCTTAGTTTGGGGCTAGGTAATTGGTGTGTTTGTTAAAACAATTTATTATTATTATTATGTGTTGTTGCGGCAGTGTTTTAGAAATTACGGACGATAAGTATTACTTACTAAAAAAAAGTAAAATAAAAAATATAACAAAATAAAGGTGAGGTGGTGAAGGATCTACGTTCAGTGTGTCTACCCCGGGAACGACATCATAAACTGGAGTTTGGCGACTGAACGATCCTAACAGCGGTGGTAGGCTCCGAGAGGTACCGCCTGGTAGCTACCACCCTCCCACCGGAGCCCGGCGCCAAGCAGCTTGCTGTGTTTCGTCGGTGAGTGGGAGTGCCAGAACCTTCCGAGTGAGCTCGCTCCACCGTCGACTCTGTCAACACCATGTCTGGTTTATTCTCAAGGAGTTTTAACCTTGCATTAAAAACCTCGTCCTGAGTCCTGAGGTACAGGACCCTAAAAAGTATAATAATAATAGGATCGGCAGTCATTTCCGTAAATAATAAGAATATAATATTATTTGGTGTTTATTTATTTGTTAAAAATCAATAACTATTTTAATTTATATTACTTTAATTTAAAAACTATATACAAATTTATTTTTAAATCGAGTTAATCATCGATGCATAAATGCGTATATTGTGAATAGTTCATTATTTTTATTTGTGCTTAGGACTAGTTAAGCCTTTGACTGCCACGGAACTAGACACAATTGAATTATATTGTTTGGGGGTCACCGGTGACCACCACGCGCTCAATGTGTTAAGAGGCCATAATTAATCCATATTTTAAATCAATTTGTAATACATTTATAATTTTAATTCTCTCTTTATATGATAGATAGACAACACAAAATGTGTGCATTATTGTCCTTGTTAAAATAAGTCACTAGGATACAAAACATTCTTCAGCTTAAATCTAGCAATATTACATAGCTTGTAAAATAGTCTCGAGAAATGGAACCAAAAATTATTTCGTTGGCAACCACTGACCTCTATAGTACAAGTTCGCTGGACTGCATACTGTCAACCTAACAATGATTTCATTTGATTATTGCGATTTTGGCGCTGACGGCTGTAACGACGACGTCCTCGGAACTAATGAGAATTGACATAAACATCAGCAAGTTACTCTATTTTAGTTCCCTGTACACTTTGATTCGGCACAAAAATTATCTGTCATTTTTTAGAGAACGTTAAGTCCAGCGTAATGTATTATAGAGGTCAGTATTAGCAACACATTCGAAAGTTAAATTCTTTTAATGCCAACTTGGTACATTTTTACTTGTGTGATATAACATTACAATTCCTAAAAAAATTCGATTCGCACTCGAATTCGATCTAACTTTGGTCATGTATTATTTATTATATCTACTTTATTCTAATTTATAGACTAGCAACTCACCTCGGCTTCAAACGGGTGCAATTAAAAAAATAAATATAGCTCATGTCACTCTCAGGAATAACATAACATTCTAATGGTAAAATAATTTTGGCAATCGGTCCAATATTTTTTGAGATTTTACGTTACAAAAATACAAGATGAAATCAGAATCATTTCGGCTCCGGAGTCTCCAAAACCTAGCTGTACCTAGAGCTAGCGTTGCCGCTCGATAGTCAACTGTTAGTAATCTATCGATACTATCTATAGGCCTATCCATATTGTAGACGATTTTAGAGGTCAAGTATTGATAGTGCGGCAAAGCTAGGTAGTTGTTTGATCACAGCCTTGTATTAATTATGGCTTTTAAAATGCTAGGAATACAGATTCTTGTAGAGCCGGCAGCACGTCAATTGAACATTTATATCTGTAGATATTGCATGAAACTGACAGCCACGGGACATTTTCTGGCAAAAAAACTGCCTCCCCCTTTACAAACTCGGTGTACAAACCCAGTAAAAATAACTTTATTTAAATCATATTGTACATCCTTGTACTCAGCGAGTCTGTGGTTCAGCTTTACCCAAAAGGCTTGCAATGCTCTTCGGATCCAATTTAACAATGCTTTTAGGGCGCTGTTGAGACTTCCACGATACTGCAGTGCATCTGGAATGTTTGCGGAAGCACGTGCGGATGGCTTTGATGCTATCTGGCGCAAAATCTGCATCATTGTTGAGTCGGGTTCGTGGAAGTGGCAGCAGCATTCTCAATGTGATAGCCAACAAATTTGATTGCCCTCTGATGTGGAAGCTGACACAGAGGACTAAATCCTTACTAGTTATTAAGTACTAATAATAGTGTGTAAGTTTTACTGTTACTAACCATTGGACCATTTCTATTGTCTTGAATAAAAATATTATTATTATTTAACAAAATTTGAAATGAACTGGCTAAACATGGCCCATGTTTAGATTTGATTTTGTAAGGTGTTACAAGTGTAATTAATCTAAGTTATGAAGGAAAAACTGTACATTTTATATGTGTTTTAACGTATTTTATTTACAAGTAATAACGTATTGAATTAAGATGGATTTATTTGATCATTTGCATTTTTGAATTTATTTGCATTTGTTTTTTTATCATTACTTCTTTTTTAAATTTGTCCTGCGGCCGCGGAACTAGCCAAACAGCCAATCCATATTTCTTTCTAATCCACAGTGTTGCCATTAAGCTGTCAAGTGATTTTCACATGTATTTGTTTACTATTTTTGCCTTTTATACTTAGGATAATGTTATCAAAGTACTATAAAATAATTTCGTGTTTGAAACTCCTAGAGAGATGCTTATGCGGTAGTACTATGGAATTTAGAAGTATCGTCTCAGCTGGTACCACGACTCCTGCACCTGTAGATAAGAGAAATATACGGTTAGTGTTTACTTTCGGTTTACTAGTTATAAATAATAATTAACGCCCTACTAGCCGAATTTCAACTACGAACTGGCCTGGTTCACTTCGCAATTTTAAAAGATTAAAGCTACAAGTACATGCGCGGATCGACCGGTCGGCTGTTGGTCATAATGGATGTCACAAGCCGGCCGCATCGCATGTTAGATCTACGAATCACGCGCACGTTTGGCGTCGCGTCGGTCGACTCTATATACGCTGTCAGGCAAGATGAAGTTACCCGAGAGAAAGAGAGGCAAATATGTAAGTGTTTATAGCGATAGGCTAATGGCGTGCCGCGCTCTCAATTTGCATTTTATTGTTTCGTAGCAAGAGTAGCTATTTACTTAAATAAATTTGCGGAGTGGTCCTTTTATACCTGTAATATTATCAATTTTTTTTCAATTTACTTTTGTAAAAACTGTCAATTATTAAACTGTCAAGAAATTTATAAATTATAAAGAATAAGTATAAATTATCAACTGAAAGTGCATTTGCAGAACTTTCATACTGATCCATTGTTAACACATAAGCATAGTGAACCATACGCCCCGCCCGGTTCTCTTACCTAATATAGTGATGGAGGGGTTGAGCCGCCCATCAGTATTGAAGAGAGGGGTGTTGTCCATCTTCGCGAAGGGCTTGTTGGGGTCCGGGTCTGATGGGGTGCCTTCTACGCGCGACCATTCACCCACTACCGTTTCTTGGCCCACTGGAATGATATAGTTATAGAGAATGCCAATTAAATCACGCCTAATGTTGTTTCAGAAAATACGAAAAATATTGAGTTATTTATTTATTTAAAAGTCAAAATAAATTGAAATTGGGCAGTAAATGCCACTTATGAACGGTAATGATAAAGATAGTTACTGGCCCATATGTGGCCAGAACATGAATCCTTATTTTTGAGCCCTACCCGCGCTTCGAGACAAGACACAGACAATCTGGGGCCCAAGTCTACTAAATTCCGCTGGCCAAATTGTATTGTGTGATTTTGTCAGTCCTGCTCTGGGCCATATGTCAAAATCATGTTATTCAATTAAGATTTCATTACAATTTTACTAGTATAGTTAAGCAAACATAGTCCCCTGGGAAGTGCTGAGAAGAAACGTCGTTTAGCACAGAAAGAGCCTGTACTTAAATTAGTCTTAGAGCACTTTGGAATCGAGCCCATTGTCATTTTGAATGGGAAGATAAACTAAAAAAAAATTGAATTGCACTTACCGACTGAATACATGACCAGTGCGTGTTCATTTATAGTGGCGTTGTTCAGCACTATCGATTCCTTTATCCTGACACCTGCTTTGATCGTCACGCCCGCTCCTATCGATACGTTGGGCCCTATCTGTAGACAAACATAGATAGTAATAGAAATAAAACATTTATTTGGCACAAGACAGAAAAAAATTACAAAAAAGAAAAAAGAAAAATTGAAACAGAAAACACAATTAAAAACAAAATGTGCTTAAAAGGTGGCTCGATAGTATAGAAATAGTATATTTTGAAACCTTTTAAAACACAGTAGATACCTAATGTCCTCCTAGCCGAATTTCGACTACGGCGGCCTATCTCAACAGAACATTAGCCAATTGCGCGGGTCATATTATAGTGCACAAGTGTATGCGCAATACACAGGTGCACTCTCATAATTCGGTGAGACGGCAGTCCGACATGACCGTACGGAGATCAGGCGCAGGACCAACGGTTTAACGTGCTTTCCGAGGCACGGGTGTGTTAACACCACCAACTTCCTGACTCCGGAGCTGTGTCTCAGTAATTTCAAGACAGAAAAACTCAAACACTCTCGGCCGGACTCGAGATTCGAACCCGGGTACTATCCACGAGTCTATACTTATAAAAGCATGGAATGGGTATCCGGAAGATGTGGTCTTCGCCCAAAATATCAAGCAATTCAAGAACCGTCTGGACGCTTATTACCAAAACACAATATGAAAAACTGGGTACAGGCAGCTATCGGTTGTCTCTACTGCCTGCCTGATAATAACCAGAGATCAGAGTAGGTTGATTGATTTGGGGTCAATGACCGCAAACATTGATATTAATATGGACATGTTTTCGGTATCCGGAACCTCAAAAGTATTCAACTTCAATGGTGTTCTAGTCTATAAAATAAAAAGAACTAAGTTGTGTAAAGTTCCAAACTAAGTAGGTAATTTCAGGTGACATAAAATGAGTAAGATATTATGATGTAAACCGGAATTTTACACTATCGGTTCTTTAAAAAAGGCATATCCATATTATTCCAGCTCTGTCAAAGTTCATGAAATCAATCTACCTACTCCGATCTCTGCTGATAACTGAAATATTAATAACATTAGTTAGTTTGTGTTAAGTTTTTTAGAATTTTAATACAACATTAAGCGAAGGCCCAGGTTACTAGTTGGTAAAGAGACAAGTTAACTAGTTATAAAGGTTTTAAAAGAAAATACGATATATTTTTATTTTGGTTTCGGTGCTTTTAACGATTTTAAAACGTGACGCTACAATATTTATTTATATTCAAAACGCAATTGCTATTAATAATAAAAAAACATTACACACAATATACACATACAACACAATATCAACAACAAAATTTTACAAAAGGCGGACTCAATGTCAAGTGGCATCTACCAGTCATACCTTTGGGCTGAGTAACTCCAGGCTCTGACCGAGCTAAAAGCAACCTTATGTACTAGAGCGTACGAAACACAGCACATCGGGCAGTATCTGGCAGGGCGTTGCCAAATGAAAAGCGACCTTATTTACTAACTACAGCAGTAACATCAACCAGAGCGATCAGATGAAGGAACACATCTGGCAGTATCTGGAGTCAGAAGTCTTGCTAAACGAAAATCAACCTTATGTACTAAGGTATACGTACCACAGCAGTGGCATCAACAACAGCAGTGGGATGTAAGAACACGTCGGGCAGTATCTGACAGGGCGCATCTCTAGCGAGGCGATCTCGGGTCAGCTCTAGGTAATGCCTGTTGGAGTATATGGCGGAGCCAGCGGTCTTGACTTGGGACCACCAGTTCATTACCTGAAAAGAAAAAAGGTTTTCTTTTTTCCTATGACATGTCTTGGCGGATGGGTCGGGCTCTTGTGTGGGACGCTACCTGTGTCGACACCCTTGCAGCCTCTCATCTGCCCGGGACAAGCCGTGATGCTGGTTTGGATGCGACAAGTGCCGAAAACTTTAAAAAGAACAGGTACAGGCAGGCCACTTTGTACCGTTTGGAGTCGAAACACTGGGTTCGTGGGGTCCCAACGCTATCTCTTTTTTCAAAGAGATTTCAAAGAGGCTAGTTAACATCAGTGGTGACCTAAGAGCTGGCAGCTACCTTGCTCAGCGTATAAGCATCGCTATCCAGCGCGGTAATGCTGCCAGCATCCTAGGAACCTTACCACAAGGACCCTTTTTATAATTTTTGTTTTTGTGTTGTATTAAGTATTTTTTCTTAATTTTTATTAATAAGTTGTATATATAGTTAATTATGATATTAAATAAATATTACATGTCAAAAGTTATTTCTGTAATTTAATGCCAACACTATTGTCCAACAGTTCATCTGTTCGTCCAACCTTCCACAGATAATTCTTACTTCGTACGGATGACAGCGCATAAAGCTAAACACTGCGGCATCTTATGCAGTTGTAATAGGGGTCATTATGCAACGAAAATGGATGCTTGAATGTGCTGGCCATCGAACATGATCGTGTGTGCGTAAGTGCGTAATCGGTCCGATGACGGTATATTGTACTGATTGTACCTACTTAGGCCAAAGGAGTTAGCCAACTTAACAAATAGACCCTCCACCCATCAGTGTAGGCTTAGTGGAAGAAAGATTTGAAATGTTATGAAACTTGAAATGTTACCTGCATAGCATATAATTTGTTTGTGCCAGCTAATGGTGCTAGAACATCTTGTTCCCATGACATATACCCTGGATGCCCACTTTGTCCATTGCCACTAAAAATAAAAACAATTAGATAAAAAGGAATGAGAATAAAAATATTACGAAATGAACACTGCGTCTCACATAAGTAATATAACACACTAAAATATTACAAAAAAAAAAAATTGTTTCAACAAACACACCAATTACCTAGCCCCAAACTAAGCATGAGCTTGTGCTATGGTGACTAGGATAACGGATAGAAATACTTAAATGCATATTAACATCCATGACTTAGGTACAAATGCTCGTGCTCATCACACAAACATTTGCCCCTTGCGGGATTCGAACCTTTAAACTTAAATTCCTTATGAGATAAAATAGTGAGAAATTTTCATACTTCTTTAAATAAATTGGCAGCAGGTGATAATGAAAAAGCAATTTTTAACAACATTCAGTTTAGTTTTACCTGTAAAATCCATTCTGCTTTTTCTCAAAAGCCTCTGCCATAGTGTGGAAGACTTGCAATGAACACACATACACCCCGCAGTTGATCAGAGTAGACACATAGCTGTTCGGCTTCTCTACATAGTGGTTGACTGCTTTAGAGGCAGGGTCGCGTACCATGCAGCCGTAGTGGACTGACTGCTGTCTGGTTGCTTCAGTGCCCATTATTGTCACCTGAAATTAGTGAAAGTTGAGAATGTAATAATATTAGGTATAAACATAAATACTATTTACACAGCTATAAAATGTTATTATGATAATACTGACTGACATTGATAGTTGCAACAATGGCAGGATATTTTTATTTTATATTAAATACATTACATAAAATGCTACCTTTTAGAATTTATAAAGTATTTACCAAAAAAATATTTCAATATTACGAATCTACTTTTTTAAAGAATGCAATCAACTTGATTACCAACTGCCTACCTTGTAACAACTTTTTATCTACAAATATTAAGAACTTTGCAGCTTTATTGTGTAGGCAATAGTTTTAGAAGCAGGAGCCCAAGTCTGCTAAATTACACTAGCAAAATTGTAATAGAATGGTAATAGCAAGCTTTTGACAGTAATTCTAGTATGGGCCAAATGTCAAAATCAAGCTGAACATTATGATTCATTTACTAGTAATTTAGTAGACTTGGGTCCCAGGAATGCAAGAAAAAATTTAGATCACACTAAACACTAAAAAAATAGGTAATAAAATGTTTCTTCTTACCAAAGCTTCACTTTCCTTTGCATGAAAAGCCCACAACTCTTTGAGTGGAAAGTCAGCACACACATCTCCATTGAGCAGAAAGAACGCTGATGGGTTCCCAGCTCTGATCTGATCTCTGAAGTGGTATAGACAGCCACCGGTGCCGAGGGGAGCAAACTCTTGAAGATATCTGAAAGACAAAATACTATTGTTCAGGTTCAGGTCCATTACTAAGTTTAAGAAAAAGCAAGCATGCACTGTCTTATGCTTCATCATAACTGCAACTGATTATTTCAACATTATAAGGAGTTTCTTAATCTATTAACCCTTTTAGGATCATAAGACGCTGGCGGTCACATAACAAAAGATAATCTATTGTGTTTGGAAACTTGACCTCTAAATGGTTAAACATAAAATAATAAACAACACTCAAAGATAAGAGCCGCACTGACTTACCGGATGATAACATGGTATTCCTTCTGCATATCGCTTACAAACTGTGCCATAGTGATTGTAGTGTATGATCCAATGATGAGGATCTCTTTGCATTCCTCTAGTTTTGCACATGCTGCTATATGATGCTGGATCAGAGGCAGACCAGCTATAGGAAATAAAGGCTTCGGAGTGTCCAATGATAGTGGACGGAAGCGAGTTCCTACAAAAGTAGGAATAAAATTTACATAACCAATTATAAAATATATTACTTCGGTAGCTCTGTATATAATTCTATTTGCTTAAAGTAAGTTTTAGAGTTAATATCTTCAACATAACCTCAACTTGAACATTTAAAAACACTACGAAATAGCAGTTAAATAAAATGACCTTGTTGTTAATAGTGTATGAACTCAATTTTAGTGCAATATGAGCCGATAAACAGCACTCCTAAACCGTTCAAAAATTATTTTCATGTACATTACCGGTGACGTATACTTTGTTAGTGGAATTACCTTTTTGCGGGCCACCAATAAGAATTACAGCCTTCAACATTTTTTCCACGATATATAAAAACGTTTTTCACTTAAAGAACGGTTATAGAAGAGTGTGGCTTTGGTATTTTTATCAAAAATCTTTTGCATAAAATACTAACACGTCAGTCAATCAAACGTAAACAATGAATGAATAGTGATGGCAAGAAGCAAGCGAGCGACCGAATTGGGTTTATCGGTATCATTCAATTGACATGCAAACATTTTATTCATAAAAGTTGATTATCAAATGCCTCACTAGTTATACTCTAAAAATAACTTATTTTATTGATAAGCTGTGGCTGTGGCCTCTGCTGTGATCTGCTGCAGTGTTAATTAATGTCCTCATTGGGAGTTGCATGAAATGTCATGGTTTTATCGGACTTTCGAGTCAACTAATTTTTGAGAATTTATCAGAACGCTAATGTTTCATAATAATTAATATGGGATATAATATGTATCCCAAAGTTACTGTAATACTGTAACGTCACGCTTTTCTGTGCTCTCAACTAACTTACTTTTAACAAAGGAAGCCTAAATAAAATTCATATTAAGTACAGATAATTGAAAATAACCAATTAACGTTAATAGAAATAAAGTGTTAATGTCTAAAAAAAGTTAATTTGAATTAATTGTGAATAGCGTTATCTTCACTATTATTGATATCGATAAATTGAACTATCAATTCCATTGACTAATGTTCAATTGTAAAAATATTGATCAAACATCCATCACTATTGATTGTCACAGATTACAAAAAACATCGCTATGATCTATCATCTGTCAAAGATAAGTCAATCTGCATTGAGAAGTTAGAATGGAGAAAGCATGTGTCAAAATCTTGATTCAAAATTTTTCAGCTGGGGACGAGGAAACACTTGTACAGCACACTACAAAAAATTTGACATTACAAAACTTTTTAAGGACGGGACATAGCTAACAAATTCTTTAGCTTACTAACTGACTGAGTGCACTAATCCTGTGCCACTAATATCATGGTTGTTTCAACTTTGTTGCCCTTTCATACAAAAACCAATAGATTTTGACAAAACTTTACAATAATATGCCTCATACATTTTGATGTAGGTATACTGCAGCACATAGGCATTTAAGGATTTAAGTATAAATACTGACGTAGTCAAATCTAGTGTTTATTTTTATAAATAGGTAGGTACTTTAGTAAAGAAGTATCTAGAATGTTTGTGTATTTAGCACAATACTACTGCTTATTTATTGAAAAGTATATCAAAGATGTGTAATTTACAACTCTAATCTGAATATAAGAGAATAATCATGGTGATGTTACGGGAAATATAAGATACAATAAATAAGTAAATTGTTTCAACAAACACACCAATTGCCTAGCCCCGAACTAAGCGCGAGCTTGTGCTATGGTGCTAAATGCTCCCGCCGATGCTATACATGTCATAGTCATTTAGAAAGTCAATTTTGATACATTGTTACAATCAAAAATACCCCCTGGAGTAGACTAAGACTGTTCTGTCTAGGGCATAGACCTTTGTTTAGTCAGTCGAGTGCAAATAAATTCAGTTTATGAATTTCTGCACCTATGCATTTAAGCTACCTATAGACACAAAATCTGTGGAATTTATTTTGATGCTATCTTTTGAACTTGTTTTATCATGTTTTGATTGTAGTATGAGGATAGCACGACCTAAACTATGTGATGTCTCAAAAGAATAAGTACCTAATATCGAGAACAGGTGTGTCTTACCAGTTTTAGGGCGAACATCGTTTTAACATCACATCGTAGTTTAATAAGGATTAAATCAAATAGCTATTCTAGCGACAACAATAAAAATGTGATCTCGCTTCCAGCTAATTAAGGTATAGTGCGACCTTTTTGGATCCGCTTTGTAATTATAGTAGAGTGACTGCCATCTGACCTCCATGACCCTGTTAATAGGGGAACCAGACCAGCTTGGATCGGGGGGCACGGCCGTGCCCCCGTTAAGTCAAGCGCAAAGCAAACACTGCCGTACCATCCTTTACTGGAACACATACATACATTTTCAGGTCCCTATTTGTGAACCTCTGAATATGACCAGAACGCAGACATTTTCGTCATCCAGTAAGTTGTAATTACATACTTATAATCCAAAACTTCAGGTTATTTAGTTCCGAAGTTAAGCGAAAGCAAAGTTTGCATTTATAACACTCACTCACTCACTCATAATCATCAGAATAGAACTTGTACTTTCCATAAACTCAGAGAGCTGAAATTTGGTACAGCGTTAGGGTTTAATGGCCACATAAAGGGAAAACTATAAAAACTAGGATAATCGAAGATCTGGAGTGAAGATCTGGTGACCCTGATTAGAAAACACAAGAGCCCAACCAAACTAGAGATCGACATACCGCCTTTACAAAAATATTCATTTGATGTCAAAAATCGAAAGTCTGAAGTATCTGATAAAGAACCCTCAGCTGGTCTCAGCTGTATTAGAGATATGGTAACGACCTCTTCTACCATTGGTACATTAAAAATGACTGTCATTGCAAAAATCCAGCGTAGTAGGACACATCTTCTAATTTAATCTAGCCTATAGCGTCCCACTGCTGGGCGGCAAATGCCTCCCCTTCTGCTTTTAATACGCATATAAATAAAATTAAAGGAAAACTCTGGATAAGACTAGACTGGCTTTTACTATACTTCTTACAAGTTTACAAGAAGAAGAAACTTTATTCTAAAAAACTACTCCTAAAAAGAAAAAAAATATGTAAAAGACGAAAATCTTATAAAATAAATCAATATGCCTACGTTTCTGCGAAAAGAAGTGAAATCCCACCAAAAAATTCTGTAAAAAACTAGCGAAGTCTCGATGGAGCTGCTTGTTTATCTCTAAAAGAAAATAAATGAAATCTAAACAAAGTCGTGCCAAGTCTAAGTTCCCTTACTGCGATTTCTTTATTATTATAGTTAATGTTGTGTGACATGGCCGTATGTACACAAGGGTACAAAACCAGGTGCTCCATGACACCATTGCACAAATCTGTCGCCAGAACCGTTACACATTGACGATGGAAAATGGCCACTTGGAAAACATTGATTCAATAACCAGTCAATTGTAGGCTTAATGAAACTGCGTATTTCAATAATACTTATATTATAGTATAGGCGAGACAGAAACAAATAACGGCCAAGTCACACAACATTAACTATAATAATAAAGAAATCGCAGTAAAGAACCTTAGACTTGACACGACTTTGTTTGGATTTCATTACTTTTTAGAGATAAGCAAGCAGCTCCATCGAGATTTGGCTAGTTTTTTACAGAACGTTTTTGGTGGGTCACGGTTACACATTCAGTCGCCTAAATGTGCAGGTGTCCTCGCGGTTTGTTTGATGTTTGGGAAAACGCTTTTTCGAGTTTACACGCGTTTTTCTTTCGCATGGTTCGACGCACAATATGGTCGCTAATTTCGCACCGGCTAAGTAAGATCGTCGTGACCGAGTACGTATGACGTAGGACTGAGAATTCTACGAGGCTAGGGTTCGGAGCTCACTCAGAACGAAACACTTTTTTGTATTTATTTAAGTTTATAACAGTGTGTATAATTTTTTTTGTATTTTTTTGCAAATAAGACTTACGTATTCAGACTTAAATTACATTTACAAACAAGTGTTCTATAGTACTGAATCAGAGACAAATATTTTCCTTCGGTGCGTTACGACAAAACGTCAAGTACCCACCTATTGTTTTTTTGTAAATTCATGTTCGTAAGTAAGAATATAGTTATCTCTAACTTACTTACATGGAAACATAACTCCAATCACCCCTGCATCAAGCGCAAGACAAACATATACTCAACTACCGCACAGTTTCGAGTACGAAATACCGCTAAATACTTCCGGTAATGTAGTGAATGTTTGAAATAGGCACGAAAAATATCCAATTGGGTACATAATAATGCGTATATACTTAGTTTGAGTCCGTATCTACTTGAATACTTTATCTAGATCAATGTTCCCAGCTTTGGGGAACGCTACCGGGCACATTGGGAACTTACTGTGGGAATTTACTGGGAGCGGAAAATTCCCTGCGGCACATCTCTAACTAGGATAACGGATAGACATACTTATATACATTTATAAACATCCATTACTTAATTACAAATGCTTGTGCTCATCACACAAACATTTGCCCCTTGCGGGATTCGGACCCGCAACCGCCTGGTTTAGAAGTCCGGGACGCGAACCACTACACCTAGACGGTCGTATTAAATGGTGCAACTGACGGTGGTTTTTTTGGTGAAATTAATGAACTTAGCTCCTAAAATTAGTTCGTCCTCCGGATAGAAGTTTTAATTGCCAAATACAGTTTTTAGGTCATCTACTTATATTTTTTCCATAATCACTTTTGCTAATTAATGAATGATCATCTCTCACAGGGGCACTTGAAGGTTTTTGTTTACTCCCCATAAATATGTTTTTCTTATCATATTTTATTACTTATTTACCTATTCCAGACGAAGGCAAATTAAAAAACACAAAAATCATAATAATTGTTTCAACCGTTCTTGGTATATTTGTTGTAATGTAACTAACACGACTTACATAATTATATAGATATAAGAATATAAGATATAATCTATTTTTGAAGTGAATATACAACTTAATATAATTATTATCTAGCAAAAAACTCAAGTCTAGTAATCACGAGATACAGCCTGGTGACAGACTTAATAAGTCCCGTTTTTACCCGTATGAAACCCTAAAAACTACACACTTGGCTATGAAGTTTTAAAGTACCTAGGCACTGCTGCTGCTGCACGGACAAAATATTTTTTTCTGTCGGAACATTCTCGGAAACATCTTGACTCAATCACACTTGTGTGAGAAGAAAACCAGGTTTTTGACCACAAAGCATTCTTTATTCCTTTCTTCTTTCACCTCTAAGGGATCTATCGGAAATTAAAAAAAAATCTTAGGTACTTTTATCATCCTATATGTCTATGGTATGTTTAAATATTTAGATAACATACACTTAATTATTTATAACTGTGGCGATAAGCTAACGAACTAATTACTAACTAAGTTATTTACCATTGTACTATGAAGATAAAACTCAACGTATGTATCGCTAACTTGTCGAAATAACCTCAAAGTAAAGAACGATGATTTTCGAAATACTGTTGTAAATAAAAGTATTTGTAGTCAAAAATGGTAAGTCACGCCATGAAACCGAAAATTTACTAATGATAAGTGGTTTTTGGGTCCGAAAACGGCACAGTTTACCATTTTCAATCCTCTACACGTAGATGTTTGTTGCGACGATTCGCAATAGATTCTGTCAAACGGTCACGACCAAGTAGTTTTATATAAGCACTCAAACTATAAGACCAATATTCCCTTCCTCCATTCTAACAACTCAATGGTCAATCTGTGGTCAATATAAAATAGCGCCATCTATTATTGTTTTCTATAATTACGACCGTTATTATATACTTTTCTACCTAAACATAGTTTACCCTTATAATATCCTTGTCCTACATCCATCACTTTTTCTGATCTTTTCCTTTAAAGCCATCCGTTAATCATAAAATCATTCCTTTCCTTATCTTTTACCCGTCCGTGGCAATGCACAATCCGTGCAAGCCAGTATACAAAAAAAAAATTACGACCGCTTTTTCAAAGGCCCAACTCTTACTAATCTGTGCAAAGGCCTACCAGTTTTAGGGCCAAAATCATTTTGCACATCGCATCTTAGTTTTCTAGGGACAAATAATACCAAATAGCTATTCTAGCGACGTAACAATCACAGATTAATGATAAACCTGTGCACCTGTAACAATAAAATTCAAATGCGCTCGCAGTTACACAGACATAGAATAAATAAGACATATATTTTTTAAGAGGTAGGTAGGTATACTAACTTACTGAATGGTGGCCAGAATTTAAAGTGTCTGAGGAGTATATGCGAATCTCTCTGCACAGTGAGAAGATGCAATTGACCCCAATAGTACCTACTTCTTTATTTTGTGATTTGTAGATAGGTATTTATGTTATAGATGCCCAAATCCTACAATCTAAATGGATGGATATCTCTATGCTGTGCGTGCGATGATGAATAAATAAGCTGGTGCTGTCAAACATTCAGTTAGTAAAATCCACCTGCCACATAAAATAACGAGGGATTTAAAGTAATCCAATCCATTATCTGTTTTTGACATCTATAAATATTACGGGAATAGAGTCCTACTTCTACAAACGTAGTATTTCAGTTGTATTATAAAGAGGAGAGTGATTATTTGTTTGTTTTGAATAGGCTCCAAAACTACTGGACTGATTCAAATGAAATTCGGTACAGAGATAGTTTTGTCGTAATTTACCATAAAATACACCTTATTGTCATGTACTCACTTGTTTAATATCATTGATTATGGCTATAAATAAATATAATTATTGTTGAAAAGTATAGTAACTGACTTTCCATTTCATTTGGCGCCAAATGCCAGCCAATGGGAAGCCAGCAAGCCAGTCGCGCCATTTAGGAAATGTAGTGGTGGGGAGTTTTCGTTACGAGAAATAAATTTTTTTGTGCAGCTGCGGCAGCTGTCTGGCTCGAGAATGTAAACAGTTGTCATTACTAGAACTTAAGTGCTGTAGCTCCTAAGTTAGAATACCTTTTCTTTTGTACTTAGTATCTCAGCATTACATAACTAAAATACAGAACAGTGGAAATATATTAAGTTTTTATGCGACACTGATACCCCTCTAGTTACTGATAGTGAGTTATCATAGTTTGGATGGGAAGAACATAGGCTCCTTGTTGACCGACTTAAAAGGAGAAGGTTATCAATACGACTGTATGTTTTTTTGTGTGGCTATGTTACCTCATATCTTAGTCATTTGTGGACCGATTTAAAAAAAAATGGTCACCTAAAAGTTATACCTTCTAGTTGGTCCCATTGTGGCCCAGTCGAGATCTGATGATGGTATCTTGGTGTAATCGAGGGAAACCCTCACATTTTAAAGGCAACACGGTGGAACTCCTTGAAAATTAGGAGTTTAGTACCTAATTAAAACATCAGATCTTTTGTCAGGTACTGTATAAAGGATGCTAACAAAACAAAGTCAAAAAGCGCAGCTCCCTCTTCTCTGTGTGTAAGAGTATTAGAGGAAAATTTTACTTCTTAGGTCTTTAGGAGTGAAAAGGATAGATAGAATTGCAAATACGTTCATCGTCACACAGAGTACAGGCCCGAGCGAGAACGTGTTCCGGGATGCTTGGGATTTGTGTCACTGTCAACGGTGATGTGTCGCAAACTGTTATGCGCTATCCTATTTCCACTTCATTTATTTACGGGTCGTCGATAATAAGTAATCATAATATATTGTACCAACATTCACACCAATTACCTAGCCCCAAACTAAACGTGAGCTTGTGCTATGGTAATTAGGATAACGGATAGACATACTTATAATAACGTTTAAAAACATCCATGACTTAGGTACAAATGCTCGTGCTCATCACACTAACATTTTGCCCCTTGCGGGATTCGAATCCGCAACCGCTGGTTTTGTAGTCCGGAGCGCGAGCCACTACACCAAGACGGTCGTCAGACGTCGATATTGAAATGTTACATGGAAAGTTATTATTAATAGTTGGGCTATGTAGTAAATATTACAAAATGTACTAATAAGCTCATCTATTAGCGTTATTTACCTACCTACTTATTTTAAATAAAATAAAACAAATAGGAATCACCGACTTTTTAAGCCTAAGGCTACACTTCTTAAGGGAAGGAGGTACACTTTACGTACAACCAAATTATAAAAACCGTGTGACTGTTTGTCATGTCGTCAGTACGACATAGCTCCAATTAATATTATAAAGAAGTCTATAATATCATGTTCATTATCGGCACGTTTAAAATGTTTAAGAACATCGAATTTTACTTAATTACTGTTTCTTGTTAATTTTGTGTCGTTACATTCCTCAAGGGAGAATTTTGCGAACACTTTGTCTTGAGAGGAAATACTTACCAATAGAATAGCTTTACCACTGTTGCTATGAAAGTTGATGTCAGGTTTTAAAAATTGTGTAACTGTAATTAGTAAGTACTCAATTATGTAAATAATATACTTAGGCCCACTTACGCACATCCGGATTAGTTAATCGGGACTGGCGCAAGTGGACATACCAGATTAACTAATCCAGACTTGGGCAAGTGGGCTATCAAATCATATAATATGCCTTGAAAAAGTCCGGAATATCTAATCCGGACGTGTGCAAGTTGGCCTTAATCTTTTTGAAATAAGTAAATAGTTATTTTCTAACTGAGTTTAGAAAATATTTTTACATACCTTACCTACTCTTCAACATTAGGATTTTTTGATTTGAAATGTAGCCTTACTGGAATACCGCAGGTGGCATTTGCTTTGGTGGCGTTCGGACAGGTGAACTGGAATAACGTTAATAAATCATTGGATGGGCAGGTCCATACCTACTTCGGACATTAATTATTTAGGCACCCGATATTGAGTGATCGCTCTTTCTCCTACCCTTCAACCTTCGTCATAAATAAATTTAAACCTTCCACTGGGAAGAGTGCTAATCAGTCTCCGGGGTAAATCAATGTTCATTTAACTGTGTATAAGACCCTTACTCTCTAAGTCGATGTTCGTGTTTTCGATATTTGCCGTCTTTTTCACTCAATACAGCATCCAAACGCGAGTGAGATAGACGTATAGATCGAAATACAGACTGTCGTAGTACAAAGTGGGGAGACTGGATTCGAATCGGTTGTTCATAAATTCACGCCTCGATCCGATAATCCAAAAGTGTCACAAAAGGCTTACAGCTTGGGTTTAAAATATGCCTGGACCAACTTTAGCTAGGTATTTCCTATATTGTTATATACTCGTACTAACAATTTTTCAGCTGGACCTGGGTGGACCTAGCTTTGTCAGTTTTAGTGGCCATGCGTCTGGAAGCTACAGAGTCAGTTATCTACACTATTTCTGGGAGGATTCCTATAGCTTGCTTACGTAACGAATAGTGTAAATTTTCTGTATGTTTTTGTTAAATTAGTATGAAAAATAGCAGGGCCGGTTTTAGGCTAGAGGTTACTGCCCCGGGGCCACTTGAGAGGTTCTGTCTAATAGCGATAAGTCGACAAGTCTTAGGGCCGTTTTTTGGACATTAGTGCCTCCGCTTTATTCGCCAGATCTCTATCTAAGTTCGGCCCTCAAAACTTAAAGTGTATTTTTTGAAATTTCTGAAACCTTCGACTACTTATATGTCCTGTCCCACTTAACACCAGCAGACAGCGGCAGCCAGTTAGCCAGTATTAAGTAACTTAAACGTGGGAGCACTTATTTCTAAAAACACACGCGAGGATACAACCCATCAGACTCATTTTGTCGAGTTTCGTTCAGCACAGTGCAGCCCCCGGAAATGAATGAAAATGTGCGTTCCACGCTCATCCGATTTCCATATAGCGCACAATGGTAATTGGTTTGTAAACCGAATCGAATTTTAAATTGACTGAACAGTGAACGGTATCGATTCGTGAGATAACTATTTGAAAGGAGTTCTAGGATTTCAAATAACTTATTTCAAAAAATCTTACTACTTACACTAGGTTATTTAAAAAAAAGTAAATAAATAGGCCTACCTATTTACATTTTTTACTCACTCAGGCAATTATACTTCCTCTTATACTGCCAGATACAACAAACTAACCACCTACCATATATAGAACAAAAATTCATCTTAATTCATCTAGGTCATTCAACCGGAATGTCCACTTTAGTGGAAACGTTTGTCTTCAGCAAAAAAAGTCTATTTGCATAATGTTTTCTCAGAAGTGTGTTCAAAATTACGAAACAACATGAATTAGTAGAGACGTCGTAGCACCGAACACATAACCTATAAGTAGAGACGAAATGTCATTAATTTTGTTTCCGAAAAATTCCGTCAAAATCCCTTGGCCTTACTTCTATTGTAGGTACTACCACGCTATTTGATAATCGGTTTTTTTTTTATTAAACTTGAACTACCTACATTTTTTTTCAAACATACCTAAAACCTTTCTTCTTCTAAATGGATATTGATACAAAAGTCAGCCTGTTTTTTTTTTAACCAACACCAATTACCTAGCCCCAAACTAAGCGTGAGCTTGTGCTATGGTGACTAGGATAACGGATAGACATACTTTTATACGTTTATACATCCATGATTTAGGTACAAATACTCGTGCTCATCACACAAACATTTGCCCCTTGCGGGATTCAAACCCACAACCGCCTGATTTAGTAGTCCGGGGTGCGAATCACTACACCAAGATGGTCGTTAATGCAATAAATTCGTAATCGTCTTGGCCACGAAAGTGAAACGCTGATATTATGCTGGCAGTATTGAAAGCTTTTCCTTCAGCAATTGTAATTGCGCTACTTGTTACAAAACAATGAAATATTTACATATCTAATTTTCGAAATGGGTTTATTAGAAAGTTTCTAACTTTTTTCAATAAATCTAAATCTTCTTATAATGGCTTAGAGCAGTGTCTCTGCGAAGGAATTGAACCAACCTTTTATAATACAAATACTCGTACTTACTCGAGTAGGTACTTGTAGAAAAAGAAGTAAGGTACCTACTGTGCCTTTATTGAGTAAAAAAACTAGTGAACTGACTTTCAGTGATTTTCTATTCCGACAAGTTCAGGCGCGACCTTCCTGCGGTCGCCAGAGGTGCGGGGGCGAGACACGCTAGACGTCAGCGGGTGACGGGTGATGTTGTGGGGAATGGATTTGCTTTGACAATAGCGTGTGATTGGAGCTTCCTCGCTCCCCGTACGTCTTACGGGTGCAAGGAGGGTCGCGAAAGAACTTGTTGGATTATAGTACCATAAACTAGTATTATAAATTGCTTAACAAAACTTGTTGCAGTTCTGGCCGTAGTGTTGCCAACCATTACACCTAATTCCACCTCCATTGTGTGACTAATGAGTGTTGCCAGGCTATTGTCTCCTGCTCCACTTCCCTTATAAACAGGTGTACTAATTATTTGTCACCGCACATTTCTGAACTGTACCTATTGTGTAGAAAATTAATTATTTCTTTCCGGATTTATGAATAGAGTACGTAGATGTTTTATTAAAGAATTTGTGTTGAATTAAAGCTTTTTGTTATGTTTTTTCCAAAGATTAAAGGGAAATTTTCTTTTCTTGTTCATCCGAATTGGCATTGGCTCTCCCGGAGTTACGGATACGATGGGTTTTCGTCTAGACTCAAAAACAATTTTTCTTCTTCTTTTCGTGTTAACACTGGCATTATATTTTTGAGGACTAACATAGGGTTGCCAACATTTCTTCAGCGAAATATAGTATATTTCAACAAAATATAGAACTCTAAAAAATATATAGTATGTTATGGAGCACGCAAAAAATGAACGACGTTATATTTGGAACTTATTAATTTTATAAGTTAATAAATTCTCCACAAAAAGTTAAAGAAGCGGCCTGTTAGTTACTTTTCCATAATATATTTGTAAGTTACATTTCGATGTAGAAAATATAGTATTTTAGCATACTATATGTTTCTTCAACACTATTAATACGCAGACCGGAAATACAGTAAATACCTACTTAGTTATTTGTAAACTTAAACTAAACTTACATTTGTGCCTGCACGTAGATTGTTTAAAAACTTGTTATTAAATTAGTTTGTCTTTATATGACGACCGTCTTGGTGTAGTCGTTGGCGCACCGGACTTCTAAACCAGCCGGTTGCGGGTTCTAATCCCGCAAGGCGCAAATGTTTGTGTGATGAGCACGAGCATTTGTACCTAAGTCATGGATGTTTATATGTATTTAAGTTTTTATATCCGTTATTCTAGTCACCATAGCACAAGCTCACGCTTAGTTTGGGGCTAGGTAATTGGTGTGTTTGTTGAAACAATTTATTATTATTATATTTACTTTGTGCAACTAATGTATCTGACCCAGCTGCATTGCAATGGAAAAGAAAAGTGTTATTTTTAATAATTTCCTAGACATTTTTAGCCGTAATTCAGCTGAGAGGACACGAACCTATTAAATCAATGCTTTCCACGCAAAGTTTTCATTTTGCCATAATTCCCCTCTTACCATTTGCTACGAGTACTTAAGTGGAAAAAAAATTCTATTACTCCATGCGTTAAAACACGGGCCCGAGTTCGATTGCCGCCCCGGGCTGTAATTTTGATAGTTAATTGATTTATGTCACATAAAATGTTTGTGCTTTTTTCAGTATGGCACTGAAAATCGCAAATGAGATGGACACATGGAAAAAGTTTCACAGAGTTCTCCACAAAATTGCACTTTTTGGTTCTGAAGCCGTAGTATTCATAGAATCCATGAAGTTCCGGGTTCAAATCCCGGGCCGGGCTGAATTTGTTTTTTTCTGGGTTTTCTGACTTGAAATAACTCAGATAATGCTCTAGATTCAGGAAGTTGGTGATGTTAGAACCCCCGTGCCCCGAAAAACAAATGAAGCCGTTGGTCCTGCGCCTGGTCTCTCGCCAGTCGGGAATTCCTGTTTACTATACTAAAATTCAGGGTAACTTAGTTCAGTCCCGTGGAGAATCACCAAGCATAGCTCGTTGTGTCCTTAAACTTTTCTATTACGCTTATAGAAAGAGACCATGTTTCGGATTGGTTGTAGTCTGTAGACGTTCGTTTTTAAGCACTGAAGTGTTTGGGTCAAAATGATGCCCTTGTATAGTTTTCAGACTCTGTCCAGTTAATTTTAAGGCTCACTTGATGGGAGGTAAGCATAGAGCCAAGACAATTTGTTTGTCCCAACTTAAAATTAACTTGGACCAGACGATTCCCATGTTCAAGTGGCACTTACTCCTGTATCTATTGGAAACGAAAACTGTGACCTACTGTTTTAGACGACAAGAGTACGTTTACCTGGGACAACTAAGCTCAAGCGGCAGTGGACAGGGCACAGTGCAGAAAGGTTCTTGATTGGATACCATTTGGTCAAGAGCGTAGCGTAGGGCAACTACCAACAAGATTTCCAGACGACCCTGCAAAGGTCGCGTGATCGCACTGGATGCAAGCTACATGTAACCGGTCACGTTGGAAGGCTTTGGGGTAGGCCTATGTTTATCAGTGGACGTCCTGCGTCTGATTATGCTATTGATATGATATGAGTATTCTATGAATACTACGGATTAAAATCCCGGGCCGGGCTGATTTTTTCTGGGTTTTCTGACTTGAAATAACTCAGATAATGCTCTAGATTCAGGAAGTTGGTGATGTTAGAACCCCCGTACCCCGGAAAACAAATAAAGCCGTTGTTTCTTCGCCTGGTCTATATGCGGTCTGGGATTCCTGTTTTCTTTACTAAAATTCAGGGTAACTTAGTTTATTATATCAGAAACATGACCTGCAGGCGAAGTAATTAGCTTAGAGACGCCTACATTATCAAGTTTCCTATGTAAATTAGGCCCGGCCCTTATTAAGCTTTTAAAAGCTTTTTTGCCAAGTCAAGTTTTTTTTTCCGAAGTAGTCGAATTAAGAACATAACAAAGGTTGTCTGGAAGGAATCGCTCATAGAACACCTGGATTGACATATTTCAAAATCTAACATAG
Source organism: Pyrausta nigrata (assembly GCA_949316185.1). NCBI lineage: Eukaryota > Metazoa > Arthropoda > Insecta > Lepidoptera > Crambidae > Pyrausta > Pyrausta nigrata. The sequence continues at coordinate 5,607,441 of OX438958.1, read as the reverse complement.
TAATTAAAGCTGAAGTTCACCAACATGTTTATTTTTTAATCAGAATGTTGAGAAATATTTATTTTTCTTATTTTGTATGGGAATCCTGTCAAATTAACCGCTAAGATTAACCGTCAATCGTACCGGTTCACCAGCTTTTTTATGTTTAGTTTAGGCTAATCTCTCTTGAGATAGGCGGCCATAGTCGAAATTCGGCTAGGAGGACCTACCTACCTAATGTTTAGTGAAATCGAGTTTAACACTATAAATACTGTTGTCTGCTTTTTTTCTGTATAAATTTATAATTACTTATGCACAATTAAAGAGTTACGTGTTACTATTGTAATCTTATTTTAATTAGTAAATACATTGTTTCAACTTAAGCACAAAGAAAAGACAGAACTTGATAAAGTAACTGTCTTTTTGTAATTGATTAAAATGTTTTCATTTATTAAAACGATAAGGGAACAAATTGAAAATTATTCAACAGGAATGCGATTAATTAGTTAATTAGTCAGCTGTAATAACACTCCAAATTATACCTGTCTAAATAAGCTTGAAACCCCTAATCCAACAACGTACCTAATCCATGAGATAACAATGTAATTATACCGACATTCGTATAGATTATACAAAAACGTAAACGAATTGGCCTAAACCTTTTAGCAAAATAATTCAGTGAGCAGCATAAAGGATTTATCTTGTTAAAATATCACTCCAGATCAGGTCAAACATATTGTAGCTTAGAATAATATGATAAGATATAACAATTTATGCAAATAGTTACTAAGGATTTACTAACTTTGGATTTTACTCTCTAAGTTTCTTTGTCGACCCTATAATCTCGTGTTGCCTATCTATAGTCGACTATGCTATACGACAATTCGTTTTATCGATAACCCATCGATACTATCGATAGTTTGAAACAGGGCAATAGTGTTCACATTATCGAAAATATAAGCACAATGTAGCTAACTAGCTTAGTGAACTATCGATAGCCCGATCGATAGTTTTCTAGTTTTCAAGGTCAACTATTGATAGCTAAGCAACATTAGTGTTAAGTAATACCTACAGAAAACAAATGACATTAACATTACAATACACCTAACAATAATAATTAAAATAACACTAAACTAATTACTACAGGAAAGTCATCAGCATCAGTTCATAGAACTTTTTCTTGACAAGTCTACAAATTATGCAAGACGTAAATTAATCCGTCAGACGTCGAACCTTAGAGAAAGGCCTCCGACTGCCAACTAGCCCATTTGCGGCAGACATGAATATTTCAGTGCTTACAATTAAGACGTAGTCGCACAACAGACATAGACAAAGTAGGCTTGGGGCTGAGTGGAATAAACAAGCAAGCATATTTTTGTATAAAAAAGGCAACCGACTGCAAAAAATATTCTATTTTTGAAATGGTCTTTTCACTAGCTTTTATTTGATATCCATATTGCTATGGTTAGGAAAATTTCAACCCCCTTCCCCCGTTTTTTATTTGCGGGCGCAATTTTCAAAGTTTATATAGCCTATGTCACTACCATTTTGACGAACACAACGACACTTCATATGTCAAAAACTGTCTAGCCATTTAGGCAAGGCGTAAAGAAGAAGAAGTTCGATTAACAAATGATTCATGTTCAAAGGGGATTGATCACGGCCAGTACTTTCTCTATAATTTTTGTGTCAGAATAAATTTCATACCAAAAAGGATATAAAATTATTATAGAACATTTTAGTATTTTTATCAATTTTTTTGATATTGGGGTTAATTTTTGTAAAATTATAAGTTGTTTTCTTTAAACTTATTTTTGACATTTCTACCATATTGCTAGAAAAGTGGAAGGAACAACGGAAAAAATAGTCAAATCCGATTTTGATTCATCAAGTCCGCATAACTTCAAAGAGTCAACACAGACTGATTAAATTAGGTAAATACAATTAAATAAAAAGATGACATTGACATCTGTTAAACTATTGCTTGTATGTTTCACGTGCTGGGTTGAGTTCCTCCGTAAAAATTAGATTTTTTGTAATTGACTTACTCGTACTATACTAACTTGTAGACGGTTTCTCTTGCTGTTGGCGCCGTTTAGGCGGCCACATCATAGAGAAGATTCCTAAGAGCATCCGGCGAACTTGGATTACGTCTACACCTGTAAGATATACCTACTGTTTTATATCTTAATATTTTGACTTTGATGAATGTTATGTTGTGTATGTTTGAACCGCTGTGGACTTGTTTATTGTTAAACCTCAACTTTATTTACATTACAATAGAGCTTTCTTTGATCTAAAACAGATGATTTTTCTTATATATTTCCGAACACCTAATACGAAAATACATAATTATTTGAGACGTGTGATAAACATACAAACTAAGCAAATACAACAATTTTCGTCGTGACACAAAAATCTTTAGTTCAGTACATTCAGCCATAGTCCCATGGTCAATATCTTTTAAGCGCGGGTTGGAACGAAAATCCTGTATACCCATTTACATTGTGGCACGTGACTAATAGCGGAAACTACTTCGCAGCGGAAACTTTTACTCTGTACATTGTAGACAAGTTTCTTAGAGACAAGAAAGATTCATGGCAATACTTGAATATTGTTATTTGAAGCCTGATGGCTCTGGAACATCATATTTAACCCTTCAGGTATCGTGTTTCCAGACTCAATAGACAATCAATTGTTATTGGGACGCCCCGGTGCTTATGATACTCGACTCGTATTGCATTTTCTTTCGCCATTATACGTATTTTACGTTACGTTTACTTTAGTTGAAATTATTTGTCCCAAGGTTTAAATGTAACCTCCATTCACAAATTAGATAAATACTTGATTTCGCCGACATGTTTTGTAATCTTCAATTAAGGGCATAAAGATAAAGCCGATAATTACCCTACATTAGTAGGTACTCAATTAAGTTCTAAAACACATTTTACTCAATAAAGAGAATGTAAACAAATTAGTATTCAAAGACTAGATTTTAATATAATTACGAGCGCTCGCCGTCGAGTACGTTCCTACAATTAAAATTTATTGGAGATTCCCTTCGTCGTTGTTGGCCAAGTTTATGAAGTAAGCGGTAATAAGACAATTTTTTTTTTATTTACGAAGAAAAGAGAGTGATGATGATGATATCCTCCTAGCCGAATTTCGACCACGGCGGTCTATCTCAACAGAGGTTAACCAACTGCGCGGGACATATTATAGTGCACAAGTGTGTGCGCAATACTCAGGTGCACTCTCTGTTCCTTTACTCTCATAATTGGGTGAGACGGCAGTCCGACATGACCGTAGAGAGATCAGGCGCAGGACCAACGGTTTAACGTGCTTTCCGAGCCATGGTGGTGTTAACACTACCAACTTCCTGACTCCGGAGCTGTGTCTGAGTAATTTCAAGACAGAAAAGCTCAAACACTCTCGGCCCGACTCGGGATTCGAACCCGGGACCTCGTGGATAGTACCCAGGGTGCTGACCACTAGACCAACGAGGCAGTCAAAAAGAGAGTACTTTGAGACTGTAGGTAGGTACCAGTATGAAAAGTTTAGCCCTTACACATATTTTATACTTCGCATGTAAGGTAATAAAAGTTACGTATATGGGGTATAGACTCCAGTTTACAAATACGTTTCACGATTTGTAAATATAAGATTTTTATTTTAGTGCCCCGAAGCAGTGGCTATGAATAGGCAGTGGTAGGGTTAATATGGGTCGTATATGTAAACATGAACTTAAATAATTGAATTTATTTAGAATTTTATTATGAAAATTATGTATGTTTGTTTACGAAGAAATATTTGACGATGTAAACAGGACTCTCTCTAAGGTGTTAAATTGGTTTACAATCAACAACTTGCTTCTCAATACAAGAAAAACCAAGTGTGTTAAATTCACCATGCCCAACGTGAAGCAAGGTAACACAGAAATTTTACTAAATGGTGAGAAACTAGATCTATCTAACTCCACTGTGTTTCTGTGCATTACATTGGATTCGAGGTTGCAATGGGGACCACATGTTGACACTCTGGCTGGGAGACTCGCTTCAGCTGCCTTTGCGGTTAGAAAAATAAGACATATTACTGACGTTGAAACATTATGTCTTATGGTCTTCTCTTGTGGGGTTCTGCTGCGGACATCAATACCATCTTTATCTTACAGAAAAGAGCCATTCGTGCCCTTTACAAACTGAGTCCGCACGAATCCCTGAGAGAACTCTTTAAGGAAATTAATATACTTACTGTGGCCTCTCAATACATTTTTGATAATATCATGTACGTACGCAAAAATTTAGATCTTTTCACGAAAAAAAGTAATATTCATTCTTATAATACAAGAAACAAAAACAAACTTGTCGTTCCAGACTTTAGATTGGCCAAAACAATTAATTCATTTTTGGGAAATTGTATTAATTTTTTTAACAATATACCACACAATATTGTCGAACTACCTATTAATAGGTTTAAGTCGCATGTCAAAACTACCCTCATGTCTAAAGGGTATTATAAAATTCAAGATTATTATTGATGACGAGAATGTATGGACAGTCCATCCTGCACTAAACTGATGTACCTACCTTTTTATTGTATTTTTTTTCACTTTTTTATGGCAGCTAGTGGTGACTGAGTTTGTTCCGGTGCTTCTTCTCAGCACTTGCCTAATTGTCTGTGTTTTGTCTTGAAGCACTAGTAGGGCCCAAAAGATAAGGAGACATGTTCGGGCCCCATAAGGGCCAATTATACTGTTTTTAAAATTTTTGACGTTCATAAGTGGCATTTTCTGTCCTTAATTGAATAAATTATTTTTGTCTTTGACTACGAGTTGTAATTTTTTTTTATTTTTATTCCTTTGTCCGTCAGATTCCATAACCCCTGAAAAAATAAAAACAACTTGGATAAGGAATTTAAGTCTTTTCAAATTATCGGTTGACGACCGTCTTGGTGTAGTGGTTCGCGCCCCGGACTACAAAACCAGCAGTTGCGGGTTCAAATGTTTGTGTGATAAGCACGAGCATTTGTACCTAAGTCATGGATGTTTATAAATCTATATAAGTATGTATATCCGTTATCCTAGTCACCGCAGCACAAGGCGATTTGGTGTGATTGTTGGTTTATTATTATTTTTTATTTTCTGTCACAACACTCAACGCTGCCAATAATAGTTACCTTCTAGGAACTGTACCCATCAATTATTTTGCCAGTCGACACTAGATATTCGTCCAAATAAACCCGCACAGATAATGCTCACATTTCCATAGCGCTTAAACCAGTGGCGCATCGGATTTCACGAGAAACTATAGGGTTGGCACAACGAATCAAACTTTTTTTGTAAATACACATGTCGGAGTCTTGGGTCGGAGACGGTTATGAGAATGACAACTAAACGGAACGCAAGCGCGCCTCCTAGCGGCGTAGGCCGCACATCTACTTTTTCGCGTGCTTTGTCAGAGTCGTGGCGATACCGGCAGACTCGACTGGGATTCACTTATAAGACAAAACACTGTCACGTGGCATTTGAAGAATAGGTATTGGAATATAATGTTGCTGTCTCGATGCAATCTCTGGCTGCCCGAACAAGATAAAGACAAATAAGCTCAGACGATAAATCGTTTCTTATATTTGACCAAAACAGCATTTCGTAGTCCCCTATTTCCTCGTCAAATGAGACAAATTATAATGTTTTTTCGAAATAATTAATCAAAGGGTACGACTATGCTTCTATGTTTTAGTGTTAGTGTTAATTTGCGTAGATTTTTTTAGCGAGCGTCTGAAAGTTAAGGTTGAAATTTGTCAATTTTCTTAGTTTTGGAAGGCTCACAATTCCTTTGTTAATTCGAATATGCGAAAAAACGAAAAATAGGAGCATAGCTGTGGTAAATGTAGGGTGAAAAAAGTTTTGCATTAAGCCATTATTCAGAGAGAAAACAGGGGACTACGTTTGTATGGAGAAATGCCTCTTATCTCATCTGTGCTCACTATCACTTTCGTTCAAGTCGCCACGATCTCTCAGTCAATTTTTGCTTACGATATGGGTATCAAATGAAAGCCAGTAAAAATACCATTTCAAAAATATAATAATTTTTGCAGTATTTTGTTTATTCAAAAAATATGTTTGCTTGTTTAAAGAATAGGAATAAAGAGAAAACAACATTTTCTTAACTAATCTAAACGAAATATCATTTACCTTAAAAGACATACGATAGTGCTTTGTGCGTTAGATTCCCTTTACGTATTGCTTTTATTCTCATTTATCCACAAGGTGTTATACACACTAAGGGGTTGCATATGGCTATTGATTTCTTTAATATGGAGTCATCATCGTAATCGTTAAAATATAGGCACCAGAAACACTTGTACGAAGCACCTGTTTTTTTTATTTTATCGATCGATGACCGTTTATTAACTTCCCTTCTATTAAAACGGATTAGACTGTTTACAATAACAACCCGTATAAAATAGATCAAAGTTGACAACCCTAGATCTGTCATTGAAAGGAGATACATTCGAATGCCGCCTGATTGATCGAACAGCGCCGCCGAGCGACTTTCAGCGGTACTACCAAAGCTTTCAGAAGAGCAGAGTACAATAAATTAATTAATGTTACTTTTGCCAGGCATCTCTCACTCGATGTACTTGCGCGCGTTAATAGCCTACTCTCGAGCGCACCGACGTCGGTGCAAAAATCAGTAGGTTGTCAGCAACCGTCGGGCGCGCGCGCTCGCAATGTTGAAGTATTTGTGTTACGGTCGGTTCGTTTTTGTGCGAACTTATTAAGTAATATGGTTTACATATCCGGTCATTTACTATACAAATGCAACCAGAAGCATATAAGTCCTAAATTAGTCTCAGATGTCAATAAAATTCTGGACTTATCAGAGTCTGGAATGTTTGTACCTAGTAATTTATGTGCAGTATGGTTGTAAGTAATCAAAATCTAAGAAGTAAGTAAGTACGCCACAAGAAATCTACTTTTTTTCTCACTATAGGTATTACCTATAGATGTTTGATTTAACTTGAACATTTGCTTAAAGTGACAAAATAGTTTTTATGAAATAGGTATGTAAATAAGTATAACATTTTTTATTTGTATTTCACCGCAAGTCGTGTTGACCTTGAGACCGCTTCTATTCCCTGCGTAATAAAAGCTGTTTTTGTACTTTAAATGTAACAATACTTTGACGTACTTCCGACTGCTCATAACTAGGTTACCTGATTAACCTACTAGATATTCGTACCTTCGCAATAAAACTAAGTATTTTCTAACATTATTACATTAGCTACAGTTATTTTTATAGAGGTAGTCTATAAAAATAACTGTAGCTAAAATAAAGACTAAGAAAGTGTATAATAACTACTAATTTTGGCTGGAACTATTGTCTTTCAAACCGGGGGCTACCAATAAAAAAACTTTGTATTCTAAGAGGCAACCCTGACTTTATAAGTTGTACTTCGAGGTCGCGTAGCTGCAGAGGAATAATAACGTAATGTTCGAAACTTAAGGCGAATTTCGGGCGCAGCGGTCTGCGACAAAAAATTGTAGGCTATTATAAGAGTAGGTATGGACGATTTTCCTTGGAGTGATTTATCTGTTACGTAGTAACTATTATATTATCTGTGCTTTTGCTATTATCATGTACTGGCTGTAAGATAATCTGTGAGTTCAAGCTTGCTTTCGGTTTTTATAAAAGGGGCTTGGTTTTATCTGCGATGGGACCTAAGAAAGAGGGCACATTCTATAATATTCTCGATAGCTAAAACTGATTTCAAAGTTTTGTAATCACGTTTAAGTTAGGCGTAATCTATCCGTTACCCTTGTTGCCATAGCACAAGCTCACGCTTAGTTTGGGGCTAGGTACTTGGTGTGTTTGTTGAAACAATTTATTATTATTGTTATTACTCATAGAATAAGTACTTTCATGCACATCTATGGTTTGTTATACAGGCTTATCGCAATTAGTTAAGCTTTTGAAGTTATTCATATTTTATAACTAACCATTTCTCTATTTACGAGATGTACGAGCTCTGATTAAATGAAGCTGTTATTGGCTGACATTTTGTACGTATACGAGTGTATGACTTCTTTGTAAACGCGTTTTATTCATCGTAAAAATTGAAAAATCTAAACCTAATTATTAACATTAGTGTCCTTGGTTACTGTCCTACTTCCGCCTGTCTACTGGGCTCTCGAAAATCTTTTGATTAACGTTATAAATCGTAATTCGAGATACAATATTTCATTTTAAATTGAAGACATTCCAGACGCTGTAAAAAATGCAGACGTGAAAAACAATAGAATCAAGATCGCGAAGTTATGGACAAATAACTGGAATCGTTCGCCATTTTCTTTGTTCCGTTTCGAGTTCTCTGGGCAAATGGTAAAAGAAATACATCTCCTTTACAAACTTTTAAAACGTAACGTCATCACTTAAATTCTTTACATAAATTAAATTACATTATTATTCAACATGTTTTCAAATAATAAATTAAATGAAATAAAAAATTAAAAGATAAAAAAATTAAAAGAAATTGCTTTCAGCAATAAGACCGCCTAAATTGTACCATTATCTATGAGCATTTATGTAAATATATACTGTGTGTGGTGTGCAATAAAAAATATCTATCTATACGCTGAAATTTTAATGTTTGTTTTCCCGCAGCAAAATTAGTGCCGTTTATGCTGTATTGCATCGTGCGTAGAGCTTCTATTGCTTTAAACATTGATTTCGTGCGGCAAGCAGTACCCAAATACATCAATTCTCGTTAAAGAAACTATCTATTCTCTCGTTTTCTAGTTGATGATAATTTTTTTGATTGCTTTGAGATCGAAAATATTTTTAGTTTAAAAAATATCTCGCATGATTCGACAGTACTACTAAAGGTAAATCGTTCTGCTGCGGGAAACCTTACTTATGCGGATTACTTAAAACCGTTCCTTAATTTGCCCTTGGATAATATGTACCATTAGTGGTATGAAAGAACGATCGCCGCGTGCTCTATGTGAGGTTTTTTCATGCGGAACCCTGTGACTTAGTTTTGCTTCTCACTTGATCGCTGTTTTCTTTTATTGCCTCTCGGAATATCCGCGGGCGTATATTGATCTGTGATCTGTGTACACTAGACTAATTAGATGGACATTTATTATTACATTTTAGTAGTTCTCTAAAAATATAGTAATTTTATCGTGGCTTACTGACTTTGTTCTCTATATTATTTTAATATTTATACAAACAATGTCTATTTAAAAATCTGTTTTTATACTTTTAAATATTCCAGATACCAAAATGTATGTTCTATTTTTACGCTGAATAAAAATCATGCTCCCTAATTATTACATAATTTATGCAATTTCCTTGCAAGTTATTACAAAAGTAAATTTGTTTTTGCGCTCAAAAATCGATCAACCATGTCATCCGGTGTGACCACTGGTTTTGTTTTATTCCGGAATTTAGGTACTTACAAAAGATATTAAATACTTCGAAATCTCAAAAAAGGTCAGCTTGATATTTTTAGGCATGTAAATAAAATATTAAGTAGGTAATTATCCTTATTTTATTGGAAAGCTTGTATAATTTTATCTCGGAATTCCTTTGAATTTTCAGTTTAACACTCAGTCGGATCATGTCTAGCCGCATGGGTGCGTGTTTTTGCTACAATAAACGCTTATTAGATGAACATAGCATTTCCATTTGGCTTTCGACTTCCATGGTCAGATGACATCATGCTTCATGGTAACTCCACCATCGAAGAATCACACCTTAGTAATCACACACGTTTTTTAATCTGTAGCTAATAGACATTACATAACAATAGACATTACTTATATTACTCGTAGTACCGAAGACGAACGATTATAAAATACGAGAATTCAGCGTCATGCTACTTTATAGAAGATTTAAATAAAAATTTGCCAACAACATGTCATACGTACGAGTGAAATCAAAAACAAGACTCGGTAAAAATCGTTGCAAATAATGTAAGTATGTGTCCTTATAATATGGACTTCGTAACCCACACCGGCATAGTGCAGGTAAAAAAAACCTTCCTCAGAAACACTTTGTTGTGAAATAAAACCGCTTGGAAAGCCGCTCAATCCGAAAAATCAAAGAATATGGGTTTAATGCTCTTTGACGTTTCCCCCCTCCAAATAAAATAAATAACATGATTTCCATCTTGCCATAATAACGTCGAATACTTAAGCTATTTTCACGATCTATTCTTTTCAAAGTGTTGTAGCATACGTTTACCTTGATGTGAAGATTATAGGATAATACAGTACCTAGTAACGTGTTTTCAAAAATGAGAGAAGTATTTTTTTTACCCGACTGCGAAAAAGGGGATGTTATGTTTTTCGAGAGTATGTAAGTATGTATAATATTGTTTGGCACGCCGTATAGCCCAAACGGCTAGACAGTTTTTGACATATGGGGTGTCGTCGAATTCGTCAGAATTATAGTAGTGACATAGGCTATAAACATTTTAGAAATGGCGCCCGCAAATGGTAACAAAGGAGATGAGGGGGGGGGAGGTACTGCCCCCAAGCGTGTGGCTATAGAACTAGACTGTACCTTAGGAAGGTACAAAAACAATCGTCTGTTTGATGTAGTCTGTAGTTTGATGTAGCACCATCTCCCGCACCAGGCCACGCTTTGAATAGGACAGGACATACGATAGGGTCGATAGACAACCGGTTCAGTATCTTTTAATCGTATTTCCATCTCCGCCACATTAGTAAAACCTAAATCTTTAAGGCCACTAGAAAAACAGTCTTTGTATTCAACCAGCAAGTCATTTAATTGCCTCAGTTGTTCTTTTGTTAGCTTTTCGTTAAAATTAACAGTTTCAAACGATTGCTCGGATGCTATTTCTAAATTAAGAACGTTAGTTGTCTCGCCAACAGGCAAAGCACGCGTAATCAAAAAGTCAGCCAGAAACTTAATCGAGTTGCCCGATACATTTTGCACCAAAACGTTCCCGTGACCATTTCTTAGTTCATATTCACCGGGACATAGAAAGTATTCGTGTTCCGGTTTTCCCCGTACCGTGCCGTCAACATAAATTTTACCATTATATAAAGAATCCGTGTGAACCGGTACAGCTTTAATCTCTTTAAAATCTATATTAGTATCATTCTTAACAAGTAAAAGTAGTTTGGAACACATATCGGTTCTTTCAAAAATTAGACGTTTAGAAGTTTTGGTGATCAAAATATCGGGCCGCTCAGTGTAAGAATGTCCAAATAAAAGTGAATATTTTAATATATCGTCTTCAACAACACATACTTCGACGGTTTCCTTAACACCTTGTATTTCGATAGTAACGACGGCTTCGCCTATTGGCTGTACAACTAAACCACGCATTAAAGGCAAGTTGTCTTTAGTTAGTTCCAACCCCAGGGACAACGCATCAGATTTTCGAATAATAGAGCATTCACTGCCTAAATCAACGTAACATGATATTGATCTTCCGTTAAGCTTAGCCGTTAATAAGTATTTATTGTGAATTTCGTCTTTAGCGCTTTGTAAAGTCTTTGTAATTGCGTCATTACAGTCGACGTTTAGTTTAAGTACCTGTTTCTCATTGTTAGATCTATAGTTAGATCCCTTACTGTTATTGTCTTGAACCTTATTATTTAAGACGCTTGGACAGGCAACCGTGCGATAACCTAATTTGAAACAGTTATTACATTTCTCGATAGGTTTGGGACATTTGAAACTAGGATGTCCTTCCACACCACAGTTAAAACATTTTAGGGGTGGTTTGCCACCGTTAGGCTTAGTAGAAGATAGGGTGGAACTCATGGACTTTCTGCCATTATCATTCCTACCCTTTGATGGACCTGGGTTGTCCCTGTCTTTGGCTTAACCTACTTTTGCCATTTTTAAATACTTGAGAACCTGTTCTGGTGTTTGAAATTGGGCTGCTTGTGCTCCTAATCTAATCGCTCGGTCCTCAATCCCGTATAAAATGCAGTCAACTGCTTTTCTTCCAACTATCTGACACCTATTTAATAAATTGAGTTTGGCGTAGTAATATTGTTCGAGTGGTTCGCCGTACTTGACTTTTAATGACAGCATTTCTGAAAGTAATTCTGCGTAATTTACTCTACATGGAAAAGCTTCAACTAATTTAGATTTCCATTCCGTCCAAGTAAATAAAACCGACGGTAAACTTTGATACCACGACTTCGCCAAACCACTAAGCTTTGGGAGAGCGTAATGAATGATTTCCCGTTCATCCCATTCGTATATCTCTGCACATTCCTCAACTTTAGTGATCCAATTTAAAATAGTTTGAGTTTTTGAGAGTGGGTCAAAATCGGGAATGACATTACTGACAGAAGGCAGTTTATGACTAGCCGACTTAGATATTTGCTTAAGTGCTTCCACAAATTGATTTATTATACTACTATTATTAGAGTTTAAATTATCTTCATACCTTAATTTAGATGCTGAAGTTGTTGAGCGGGCTGAAGAACGACTTCTTGACCGGATACGCCTTCGTTTGGTACTGGGTGATCTTGACAGTCTTCTATCGGTAGATCTCGATGGTTGACCTCTATGCAATGGTGATCGTCGGGCAACAGAACGACTTTTAGATCTGGCATCGTTTCTTGACCGGATTGGGGCACGTTCTCGCTTATTTCGCTCTCAGTCATTCAGTTGTGCGGTCTTTCTCGTAAGATTGCAACTTAGTATGGGTGATTCATACCCAAGTACATGATCACTGTCATCTCTGGAGCTCCTTGGCACTGTCGTCAAACGTCGCTCAAGCTCACCGTTGCGACGACCGTGCCCAGGAGCCTCTCGTAAATTTCCATGATCTGGACGTTGCTCAAGCTCCTCGTTCAAATCATGGAAACGCCCGAGAGATCCCAAACCTGAATGTCGCTCAAGCTCACCATCCAGGTTACGTGGTGTATATCTCAATAGACGAGTCGAACGTCGCTCAAGCTCCACGTTCGACTCACGTCTTGCATTTTCATTCGTGCTCCGATTTCTATTCCTGGACCGCGAATTCCTCATAGTTCGAGTATATGTTCGTTCAGGTGATGATGATAGCTCATCACTTCTCCGTTTATAGCTACGATCTCGCTCGGATCTCGGTTCCATTGTTTCGTCGTCAACTGAAACTCGAAAAAAAAACCGCTGTCACCACCATTCATAACATAATAATAATAAATAAAAAAAACAATATAATATGAAGTTATTAATTTCCATAATATTGTAGGTAGGTACAGAATATTTAATTTTACTCTGATATTAGTTTGCAATTTATTGTTTTTGCTTGATGAATATCATTTTATCAGTCATCAAGCCGATAAGCTAGGGTCTTTCTAAATATGATAACTGGCAAAATCGAGAAAAAATACTTATTCAAAATTTCAGGTAATATAAAAATACAGTACTAATTTGCAACAATAGATACCTAAGGCGTTACGTTAATCCTTGGTCAGGTAAGCAATAAGGTTTAGTCTAGATCTGATAGTTATGATATACAAAATCACATTCATCCTTGGCCGAGTGTGATATCTCAACGTTAGTAGCAGTTTCCTTTATCAAGTGTAACACCAAAGTGTGGTCTTGGTCAGATGCACTCATCAACTGAAACAGTACTTATCCCCGGCCAAGTCTGACATTTAACCGTTAGCTACAGTTTCTTTTGACAAGTATCAACATCAAAGAGTAGCCTTGATCAGATGTATTTGAGCAAATGAAACTGAGCCTGGTTGTGCTATCACATGCATAATTTTACATTAAAATAATAATATTTTAATCAGATTAATAAAGAAAATTATAAAACAAAGTATTTTCGGTTTTTACTTACAGTTTCAAGGACGTGGCGAGATATTTAACAAATCTCGGTGTTTATCCCTCTTCTGAGATATTGGATTCAAACAAAGTTTTCTCAGTAACACCTTTTATTTATCTTTACTTCACTTCACTTAATAACAACACTTATTATTATAAAACAATTACACATCAATAATGAAAATAGCAGCACTTCCAGAGGACTACTGTTCGCCTCGACGGACAAGCTTAGAATGTTCTCTCCGCTGCACCGTATCGACTTACGTCAGTTCGCTCCCCACCTTACCCCACTCTTTACACTATGGTTAGACCAAGGAATAGTTATTATACAGCCAAGAGTTAAATTAGGTGAAGGTGGGCAATAAAACCTTACATGTAACAGGAAACTTAGCTGAAAAAAATGTAAAAATACACGTAAACATTTTTATTAATGTCCGCAACCAAGCAAGTAAGCAAACTCGACAGAAAAACGTGTATCACTAGAACAAAGTCTTCAGTATATTGGCCTGTCAGACCCACACAAGCTGCATCAATGCTGAGCGGGATTGTGTCGGAGATATCTAAGTGAATGCCCCTTCGCTTGTCTCTGCGGATATCCTATTCGTATCGTACAGTTATTGTTAAGCGCATTTTTATTTTGCATGTAGATTGGAAGTACGTACAGTCTTGAAGAAAAAGTTTTTTGATTTTATTGTACATGTTTTCAGTTATTCATAAGTTTAATAACTACATAATTTAAATTGGGTATTAGGCGATCATTTTGATTGTGTCTTCTTATTACAATTTAGAATTAGAACTCCTATCTCATTTATGTACTCGTAGTAAGGTAGGTTAGAGGTAGGTAAAATTCATTTAATATTTTAAGCTTTTGGCATATTAAAAAACCTAGTAAAATATAAATGGAGATAACGACCAAATCTAGGTTAGTATTTCATAATTTAGTTTTGAAAGAGCACCACAAACGTGACCGAATTGTTAACATTGTGTAATCTACGCAAATGGAGGGTGAAGTTCAAAAGTTATGTGACATTTAAAACTTTTTTCATTCAATTAGTTAAGTCGCAAATTAAATTTCAGGACCACTTCTGATTTGAATTGTGGTTTTGAAGTAAAAGTTGTAGCAGAGTAAGAAATTATGAATCTTATTACTTTTTACAATCATCTAGTAACATTTGAATGTATTGTGTGTGTATTAGTGTTCTTTAACTTAGGGTATCTAATGGTATGGTTTTAGTGCAACTTTCGCTGAGCAGTTGAATGATAAAAAATAACATAAACGTGGTATAATAATATATAGTTGTTATGGTACCAGTCCAGAATGCTCGCCTAACTAAGCTACCATAGGTTAGTTAATCAATAAACTATTGTAAGTGCTTGTACGCAAGTGAACCAGCGTTTGATTCAATCAATACTTGGCTGATGGACCTACAGAATCTAACGGAAATATTGTTGCCAATATGATCAAGCAACATAACTTCGAATTCTGACACTATCAAGATAACATGATTGAAACTTGGTAGATGTATTATGTAAACTGCTTTACGATTATTGTAAAAAATAAATGGAAAGTTAAGGGGTTTCAAAAATACTTAATAAATTGGTACGGACCTTCTCGACGTGAGTCCAACTCGCCTTTAGTCGGTTTTTTTCATCGAAAGCACATTTTAAAAGTAAATCAGTTAGGTACGTAAACCTAAGTAAGTAATTATCCAGCAATCAAAATCTAAGTTGAGTCGACATGATTTAAAATTCTTATCTCATCCTTGACCCTTGATTTGCATACAAATATGCCACGAGGCACTAATGAACATTTGGTCCCTTAATCACCCCTTTTGGTCGGCACATTTAGCAATTTTGCAGGAAGTTACATACCGTTTAAAAATCAATCTCACATACCCGTTGGAGTCAAGGCCGTGTAGGGTTCAGTCAACAAATAAATGAAAGCTCTTAAATTTTTCGTTTCATTCGAAATGCCTTCGTAATAATCGAACGACGTGTAGGGTTAAGTCAACAAAAAAAAGTTTTTATTTTTTTCGTTTGATTCGAAATGCATTCGTAATAATAGAACGTTGTGGAAATCATATGAAGAAAGACATAGTCATCAGCGACTGCTATTGACCAAGTCTTTTTTTTTAAATAAATATTTGACAACATCACATACACGACAACCGTCTTGGTGTAGTGGTTCGCACCCCGGACTTCTAAACCAAGCGGTTGCGGGTTCGAATTCCGCAAAGGGCAGTTGTTTGTGTGATGAGCACGAGCATTTGTACCTAAATCATGGATGTTTATAAATGTATATAAGTATGTCTATCCGTTATCCTAGTCACCATAGCACAAGCTCACGCTTAGTTTGGGGCTAGGTAATTGGTGTGTTTGTTGAAACAATTTATTATTATTATTGCTCAGATCCCAAAGTAAGTAGCCCAAGCACTTGTGTTATGGATATCTGAAACAACGGTGGGATCACAACTGATCACAACACCCAGACCCGAGACAATATAGAAAATGTGGATTTCTATATTGACCCGACCGGGGATCGCACTCAGAGATGGCGACACCTTGAAAACCGGTGTTCGAGCCACGCCGCTACGGAAGACGCTTACCAAGTCATTAAAAACAATATTGTAAATAAAAATGCAAATGGTAATTATAGCTATTTTATATCAGAAACCGATAACCGACGTGCTAAAATAGTTTTAACGTGAAGACAGGGTTTTCTAGGTAAACCGGCAAATGTGTATTTATGAATAAAGATTTAAAAAAACAAACAAAAGAAAAAGAAAATTTAAAAAAATACATCGTTTCAACAAACACACCAATTACCTTGTCCCAAACTAAGCGTGAGCATGTGCTAAGGCGACTTAGAAACGGATAGACATACTTATATACATTTATAAGCATCCATGACTTAGGTAGGTACACATGCTCGAGCTCATCACACAAACATTTGCCCCTTGCGGGATTCGAACCCGCAACCGCCTGGTTTAGAAGTCCGGGGCGCGAACCACTACACCAAGACGGTCATCTTCTAAGATACGACACTTGTAGATTGTAAGTTTTATACAGATGTGATATCTACTTACCGATACTCAGCACTAGCCCAAAATCATCGCAGCACAGGTAGGATTACTATTGGGACGTGTATAAGAGCTTCTTGTTGGGTCTATATAAAAACATAAATAATTGAATTTTGTACGTAGCTAGGATATCCACACTAATATTATAAAGAGGAAAGATTTGATTGTTTGTTTATATTGAATAGACTCCGAAACTACTGGACTGATTTAAATGAAATTTGGCACAGAGATAGCTTGAGACCCTGGAAAGGACATAGATTACTATTTGTCTCGAAATATAATCATTAGGGGGTGAAATGGGGGATGAAAGTTTGTATGGGAAATCCGACTTTTGGCGCGGGCGAAGTCGCAGGGAACTGCTAGTACATAATATTTAGGTTCATCGATAGTACAGGTACAATCGAAGTATATTCTGTGATATTACTCAAATTGATTAAATGTATGTTTGATTGTTATAATAAATTTGCCATCTAATTTAAGGGCCCTCAATGTACATCACGCAACACATGTATTTTATACAAAGTACATCATATGATGATACACTTTGCAAGCGTATATGTACAGTAAACAATTCAGCCAGCTCACATTCATTTATCTAAATTACTTTCAATTCTATATGCCACAATATAAATAAATACGAGTAAGGTAAATGGTACATTTACAGAGTACGATCGATATGTAATCTCTTATGTAGCTAAGATTTCTAGAAATGGCATTGTAACTAATTTTTGTTGAAATTTCAGTCTTTTTGCTTGCACACAAAAAAATATCGACCGTGTCGTCCGATAGGACTTGAACCCACGACCCTTCGCTATCCGGGCGAATGCAAACTTGCAAAGAAACTGCTGTAAAAATATAATGAAAATGTAAGTCTTTTCCCCCGCTAGGCTATAGCGCCTTCAACCTCCTAAAAGAATGTTAACCATCAATATGGACCTTATTCAAGATGATAAGTAACTACAATTCACATCGTAAGTGAGGGACCCTGGCTGTTCTTTTTGGACTACGTGCTTATACATAGGTACATTTAGTAAGTACACTTACCTAAGTGTGTGGCGCAATTTATGGATGACCCCTAAGTGGAGTTGGATCAACGGTTACCCAAATATAAACAGTAAAAAGCTTTACAATTTATTTCAGGGTGTTACAGTAATATCGTTTATGAAAAGTTGTTTGTATGTTGTATTATCCTACTTTCAAACAGCAAATATTTTCTTACCGTATTTGAGAAACTTTATTTACATAGTCAGGTCATAAGTTCTGTCACACAATAAAAACTTTTGAATTTAGAATGCTGGTCATAAAAAAGAATTTCGAATTTTGCATAAAAAAAAAGTGTACCTTTTAGAATTTTTCTCATTTTTAAATATGGAGTGGACACTTAAAGAAGACCGTGTCGCGGTTATTGCGTTGCATCTTTGCGGTTACGCGCCAATTCAGATTTTCGACTTACTGAAAATTTTTAATATAACCAAAAGATTCATTTATCGTACCATAAAACGATATAATAAAAACTCTAGTGTAGATGACAGGTCAAGAAGTGGTCGCCCTCGCTCTGTTAGGACTCAGCAGTGATAAAAGCTGTGAACGCGCGAATTCAAAGAAATCCCATACGTAAGCAGAAACTGTTGGCCCTTCAGATGGGGTTAAGCAGGACCACGGTAAAAAGGGTGTTAAATGAAGACTTAGGGCTTAGGGCATATCGAAGAAAAACAGGACATCGTTTGGACGCTCGACGACTGGCCGCGCAGATTGAAGGCCTGTATCAAAAATCGTGGAGGTCATTTTAAATAAACTTTATTACCATATTAATCTATGTTTTATTGAGTTCATTTTGCTATATAAATGGTTACATAAATAATAAACATGTCTAAATTATTTTATATTACACATGTGACAGAACTTATGACCTGACTAAGTATAAAGAATATTGAAGGCCGAAATAGGTAAGGTTTCCGAACGACATATACGTATAAAAACATAAAATTATACGTAATAGGACGTCCACCATCAAAGCTTAAGTAACCCTGTACAAGATAAGCTCAGATAATCCACTCGTTTCTAGAATATATACGGAAAATATCGACGTTTGAAAAAGCATTTCTTGGAGAAATATAGTAAGAGATAATGTACCGGTAGAGAGTAAATAAAATCGATGGATTGAGTGGTTCCTATAAACCGAAACGAGGTGTTTGTTAATGGACGTAAGATAAGAGAAATCATTATTAGTTGTTTTTGATATTTTTTAACACTCACAGTAACAGCAGTGGGCAATACAGCTCGGGTAGATGTCGCTGTCGTCACGCAATGACGTGTTCAAAAGAGACCAAGAATTTCGCACGATTGGATGGACTGCACGGTAGCACAGTTGGTAACAGCGTTGACCCGGTTAGCTAAAGGTCGTAGATTCAAATCCTACCCGTGTTTGAACTTTTGGTATATTATTTAAACTTATATAAATAATTATAGGTTGAACTAGAAATATGTTATTGCATGTATCATCTAACACCACAGCGTCCGGTGGCGTAGTGGCTAGGTTGCCTTTTATGGGTGAGGTCTCACATGTCACCATGTACAAATGACTTTTTATCAGTTATGTACAGTCAGCACGTCAGATTATCCATGTGAACAACGAAAACAGCTTTTATCACATAGGAAATAATATTAAATTAATTTCCTCCTGCCGTATTTCGAGAACAGCGGCCCATCTCAACATAGATTAGCCAACTGCGCGGGAGATATTATAGTGCACACGTGTGTGCGCAATACACACGTGCACTCTCTGCTCCTTCACTCTTAGTTCGGTGAGACGGCAGTCCGACATGACCGTAGAGAGATCAGGCATAGGACCAACGGCTTAACGTGCTTTCCAAAGCACGGGGGTGTTAACATCAGCAACTTCCTGAATCTGGAGCTGTGTCTGAGTTATTTCAAGACAGAAACCCCCAAACACTTTCGGCCCGACCCGGGATCCGGAACTTCGTGATTTGTACCCAGCGAGCTTATGGTACCACCTAATATGTTGATGATGATGATGTATCATTAAACTCTGAGGCAAAAGTGATTATATCCAATACATGTGTTATGGAGTCTTAAATTTTGGACGGCTTGATTTATAAACCTTTTTCATAAGTGAATCTGAATGCAACATGTATTGTAATTTGTATTATCCTTTTAAAATTGTTAGCTGTACATCAAATACGTTACTTACTCGTAATTCTGTAAATCCTTTTCACGAGTGCCCCTAAAAAGCCGTTCGATATAAATTGTATCTAACATTTTCAGCTGCGACGCCCTTGCTACAGTAGAAATTAACTCAGTAGCTAAAGCCATAGAACTGAATTTGGACAAATATTTTACGATTAAGTATTTCGAAGATATTATTGCTTATGACGGAGAGCAACATTGTGAGGTGGCCCCAGAAGGGCAGTGCATAAAATGATGATTCTTCTTCTTCCTCGGTCCCTCAATGCTAAGGATCGCGACCACAAGTGAGATTCTTCCATTGGCTGCAGTTATATGTGCTGTGTACTGCCCTCTGCATGCTTTCGCCCACTGTTTTCTTCACCGCGTCTGTCCATCGGGAAGGTGCTCTGCCCCTGGCTCGTCTGCCCTCCATATGTGCTTGATGAAATGATGATGGTTTATATCAAAGGACGAAAGCAATAGCAAACCTCTCCCTTATAAAAACTAATCTAAACCATAAGGCAGTTGTCCCACTGCGGACGAGTAAACGAGTAACTATCGGTGATTTTCTCACTCAAGAAACGTACTATAAATATACGTTTCGTGTAAACAAAAGAGATACTTCACTTCACACTGCCAGCGAAAACTCGCTTTACTAGTTTGTCGCTGAGCGACAGAGCTATCAAAAATACCTCTCGCTCAGCGATCAATTTCTATTCCAAATTCAAAGTCGCTCGCAGGGATAACTCACCAGTTTTTTGCTAGCTCTTGTTTCTAGCTCTACATACTCGTTTCTCGCTCATCGTTGACGGTGGGACAATTGCCTCAAGGTTGTATATATTTTTGTTTTTTAATAAAAAGCACCAAACCAGATACCATACTTATGTGGTATACGACTATGAAAAAGAAGAATACCACTGTACCTAATCCTATAACATTGTAAACGGCGCTTTTTTTGTATCCTGTTACTCTTAATTAATTTGTAAGGGAAAGTATTTTGATCAACGATTTTTAATTAACTGTGAAAAACGTAAAATCTTATTGTTGAACAATTGAATTTCACTAGAATTCTTTTTTACACTAGTCCCATTTTCTCTCCACCAATCGAATCCAGTAGTAGGTGAAGTCACAAGTGTATGGAATTTTGTGTAACTGAGTAGCTATTATGCGTTATTGTAATATTTGTGTATAAATTGCAATAGTGATCTTTTGATAATACTTAGTTTAGTGTTAATTTGTAGTCGGGACATATCCCGGGGGACATATTCCCATCTGTCTGTTTACATTTACTCTTATGCTCGTACGTTGATCTCAAAAACTAGTATTTTATTAAATATGTCCATTTATTAAACGAGTGATTTCTGAGTAATAAGGTTTAGGCAGATATTTTTTTTTAAATATAATGATGATTATTGAGATGTCGAAAAAATAGGACGTCTAGGAGCTGCATTATCCGATTGAGTAACGTTAGTTATAAGAAAATAATGTATGGTGGAATTTATTCTTGAGATCAAGAGATAAAGATTTACAATAAAGTCTGTGACTGCGATGGCATATAGTACGTACGCGAAATATCTTGTCTTTCTTCAACCCGTACAAAGCCACTAAATTGAAAAAAGTCATAGAAATCTTTCATATCTATTAAGGCATTAGTTCTATCACTAGAAGAAAAAAGTTTTTGTGAAAAGATTGTGAAAGTTTTCAATTCTGAAAATCAGAAATATCGATGCTATTCTCCTACTCGTAACGACTAAATGATAATATTTTTATGAATCTACAGTTTGTGTTTGTTTTAATAATATGTATTTTTCAGTACAGAGTACAAGCAGAGCACGGTACGAGTCTAAGAATAAAAATACTCTTGTAGCATCTCCGCCTCTCGTAAAACGTTATTTTCCTTAATGCTAGTGTCACCTAGTGATAACCGGTTATCGATAGTTTTTAATATTTGATACTTAAACATCTAAACTTTATCAATGAGTCTGAAAACATCTATACCAATTGCGTAAAATAACGATTAATAGTTTTTAACACAAATAGTATCGAAACTACGTTAATATGCCTCAGAAAAAAGAGTGATGAGTATGAATGATAGTAAATGGAAGAGAAGAGGCCGACCGAAAATGAAATGGATGGATTGTATCAATCACGATAGTAAATGATTGTAAATGGAGTGGATGATTCAACGAAGAGGAATAAGTTTGTATGGAATAGGTACGTATGGTATACATACTTCGCTGATCCCAAATGTTACGGTACGGGTATCTAAATGATGAGTATCGATACTACGAATATAAAATGTTTCTCAGTATCTAATGCATTGACTGCATCTAAAATCTAATTGTCTATCAAAATTATCAATACTTTCGCTCACAATTTAGAGTATCGGGCTTAAACAACTATATCTATATAAGTTTAAATAAGTTATCAAAAAATCGTACTCGGGCAGGATTTGAACCCACGACTTTTGGCTAACCGGGCCAACGCTTTTACCAACTTAGCTACCGTGCAGTCCATCCACCCGTGCGAAATTCTTACACTCGTATGTTAAGACGTTTCCTCCAAACTACCTCGACTCAAACTCAACTAAGGAATCCTCAAGGAAAGTTTCGAAACTTTCCTTGAGGATTCCTCGAAAGGATACCTCGAAATCGGTATTCTTAGTCAGTAACGAACGACCATTTTGAGGCTCCTCCAGTGAGGTTGAGTGGAGGAAGAGTCGAGGAAAAATGGCACAGATTATGTCAAAACTAGCTGATTTTTTTACTAGACTTTGTAGTCTATGGTCTATCGTGTTCCTCGGTCGAGGTTTAATAAAAAAATAGTCAACGATAACGAGTGCAGTTTTACGTTCTTGGAATAATTACTAGCACATAAGTGTTGTCGAAAAAGATAATATAATCAATTTTTATAACACACTAGAGATAGTTTGTAGCACTGGAGAATACAAAATAGAATATGACAAGTAAATATTCCCTCAAGGTAGGTCGCGAGGTACTTTGAGTTTGACACTTGCTTAGGTACTCAAATCTTCCTCACCTCGACAGAGCAAATTTGGAGTGGAGGATTTTTTAGCCCTTTATGCATACAAAGAAGACGAGTTAAGGTGGAGGTGAGCATGTGTGGAGTCGAGGAAACGTCTTAATATACGAGTGTTAACCTCATCTCTTTTTAATACGTCTTTACGTGACGTCAGCGACATCTACCCGAGCTGTATTGCAACAGCAGTAGGCCAAGTAGTTATTCATTACAGAATAAAATCATCTTAAATGATGACGCTTTCGCTATTCAATAGTTTTTATATTTTTTAATACTTGCTGTGTTCTTTCTAATTTAAATAAGTAAACAAAAATTCGCTTTTAATATTTTTATGTAGTGGACGTAAAAATTGATAAAATACCGATAGAGCTCTAGGTAGTTTTGAGCTATCAATCCAATAGGATTCTTTGTTGTGGGAAAAAGTATCGATACTCAAACTATCGATACTTTAGCTACTCTACCCAGCACTCTGCAGGAGCATCGTTATGCGGTTGTCGGTTGCAGATTGTTATTAAACTAACATTTCACGCCGTTTATGACTTCATAAGTTTTAACGTCTTTGCACTAAAAATTGTAAGTAATTTAGTTGGAAGAGCTAAATTACGAGGTATTGTTTTGTTTGCATTTTGTTTAGATGAAAACTGTATAAATGATTACATACATTTTTTTATTTATATACTTTTTATATTAATTGTAATTACCTATATTATTATTAGCATCGCTATCCAGCTGGATAATGCTCTCGTACCACCATTCTGGGTACCCTACCACAAGATTGATTGACCCTTGATTTTTAATTTTGTCGTGTTTTTCATGTATTACAGTAATTAATAATTATAAATAATTTTCTTATTTTTATTTTTATTAAATTCATTATTTATAAAAGAGGCTTAAACTATAGTGACAGAGTTACTTGCGCTTCTTCTTTTCAGCACTAGCCCACAACTTGTCCCGAAGCAATGAGGCGTTAAAATATTTTAGGAAGTGTGCGTAAGTCTACTTGCATAAATTAATGACTTTCATATTATATACTTGGGAGTGAAATACTCGAGCTACCCGCATTTATTAAGTTCCATGACTTAAGTAAACAATAGTAAATATGCTCAAACCTCTATATACATGGATTGAAAATGAATGACATTAATAATAATGTCCTCCTAGTCGAATTTTAGACTACGGTGACCTATCCCAATAGAAATTAGCCAACTGCGCGGGACATAATTATAGTGCACAGTGTGTGCGCAATACTCAGGTGTACTCTCTATTCCTTTACTCTCATAATTCGGTGAGACGGCAGTCCGTCATGACCGTAGAGAGATCAGGCGCAGGACCAACGGCTTAACGTGCTTCCCGAGGCACGGGGGTGTTAACATCACCAACTTCCTGACTCCGGAGCTGTGTCTAAGTTTTTCAAGACAGAAAAACCCAACACTCTCGGCCCGACCCGGGTCCTCGTGGACTATCCCAGCGTGCTGACCACTAGACTAATGACAATAAACTACACCCTTTTCATGTTATTTAAATAAGTTGGCTCAACCTTGAGCGTTGCTAAAAATACGATGTAGTAATCTGTTCTACCATACCAACAACAGTTAACGGCTTATCAAACTCAAAACGCTTCATCAACACACAAACTTTTGTACAAACAATTTAATTTGAGACCGTCTCTATAACGGAATATTGTGAACGCAAAATCAAATTGGAAATTCCTTCAACAGATACATCGCCGCAACTGCCCGGGGCTTAGCTCTAGCATACTACGAGACACTACGCCGTAGCATATTTGCGGTGCTTCGTAGCAGTGATGCTACGAGCGCGTGGCATTGCTCCACTTCGCCGTAGCTATAGTGGCACGTTTATCAAAGGATGTACCTTTTATGAATACTGATTGAACACATTGATTTCAAAAAAACTGACTCACTCTGAATGGCAGACTCTGGTACTGTATAGGGATCGTTCGAGACGTTTGGAGGAGATCTCTGCGCACAAGTGGAATGATTCGGGTGAAAAAAAAAATATTTTAAATAGTTTTAGTAGTTACGTTTACTCATTTAGGTATAAAGTCACAATAGAAATGACTATTTTCATTAGCCAACGTCATCTAATCTGAGTCATCTATCCTAAGAGGCAGTTGATGATATTTTTTTTTTTTTTTGGTTTCCGGCCATTTAGCGTTTAAAGACGGTTGATACAGAGAAAATTAATTAAACACGGAACAAATGCAAAAATCAAGATATTAGTTAAGACGGGCCAGTTGATGAAAATCGTAGAGCACGTTCATTGACCTATAGGTCGCTTGTTACTGTCCAAATGCATTTGAGTCTTTGCCCACAGACAACTATCATTTGTGTTAGACTTCCATAAACAGTATGAACTGCTATGTATAGATAGTTGCAAAAAAAAATATTGCAAATAGAAAGTAATTAATTAGTTGAGATTTAAATATTGTCCCAAAGAGACGAAACGACCAAAAGATCGCATTAGCTAAACAATACTATTCATCTTTTCATGGAATTTTTGACATCACGAAATCCAATAATTCCAACTAATTGAATTAACGATACATTGCAATGTATGACTGCCTCGTTGGTCTAGTGGTCAGCACGCTGGGTACTATCCGTGAGGTCCCGGGTCGGGCCGAGAGTGTTTGGGTTTTTCTGTCTTGAAATTACTCAGACACAGCTCCGGAGTCAGGAAGTTGGTGGTGTTAACAACCCCGTGCCTCGGAAAGCACGTTAAGCCGTTGGTCCTGCGCCTGATCTTTCTACGGTTATGTCGGACTGCCATCTCACCGAATTATGAGAGTGACGGAACAGAGAGTGCACCTGTGTATTGCGCACACACTTGTGCACTATAATATGTCCCGCGCAGTTGGCTAATCTCTGTTGAGATAGGCCGCCGTAGTCGAAATCGGCTAGGAGGACATTATTATTACATTATAATGTTTCATCGAAAAAAAAAAACAAATGATCCCTGACGCACTGTCAAATGGGATCGAATGCCCCCACACCCCTCCCTCGCCCACACTGATAACCATCAGCCCCCACCTGTTGAAAATCACCGGCACAGCCGAGAAACGTGAGTACAGCCGGCAGCACGTCAGGCTACCCATGTAAACTGCGAAAACAGCATTTATTACGTGGAGAATAGGGGCGGTATCAACGTCAAAGTGGGTGGCCTGACATGCGGCCGTGTGTATATACGGGGCCAGATTTCCTGTTCAGATTTAAGATGGGTAATAGCTTTTTACTAGGCAGATATGAACCACCCTAGACAGAGATGTAGAGACACACCTCGCACCAATCATGTGTGATTAGTGTGACTACGATCAAATCTTTATTTATTTACACTTTATTGCCCCAAAAAAAGCAAGTACAATTCTCTACCAGAAAGGAATGCAGAAAGATAATCAGTGGCGGGACATTCAGTATTGATACACTTCTAAGGAAAAATTAACAAAATACTGTAAAAATAAACGTACATACTAGATACGATATACATACAAAGATTTGTTTAGAAACAGATTTCTTAACAAGTTTTTAATTTTTTTAGCCTAAACAACGGCTGATAGCGGTTTAGCTTAATCTTTGAAAACATTATCTATCACATTTCGATTTTTCAGCAGAATATTATTTATTGTATCTTCTGCGGACTTTAAGTGACATGAATTTTTTACTGCCAATTTTTGCTGATGCCAAGTCTATGAGGACATATTTTATACGTGTGTAGTTTATACATTATTTAGAAAATTCTATTGAGCAATATTAACATTAACAACAAATTGAATACAAAAATGTATAGGTGGTATTTTCAATTTTAATAAAGCAAACAGTGCTTAATAACGATGTTTTTCTGCTATAACGTAATAAAAATTATTTCACCATTAGACAGATACATTATTCCTAAGTAGCATAAGCTATATTACATATTTTAAATACTAAATATACAGGTTTTTTTACCCTAATTACATCTGTGCGAATACAAGCGGGTCGCTATCTTAAAATAAGTTAGCTTCTGAGCCAACTGGCTTCTGGGCCAAGCAAGACACACTTTGGGCCGCTGAGCCGGAGAAGTAAGTAAATATCTTCCCAATTGCCTGCGGACCCCTAAAAGCCCGAGCGCCGTGACAGGTTCGCCAGACAGGATTAAAAATGGGACGCTAAATTTACCTGTGGAGCCTTCGAAGACTGTTCGCCCTTATTTCAGCGCTACACCTTGGAAATTAGGCTATAGGAGGTCTCATTATTATTGTAGGATCGCAAGTAAGTAGGTACTGGTACTTGGACATTAAAGGAAAATTAAGTGATATCTTCTCGCTCACTTTGGTATGTTTTGATGGTATGCTTGTCGTCTTCTTCCTTCCCTATTCCCATCATCTGTGGTCGGGTCTCCTCACACATCTGCGCCAGGATATTCTATCCTGGGTTGTCTTCTCTGGCGTCTGTTATGAAAATTACGAATGACGAATAAGACGTACAAAATCTTAGACCACTGTGTGCGTGGCAAATTATCGGGTCGACTATACAGGTCTCAGGGTCAGGTTTCAGGATGATACCAATTTTATAAATAAGATCAAGGAGAAAGGTCCTAATCAAAATTTATTTTTAATTGACTTTTTGAACACTCTAAAATATCCGAAAATGAAGTCAATAGACCGATAACGCAACTTTCACGCGCCATTATGATTAAAAATGTACTTTGCTATGCTCATCGTTACGTAGATTGCGTCTTAGTCTAGCGTGCGTATTTATTTATGAAGGATTTAAATTATTCATGCGTCCGATTAAGCAGCTAGGAATATTTTTTGTAAATATTTTTTTTTTCTTTGCTTGGATCTAATTTACTGATAGGTGAGAGTTTTATTCAATCCCCTGATTTAAGAACCTTTGATTTGCTAAGAAGAAAATTTAAATGAGTAACATTTTTGAGTTGCTTACATCAAAAGGAAAGAACCATAAGGGATCACTTCGTTGTTTGTGTGTCAACACCATTTTCCTAAGGAGCGCGTTTTTGCCTTCAAAAGAAAAAAATATCAATTTGCTTAACTATAAAAAAGTTTGCAAGCACATCCTAACAAAGAAGTAGCACGAGAAACCGTGCTACATAAAAAAGTAAAAATATTGTCTATTAAGAAAGGTACAAAGTTTTAAAATACTCGTGTTCAGGTCGTTAAAATGCTTGTCTTACTTTGTAGTATCAGTTTCCTGGGTGCTTCTTTGTTATTCAACGATTAGTGGGCAAGCAAGTTGTAGTCCAGTAAAAACAAAGGTAATAAAAATAGGGTGCTAAAATAAATAATGACTGGTATACTGGAGAAAATATGGTTACTGTTGAACCATATGTTCTATATCATCTCTCGGGTCTGTCTGGGTTTTGTGGTACAACGGCCAGCGCTGTCGTACCTTACGATGTTTCTGATTTTCCTAACACAATGTTATCCAACACATATTTTCATATTTGAGACATCACACTTGTGACTACTTTTACGCCACTTCCGAAGTCAACCATTTTTTAAAGGAGTTACGGCCACTGCTGAAAGACACATACACTCCTATCAATCTTATAATACTCATCTTTTGGCGCATTATTGCCTACAAATAAGTAAGAAGATACACACAGCCGGTAAACGTAAGTTAACGGTTTAATTGACACAATTTTTATACAAAATATGTCAATTAATATTATAATTTTAAAATGTATCATGTGTTGGTAAACTAGACTCTAACCCCGTTATTCCAAAAACTTAGTACCGGGTTTAAGCCAGGACCAAGCTATTAGCTAGCCAATTGGAAAAGCGTTTCTCTATTAGGTTATGTCACGAAAGTGTCATTCATTCCTCTGTTGTAGGCTAATATTTAGAGACCTATTTCACTCTAATATTTATGTAATAACACCGTTAATGTTGTTCTTAAAATTTACTAATCGCGTTATAACTAGGTAAACCTAGTTATAACGCGATTAGTAAACAACAGAGGAATGAATGACACTTTCGTGACATAACCTAATAGAGAAACGCTTTTCCAATTGGCTAGCTAATAGCTTAGTCCTGGCTTAAACCCGGTACTAAGTTTTTGGAATAACGGGGTTAGAGTCTAGTTTACCAACACATGATAAATTTTAAAATTATAATATTAATTGACATATTTGGTATAAAAATTGTGTCAATTAAACCGTTAACTTACGTTTACCGGCTGTTTAAAAATTAGTCAACCCGGGTCTTAGTATCAGCCAGGTATTTTTATCTGACAGGAAAAATCGGCCTTAACTCGTTTAAAAACAAAGGCAACAGATAACTGATATAAATGGAAAGGCAAATTACCCACAGTGCGAAATAACAAATAGCCAGTGAGAATTTAATTTTTGCGGCCTTCTAGTACGACAAATTGCACGCGGTCGTGCCGCAATTACCACTGTGCTAGTGATGCTAAGGAATAATTTGATAATAAAATATGTATTACTGATGTAATACAAGGTTACATTTTAGCAAGTGACGATATTTTAACACAGCCTATTTCACTGATATAGTAGGAGTTACTATATCAGAGAAATAGGCGTCACGTCATACTAGGTAGTCTTGTCCACGTAATAAAAACTGTTATTGTATTTCAAATGGGTTATTTTACGTGAGACCGTCTGTACCCTACTCAGTTTAATTTAAAAATATAAATAATATCAATAGTTTTAATTACTGCACAGTGCATAATCCTGTTAGTCGAAGCGTGCGGTAATGACAATTTTTAAATGATAAATGGTAGTAAGTTCAAAAGTGCGGGTGAATCCGTTTCTGGGGGTTCCTAAAACGCCCACAATAATACAAAAAATAAGTACCGAGATCAGTAACGCCCTGAATTAATAACCGAGATCGAAGATAAAGTCAATCTCGTATTCGTATTAAGGTAGGTACCACTCTCCCACCGGAGCCCGGCGCCAAACAGCTTGCTGTGTTCCATCGGCCAGAACCTTCTGGGTGAGCTCGTTCCACCGGCGATTCTGTCTACGCCACGTCTGGTTTAGTCTAGAGTCAAAAGCAAACCTATTACAAATAAGAATTATAAAAAAAATGGCAAGACATGTATGTCTACAATTTATTATTATAACACCTGGTTCTAAATGCAAATAAATGAAATCTGATTCTAAGAATAAAACGTGGGCCACGTAATTTGACACTGGCAGCCGTGGATAAAAAAAAAGCTGCGATTGATTTGAATATTGGATTACAGATTGGTTATTAATTTCGGACATTCGGTTTAATTATTAACCCCTAAAACCTTCAACAAAGCAAAAGTTGCAAATATTACTCGCATTTGTTTGAAATGTCTACGTCATCTGCAAAGTCCAGGAACAACCGCAACATGCAATTAAAACAATTCAACACGGTGGCTTTGTTTTGCATCTCATTATATTAATCTATTTAGGGTTTAACCACACCGCATCTGGTACGCTAAGTGACAAATTTTTAATATAAACACTCGCCTGCTATGCATACTCACATTATTGGCTTGGTGGGACGCTTATAGTCCGACAAGATCAAGCGCGACCCAGAGGGGCGGGAGGCACGCTAGAGGCAAGCTCTCAGGCAAAGACAGTTGATGTTGCGGGGAAGTAACATTCGTATGACAATCGCGTGTGATTGGCGCTTCCTTGCCCAGAACACTGAAACAGTAGGTCTGCAGGTTACTATAGTCTGACAAGTTTATGCGCGACCCTCCTGCACCACCTGCAAGACGTGCGGGGGGTAAGGAAGAGCCAATTGCACGCGAATGTCATAGGTAATCTCCTTCCCCGCAACACTTCGCGTCCCCACTACTGACATCAGGAAGGTCACGCATGAACTTGTCGCCCTATATCGAGAAGTTAAATGTTCCACCAGGCGATAGGTATGGCCACTCGCATATAGTCAGGCCTATGTTGCTCCCCGCGTAGGTAGCAAAAACGTACCTACGCGCGACCCCTTGGTAAGGGGCTAAACAAGTTGGGTGTCGCTAGCTAGCTTGCTCGCAGCTACACGCTCGCGCGTTTTATTTACCGGCGTTGCGCCGCACTAGGTTGCTGGCTGGACAAGCATGAATAAACTCCTAGAAAGATGCGCTAGATGGCGTAAGTAGCTTTTTGTGGCAGTCAACCCTATCGCGTTGCGTGATAATACGTCACTGATTAGGTTTAGTGTATTATGAATCATATTCCAGAGTTATAAGAATGAAATTATCCTAGAATGTATTCCTGTAGGTGTCTACACGAAAATGTGCTTGAGTCTGAGGCAAACTGAATTACATCATATTGTTGACAACATTGAGTAGATATTTCTTTAAATTTCATTGCAAAGTCAAACTTATGTACGGAGTACTAGTACTTATTCTGTGATTTGACTGCCTCGTTGGTCTAGTGGTCAGCACGCTGGGTACTATCCACGAGGTCCCGGGTTCGAATCCCGGGTCAGGCCGAGAGTGTTTGGGTTTTTCTGTCTTGAAATTACTCAGACACAGCTCCGGAGTCAGGAAGTTGGTGGCGTTGACACCCCCGTGCCTCGGAAAGCACGTTAAGCCGTTGGTCCAGCGCCTGATCTCTCTACGGTCATGTCGGACTGCCGACACCGTATTATGAGAGTGAAGGAATAGAGAGTGCACCTGTGTATTGCGCACACACTTGTGCACTATAATATGTCCTGCGCAGTTGGCTAATCTCTGTTGAGATAGGCCACCGTGGTCGAAATTCGGCTAAGAGGACATTATTATTTTTATTATTATTCTGTGATGTAGTGCAGTATGTTGGCTCGCTAGGATAAATCATATAAACTTAAACCAAGTTACCCTCTTACCTACAATTGTACCACTACTGGTGCGGCTGCGGTCTAAGCTGGCTTTCTGTGTGGCCTAAGCTTTGTTCCGTTTCAGCAAATTTGTAGTTCCAAATAATTTACTAATGACGATTGCAATTGTTCCGCACAGCAAATATGAAACCGGTGGTTGCGCCGTTTAAGTTTACCTCCAATTATTTTCACGGACTACCTCATTCTGAATTTTGAACCTAATTCATATTATGATTAGAGTTGATATTTTTTCGTTAGAAAGATAACATTTAATGCAATCGTGGGGGATTACGTTTCGAACAAATAATATTACGTTCATACTGATAAAATAAAATGTGCAATGTCTATAAAATAACATTACCTACATTATATCGAAGAATATACATAGTAGGCTCAATCAATTATTGTCTGGAAAAGGACAAGCTACTTATTGTGGCGCACGAAATCAGAATTTAAAATATAAGACGAGAGTTTAATTCCCATTAAACTCTCGGTGTTATTACAAAAAAATTACTGTGTCATCCGGTGGGACTCGAACCCATGTCCCTTTGCTATCCGGGCGAGTGCTCTTACCAACTGAGCTACGGAGGACGTTAGTCAGCCGACGAATTTGTGTAAATGCTTGTTACTCAAGTGAGCCGGCGTTAGATTTCATCAATACTTGGGGAATGTACCCGCTTGTATCCAATGGAAATATTTTTACAAATATTTAACCATCAGTTAAGATGAAATCAGCTTAACTTATAGTTATTTTTATAACTTAAGCAATTATTTTGCAAGTTTTTACGAAATCAAATTAAATTTCGCTCACAAAAAATAATCGACTGTGTCATCAGGTGGGGCTCAAACCCACGTCCCTTCGCTATCCGGGCGAGTGCTATTACCAACTGAGCTACGGAAGACGTTAGTCAGCTGACGAATTTTTGTAAGTGCTTGCTACGCCAGTGAGTCGGCGTTCGATTTCATCAATACTTGGGGAAAGTACCCGCTTGTATCCGATGGAAATATTTTTACAAATTGATTTTTGGGTTCCACCGGATGACACAGTCGATTAATTTTTGTGAGCAAAATTCAATTTGATTTCGTAAAAACTTGCAAAATAATTGCTTAAGTTATAAAAATAATTATAAGTCAAGCTGATTTCATCTTAACTGATGGTTAAATATTAGTAAAAATATTTCCATCGGATACAAGCGGGTACATTCCCCAAGTATTGATGAAATCGAACGCCGGCTCACTGGCGTAGCAAGCACTTACAAAAATTAGTCGGCTGACTAACGTCCTCCATAGATCAGTCGGAAACAGCACTCGCCCGGATAGCGAAGGGACGTGGGTTCGAGTCCCACCGGATGACACAGTCGATTAATTTTTGTGAGCGAAATTTAGTTTGATTTCGAAAAAACTTGCAAAATAATTGCTTATTATAAATTAGACCAGGTTTAAAATAGGTCTAAATATTCGCTTAAAACAGAGGAATGAATGACACATTTGTGACATAACCTAATAGAGAAACGCTTTTCCAATTGGCTAGCTAATGCTAATAGCTTAGTCCTGTCCTAAACCCGGTACTAAGTTTTTGAAATAACGGAGTCCAGGTTTAAATACTTGTAAATTTATGTAGTAGAAGAAAGAAAAGAAGTAGAAAAACTACCAGTATTTTATAAATCCGCATAAAAATCTGTTTACGAATATTTTCATTTCTTTTATACCCGACAACTCGCGCCGCGTAGTCAAAGAATTTTCTAGAACATTTTGAAAAGAAATTCTTTTCACGAAGTTATATGAAAAGGTAGGTAAGCGTTTTCAGCTTTACATTGCTGCACTAACTTTTTCAGGAGTGACGGCTGAGGAGAAAATCGTTTTAAAACCATAAAACTATTACGGTGTTATTACAAAAAAAAAAGACCAGGTTTAAAATGGGTCTAAATATTGGCCGACAACAGAGGAATGAATGACACATTCATGACATAACCGAATAGAGAAGCGCTTTTCTAATTGGCTACCTAATAGCTTAGACCTGTCTTAAACCTGGTTCTAAGTTTTTATAATAACGGGGTTAATGTTGTTAGAGTTGGTAGTTTTGCTTACCCCATTGTTTGAATACTTAGGAGAACTTTAGCAGATAGATGAAATGAGTTCCTCTTTTGCCTGTAAACTTGGGAATTGTATGAGTTTATTTTTATTAGTTTTGCCGAAATTGCAATAAAATGTTTTTTTTTTGGAATGGGTTTGCTCTTGCCTCTAGACTAAACCAGAGTTAAACTAAATAACTCTTTAAAATGTAGTTCCTGATCATAATGGGAATCAAAATCCGGAATAGAAAATCGTCAGGTTTATGTGCTTCAAGCTTTTTTGCAAAAAAAGTTGGTTAGAAACTAGGAAAGGTTTTTCCTAAAAAAACTTTACGGAATTGTATCCCAAGTAGTATTTCTCTAACAACAAAACATTAGACACTACAAAATAGAGGGCCAAACTGTATTCCCTCACGCCATTAATCTAGGATCCAGAAAGGACATACTTTCTAGGGGCGCTACTCTGTAAGAAGTTGTCCGTATTTTCAGCTATAGGTGTTTCTTTCGCTCACGCTGAGATGCGGATTGATAGGACGGCAAGAAACAATATTTAATTAATTCAAAATTTAATTTATTATTTGCATATAGGAGTAGACCCAAGGAAAACTTATACAAGTCTATATATTGATCCTTAATACCCATGGCTGAGAAGAAGCAGCGCAAACGCGGTCACTATAGTTTTTTTTTTAAATTTTTGCAATTGTTGTTTTCTTGTATTTTATTGTTCAAATATACATACTTAACAGTGTTTGCAAATCTATAGGTGATTCAACAAAATTTTCAGATAGGTTAAGTCTATATTCATATTTCAAGAATAAGAAAGAACACTGTGAGTGTTAAAAATATTAAAAAACTATTGAATAGCGAAAGCGTCATCATTCAAGTTAAATTTATTCTGTAAAGAATAACTACTTGGCCCACTGCTGTTGTAATCGGGTCGGGTAGATGTCGCTGACGTCACGCAATGACGTTTTCAAAAGAGACCAAGAATTTCAATTTTCAAGCTTGCACAGTAGCTCAGTTGGTAAAACCGTTAGCCCGGTTAGCCAAAGGACGTGGGTTCAAATCCTACCTGTGTGCAAATTTTTGGTTTCTTTTTTAAACTTATGTAAATGGGTACATTTTCCTATAAATGAACGACCAACCTTTTGTAGCCTGAAGATTAAAACGGCCAGCTTATTTTTATGTCTTGTGTTAAAATTAGGTCAATACTATGTTTGTCGTTTACAGAGTAAGACTCAGACTGTTACGATACGGCGTCTATACCTACCTATTGGACTCCCGAGGACGGTAGACCATAAATAAACTGTAATGGACTTTAGTGTCCTTCAATGAATGTTGGGAGGCAGAGATAGTCCGTAGATCTTACTGTGTATCCCCATATTTAGGGTTCCGTGGTCCTGACAAGGAACCCGAATAGTTTCGTCATGTGTATTGGTTCGTCCCAAGGACTTCTAAACTAGGTGGTTGCGGGTTCGAATCCTGCAAGGGGTAAATGTTTGTGTGATTAGCACGAGTATTTGTACCTAAGTCATGGATATTTATAAATGTATATACGTATGTCTATCCGTTATCCTAGTCACCATAGCACAAGCTCACGCTTAGTCTGGGGCTAGGAAGTTAGTGTGTTTGTTTAAAAAAAAAAGTCCGTCTGTCTTTCTGCCCGAAGTTTTGCTAAGAGACTTGCTACTAGAAATGTTCTAGGTGTATGTATACTAATTACACCGACAAAGTAGCAAGTAGTTGCTTGTTGTTATTATCCTAAATATTTTTCCATTCATTATTTTCAGAATAGAAAACAACAGAATAGTTCTATATTGTGATGACGGGCTACTACGGAACCCTACACTGCGTATGGCCCGAACCGCATTTGACCTGTTTGTTTTTATAAATCTGGCAAACTGCAGCGTTCAATAAAGCGAACACATAAAAAATATTTTGTGTACAGAAATCAAACGAGCAAGAAGATACACTGATTTTATCTTATTGTTTTTCTGAATGCTAAATAAATCAAAGTAAACATTTTTAAAACAGGGGTATCAACTTTCAATGTCTTCACTTACCGCAAATAAGAATCAAATTCGTAATTTAACATAGCCTATAAAAATCTGCGTTCTTACTCTGAATAGCAGCGGTACGCAGGGCCGCACGCAAAACAGTAAGGGAGCTTCGGTAGGCCTCTTACCAAAGAGATATCTAAGTTGAGTATACGAATAAAGTTACTATATCTAAACCTTCACGTATAGTATTTCCAGACACAATAGAAAATTAATTGTTATCGCACCGCGACCGGGTCTTATGGGGTTTGAGAGGTCACTTTCAAAATAAAGTTACCTAATGTTCGCACAAAATAATAGTCATAGCAATTGCCAAGACTAAATGCAGCTAGCCATTTAGTTTATTCGAATCACCTTTTTAACAATGTTTTGTATGCAATTATTCGCTCAAGCATAATCCAAAATCGATCCTAAACACTTTAAGAGTTCGAAGTCACCTCCACAAAATGATTTTAAAAACTTTAATCAGATTTTTACAATATTACTGCCGTAGACCTAGAATGTATTAAATACCTGCTGATTGAGTGTGTATGGCCACTCTTGTGTACCTATGTTCTGATATTTTTCTGCCACAATCGTAATAATAATCGAATTTAAAAATCTAATTAGTTTTCTTCTCTGGCTCTAACTCCACTCCCTTAGGGCCGTAGCCAAAAGGCAATCTTTCTGAATAAGTATGCAAAAGTCACGTGATGTTTCGATGGCTTATGTCAGTTTCATATGTTTTTTTGCGATAGCGAACTTCGCATGCGAATAAATTGCCACTTGGCTACGGGCCCTAGTTACGGCCCTGGAGATAAACCTACGAGACCTCAATTTGTAAAGTGAGCCGTACAATAAATAAAACTTTTATAGACATACGAATACGTGGGTGTAAGCCACTTTTATACGTGATGGAATTGATGTTTCCCAAGGCAATCCAATGAAATACATTTTGTATAAATATTTTGTTTACATTGTATTCTCAAACAGTCTTATAAAGTCTTGGTTTCGTGATAGATCTCACTTCTTTTATCATCGGAACCGTTAAGTACATTTATTCACATTATGTTTTGGATGGGATATCATTACTATTTGTCACCGCTAATTGATTCTTCTAGAGTTAAACCCTCAGAGAGATCATTTTTAGATCAGTCCAATTATCTAAATAAGGCACCGATACGTATAGAAAGTAAGAAAAAGAATTTATTTAGCACCAAATATATAAAACAACGGGGCGACTTAGACCTTAAAACTAATATTTTGGTAACGAAAAGGCGTCCGCTTAGTGTACTTTAGACGACCTCCGTGGTCGAGTGGTGTTTACACCGGTTTTCATGGTGTCGCCAGCTCTGAGGTCCCGGGTTCGATTCCCGGTCAGGTCAATGTAGAAAAATATTTTTCTATATTGTCTTGGGTCTGGGTGTTTGTGGTACCTTCGTTGTTTCGGATTCCCATAACACAAGTGCTTTAGCTACTTACTTTGGGATCAGAACAATGTATGTGATGTTGTCCACATCCACTAGTATGTCAGTAACGGCAAAAAAGCACGCCACGGCTACTAGTAAACAACATAAATGCGGAGGCCGTTTTGGAGATGGCTTTGGGTGGTGAACTTCCAGCTCCCAAAAAAATATACAAATTGTTACTCTTAGTCCACTACAAGTAAAAACGGATCTGCACGTCGATAAACTGAGGCAAAGGTGCGGATTTTCCTAAAAACAAAGGACTCGTTCAAAGCATTGTTAGCTCCTTTCAATAGATAATGGACTGACAGCGACAAACGCAGAAAGATATGCCAGAAAGTCTGTTTTGTTGTAAAACCGTACTTATCTATCTTTGTTGTATGCATATTATGTTATAATCATAATATGCCTCAGTATTTTGTGGTGTTGGTGTGCTAGTTATGAAAAAAACCGGCCAAGTGCGAGTCGGACTCGAGCACGAAGGGTTCCGTACCATTTACTTACAACATTAGACAGTATATGCAAAAAAACTTTTTAAGATTATACTGTTCTTTTGGAAAAAAGTATATATTTTTATTTTAATTATAATTTGAAAAGTATTCTTCACAGGATACCCGAAACAATTTTAAATAAGAGTTTCGGCGCCTGTTTTTTTAAGTGAGTGATTTGAAGTTTACAGATACAAGACTTTAGAAATTACAGGGGGGGACACCGTGTAAACGACTTTGGCGGGCTATATCTCGCAAATGGTAAAGCTGATACAAAAGTGTTGTATGGAAACCCTACCTTATTTTCATAGTCCTTTTCAACGATACCCCACACAAGGGGGTGGACTCAAATATAATTCACCCCCCCCTTTACATGTTTGGGGAGGTACCCTTAAAAAGGGGTCATTTTAATTTTTGGTATTTTTAAAAGTGAGATCTATATGTGAAGTTTCCTTGAACCAAGTAACATGCAAATTGGTCCATAAACGTAGAAGACATTCTGCTGTAACAGACTAGGACGGACGGACGGACGGACTGAACGATCTTATAAGGGTTCCTTGTCGGACTACGGAACCCTAAGAAAAGAGCTTATTGACTTCATAGAACTGGACGATTACATAATTGTTTGTGTTTATAGACCCCCAACTGGTAATTTTAAATTATTTGAGTCAATAATGGAAGAATCACTCAGGAAATTGTTTACTAATAAAAAGAAAGTAGTTGTATGTGAACTGTGTGTGTGTGTGATGAAGAAAAAACCTATCGAGTGAGGTTTTTAAGCCTTTTCAAATCTTTCAATTTAATGCCTGTTTTTGCTGAACCGACTAGAATTACTGCTACAACAGCTACTTGCTTAGACAATATATTCTGTAACTCTGTTGTGATAAAAAAATCTATAGTAAATTTTGTAAAATCCGATCACGGCGGTCAGTCAGTCACGTTTGAACACCGTTTTGTGCCAGCTAAAAATGTAATTCAATTTAAACCAGTCACTGATTCCCGTAAAGAAAAATTTAAGTCTAACTTAAGTGATAAAATTCCGCTTTTGCCTTTTATTAATGACAATGTTAATAACCAATATGAGTATTTTTTTGAATTAGTTAAAAGTGAATTTGATAAAAAATTTCCTAAAAAGAAATTAGTTATAAACAATTTGAAACCGAAGTTCAGTGACTGGGCTACAGTAGGTATTTACATCAGTAGGAAAAAAATGTTTGAATTATATAATCAAAAAGTATATAGAAATAATGACCCAACATTCCTAGAATATGTTAAAAAATACTCAAAGTTATTCAAGAACGTTTGCATGGTAGCTAAATCTAATTATATACGTGAAAAAAATAATAAATCTAGTAATAAAATTAAAGTAACTTGGAATATTATAAACAAAGAAACTTGTAAAACTAAACCACGTGATCACACATTTACATTAAAAATTGACAATAAGAATATTAAATCTGATAATGAAGTTTCAGGTGCCTTCGAGAAGTACTTCTGTAATGTACCTATCGAAACCACAAAACAACTTAATTCGTGCGCTCTGCATGCGAAATCACTGCTGGTGTCTAGTGTTGACAGGTGTAACTCCTCATTTGATTTCACTCATATTAATCCTTTAATGATAGTAAAAACTTTTAAGGAATTAAAACAAAAAAGAACTGAGGATATATGGGGAATATCAACTGACACAATAAAACCCATTATACCTCTCATAGCATCTCACTTAGCACATATATTTAACGAATGCATTGATCAAGGTCAATTTCCCACTTTAATGAAATATAGTAAGATAATACCTTTATTTAAGTCAGGAGGAAAAAGTGACCCAAGCAACTTCAGGCCAATTTCCATTCTACCTGCATTTAGCAAAATTTTTGATAAAGTTATATTTAATCAATTGCTCTCTCATTTTAAACTTAACAATTTACTGCACGAGAAACAGTTTGGTTTTTCCAAAGGTAGAAATACAACAGATGCTGGGGTGGCACTCGTCAAACACATTTTGGATGCTTATGAAGATAAACACGATGCGATTGGTGTATTCTGTGACTTGTCAAAGGCATTTGATTGTGTCGATCACCAAACACTCATTATTAAGCTTGAACATTACGGTGTATCTAATAACGCGTCTAAAATGTTGAATTCTTACCTCTCAGGCAGACTACAAACAGTAAACGTTAATGGTACTAACTCCTCAGGTGCCCCGCTTCAAATGGGAGTGCCCCAGGGCTCAATATTGGGACCTTTGTTATTTTTGATCTATATTAATGACCTTCCTTTTTTGCCAAAGACTCCTGTGAGATAGTTCTGTTTGCTGATGATACTTCTTTAGTCTTCAAATCAAGAAGAGGCGAAGAATCATTTGACAATGTAAGCGGAGCTCTCTCTAAGGTATTATATTGGTTCACTAGCAATAACTTGCTTCTTAATACAAATAAGACTAAATGTATTTAATTCACCATGCCTAACGTGAAGCAAGCTAACACAGAAATCCTACTCAACGGTGAAAAATTACATCTATCAAACTCCACTGTTTTTTCTGGGCATTACATTGGATTCGAAGTTGCAGTGGGGATCACATGTTGACGCTCTGGCTGGGAGACTTGCTTCAGCTGCCTTTGCGGTTAGAAAAATTAGACATTTGACTGATGTTGAAATAGCAAGGCTTGTGTATTTTAGTTACTTTCACAGTATAATGTTTTATGGTCTTCTCTTGTGGGGTTCTGCTGCGGACATAGATATTATCTTTATTTTACAGAAAAGAGCCATTCGTGCCATTTACAAACTTAGTCCCCGCGAATCCCTGAGAGAATTCTTTAAAGAAATTAACATCCTCACTGTCGCTTCTCAATACATATTTGATAATATAATGTACGTACGCAAAAATTTAGATCTTGTTATAAAAAAAAGTGATATTCATTCGTATAACACAAGAAATAAAAACAAACTTGTCATTCCAAACTTCAGATTAGCCAAAACAATTAATTCATTCTTGGGAAATTGTGTCAAATTTTTCAATAAAATACCTTATTATGTTATCGAACTACCTATTAATAAATTTAAGTTACATGTCAAAACTACCCTAATGTCGAAGGGGTATTATAAAATTCAAGACTATCTTAGTGACGAGAATGTATGGACAGTCCAGCCTGCACCAAACTGATGTACCTACCTGTTTATTTTGATTTGTTTTATTTTTGTGGCAGCTAGTGGTGACTGAGTTTGTTCCGGCGTTTCTTCTCAGCACTTGCCAGATTGTCTGTGTCTTGTCTCGAAGCGCTAGTAGGGCTCAAAAGATAAGGAGACATGTTCTGCCCCATATGGGCCATAATTGATTGATATTTTGACGTTCATAAGTGGCATTTTGTGTCCTAAATTGAATAAAGAATTTTTGACTTTGACTTTGAAATACTCCACTTGTCTTTTACGAGCATCGTGTCTTGCCGGAGTAGTTCATCAAGTGTGAAATAATTTCTTTTTCACTCCTTAGACTAAGGATTCGTTCACAAGGCACATCATTAATCTTTTTTTTTGTTCCAGAAATATCCTACTTAGTTAATATAGCAATATTGGACCCATGTTGAAATAACATTATTAATTCGTAATATCATCAGAAATCCATGGGTAAAATCCTATCGTGTATATTAATACCGCGGACGGAAAAAATGCAATTTAGTAAGTTGTCATCTATATGCCTTTGAAAGCCACTGATTAAAAAGGGATATAATAAAAAAATATTTTGCATAGGTAGGTACTACAAGCTATTTTCATAAGTTAATAAAACACGTTCATAAGTAATATAATTTATTTGCAACTATTTATATCGAATCACATGAATAGTTCAATCTTCAAACATCGAATTAAAAATATTAACTTAATTAGAGAATCATATGACTTCTATTCAGTAGGTACAGTCAGATAAAAAAAGATTTATACGTTTTTAAAACGCATAACCTATTTTTATAGCAGCTTGTACATAAAGTAACAAGTTACACAACGTTTTTTACTATAAACATGCCACTTTTGTAAGTTTTATCATAAGTAAATTAAAATTTGCAGGTGGACCGAGAAGATAATATAAAAATTACAAGTGAAATCACGTAAAAATTTACGAAACATCTTCAAAATACACTATCATCATTTTATTACAACTAAAGTTGAAATGAAAACCGCAAAAATGTCTAGACATTTCAAATCTTTGGT
Organism: Pyrausta nigrata; assembly: GCA_949316185.1. Taxonomy (NCBI): domain Eukaryota; kingdom Metazoa; phylum Arthropoda; class Insecta; order Lepidoptera; family Crambidae; genus Pyrausta; species Pyrausta nigrata. Next base: position 5,565,269 of record OX438958.1, on the reverse strand, counting down.
CAAAAAGAATTTATTTTTAATATAATCCACTTAGGTACCTCCCCACTTCAGGAGCAATATTTTTCTCTCTCATCAAATTCAATATTTTTACGTTTGATATCCGATTTCTCGTCTCGAACAAATGTTTTCATAACTTGACCAAAGATAAATTGAAGAAGACAAATCAATATTTACCATCAAAAACTCTAAGTCTATTTCGGCGTGTTTTTAGAATCTGACAGACGCAGACACAGAAAAACTAGAATTAATTGATGGATTCGCTGTGGAACTGAAAATATAGTCCGACAAGTGCGTGCGCCCTTGCGGTCGCCATAAGCGGGGGGCTAGGCATGCTCTAGCATGCACACAATACTACGGGAGTTGGTACTCGGGGATTTACTATGACAAGGACTGTGTCACTCCTATGCCACCTACGCGCGGCGATCCCTTGGAAGGGGCTAAATCAAGTTGGGTGTCGCGAGCGAGCAACGAGACGCCCGCGCATTTTATTCTCCGACGGCGCACGGCACTATGTGTAATTACGTTGCTGGCTAGACGTGCATGAATAAAGTGCTAAAAAGGTGCGCTAGATGGCGTAAGTAGCTTCTTGCAGCAGTCAGCCCTATCGCGTCGCATGATAGTACGTAACTGAATAGGTTTAGTGTATTATGATTCATATTTTAGAGTTATAAGAATGCAATTACATATCTTGCAATGGATTTCTGTAGGTGTCTAAACGAGAATGTGCCTGACTCTGAGGCAAACTAAATTACACCATATCGTTGACGACATTGAGTAGATATTTCTCTAAATTTCATTGCAAAGTCAAACTTCTGTACGGAGTACTAGTACTTATTCTGTGCTATGACATGACAGGCCCGTGCGATTGGTGCTTCCTCGCCCCTTACGTCTTGCAGGGTCGCAGGTCCCGCTTGAACTCTTCGGACTTTAATCATATCAATAGATACGCTGTTGAGCTGTGCCATAAGATAGTTTCAAGTTCTTTAAGAGTCAGACTAGGCCATAGACAAAGTTTTGGGTGAGTTTGTCTTAAAGAACTTGAAAAAGTTGCAGAATTATTTAAAAGATATATCTACATCAAAATTATATCACACCTATGTTTTATTAATATTGGAAAAGCAAAAGAAAAAGACCTATTTGGCCTAACCCAAAAGTTGCTACGAGTAACAACTCATTCAATTCAATTCAATTCATGAGCAAAATAATATTTCAGAGTTGTCATGTGTTTTACATAGTGTACCTACTGTATTGATTAGGTTTGTAACTTAAGAAAAAAATATATAGTTTTGTAAATTCTACCACATTTTAATATTTATTTCAACAGTCCAGTACAAAAATACTTGTACTTTAGTAATACATTGGAGAAAATGGAAGAGCTCATTCCTAGGATTAGAGAAATTCGAAAGTTACACTTGTGAAACTCAAGTATAGAAACTCGAACTTACTCGCATGTATAAAAATCTTCATTTATTAGGGCCTACGTCTTTTACATGCGCTTACGAGCGTTTTTGATGAATAAGGATTTTGTGAAAAAGTTGCAATGTGCCGGCGGCCTTGCGTTGGTTTAGTTCGATCACCTTCGTCCATGTGATGAAGTATGGAAATTGTTCAACGCCTGGTTTTTTATATAAAAAAAACCGTCATTCGATCGATTGTGAGCGCGTGAAGCTATCAAATGAGAAAGCCCTCTGATTGCATTCCACGCGCGTCGTCAGCGCATAAAAATATGGTGTTATTCCCAAGGTTGTGTACCTAAGTAACTTTTCAGCCTGTCACGTGACATTTTTACGAATGTTTGTATCAAAATGTAAAAGGTTGATGTGACAAGCGTAAAGGTACTTACGTGTATCTGCGCTCGATCAAAGTGACAACCTCAGAAGTTGTTAACTGATCGGAGATCGAAGATTTAAGTCATCCTTGGTCGTTTGTGTACCCATTGAACACGTATTTTGACGTAGTAGCTAGCGGTTTACCTCTATGGTATGGGAGAGGTACCGGTTACGATCCCACGTGCCGCCATGTATCAATGACTTTTGTGCTCTTATGGTGAGGGAAAACATCGTGAGGAAACCTGCACATTAAGGCGACTGAATATGTAACCATGATCCAAACTGGTCAGGCTCCCTTGTTAACAGGGTCACGGAGGTCAGATGGCAGTCTGTACTAGCACTGTAATTACCTGATCTGCTACATATTGGATCATGGTCCAAAGCGGACCCCGGGCCCTCGCGTGCGAGTTCACAACCGGGATAACGCTAGGATGATGATGATGAACACGTATTTTGATACTGGCAGCCGTGGCTACCGTGAACTATTCATGGTAATTCAAATAGCCGGGATTGATTTGAATCTTGGATTACGGGTTGGTTATTAACAGCCGTTAATAGCAATGTGACAGAGGCGTACCTATGATACAAAATTGAGTCGAAAAAATAATGACATACTTTCTCAAACCCTAGGGATAGTTTTAGTTGAACGGAAGATTCATACAGTACTTACAGTCAGATATAATATATCAAGTAGACGAAATATATACAGTACACCTTTCTAAAATACTTTAAAGCTCGATCTCCCCGTTTTGGGGTCGTTAGGGTCTGTTCACGATTCGTTTTTACAAGGAAATATTCAATACACAAAATCTTAATAAATAAAAAAGGCAAGACTAGCTGAAACGCTTTATCAGGCGCCTTAGTAAAAAGTAAGCATATATTCACCCACAGCTGGGTAAAGGCCTCACCTTAACAATGAGAAGGTAGAGCCATACTTCACACGCGGGCTCAGTGCGGATTGGTGGAGGGTTGTTTATAAGGAAAGTTACCAACCTTACGATCAGCGGTTATCAAGTCGCCTTAGGGCCTCTGATTAGACCTAACGAATATATGTTAGCAGGAACCGATGCTTAACATGCCTGTCGGAGCACATATATCCTTGTGATTTAAATAATTTTAATCGTTTTTAAACATGTAAAACAGAATATTGCACAGACCCTAAAACCTTTGTTCCTATCTTAATCTTAGAAACTCTCTCTCGGTAGTAAATAGTTACAATAGAGCTACAGAAAACACACAAGTACAAAGATTTTACGCAAGAAAAAACTTAAAACGGTATAAAATACAGAAAAACTTAAGCTAAAGAGTTTTCAGTACGACAATACTGGACTCTTCTTAGGATAACGTCTTATTTCTATGAAAATGTGATAACCTAAGTGGATAATAAGTTCCTTACATCTAATCGAAGTAGTTACAAACGGCTAACAATAAAAGATTCTCGTTTGCGTCATTGAAAAAAATACAATAATTTATTGTTCGGATATAAATGATTAAAGTTATCTTCTAGTTACGACGGCCCGCAGTACCCAGATACCAAACTAAGTTGCCAAAGTCTCAAATATTGTACATTAAGATAAATATGACTTAGCCAATTTGATAGTGGCCGCTGTCCTTTGGAAGCCACAGGATTACAAGTTATTGCTGTACAAAATAGATACGAAGATATTTAACCAAGCAGACTTGGGAGATAACTTCAAAAGTTTTAGACGGCAAAGTGAATACTTGGCTTTACTATCAGAACATCACAGATCACTGTCAGAACGTCTCGAGTATTTTATTATTGGGATCGAGTTCACAAACTCATGTTTTATTTATAAACAGCCGTTATAATATTATTTGACACATTTTTATGGGAAATGTATCAAATTAACGGTCAATTTAGGTCTATCGCTGTTAAAATATTGGTGAATTCGAGTCTACTTTATTCTTTGATTTGTCTTAAAAAAAACAGTACTTTTAAACACCATGTTTGCTTTTAAGTAAGAGTTAAGGTTAGACCCTAAATTATGCCGAAGTTGAAAACCTACTAACTAGTATTACATAACCTTACTTGCACAAATTCACACACACACACTTTTTATCACTATATGCATGCATAAGTTCCTTTAAAATAAGACTGTGATTTTACTTGTAACTTATAAACTGTTATCCACTGTATCCATAAGGGATGAGCGGGACATTCCCAGGGAAGTCTCAGCAATTTGTTTGTAATTAACTTTATTGAAATAAACACATTTTTTTGTAAACCTGGAAAGGCTTAGTAACAGAAATTAAATAATTTTATAGAACTTAAAGGCATTGCAACATGCCAAACACTACAACAAGTAACTCATATTTTTTTCAATGACACAAACAAAATATGAAACCAACACTCATGTAAAAGTCGTAGAAATTTTCCCATTAGAAAAATATAATTAATTAGTATTATCTAATAGTAACACGTAGTTATACAATGGTATACTTACACCCAGTAATAAAAACACTGATCAAGCGTTTTGTATATCTTATCCTATAATACTGACACAGAAGTAACGTAAATTCCGTTTTTCATTGCTTGTCCAACATTGTAAACAATCTTGACACACCTTTTTAACGATATTATTTATTTTAAAATAAGATAGAGATAAAAATTACATCCTGATATGTTGTTTATCGTTTAATATATTGCAGTTTTTTAGAGCTATTAGTATTTTTTTTTCACCAGTATTAGTTTTAAAAGTCATAAAAAGATTGTTTACAATGTTTGACACGCAAAGAAAACGGATTTTACACACGGCCGCACGCCAGACTACCCAACATGGGCCTTGGGGCTAATTACTACTCTGTTGCTAACAATTCAGGATTGAAAACGGTTGAAAATGACACATTTGACAACTTCAGTTACTCTGTTAAGCTGGCCATTCACGGTCAGTTCAAAAAATGACTCCACTCACTAACATAAAAATAATCTGAAAACTGACTTTCATTCAGTGCTGCAAGAACGTGGGCAATTCCCCACGCAAAGGGGACTTTTAGTTTTTTAATTTAGTGGGTAAAATGGTCGGGAAGGTCTTAGAACCTGTAAAATATGAGCGATTGTGGAAAAAAATGATAACGTTAAGTTACTTTTTAGTACTTATGCCTATAGCCTAGATTTTAATTACCGATATTGAAAACGTCAAATTTTGGTCGTACCTCAGAATGACTAATTAGTTTAACTGGCCGTGAATGGCCAACTTTAGCAACAAAACTTTGATTGAAATAATTTCATTCCAAGTTACATAATCCACTACCGGCTCTACTCCCTACGTCATAAACGCTGTTTTCGTAGTTCAAAACTTCAAATGGGTAACCTGACGTGCGTGCGACTGCACATACTAGTCTATCCATTAAGCAGATCAGAGATTACGAAAATAACACAAAGTACAAAGCACTATTTCACAAAACATAAATCTGAATTGAGCTTAAGTTAATAAGTTTTGAAAGCGAGGTTATGGTGACACGACTATTGTATGTCTTCTTTTGTATTTGCAATAAGGTCTCAAATTGAATGGCCGCTTATACATAAATAATACTCGTTATTGACAACCATTATGAATTTGATCGAAATCAATGGTTGCACTGAAACAAATACGGTGTTATTTTAAAAAAAAATAGACCAGGTTCAAAATAGGTCTAAATATTAACCGACAACCGAGGAATGAATGACACATTCGTGACATAACCTAATAGAGAAGCGCTTTTTTAATTGGCTAGCTAATAGTTTAGTCCTGTCTTAAACCCGGTACTAAGGTTTTAGAATAACAGGGATAAGGTTTGTATCGAAAAGTTCAAAATATTAATTAGAACAATAGCTAAATGGACGACTGGATAACAGAAAACTACAATAGCAAGACGTGTCTCGACTACAATCACATAATTTTATTAGAAGTAATTTTAAAATAGGATAAACAGAATAATAATAACTCTATTATACAAAAAAACTTATACATTCACGCACATGTGTTTTATTTTTACTCTAACAAAAAATGGGACATAGTTACATGGTGTACGTAGCCAGAAATAGTCTCAATTTTATACCACCCGTATATTATTTGGTAAGCAGCAAGGAAACTAGGCCTTGTAAATATTACCTCATACATTAGACTCATGTTTTATTCAAAATTGCAAGAAACACGTCTCTTGGGTAAACAACAGACAATTTTTATTATTATTGGTAAATAATCTAAAAGAAATCATCTTACCTAAGTATTTTTAAGGAATATACAAGTCTATTTTCTAATTTGATAATGAAATGTCAGGTGGATTGTAAAAATGAAAATTCAAATTTAACATGTTTTCTTTTTAGTTTAAGCCCAGTAAAACAAATATTGTATACAGACAGTCTTGCACATGATCAACACACAACTAAAATACATATAGTTGTATTTTAAAAGATACACGTTCAATACTTTTACTGAAGACCAGTTTAGCTGCCTTAATTACTTCCTCTATAAATCTCTTCAAAGTTTAAGACCAAACATTATAAGTAGGTACTGAAGTTAAGGAAAGTATTAAATTCCTTGAATTGCAACATATAATCTTATTCAATACTTGCGACCCCCTCCGGCCTCCCACTAGTGAAATTAGTATGAAAATAAACAATTGGAATAACAATAAAAATATTAAAAAGCATTCTTTGAGTAAAAAAAATATAATCTTACTATTCTCACTAACGTGCAAACTATCTCTTAATAATACTGGTTTAGAAAATGTCAATTAAACTGAATTACAATTAATGCATATAAAATGCGTTGAAAAAGATTTACGTTATAAAAACCTTTCCCTAATTGCGGACATTAACCAAAAAGCGCCGCCTGTAAAACTCATTACGGTGGGCCATAAAAACCACAACTAATATTTTTATGAAAATTGCTGTAAAAGAACAAAAATGTATTGAAGTGATGTCGGAAATTAGTTTCAGGTTTATTATTGAAACAATTCCTGTTTTTACAAAACTAACCCAACACAAAAAATAAATATTTTGCTTTTTTGGGCTTTATCAGCCCGCATTAGAAAAAATCAGTCGTAATGAAAGCAATCATACAAAATAAAATTACTCAACTGTTCAAAAAGGTGTGGGGTCTTTTGTACTGATTGCGAAATGTTATTATCAGAGATAACAATTTCACAAAATAAACAATGAAAAAAAATCCACCCGCGTTCAGCCAATAAAACAAGTAAAATGCAGATTGAAAATGCTTTAGCCTTTAGTAGACAAAACGAATCGACTAGATAATATAAATATATCCAGTAGGCTTGGATTATATAGAATGCAGCATGCAGGCTAGATAATGGCAGCTTCCAATACCAAAAGTACGAATCTTGTTGTATATGTCGCAGGGATTTTGTCAAAGACGTGATATTATAAATTCACTAGTGAAATTATAATTACACTGATTATTGTCAATGACGACTGGTTCGTACAATTTAACGGGTTCTTTTCAGTGATATTGTAATTTCACTGGGCTGCAATAGTGATATTAATTATGAGTTGAGTTTGTGGTGGGAGCCCCGCGTGTTTTGATTGGTCAATTGAGTTAATCATTCGCAATAGTAAACATTTATAAACATTGGAGCGTGCCTTTTTAAATATCGGTTCATTACTTTGGTGTTTTTATGAGGTATTTAGTTGATCATTCTAGTCAATATCTTCAAAATGAGTGATCGTGAGCATTTGGAAGTGTTCAATACTTGTAGTTCAGCTGGTAAAGAAAATAGACCAATCAGCGATCGCTTAGATAATCTAACGGCTTTCTTAAACCAGTGTTATTGTTAAAATATCACTGCCTTACAATGTCACTGTATCGGTCTAGTGAAATTATAATGGCAGTGAAACCAGCCAGTTAAATTTTAAGTAATGCAAACGATTGACAATAAATCATTGTAAGTAATCAGTAATTATAATGTCACTAGTGAAATTATAATATCACGGATATGCCTGCGACATCTACACGACAATTTTATAGCTTGTTGGTAAAAATTGGGTCCAAATTACAACCGGTGCGAAACTTCATAGTTATTTTGAGCTTTAGAACAATGCTGCACGGGTCAAAATCCTTTGTTGGTGATAAATATTTTTACGACCCCTCAGCAAAACGATTCGTTCTTTAAACAAAGCTACGAAGTATAAGTTAACTTCGTACTGCTAGTATCATTATTCGATGGTCTGTTCCTGATCTCTCTTCGGTCATGTCGGACTGCCGTCTCACCGAATTATGAGAGTAAGGGAACAGAGAGTGCACCTGTGTATTGAATTTAAATTCAATCATTTATTTGGCACTCAGATAATTTTATAATGAATATTAAGTGGTACATATTATACCAAATGGTACCAAAAAGGTCCCTGCTCAGCATTAATCGTGACAGCGCGAGGCATGTCACGATACTGATTTTCGGCAGTAGTATTGCGCACACACTTGTGCACTATAATATGTCCCGCGCAGTTGACTAATCTCTGTTGAGATAGGCCGCCGTAGTCAAAATTCGGCTAGGAGGATATTATAATTATTATTATATATAGAGGGTCTGTGGAAACAAAACTCTCTTTTCATTTTTAGGCAGTTCGGAACAGCAATTATTCTCTTGTTGCGTTAAACAACCTCCACCGGTTTTTTTCTAAATCCAGTTTCAGATTTTGGTATCTTCACTGCGCTATTATCTATTATTATTATCAACATAATATTATTCAGAAAGTATGCAATATGTCGTTCGTTTTGCGGAGTTTATTTGGGGATATTTTAAGTTTGCATGGCCGGCTGCACGTGTTTCGTGAAAAATTGGCTTTGATCATTGACTATTCGATTAATCAATATTATATTCGACAATAGACATCAGAAGATATGTAGTCAATAACTGAGGAAGACTGAGGGAAAACCCTGGCGATGTCCGTTTGTTAAGTATTTTTACATGTATCTATGGGCCTTCTTAACCAATTCATTTTGTGACTGTATTAATATTGCCTGCGTGTTTTCATGGCTTCTTTTTCAGTTTGCGTTAAATAAAATCACAAAGATTTTCCTTAACCAACAATACAAAATGAAATGTTTTTTCCTGCTATCTGAAAACATTTTCACAGCGTTTTTGTAATAATTGGAAGAGTGTGTTTACCTATAATGCTAACTAAGATAATCTTACAAAATATTTTTGAACTGGTTTAAAGAGTCTAACCTCAGTCAAGAAAAAATACAATTGGACCAATAAAAAATAATAAAGAAGTATTTCAGACCGTATCTAGTTATTAAAATTAACGTAAAATAGTTTTTATGAGACAAACTTATGGCAAATTACATTAATTAATGACTAGGAAAATAAAATTAGTTGGTTTGATCGAATTGTTGCTTAACATTAAATAGAATTACACCATATTTTCCATAAATTTCGTATATTATTTTTGTAGATAAAGTTTGTAAGCTTAAAACGAATTACCAGGAGCACAGAAGTTTAAAGGACGTGAAGATTCTCGCAGGACTTTGACTTGGAGATGTCATTGATGCAAATCTTTTGGAGCAGCTCGCGAGCGATGCTTAGAGAGATGTGGGTGCGCGAGCTGGCCAGCTTCGAAGGTTTTGCTTCTTGCTGCACAAGAAATAAGACTCAAATTACAATGTTGAAAAGTTAAAATTGATATGCTAATTCAAGGAACCGAAATATCGAATGGAAATGTAAAAAGATTCGTTTTTAACTTAAATTGGATTCTAAACGACTTGGAATTTATGATATAATATCCATTTGACAATATAAATTATTTTTATGATAATGCTAAAACCTATTACACTTATAACGGACACGGCTAGCATTACGTATTAAAATGCATAGTATTTTAATTTCAAATATCAATAATAATATTATAATTACAAACATTGACTACAAACGCCTTCACGAAGTGTCGTTATTACAACTACTTTTATTTATAAAATATTTATATAAGCACGTTATGAATTTTAGTTATTGTTTGATGACACGTGTAAACATTAAGCCACAGAAAAGGGTTGGAACATTTTTTTTCGCAAAACAGTGATGAATATTAAATCCCGGTACACTATAAAACATCAACGAACGTTATTTAAGTAGTTAGGTAGGTTCAAGCTCAAGTTCAAGCTTTTTTAAAAAAAATATTATGCTGTAATAAAGCTTGTCTTCAACCCTAAGTAGCCTAACACCCATAACAACGCCATCTTTTAGGGGCGTATTTAAAGTCATGCGGATTTGCTTACGCACGCAGGATTAACATACATGTGTAATGTCAAGGAACACGTGTCACTGCGCTGTCGCGGGTGCTACATCACAGATTATGTATACAGTGAGCTCATGCACGCGGGATTGAGATGTATCAGCAAATCCGCACGACTATAAAAACGCCCTAAAAGGCCAATCTGGTAACTTAGTGTTCCTTCGTTTTTTCTAAAACCTGCCAGTCAGTATGAATATTTTTTTTTTTATTTAGTTCCGAAACTGACAGTTACATTTTTAAAAGATTGAACCTCTGCTCTAGCAGCAATATTATTCTTCATTCTTTTTTTGAAAACCGGCCAGTATCTTTTTCAGTTTGCAAACAGTTGGCGAGCTGACCTGTTTGCCTTGCTTCTTAGCTTGTTTCTTCTCCCGGCTTTCTTTGAGGCGAATCTGCTTTAGTATTCCAACCAGAAGTTCGTCAACGTTGTGCTGAATGCCTGAAGAGGTCTCAATGAACTTGCTGTCTTTGGTGGTGGCCAGTGCTTTGCCCTCTGTTGAAGAAATAATGAGAATAAAAAAGACCATTTAGGATTTTGTCAAGATTTTGTTATTTATAGGGAAATGGCCCCCAAGTTTAAAATATTTCCGACCTGTACCACAGTCCTGCTAAACGTGAAAAATCCGCGCCAAGTATGACAGATGGCAGTTAGAGTAGATATAATACAAGTCTTATCTAGTTTAAAAATGTTACTATTAGTAGTCACTTTTATGGCCAAGGACAAGTCTGACTTATTGTCTACCAGTACCACAATTCTGTCTACTGCAAATGATTCTCGTGCCCAGCATAACAGCAGCTAAAGTAAATACAACTTCTCAAAAACCTTACCATTAGTAGCCACTTGTCTGGCCCTCCCCAAGTCCGCCTTATTGCCGACCAGAACCACAGTTCTGTCAACCGTGAACGATTCTCGCGCCAAGTATGAGTGCAGCTACAGTGGAGACAAGTTCTCATAAACCTTACCATTAGTAGCCACTTGTCTGGCCCTGGCCAAGTCCGCCTTATTGCCGACCAGAACCACGGTTCTGTCAACCGTGAACGATTCGCGCGCCAAATATGACAGGAGCTCATTGGCGCGAATGAACGAACTTCGCGCCACTACGGAGTATACCACCACGCAGGCGTGCGGCTCGTATGTTGACAGGCAGTTCTCTACCTGCGAAGAAAAAGTTCGTTTAGAGGCAATTCTGAGGGCCCTTAGGCTCCGCACAGATGTTTCACCGAACCACCGCCACCGGTGGCGTGTTGCGAACACTGAGTCGCGAGTGGACGCCACTCGCTTCACGTGTGCGGTGACTCCATACAAAACGTATTAAAACAATGTAAACAGCTTGTCGCTGGCCACCGGTGGCTGTGTTCGGTGGGCCATCTGCGCCTTATACAAGATGCAATATTTTCTACAGCGAACTTTTGTATCGCCAACTAAATGTTATAATATGTATGCAAAATCACGTGATGTTTATTGGGTTATATCAGTTTCATAAATTTTGTTAGCGATAGCGATCTTGTTTTAGAATAGTCTTCATCTTGTCTACGGGCCGTGCAGCCGATAACACATCAAGGAAAACACAGCAGTACCTTATTAGAGGCGATTTTGTCATAAAAAATTACAATTTGACTGATATGCTGGCCATAGTGCAATGTACAGTCGGGAGCAAGTCAACTACGTAAACAGCTTTTATTACGTAGGGAATAGAGGTGGTCTCAAATTAATAGTAATTGGAACCGAAGAATGTGATACTTATTTTTGGCTTTTCAGGCTAGAGTGAGTGACAGAAACAAACGACGCTCTAAATAAAAATAATAAATAATTAAAAAAAAGAAAACCAATCAATTACCTAGCCCCAAACTAAACGTGAGCTTGTACTATGGCAACTAGGGTAAATTTACGCGGAGTCTAGGCTTTCTGAGTTTGTACTGTGTAAACAATGTCTTTCAACTCCTACCACCCTACTCACTCAAGCACATTCCAGTGATAAAGAAGGACGCATAGAGCCAAAAATACGGTCAACTTTTTCAGAGTAGGGTATGGTTTCACCATTCTGAGCTCGTTCCTGATTCCTACTTACATAGAAAATCACAAAAAACGCGCCGTTATTTACGCAACAAATGAAATATAAGAGACATGGAAAAGCACTTTTAAATATAAAACTAATATTATTTTTCTCAGAATCAACAGCGCAGTACAACAGTGTTTACTCTACCCCCCGCAGTCGGCAATACAAAGGGATGTAATAACTTCGTTAAGTTAAGCATTGTAAGTAGTCCCGTTGGACTACTTACAATGAAATAAAAACTGTAAAGACAGTCTGTTGATTGACCCGTAACTTGCCTTCTTCATAAGATACAAAATATCTTATATAGGTATAAGTACAGGGGCAAAACTTAGGATTTTTTCCAAAACAAGAGATGGTAATTATGTTCAGTAAATGCTGCGCTTTGATTGTCCTTTGGGGCAACTCTTGTCAGATAGATCGTACTCTAAGAGATCAGAAGCTAAGCATTATAACCCTATGTAAGGTCAATACATTTAGATCATGTAGATAAGTTAAAATTCTGTTGGTCATATATTTCAGAGTTTTTGTCAAACTCGTCAAAGTTAGAACCAAACCATGTTAACCCAACACAAATGGAGTGGTGAAGACTCTACCTCCTATTGGTCCACCCTGGGCAACGACTAGAACAATCCTAACAGTTTGCAGCCCGGCGCCAAGCAGCTTGCTGTGCTACGTCGGTGAGTGGGAGTGCCAGAACCTTCTGGGTGAGTTCATTACATCGTCGACTCTGTCCACGCTACGTCTAGTTAAATCTAGAGTCAAGAGCAAACGCATTCCAAATAAAAAATAAAAAAACTAACCGACATCTCTGTACTGGGATGGTCGATAAATATGAGCTCCGACTCCTCGCCGTCCAGCAGCACCGACACCGATTTCTCGCCGAACTCGTCATCTGCAACAAAACTCTTCTTAAATGACAGTTACGTTATTCGTGATTTTTGATGATTATTACATGTGAACTACGTGATTACGATAACTAGGCCGACAGGTTCTTCTACGCAAAACGTGCGGGGGGGGGGGGGGGGGGGGGTAGGAAATGTCAATATACACACATTTAACAGGTTCTTAATAACAAAATCACTGGTTAGTTTACGATGTCAGTAAAGTTATCTTTAGTTGCTAGTTTGCTTATTACTATTAAGTAAGCTCACAATAATGCCTAAATAAGCCTTAATTTAACCATTCTTAACGAAGTTAGTCGGTTAACTTTTGAGAAAAATCGTGAGTATTTCCTAGCATTATCTATACAACATTAGACCTCATATAATGAACGTTTTTAGTTTTAAAAACGGAAAAAAAACACGTTTGTATTGGAGCCCACCTTAAAAATTGTTATTTATATTTAAAGCCAATATACAACTAAGCATTATGTGACAATTTGAAGCCTCTTATTGTTGCCGTTAATAAATTCGACCAAAAAACGGCAGAAAATTACCGTTTGTTGTATAGGAGTAGCGATGGGCGTATATTACTAAATTAATCGAATTATTCGAATGGTCTCTGTAATCGAATGAATTCGATAAGCAACCGCAGTCATTCGATTATGCGGCAAGCAATACCGGAGCGCGCGGTGCGCAGGCCGTACTACTAACGAATGAATCGTCATTCGTCGCGTCGACTAATCATTCGTTCGCTGCCTGCCCTGTGCGCACTGTCACGCCAATTTTTTTTCCGAATTACTAAATTTGTCGATTCATTCGATTATTTTTTTCGAACAATCGCCCATCGCTATATGTATAGGAGTCCCCCTTAAATATTTATTTAATTCTGTTTTTAGTATGTGATGTTATAGTAGCAACACAGTGATATCAACAGAAATACATCATCTGAAAAAACAATCAACTGTCTAGCTATCACGGTTCATGAGAATTACAGCCTGGTGACAGACAGACAGCGGAGGCTTAGTAAAAGGGTCCCGTTTTTACCCTTTGGGTACGGAACCCTAAAAACGGTGTATATGTATAGTTAGAAGTTGACTTCATTTTAATAAGAAAATATTGTGCGTTCAAAATAACAAATTCTTTAGTTTTCCAGAGTAGTTACGTATTTAATTCAAAGGTGATCTCTCTAATCCAAATATTAACTTCGTTCTGTCTCTTTCTCTGTTACAGAAATGACAAGGTACGGACGACAATAATTTAGAAACAAGAAGTAAAGTATTTTTACAAGTTTTTGCGTGTTCTTGTCTAACTTTAGTCGGCATTGGCTGACATCCCTACTAAATTGTCTCTTGGTTTTGTAATTTCCTAAACAACTGTTTAATCTGTCGTTTAAATTACATAAGTCTGGCTCTTTAGTTTTTTAGCACAGAAAGAAAAATACTAATCTTAAAATTAGTCTTAGACAGAGCACATTGGAATCAAGCCCATAAAAACTTCAAATAAGTCTTACTGCCGCACTCAGAGACGTAATTTTTTAATCTATATTTAAGTCTCGTTCTGTCACTGTCTTTGTCAATGAAATAGAAAAGGACGGCATGAGACTTCATGAAGTATTAACTTTATTGACGGCCCTGAGTACGGCAGTTAGAGAGGACACCTTGGACGAGTCACTGTATTATTACATAACACTTGACTTTGTTTGAAGACTACTTGATTACTATACCACGACCGCACCGAGGGCTTACGCCTACGCGCACGGCTCTCAGAATGATTGATGCCGCCAACTCCCTGATAAATTAATTTGGTAAGTAACGCGGAAACTTGGTTCCGTACGAGTTTGTATGGCAATGTGCTAATTGGTTCTGATTAGTCAATGGTTCTACTAATTTAATTATTGAGAAGATTATATAAAAGGCACAAAGGTAGCATTTCTATTTTAATAAGAATATATTAATGATGTCCTCCTAGCCGATTTCGACTACGGCGGCCTATCTCAACAGAGATTAGCCAACTGCGCAGGACATATTATAGTGCACAAGTGTGTGCGCAATACCCAGGTGCACTCGCTGTTTCGTCACTCTCATAATTCGGTGAGACGGCAGTCCGACATGACCGTAGAGAGATCAGGCGCAGGACCAACCGCTTAACGTGCTTTCCGAGGCACGGGTGTTAACACCACCAACTTCCTGACTCCGGAGCTGTGTCTGAGTAATTTCAAGACAGAAAAAACAAGACAGAAAGACAAGAAAGAATATATTAATACAGGTCTAACTGAGAGGCTGATTTTTAATTAATTTAATTTAGGCCTTGTTCACTCGGCAATTTAGCTTAAGATACAAGTACATGCAGATCGACCGATCGACATCTAGTCGTAATGGATGTCACAAGCCGGCCGCATCGCATGTAAGATCTACGACTTACGCGCGCGTTTGGCGTCGCGTCGGTCGACCTTAAAATGTCAGGTGGGATGAGGTTACGCGAGAGAAAGAAATGCAAATGTCTAGGAGTTTATAGCGGTAGGCTATTGGCCTCGATGGCTATTGGCGTGCCACGCATTCTATTTGGACTTTATTGTGTCGTAGCAAGTTGCTATTTACTTAAATAACTTTTTGAGTGATTTTTCTGTACGTGTAGGTACTATTACTTAGCCTGGAGTTTACCGACACATGTCCAATTTTTAATAAGCCGGTTAAGCATTATATGACATATTTTGCATATGAATTCTGTCAAATCAATCGTCAATCGAGGTTCACTGGCTGTTTAAACATGGTGCACTCCGATGTTATTCTGTGATCATCATCATCCTAGCGTTATCATGGTTGTGCACCCACACGCCAGGGGCCAGGGTCCACTGACCATGATCCAGGTTATGGCAGATCAGATATTTACAGTGGAGCGACTGCCATCTGACCGCCGTGATCCTGTTAACAGGGGAACCTGACCAGTTTGAATCGTGATTACACATTCAGTCGCCTTGAATGTGCAGGTTTCCTCACGATGTTTTCCCTCATCGGTTAGCGAAACAACTAATTTACATAACTCAGAAAAAAGTATTAGTACATGGCGGCACGTGTAATCAAACCCGGTTCCTCCTACATGAGAGGTAACCCGCTTGCCACAGCGCCACCGACGCTCACTCTGGTCTTATTCTGTGATACACGAGAAATTCAATACGTGTAGTGTGGTGCTACGAGCGTCTACGAGAGTGGTACGATACGACGCTACGACTCGGACGCTACGAATCGTAGCACTTGCCTACTAAGGCATAAAAGTAAACATTAAAATATTTCTTCTCTATGTATTCAATTCAATTCAAAATTTTATTGCTCCATAATGTGAAGGTACATACAAGGTGCTACAATATGGAGGTGGACCCTGTCGGGCACTGCAAAATATAGTAGTAATAGGGGAGGAAGATTAATTACAATAATAATATGAATTATGTAGGTATTTGTTCATTTTATTTAACCTTGTATATTATAATACCTCTATTAAAACGACAATTGCATCCAATTACACGACTAGGATACAAATGCAAATAGTAGATGGTACAGTTTCCGACTGTAAAATCTACTATTTTCATTTGCACGTGAGGTTACCCATGTAAATTTTGAAAACAGCTTTTATTACGTAGGGAATAGGGCGAATAATCTGACGTGCTAACGATTGTACAACAAAAATACATAAAACGCGCCATTTTTTTACCTGTGGCGTTCATAATAGCCATAAGGTACAGTGAGGGCGGATTGTGACGTCGTCGGGGGTAAAATTAGTTTTACGCTTTGCTTTTCACTTTGTTTGATTTTAGCTTATAACATTTGACTATGACTGACCTTAGTTAAAGGGTAACCCTTAATACCAGGTTAGAAATACATATGTATGTGCGTTTACTTCCCAAGTGAATGCACATATAGGTCATTTCGTTATTAAGTTAAGATATACCTAATCTAAAACTCATAAACAAATCCACTAAATGAATATGTATTGTGCATGTGGATGAAACACCAATTGAAAAAATATTTTATGTTCCTGTACATAAAATACATTTTATGAAGCCATTCTTTGACAATAATGATCAACTTTAATAGCATGAGAAGTGAAAACTAATTTTATTGACGAAAAAATAGCTTAAACTTTTGAAAAACATTGCATCATTGCTTAGTTATCAAATGTTTATGTGCAAAATCATATTTATCTATCTCATTTTCAAACTTTACACTTACAAATTGATCAAAAACAAAAGCAATACGCACTGAATACAAAATACAAACTATTTTCCAAATGAAATGATTCTAGATCAAAGTTTTATTGAGAACGAAAGTTTATTAAGCCTTTACTAAATACTCTTTATCAAAGCCTTTAAATGCCATTCTAAGAATTTAATCAAATAATTTGAAGTTTTGCTCGAAGTTAAATCTAAATAAGACCTTTAAAAAATCCAATTACATTTTGTATTCTTACCAAAAACGGATTGTTTCGAAAGTGATTAAAAATTACAGTTCTATTTTGAAAGGACTAAAAAGGTCCCTCAAATAGTCCCAAAAATATTGAATGTAACCTTACAATATTTTTCTACCTTTTTGTTAAGTAGTCGTCCACTGACTCGTATTTCCTAAGCTAAGTGATTCCTTGAGCAAGGATAAGAGTCACGATAAGAGTAACCACAGTCTACTTTTCAATTAATATTCAGATATTTGACCGCAATATCACCTGGGCCCTATTTCACCAACGCGACAGGCGCGACAATTGTCACAAATCTTATTTTAAGTTTTTTTGTAATTATTATATATTCTACAATGGTTTTATTTATTATTATTTTTTCTTTAAACGCAAACCAACCAATTTCAATTAAGATATTTATCCGTTCTCTATTTATTCTTCTGTATGAGAACCCGTCTAAATCGCTATGACAGCCGTACCTTTTGTTTGTACGGCTAAAACACTACAATTGTCACGCAAAACAGACACAGCTCCGACCTCATGTCTAGAATTCCCGACAATTCTATAAATATGTCGAGTTGTAAAAAATTATCCTGTTTCACAACAGTACTGATACTGACAAATGTCACAGAAATGCTAGGAATGTTTACAATTTTAGCCAACATAAGTTACTGATATACATATGTCGGTTTGGTGAAATAGGGCCCTGATGTCAAGTGACGATGCGGCCGAATATGGGTCATGTCTGCCTAGTAACACCCTATTCACTCTTTTCTTCAAGGAATCCAGATCATAGTGTTTAGGAAACACTTCAGCTAGAAGAAAAAATACAAGAAAATACAAGAATCATAGCGAATTGAATATAATATGGCACATAATGTACGGACAATTTTACTTACCCCGTATTTTAATTTTAATTAGTAACCTTAGTTTACGTCCACGTAAAATAAATTCGAATAAATAAATGAAAAACTGTGTGTATTGAAATGGAGTAAGAAAACTACATTTTTCATCAAGCAATAAGGAATAACATGCAGTGCTCAATCCAAACAAGTATAAAAATAATAACAACTTCATAAATATTAAAAATATGAGAAATTGACAATAATAAATCGAATTATTTTCAAATAATTTAAAAAAATCTCAATATATTTTTCTTGTATTGTTATCATCCGACTAAATATAATAAAATTGCTTAATGAAATGAAAACAAAGTAATTTTAATAAAAAATATAGTTCAGGTGACCAACGGTATAGGATTGACAAAAATATGAAAAACGAGTGAAATATTCAGAAGGGTGACGATATCAAACATTCATTAGGAAGGTAACAAGCAGGTTTGGCTAATGCAAACTTAGGGAACATAGATAGTAAAGGTAAACACAAACTGCTTCGCAAGGTCACACATAGTTTAATTAAGTATTTTAAACAGATGTAAGTTTATGTAAATTAGGTACTCGTACGATGAGTAAAATACTAAAATTTTTTAACTAGTCAGTTTTTTTTTGGGGTACCTATACTCAAACAGAACGTCAGTCAAGTTTATTTTTATTTTATTTGTATTACTAAATCCACAGCTCTGAATATGTTTAGTTTAACTAAAATAAATAAGTAACTTAATAGATAATATACTTAATTAAATTTCAACAAGGACAGCTGTGCTTCACAAGTAGGTGGAAAATGTTTTTTTTTAATGAAACCTAATTTTCTTTTAGAGCGGTATCAAATAATTTATCATTTGCAGTTGTAGTTTGAACTCACTCATAAAATTACAGTGGCCCCACGTCAAGTTACCCATTTGAACTACAAAAACAGATTTTATTACGTAGGGAATAAAGGCGGTCTTACTTTCAAAACTAATGAATGCAACCGTGCGAAACAACCAACACCCACAACAAAGAACTTACCACGTTTTGCTTCGCCGTAAGTGAGCAAGCAAAAAAAAGTTTTGTTATTTACAAGAGAGTTAGCGTTAGCCAGCCAAACATTTATTAGACTAAGGTTGTGACGTCATCGGCGGGCGGCAGCGGATAAGTGTGTGAGCGGACAAATAACGTTTTAGTAAATTTTAAGCAAGTACTTGTAAGAAAGTAATGAAAAAAAAAACTTTTACCGTAATATAAGACTCTGACAATGGCACACCTATTGTCATGCCCTACGTGCCCCTACACCTGCACACGTGAGGACTTGTACAACGCTACTGATAATAATGCTTTATTAGCCGCCGCGTATTGGTCCATAAAAATATAACGCCAACACAAAATGAAGAAGAATTAGACTAAGTTCCATTACCGACCTACTCAAACACAAGAAAGTGAATTTTCTTGTTTCGGTTTTCCTTTCCTTATTACTATTATTTTGTTTTGTTTAAATAATTAAATAATAACTACGCGCGCTACATACGGGCAATACTAGTCATTAATTTCAAATTACATTACTATACGTTATGAACCCTATCTCACATCATAACAATGTTTTGTGTGAGCGTCGTTCGGTTAGTGTGCAACACAGCGGACACAAGTCGAGGTACCCTCCATCATCCGCTATACACCTTTATCATCACTATACACATCTACACTAATATGATAAAGAGAAAAGATTTGATTGTGTGTTTGCAATGAATAAGCTCTGAAACAACCGGACCGATTTGAAAATTTCTTTGACCACTAGAAGTCGACATTATCCCTGATGAACAAAGGCTACTTTTTACAGCGGGAAAATGCTGCATTCCTACGGTAAAATGGTTTCTAGGACAACGGGTAGTAAGATAATTATATAAGGTGGTGTCCATAAACAGCCAACTAAGTAAAATATTTTTTCTTAAACACGCTCTGCTACCTTAACCGCTCCCGCGCCCGCTCGCACTAAGTAAAGCGCACAACAGCAGCCCGAAGCGTTAGTGTAATCTACTTTCACTGTTGTTTTGGCTACACCATTTATAAGAACATAACATTCATTCCGCCCTTCGCCTTGATTTTGTTCGAGACTTGTGGCATGTAGAAAAACTAAGGAAAAGAAATAAGGAAGCGATTCTGGGGAATTTCCCTTACAACTTTGGAAATAAAAACTTATACAAGTCATGGGTACCATGGTATAACCATCATTATGGGCAATGTTGTCCGACTTTTGATTATGACTAAAAGAAATCAAATAATACTACTCCAGTGATGCCTAAACCATGCATAGTCTTAAGCTAAAAATACTTACCTGAAAAGCTAAATTACAAAAACATGCCAAGTTAGTAAAATATAGGTAACTAGTTAATGCATCATCATCACATTTAGCTTTTAAGATATAATCTGCGGAATAAAACACATATTATTTTAGTTTCATTCATATTGGGTTCAATTCTAATGCGCCCTGTCTACGATTAAATTTAGGTTCAGTCTCTCTCTTTCTCTGCCAAACAAACGAAAAGAGAGAGACTATATTAATTAAGAAACGTCAGACTAAACAGCTGGCCGTTGCTAAGGAAATTAGAGAACCCATAGACAATTTAGTAGGGATGTCATTCGATGACGACTAAAGTTAGACGAAAACACGCAAAATCTTATACAAATACGTAAGAAATCGCATCACTTAATTTGACGTTTCTAAATTATTTGTAGTCTGACTCTTTTTGTTTGTTTGATAGTGAAAGCGAGAGACTGAACCTAAATTTTATCTTAGACAAGGCGCATTGGAATTAAGCTTATTGCTTTCTGTTAATCATCAGCCTAAACATAAGCGTTTAAAAAATATATGACTCGTTATCATGTCTTTGCTTTGTCGTGTTTCAGTTTGCTCATGTAAATTATTAAACAAAAATAAAAGAGCTTTGCGCTAACTATCCGTATACCATCTTGCTTCTTCTTCTTAGCAAGGTGTTACTAATATACACTGAAAAAAGGATCAATCAAACTAGTTTTGTTACTTGAAGGTTTCGTTGTAACTATGTACAATTATTGTTAAATATGTATAAACGAGTTCGCAAGTCTCTAGATTACGGCCTACTAGTAGCCAAATTTTGGTTACTGTTAACCAATCATTTTTTTCAGTGTAATAGTATTTTATTCTACCTTAACCAGGCCTGTGTATCGCCCCGCATAGGTAGCAAAAACGTACCTAAGCGCGGCGACCCTTTCATAGGGGCTAAAACAAGTTGCGTGTCGCTACCGGCCAGCGACACGCTCGCGCGTTTTATTCACCGGCGGCCGCGCGGCTACGTCGCTGGCTGGACGAGAATGAATAAAGTACTAGAAAGAGGCGCTAGATGGCGTTAGGAGCTTCTCGTAGCAGTCAACCCTATCGCGTCGCGTGATATTACGTCACTGAATAGGTTTAGTGTATTATGAATCATATTCCAGAGCAATAAGTATGAAATTATCTTGCAATGGATTTTTGTAGGTGTCTACACGAAAATGTGACAGTAGAGTAGACATTTCTTTGAATACAATTGCTAAGTCATACTTCTGTACGAAGTACTAGTACTTATGCCTTAACTTATAAAAGTTTCCTATAGTATTTAGTAGAACAGTTATACCATATTCCATATTATAGAATTTAAACTAAGAAAAGCCCAAGATTTAATTTAGGTTACGTCGTTAAACTTACTTCCAAATACAAGTACCATTATCAAGTACGGCAAAGGCAATTTTGTTTGTTAACCAGCTAGTCTACCTAATTGCTCAATGAGAGTCACACAACTCAAATAACCGTTGAAATAATAATTACTATCCCCGAAATTTAAGTCCAGTCAAATTAAGGTACATCAAGTCAGAACTAAATAAACATTGACAACTGTAAAACCACTATTGAGTTATCTGGTTGAAACATCAAATGGATGAACGTGTATCTTTGCGTTTAATCTTTTTAACTCCCAGTCACACTAAAGTGAGCATTTAGTCACGCACAGACAATCAAGCTTTTAGGGTTCCGAACACAGAAGAAACCTTTTTCTAAATGTTGCTGAAATTATGTGGCAGAATTGGAATCCTGATACTTAATTGGTTAAAAGATTTTTTTAGTAGAGGATCCAAGTTAAAGCCCACCTTTACGCATGTATTAAACTGATAAAAAATGTTCAATATCTATTACCATTAAAAGTATACCCGGGTGGAGACTTTGACCCTATGGAGAAAATGGAGAGAATGCATTTTTTTGGGATAATTAAAATTAATCGTGACTTATAATCATAACTCAATTGTTTTAATTTAAAATAAGCTTTTTGTACTGAGCTTTTAAGAAAGTAAACTTTGTTACGAAAAAAATTACACAAAAATTTATCAACCGTGTCGTCCAGTGGGACATGAACCTACGGCCCTTCGCTATCCGGGCGAATTCTCTTCCAACTGAGCTATGGAGGACATTAGTAGTCAGTCAATCAATCAATCATTGTAATTGCTTGCTGCGCCAGTAAGGTAGCGTTCAATTTCATCAATATTTGGGATTCTTGGGAAATGTACCTACAAGTATCCGATAGAAATATTTTAAATATGTAACCATTAGTTAAAATTAAATCGACTTACTAAAAATTGGTTTAATTATAAAAATAATTATATCACTTAGCTATTTCCAATCTTTACCTACACCGTATTATTATTCGTCAAACATAATCGATAAAGCCTTTGGTGTGAAATCATAGTATCCTACGCGAATGTAAAACATTTCTGAATTAATTCATACTTACTTGAAACAGGTTTTACTTTTATGGTAAGTAAGCTTTATTGTGTATGGAAAAACAAGGTTACAAAAATGATCTTAAATATAATTACAAAAGTTTCACTTGATCCTACCCTTCCATGCATATACACAGTTGTTATGCAGATTTTCCTGGTCTAAATATTCATGGTCAAAATAATCTGAGATCTCAGTTTGTCTAGATTTTCCCAAAAAGGCGTTACCACACTAATGTTTTTACAAGCAGTGTTTATGTCAAAGCGATTATTTCTCTAATTCGTCCGCATTTCTGTTTGCATTTGATGGTTATCGTTCAAGCTGGCCGTTAGGAATGTCCCTCGGAGAAAGTGTCAATTAGGGACCAATTAACGGTTGTCACGCGAGCACTAACTGCATCCTAACTTTAAGTATATACAGGGTGTCCGGGTTTCGACTAGCGATAATTTAAGGGCCTTTTGTTAACCAAATTTTAAAGACATTTTTTAATGATTTTTTTTTACTTTTTTTTTAATTTAGAAAATTTTCATTTTTGGGTTTAGTTTTGTAATAGATTTAAAAAACTATTTGACTTTCTTATGAATTTTTAGCAATATTTATTTTAAAAAATGTTTTTCCTCTTTGACGGTTAATAATTTTGAATTGATCTTTATGCCACTTGATAGCGTTACCCACCAAAAGAATCATTTTCATAACTTTGAGGACCTCCAGATCCATAAAAATAGCATTTCAAAAAAATATTAAAATGGCTGCCATTTCAAGAGGGGGGGGGGAGTTAGACCCCAACATGGGGGTTTTTGTCGATAACATTTGATGATCTAATAGCCTATAAATTTACGCCAATCGAAACCCGTACACACTGTATAATACTACATGGAGTATTCTACGTATGTAACTTTTTGTAATAGCTTTAGGATTTTTAACACTCATTGACGACTCTGACGTCAATGAAATTTAATCTTTGAGACACTTTCTTTATCAATGACATAGAAAATGTCGGCATGAGACTTAATGAAGGATTAACTTCAATGGAAGTCTCTAAGTACGGCAGTCTGTGTTATTATTAAGAAACCAAAAACTCGCACGCACGCAGGATTTGAACCCATGACCTGTGGTTCCGCGGCATCTTACCCGCAGGCGAGCACTCAGTTAGGTGGTCGGTATATACATACCCCGCACCTCTATCAAAAGCCTGTCCATATTGGGTTTTGTAAGCGGGTTTAAATCGCGTAGCTACGCCACGACCCTACTCAGGTCGAATGACGTAAATATTTATCTAATAAATAAAACCAAAAAGGTTGGCACTTGCTCCGGTGTTCCTTATTGATTCAGGGTTACCTGAAAGATTTCTTTGTTATGTATGACAGGCTAGATTGATTGGAAAATATTACGACCAGTGCACGCCTACGACATCATTTGGGGAAACATTATGTCATTTTACAATACATATACATGATGTTAGTAAGTATTTCTGCTGGTGTCATAGAAAGCTTTAAAGCTCTATACAGAAGTTGTATTTGAGCGCCAAAATCATTATTTTGGATCAGACCAGTTTTTTATACATATTTTATTGTTCATATATGCCTAAAGCAATTATACAAGTCTCAAATATTGCCAAAATAGGCCCTATTAAAGCATGAAATAATATTTCTTATATTTTATGCCATAGAACTATAATCATCGATCTGTCGAGATGGCTTTCTCTCGACCAATGATTGGTTTACTACGGCAGCCCTTTTGATTATAGCTCACTACTTATGCCCGTTGAGTCCAGGAATCACCAGATTTTTCGTGAAGTGAGTTTTGTTATCTCATCCGGGTGCATTATGTGCTGCCCTCGAGTCCGCATGGTTCGAATATGTGCATATCTGTTTATTCTGATGAATTGGCACATTCAACTTCATGTATAAAATGTGTCTGTTGAGTTTGCAGTGACCGGAAAGAGTAGCAACAACATCTATCCGAACCTAAATATAAAATCATATGATAACCAAAAAGCCATACAACACCGAGTCCCATAGCGAACAAATAAATCTAGTCTCATTATTGTATTTAATCAGTGGGATAAAACGCGAACTAATTAATGAGCGGCATTAATTAATTTCAAAGCCGTTTCGTCCCACTATCCCGGGATCGCTTTACCCACGTTTGTGGCGGGCTTAAGCGCGTATCACGTCAAACATAGACTGGCAGACCACAGCCATCCCACTTCTTTATCAGGAAGACATTTGACCACAATCTCACATAAAGGATGGGCCATGTCTGACTAGTAACAGCATATTGACTCTTTTCTTTAAAAAAATCAAACCATAGTATTTAGGAAACACTTTAGCCGCCGACGGGCGGGAGCTGAGAATAGTTAAATGATAGCTGTGATTGTATATTTGTGTCTACCTAGATATTGCATACATACCTGTGTACAGAATACACTGTGTACCTTCATTTCCTGTGTAACTTATAATTCCTTTCTTTACTTTTTGAATACAATCATTGATCCAAATAAAAAAGGAAATTACGTAACTGACTGGCTTCTGTGATTTCTGTTATATAATAATCTACCACGTCAACATCGTGAAAGTTATGAAGTAAAGTTAACTGGGCCCTTAGGCAAGATGCAATCTATTATACAGCGAATTTCACTATCGCCAACGGAATGTCAAAATATGTATGAAAAAGTCACGTGTTGTTTTCGCTGGCTTATGTCAGTTTCATACATTTTGTTAGCAATAGCGAACTTCGCTTTAGAATAGATTGCATCTTGTTTACGGCTCTACGGGCCCTGGTTGTTCTATTTGTGGCGGAAAACATCTACAGTGCTATGTGGTTTCGCTTTCACGTAACTCTAGTTATTAATATCTCATGAGATTCCTTTGTAAAACCTTCCTTGAACATTGTTCTTCTTGTTTTATACTCGTAATACACGATATGTGGAAATATAATTAGAAATGTCTCGTTTATAACAAAGGCATATAATTATTTTACAAAGCATTACACATTCCAAACAAAATTAAATAATTAAATATTCAACTATCTATAGTATTATTATATACCTATAAGTATGTAGTGTTGGCTACATTGTCCGCGGACCTCACTCGGTAGGAGCCCACTGAAAATCAGCGCCAGGGCCTTCTGTGGACCTGGCTTGAGCTGAGTGAGGTCCCCTTGATTTAGACATCACAGACTCACAAAGTCACTGTTTGGCTAGCGTTGACTGTTACTAATTTGTTTGTGTGGTTTTTATTTTGTATTGTTTTTATTATTTTTTGTGATCTTTGTAATTTTGTATTTTTTTTTTGTAATTCTGTACGATGTTTGTTTGTGATGTCCCAAATTAATAAATGCTTCTTTCTTTCTTTCTTAAAATATTAGCAGAAAAAATATTGAATAACACATTATTTACCTAATAGCAAAACGCTTTTCTGATTGGTCTGATTATGCTATCGGTATACATGATATTTTCTCCAAAATTCTAGCAACTGAATTAACTTTCCAGACGTCAGGATTTTATTGCATTCTTGCTCTTTAAGCTATAACTATTGTTTGAAAGCAATATAGTAACGGGTAGCCCTGTAGGTAAGATATCGGACCCTATGTCCATAGTGTAGTTATTTTTTTTATTGAAAATGGTATACTCCTGAAGTGGTCCTATTGTCACCAAGTCAGGATCTGATGATGGACTTCTGGAGAAATCGAGGGAACTCTGCAGATTTTGTAGGCACGTATACCATATTTGCTACAGTATCGTCACGTATTAAAGCATTTACATCCAGAAGTTATACTTTTATGGTACTGACCTAATTATGATGATCCTAAACGCTTAGGAGTTCGTGGTTACTTTCACAACAGTTTTTCTGGACTGTTTTGTTATTGTGTTAGGAAGTACGGGCAATTACTATGCCTATTCACTAAAAAGAGCAAAACATTTTTTTTAACAAAAAAACAACTGCCTTAAAAAATGCCTATCCCAATCTTAATGCCAACTTACTTAAAACTGACGGTGATTCATACAAAACTATCCCTCTTTTTTACCCCCTTAAGAGGTGAAATTCTAAAAATCCTTTCTTAGTGGATATCTACACTATAAAAGGAAGGATGGTGCAAAATTCCAAGTTTCTTATCCCAGTAGTTTGGGCTGTGAGTTTACACCTATGTCAGTCAGTCATAAAGTCAGTTTTCTATTTTATATAATTAGAGAATATATACTTTTAACCTGATTAACAGTAGTGTACAGGGTAGCTCGTAGAGTTGACGTCACTTGTCGGTGTACCTACTGTGCAATTGACAGCGGAGCGCCCTGTCATTTGCGCCGGATACAAGTTATGACGCGTTAGCCGAACTTCGTAGGGCTGTCACATCGTCTTGATTTAGTTTTCTTTTTATAACCTTTTTTTTTGTATTTAATTGAATTAATTAAGAAAAAATTAATAGATGATATACATTACGTATATAGCGGCATCGGTTAGGTTAAACTGTAATATCGAGGTTATATTTGTATAACGTGCATAGAGGGTTACAATCTTTGGATTGTAACCCTCTATGCACGTAATGTGTGTTTGTCCAATTCACAATTCCATCAAGATTCTGTCAAGATCCTGACATGATTTTTATCCGAAATTAAGTACCAATCTGCTATTATTCTTAATTAATGCTTATATACTTAAGTAATTTTTTTGCGAATTTTTTATATGTAACCTAGTTTGACTTGGTGTTCTGCACTGTAATATACCATGTGTAAATAAATATATAAAAAAGTGAAAATTGAATAGTCTCCAGAAATAAAAGAAACAGCAGGGATTTCTCACGCGTCTAGCCCTGGTAGTTTCAATTTCAAAAAACCTTAAAACCATATCCATAAAACACCTAATAATAACCTAACAATTTTCCGCGATCAATATTCACCCATGTAAACACGCCCACACCCACTTCCTCCGACATTTTAAGAAAGGAACGTAATCGCCAATTACTGTAGTGACAGCCCTAGCCGCCATTAATCACAGGCGCTCCCAAAAGGCCATTTCTGTCGCAACCCAAGTCTATTATAGTACATTGTACCCTTATTTGCCAGGTTCATACCATCTTAGTTTTTGTGTGCTTGGGAGAAATATGTTTTTCAATACCTTTTGTATTATAAATTCGTTAGTAACTCTGCTTCTCTGTTATGATAAACTGATTTTAGTAAATTCCTGGATTTAAAACAAAGTCAGCCTATATAAATCCCAATGTTGGGAAAAGGCCTCACCTCAACTATGAGGACGTACGAGCCATACTCCACCACGCGGGCTCAGTGCGGATTGGTGGAGGGGTGTCTGTAAGGCAAGTGACAAACCTTACTGCCAGATGTTATCAAGCCTTCTAGGGCCTCTGACTAGGATTAACGACTAATACCAACAAATATTAGCCGGGACCAACTGCTTAACGTGCCTCCCGAAGCACGGAGATGCTTGTTATGGACGTCACTTAAATGGTCGGAATGGTCACCCATCCAAGCACGACCGCGCCGTGGGTTGCTAACTTTTGGTATCACTACCAAAGCGCTGCCGCCACTGCGCCACAAGCACCGAATTCCTGGATTAGGTAGAGTTAATTAAGTGGGGGAAAAATCGCATTTCTTTCAGCTTAGGTACTGTAGTCTGACCGCTTTTCTGAGACCTCGCATGCGGGGTACAGAGGTGCGGGGGTAGACGAGAACAGGGGTTTGATTGGTGGATTTGAATTTGGAAAATAATGCCAATTGCAATTCAAATGAACCAATCAATTCACAAGCGCTCGCCGCCCGAACCGTTCTTGTCTACCCCGCAGGCAACGTATCTGATAAGCCGTTGGATTATAAGTAAAGTGTAATTCATTGAATAGTTATTTTTGTACTATATACGATTACGTCGCTGGTAGTGCACCGACGTATGAGAACTCTTGTATCAATCTAGGGCGATCATATTAAAATTAAAACTACGTAAACCTATTATTTTTGTACTATATACGATCACGTCGCTGGTAGTGCTCCGACGTATGAGAACTTCTGTATCAATCTAGGGCGATCATATTAAAATGTTGCTACGTACATTGTGAAATACTATCACCATCTACACATAACCTATCATAACCATAGACTACAGGGTTTCAGACTCTAATACTCTATTCATGCAATCCACTAAGTAGTTGTGGATTTCATTTTCTACGAGCAAAGCAAACAACAAAGCAAAGACATGCCTGCAAAAGTTAGCCCTTCCATAAGTGCCTGCAAAATAACCCTTATATAAGGATCAAGATAATAACCGCATTGTATTATTTTGCCAGAGCGTTACTTATTTTTTATAAAACCTCTGTATTCCAATCCAAAGAACAATTATACGTTTAATTTAATTTTAAAAAGTTTCAATTTAAAAAAAAAATTATTAGTGTCCTCAATTTGGCACGTTACTTTAGATTTAAAAGTTAAAAAAATATTTCATGGTCTGTTTGTTTAATTACGTCTTAACTAAGTAAGATCAAGACCAGATATGCTAATCCAGATTTGTTCAAAGCCTATTTTCTGCCACTTGCCCACTTGCGCAAGTCTAAATTAGCTGATTTAGACTTGCGCAAGTGGGCTTTCAACTCAGATAATAGGCCTTGAACAAGTCCGGATTAGCTAGTCCGGACTGGCGCAAGTGGGCCTTATAGTGTTAATCGAACGTTTATTAGGCTAGCTACACTACATCCATACAAAATATTAAAGACATACCCAAACTAGCGTCATAGGTGTTCATGTATTCTGACGTCATGAACTGCGACACTAGCGCCGTCTTGCCGACGCCGGCGTCGCCTAGTAGAACCACTCGGTATTTTGGTATCTGGAACAAAAAATGTTATGATTAAAATAATAAATAAATTGCTCCAACAAACACACCAATTACCTAGCCCTAAACTAACAAATTAACATTTTAGCATGCAAAATCACAGTACTTTTTTGGCAAATAATGATTAATGTAAACTCGGCCAATTTCCCATCTTGCCCCATAGCCGGGGTAAGATGGGAAACGTTATGGGGCAAAACGAGTATACATTTTAATCGGGCAGACAGCGTTCACAAATATGTGTCTCTTCGTCTTCCTCATCCACTCCGGCACATGAATTATGTGCCCAACCATGGCACACGTTGCAGATGGCCCAACCTTCG